>OY998178.1:167854067-169152567 GCA_963921935.1 Galeruca laticollis
ATCAGCTATTTATTCCATGGCCGTTTTCTACCAAGTAAGGACCTTCATAAGGTAATTGTAGTTTAGAACAAATTTCTTTCTTATGGTTAGGTACTCTTAATGCTTTTATCACTACCAAATCACCTTTTTTTAAATGTTTTCCTATTTCTAAGTTTAGCTAGTTTCTTGCTAATATATTTATCAGCTTGTTTTGCTTGTCTTTCTCTGGCTATCTCAATCAGTTTACTGTAATCAAATTCACTTGACCATAGCCTATCTGATTCTGCTCCTGTGAAAAATGTAATGGGTGTTATATCTGTAACGATATTTGGTATGTTGTTAATAGAATCTGTAGTCTCCTTCAAACGTTCTTCCCACATACGGTTTTCGTAGTATTCAAGTATCCTCAGATGCTTGATCACTTCTTTGATTCCTCGTTCTGCAGGATAACTACTTGGATGTCTGATACTTGTGAAAACTTGTTTGATTCCCAAATCTTTGAAACCATTTTACAACATTTTTATTTCTACAGTATGTTGCATTATCCATGATGCATTTATTTGGGTTTCCATACTTCTCGAAATAGTTTCCTAGCGATTCTTTAATAGTATTTCATTTGTTTCATCACATGGATATGTGCTAATAAATTTGGAAAAAATATCTACCATTAACAAAATATGTTTCTTACCATTATAACTCGGTATAAGGTTTGATATGAAATCTATTGCTATTATGTCTAATGGATTTTCTGCTATGATGGATTTCGGTACATTTTCATAGTGTATGTTCTTCTCTCTAGACAGTTGACATAGTTCACACCGTTTAATAACATCCTTTATTATAGTGATGTCGTTTTTTGATATGTAATTCTCCCGAAAGATCATATGAGTTTTCCTAATTCCTAAGTGGTTAAAATCTAAATGAATTCTTTGAACAATTAATTTAGTTAAGTTTTCTGAATCTACGTATAACTCCTTGTCATTCACCAATTTATACAATACTCCTTCCTTTTCAAAACATCTCCGTTTATTCCTCTCATCTAATGATCGTTGTTCCTGCTTTATTTGTTCTAATGAGAATATGCCACTATTACGTTTCATAATGTTAATTCCCACTCTAGCTTCTTTCGTATCTCTTCTTTTCTCTCCATCCATCCTACTAATCGAGTCTGGTACTACGTTCTGTATACCTGGAATATGTTTAATTACAAAATCATATTCCTGTAGGAGTAATGCCCATGGATAGATTCTGGCATTGTTCATTTTGTTAGTCAGTATTGTTACTATAGCCTGATTATCAGTTTCAATTATAAATTTTCCCCCCAGTAAGAAGTATCTGAGTTTGTTCACACAGAATATGATACTAGCAAGTTCTAATTCACTTACTCCATAATTTTTCTCTGCTCTTTTCGTGATTCTCGAAACAAATGATATGGGTACATACATGTTATCATATTCTTGCATTAAAACTCCAGCTAGTCTATTTTTAGATGCATCCGTCTTAAAAATGAAAGTTTTCTCATAGTTCGGATGATAAAGCTTGATGTTTTTGATGAACTGATTCTTAATTTCATTGAAAGCATCTTCCTCAACAGCTCCATCAAAGGTAATTCCAAGTCGGTCAAATTTCCCAGCATCCTTTTAAAATAGTTTAACATGCCAAGGAAACCTCGAAGAGCTTTCAAGTTTTTCGGTCTTTTGTATTCCCTAATGGTCTTTACTCTCTCTGGATCCATCTCGATTCCCATTCCCGTAATCTTATAACCCAAATATATCACTTCTTTCTTAAAAAATTGACATTTTTAAATGTTGAGTTTTAAACCATTTTTGTCAAGTTCTGTTAAAATCATTCTAAGATGTTCTAAGTGTTCTTCTATACTATTTGAGAAAATAAGTATATCATCCATATAGTGAATATTGAATTGATCGTATTTGATTAAAATTTTATTTATTGCTTTTAATAATGCTGATGTAGCGCTTTGTATACCAAAAGGTGTCACTCGAAACTGGTATACTTCCCCATTGATCTTGAAGCTTACATACTTTCTGCTTTCCGGATGTAGTGGTATCAGCCAGAAACTGTGCTTTAGATCTAGCTTAGAAAAAACTTTAACCTTACTAATCTTTCCTAGTATCGATTCGATAGTCAAAGGCAATTCATACTCGGGCATCGTACATTTATTTAAATTTCTCGCATCAAGGCATATCCTTATATCTCCGTCCTTCTTCTTTACTATTACAACTGGATTTATATATGAGGTGGTACTGTGTTCTATAATTCTGTCTTCTAATAATTTATTTATCGTTTTCTTTACATATTCTTGATGTTTATAGGATATCGGATAACTTCTCTGTTGGAATTGTTGACCTTTCTTCATCTCAATTTTATGTACATAATTCCTTGCAATTCGGGATTCTTCATTTATTAAACTTCTATGACCTCTCAATATTTCCATTACTTCATTTCTCCATTCTATTTTCCCATCTATATCCAAATTCCATTCCGGCATATCATTATTATTTAAATTTATTTCTCCACTGCCATCCAGCATCATATCTCCACTCATTTTTCCTTCCTGCCTATAATTATATCTCTCCTCAATATCATCTTCAATTTTCTTATTAATTAATATATTTATTTTCTTCTGCTAATTCTTCATTCTTCCTCGAATCATCATTTTTCTCTTAATAATTGAAATCAATTCTTTCTTTATTAAAGGTTATGTACTTCCTTTCATAATTAATAATTGTTTTATTTTCATATAAAATATCCGATCCTAGTGATAGTTCGCGTTCAATATCTTCCTCCACCAACAGTTGTACTATAGTCTCACATTCCTTGAATTTTAATGCTCCGGTTATTGTAGTACTTGAAAAAGTTAGTTTCTTCTGATTTATTCCGATTAAACTTAATTTCGGTACCTTGATGAAGTTTTCCTTCGATGTCGTTAATTTATTTACAAGTTTCTTATTAATTAAAGATATTTCTGACCCGGTATCGATCAATATTTTTAATCTTATGCCTTCTATCGTTCCATATATATAAATTAATGTTGCGTTATTTTGTTCTAGCTGGTCCTGTACCTTAAGAAATTCGCGTGGGTGAACATAGCTGCACAAACTTAACCTACCATATTCACCCTCTAGTGGAAAAACTGTTGTTCCGCACCAGAAGTTGACACGGGAACCACAACATTATCGTTATTGTAATTGTCATTAATTGTATTTGTCTGATTAAAATTGTCATTCCTACTAGTTGTGTTTCTCTCCAAACTGTTCGTTCTAGTCGTTCTTGTGTAACGTCTTATGTTGTTTGTTTGTCTTATATCTCCATCTGAGTTTCTCCTTTCTCTTTGTAGGAAATTGTTATTATTTTGATGTCTTCTTTCTGGATAATTTGTATATCTATTATTGTTAGGCCTTTCATTGTCTCTGTCATATCGTCTATTATTGTTGCTATTATTGTAATGGTTGTTGTTATTGTTTCATGAGTTATATGGTATTTGTCTGTAATTGTCGGTGTTTCTGTTTTAATTATCTCGTCTATCGTTATAATTTCTGTGGTTATCGGTATTGTCACGTCTACCACTATTATTAACCGTTCTCTGTACTCGGTTTAAATAATCCAACAAGGATTGGAAATTATTTATATTTTGTATAGCAATACCTTGTGTAATGTTATCATTAAAGTGTCGAGACAAGAATATTATTATTTCCTGTTCCGAAATCACCGGTTCTAAATTCTGTGCTTGGGAAAATATCGATAAATCATAGCTACTCATGTTACTGTTTCTTTTCATATCAAATTTGCCACAATATAATTTTTCCCTGACATAGCCTTGCTCTGTTTCCCTCCAGTATTGTTTTAAAAAAGTAATCTCAAAGTTTTTAAAACTGTTAATATTCACATCATTGCATGTGAACCAGAGCAATGCTTGATTGTGCAAATGAGACCTTATTGACTCCTTCAAGTCTTCTGTTTCACTGATATCTCTTAGTTTATTTTTGAGTCATCTCAAGAAAATTCTGAGATGCATTTTCCGTGTATCCCCATCAAATTTCAAGTTACTTTCCCCATGATTGTAAATATAATTTACCCCTTGAATATTATTATTTTGTTTCGTTTTATTTTTCTTATTTTCAATTTCTTTTTCTAATTCAATCATCTTTTTCTTGAAATTTCCTTTTATTTCCCTTTCTAATATTGTAAAATCCTGTGTGTTTCTATCTTCTTTAATTCGTTTTAATTTCTCATTTCTCATATTAATTCCTTTTGTGTGTTTCAGGTTCAGTTCCTCCGCTATCGTTTAATTGGATAGCTTGTTCCACATCGTGTATCCTTGAGTTGCTTTTCATTATGTTCCTTTCCACTCTTTCTATTTGTTCCTTTCCTTCTTGCCGTAATTTAATCCCTATGTCTTCTATCTCCTGTTTTCTAATTATGCCTTCTTGTATTAGGTTTCCATGTAGTTGGTTCATTTTTTCTTCTTGTTCTTTCTTATGCTCTTCAAATTGTTTTTTCATTTCCACTAAATGTTCTGAAAATTTTTCTTCTTGTTTGTCCAATCTTCTATTGATTTCTTCTTTTGTACTTTTTATTTCATCCTTTCTACTTTTCATTTCTTCCTTTGTGCTTTTAATATCTTCTTTTATATCTTCTTTGGTCTTCCTAATATCTTCTTTCGTGCTTTTAATATCTTCTTTCGCGCTCTTCATGTCTTCTTCTGTGCACTTCATGTCTTCTTTCGTGCTTTTCATGTCAGCCATTATTATTTTTATCATACTCATCAGTTCCTCGTTATCACTAGGTCTCTGCTTAGTATAATGGTGAACTTCTTCTACCATACTATCTGGATTATTTTCCTGGATTGTTCCACAATTATCAGTAATACAAATCGACGATCAGCAAAATTGTTTGAATAAGGTAAATTGTTTTATCTTACCAAGTTCTTGTAGATAACACTAACTTTCGGGTTTTATACACTTATTTGTTTTAAAGACGGGTTATTATTGTTAATTTTTACTTATATACGTTATCTAAGACTTTAATTGACTTTTTATTGTATTTGTTGCAGTTATTTTTACTTTTTTATAATAATTTTGGAAAAAGAAATTTTACGTGACTATCGTCTTTTAAACCCGCGATGCTTCTCCCCACGCCAAAAATCAACAACGTTCACTTGTTTTTGATTTTGTTTTATTGTTTCTCGTTATTAGGTGAAATAATTGTTTTTTCTAAATTAAATTATCCACTCTTGCGTTCTCTTCGATATTTTAACTGTGCCTTATGAAGTTTCAAAACCGTACTATTGTTACTCCTAACTACACTTACCGAACTATCAATGAACGTCAATTTCCGCATCAAATATTTCCATTTGACATTATAATGTGATTTGATCGAAAAGTTTATACTATATACAGGGTTTATTTATTGTTCTCTAAATTAAATACATGTCTCATAAATCATTTTAAAATGTATACAGCGTGTAGGTTAGCTTATTTCTTGACATGTCTAAACTATGCACATTCAGATAGCATGTCGTTATGAATTATTCATTATAAATTATTATCATTCAAGTTATCTTATTAGTTTATTTTCCCCGTAGCTATGTTTCACTTTAGTATATATATATATGTATATATATATATATATATATATATATATATATATATATATATATATAACAAAGAACAGATTAGTGGGTATTGCACGCAAATAGAAGAAGGGGCTACTGAAAAGAGTGGTAACCGCAGACATGCATGTTTCTGGCTCATTAGCCTTCATCGGTACGGCATAACCAAGAAAAGGTGTACAACTTGGGAGCAATGATGTTAATTGAAACATGAGAAAACACAAACAACGGATTTCAACAAGATAACCAAACGTACATTTGTGCCTTCAAATGGAAGATCCCGAGTTTTCAGTACAACAACCAACAGAGACACGGAGGCGTCTATAGCTCTCCCGTCTGAACCTTCCGACCCTGGAAATATATATATATATATATATATATATATATATATATATATATATATATTTATATATGTAGTGTACGAATAGTGCGTCACATATGAACAATAACAAAGAACAGATTAGTGGGTATTGCGTGCAATATCCACTAATCTGTTCTTTGTTATATATATATATATATATATATATATATATATATATATATATATATAAATTTACTCTCTACAATAGTCCTGTTTCATTCTTAAATAAGCCTAAAATTATCCTGCCCCTTAAATTTTATGTATCGCTTAAAACATAATTTAAGGGAAATATTAATACCTTGTTCATGTTTTTCATTTAGTTTGTATTTCCGGACGGCTGCACAATTCTTTAAATTTGTTTTTTTAATTCTTCTTAATGCGGTTGTTACTGAAGTATCAAAGTTTACTGCTACTTTTGCATGTATTACCGTATTAAATGGATTTTCCCTTAAGTAATCAGTTAATGCTTCGTCTTGCTCTGCTGTAGTTATAAATGGTCTTCTAGTTCATCTTTTTCTGCTAATAGTTGGATCGGTATCCCACCTTTTTTTAATGCATTGAATCGTAATTTGCTTCTATTAAACACTTGGGCAAGTCGCATTTTATTAAACTCACTTAAATGGACCGTGGATAATGCGCTTTTACAAATCTGACACTTGTGACGGATTCTCATTATAGTTAGTTAAGTTTGGTTTCCGTAGGGAAAATAAAGGTGTACAATGTATATGACGCTTTGTATTTGATTCTGTTTCAAGAATCTACCTTGTTTATGTTCTTCATTTAGTTTGTATTTCCAGGCAATTGCACAATTCTTTAAATTCCTTTTTCTAATTCTTCTTAATGCGGTTGTTACTGAAACATTAAAGTTTACTGCAACTTTTGCATGTCTTGCCGTATGAAATGGATTTTTCCTTAAGTAATCAGTTAATGCTTCGTCTTGCTCCGCTGTAGTTATAAATGGTCTTCTAGGTCATCTTTTTCTGCTAACACCCACCTTTTTTTATTTTTTTTAATCGTGATTTGCTTCTATTAAACTTTCGGGCAAGTCGTCAAATAGACCAACCATCCTCTATTTGGGAAATTATTCGCATTTTAGTAAATTCACTTAAATGGGCTGGCATCGTGGATAATGCGCTTTGACAAATTTGACACATGTGACTGATTCTCATTATAATTAGTTAAGTTTGGTTTACATAGAGAAAATAAAGGTGTACCAGTTTTATATGACGCTTTGTATTTGATTCTGTTCCAAGAACTTTTGTGATTTTATATTTAAATGTATGGTTTTTGCTATTCCATGGTTTGTTAATGTTGTTCTATTTTGTTATCATATTGATGACTTTTCATTCTCTTTTCCAAATATTGCGATGATTGTCCTATGTAAACAGTATCACAATTCATACAAGGAACTTTATATGTAGGTACCTAATGTTACTTTTTTGTTTTCCTGTGTTTTTCATTTTATATATCTCAGTAGTCTACAATTCATTCTTAGAAAGCAATTATAATGAATACTCGGTACCAGATATTAATTTAAGCATATATCCACAGTAATTAATTAGATGTGTCATTAGAATAAACGAGACCAATTTCAGCAAATACTAAAATACATATTATTTTATCATTTTTTTCTCAAACACGGAGAATACTGGCACATTGAATGAAATTTTAAGAGTTATTTCTGTTTAGTGTTACGGCAAAGAAGTAGGTATAACTTCTTACGAGTCTACATAAGTACACACACGGCTTTTTCCTATAGGTACTATCAACTATTACAAGGACATTTAGAAATATAAGATGAACATTGATCCTTCATTTACCTTGCGTTCTTGTCAAAGCTTCTTCTGACTCGATACCCATCATTAGTGGAACTCTGTTCATTCTACCTTCTTCTATAGCAGTGTACATACGTTCCGTTATAAAAGCATTTTCATGTTCCGGTTCTATAACAGGAGCATAAAAGAATCCTTGGACGAGCTCTTCTTGTCCAATGGTCTCCTACGTTGAAAGAACATGAAAAGTTAGTTACTGTATTTGTATGTAATCAATTTTAAATTATTAAGCAAACACAACATTATAATGTGAGGCGTTCTGCTAATTCTGCAAACTGTGCATATCATTACCAAAAATCAGAAGACATAGTGTCTAAAATCGAAACTAATATGTCGACAATGGCATAGGTAATAACAATTAATAAAACAAGAACAGTCTTTAACATCAAATCAAAAGTTGTGAAATGCTAGATATATACTACCACTCAATCAAATATGAGCTAAATCGTATTCCTAAGGTTTACAACCTAAAGGATCTTGATATTAAAAAATATATGTTATAATATTTTTATCATGTTATTCAAGTTCGTTGAATTTTATTAAGCCTTAATTGCATCTCCACAAAAAAGAGAATTCATATTGAAAGAAAAATGCGGTATTTATGAATAAGAAATAATAATAACTATTTTTCAAATTAGTTTATCCCTAAAAAACATTTACAGGCACGTAACGCACTGTTTATAAAAAGCTTCGAATCACTTACGTAAATGCATTTAGCTGCAGCTTCATTCAAAGTATCTGCTGGTAAACTTCGTAAATATTGCACCAGTTCTTCTGTTGAGGAATTTTCATCAAAGCTTGGATCGATATATGTTGCAATTTTGTAGGCTATTTGTTTATGGTCTTTTTGGTAAGCCCACGGTACTAAAACTGAACCACTGGAAGAAATTCCAGCCCAGAAGAGTCCTTAAAAAGATTCATACGCTGTATACATAAGATAAATACTGGCAAAATTTATTTTACCATCAGATTTTTGGCTCATGAAGTGATATGATACTGAGGCAGCTCCAGCACTGGTTCCGAAAATGGTTATTTTGTCTGGATCACCACCAAAGTATCCGATGTTGTCTCTAATCCATCTTAAAGCGAGATTTTGGTCTTTTAAGCCATAATTTCCAGGACTTGCCAGATCATCTGTAGCCAAAAATCCTGAAAAGGGTAAACGTTTATAGTTCATTCATTATTTCGTCGAAACTGAGGACAATTTCACAATATGGTATTAGTAAAAATGGAACAATTGTGCTCACCAAACGGTCCAACACGGTAGTTGATTGTTGCAACCATAACATCATTTTCCATAAAGTAATGAGGTCCAGCTTGATCAAAGTTTGCAAGTCCAGCAACAAAGCCACCACCGAAGATATATACCATTACCGGAAGTGCATTATTTGGATCAGGATACTGGAATCAAATAAATAGATAAAGTTCATCATTTGATTGCCTTGTGTTGTATATTTGCTACAACTGTATACTGCTCCTAATATTGTCAGTTTTTAGCATTTGTTATTACTAAATAATATAGTATTTCACCTGTGGTGTGTAGACGTTTACAAAAAGGCAATCTTCAGTCTGAACTGTTTCCAAATTTGGTATGCGGAACGCGTTAGTTAGTTGATAACAAACTTTTGTATTATTTGTGGCATCTAAAATTCCCTCCCACGGTTCAGCAGGTTGTGGTTCCTAAGAAAAATAATAAAATAATAGTGAAGAAAATAAATACGATATTTCTGATTTCCAATTCTATTATCATCATGAACCGATGCATTAAAGTGGAACCTTAATATAAGTAGCGTCAATATAACGAATTTCTTGATTTAACGAATTTTGCAATGTCCTCTAGGATAAAATTCCGTAAGACATAATACAAAATATACCTGTAAGTCAGGAATGCACTTATTAAATACCTCTTTATAACGACTATTATTGACTTCTATTTAGCGAATTGTTTCAACTCATAACCTTCACATATCGTATCCTTTCAATTCCCATTTAATTCTACAATAATTCATGTCCCGACAGGTTTAGACGCGTCAAATTACTCGTAAGACAGTCATTGTTGTTTGATACTAAGTTTACCTTGTTAAAACGAATCGCAAATTATAGTTTTCCTTTCGAAAATCTTATTTTTAAAAAACGATTTCAAAAACTTTATTACTACAAAATAATATACGATATAAATGTGTTAAATATAAATGTACAATGAGCTAGCGAGAAGCCAACAGCAAGAAGTTAACAAGAGTTATATGCCCAGAAAGTACGCTCATGGCGAAAGATGAGAATATTGGAGATTGTTCGATCAGCGTTTATATTTAATAAAACTAAATGCTTTACAACTTGTAAAACACTTTTTGTTAACTTCTTGTTGTTGGTTTCTCGCTAGCTCATTGTACATTTATATTTAACACATTTATATCGTATATTATTTTGTAGTAATAAAGTTTATAAAGTCGTTGTGAAAAATAAGATTTTTGAAAGGAAATTTATAATTGGCGCAGTCGCAGTAGGATTTGTGCGGGTTGTGAAAAGACTTTTTGCATCTAGTGTAAAACTTTCCATAACTTTGGTGTTTCAACATCGTAGTGCGAATCCAGAAAGAACCTACCCCTTCAGAGGTGCCAGAGAAGCCAAGAAGAAATCGGAGAGAAGCCCAGTACTTCAGACAAACTGTAAGTGGCAAGTTTCTTTTGCCTTTCCTTACCTTTTGCTTAAGAGTATAGTGGAGATAATTTGTTAAGAGTATTTTTGAATGTTTCTTAGTGATTGATAAGTTCATCATATTTCATTATTAACAATATTACGAAACATAAATTTTTATTTCTAATCAACTTTTATGAATGATTTAGAAAGTTTATTGAAAAGATTGAATAATTTGAATATATCGACGAACGATAATTCTGATTCATTTGATCATAACTGTGTTAATTTAAAAATGGCTACAGCTCATACAGAAGAGCGTCTACTTAATTGGGGATTATTTAAATCCAAAATAAAAAATATAAAACCCTACGATGGGAATAGTAGCACTTTAAATAAATTTATTTCATTATGCGAAAGCTTAATAGCAACATATAGTGCACGTAATGATAGAGAATTGAATGAACATATTTACGAATGTATACAAGGTAAACTTGTAGGACGAGCAGAGTTAATGGTCGGTAATAGAGTAGAACTGACAAATTGGATTGCGTTAAAAGGAGCTCTGATACAATGTTTTTCAGACAAACGAAACTTAGATTGTTTAACCCCAAGAGTTTAACTAGAACTAGACCAAATAGAAACGAAAGCTTATTAGAATTTGGAAATAGATTACAATTGCTTAGAAGTAGTATAGTACAAAGAATCAGTAATGATACTAACTTGAATCAAAACGAAAAAATTATTCAAATGCAATGATGCTATAAAACTGCTCTAAATACGTTTATAATCGGTTATACAGGTACTTTGAAAAATAATATGCATCTAAAATAGCCTGCATCCTTAGAGCATGCAATAGCATATGTCAGTGAATTTGAAAACTTTGAAAGATTATATTCATTTCCTAGCGAATCAAAAAATCATTTAAATAGAAATAATAATTTAAGACCTAGACCACATAATAATTATCCTCAACAATCTCAACCCAATCCACAATTTACTTCACCAAATCAACACTTCCAAAATACTAATACGAATCAATTTCAACCAAATCAATATAATTTCCAAAACCCTACATGGTCCCCACGACCAATAAATATCCGACCTCGAAATATGCCACCCAAAAGATATCCAACAAATCAATCCATTACCTAATTTATCAACAGATGACGTTAACAATATTTTAGGGAACAATCAAAAATTAATATAATATCAGACATTCAAATAGTACCACCAAACAATAATCCTATACCGGACGACACTGACTTGGAAACAATTCATACATCGTTAGAGGATCCAATTCTCGAAATACCCATCTCAAACAAGTCTTTAAACTCATACAAAAATCAAGTATTAATTACATGCGGCGAGGTAAGCGAAACTAAAACTAAACGTGAAAAATGTTTTGAAAACACACGGATATTCGTTGTATTGTCTCGAGGAGATTTGGAACAGAGTATAACTCAGTTTGTTAAAGAGTTTATTGACCCGAAACAATTATATGCACTTTATTTCACTAGTAGAACAAAACCAAAAATTAGAATATAATCATGTATTCAAAAAAGGACACAGAGGAATAAATGATTTTAAGGTTTCACAAGTTCAAAATATTATTGGCCTAAAATGTCGGAAGACATAGAAAATTTCGTAAACAATTGTGAAATACGTCAAAAAAATAAATACGACAGAAATCCCCCATTAATTAAATTTAATCTTACTCCTACAGCTGCCAAGCCTTTCGATCATATTCATATTGACGTTTTCAAAATATCCAATCATGCATATTTAACAATAATTGATTCAATCTCCCGCTATGGACAAGCTTATCCAATCCCAAGCATAACAGGTGTATCCATCGTCGAAAATTTACTAAGTTACATAACTCATCATGACCTTCCATACAAGATTACCGACGATTGTGGTTCAGAATTTGAAAATAATGACTTACAAGATTTCTGTAAACTTCATAAAATAGAACTCTTTTACACAACAGCTAAAAACAGCAATTCTAACTCTCCTGTTGAACGTTTTCACTCCAGCTTAATTTAACATTTTAGATGTCTCCGAGAATCTAATAAAGACCTTACTCCTGATCAATTAATAAAACATTCGATTCTCTCTTACAATAATTCCATTCATTCTGTCACGAAATTTACCCCCTTTGAAATAATAAAAGGACACATCAGTAACCCAGACCCTTTCGATCTAAATGATCACTTAGTTCTATCACACTATGTTCAAAATCATAAAGAAGCCTCCAAACGTCTTTACGATACAATTCGCGAGAAAAACACTCAAACCAAAGAGGAAATAATCAATAAACGAAACGAAAAAAGATCTGACCCACCTACGTATACTAATCAAAATACGGCATACATTCAAACAAAATTTAGAGACAAAAAACTTCCCAAATTTAAAAAAGCAGAAATAATAAAAGACTCTGGCATAATACTAGAAACTACCAAGGGAAACTACCACAAAAATATAATTAGAAAACCAAAAAGTAATCCTCCAATATTGTTACAGGATGATGAAAATCACCTTGACAACAATCATACTGGTTGTAATGTAATGTTTCTTGTGAAATGTTTGTGAGATGTGAATACAAACTCACTTGTTGTGAATAATAAGTTTTATTTAGGTTTACGCTGATTACAATACACGGTGTTACAAAAAATATGACATGTATGTTGACAGTTTTTCATAAACTTCTCGAAAATGTGTTTTCTACAAAAAAGTGCCATGTTGCGCGATTGGGCACATTATCCTGGAAAGTCCAAGTACTTAACATACCGCCCACCTTGAAACTGTTGAATAGTTTCAATAAAAAATGAACAAATAAGTAAATTAACAGGTATTCAAAAATTAAAAATGAACAATAGTAATTTAAAGAAAGTTCTGCAATAATAGCAATGTACATATTTCACTTTTCAATGGGAAGTGGACAGATTTTAGCTATGGACCGTTTGAATGTGCCGTTCGCGGTTTTCAATGTAACAACTCTCACAACACCATCACTACCGGGATGAATGTCAATTATGCGCCACATTGTCTACTTAAGAGGATGTAGGTTGTCTTCCTTAATGATGACGAGTTGATTAACTTCGATGTCAGATGATTTCCTCCACCATTTGTTTCGGGACTGCAGCCCATGAAGATATTCTGTGGTCCACCTGGACCAAAAATCTTGAAACATCTTTGACAGCATATGGAACCTTGTTAGTTTGCCAATGTTTCGATTGGTTAGGTCAAGCTCTGGCAGAGTATGAAAAGGGCCTCCAATAAGGAAATGAGCTGGGGTTAATGGTAGAAGGTCATCGGGATTATCGGATATTGGAGAAGTAGGACGCGAATTTACACAATATTCGACCTGACATACCAAAGTGTGCAATTCCTTAAGAGTAAGGATTTGATTTCCGATGACGCGTCTTAAGTGATACTTCACATTTTTTATTGCTGCTTCCTAAATTCCACCCATGTGGGAAGAACGGGGTGGTATGAAATGCCACGTTATTTTTAATTTCAACAATTCGTTGGAGATTTTTTTATTTGTCGATTTCAAAAAATCGTAAATACTACCGATCTCATTATTTGCTCCTACAAAATTTGTGGCGTTGTCAGAATAGATGTTCGCGACCAAACCTCTTCTTGAAACAAATCGCTTAAAGGCATTTAAAAATGCTTGAGTCGTGAGATCGCTTACCACATTTATATGTATTGCCTTTGTGGCGAGACAAACGAAAACACAAAGATATGATTTTAAAAATGATTTTGTGCGCGTGTTATGCATTTCAATAGTAAGTGGGCCAGCAAAATCAACTCCACTGTTTAAAAATGGTCTAGAGGGGGTAATTCTCTCGCGGGGTAATTTTCCCATTAAGGTTTCGATACGACGAGGGCTACACCTAAAACAAATTGTACATTTTCGTAACACTCTCTACACATTGTTTTTGCCACGTATGGGCCAAAACTCTGTTCTAATAGCGGCAAGTAAAGCTTGAGGGCCTGCATGTAGCATTTTTTTATGAAAATGGGAAATTATTAAATCAGTGAGTGGATGTTTATTTGGTAGAATAAGGGCATGCTTTTGTGAAAAAGGAACCGCTGCATTCTGAATTCTTCCGCCCACCCTGAGCAATTGGAATTCATCAAGAAACGGGTTCAAGGAACGAATTTTGCTTTTAAGAGAGATGGTTTTTGACAAATTGATGGCCTTGATTTCATCGAAGAAACATTGCGATTGAGCTAGCTTGACAAGCATGTTAGAAGAATGTTGTAATTCGGACAGCTCGAAAGAGGGTAAAACTGGGTTGGATGTTCGAAATGTTTTGAATCGAAATATGTATGCTGTGATTCGTTGTAATTTTGCAAAGGAAGAAAATTTATTGAATAAGTCAAAATCGGAGATTTCGGAAACCTTCAGGCACGTTTGTTTTTCTTTTCATTTTTCCGGAATTAATGTATTTAATGGAATTTCATGGGAAGGCCATTCATCCTCATTAAGAGAGAGCCATGAGGGACCATTTTTCCAAAGGGCTGTTTGTAATAATTGGTCCGGGGTAGATCCTCTATACAATACATCTGCAGGATTATTGTGTGTCGAAATGTGACGCCATGAGTCTGGATCCATGATTTCATGGATTTTAGATACTCTGTGACTGACATATGTTTTCCATTGGCTAGGTTCACCCTTTATCCAACAGAGTGCTACGCTGGAGTCAGTATAAAAAAATACTTGGTTAATGTGAACACTAAGGGAATTTATTGTAGAGTGGTAGAGTTTGGCTAACAAAAGGGCTGCACAAAGCTCTAATCGAGGAATTGTTTGAGTTTTTATCGGGCTGACCTTGGTTTCAGCACAAACTAAGCTTATAGAGTGATTATTGTCTGAGTTTGTGGTTCGGAGGTATATAACAGCACCATATGCCAATTCACTTGACAGTGTTGGGACAAGGAATAAACCTTGGAAATTTCAGCTTGTTTATGCCTTTGAGTTGTGATTGAAAGTGTTTCCACTTTTGAGAAATATTGTCCGGTATGTGTTCGTCCCAGCCAACTCCAAGTTTCCACAAAGTTTGCATAAATATCTTGGCACTGATTGTTATGGGAGCCAACATGCCAATAGGATCAAAGATCTGGGAGATCGTTGCAAGTATCATACGTTTCGTGAACGAAGTAGAATTGATATATTTATCTTTATAAGAGTAAAAGAAAACATCCTCTGTAGAATGCCAAAATATTCCCAAAGTTTTGGAATCAACATTGGTGTCTAAAATTTTCAAAGATGGATCATTTGCGTTAGAAGTAATTATTGAATTATGATTTGACCTCCATTTTCTCAACGGGAGTTTTCCCTGGTCACAAATTGAAATTATGTCATTTTTTGGTTCTATCGTTTTTTCTAAAGTGGATGCTTCGCATAGCAGATCATCTACGTAGAAACAATTTAGCACGGCATTTGAAGCATCGGGCATCTCTTCCTGATTTTCCAAAGATAATTGTTTAAGACAACGTGTTGCTAAAAAAGATGATGGAGCTAAACCATATGTGACGGTTTTAAGTCATCGGAACGCCATAGTCGCGATTTTCTGGGTTAATATTAATTTACCTGTACATTTTTGCAATATCGGCCGTCAAAACATACTGATGCTGCCGAAACTCTAGCAATATGGCAAAAAGATCTCTTTGAATAAACGGATCAACCATTAATATGTCATTTAGAGATTGGTTAGTCGATGTTTTGTGGCTACCGTCAAAGACACATCTTATTTTTGTAGTAGTACTTTCTTCTTAAAAAACGGCGTGATGAGGTAAGTAATGCGTTAGTTCTTTGTCGTCTTTTTCAGGCACCATCTCCATGTGATCCAGGTCAATGTATTCCTGAATAAAATTACAGTATTCAGTTTTTAAGTATGGTAGTTTAAAGAATTTTCTTTCCATTGATGTCAATCGGTGAAGTGCAGAGTCTCGTGATTTACCAAGTACATTTGGGTTTTCCTTGAATGGTAATGATACTTGAAACCTTCCACTGGGCTCTCTTGTATGAGTAGATATGAAATGCTCTTCGCATGTTTTTTCTTCTTTAAAATATGCGAGAGTAAGTGTGCTTGGTAGGCATTCTTCTATAGTCCAGAAAGCTTCCATCTGATTATGTAGTTCAATGTTTGAAAAATAACATTGTGATTGATTTGATTTACGTTGAGTAATTGCGCCAGATAAAATCCATCCAAGTTGGGTTTCTTGTAAAATTGGAGATCGAGCATTAAGTTTTATTTGATTAGGGCATAAAAGATCCCAAAAGATAGAAGCACCGAGAAGCAAATCAACAGGGCCTGGTTTGTAAAATGTCTGATTAGCTAGCTGGATATTGTTAGGAAGTTTTAAATGAGATATGTTAATGAACTTCGACGGAAGAGTGTCAGCAATTTTGTGCAAAATAAAAAAAGATTGGGCTGACCGATAAGATGATTTTTATTGATTTGTGTGTTATTTTTGCTCGATATTTGCTAATGGAATGAAAAATGTCACACTTGGGCATGTAAAGCAAATCATGCATAAATCTCCAATTATTTAAAGGAAATAGTTTAAAAACATGGAAAAGTCTGACCTTATTTTCGCATTGGAATAGTTGGTATCACCTGCTCTTCTGTTCTGATTATGGGAAACGCATTACCATATATCAATTTTATACGTCAATGCTTGATACACTTCTAATTCTCATTTATTGTAACATCTGCAGCTCGATAGGCCAGAATGTAATGTAATGTTTCTTGTAAAATGTTTGTGAGATGTGAATACAAACTCACTTGTTGTGAATAATAAGTTTTATTTAGGTTTACGCTGATTACAATATACGGTGTTACAAAAAATATGACATGTATGTTGACAGTTTTTCATAAACTTCTCGAAAATGAGTTTTCTACAAAAAAAGTGCCATGTTGCGCGATTGGGCACATTATCCTGGAAAGTCCAAGTACTTGACACTGGTATTCCTGACTCTCCAATCGAGATGCCGGACAGAAGATATTCAAGTGATTAAAATAGATAACCCTCTACTACCCATTAGTTTAGGACCCTGTAGACTAATTTACACTAAGCATACATTTATATATTACATAGATTTAAGAGAAGTAGTTAAGCAAATAGAAACCGTAAAACAATATTTTTATACTCTAAGAGATAATTTAATAGTTACTAAGGCAACAAATCCTATATCGTACCATAGCTTAGCAGAGCAAATGATAGAACAAAAATTTTGATAAACACATTAGACATGAAATCAGAAAATATTTACCCCCATGTCAGACAAAAGAGAGGACTAATAAATGGCATAGGTGAAATTAATAAGTGCCTTCTCGGAAATCTTGATTCAGATGACGAAGAAAGATACCATAAAGCAATTACTATTTTACAACAAAATCAAAAACGAATAATCCACGAAACTAATTTACAGATATCTTTAACCAGAAAATTAATAAACCATTATAACAAATCTCTCACAATTTTATGGCAAAATCAACAAAAGCTCCAAGATAGTCTAGAAAAATTTCGAATTTCTATAGAAAGTAAAATAATAAACCTAAATAATTCCATTATTTTCTACAGCACAATTTCACAGATTAATCTAGATTGTCAAAATTTAATTACATACATAGATGATATCGAAAATGCTATTACCTTTTCCAAATTGAACTCAATTCACATCTCAGTAATATCCAGTCAAAAAATTTTAGAAATGATAGAATACTTACGATCAATTTACAAAGAGGAACAAATTCCGAAAATTGAGAGTGCTTTAACATATTATCTTTTTCTGGGTTCACAAGTAACCTTCTCTAATTCCAAAATAATTTTTACCATCCATATACCTATATTAAATCCCGAAACAGCAGAATTCTATCACCTTTATCCTTTTATCCAAAATCACAAAATGTTCATCCCTCTTCAACCATACTTGGCCAAAGCTACAGAAGTAACGCTAATTAAGGAAGAATGCCCAATATTAGAAGAGAAGTACTATTGCCGACAAGAATTAAAATCCAAAGACAACTGCACCCTGAAACTACTACATTGATTAATTTCGTAGAGGCCGTCAAGTCGATTTTCGTTAAATTTGGAGACTGAAACGTCTGAGCTTTTGAAAATGTTGAATCCAATTTGGGTAGAATCATTGGTTTGCCTTTTTTAATTTGTATGCTGTGTGAAAATATTTCGTCTTCTATTTGAAGTTGGCAATTTTCAGGAATTCTGATGATTGTTGGTTGATTTATTTCTAAGTGTTGATCTGATGTACATTTAGATATCACTTTGGTTATTTGTTCCATAATAGATTCTTGGAGGTTCGCGTCAGTGGCGTAGCAATGTGTTGGTGAATGGCCCTCTAGTAGTTCCAGAGTGCAGTTCTCTGGATTTTAATTCTTGTCGGCAATAGTACTTCTCTTCTAATATTGAACATTCTTCCTTAATTAGCGTTACTTCTGTAGCTTTGGCAAAGTATGGTTGAAGAGGGATGAACATTTTGTGATTTTGGATAATAATATAAAGGTGATAGAATTCTGCTGTTTCGGGATTTAATATAGGTATATGGATGGCAAAAATTATTTTGGAATTAGAGAAGGTTACTTGTGAACCCAGAAAAAGATAATATGTTAAAGCATTTTCAAATTTCGGAATTAGTTCCTCTTTGTAAATTGATCGTAAGTATTCTATCATTTCTGAAATTTGTTGACTGGATATTATTGGGCTGTGAATTGAGTTCAATTTGGAAAAGGTAATAGCATTTTCGATATCATCTATGTATGTAATTAAATTTTGACAATCTAGAAATATCTGTGAAATTGTGCTGTAGAAAATAATGAAATTATTTAAGTTTATTATTTTACTTTCTATAGAAATTCTGAATTTTTGTTGACTATCTTGGAGCTTTTGTTGATTTTGCCATAAAGTTGTGAGAGATTTGTTATAATGGTTTATTAATTTTCTGTTTAAAGATATTTGTAAATTAGTTTCATGGATTATTTGTTTTTGATTTTGTTGTAAAATAGTAATTGCTTTATCGTATCTTTCTTCGTCATCTGAATGAAGATTTCCGAAAAGCCACTTATTAATTTTACCTATGCCATTTATTAGTTCTCTCTTTTGTCTGACATGGGGATAAATATTTTCTGATTTCCTGTCTAATGTGTTTATCAAAATTTTTGTTCTCTCTATCATTTGCTCTGCTAAGCTATGGTACGATATATGATTTGTTGCGTTAGTAACGTATAAAAATATTGTTATACGGTTTCTATTTGCTTAACTACTTCTCTTAAATTTATGTAATATATGAATGTATGCTTAGTGTAAATTAATCTACAGGGTCCTAAACTAATGGGCAGTAGAGGGTTATCTATTTTAATCACTTGAATATCTTCTGTCCGGCATCTCGTTTGGAGAATCAGGAATACCAGTATGATTGTTGTCAAGGTTATTTTCATCATCCTGTAACACTATTGCAGGATTACTTTTTGGTTTTCTAATAATATTTTTGTGGTAGTTTCCCTTATTAGTTTCTAGTATTATGCCAGAGTCTTTGATTATTTCCGCTTTTTTAAATTTGGGAAGTTTTTTGTCTCTAAATTTTGTTTGAATGTATGCCGTATTTTTATTAGCATACGTAGGTGGGTCAGGTCTTTTTTCGTTTCTTTTATTGATTATTTCTTCTTTGGTTTGAGTGTTTTTCTCGCGAATTGTTTCGTAAAGACGCTTGGAGGCTTCTTTATGATTTTGAACATAGTGTGATAGAACTAAGTGATCGTTTAGATCGAAAGAGTCTGGGTTGTTGATATGTCCTTTTATTATTTCAAAGAGGGTAATTTTCGTGACAGAATTAATGGGATTATTGTAAGATAGAATTGAATGTTTTATTAATTGATCAGGAGTAAGGTCTTTATTAGATTCTCGGAGACATCTAAAATGTTCAATTAAGCTGGAATGAAAATGTTCAACAGGAGAGTTAGAATTGCTGTTTTTTGCTGTTGTGTAATAGAGTTCTATTTTTTGAAGTTTACAGAAATCTTGTAAGTCATTATTCTTAAATTCTGAACCACAATCAGCGGTAATCTTGTATGGAAGGCCTTGATGAGTTATGTAACTCTATAAATTTTCGACGATAGATACACCTGTTATGCTTGGGATTGGATAAGGTTGTCCATAGCGGGAGAATGCATCAATTATTGTTAAATATGCATGATTGGATATTTTGAAAACGTCAATATGAATATGATCGAAAGGCTTGGCAGCTGCAGGAGTAAGATTAAATTTAATTATTGGGGGATTTCTGTCCTATTTATTTTTTTGACATATTTCACAATCGTTCACGAAATTTTCTATGTCTTCCGATATTTTAGGCCAATAATATTTTGAACTAAGTGAAGCCTTAAGTTCATTTATTCCTGTCTTCTTTTTTGAACACATCATTATATTCTAATTTTTGGTTTTGTTCTTCTAGTGTTAAAACGTCTTGTAATATTTTAGTACAATGTATAAATTTGAATGATTTGTTTTTGACAAATTTCTGTACAGTTGAAATGAATTTTTCAGAGTTGAGAGGTTCTCTGAAATAAAGTGCATATAATTGTTTCGGGCTAATGAACTCTTCAAAAAACTGAGTTATACTCTGTTCCAAATCTCGTCGAGACAATACAACGAATATCCGTGTGTTTTCAAAACATTTTTCACGTTTAGTTTTAATTTCGCTTACCTCGCCGCATATAATTAATACTTGATTTTTGTATGAGTTTAAAGATTTGTTTGAGATGGGTATTTCGAGAATTGGATCCTCTAACGATGTATGAATTGTTTCCAAGTCAGTGTCGTCCGGTATAGGATCATTATTTGGTGATACTATTCGAATGTCTGATATTATATTAATTTTTTGATTGTTCCCTAAAATATTGTTAACGTCATCTGTTGATAAATTAGGTAATGGATTAATTTGCTCTGGAGTTAATTCTGAATTATAGAGTCAAGATCGTCAATGTTTACGTCTAATGAGTCTGTTTCAAAAGCGTTAAGGTCACAATTGGATTTTATTCTTGATAAAACGTCGGCTGCTAAATTAGATTTACATTTTATGTATTTTATGTTATACTGAAATTCTCCTAATTTCAGTCTCCATCTAACTAAGCGTGAGTTAGGTTCTTTTAAAGAAAACAACCATTGTAAAGGTTTGTGATCTGTTAAGATTAGAAATTCGCGACCGAATAAATAAGGTCTGAAATATTTACAACTCCAAACGACTGCTAGTAATTCCTTTTTAATCGTTGAATAGTTAATTTCTACGCTGTTAAGGGTTCGTGATGCGTATGAAATTGGGTGTCCTTCTTGAGATAATACAGTTCCGATAGCATAATTTGAAGCATCGGTTGTTAGCTCAAAATGTTTGTTAAAGTCTGGGTATGCTAATATAGGTTCTGAAGTTAGTAAATTTTTACATGTATTAAAACCATTAATAAATTCTTTGGTATGCTCAATTTTGTTATCCTTTTTCAAACAAAGAGTCATAGGTTTGGTTATTTTGGCAAAGTTTTTTATGAATTTACGATAATAACCCAATAAGCCTAAAAATGATTTAATCTGTTTTTGTGTACGCGGTATGGGAAACTTTTTTATAGCTTCTATTTTTTTGGGTTTCGATTTTATTCTGTTTTGAGTTGCTACATCTCCGAGAAATTCAACTTCTTTGCGGAGAAATTCGCATTTGTCTAATTGAATCTTCAGACGAGCTTCTCTTAATTTGAAAAAAACTGATTGTAAGTTCTGTATATGTTCTTCAAGACTTGTGCTGAAAATTATAATGTCGTCCATATATACCATGCAAATTTTATTTTGGAGTTTCTTCAAGACTTCATCCATTACTCGTTGAAAGGTGGATGGAGAATTCTTTAAGCCGAAAGGCATACGAAGAAATTCGTAGTGGCCATTGTCGATGCCGAATGCTGTCTTTTCTATCGAATCTTGCGACATCTGAATTTGGTGAAAACCACTTGTCAAATCTAGGATGCCGAAGTATTGTGCTCTGCCTAGTTTATCTAGAATATCAGTGATGTTCGGAATGGGGTATCTATCTGAAATTGTTTTTTCATTGAGTTTCCTGTAGTCGATCCCAATTCGCCACTTTTGACGTCCCGATGCGTCCATTTTTTTGCTTACTACCCAAATTGGACAGCGCCAGGGTGAATATGATGCTCTTATAATCCCTTTGTCCAACATTTCATTAACTTGTCGCTGAACTTCTTCTTGATGTATATAGGTATACCTATAAGAGTTCACATGAACTGGGATCTCGTCGGTAGTTTTAATTGCATGTTTGATTTTTGAAGTGAATGTTAATGGATCACCTGGTTTTAGAAAAATATCGGATAATTTTCGACATATTTTAGTACTACTGTCTTTTTCTTCGGAGTTCATATGATTGGTCCGTATTAGGTTGTTTACATCTAATTTTTGATTGTAACTATTTACATTTTGTTTTTCATTTATTTTATTGATATAATCAAAGTTATGTATCTCAAATTGTGAAGATACGAATGGTTGAGCGAGAATCGCTTTATTTAAAACTATAAAAATTGTTTGATCACTTTCATTGATTATTTCAAATATCGCGTCGCCATTTCTAGCTATTGTTAGAGTTTCAGGAATATAAAGCTTACCTAAGTACATTTCATTAATTAAAATTTCTCCGTCTGTTATGCTCACAGGTAGAGATTTCAATAGTTTTTCTGTCGGGCCTACTGAAAATTCAAATTTGATATCAGTGGGTAACCTAAATTTAATTGGTATAGAAACATGATCACCAATTAATTGCTTATTGCTAAAATCTATTTTTAAGTTCATTTTTACCATATCTTCTACGCCTAAAATTCCGTCGAAAAAATCGTGGAAGTCACATAATAAGTAATGTATAGTTCCATTGAAATTAAACTCTCTGAAAGCAGGTATCTCGGCTTGAAACCTTATCTGTTTGCTAACGAGTGCTGTTTTAATATCGACATTCGAGTGGTATATACAATTTGAATAAAATTTTTCGGCAATGTGAGGTCTGATTATGGATTTAGTACTACCGGTGTCAATTAGAAGTTTTAATTTTGGTTGCTTAATTTCTATATACGGTAGCGGATTGTTTGAAGCTATGTTAATTTCTACTATCTCGGTTCTTTCGACTGAGGCATTTTCTGAAAATTTTGATTATTTTGTGTTTCGTTTTCTACAGAGTGAGAAAAATTTTCAAAGTCATGTAGCATTTCTTCTTCATCAGTTTGATAAATTTTATCAGTATCATTTTCATAATTATTAGTATATAGCTCTTCGGCTATGAAGTTTGGTTTTTGACCATTATTTTGAAAATATTGGTTATTGTGTTGAAATTTGTTTGGATTACTTCGAGGAATGAAGTTATTATTATTTCTGGTATTATATGTAAAGTTTTTCCATGTAGTTGACAGCGGCTCAGGTTTTGGGAATTGAGTTTGAGGAATTTGATTGGGTTTAAAAATATTTCGTGGAGGTACAAAAACTTGAGAATTCGTTGGATATCTTTTGGGTAGCATATTTCGAGGTTGGATATTTATTGGTCGTGGGGACCATGCAGGGTTTTGGAAATTATATTGATTTGGTTGAAATTGATTCGTATTGGTATTTTGGATATGTTGATTTGGTGAAATAAATTGTGGATTGGGTTGAGATTGTTGATGATAATTGTTATGTGGTCTGGGTCTGAAGTTATTATTTCTATTTAAATGATTTTTTGATTCGCTAGGAAATGAATATAATCTTTCCAAGTTTTCAAATTCACTGACATACGCTATTGCATGCTCTAAAGATGCAGGCTGATTTAGATGCATATTATTTTTCAGTTTTATCACAGAATTGCATTTGAATAATTTTTTCGTTTTGATTCAAGTTAGTATCATTACTGATTCTTTGTACTATACTACTTATAAGCAATTGTAATCTATTTCCAAATTGCACTAGATGCGAAAAGTCTTTTCATAACCCGCACGAATCCTACTGCGACTACGCCAATTATAGTTTTCCTTTCGAAAATCTTATTTTTAAAAAACGATTTCAAAAACTTTATCACTACAAAATAATATACGATATAAATGTGTTAAATATAAATGTACAATGAGCTAGCGAGAAGCCAACAACAAGAAGTTAACAAGAAGTGTTTTTCAAGTTACAAAGCATTTAGTTTTATCAAATATAAACGCTGATCGAGCAATCTCCAATCTTCACATCTTTCGCCATGAGCGTACTTTCTGGGCATATAACTCGCAGTCCAACGTAACCTCGACAATATAACAAACATCACTGTACCGAGTTACCTACTTGGATTAACGAATATTTTCCAATTACCATTAGTTTCGTTATTTCAACGCATTTAAAAAAAAATTAAAACAACATGAAGAAAAAGCTCATGGTGCAGAATAGGAAGTTTTCGAATGTAATAATGATTCTATGTATGATAATAATATGAAGTATTTCTCCTTCTGACCTTATAGAAAGTACTCACTTTTATTCCTTGCATAAGGGAGGAAAGTCATACCTCCCTCCCTAGGGCGCTATAACTATTTGTGTACCTAGGCGAATCTTCCGGACCTCTGGAGAAGAAATGGCCAGGCGAGGTGTAGCCGAGCCCGACCACTTCTGGAGGCCCGGAAAACCACTTTCGCGTCGTGGAACACACAATAGTTTTTATCCTACACATAAAATGATTACATTCTAAAATGAAAAAATTAAAGGTAGGAAATATTTTGACTACCGTTTAATGTGATGATATGAAATTTTATTGAATTTTTGAAGAATGGAAAGAGATATAAGTGATTTTCAATTTCCAAATACTCTACCGCTGGCACAAACCAACATAGAATCATCAACTTAAATGTTAAAAGAATCTAAAGACATTTATTATAACCAGTATACACAATATAAGCAGTGGGCTAGATACAACAAGATAAAGTATTAATCAGAATAGTATATTGTGCAACAAGTGGGAACCTTTTCCACATGTTGCACACTATACTTTTTATACAACTGCACAAATTTAAAGAATACAAGAAACTAGTTTTGTAGAAAAAGTCTAAGTATCGAGGACCACCCACCGAAAACGGCTGGGCATCGAGTATAAGTTTCTGAAATTGGCTGGGCATCGAGGATCCCCTACTGGATTCTCCATATAAATGTATGTAGTGTGGGCAAAGTGCCGTGAGAAATAATAATTCTCACAGTGTGAGCAATATATGGTTTTGAAATTAAGTAAGCTATGAGAAATACGGTACTGTTCATAGCAGTTGTAGAGAAAATGCTTTACTGGTATATCTGTCTACGTCCTGAAACTGAACATAAACGATTGTTCCTATGCTTTAAAGCAGGTAAATGTATGAATCATGTGATTGGCAGGAATACGATATCCTAAGTACCACAAAAAATTGTAAAATATCTTAAGCATCCAAATGCTGAACTTTGCACAGGGCCCAGTTTTAGAATAACTTTAGCAAGTCTATTAGTAAATATATTTTATTTCTAAAACAGCATGGTGCTTGGAAATCAACCAATATTGCAGAAGGTTTCGTATCAATTTATGGGAATTAATAAAAAACCCGAACTTTCACATAATCAGTCAAACATTATTACATGTGGTAAACGAAAATAGTTCAAATTGTGAAGCATCTGTTCAAACACTGCACATTCAATATCAATATACTTATTCCTAAAATGTAGATAAATAAGACTACTTGTAATTAATTATATAGCATTAAATCAATAAATTCGTTTAATAAACAATATTATTGTACGTTCTTAATTATATCCTCAAATTCTACATTAGTGCTGAAAATAAAGTTTCAAACAAAGTTCACTGCCCTCTGCTTCGCGTACGGCAGCTACCTACATCCTACGGAGGAAAGGTCACTGTAGTGCATATGCTTTTTCCTTCTATCCTAAAATGAACTTGGTCTGAAACTTCATTTTCAGCAAAAATATAGAATTTAAGGATATAATTAAGTAGGTACACTAATATTGTTTATTAAACGAATTTATTAATATAATGCTATATAATTAATTACAAGTATTAATAATGCTACTACTCTGACTCTGGCAACTTCTTTGTTCATTAAATATTTTCTGATATGTTCTATTTTTGAAACAATGACATTCAATTACATAAGAAGCTGTTTAAACCTAAGTTCTAGCACTTTTACCGTTCGTCCGCTGAAGCTTAAAATGGACGGACGGATACCAGAAGCCAGAATATGATTTAGATTTTTTGTCGACTTCGTCGAAATGAGCAAAGTAAATAAAATATTCGATGATCAAAAAAATGTGACCAATGTACATTGTCGGCCCAAGAGCGATTTTGAATGTTACTTTCAAAGCTCCAATTTATACAACCATTGCAAGGTCTTATGACTTCCTCATGTTTGGGTTTGATCTTTGTCACCCTTTCCACTCCATCTCTTCATAGATTTCACACATTTTCAAATGTCCAATTGATTCATCTTATATTGTCAGAACCATTCCTTCACATCTCACCTAGGTACTAGTACTGATGATTTAGAAGTTTCGCAAAATATTCCCTTTGATACCTGGACCCAATAATGTAATTACTAAATTAGATCATTGCCTGAACCTTAATTCTATTCCTGAGTGATTAAAATGTTTTAAGCAATTTTTCAATAGTTAACTATTCAATAATTTCGTGCATCACTGTCACAAAGTGTATAGCTTAATATAGTACATGCTTTTCTCAATTGTCGCCGTAATAGACCTTTGGTTATATGTACGCATCATTCCTTCCTACCAACCACGACGCCAAGAAGCAAATGATGAAATTAAAAAACACTTTTTTATCTTTGTTCCTAGAAGATTTCTAATTTCTTCTCAATTTAACTCATATTAATACTTTCTCGAAAATGTGTCCCAATATTTCAATAAACATATCACGCAAGTTTATGAATGGGCCTTGACAGAGTTACTGTAGGAGTAAAAAGTGTGTCAAATTATTAATAAGAGTAATTTATCAATTTTCGTTTCCGTTGGACGTGATAGTGACATACCTGAATGCATGAGAAACGGGACTGAAATTACAATATTCCCAAAGACGTCACTTCGGGCTCAGAATAAAGGTAAATTGAATTCACTTATTTGAAGAGAAATCAAGTAATTCTAAAAAGATTTTTACTCTTCTGCCAACCCTATCTACGATGCGAGGAAAGTATTAGTTTATCCCAAAAAACGTTGAAATTTTTGAATTATTTATACGTTTTCAGTGAGAAGAACACGAAAAAAGGGTTTTCAGAAAAAAATCCTGTGTGTATGTCGTCGTCGTTGCCGTCGGCCACTTTTTGTAACATGTCTTGTTAGCACGATGCAGCCTCCGAAGTGCAACAAGTCACTAATTTTATGATTGGGTATTGTTCAAGACATCTCACAGATAAACCTCTTTGATTTTCAGCCCACCAGTACAAGTATAAGGGGTGCTATGGTACCTGGAGTATCACCTTTTTGGAGAAATTTCGGTTTGTTAGCACGATACAGCCTCTGAAATGCGTAATGCCGCCAATTTTTGGAGTGAATATTGTTCAAGGCACCTAATAAATAAACCTGATTGATTTTCAGCTCACCAGAGCTAGTACTACTGGTCCTATAAATCCAGATATAACACATTTTTGGTCATTTTAGAAGATATTTCGGTGTGTTAGCACGATACAGCCTCCGGAGTATACACAAGTGCCTAATTTTATGATATGATATTGTTAAGAGCGTCTCACAAATGAATCCAATTGATTTTCAGCCCATCATAGCCAGTACAACGGGTCTTATAAATCTAGATTTACCACATTTTTAAAGAAATTTTGTTTTGTTCGCATGAAACAGCATCCAGAGTGTGGAAAAGTTTTAATGGTTAAAACCGTTGGTTTTCTTTTAAAAGAAAGTATATAGATTTCTGTGAATAAATAAAGAAAATATATTTACAAATATTTCGTGCATAATGCACATTTACGTCAAACTTTTGTTTAAACACATTTATTCAAGGATTATTCTCTATAGATCGTTATATATTTTTTTCCTGGAATTCGGCAAGTGCTTGCTTCGTATAGTTATCTACCAAACGCTTTTTCAATTCGTTATTATACTTACATTAAATCGGAGATCTCCAATTGGCGCTTTTCCATATGGAATTTGTTGGAAAGCATAAAATGGAACGCCGGTTTTTCTCAAGGAGTATTCCATCCTACCTCGTATTTGGCCATTTGGTATTGTTACCAAAATTTCTTGAGCCGACTGAAAAATGTATAATGAAACAAAATTGTTCCCATAAAAATCTTGCAAAATTTTCTAAAAGTGGAAGACAATATAATGACTGACAGAGAATTAGTTGCAAATACTTCTTTTTGGTTTTTATACTGAAATTATAGCACAATGTAACACAAACATTACAACTGAAAACTTTGCAAATTATTTAATTTAAGTTATTAGTGCCGACGGGCTGAGCGGACATATTTTACTACTTCTCCGGTATTTCCCTTATGAGCTCGCTGTTTTTTCCCTCCACAGTTCCCTTGAGTTTCAATTTCCTTCTCTCAGATTTTATTTGCCATTGCTCGTCCGATGTAGGTTTCTCACCATAGAGCGGGTCTTCCTCTTCGTACCTATCCCGTGGGTTCCCATTTTAGAATCTTTTTGGCCCTCTGTAATCAGGTATTCTTTGTACGTGACCATACCATTTTAATGCCCTATTTCCTAAAGTCCATGCTATAGAGCATTAAACGTCCATTCTAGGCCATATTTCTTCCGTTCTTATTCGATTTATTTCTTGTGAGTTATAGACATCTTCGAAAATAGCCCAGTTGTACAGTTCTTATTTTGTTTCTGACGTTGGTTGTCATTGGCCATATTTCTGCTCCATATAAAACTATATTTTCGATTATAATTTGAAAAATTCTTCGATTGTTTTCTTTGGTAATTGTGTTATTCCATGTAATGTTTTTGTAGTTTTTTTTGCCGTCGCAATTTTTGTTTTTATATTCCTTGAACATGTACCATTTCGGTGAACAACTGATCCCAAGTATTTGAAAGTTTGTACAGCTTTTGATTATAGTATCTTCCAGATTTAAATATGTAGCCTGTTGTCCGATACATAAGTATTCAGTCAACTCATCCATATTCTCCTAGTCTTGTGCAAAAATAACACCATCGAATATATTTCATCAAATATATTCTACTAAATTGAATATTGTTTAATAAAGTGTCACTCTACCACATAAAAATATCATCTAATTATACATTATTGTAACTGTGAATGAAGCACACTTTCACAGAAAATTGTTTATCCAAATAATGGATGCAATTATTCTAAATTGAATTTAGGTATACCAAATATTTTGAACTTACTCAAAACTATTGTATTTCTCTGCTTGCATCTTTGAATCAACTTAAGGTATTTGAAATATGTTCAGAATTTTTTTTTAAATTTTTTGGTGTTAGGAAGGCTCATTTTGTCATTTTTCTAATCAATCTCCAATTTAAACACAATTCCATTTCCAAAATTGAAGCTTGTTCACTATGACGATGTAAACAAGTGACTTGTTGGTTGCTTAGAAATCAGAAATGTTACAAAAATGCCTATGTCTATTCAATTTTTCTAATTAAAGTTTTGTAGCGCTCTTATATTTTCGATTATCCCCGTAGTTATACAAAATTTCAAAGTATGTATTAGTATAAACAAACATCGGTTCAATTAAACTTTATAATTTCAAAGTTATGTGTTAATTGTTTAAAGAAACTGCAAAACAATTGGTCCACGCACGAGGAGAATGTAGCTATGGTGAACTCTGAGGTTTTGTGAATCAATTTGAAGTATAATCAGTTTTTATGCCATTTTGATCTTATAGGGAATAATTTGAATGAAAGGTGCAAAAAATACCGAAAAAATTAAAATTGAATTCCAAATACAGAATATTTGTTAAGAAGCCCACTTCATTTTTCTTCAATGTGGGTCTAAAAACTACTTACATAACGCATTTAAGAAATTAAGGTCATGATCTAGTCAATACTTTATTATTCAGGTTTTGTTATCAACATTGAATTAAATTGAAAGTATATCACAGTATCTACTTACAAATAAATCTAAACAGGATAAAACACAAATGACAAATTTCAGTAACATGTTGAAACACAATTTGTTGAATATACCAACTGTTACCATCCTATTATCGATGAGACAGACGTACGCTTTTATAGATATTGATTATATTATTATCTACCGATAACAGCTAATCAAACAAAATTTGTTGAATATGCCAATGCCAACTTATACCATTCTATTATCGATGAGACGTACGCTCTTATAGATATTGAGTATATTATTATCTACCAATAACAGCTAATCAAACATTCAATACAAAAAATAGTTTCCGTTTTTCAAAGATACACAAACATATGCTTCTGAATGAACAAAAAAAATGCTGTAGCCAACACAGGGGTGTGTTCAGATCCTACGCCGGATGCGTTTTTTGAGTTCAGATGCTTACATCTGGTAAATAGTCAGGTCGTTCAGATGTTCGCGGTAAATTTTACCAATCGTCCAACCATTTAACCCAGTCGACACATCGGTAGACACTGATTCGCATTCGCTTTTCAGTTTACAATGACAGGATTGAGAAGTTTGGGTCATGTTCAAAAAATTACAAATATTATAATAATTGAAATTCACCTAGATAAGTGAGAATAATATTGATCAATATATCACAGTACAATTATGCATAGATGACGATTCAGTATCTTCAAATATAATATTTGATAATTCTCGACCTACCTGAACATTCATTTTTGCACTCACAAATCATTATAAATGTTTATTTCTGTTAAAATTCTTAATTATGGTTAAGTAAAAGAAAAGTTGAAATTTGGCATCTAAAAATATTACACCAAGTTGGTATGATGAATCTTGTGTCAACGACTACAATCAAGAAGAATTCAACAGTGCGTTTTTTCTTTACCAGACAAAGCATCTGAACGCACTCCAGAGACCATCCGTAAGTTAGTACATATGTGCAAACTCGTCCAAGATTTTAACCACCCGATTTTTGTAGTGAGTTTGGTTTCGATACGTCAAAAAATGCACTCTCTATCGTTGTTACAAATTCCGTTGTCACACACCACACACACATACATTACTACACCACCGGTTCCAAACAATGCAGTGCAAAAATAGAAGCTATGTTCCAATATACAGGGTGTCTGATAAATGCAAAAACTTAAACATGTGCAAATGGTTCTACTGGTGTGATGTCTGTATACAGAGTGTCCCAGACAAACATACAATTAATCCTACAGAGTGAACTAGAGCTCAAAATAGAACGATTGGAATCAACTTACCTTTATATGCACCATTGAGATGTGTGAGGTTGATGAAGGTTTTTTCATACTCTTGAATAATTCGAAACCCATGAAAAGTTAGGCTCTGAATTTTGAAGAAAAACAGAATTACGAAAAGAAAAGTTTGAACACGAAATTTTTAAAAAAGTCTTAAATTCACTAGAATTGCTAGACTTAAGTGTAACGCTAATAAAGATCATATCAAAAGAATAAGGAATCTAAAGAGATAATGAAGTAGTGATGAAACCATCATGACTGTGTACAAGTTTTCAGATCAGTTTCATCATTAAATCTCTTCTCTATTGTGCGTTTTAGATAGAATAGACATAAAAAAATATTCAGAAACCTATACAAATGTTCGTACAAAAAATAAACAGTACATATTCCAAATAAACATATTTTCTTTTTATTTATAGCTTGCTAACGAAATTACTAGCCAGCCCGCTATTTTGTTATTAAATGAGCGGTTGATTTGAAATTTGGGTGATTTGTATGGGTACATGGGATGAACATTTCAGGTATTTGAACATATGACTGCCATTTCCGGTTCAATCGGAAACTTAACGAACTTCGTCATTACGAAAGGAACTCCATAAATGTTTTTTTTTAATTTGGATTCTAAGAAAAACTATGTTAAATATTTATCATATCCTTGATTCTTATTTAACGATTCTTGAGCCGTACATATTAACCTTTTTAACAAGAAGTGAAATTATGTGCGACTAATCCGATATTATTTTTCTACGTCATTTCGGGAGGATGATACGCATGTAGGTATGATAACTACTAATAACATTCCTGCCGGTTCTACAAGAGATCCTGTTGAATCTGACAGTCAGATTTTGATGACTTCATATATTTATCTCAAGTGGAAACCATATAATAAACCCCATATTCAAAATCTTCCAAAAAGTTCTGGGTTTAAAGTTACTATTTTCAATATATTTAGGATTTCTGGTATATTAGTTCATTTTATTTCAAACTTATAAGATTTGTGACTCATTTAACATTTTTTGGAACCGTCATAGCTAAAGATAGAGTATGATATATGTTTCAAGTTTTCAAGAATCCAAATATTGAAGAATATTTAGGTTATTCTATTTGAAAAAAAAGAACTTCATTGAATTTCCATTTGACTCGTAAATTATAGTCAGATGCTTGAATACCTAAAACCTTAATGTCAAAATTCATACATTCAACATGGTGGCTCCAAAATGACGGAGGAGATTTGTGAATATTGTTCTATTGTGGGTTGAGGCTACGAATTTAGCCGGAGATTGTCGAAACTCAATATCGCGGCTCCACGATGGCAAACCAGTTAATCATCATATTATTACTTTATACATTTGAAATACTCATGTTGAATATGAGCACTGAAATCCAATATCCAATATTTTGGTAGACGAAGTAGATTAGTGGAGTGGACTGTTATGTTTGTCGTTTATCGATACACCAAAGGTTTTGATATTGTTTTTCTTCGATTAGGTTTTTGGAAAGAAGGACCAGTCGTAATTTTAAGTAACGTTAAATGAAACAATTGAATACGACAATATTAACAACGTAAATCAAATCTTTCAAACAATAGATATTAAGGTAGATACAATGAATGATGCGGCGAATTGATAGTTAAACAATTAATTACAGTTGTTCACAGATAGTAGAGCTCGTATGATAAATATGTATTTCTCTCCGATTATTATTGAACTGAAATACTTGTAGTTAGCACATTTGTATTTCGCATTGTAACACGATAGATATTTTTATACTTTTAGGTAAAATCGTGATTTTCCCGGTTTATTATTAAGTTTGGTTCACAGTTGATTGGCTTAGAGTTTTATTCTGATTGGAGAGATTCACTAAGTTGCTAAGATACTTGTTACGCTGTGAAATGCGTCCGTTTTGGACAAGATATTTTAATAATTTCTCTCTACGTAGAGAAATATTTCACTACTCGCATGATTTGCTCGAAAATTCGTCTTTTCATCATAAGCTGAAAAAAGTCTGTTTGTAATTCAGATCTGGATATCGTGAAAGATCACTTTCTCATTATTAAATCTCTACGTCATGTAAATTGCCCATTGACAATAGATATAACTCTTGTTATTCTAACAGAATAGAACGCGTAAGCTTACCCATAATTGAGAATTTCTATTCCTTGTCTCACAGCCACAAATAGTTTTGGTATGAGGTAACTGATTTTCGTCAACCACTGTGGAAAAGCATTCATTATTTGAGCTGATTGTTATGTGATTTTAATTTTTTTTTAGAAAGGTCCATAACTATTTGTTATGAATAGATTTTTTGAACTAGTTAAACTTCCCTGTCCCTGTATAGAGGATTTCTCTCTTACCATACACGTATTTGATAATTACAAATTGAGGGAGAAAAATTCTGTTAATTTATTTCCATGATATTTACTGCAGACCAAATGGCAACAAATATTCTATTCTTTAATCACAATCTTGTCTGTTAGATTCTATGAAGTCTGCTGTATGTTTTTCAGATATATCTAAGTGCTTACTTATATGGATGCCAATAAATTCAGTCTCTTCGTGAAAGTTATACCTGATTTGTAAGAGGTAAAGTTTCGACTTTTCAAATTTTATCCAATGTATTTGTAACCAATTTACTTGTATCGCTGTAACTGTAACCTATCTTTCTGTTGATAACAGTTTTTTCTGGAGAAATATTCCCGACATGACATCTACACGGTGCCCTCTTTTTGGAGATTTCTATCATACTATACCAGTCATCTGATGAAAGAAAATTCTAAAAATTTGTCGAGTAGCTGTGTTCACTCATTAGAAATTCCATTCCAAATAATTTAGCTTGTACTACTGTACTTGAAGCAATTTCAATAAAGTTGAAACACTTCTAATAATAATACTGTTTTTATTTTTGATACGAGAGTCTGAATAGGTGAAAAATGTTTCACAATTCTCAGCACAAATCATTTCTCTTATCTTAAAGACATTTTCTGAGATGTGCGAGGTTCTCCAGTTTTTGTCTGAATAAACATGTTGACTAGATTTTTATGGAGATTAGGTTGGCCTGTGGAATAGATTATTTATTATTTTATGGCGAGAAAAGTTTTCTGATTTAGTGTTGTTAATACAACTTATTAGAGAAATTTGTTTTCCATATATACAGTTAGGAGCTTATTGAGTGCTTTGATAATAAAATCTAATGAGAGTCAGAAAATGGGGTTAATCGATTTGGCAAGTGATGCATTCAAATATTCAAATGTGCCGTCTTCCTGGAGTGCCTAATTTTGTTGCCATATTCAATTTACTGTTTTTGTGTTGGTTATTGTCCTTTCAATATTCCACATAATAAAATTTTGCGAAAGTTCTTTTAGTTTTGTGTGTGCATCTATAAAATTTATTTTTTGATTCAGAACTTAAAAGTTCTACTTTTGTTATATTTCAGAATATATAACTTGAAATTAATACTGTTCACTCTACTCACTTGACACTTGTTGATTATAATGTAGGATAGATATTTGTAAAATATCAGAAGCATGAAATGAAAAACTTTTGTTTATTTTTCCCCTTTCACCCTATTAACGAACACCCTAACCTATTGGAAATGTAATCCTTCTGTTAGTGACGTTACCATTACAAAAATATTTCAGTAATTCACAAAAGTCGTGATTCAGGTATCTGAAACTTTCGATCTCTTTTATTCTTTCAATACCTGTTTTCTACTATGCTCTCATTCTTTTCAACAAGGCACCTAATGGATTTTTCGTCCAAATTTTTTTCAGAGGCGGTTAGGTAACAAGCACGGAAGCGAATTTTAATAAGTCGTTCTGTATTCACATAAGTGTTTCATATGTGAACAGTTGCGAGAATCAGGATTTATCAAATTCAAATATTAAACAACTATCAAATGACCACATCAATTAAACTATTGAAACACATCCTCTGACTCTCAGGGTAAAAATTATAAAAGAAAATGAAAGAATTAAAAGAGAGTAGGTTCTTTCCAAACTGACAATGAGATTGGAGATAACAGAGCCAGTTCTCAGGGCTCAGTTATCTGAAAGAAGTTAATTAAAGAGACAAAAAAAGGGAAAAAGAAAGAGAAAGAGAGATAAAAAACTAAGAAACAGTAAAGTGAAATCAATAAAAGGGCGCCACTAATTTTGTTCCTAAACAAAATTAGAAAAAAATCAACCTCAATTATCAGTCAACTCTTACCTGCTGTGCTCTGCTAATTTTAGAAAATACTTATAAAAAATATGTGCTGAAGGCAATTTCTCAGGTCTTCCTGTATGATAAATAAAACAACTGACTACAAATATGTATAAATATAATGAACAAAAAAAAATAATCGTGTTACATAATTTAACAAGTGGTTAGTAATTGTGAGTATGTGTGAAGAAAATGTAATTTAAACCTAAAACGAACTGTAAAAATATAATTGGTGAAGCCATACAATATAAATTTACTTAGCTTGAAGTAGAAAGTCGAAGGCAGTTATCCAGGAAATCTTCATTGGTTACATAAATCTCTGTATATTTTACAGTAGAATAGCAAGGCCATTAATAGGATCCTATGGAAAGACCATTTCTTTTAAGACAATACAAATTGGCGACAAATCTGTAGCTAACTTCTTCAGTCGGGTAATTTTTGTAGAATTTACCCTAAGAATTAATCTGTTCCCGGCGTTTCCGCTACAATAACAACAAGTGTGTTAGAGAAAGACTTTTTTAGTTAACAAGATATTTAGATATCTGTCCAGAGGCATATATAAAACTATACTTATACTTTTTCTTACAATTATACAAACTAGTTTAAGGATTTGTCCTGGACAAAAACCTCTATTCTAAGAACAAGTTTTATATTAAATTCAGCGGAATATTGAAAACTCTTTTCGGAATTTCTGCGACTACCATTCTCTCCAAAAAGGTATCGAATAATCCCACATTCCGAATTTCTATTCAGGATTTTTTTGCGAAATATCTATACTGGTTTATTCCACCAACATTTAAATAGTTGTTTTTAAAATATTGGCTAGGAAGACGTGTGGTCTATTCCACCAATAAATTTAACATTCGTAGCTGAATTATTTATTTAAAACATTATTAGAAATGTTGACTGCTAAGTTAACGTTTCATACCCCTAACAAATTTTTTTTATATAATTAAACTATTGAGACCCAAAAAAAACGAGGCGGAAAAAAAATTTAAATTGAGACTTTAAAATATGAGAATCACGACTGAGTAAAAAGTAAAATCCTTACTATTTTTTAAAAAAAAACATTGATAAAGTCAATAATAATATATATATATACATACTTATTTTGTATATATTTATACACCCCCAATAAAGTTCATCCCCATATTAAGACTAACATAAACTATAAGCTTCTGTGTTATTAAGTACTTATTCAAAGGAACAGTCTACCCAATTAGTAACTGATCTTACTTATCAACATAGAACCCTAAACCGAATACGAAAAATTTACATTAGGAAAAACAAAAACCCAGATATGCATTTTCAGGGACTTAAGTACTGATACAAAGGAACAGTCTACCCGTTTAGTAACTGAACTTACTTAAACCCATAAAATACAGTATAACAACGAAAATTTTAGACAAAAAGAAATGAAAGATAAATAAAACACACCCTCATACATGTTATGCACTGCCTGTATCCGACATCCACCGTCAGGTCAGATGCTGAGAATCTCCATCGCTCAATCTAGAAACAGAAGGTGTGCCAAGTTGTAAGTGACCACACAAGACCGAAATTGCGCAACCTTAACAGCAAAGAGAGCCTCGTATTCCGATTCAACTGCTTCCACATTGCACCATAACAACTTCAAACACCCCACACCGCAATGTAACTCGAACGAAGACACTACACAACGTCCAGTTCAGAGTACTGCACACTCAATGATAATCTAGCATATCATTAACGCTAAAATATTAACCTGAAGGATTATTAAATGATAACAAAAAGACAAAGTCGGGAAGAAACATAAAAAGATATAGAAAAAGATTAAAAGTTGGAAATTTATTAAGATGGTCCAACATTAACCACCCATTATATGATAGACAGGTTAGGTATTTGTCACGAACCTTATTCACTGAGTGCACATTTGTTCAGAAGGTAAGGAATATAGGAAAAGACATTTGCCTAGGAGTGATATTTCAGGGTTGCCCCTCGTTATCCGTAGACCGAACTGCAAGCAACAATGGTGAGAATAAACTCACAAGAATACTACCCCAGATAAATTCTTCAAATCAAAAATAAATGTTAAAATAAATTGATAATAGGAAGAGAAAAGAATAACATAATATGGCTCAGATAAATAGGTCGATAAAATTCATAACTAACTGCCGTAACCTATAACTAATGAAAGGAAAGAAAAAAAAAAGAAAAAACTAAATATTCTCATTGAGAATATAAACGCCACAATCAGGTAGAGGAATATCAAAAACACTTCGCAATATTCACCAGAGGGAAGAAGTAAATTTTGAACAAAATACAAATACTGTCACAAGGGAATGGACGATGATTCCTGCACTAACATATTTAACAACAACATGTCATAACCTAATGGTGAGGTAACCAACTCCAAACTTATTCGTATCTATTTTTCGATATTGTGAATCATTAAAGTAAAGATATTGTGTTTTTAATGCCTAGATTATTATTATAATCTAGTATATATGAGTCATAGTCAGGTAAAGACATATCAAAAAAAAATTGATGTTTTTATATAGATTATAATAAGAATTCATAAGAATCCTGAATAGCAAACAGAGAGAAAGAAAATTAGAGAAAATACAAATACTGTCACAAAGGAATGGACGATTATTCCAGCACTAGCATATGTAACAACCATATGTCATATTCTAAAGGTGAGGCAATAAACTCCAAACTTATTTGTTCTATCCTCCCAAATTCCCTTACTCTAAGATAAAGAAAATCTGTTTTCTTGACAAATAGAAATTCTACTTTCTACGGTAAGATATATCAAGATAATTGTAGATATTTTTGAATAATGAAAATAACTATTTGTTAAAGCTACGAACACTGAAAATTAAATTCCTTACAATGAACTAGATTCATTTGGAATCTAACTAGAAAAGATAAAGATAAAATTTTTAAGATATAATTGAACCAACTGTTAAGTAACATAGATAGATCATTTCTGTGTTGTTGTGCCAAAAGAGGTAAGAGTCAAATTTGCTATAACTATTATAGCAAGCTAAAATACTATACAATAAATGTCCGGTGGCACACTATTTAAATATACAGAAGACACACGATTCATGTCTGCTGCGACACAAGATAAGATAAGGTGAAGATAAATTTTCGACACGAGATAAGATAAGGTAAAGATAAATTTTCGACACGAGATAAGATAAGGTAAAGATAAATCTCCGTGTGTCATGTGTCAACACAAAAACCCTAGGTAAGATAAATTATTTCAGTTTGTGTCATTTGACACAATTCAACTGAAAACGGTGAGATAAGATAATATTTTTCTGTATGTGTAACTACACATTTCAACTGAAAAGATAAGTCTACAAATTAGAAATATAATATGGAACATTCAAATTTTAGTGATACTAATTACCGTTCCAACATCACATAACTCTAGTTCAGTAAACAAAAATAATATTAATTTCTAAATACCTTCTAATTTCAAAAATATAATCTACAAGATAAACCTAGGTTACCAACAAATTAATTCAGCCAAGAGATCATTTTTAACTCTCAGCACAACACAGAAAAATCTACTGTAAAATTACTTTCATCTGTTTTTTTTGAAGATAAGGTAAAAATGTGTTCATCTAACAAATGTTCATTCACTATCCGAAGATACTGAGTCAGGATTATTTTCATCATCGGTAGAGTCACTTGATTCATCAGTAGATAAGTTATATTCTTTTAGATCTTTAACATGCCATCGTCCTATATTTTTGCCATTAAAATCTTTAAGTTCATAAATCAAGGGAGATATAACACGGTTAACAGTACAATGTATATATTTAGGCATAAATTTTGCAGAAATGAATTGAGCTTTATCTGATTTCTGGTAATTCTTTTTCCAAACATGATCACCTACATGAAATTTAATATCGCGTTTACGAAGATTATAACGCTTACTCGATTTTATGTAAGCCTTGTGTAATTTTTTTCTAACATCTTCGAAAATTTTTGGCGTTTCTTGAGTATCCTGTAAACGGTGTATTTTATCAGCAATTGCGGGCTGATTATTTGCATTATCTGCAATATTCCCAAAAAATGACCCTGATACAGGTACGTTTCTAGCAAACACAAGAAAAGATGGTGGAAATTCTGTGACCTCATGTTTAGACAAACGAATTGCTTGAGCTATTTTCTGTAATTCTACATCCCAAGTTCTATGATCAGAAAAACAATATGAACGTATTGCAGTAACAATAGATTTATTCACACGCTCAGTATGATTGGCTTGAGGAGTGTAATTTGCAGTGTACCAAATACTTTGGACATGATACTTAGACATTAAATTTTTAAACAACTGACTAGTGAACTGTTTACCATTGTCTACAGCTACTATTTGAGGAACCCCAAAAATTAGGAAAACATTATTTTCAATAAATTTCACAATCGCAGAAGAGGTAGCTTGTTTTAAAGGTTGAATTGAAACAAATTTAGAGAAGAAATCAACAATGACCAATGCACACGTATGTCCCTGGCGAGATCTAGGATATGGACCTAATAAATCACAGGAAATTAACTGGAAAGGAAACTCTATATTATGATATTTACCCATGAGACCAGCTTGTGGCAAATTTGTGGGCTTACAGGCAGCACAAACTTTACAGCGCCTCACATATTTTTGTACACTCTGTCTCATTCTGGGCCAATAATATAACTCTGAGATTCTCTCTAATGTTTTAAAAACACCGAAATGAGCTGCAGTAGGATCATCATGAAATTTCGATAACAATTCAAGCCTGTTTTCCGTTGGAACTACAATTTTCCAGTCAGTTAAATTGCAAATATTGGCATACTTGTTAAAGACATGCTTATATAGAATATTATTCTCTACCTTGAAATTAGGATAACTATCCGCATCGGATTGAACCTTATTAATCATACTTTTATATCAATTATCAGGTTTTAGTAAAGATAAATTTAATACATTTATTTCCGGCACCCTAGATAGAAAATCTGCAGGTACGGTACCCGTTGCTCTACGATGGACTATCGAAAAATTGTATTGTGAGAGTTGTAGAATCCACCTAGCTAATCGTGGTGATGGTTTCCTCATATTATTCAACCAAATAAGAGAAGAGTGATCCGTGATGACAGTAAAATGTCGTTCCAGAAGATAATAACGAAAATGATCAATAGATAGTAGGACTGCAAGAGCCTCTTTCTCAGTAGTTGTGTATTTCTTTTGACATTTATTCAATTTTTTACTATAATAAGCTACTGGATGTTCCAACCCATCTTCTAACTAAAAAAGCACATTTCCAATACCTACATCACTTGCATCACACATTAGATAAAATGATTTGTTAAAATCAGGACTACAAAGTACAGGAGCGGTAGTTAAAACAGTTTTTATATCTTCGAAAGCTTTTTGAGCTTCCGGTGTCCAACTTATTGGTTGATTATTTTTTCTATTAGATAAAAGATCAGAAATGGGAGCAGGTAAAGTAGAAAAATTATTTAAAAATCGACGATAATATGAAACAACCCCAAAAATCTACGTACCTCTGTAGTTGTCCTCGGTACAGGATAGTTAGTAATAGCTTTAGTTTTTTCACCGTCAATACTTAACCCGTTTTCATCCAAGATATAACCTAAATAGCGAAGAGAAGGACGACAAAAATGACATTTATCAATATTTACCGTTAAATTAGCCTCTTTTAATTTCTCATAAACTTTAGACAAAATTTCTACATGTTTATCAAACTGTGATGTACATACAACTATATCATTAAGATAATAAAAACAATATGGTTCTAAAGATGGACCTATAACCATTTCCATTAATCGTGACATGGTAGCTGGACTTGAAATTGAACCGAATGGTGTACTTGTGAATTGAAATAGTCCTCTAGAACGAATTGCAAAAGCTGTTTTTGGACGAGACGACTTTTCTAAAGGTATTTGATAGAAAGCATGTTTTAAATCGATACTAGAAATATATCGCGTATCCCTTAGTTGACTAAGAATTACCTCGATATTTGGAATCATATACGAATCTGCTTCAGTTTGCTTGTTTAAAAATCTAGCATTAAGAAGTAACCTTATACTACCATCAGGTTAATAGGTTAAACAGATAGGAGAACAATAAGGAGATGTACTTGGTTCAATGACCCCTAATTTTAATAATGTATCTATTTCATTATTCACATGAACTTCCATAGCTTGAGGTAATGGATACTGTTTTATTTTAGATGGAGGGGAATTTCCTGTGTCGATAAAATGCTCTAAGATATGTGTCCTACCAATTTTATCCTTGGGGCTAATGCTTTTAAATTTTTCGATAATGACATCAAGTTTAATTTTTTCATCATTTGTTAAAGTTGTGACGTCCTTAACAGTATTAATGACATCTAAAGATAAGGCATTTAAATTCATAGTAAATTTAGAAAAGTCTATTTTAATATTGAATGTCTTTAAAAAATTCATTCCTAAGATAACTGTTTGAGTAACTGAAGGTAAAAGATATAATTTTAAAATCTGGGAAAGCTTATCCACTGTGACATAAGTTTCTACAAAACCACCAACATCATGGTAAGTACCATCAGCAGTCGAAACTTGAAACTGTTCGGTAATAGAAATAGGTATAGATGAATTCTTAAGAAACTCAAGACCTAGAGAACCCAAAACACTCAAATTACTTCCTGTATCAATCAAACAAGAGAATGTCTTCCCAAAAATAATAATATCCACATAAGGCCTGTTATCATTATTTTTTCGATATAACAAGTCTAAAAAGTAATTACTAGATAATTGAGTATTTAAAGAATTCTGAAATTCATTTACTTTGCCTGGCTTGTAAAATGTTCTTACTATATTTAACCAAGCTAACCAATCATTTTTATTGAAATAAGATAGGCTATTTTTATTAGAATTTTTAGATAGATTAGATAAGGAATAAATTTCACTTATTGGTTGCTGGTTGAAGGTGTTATTTCGGAAACTGTTCTTGACTTTGATTGTTTTTTTGAATTTTTTTGCTTTGGATGTGTGGATCCTGAAGTATTTTGAGGAGCGGTAGGTGTCACCAAAGCATTGACCTGACCGCTTGGTTCGTTTTTTGAACAATTTGGACATTTAGATTTTATAAATCCAGGATTTCCACATCCATAACAGAAAACTTTTAAAGCGTATTTACGTTGCGGATAAAAATGATTCTGTTCACCACAATTCCAGCAAACTTTATGTGAATTTACTGTCGATACTGTAGATAGATGTCTAGAATGATTATGATTCCTAGACCGATAAGATGAGGTAAAAGTATTATTTAACTGTGGTTCTAGATATATTTTAGGTTTAGTCGAACTAATACTTGAATTCTGAGAATTCTGTGAGTAGGTAAAAGATTCTTCCAACTTTTTACATTTATCGGTTAACTCTTGGATACTGTTAATATCTAATAAAGCTAGCGGTTGTACATAATTAGAAAGCAAATTTCTCTTAATGATTCTAATTTTTGATGATTCATCCTGTTTTATTTCTAAGCGATTAAATAGACTACACATAGAATTTATGTATAACGTAACTTTTTCATTAGTATTTTGTTTTCTATTTTTAATTTCATCCAATAAATCTTCCTGATAATTATATGGGAGAAAATCTGACTTTAATTTAGAAACTAACTCTGACCAATTTTGAAATTGACTTCTATTATTTAAATACCAATAAAATGCCTGATCAGTGAAGAGATCTGCAGCGCTAGAAAATAATTCGTTATCTGTTACACCTCGAGAAATCTTTAAACACTCTACACGTTCTAAAAATCCTGCCAAAGATTCATTTTCTGCAATTCCTGAGAAATGTATTCCCCATTAATAGATAGGTACTGGCTTAGAGAAAGTAAAGCTTTGGTTCTGACCCACCGGAGTTGATTGAGCCTGAATAGTGCCCGGTAATCTACCATCAAGTTCACCCTCTAACAACAAAATCTGAGTAGCAAATTGTTTTTGTTTTAATTCTTCCTCATCATTGTTACACGACAAACGAGAAACCCGATTATTTGCATGAGCTAATCTACATGTTAATCTAAGATATTCATTGTTTCTATCTGATCCTACAAATTCAGAAATTTTTTTGTTCAAGTCAGATAAAGTTAACTCGATACCGTTTACTTCTTTATCAAAATTCAATTGACTATTCTCATACAAAATAGAACTGCGACCGGATGCTTCTTGAGCTAAAATACCCCTCAACAATTTTCTACGCTCCGCCACTGTCGGTAATACTTCAACATTTCTATATGCCAATTCGTGTTCCAGCTCATGAGATAATAAATATTCGACCTTCAATTTATAAGGCAAAGACTTTTTTGTACTTAATTACAATAAAGTTCTCTTGGTAATTAAAGTTAAGTTAAAATTTTAAACTCTAATGATAGAAAAAAATTTGGAAACAAATTCTCAACAAAATTAATTTACGATTTGAAGGTGACTGAAAGATAACAACAAATGAATTGATAGAATAACTGAGTATATACGAATCGTTAAACTTCACACCAGTTATAAATATAATATAACATACATCATATAATATTTCAAACAAGGAAAGATGTATATATTTATTACACAGGACCTGTTTTATAAAAGCAGATAGCAGAAAATATTAAATTAAATTAAAAGTTAAAAAGTGAACATAATATCAAAGATATTTTCCCCCTAATAGCAGGAAAAAAAATTTTTACCAAAAAGAAGCAGAGAACAACGGGTAAAAGTTAATACACGTTGGAGCGCCAATGAAACACATCCTCTGACTCTCAGGGTAAAAATTATAAAAGAAAATGAAAGAATTAAAAGAGAGTAGGTTCTTTCCAAACTGACAATGAGATTGGAGATAACGGAGCCAGTTCTCAGGGCTCTGTTATTTGAAAGAAGTTTAATTAAAGAAAAAAAAAGTGAAAAAGAAAGAGAAAGAGAGATAAAAAAACTAAGTAACAGTAAAGTGAAATCAATAAAAGGGCGCCACTAATTTTGTTCCTAAACAAAATTAGAAAAAAATCAACGTCAATTATCCGTCAACTCTTACCTGCTGTGCTCTGCTAGTTTTAGAAAATACTTATAAAAAATATGTGCTGAAGGCAATTTCTCAGGTCTTCCTGTATCATAAATAAAACAACTGACTACAAATATGTATAAATATAATGAACAAAAAAAATAATCGTGTTACATAATTTAACAAGTCGTTAGTAATTGTGAGTATATGTGAAGAAAATGTAATTTAAACCTAAAACGAACTGTAAAAATATAATTGGTGAAGCCATACAATATAAATTTACTTAGCTTGAAGTAGAAAGTCGAAGGCAGTTATCCAGGAAATCTTCATTGGTTACATAAATCTCTTTATATTTTACACTAGAATAGCTAGGCCATAAATAGGATCTTATGGAAAGACCATTTCTTTTAAGACAATACAAATTGGCGACAAATCTGTAGCTAACTTCTTCAGTCGGGTAATTTTTGTAGAATTTACCCTGAGAATTAATCTGTTCCTGGCGTTTCCGCTACAATAACAACAAGTGTGTTAGAGAAAGACTTTTTTAGTTAACAAGATATTTAGATATCTGTCCAGAGGCATATATAAAACTATACTTATACTTTTTCTTACAATTATACAAACTAGTTTAAGGATTTGTCCTGGACAAAAACTCTATCAATTCAAGAAAATCTTACACAGAAAAAAATAAAACATACCAGTAATCCCTGCAAATATGTTCTAAGAACAAGTTTTATATTAAATCCAGCGGAATATTTAAAACTTTTTTCGGAATTTCTGCGACTACCATTCTCTCCAAAAAGGTATCGAATAATCCCACATTCCGAATTTCTATTCAGGATTTTTTTTGCGAAATATCTATACTGGTTTATTCCACCAACATTTAAATAGTTGTTTTTAAAATATTGGCTAGGAAGACGTGTGGTCTATTCCACCAATAAATTTAACATTCGTAGCTGAATTATTTATTTAAAACATTATTAGAAATGTTGACGGCTAAGTTAACGTTTCACTATCTCGTATGAAAATAAACGGTTTTAAGGATTAAAACTAACTTTTTCACATATGTAACACGCCCTGAACAATATCCCATCAAATTGGTCACTTGTATACACTGTATCGTGCTACCGAACCAAAAATTACCAAGAATGTTGTATATCTGGATTTATAGGACACGTTGTACTGGATCTGGTGTGCTCAAAATCAAGAGAGTTCATGTGTGAGGCACCCTGAACAATCTTTCTCTCTCTCTGCTAGTTTCCTCAATCATGAGGGTCGTGACCTCTTTGGAATGCTTCTATTCCTCTTTCTATTGGCTTCTTTCACATTTCTCAATCTTCAGCCTGGTGAACCGATACGTGAAGGGGTTGGTCTGTGACATGTTTGATTTGATCAGACCATCTCATAGGCGATCGGCCTCTACTTATGTTTCCCTGTACTTCTCCTATCACTATAAGGCTGTCTATATTGTCATCTCGTCTTCTAGCTACGTGTCCAAAGTATTGCAACACTTTCTTCATGCATAATGATGATAGTCTGATTAGTTCTCCTCACGGTCCAGGGGATTCTGAGCAATCTCCTGTAGCACCACAGCTCAAAGGAATAAATATATTTGCGTTCTTTAGCTCTAAGTGTCCACGATTCTGAGCCGTATGAGAAGATTGGAAAGACCAACGTTCGGACCAGATTCATTTAAGTGTTTTTGGTTATGTATGAGCTTTTCCATATTTTGGTAAGTCTCAGCATCGCACTCTTGGCCAAGGCTATTCTTCTTTTAACCTCCTCTACGCATTCACCCATGTTGCTTATTACTGACCCCAGATATGTAAAGCTGCTTACCCTCTCAAGATCGTCAAGCAGGTCAGTCCTGTTTACGAAGTTAGGCTTATCCGCTATCATTAGTTTTGTTTTGGTTCTATTTATTGTTAGGCCAAACTTTCAACTCTAACGCTCTATTCTGTTTAAGAGAGCCATTTCCTCCTCCGTTGCAACAAATATGGTGGTATCATCAGCATAGCGTAAGTTGCTTATTAGATCCCCCGCAAGAAGAATTACACCTTTTCACTCATCTAGGGAGTTCCTGAACAATATGCAATCGTAAAATTGGTCGCTTGTATACACTCTGGAGGCTGTATCGTCCTAACAACCCGAAATTTCTCCAAACATTACCAAAAATGTGGTACTTCAAGTACTACAGCACTCGTTGTACTGGCATTAGTGAGCCAAAAATCAATAGGGCTCATCTATTAGCCGCTTTGAACAACACCCAATCATAAAATTGGTCACTTCTGTACACTGCGGAGGCTGTATCGTCCTAACAAACCAAATTTTTTCCAAAAATGACAAAAATGTGGTACTCTAAGTATCATAGCATCCGCTGTACTCACTCTGGCGAGCTAACAATCAGTAGGGTTCATCTGAGATGTCCTGAACAATAATGAATCATAAAATTTGTGACTTGCTGCCGTCCGGAAGCTGTATCATGTTAACAAGACATGTTACGAAAAGTGGCCGACGACGACGATGACGACATACATACAGGATTTTTTTTTCTAAAATCCGTTTTTCGTGTTCTTCTTGCTGAAAAACGAAAAAGTAACTCAATTTTTTTTTTCACAATTCCAACTTTTTTGGGGAAACAATACTTTTCTCGCATATTGGATAGGGTTGGGCGGAAAATGAGAAATAAAATATATTTTAGTACTTAAAATAATTTATCGTTACAAATCTAAAACGTATCATAAGGTTTGACGCCATATTTCTCATAAAGGGCAACCCATTTATCATAAGACTGTACTTTGGGGTTATTTTGTAAAGTTATAGTTTCATTAATATCCAAATAAATAAAATCGTCTGCTTTCATTTTTGGCCATATAATGTTGTTTAGAAGAGGTACGGCTTCAGGTGTTGGATTTCTAGAAAAAAATAAACGGCTTTAAAGACTGAAACTAACTTTATCGCATCTGTGAGACGAGCTGAACAATATTCTATCATAAAATTGTCTCTTCCATACACTTTAGAGGCTGTATCGTACCAATTAACCGAAATTTCTCCCAAAATGTAATATATCTGGATTTATAGGACTCACTCTAGTGAGCTGAAAATCAAGAGGGTTCATCTGCGAGACGCCATGACCAGTATTCAATTATAAAATTGGTCAATTGTATACACTCTGGAGGCTGTATCGTGCTAACAAGTCATATTTCGAAAAGTGGCCGAATACAACGACGATGACATGCACACAGGATTTTTGTCTAAAAACCGTTTTTTCGTGCTGTTCTGAAAAACTTTTTTTTGGCGTGAACCAATACTTTTCTCGCATATTAGATAGGGTTGGCGGAGTAGTAAAAATCATTTAAACGACTCATTTAACATTTCAGACGCACATAGACCATCTTTCAAGATAGTACAAACGACTACCGACCACCGGATGGTTTCAATTAATGAATTAACATATTACTTGCTAGGTTAGCTATTCCCTCTATTGATTTTTTTATATCTACCCATTAACATTTGATCTCGCTATACTGATGTTCCCTCTTTTATTGATTCTGGCTTTTTCCTCTATTTTCCTTATAAGCTTAGGTATTGTATTCATTCTGGGTGTCTACCATTAAGTATTTCATACACATGTACAGCCATTTATCCAATTCCTTTCCATCGCATTTGAATATTATCGAATAGATGAGGCTTTTCACTTGGATGAAAATCCATACTGAACGATGAAATAAAACAATTTAATTTGTTTAAAACTTCATTAATAATTCCTGTTTGCGAATAATTATATTTTTTTACTAGTTTCTGGCCATTTGCAATGTTTTCATTGACAGATTATTATTTTATCATATCGGGGCTGTACCTTATTGTTCCATTGTCATTAAATTCAAATATATATGGTGATTTCTCATAATTTTGATAGAAACAATAACGTTGTTCAAAATGTTCACCTCCAGCTAAAGTATAATCATCTGCTAGGTAACCATTAGCTGATGTACGCAAAAATGCTCATTTGTCATTTCAGCTTTAGTAATCGTAGGCATCCTTGTTAAGTGAATAGAAATGAGAGCAAAACTTACAACGAAATCAATATGATAAAGATTAAACACTAAGAAAAAATAAACTGTTTCAAAGATTTAAACCAACTTTTTCGCATATATAACAATCACCGAACAATATCCTACCATAAAATTGGTCACTTGTGTACACTTCGGAGGCTGTATTGTGCTATCAAACCGAAATTTATCGAAAAATTTAGTATATCTGGGTTTATAGAACACGTTGTACTGGCTCTGGTGATTTGATAATCAATATTCTTGATCTGTGAGACACCGTGAACAATATGCAATCATAAAATTGGTCACTTGTATACACTTCGGAGGCTGTATCGTGGTAAATAACCGGAATTTTTCCAGAAATGACAAAAATTTGGTACTTCAAGTATCATAGCACCCGTTGTACTGGCTCTGGCGAAATTAAAATCAATATTCTTTATCTTTTAGACACCTTGAATAATACCCAATTGTAAATTTGGGCCCTTGTATGCACTCCGGAGGCTGTATTGTGCTAACAACCCGAAATTTCTGCAAAAATTACCAAAAATGCGGCACTTCAAGTACCATAGCACCCGTTTTACTGGCTTTTGTATGCTGAAAATCGAGAGAGTTGATCTATTAGACGCCTTGAACAATATTCAATTATAAAATAGGTCACTTGTATACACTCCGGAGGCTGTATAGTCGTAAGTAACCGAAATTTTTCCTAAAATGACAAAAATTTGGTACTTTAAGTACCATAGCACCCGTTGTACTGGCTCTGGCGAAATGAAAATCAATATTATTAATCTATTAGACACCTTGAATAATACCCAATTGTAAATTTGGACACTTGTATGCACTCCGGATGCTGTATTGTGCTAACAACCTGAAATTTCTGCAAAAATGACCAAAAATGCGGTACTTCAAGTACCATAGTACCAATTGTACTGGCTTTAGCATGCTGAAAATTCAATCATAAAATTGCTCACTTTTAAACACTCCGGAGGCTGTATCGTGGTAAGTAACCAAAATTTTTCCAAAAATGAAAAAATTTGGTACTTTGAGTACCATAGTACCCGTTGTACTGGCTCTGGGGAAATTAAAATCAATAGTCCTCATCTATTAGACACCCTGAACAATATCCAATTGAAAATTTGGGCACATGTATACAATCCGGAGGCTGTATTGTACTAACAACCCGAAATTTCTGCTAAAATGACCAAAAATGCGGTACTTCAAATACCATAGCACCCGTTGTACTGGCTTCAGTATGCTGAAAATCGATAGAGTTGATCTATTAAACGGCCTGAACAATATCCAATCATAAAATTGGTCACTTGTATACACGCTGTATCGTGGTAATGAACCGACATTTTTCCAAAAATTATAAAAATGTGGTACTTTAAGTACCATAGCACCCGTTGTACTGGCTCTGGTGAGCTGAAAATCAATAGAGTTTATCTGTGAGATGTCCTGAACAATATTAAATTATAAAATCTGTGACTAGCTGCACTCTGGAGGCTGTATCGTGCTAACAAGACATGTTACGAAAACCGGCCGAAGACAACGACAACGACGACGACATACATACAGGCTTCTTGTCTAGAAACCGTTTTTTTCGTGTTATTTTTGCTGAGAAACGAAAAAATACTTTTTTTTCAAAATTCCAACTTGTTTTGGGGAAAACAGATACTTTTCTCGCATATTAGATAGGATTGGCCGGAAAAGTAATATTGGTCAAAATCAATTTCACGTACAGCCAAAGTTTATTTATAACAAAAGAGTCAACACCGTAGATGTCATTTGCTGTAAAATGAATTACACATGTTCACCAGGACTTTTCGTCATGAAATTGAATGAAGACTCGCAAACAACAATATTCCAGTTCACTCTCAATAAAATTTGTTGATTATTCTTCTCATTTTTTTTGTTAATTCTCTTCGTTTTCTCCAATCTTAACTGGCCATTGCCACAAACATTTTTTGGTTGGACAGATAGACAAGCTTTATTCGGTAGTGATTCATTAGCTCCTATGTTGGTATTAGCTTTCACAGCCAATTCCATTCCACACAATTTTCCAACAAAAAAAACACCCAAAATGTCCAGACGCACCCGCAGATCCAAACGCACCACATCCCTAACCACCATACCCGAAACCATCAATTTCATCGGCCTTTCCCGACAAGTTCAAGAACTTGATAAAAAAATTCATCTTGCGAAATCTCTAGATCCTTCCACCGCGAATACTACAGGCCTACTCCTAGAAATCGACGAAATAAAAAAAATTGATCTATAGGTAGCCTCTAATCCAGCCTCGCCAAACTCTCAAAACTTCTCGACGCCAACCTCAAACCCTCAAAACTCTTCCACGTCAACCCCAAACCCTCAAAACTCTTCCACATCAACCCCAAACTCTCAAAACCCCTCCACGTCAACCTCAAAACCCCTCCACGTCATCCTCAATACACACTTCCACGACACCCCCCTCCAGGACTTACGCTTCCTTTGTAGGTTCCCCAACCCACACTCCCTCAATTGTCCGACAACCATCCATTTCCGACGAGGATGATTTCACCCTCATCGGGAAAACAAGACCCCGATCTACCCCAGCCCCTACCTCCCTCAACAATCTCACACCAACCCTCACTTCCGGCATCTGATTTTTTGGCCTCCCACACCAGTGTCAACCATCCAACGCCAACCCTCTGCTCCCCGTCCCAAAATACTGCAATCGATGCACCAAATCCGGACATTCTTCCGATTCTTGTCGGTCTCAACCGATATGCCCTTCTTGCGACCAAGCTGGTCACTGCACCGAAAAATGTCCCAAGTCCGGTACTCCTACTTGCACCAATTGCGGCGGACCTCACGCATCTTTCCACCCTCGCTGCCGCCATAGGCTAACCACACCAAATACCCCCCAAGAAACCGCCCCAGTCTCTCTCGAAAAGCCACCAGTTCCCTTTGAACTCTCTACAAACTCCAAAATCATTATGGAAATCCTAACTGTCACCCTAATGAACACCATTCCCAACTCGAGGGACATCATAGCCGACACTCTTCGTCACCTAATTTCGTCCATATATCTACATCACTGCTCTATCACAAAATAAGGCAGGCGTACCCACTTCGCTTTCACTCACATCAGGAGTGAAAGTACTTCCACTTAAACTGCAGGTTTTTCACGTTTTTTCCTGTAGCATGGTGAATTTATTCACTAGTCAAATGGGACAACGTATCGACTAACTTTTTAGATTTACGATTATTATTATTATACCAGCAATTCACTCAAATCAATTCAACACAAACGATAAACTACCGCCTCCCCTCGAATTCTTCAACCAAACATCTATCCTCTCAACACAAACACAACCCGCCAACCGGTTGGCGGGCCCACCGAACGCGCACACAATCCCCATCTAAAGATCTCTAACCCCGCCCTGCAGAGGAACCGCATCCTATATCAGGGCCTTATCTCGAACATCCCCAAATACCAACTCAAAAACCAACAAACCCAATCAAAATTTCTCTCGAACTTCTCTCTCTCATTTGCTTCTATACTTCTTTACTAGGGAAATCTGGGTTATTGAACTATTAATTACTTACAAGTATTTCGCGAAATTTGTGAATAATAATCTGTATCTATCACTAGTAGTCACATCCAACGCAGGATAATTGTTCAAGTAGGTATGATTAGAAACGGCCCATAAATAGTGGTTGTCTTCTGAATGTCCTACCCTGTAAGCTCCTAAAAATCAAACATAAATAAAAATTCAAACCCAAAATATTATTTATTGTTTTAAATGAAACTTACTGTTTCTAGTTAACTCCACAGTTTATTGAGATATGTTGAAAATTCTAAAAAATTGATAATTGTTTCGATATTACCTAAATATCATCGTCAGAATGGCGGAACTTACATTTCATTTGATGCATACCTGATGTTTAATTATTTTTGGCTAGTCCAAGCAGTGGTGTGATTGACTTAATATATGTTAATAGAAAAAAGAAGATATGATATCACAAATATTAAAGCTTAGATATTATTAGCCCTATGGGGATATCTTGGATATCATTTTTTCCAATTAAGATCAGTATAGCTGTGCAATGATATAGAAAACCAGGAAAACTATATCTGCTGATCTTTACAATTATCACTTGAGAATAGAGTTTAAAAGTGGAAAACTCTCTAGATTTATCTGTTCATTGACGACTTCATATTGTGGGTTTCTTGAGTGTCTTCTAATTTCCAATTATTCAAGGAAATCCAGTTGTTGTTTCTTATCACAAATATGTAGTACTTCTAGTTCTGTGTTCGGTATCAATGAATGATTGGTGTCAAGTAGATGTCTGGCGTAGTGGGATTTATCTGGTTGTATTAATCTGTATGCTCGTAAGTGTTCACTGTATCGGATTTCAAAATTTCGAAGGGTCTGACCCAAATAGACAGCATTACATTCTGGACATTTAAGTTTATATATACCAGATTTATGGTGATATTTTTGTTTTTACATTTAACAATTTTGTACTTATGCCACTTTCTGTACAAAAAAAATCGTTATATTTGGTGCTAAAGATATTCTCTTTGAAATATTATTAGAAATATTTCCTGCATATGTAATGCTCTGTAGCTCCTAGTTCTGTGCTTTTACAGTTCCGCCGTTTTCCGCCGTTTCCGAAACGCCGACTGATTTTCGCCAACAAGGTTAGCGAATTTAGAAATTATTTTATAAATCATTCTTCTTGTGTTAAATTCATTTTGCTCCTAGCGTCTTTCGTAGCTGTATTAATAGATTTTATTTTTGCTTACTGCTTGTTTGATTTGAGTGATTTTCCGCGTATTTGAGTACAATTCCGAAGTAAGAATTTACTGTTGGTTTTAACTCTGGGGGAAAAGAAATATAGTTGGGAAACTCCCAAGCATCCTCGCTGCAACGCAGGTAGATTCTTGGGGGATTTTCAAGGTATTTCGGGAATCCCGATTCCGGTATACAACTTTAGGGGAAAATAAATATAGTTGGGAGACTCTCAAGCATCCTCGCTGCAAAGCAGGTGGATTCTTGGGGGATTTTCAAGGTATTTCGGGAATCCCGATTCCGGTATACAACTTTAGGGGAAAAGAAATATAGTTGGGAAACTCCCAAGCATCCTCGCTGCAAAGTAGGTAGATTCTTGGGGTATTTTCAAGGTATTTCGGGAATCCCGATTCCGGTATACAGCACTAGGGAAAGGAAATACCGTTGAGAAACCTTCAAGCATCCTCGCTGCAAAGCAGGTAGATTCTTGAGGGATTCTCAAAGTATTTCGGGGGTTGCTCAATCTAGTACCATAGGCTTTGGTAGCGTGACTTTAAATATTTGATAATAGGCAACTTGTAGGAGCCTCGTCTGTGTTCGCTGCCATAGCAGGGACATCCTTCGAGGGTTATACAAGACGTGAAACGAAATAATCTCACGAGCGTTCGCTGCCATACCAGGTTCGCCAGGGAGAGGTTTTCGGATTCTGCCGACTAACTGATCTTTACGCGATTGATTTTAGCATTAACGGCCGGGGTAATATCCGCACAAAAACCGAGGGCAATTTATTAGTTACCGCCGTTCTATTCTAAGCCGTACAAAAATACCAAGAAACGCTCCCGTAAAACACCGCTAGTGCCTTGATAACGCTTTCTTTGTGTAATTTTCACCGTACTGCATTTAAATTTTCACCGGCAATCGCCGAAAACTATTAAAGCTTTGCACCTTAGGCTTGTAATCGTAAAACATTTATTCTGTAATAAAGTGCTTTGGTCTGGGCTGTAATTTAAATAGAAATCGTAAATACTGAAGGGTTTTCATCAATATTTAGTTATTTTAAATTTATAGCTACGTGGTTCGTTTTATTTTCCTTTTCCCAAATTATTTCCAAGTCGAAATAATTTGTAAAATTTTATAAAGCACAGATAGTTTCATTTTCCGACAGTGGTAAACAATTAAAGCCTGTTTCCCACTTCGCACGGCATAGAGAGATATAGAACAACAGACCCCTGGAATTAATTAACCTCCATCTGTTGCTACCCTGGTAACTCTTGACGCTACCATTTTCGAGAGTTCAGTGGAGTAAACCATCCCAAAAATCTGGCGCCCGAAAAAATCTGGTAGATAGTAAAGCCGCGGGGGTCATAGTGACGTCCGTAATTCTTCTGAGGAAAGGAAGGTCGTCACATAATTAGTTTATTTATCATATGTAATGGGTAACCGGTGGATGTTGCTATTTGTTTAATTGTGTTAATCTCTCTATCAAAATAACATTTGTTCATAGGAACTGAAAATGCTCTATGTATCATAGAATTATATGCCGCTAGTTTATGGGACATGGGATGATTGGAACTGTATGGAATATCGAAACAATTGTCAATTCTTTAGAATTTTTAACGTTTTCCAATAAACTGTGGAGTTAACTAGAAACAGTAAGTTTCATTTAAAATGCTAATATGAGTAGATTCCACAAAGTAACGGATGAGGCAGTTAATTTCATTAAAATATTATTTTTTTATACGAAAGTATACCTTGTTCAGAAACATCGTGGAGTAGTTAATCAACAAGTGGAATACATTGAAGGGGAATAACGTGTATTAAACTCGAGCTGCAAAGCGTCTTGAACTTTAGGATAAAATGTGTTAAAAAATATCAGACGAAATTGAAGCAGGTATATGTGGACTTAGAACTAAACACTCACACATTGCCAAATGTTTTTTCGTAGAAATTCGCCCCATCGAAAACATAATGACAGATATGAGAATAGTAGGAGTATGATTATTGTCAGGAAATTTTAATGAATACAAAAGAAAGATGAAAGACCTGGGCAGAGACGTCATCTAAGGGAACTAAACCTTTATTAGAATCAGTAGCTACAAAATACTGAAAGATATGCGAGGAGAAGAATACGTAAAATTCCAAATACTGGAAAGAACAACAAGGTTTAAGATGTAGGAACAAGCTCTCAAAATATCTCAAATGAGAAAACACATGATAATCAATTCTAGTAACCGCAGAGTGCTGATTTTTTGAAGATGGCGATGAGATTTCCACACGCCTACTGTTAAAACTGAGCTTCTCTGAACGATTTTTGGGAACTACACCTGGAATAATATGAAATAGAAGAAGGTTACTTATTTTGATTATATTTAAAAAAATCTTTGGGATGTCTGAAACGTTAATGAAATAATATTTTGGAAGATATACTATGTGCATTCTCAACAGTAAGAGAGCAACAACATTTTTTGGCACATGGAGGTTTACAGCCACATGATTATCGCCATATTTATTTGGAAAGCTGAATTTCTCATCATGTTATGTTAGTATTATGTTAGTATTATCAATACTGAAATCAAGGATAACTTTACCATCTATATTCGGTCTATTGCCTCCCATTGTTCCATGATAAGAAAACTGGTAAAAATACACATCGCTAAATTGTGCTTGTAGTTTTGCGTGAGTGATTACACTTCTAGTAAATTCCATGTCACTGAAATACTTAAAATACTGTAGATATAAATTGCATTTCTACTTCCGACAGTTCTTACGTTAATCGCTTTTCCTTGATTATCCTGCAGCAATCCGTCCGTGTATATCCTTCGAATTTCCTCCCCTGCTTCTTTTCTAGTTACCGATTCCGTTAGATGCATATTTCTGTTAACTAATCTGGTGATATCGTTTTCATACGCACGCACAGTAGATATGAAGTTTGTAGCTATAACAATGAGAAACTATGACAGAGAGTTGGTCTATTATCATAAAAAACTCATCAAATCAGTGAATGGAGATGGTGCCTGAAATTCGTGAAATGTGTCAAACTATAGGTTTGTTCCAACCAATACCAAAACCGTACAATGTACGATACTAATTCAGTTGACCTACTGATTAGTGAACATAATAAGTCTGACATCAAATTCACTTAACAGCAGGTCATCTGAATTTGTATCGTACATTGTGTAATAAATACGAATACCAAAGAGATAAGTTTATTGTAGAAAATTTAAGAACACACGGTAAAACATATTTTATTTTAAATCAAAATAAAAAAATAGAATGCGACCCACATTTTGTTTAGAAAAATAATACGAAATCAAAACAGCTTGGAACAAATAAAACACTTTACTGGGTCAAAGCAAAATAATTGTTTTGAATACTATTATTTTGATAACGAAAAATTAGCACGCTTCAAAACATAAAAAGTTGATTTTGCAATTCGACAAAAAAAACCCAAACCTAATTCGGGGGAAGAGCAAAAACGAAGTGCGGAGAGCGGCAGCAGGGAGTGTCGGTCGAAAACGCGAAGGGAAAAGTCCTTTCCCTGTCACGGTAACGGTAGTAGTTTTTAGTGTTAGCGGTACCAGAGGTAAAGTTCTCTCCGTTGTGTCAGGGTGTAATAGGGATACTGAGATATCCTTGACGGTGAACACTGTCCCCCGTTCGAAACACAAAACGGTAGAATCACCCTCTACGCGAAGTTCTTTTCAACATAGCACGATACCGGTTATTGGCACTACCCGCGGTGGCTAAAAAGATAGTGAAGAATAAGCAGTAGCCAGGCCAGAGAAGGGAAGTTTTCCAACGCCGTAAGTTTTTGAACAAATTGAGATTTAAACGTTGTTTCATTTTGAGACATTTATTCGTTATTATTTGCGCTGGATTCTGAACTTGGAAGTTATTATTCAAATGTTATACATAGGGAGTAGCGATAACAAATATATTTAGTTGATTTTCTGATCTTTCAAGGGGACTGGACACACCTGGTCGTTCTCAGTTAAATATTGCATGTCCAGGCTCACAAATTTTTGGGGGCACTGCTCGTTCTGTAATATATAAAATTTACCGTGTGTGATGATATAATCAAATTTTGCAGAGTTTCGCTAACCTGACATGAGTTAGGTTTTTTTCTAATTAGTAGTTATTATTTTGTTGCACCACATAATTCGTTCCCACCTCGTAGGTAGGACGGAGATAGAAATTTACGTAAGGTTAATTTGTACGTGGTATAAATAAAAAGGGCCGGAGCGTATGATTTTCCATTTTCCTTAGATTCCAGTGAACTTGTTCTGATAAATAATCTAAAAAGAAATTGTTTTCTTTTGTTCAGACGTGATCAGAAATTTCTTATTTCTTATTAAACTAAATAAAATATTGTGGGTGATTCAAAGACTTGGAATTTTGCAACTCGAAACGCCAGCGTTGACAAATATTTTATTGTTCTTAGATCAGCAGTATATTGTTACGATTTAAATTTTACTTTCATATTCCGATCAAGGTCAATGGCGCAAAACCAGCGTAAGCTAGCATAACATTTTGTTTTAAAAAAGTAAATACATATAATATTTTATTTCGCGCCTCGACACCGGTGAATATCAAAATTTAGGAAACGAGCGGTTCAGCTACCCTACCTAGGAGGGAAAAAAATTGATGTTCACAACCAGGATCTAGTATAGCGCAACATAGAGCCTACGGGACCGAAGCTTCCGCTAGATCAAGACCAGTGTGCGTGGTGAAGAGCCACAACCTACACGAGGTATCACTGCGGGCACAGAGCACACTGGATCTAGACCAGAGAAGGTCGAGAAAAAACCCATACATCAGATAAAAGGCGAAATACCGATCTGAGGCGAACATGCCAAACGGCGTAAGGTGGAATACTTCGGTCAACTAAGTATTGACAACGGAGTTTTTCTAACCAGGGTCTAGTAATTGCGCAAAACATAGCTTCCACTAGACCAAGATCAGTGTGCGTGATGAAAAATCACACCCTGCCAAACGGGTAGCACAGCTCCTGCAAATGACACTGGATCTAGACCAGTCAAGGTCGAAAAATAATCCTACTCAGCAACCATCGACTGAGTTGATAGCTGCTTGACCAGACACGGTTGCTTGGTTAGTTCTTCACAGTGGTTTTCCGATACAGGGCTGCTTGGTTAGTTCTTCACAGCGGTTTTTCGGTACAGGATTGATTTGTTTGGTTTTCACGGCGGTTTTTCCGACACAGGGCTGAATCGGTTATTTTTCAGAAAGCGACTTTACATATACAGAAAAAAAACCATTAGTCGTCAAATAGTGAATCTACAATACAGGGTTGTAAGTCAGCAGGGACGCCAGATCTTCACACAAGACATTCCTGTCAGGCCAAGATTATATGCCAATCTTGCTACAGCACAAGAGAATACAGGGAACGGTGAAGCTGTACGGTCTGTAACCAGAGGCTGAGAAAAGCAGTTAACGTGGCATACAGCAGGGTACAAAGGCTGAAAAAAATATCGAGAATTAGCCGATACTCTCCCACCATCATCACAGCTACCCACAGGTACGACAGTCATCAATTAACGGGACACATAACATTAAAACAAATCAGTTTTGGTTTATTACTCCGTCATACAATTGATTTTTTTTCTTTTCGTCTTCAGTTCCTTTCGTTAGAATAAATCAAAACTCCCAAACGACGTAAGCTTCAATTTTACAAAGGGAGAAGTTAACCCATCCTAAAATATCCTATCCGTGTACCAAAAGCTATCCATTTCAGGCACCGTGAAAGCCAGAAATGTAGGAGTAATATAAGTTTATAAAGTTAGAAAATTTCATTTAATAAAGATAAAAAATAACCAAGTTCAGACAGTGATATGCCACTCGATTCGCAAAATAGGTTAGAAACAGGCAGTCAAGGGGGCTCAGAAACCATGGGGGACACAAGCAGCATGCCGCCCACACTGAGGGTAGCACAGGCACAACCACTAGGGGTAATAGCTGCGACTTTAGCCGATTTCACAGGTAGAGATGCGGCTAGGTACTTAGAGAAACTCGAGTTAAGGGCTAAATTAGACGGGTGGACGGAATCAGAAACACTAACATTATTGAAATTTAAACCTTGCGGGCATAGCACACGATTTTTTCAAGGCTGATCAGAGATTAGACACGGTGTCATATTCAGAATTTGAAGAAAAATTACTGCGGAAATTGGTACCATAAAAATATATAGCAGATTGGTGGATGCAACTGGTTCAATGCTACCAAAGACACGATGAGGACGTAGCGTCGTTCTGCACCAGACTAAAATTAATTGGAAACAAGATACTAGAAGAAGATATAAAGGTCGCAAGTAGGGAACAAATACCAAACATAGAAAAAAAATATAACTCGGTATTAATAAACCAATTCAAAGTAGGGTTGAGAAAATACTTATTAAGGGAGGTAGGTTTTTACATTTTACACAAAGACGACATGACACTAGAAGAAGCGGAAGAAATAGTTAGTTGTCAAGAAACGGCGGTAACTATGACAAGCGGCAGAAACAGTAGCCAAAAAGTCGCATTTATGAGCGAACAACTGAGGTGCGGAAGGTCGAATCACACTTTGGAAGAATGTAGGCAGAACGCGAAATGTTTATTCTATGGCAGACAAGGGCATTGGATGGCTAATTGCAGAGCGAAGGAAGCAGAAAAAACAAAAAGAGAGACAAGATGCCAAATTTGTAAAAAACAAGGACACTGGGCACCAGATTGCAGAGAAAAAGGGAACGGACCAACAAACACATGCTATTACTGTGGGAAACAAGGACATTGGGCAACAGAATGTAGAGATAAAATGTTCGACGAAGCGAACAAACGGAATAAAACAACCTCGAAGTACGATAGATACAACGACGGAAAAGCAAGTCCATGGAAAACGGAGAAAACGAGGTATCACGAGGAAAAACACGAAACACAACAAGGAAACTACGGAGAATATAACAGACACATAAACCAAAGGGAAGAGTATCATAATCAAAAGACACAGAGGAGGTCTCAACAAAATAACTATGGGAACTACGAGAGAGACAGACGCCAAATGAACAATGATAGAAGAGGACACTCTACAGAAAGAGGACACACAAGTAATAAAGAATGGATGAAACATTTAAACTAGTAAGGACCACAGTTAGTCCCCGACCAAGTGGCCAAGTAAATTTAACAGGGGAAACAGAATATAAAAAAGACAATGGCAGAAAACAAAACAAGAAGCTACGAATAATTATAATACGAGAGTGGAAAACAATGAAAAAAAGGAACAATGTATCACAATGACTCAACGTCGGAAACAAACGAAGACGCTCCATACATAGTAATGTTAAGGGTAAATGGTATTAACAGACCATGTAAGATAGATACAGGGGGAGCGTACTCATTAGTAAATAGGTCAATAATTGCAGATTGGGAATTAGACACAAGAATCGTAGAGGAAGTAGCTCTAAAAGGGATAACAGGACACACAATTCAGTTGTATGGATCGACGAAATTGGCGATAAGCACAAACGGAATGAACTACAACATTTACGCAAAAGCCATTGCAGCAGAAGACGAAAGAATGGGAGAAATACCAGTGCTTTTAGGAAGAGATTTTCTAGAAGAACAGGAAGCAATCATATTATACAAAGGAGAACCTTCATTAGAAATATGGAAAAGAAAAATACCGTTGATAAACACGAGGCAAATTGAGAGCACAATAGATAACGGTAGAATCACAGAAGCAAATGACCAAGTGGCAACAATAAGGAAAAAACCAGACACTACAAAAATGAATAATTGGCAGAAAAGGCTAGGAATAGTGGAAGCAATGTACAAAAGAAGGGACACAGAACATAAAACAATCGAGAAAAATGGAAAGGCAACGGCAAGAGAAAATATATCAAGAGCGAATCAAACAGACAAACAAAGACAAAACGGCTACAGAGACGAAAATAAAGAACTATACAGAGTGAAACAAAAAATCGACACAAAGAAAGAGACAAGTCAGGAAACAAAAATTAACGGAGAGACACGGACACATAGAACAAAAGAAGAATAGTGCAGAACCAGAAACAGAGAAAAAGAAGGGAGAAACAGAAACCAGGGAGAAAAATAAAGGAATAAAAGAAACAATGACTAACAGAAATTTCACAGACGTATACATAGAACATAGCATAACTATACCAGCACTAACCGAAGTTCACACAATTGGGACACTAAAACATACCATAAAAGGAAATACGATTTCGTGCGAAACACAGCACAAAGGACAACAGGCAGTGAGACTAGCAAAAAGCATAGCAAATAACGGGAAAAAGATCCCAATTAGAATAATAAACACATTAGCACAAGAAATAAATCTAACAAAAGGAACCAAACTAGGAAAAGCATACGAATGTACAGAGGACACAGTACCACAAACTAAAACACAGGACACGATCGGGAAGTTTGACATCAAAACAGATGAATGGATCAGAAAAAATTTCGAACTAGGGCATATAGATACAAGGTACAAGGAAGAATTAATTAAGTTAATACAAAAGTACCAGCACTTATTCACGGACGACGATGAAATTCTAACAAGCAGTACAAAAGTAAAACACCACATAACCATAGAAGCAGGGAGCCAACCAATATGCAAAGCTCCATACAGAATACCATATTATCAAAGAGAAGTGCTACAAAAAGGAATAGATAGGCTACTAGAAGCTAAAGTTATCAGGACATCATCCAGCCCATGGTCAGCGCCAGTCGTATTAGTGGTAAAACAAACTCCCGAGGGAGAAGAGAAAGTGAGATTGTGCATAGACTACAGAGGACTAAATGTAGTAACAAAAAAGGAATATCACCCCCTACCAAACATATCGGATCTACTACAAGATTACAAACCAGGAGGAGAAACGTTGTTCTCAGTAATTGATGTAGCAGAAGCTTACCACCAAGTAAATATGGAAGAAGAAGACATTCCACTAACTGGATTTAGCACATATCAAGGGCACTACGAATACACCAAAATGCCATTTGGACTGGTAAATGCCCCAGCAACATTCCAAAGATTCATGAACGCAACCATAAGAGGCTTAACGGGAATAAAATGTATGGTTTATTTGGATGACATAATCATATTTAACTATGCAGGAAAAAAGGACCATTTAGAAAAATTAGAAGAAGTATTCCATAGATTAACAGAAGCAAACATTAAACTGAAACCAAAGAAATGCAATTTTATGTTAAAGAAAGTGAAATATTTAGGACATATCATCTCACAAGAAGGAGTAGCTCCAGATCCACAGAAATTGGAGGCAGTACACAAATACCCCCTACCAAAAAACGTAAAAGGAGTTAGAGGTTTCTTAGGACTAGTAAACTGGTACAGGCGGTTCATACCAAACACAATCGAATTAACAGCACGATTAGTAAACCTAACCAAAAAAGACACACCATTCAAAATAACAGAGGAAGTAATTAAGGCAATGGACCAACTAAAAGGATCGCTAACGTCAGACAAAGTTCTGATCTTCCCAGATTTCTCCAAACCTTTCATCTTATCGACAGATGCATCGAACATAGGTGTAGGAGGAATATTCAGCCAAATAAGGGACGGTAGAGAAAGACCAATAGCATATGCGAGCAGGACACTAAGTAGAGCAGAAACAAATTACTCAATGACCGAAAAAGAACTTCTAGGAGTGATTTTCGCCATTAAAACATTCAGATGCTACATTTACGGGACAAAATTTACAATCATCACAGATCACAGAGCATTAAAATGGGTACTTACACTGAAAGATCCAAATTCGAGATAAACACGATGGGCCTTAACCTTAGCAGAATACAACTTCGAAGTAATCCACAGAGTAGGACGGAAACACGGAAACGCAGACGCACTAAGCAGAATGTTCGACAACACGTGCAACTACATAGAGACGTCATACGAAGATTACTTACAATACATAACGGAAAACGAAGTACCAGCAAAAGACAAAATACTAGAGAAAGAAGGAAAGTTAGTATCCATACAAGAAGAACGATCAATAGTACTATAACCAGCCAAAAATAAGCCAAACCAAGATCCATTGATAAAGGAAATAGAAGCCACATATAATTTACCGGACGTACCACAGAATCGAATAGAAGAAATTAAAGAATGGGACACGACAGACACAAAATTTTACATAGGGGTAAACAGAGCAGCGGTGAAGGAAGAAACTTCTTATGAAATCATGTGGAGCATATTACAACAGTTGAAGACATTATGCGAGGAAAACAAAGAGGAAAGTATAACCTTCATAGCAAGCAAAGACCAAATCCCAGGACTTTGTTGGAACGAAATTACTGAAATGATCCAATTTACATTTTACGGAATACCCACCAAAATTATCATTCTACGACCAGACAACACAGAGGAAACAAGGAAAATTTACGCGATAGAAATAGAAGAAGATTGGGAGCCAATATGGGACAAAGGCATGCTGAAAAAAGCACAAAACGAGATCAATTCTGCAACAACACCTTACAACAAATGGACAAGGACGAAGAAACAAATAGAAAATACTACATCGACAAAAGAAGGTATTTTATAAAGACAAGAGCAAGAAGAACATAGGGATCAACTGGTAATACCGAGAAGCTATATCACCAAAGTGATAGAAGACTTTCATGACTCACCCATATACTGTCATCAAGGACAACCAAAAACATTATTGGCAATAAAGAGACGTTGTTTTTGGCCAACGATGAGAAGCGACATAATAAACTACTGCAAACAATGCGACGCATGCAACAGACGGAAGACGTCACCACACATCAAGAAAGCTCCATTACAAAAATTTACAAAAGTCACAGAACCATGAGAAATAACCGCTATGGACATAGTAGGCCCACTACCAACCTTAAGCGGAGGAAAAAAATACCTACTAACATTTCAAGACCATTTTCCAAATACTGTGAAGCAATTCCGTTACCAGATCAGAAAGCAGATACAGTAGCAAGAGCATTCGTGGAACAAATAATATCCAGACACGGAACACCCCAGAAATTGTTAACAGATAGAGGAACAAATTTCATGTCAGAATTAATGCAGAGAACAATATGCAAGCTACTAAACATAAAAAGGCTACACACGGCAAGTTATGCACCAACGACAAACGGTCGAATAGAAAGACTACACAGAGTACTGAAAGACATGTTAGCACACTATATAGCACCAGATCAACGAGATTGGGACAAATGGATACCATACGTACTTATGGCATACAGAGGAAGCGTACACACTTCAACAGGATACAGCCCATATTTTTCACCACACGGAAGAGACCAATCATTACCATTTGAAAAATTCATCACACAGAAAAGAATCAAATACGACATCGACAACAATTACGTGTCAGAATTAAAAGCTAGATTAAGTCAAGTGTACAAGACAGCACTGAAAAACACAGAGAAAGCAAAAGAAGAAAGGATAGCCAGATATAACGGAAAAACAGCACTAAGAGAATTTGCACCAGGAGAGTTAGTATACCTACTCGACATAAGCAAGAAAGTAGGAAAATCGAAGAAATTACAAAACCAATGGACAGGACTTTTCGAAGTAAAAGATAAGGTAGGACCGGTTACATATCAAATCATTTCACAAGAAGGGTAGAAGACACGAATTGTACAAATCAACAGATTATTAACATACCACGGAAAAATAGAGGACAAGGAACATAGGATACTACAAGATATAGATAACTTGGAAAGTATAGAAGAGATAGAGGAAATACACGAGCAGGAAGAAAATGAAGTAGATTCAGCAAAAGTAGCAGCACTACCATTATGGTCAACGGACGAGAATCTACAACCACCAAGAAACAAACCATCATCCCAAACCAGACAGAAAGGGAATAGAACTGAACAAAGACCACACTTCTCACTACGACCCCCACCGGAGACGCTCTGCCAGAGTGAGAAACAGGATACAAAGTGCACCCAGTTACACAAAAACATTTAATTCCGAGAGGAGACTAACGCGGAATACAGGACAGAGACAGACGAATAACTATAAAAGGAACAAGACCAAAATAAGTACCAGATGGATAGCGATGAGCTTGAAACGACGTAGCTAATACGTTACATGTATATATTAGTTAATATTATTAATTCAAACAGATTCACGGGTTCAATTCATACGTTAATTCAAATTAAGTGAATAGGAATAATTAAGTAAGTTACGAATAGCAACATGGTAAGGGATAAAAGTTCATAAACCACTATAAGCAAGCAAATAGGCAAAGGATACTAGTAGTACGATTATTTAAATGATTTCACACAAGTAAGTTCTTTTTCAATTCAAAAAATACAAGGGGACTACAAAAGTATTTATATATAGAAATAAATAATGGGGAAACAAGCTCACGGGTCATAAGTTCCAAGAATTTTTTTTCTCTTCAAAGAGGAGAGCTCATTTGACAGTCCTAATAAGTGTAAAGCTCGGTCAAGTGAGGAAATGTCATATAAATATGATGAAATTGTAGGTAACATAGTAATGTAACAAAAAACGTTTGTAACAAACAAATTTTTAGAAATATTGGTAAGAAAGATTAGTTGTATTAACAATTGTGAATTTTATAAATTTTTAAAAAGAAAACCCAAATCAATAGCACGACAAAGTATTATCCTGACCTGGGCGACATTCGTCATGTGCGGGCTACATATAGCAGTTGGGCTAATCGCGTATGAGTGTTCGCAACCCAACACAAATATCACAGTGTTATCGCTAAAAGACATTCAAAAGTGTCCGAAACCAGAAAAAACGTACGCGAGTGAAAAAACAGACATACAAGTGATTCAACGAAACGAAATAAAATTGCAAAAAGTATGGTCATGCGTAATAGAAGTAACAAAATTCATGTTCTACTGCGTGATGCACAGCCACACATCAGTCGTCAACGAAGGACTATCAACCTACATCCACAAACTGGGAGCACAAGAATGCAGAAACACCCGCAGATATAAAATAATAAAATTGTATCAACAAACAATAGACAATATACTAATGAACGGTACTACAACAGCGTCAATCAAAATAGGCGGCACACTCGACAATATGGGAACATGTAAAGGTATCACATACCAAGAAAACGGCAGAAGTTGGAACGACGTAGTGATAATAGCTACAGACAAAATAACAACCAAAGACTACCTAGCTAGAGTAACGCTGGGAACGAACGAGATCCACTTACAAGGAGAAATAACTTGCAAATTCACTAATGATTACTGCTTCGACTCCACGGTAGGAGAATCCACCTGGTCCAGTTATAAGCCATCAACATGCGAAGACCATCTGAGTCAGTTATACGAAGGCATATGCAACAAAATCACAAACACAAAAACACAAGAAGAACTAATAGTAATTGAAGAAAAAGACGAAGTAATCGCACTAACACTACAGAAAAGAAACATACTATGTGAAATAGATGTATGGCATACAGAACACCCACGAATTGTCATAACACTTCAAAACACACAAAAATTACATCCGACAATGCCAATTCTAACACAAAATGTCAATCTAATGAATTATGTAAATAGTAAACTACTCTATATTGAACAAGCATATAAACGAGACGTAAACATGCTTTACACAGATACAATACACCGAAGATGCTTAACGAAACGAGAAATACTCAAAAATAGACTGCTAATGGCACATACACTACCTAATGCAGTCAGCCAACTAATGGAAAATTAACCTGGACACATAGGCAGAGTATTAGGCGAAGTACTTTATATCATGAAATGCATAGCAGTAACAGTAGAGATAAGGCGAACAAACAGATGTTACAACGAACTACCAATAAAAGTAAACAACGAAACACAATTTATGGCTCCACTAACCAGAATAATACAAAACCACGCAGAAGAGATAGATTGAAATAACATGATACCACCACTTTATTTTATAGATGATCAATGGATAGGTCTAACGCCACATCCCACAATAGCCAACCAACCAAAAACAATAAAAATAGAAGAAGAAATAAACCTCCATTTCGACCCCATTCAACCACTAGGAGCGAAGGGTCTGTACACGCAAGAAGAAGTGAATGCAGCACAAAGAGCCCTCACGTTCGGGACAGAGAGAAAAGCAGTAGAAAACATAATTACTCGCAGAGCAGCGGGAATGAATGCCCACAGTCAAGGCTACACCGTATCAAACATATTTGATACAAAAGAAATCAAGAACCTCGCAAAATCCACCCTAAAACCCACATGGGCATGGTTCACAGAATTAGGTTCAGTCATAAGTGGAATAAATGGAATATACTTCACATTCCAAACCATCAAATATATAGCAGGCACCATACTAAATGGAATTCGTATCCACCAAACAATAGGATGCGGTATAGCACTAATAGGCAGTATATGGGACTCCCTAACGGCATGGATAATTCACTCACATCAGACGAGGAAACCAGAGGAAGAAAGAATAGAGATGGACCAAATAACGCAGCAAGAGACGAGCCACCCAAGGTCACAGCATTGGACAGACAGAAGTCGCCAGATGAACGATCTACTGAGCAACAGTGTCGCGAGTGTAAACGGTCGCGGCCTAGGTCAGGTATAAAAAGGGCAATAGCGAAAAAAAAATTGCCGAAAACAGTGCCGATCATAAATAATGAGAAAATGTAACATAAATATGGAAAATGTATAAAAATGTAACACTAATTTTAAGATTATAGGCCACTATTGTAAGCCGACGGCCACACATAAATTGAGGGTGAATATAGTTGTACAGGGATTTTAAAGAAAAGGTATTGGACCAGGGAGGTCGCAATACTTTTACAAAGGGGAAAGTAATGTAATAAATACGAATACCAAAGAGATAAATTTATTGTAGAAAATTTCAGAACACACGGTAAAACATATTTTATTTTAAATCAAAATAAAAAAATAGAATGCGACCCACATTTTGTTTAGAAAAATAATACGAAATCAAAACTGCTTGGAACAAATAAAACACTTTACTGGGTCAAAGCAAAATAATTGTTTTGAATACAATTATTTTGATAACGAAAAATTAGCACGCTTCAAAACATAAAAAGTTGATTTTGCAATTCGACAAAAAAAACCCAAACCTAATTCGGTGGAAGAGCAAAAACGAAGTGCGGAGAGCGGCAGCAGGGAGTGCCGGTCGAAAACGCGAAGGGAAAAGTCCTTTCTCTGTCACGGTAACGGTAGTAGTTTTTTTTTAGTGTTAGCGGTACCAGAGGTAAAGTTCTCTCCGTTGTGTCAGGGTGTAATAGGGATACTGAGATATCCTTGACGGTGAACACTGTCCCCCGTTCGAGACACAAAACGGTAGAATCAGCCTCTACGCTTAGTTCTTTTCAACATAGCACGTTACCGGTTATTGGCACTACCCGCGGTGGCTAAAAAGATAGCGAATAATAAGCAGTAGCCAGGCCAGAGAACGGAAGTTTTCCAACGCCGTAAGTTTTTGAACAAATTCAGATTTAAACGTTGTTTCATTTTGAAACATTTATTCGTTATTATCATAATATGTAAGTTGGTAACAAGCAACATCTTACTATTAGGTTAATCTTCAGTAAAATAATAGATAAAACTCCTACCAATAAACTGGCTAATATAGTTTATGAGATTCCTTGTGATACTTGTAATAAAAAGTACTATGGTCAATCTAAGAGGTCACTTTCCAACCGAATTACCTCTCACAGGAGTGACAGCAAGTTGTATCCTGACAGATGTGCACTTGCTGAACATGTGTTTTATGAAGGCCATAGCATGAATTATCAATCCGCTAAGGTGTTAACTACAGAAAGGAATTACAAAAAACGTCTGTTTTTAGAAACAGCTTACATCAATCAAGATGTTTATTGTATAAATAAAAAAACAGACCTGAATAATCTTAGTGTAATATACGTATATTTATTAGAATTTGAAAAGCAACATTTAGAAAATTTGAGTGCAAATCATATAAGTAACCTATAATAAAATTATTTCTAACATCAAAGTAATACAAATCGAAAAAATTCATATTGACTTGGTAACAATATTTAATACATATATTGTTTTTTGAAGTTTTATAATAATTTTGGGATACTATTTGAAATGATTTATTATACATATATTTTACAACTTTACCTGCAATCTCGTTAAATAATGTAAGTATTTTTTTTATATACCCTTTATTTTAATTTTTGACCATATTTTATAATTTTTAGTACTTGAAAATGAATACGATTGTATTCGAAAGCTCGTAAAATAAATATTTGAAAGAGTACACTTGGTATCATTACCACAAACCCAAAAAAATAATCCTATATATATATATATATATACACTCAGAGAAACTTTTATTATATTTTTTTTATACAACTTTGTGGTTCCACCATATTTTATTTATCATCTCTACCCCGTAATTCCTGCTAGAGAAACAACTTTGGACGTGAGACAGAACCGGGAGAACAATCCTGCCCTGGCAAAGGAGTATCAAACCGTTTTAAGACCAGGCGTACCCAGCTCAACTCGGACTGGATTTGCCTTACACGCTCAGCCGCACATAGGAGAAAGAAATTGGTGACTCGAAGGTCGGGATCGATATAGAGTAAAGGAAAGGTAGAATTTTTTTTATTACAAGTGGCGAGGTTTATTTAGAGTGGTGACCGCGTTCTTTTATTAATAACCAGTTAAGTGAAGGAGGTATAGGGAGCAATATGTTACAATTGTATGGTTTTCGTGTCGGTTGGAACAAACCTATTATGTACACGTACGCAGGGCTGTCCGGCATGCATTATAGATACACCCATTATAGACCGCTCGGGAGGCTCAGCGTTACCTTGCTTACTGCAGATGATATATATAAACTTTGCACGTATATCGTCTCCTCTCAACTTTGTAACGATTTTTTTTTAACCATTTTTTAATGATTTTATTTTGTCTACGATGGTATTTTATCTTCAATAGGTGTATATAACTCGTTACTTACTTTCCACCTTGAAGGTTTCACCGTTTCAGTCCCGTATCAATAATTTAAGTATTTATTTTATTAGTAATTCAAAAGCCGTCAAATATCATCTAAGAAATGTAGAAAAAAATATTAAATTCCGCTTTTCGAAATACAAATGATCGAGGACGTCCGGGGTATAAACTATTTTAATTAAAACCAAAGCCGTCCAGTATATTAGAAATATTTCTTGTCGTAAGTAAATCTATTCAAGTTAATTCCCCCACCACCGTTAACGCCAAAAATTTTAGGTAGGAATGGGATTATAAATTCTAAAATACGAGCGTTTTGGCTCGCTTTGTCTGCCTGCTGCCGTTTGGAAATTTTTGCAATTTGCTACCGCGTGTCACAAAGTTGTTAAATTAATAAATTCAAAGTCAAGTAAATTGTTAGTGTCCGACCGTCTCTTATTTTCTGAGTAAGTGACAAATTATTTTGGAAAACCGAATAAAATATTAGTTTTAAAAGTTTTATATTTGATTTCAGTAAACGATTTAGTAGTTTGACTGTTAAATTTAGTACCTTATTTTGGTAAGCCGGGTTTTTTTGAAGCTATAAGAAAATTTATTCACAGTTTTTATTATTGTGTTCTTTATATCGTTCTTTTGGAATTCGTGATTAAACCTGCAATACATTGAAATAGCATTGTGATTTCAATTGTTAGATTTGTATTGTTATACCTATTGTCCTGTCTCAAATTACCCAAATACATGTTTAACTTTAATCGATAATTGGAAATATAGATCTGATTGTGGGGCAGAGCAGAGGCTTTTTGCCACCAGCTGTTCCATTTTCAGACGGTAGAAACGTTGTCTATTGCGGCTGTGATCTTCTATTCTTTTTATTTCGGAATAAATTTCTTTTCTATACAGTATTAGCTCGCCAATAGTTGAAAAATTTAAAAGCGATTGTGGGACGGAGCAGAGACTGTTGCCATCAGCTGTTCCACTTTTGAAACGGGCATAATTTTCTCTGACTTACCTTTGATTTATCTTAGTTCTAAAAATATATATAGTTTTAACTGACCAGCCATTTGAAAAATTTAAAACCGATTGTGGGGCGGAGCAGAGGCTGTTTCCACCAACTATTCCACTTCCGGAATGGGCATAATTTTCTCTGAATTACCTTTGATTTATCTTAGTTCTAAATTATATATAGCTTTATATGACCGACAATTTGAAAAATTTAAAATGATTGTGGGGCGGAGCAGAGGCTGGTGCCACCAGCTGTACCACTTTCGGAACGGGCATAATTTTCTCTGAATTACCTTTGATTGATCTTAGTTTTAAATTATATATAGTTTTATCTGAAATTAGAAAATTTAAATCTGATTGTGAGGTGGAGCAGAGGCTGTTGCCACCAGCTGTTCCACTTTCGGAACGGGCATAATTTTCTCTGAATTACCTTTGATTTTTCTTAGTTCTAAATTATATATAGCTTTATCTGACCGACAATTTGAAAAATTTAAAATGATTGTGGGGCGTAGCAGAGGCTGTTGCCACCAGCTGTTCCACTTTCAGCCGGTAATAATATTGTTTCATTTTTTTTAATCTATTCTAGGACACAGTTGCTTATTTTTGCTTATATTTGGGTATCCGCTGTTATATCTTCCGACCAAATTTTAGGATAATTTTAACCGATAATTTGAAATTGAAAACTGATTTCGGGGCAGAGCAGAGGCTTTTGCCAACAGCTGCCCAACCGTCAGCCGGGAGTAACTTTTCTTGAGTTCACTCATTTTTTTTGTTAGAAACGTTTATTTTCTTTTACAATAATAAGATTTTCAAACCAGTCTGAGGCTGTTGCCACGGGTTGATTCATAATCTAGTTTATGTCCTTTAGTTTTTTTTATAAACTGGTCGCATTTTACCACCTATCTCGATTGACCGTCACTACCGCGAAGATAGTTATATCCCGTTTACTACTGTAATAGGTATTTATTGTTTTACTGCTGTTCATTGCATAATTACAAACTGCTTATACTGCTTACGCTGTTATCAACAATTGCATTTGCTTGCTTACACCTGGTTATTGTGCCATTGCTCACATCCCTTAATACCGGCAACAAACATTCATACTTTAGTTGAATGTATCTGTTGCAGACATATTTTCAATATTATAAAACTGAGAATACTACGATTAGGACAATGTCAGGAGACAAAGAGACAGTAGAGTTAAGTGAAATATCAGTTTACCATCATGCATTTTTATTCCCGCGAGAAAACACGGTGTGCATAATATAACCTATATAAGTTATAAAGAATAGAAACAACGCTAATAAATCCAAAAAGCGTTCCCCCACTTACGACAACGGCAACAAAACCAGTTGCGATCCGGCATTTTCGGCTTTTTAACTTGTAACTTTCAACTATAACATTTAATTGTTTATTACGTTAATAAAGTTCCGCTTCCTTAAATTATTCTATTCTTTTTAAAAACGAGGTTTATGCGAGTGGACATAAAATTGGCGCAGTCAGTAGGATTGTCGATCTGAACGATAACAAAAATCGTGTCAAACCAGTCTATATCAATGACTTATTGACAATTAATGATCGCGTGAAGTCGTTCGAAAAATCAGTAATTTTGGAATAGTTTGTCCAAACGAAGGTTCCACATCACCGAGGTTTGGAGACCCGGATGAAGCCAACATTGCAGAAATTGTATATTAACTACAGATGCCCCAAATGTGGCTTTAGGCGGTACTTTATTTCAAGGACCTAGTATTTCAGACAAACCTATTGCTTATGCTTCGCGTACCTTAAATGATTCAGACGAAAAATATAGCAATATAGAAAAGGAATTATTAGCAACAGTATGGGCATGTAAGTACTGCCGTCCTTATTTATATGGTAGAAAATTTACAATAGTAATTAATCACCGACCTCTTAAAATTACGCGAACCAAATTCTAAATTAGTACGATGGAGACTTAATGTCGAAGAATTTAATTATGGCGTAGAATATAAAAAAAGGGAAAACTAATACTAATGCAGACACACTCTCACCAATAACCTTAAACGCACTAGAAAATGAGTTAATTATCAACAATCCCGGAGATATCAATAGTAATATATTACAATATCTTAGACAAATAGGATAAAATCCTTTGGACGACGCTAATATACAAAATCAATCAAAAATAATATCCGAAACACCAGAATTTCTGAGAAACCTATTCAATTGACTGTACTTTGAAAAAAAGGGACCTGAATGGCAGATGTATAGTCAAATAAAGTACTCACCTCTCTCCCGGTCTTTGGTTGTAAAGCGTGCTCTTCTGCTGTTTGCTTCTGGATAAATAATGCCCAGCGCGAAAACCCCGTGAATGTTTTTCACTAAAAACAATAGCTCGCAGACCGGAATTTAATTTTGAATCGACGAGGAATATTGGCGTCTACACTATCGATATCGGCATAATGTATGTTCTCCCATTCATCGCCGAAATCGTTCTCTCATCGTCTTTATGCCGTGGGCAGTTCTTTTAAAAATGAACTATACAGCTTGTTCTTGCAAATGAATGTGATGGGTATCATATATACGTTTATTATGGGAAACAGACATTTGATTATTGAGTCGACAAATACAATATATTTCAATGCAATGCAATAATAAAATTAGAAATTATTGTCGAGTATTGAACAGTATCTGATATACAAGTTAGATCCCCGGAGTACAGCACTGGTAGTAGTACAAAACACACAACAGCTAATGATACTACTAACGAAGGAATTGAGATCCTTGACGAAATTATAAATAATAAGAGAATCAAATTTCAGTTTTTGGACAAGTTTATCATAAATTAGACGTTGAACAAGAAAATTATGAGGCAGCTTCAAAACCATATCAAATCATTCATATTGATCTTTTATTTTTTAGTATAGAAATATTTTTAACATTAGTCGAATCTTTTACAAAATTTGCGCGATTAACATTGGTAACGCTTTGATTAAATATTTTTCTTTACTTGGCGTACAAGAAAAATTAATTTTGGACAAGGTTACGGAATTTAACAACGAATTAGTTGAAGAAATTTTAAAATTGCATAAATAATAATTGCCAAAAATCATTAAAATGAGTTAGAGCATGTATATAATATAGTTAAAGAAACAATAGAATGAAAAAGGGCAAAAGTAATTTCAAATCATAACGTTAACGGAGACAAAAATCAGCTATTTCAAATAGTCTATAAGCGGAGTCCTTAATGTAGATGTAAGAAAGACATTACATTTTTAAGTCCATTTAAGAAAACTAGTTCATTAGATAGGAATAGAGTAGAGATAATTAATACAAGAAGCAATAAGAAGAGAAATAATTCATATAAAAGATTTAAGAAAAAATTTCGTTGCAGGTTCTTCGCAGCCATCAACTTTGGATGTTACGGACTAATATATTTAACCTTCCATAATGCAAACAATAACCCTCGTATATTACCGCTTAAATTAGGGACCAGTCAAAATATCATTGACTTTAGGTCATTTGTGAAAACGTTTGATACATCAAAAATAATCAGCGAATTTGAATAACTACAAGAAAAGCATAATCAACTACAAAGTATGTTTTTCAGTAAAATTTCTAATTTTTCCAATATTTCAGATTTCGATGTAATTTCAAGTACATTTCAATTACCTTGTTACAATGAGCGACAATAAGATTATTATTCAAATTAATCAATTAATTCCTACAATTGATCAGCAATTCAGCTTAAAATGGTTAAGGTTCAATAATAAAATCAATAATAGGAAATCTAGATAGCAGTGTCACCGAAAATACGATCAAGCTATTAAAGCACTTTAAAAAAACCAAAATAAAAAAAATATGAGATCATTGGTGAATAAACAAGTTACTATCGTACAGGAATCGAATAATATTTTTAATAAAAGTACTCAAGTCTTAACGAGAAATCAAATAACTTGATAATCTAAAACAACAAAAAATGAACATATAATTGAAACAGCACAGAGCAAAAATTGGAAAACTTTCGAGCATTATTTTATAATAGATGTTTTGTAAAGAAGTAACCATTTTGTTTCAAAATATATACGATTCATAAGAGAGACTTGAAACACCCATCACATTTTCTAAATTAAACACTTTTCGTAATTCAATAATGGGCCCAAAAGATCTCTTGAAGCACTTAAAACTTATTAATACCAATTTATCAAATTCCAAATTGCCATTCGAACCAAATACAGAAAACATCAATTTCTAAAGAGTAATGTAGATTAAAAGGTACTGTAAAATGAATAAAATAATATTTATAATAGCAATATTAATTGTAGAGATCAAGTATTAACATTTATATCAACTTTTTATTTGCCCACTCCAAAAGACAATATTTTTCATATAACTATAGCAAATTCCAAATTTCTTACCCTCGATGAGCAAAATTTCATGCCTTGCGATAATGGTTGTCAAGAAATTAGCGATCAATTATTTATCTGCCATGGACCGACACCAATACCTAGCAATTCCATAAGAAGATATCAACTTTTTATTTGCCCACTCCAAAAGACAATATTTTTCATATAACTATAGCAAATTCCAAATTTCTTACCCTCGATGAGCAAAATTTCATGCCTTGCGATAATGGTTGTCAAGAAATTAGCGATCAATTATTTATCTGCCATGGACCGACACCAATACCTAGCAATTCCATAAGAAGATATCCCTTGTGTAATACTTCTGGGTCAAAAATCCGCAGTCACCACTCTAATAAATGGGTAGTTCCTATTTTCATTCTGCTGTCACCAGTGTAATGTGTTCGGTTCATGCATTATCTCTCCGGTTTCCTTTCTCTCTGATTATAGTGACCGGAAGGCCCTACTCTTGTCCAAAGAACAAAAATCGTTGCAGCGTGCTGTTATCAGTGCCTCGCGGCACAAAATGTAAAACCAGGAGTCTCCCTGCGGGATTACCTCGAGCGATCAAGGTCGTCGTGGGGCCCCTTGGGCTTATACAGTGTGCCAAGCCCGAGTTCGTAGTGCAGGTCGAGTGGGCCCGTCCTATTTGACTGGTACGGGGGTGGTGAGGGTTGAGGTTAATGAAATAAACTGGAAGGTTAGAATATGTACAAGCATATACTCGTATTACAAAAAAATTATTAAAACCATGTACGTACGCTTTGCAATCTAATAATTATAATATACGTGGCTTTCTCTTGACTTTTGGATAGCCTACGTGATATACACTACATAAATAAAAGAATAACAAACGGAATATCTTTTGGTACTTAACCTGTAAGAGTATGGCACCCTATACTCCTAATAATTATGTTGGATATCCTCCACAAAAATTAAGGCAATAAATAGAAGTCAAACGAAGCTTTATGAATCGGTTTGAATATGATATCCTGTAAACCCTATATCTATATTGTAAACATTTCTGGGATTGGAAAGAAATAATTACGGGTGTTGTGAGATTTAATCAACTGGTAAAATACATAACAAAAGAAAATCTTTATCCCTTATTTCTAACTCTAATTACCTTTCTCGAAGAGCGAGAACAAAAAATACAGAATACAATCTATATCAATAAAATTCAGAAAATTAATTATGATGTCTCCGGTATCTGGATGTCCGGGAATATGACTGAAAAAGTTATCAGTCGATACTTTAAGGTAGGACTAAATATGATCCCTGGTACAATATAAATATCTCTGCGCTATAATCAAATAATATATAGGGAAATGGTCCCTGAACATAAGATAAATACCTATAACTGTTTAGGCTCTACTAGTAGATGAGGGGCGCTGATATATATGAAACACTAGATATGACCGAAAAATACTGTGTTGTCCCTTACCTTTTTCGGGACACCCGGTTAAGTCAAAGAAAATTTAATATCACAAATCAATACACAATATAATAAAATAATTGTACGTTAAAAACTTACGTTTTGGAATATCACTAGTCACAAACTGCACACTATTACTGTTGGGGGGTGAAGGGCCCAACAATACTTAGACTTGCCTCTCCGGGGGAGAGATACTTTCTCTACTTTGATTCCAATTTTTCCGTTATTTATTCTAAATTTTACCTTGTGTGAAGGTTAGTTTTCAATATCATTGTTTTTTTACTCGTAATGTACATAGTAAACAAGCATGACATAATCGTAATCTAAAATATTTTGTTAACCTTGCAATAACACATTTATGTCTGTAGTAATTTCTTTCGTTGAGGTCAAAATTTATTAGATATTTTAAATTAAAAAAAATATTCTATATAGGGCGTTCTTAAAATTTTATATGTCATATCTCGTGATTATTACACTTGTAATGCGCAAATCTTAAAATTTTCGAAAATTCTCAGTCATTGTCTTGTTATTCCAGTTAGGATAAGAGAAGTCAGCATTCAAAAACTTCAATCAAATAAATGGAATGTTGTTTCTTTATAAATAACAGTGACTGAAAAAATGTGCGCCAGAGGAATATCTATTGTAGAATTAGAGAAAAACTGTATAGTTAAAATAGAAAATGTAGTTCTCCGTAGCAATAGGCTTAATAAAATTGAATTAAAATTAATCGAACTTCAAAAACTTACAATTAATAATTTTATGAATAAAAAAACAGTGAAATTTGACTCTTCTGAATCAGAAAATGTTAATTTGGATAGACTCAATAATTTAAGAGACTATTTAGATATTCAAAGAGAAAATTTAAGCGAATATTCTCAAAGTCCACTACATTTTAATAATATTAGTGTATGGACATAGTTTTCATATGTTTTAATTGCTATTATTGGACATTGATATTATAGTAGGAAAACTAGAGAACCAGCTACAAGGGATGCAGAAATGCCCAATCCGGCTATTGAATCCCGGATTGTCATCTGAGGGTGAAGGAGATATAAACTTGGATTTACTGGTAGAGTCGACGTTGCTGAATCAAAGTAGCGTTTCCCCACTTACGACAACGGTAACAAAACAGTTGTGAGCCTGTGACGGCTATTGAACCAGAAAATCGTTAATAAATTTAGTAAGGTTAATCAGTTTACGAGTGAGCCACGAATCCACTAGAAAGATGTTTATTTGAGTAATTATTATAACACACTCAAAATAATATGTTAATAAATTATAAAACAATCGAGCCGTAACGATTGTTAATGTTGGTGCTAGGAAAAATGTAAGAGATTGGAGGGTAATGAGCAAGCCATCACTTTCCGACCATAGGATCATCGAATTTAGGATATAGGGAGATACTACCTCGATTCCTACAATCCAAAATCCTAGAAATACTGATTGGTCTTTTTACAAGACCAATCTGAAGGACAATTTGGAACACGTCGAAGTGAATAGGGTAAATCACTCGCACTACGACCTGGAACAAAGAGTCGAATAGATCAGTGAGGCAATAATGGAAGCTTTTCATTCCAGTTGCCCCTTGTCAAAAGGATGCTCCTTGGTGGAATGAGAACCTGTCAAACCTCAGAAAAAAGGTACGTCTGCTCTTTAATAGAGCAAAACGTGACGGTAATTGGCAGGGGTACGTCGAAAAGCTTACTCAGTACAATAAAAAGATTAGTAAGGCCAAAAGGCTTAATTTCCAGCACTCCTGCAGCAAGGGATAGAGAGATTTTTCCTCACCCGCTGAAAATTAAAAGAAGCAGTCTAGAAAATGGAGAAGGCAAGGGTAACCTTCATAATAAAAATAGGGAAAAATATGGGACTGATCCCCGATCTTTTAGACCCATCTGCCTAACATCGTTTCTACTCAAAACGATGGAGAAAGTAGTGGATAACTTCATAAGAACAGAGAACCTGGAGAATATACCACTTCATAAATATCAGCATGCCTACAGAGCGGGTCGATCAACTGAGACGGCTCTATATCAGCTGACCGAAGTCATCCAGAGAACTCTGAATAACAAAGAAATCGCAATGTGCGCATTCCTGGATATATCTGGGGCCTTTGACAACGCAACTCATGTGTCTATCAAAGAAGCACTAAAAATGCGAGTAGTAAATGAAACCATTGTAAAATGGATGTATGAGTTAACATTAACCCAAACAAGACCATAGTAATTCCGTTTACCCGGAAAAGAACACTTCCAACCATGAAACCCATATCCTTAAATGGGGAAATCATAGAATGGACATTAGAAGTTAAATATCTAGAGATAACCCTAGACAGTAAGTTTCTGTGGAATGAGCATGTTGAAATAACTTCTAGTAAAGCAATAAGAGCTTCGATGGCGTGCAGAAATCTAGCTGGTAAGAGGTGGGCTGTAACCCAAAAATACTGCGATGGATGTAAACCATGGTTGTGAGACCAGCAATCACGTATGGGGCAATAGTTTGGCATACGAAAGCAAGCCAGTAAAGCAAGAGGAAGACCCTCGACAAAGTTCAAAGGCTTGCCTGTGTGTGCATCACTGGAGCTATGAGAACGGGTTCAACTAGGGCACTTGAGATCATCACAGATCTCACACCTCTACGTCTGGTGATAGAAAGATCTGCCAAAGAGGCAATTCTTAGAATATCTAAGGAAGGTTCAGGCAATGAGAGTATTAAAAATCAGGGAGCCTGGTCCTCTCTAACAAAATACATGTCATCAGCGAATCTTCCCAGTGACGAAATGATCAAGAAAGTGAGTATCGAAAAGAATCTCACTACGATGCTAAATAAGAGGAGAGACTGTGAAAGGGAAAACACCACCCAAGCCCTCAAAGAAAACACCATTAGATGGTATACGGATGGTTAAAAACCACCACTGGAGCAGGCGTTGTAGTATTTGGGCCTGGTACCAGATACTCATTATCGTTAGGCTCCTTCCCGAGCATCTTTCAGGCAGAAATTGGACTCAATAAATAATTTGTTGTCATTACAACAAAAACGTTGAATTATTGTTGTTAACTAACGTAGTAGTTCGTTAATACGACTATTCATTAGTTGTATGATGTATTATTTATTTTGATTAATGAATACGTTCTGTACGAAGTCAAGACAAGCTTAAATTCTTCCTGTAAATCATACATTAATTACATATATATTCCACCCCTGTATAATAATCATTACATATTTCCATACCTACACACATAATTCCTGCTCAAAATTCGTTCATAATATCTAGTTAACACTTCAAAATCCTCAAACATCATTTTTAACCTTAACTCCCCATACAAACACTAGCTTAAAAAACCTTCCTTATCTACAACAAAAACAACCTTTTCGTGACAAAAAACGACCCTAGATTACCCACAACTCAACCGTCTTTATGACAGTTAGAAGTTATTGAAAATTCTAAAAAATTGACAATTGTTTCGATAAATCAATATCATCGTCAGAATGACCGACATTTTATTTGATGCCTACCTGATGTTTAGTAGTTATTTTTGGCTAGACCAAGAAGTGACCTAACTTGTGATTGACTTAATATATGTTTATAGAAAAAAGGAGAAGATGTGATATTACAATTATTGAAGCTTAGATATTATTAGCCCTAGGGTGATATCCTGGATATCATTTTTCCAATTGAGATCAATATAACTGTGCAATGATATAGAAAACCAGGAAAATTATACCTGCTGATCTTTACAATTATCACTTAAGAAGACAGTTTATTAGTGGAGAACTCCCTAGATTTACAAGTCACTCATCATACCAAAATGTAGTTCCATTTCATCTTCAGCCGGCAAAATTGACCGGTATAATTGAAACTCCAATAATCATTAAATACAGTCAAATGATGTAATCATATTAACCTTGCAATACTCGCGCGGGATACACACGTATCCCATTAGAACATAATATGCGCCTGCTCGGTAGTGGGGACACTGACGCTCGCCTCCTTCTAGGTAATCTTACTCAGTAGTATGCTCCTATAGGTGACAAAGTACAGTTCGTTTGTTTTTATTTTTTCGTTGCGATTTTTGAATTTCTTTTTAGAGGGATACGGGTGTATCCCACGCGACCGCCTAAGTTATGATTTTGTTGGTTGTATTTTGTAAGTTATTTGTCGATTTTTCCTATTTATTTCTTTTATCATTCAATGTATTTTAGCTCCTTGATCATGACAAGCAAGGATCCTAAAAAATGGATGAAATGGCTTAGATAAATCGAAGAGGAAGAAGGGGTATTAGGAGAAATTGATCCTGACGAAGATGAAAGTGACCACTGTGGAACAAGTGATCATAACTCGGAGTCTGAAGAAGATGCTAATATAGAAGACGAAACTGATGTACATACTCCAAATTATGATGATGTAATTCCATATTATTTAGGAAAAGATAAGGTAACCCAATGGAAAAAATATGTCCACCTAAAACCAGAACGAAAGTACATAATATGTTTGACAGTAAACCAGGCCCAGTAAATAATGCTGCAAATGTCATTTTAGAATGTTTTGAAATATTTTTTACTAAGAATATTATTCAAGCGGTGTCTCAGTCAACAAATATTTATATAGATAGCATGAAAGAAAAATATCAACGCGATAGAGATGCAAAATCGACTTATATTTGTGAAATCAGGGCACTGTTAGGAATGTTATACATGTTAGGAGTTTGTAAGTCCAGTAGGCAGAATGTAGTGGATTTCTGGGGAACAGATGGTACTGGCATGGATGTTATTTATTGCACAATGTCTTATAACCGTTTTAGATTTCTATTACGTTGTCTGATATTTGAGGATAAAACTACTAGCGAATAAAGAAGACGAACTGCCAAACTATCCGCTATAAGAGATGTTTTCGAAATGTTCGTAGAAAACTGTAAGAAGTCAGTGGTTCCCGGACCTGAATTAACTGTTGATGAACAGCTTCTTGCGTTTAGAGGTCGATGCCCTTTTAGGTAATATATACCTTCAAAACCTGCTAAGTATGGCATTAAAGTATTTGCCTTGGTTGTTTCAAGTAACAAGCACACGCTGAACTTTGAAATTTATGCTGGAACGCAACCAGAGGGTCCATTCCGTACGTCAAATAGTCCAGGTGACGTCGTAAAATGTCTTGTAGAATTTCTTAAGGACACATATCGCAACATAATTATGGACAATTCGTTTTCTAGTTTTCAGCTGGCAGCATGATTTAAAACTTACTATGTTGGGAACTCTAAGAAAAAATAAGAGAGAAATACCAATAGAACTAGTGAATGTAGCAAATAGACCAGAAAAAAATGTCAATTTGCATTTCACAAGGACTGCACTTATTTCCTACATTCCTAAAAAGAAAAGGAACGTTTCACATTTATCCACAACCCACGTAGACGACAAAATTGACCCAGAAACAGAAAAACCAATAATGATAATAGATTACGATAATACCAAATATGGAGTTGATGTCGTTGATCAGATGTGTTCTAGTTATAGCATTGCAAGAAGCAGCAGGAGATGGCCGCTTACTGTTTTTTTAACATGTAGAGTATATGTGGTATAAATGCACCAATACTGTATACAATACTGTAAACAATAGTGATATTCCAATTGCACGCACACTAGCACTAGATTTGCTCAAACCAGACGTAAATAGAAAAAATTGTCTGCAGTCAATTCCCAGGCAGCTCAAGCAAAAGTGCAGACTTATTCTTGGCACTGAAGAACCATCAACTTCGGTTGACAATGCCGATGAACCACAGCAGAGAAAAACAAAAAGTGGAAATGGGCGATGCTATTCATGTCCACGGAAAAAGGATAAACGTACCAGAAACTTCTGTTCTGTGTGTAACAGGTGGATATGTCAAGAGCACCAAAAAATATTACCGCTTAGTTGCGTAAATTGTGCTGAAGAGGACTGATTTTCATTGTTCCTGAAATTCAAATTTTTTCTCTCTTAGATCCTTTTCTATCTTCATTTTTGTGTTTACTAAGTTTTCATTATATAGTTATGAGTATATTATTATGATTTCATTACTTTGTCTAACAAAATAATACTATGTTCCTTTAAATTTTATAGGGATACAAGTGTATTCCATGCGACCGTTTACGTAAGAAAACCCGCGCGAGTACTGCAGGGTTAAACTTCATAACTAGTAACCGGTGTTACATTCTTAATTGTTCCGCGAATGAACAACACTTATATTAAAAATTAAATAGAAAGAACAGTGAAAGTGCAAACGTGTTTCAATTTATCCGACATATATAAACTCAACGTAGAAAACGCAACGTTTACCACATCAAAGTGTCTGGTCCTTCGAGATTTATGTGTATATAACTATTCGTACCGCATTTCAAACTCGTACTACAATAAGTAAGATTGAGAAGCACGTTCATTGTATTGACGTATTTTTTGTCAAATAGCGAAATAGTTCGTAAGGATGACATACTGCATACGTTGGTTTTTAAATTCCAACCTAACGAACGATATACATTCAGACCAGGAATAGCACGTTAGCGTTGAGTGAAAAAATTATAAATAGTCGCAGCCAAATAGCAATTATATTATATGATGGTTCCGAAATCCAGGCGACACGACCGTCGATTTGGTTTCGAGTTTGTCAATGCTGTTTGAAACGTTGCTAAAGTAACATCGCTGTGTATCAAGTATGAAGGACTAATCGTATCTATTGAATAAATATATTTTTGTTGTGTTTTGGATGTGAATTATATAGCACCAAACTGCATTAATCTATGGCAACGGCCATACCACACTGGTTCTCGTCCGATCGCCGCAGTCAAGTAGTGTCGGGTACGGTTAGTACTTGGATAGGTGACCGCTTGAGAGCACCGCATGCTGTTGTTGCCTTTTATCTTTTGTTTTCTATCATATACTTTCACATTTGTGAATAAATCTTTTTCAATTATCCCTAAGAATTTTATAACAAAGTTAGGATAGGATACTTAAAACAACTATTTTGATTCCTCTATTGGAACAATAACAATGTAATTCATGAATAGATATTCTAGACCCAAAATTCACGTGTGAATACTTACTAGGAGAATATTTAGTTTTTCCGAACTCATTACCACTAGATTGTGGAGTAAAAATTACGAGATAATATTGAATCATACGAGAAGTTGAGATCTCTGGGAGGAATTAGCAACTACACGGTGGGTATTTCATCTTTACAAAAAATGATTATAGATGTTGTTAAGAAATTGAAGGATATGACTTTCACTCCGCTTATACTTGTTGATGATCAAGGTTCTAATAACCGCGGAGCTATGAAGTTATTGGGAGCAACAACAGAAAACCCTGTAGTAGAAATAGAGGGTGACAACATATTTACACGTTTCGACATACCTCATTTATAGACCTTTTCATCACAATTTTTTTTGTGCGTATGCGTGCAGTTCAGCCATCTTTTTCGTACTGTTTTGTAAAAAAGCCTGTTAAAACACCTGTGAATAAATAGTTGAAATCAACAAACGTTGAACAAATAACAATTATTAAAACGAAATTAAGAGAAAATTAAAATAATAAGTGTCTTAATTGAAAAATGAATTTTTCAAGTCGACTATATTATCGGTACGAAAAGGGAAAATAAAGCGGTGTTGTTATGGACTGTGTATAAAGAGTGATACATGCTATAAATTATTTAAAACCAGTATATAATATATATATACATATATATATATATATATATATATATATATATATATATATATATATATATATATTGTAACGGTTATAACAGTTATCTATTATTTATTATTTGACACTGAAAAATCATTAAACATGTATATCAACTCTATCAAAGGATAGTGTTCAAGTGCGCCATTCAAATTAACTCTAATTATTGGTTTGTGAAATTAAAATGTACAAGCTTATGACTTCAGGAAATTTTAATTATGAAATATTTTACTGTTTCTATGTACACATATCATAGGTAACAATCCAAAATTATTACCATAATAACATATAATTATAACTATCTAATTCTAAATAATAAAAAATATATAAACCTTAAATGATTGTCAAATTTTAGAAAAGTGTGTATTTAATTCTCCGCAAATGTTAAAAGTAAACCGAAATGACACTAATTACGCACAAATCCGTTTTACAAGCTCATAAAATCAATAAATTTTGCGTACCTTATATCACACTGGATTCGAGGTTGTGTGGTCCAAAACTTCTAACCACCTTCAACAATATCAGCCAAAAAACCTCTATAAGAACTCGGAAATCTATCAACTATCCATTCATTGATCACTCAACTCGATTCAAATTATGAACAAATTTCAGTATGTATCAAATTCCATTGTATTAGTTTAAATCCATTATTATTTAAATAATATTCTGTCTTCATTTCATCACTTTAAAATTGGGTTAACTTTCCTTTTTTATCAAATATAGTCGTTTGAATCGTTTTTCTTCTGGAGATAATTTATCCTTCCTTTCTTTGACATTCAAAAATTCACTCACGTTTCAAAAATCACTCCTTTAACCGTATATATAAATATTCTTCTTCCTTCTGATTATGATTATATATTTAATTCAAATAACTTTCTGTTCTACCTCAAATATCGAGATCAATTATTATATTATTTCCCACTTTGACGTCCCAAAAAATTCACTGACGTTTTTCTATCTATTTTCATCAATCCATCTCGTTGCGGGTTGCTATCGAAACTCCCTATATCGTATTAAATGTATAGATATAGTGTCATTAACGACGATTCACTGTTTATATTATCACGAATTTTTAAGCCGTATATGAAACATGAAAATGACATTTTTGTATTAGAAATTAGCATATAGAGATAAAGATTTTTATACATATAAATATTAACATAACTTATTTACTATTTATTAAAATTCCTGAAATCCCTTGCATAAAATAACCTAATTACTAACTATATGAAAATTTAACGCGTTTCTTTCAAATTTCATTTTAATTTCTACGAATTGTTTTGAAATTACATATAACATAATCTATTGAATTATTATTAAATAGTATCATGTACAGTTTTTTCTTTTATTGTGACAATTGGTCTTTTCATTTATGTTTGCCTACACTCAGGGAGCATGTCTTATCGTGCCACTTTTAATGACCCTTAACAGATCAGTTTGCTATGAAACTTACTTTGATATTTCTTCTGTGTTACATGTTATACACTATGTGTTATTGTGTTATAACATTCCCCCAAAATCTTCAGAACTTATTTATAATTTCAAATTAAAAATAATCCCGAAGATTTTATTATAAATAGTTATCGTCTGAATAATATATATGAAATTAGCTACGTGTTGGATGAAATTTATATATTTGAGAAACGTGAAAAATTCCTCTAATGGTGTTGTCAACTGGATTTCTTAGTTCATAGCTATTCACACCTTGTTCATTATTGATTATGTAAGGACCTTCATATTTCATCATCAAACTCTTCACTTTCTCTTCATATTCCTTATTTCCACTCATTAACTCCAATTCTACCATAATTCCATTCCTCTTTATATTCCATAACTTCCTATTATCCTCTTCAATTGTCAATACTTCCATATTTACCTCCTTAAATTCAATTATTTTACCATTTAATTCTATCTATCTATTAAAAATCAATTATTTCCTTATATTTCATCAATAACTATGTCTGTTTCTAACTTCTTCATCGACTATGCTTACATATCAACTTCTGTTTCATCCTTTAATTCAATCTTTTGTATCATATATTTGCTTAGTTCATATAACTTCCGTCCGTTTGTTCCTATAAATGTAATTATTTCATCCTGTACATCTATTTTGTTGCTTAATTTCATTTCTATTTTCTTTATCATTTCTTCTATCAAAGTTTTCAAAATCTCTTCTATTCTCACAATACTTGTTGTCATAAATTTTATCTCTATTTCCATATACTCGTTTTTTATTTCTGTAACTTCTATTTTCATTTCCATAATTCATATTTCCATGTCTATCATTTCTTATATTATCAATCCATGTTTATATAATTTCTATTTAAATATATTTTTAAATATTACTTGTTAATCATTAACCTTTTATTTACACATCGTTTTTATATCCCTTCCTTACCATGTACAATTCCTTTTCGTTTCTAGTTTTCGGTCCTATAATCCTGTCATATAATTCAATTTTATTTTCTTTTCCTAAACTTCGTCTTATTCTCTTCTCTTATTGTTTGACTCTCTATCGGTTTCCTAAATTCGATTAAATTTTCCACTATATCCTTTTTAAAATCATTGTGCCATATTCGTTTCCTAGATTTCTTTAAATTTTCTACTATGTTCTTTTTAAATTCATTGCCCCATATCTCATTATCTTCATCATATATTCCTGTTTCTGTACTTTCTTCCCAGAAATGCATTACAATTTGCATCTCAAATTCTTCCGTATCATTGAACTGATTGTTTTCACTCCAAAAGGTTTTAAGGAATGCATCTTCAAATTCAGAAAAAGAATTTATACTGGCTTCTTTACTAGAAAACCAAATCTGAGCTTGATTAATTAAGTTATTACGAATAACCTCTCTAACGTCACCAAAATTATTGAAAAACCTTATCTTGTTTTTTAAACTCTTGAGGAAGACTACTGGGTGTATTTTTTTTATATTACCATCAAACTTTGTTCCTAAATCAATGGAAATATTTTGATTTACAAATTGAGGCGTATTTTTTTTTTCTAACTCTCTTCTTATTTTCTCCATTTCTATTTTGTATTGTTCTTCCAATTGCTTTTGTTTGTCATCTATTTGTGTTCTAATACCGTTGAGTTCTTCCTGGACTTGCGTGTCTTTCTTATTTAGTGTTAGGTTAAAAAATGTTCGTTGTTCGTCATTAATTTCTTTTTTTAAATTGAGATATCTTGTATCATTTTCTTGTTTATAGTTTTGAATCTCTTCCTTCATGTAACATATTTCTGTCTCTTGTTTTCTTACTATATTCATTTGTTCCTCTTTTATCTCTCGTATATCTTCTTGTCTTCTTTCGTTTTCTTTATGAACAACTTCAAATTCCTTGCACACATCCACTTGAAAGTCTTGAAACTTGCTCAGAAAGTGTTTCAATCTGTCATCCACTTCTTGTGCATTTTTATTTATCGATTTGGTTATATCTTCTTTAATTAATTTTGTTTCTTCTCTACATTTTTCTATATTTTGTTGAGTTTCCTTACGTGACTCTTCTATTTTATTTATTGCTAACATAAGCATTTCCATCATTCTATTTTCATTAGGGTTTTCTGGTTTTTCTTTAATTGTTCCCGTTTCCACAATTTCTTCTTCCCCCGTATGTTCTTTATCTTCCTCCACATCAAATAAATGAACATCTGGATCTAGATTTTCTTCTATCATAACTTGTCGTAAATCTTCTTTCAACTTTTTCTTGTCTCCTTCTCCGTCTTTATTTCTTTTGATTAATTCTGTTCGTAACTCGTGTTTACTCAGCTGCTTTATATTTTTTTGTATAATTCCCCGTGTTCCTGGTGTCTTTTTTCTATCTCTTAGATCCATTTCAATATATTATTTGTAAGAAATTATTTAAACGGAATCGTTAGTTTTGCAAAACGAGATAAGTTAATTTTGAATAAATTTTCAATAATTCAAACCTGATCTGCTAAAAGGTCACACGTTGAGCTAGCCAAATTGTAACGGTTATAATAGTTATCTATTATTTATTATTTATTATTTGACACTGAAAAATCATTAAACATGTATATCAACTCTATCAAAGGATAGTGTTCAAGTGCGCCATTCAAATTAACTCTAATTATTGGTTTGTGAAATTAAAATGTACAAGCTTATGACTTCAGGAAATTTTAATTATGAAATATTTTACTGTTTCTATGTACACATATCATAGGTAACAATCCAAAATTATTACCATAATAACATATAATTATAACTATCTAATTCTAAATAATAAAAAATATATAAACCGTAAATGATTGTCAAATTTTAGAAAAGTGTGTATTTAATTCTCCGCAAATGTTAAAAGTAAACCGAAATGACACTAATTACGCACAAATCCGTTTTACAAGCTCATAAAATCAATAAATTTTGCGTACCTTATATCACACTGGATTTGAGGTTGTGTGGTCCAAAACTTCTAATCACCTTCAACAATATCAGCCAAAAAACCTCTATAAGAACTCGGAAATCTATCAACTATCCATTCATTGACCACTCAACTCGATTCAAATTATGAACAAATTTCAGTATGTATCAAATTCCATTGTATTAGTTTAAATCCATTATTATTTAAATAATATTCTGTCTTCATTTCATCACTTTAAAATTGGGTTAACTTTCCTTTTTTATCAAATATAGTCGTTTGAATCGTTTTTCTTCTGGAGATAATTTATCCTTCCTTTCTTTGACATTCAAAAATTCACTCACGTTTCAAAAATCACTCCTTTAACCGTATATATGAATATTCTTCTTCCTTCTGATTATGATTATATATTTAATTCAAATAACTTTCTGTTCTTCCTCAAATATCGAGATCAATTATTATATTATTTCCCACTTTGACGTCCCAAAAAATTCACTGACGTTTTTCTATCTATTTTCATCAATCCATCTCGTTGCGGGTTGCTATCGAAACTCCCTATATCGTATTAAATGTATAGATATAGTGTCATTAACGACGATTCACTGTTTATATTATCATGAATTTTTAAGCCGTATATGAAACATGAAAATGACATTTTTTTATTAGAAATTAGCATATAGAGATAAAGATTTTTATACATATAAATATTAACATAACTTATTTACTATTTATTAAAATTCCTGAAATCCCTTGCATAAAATAACCTAATTACTAACTATATGAAAATTTAACGCGTTTCTTTCAAATTTCATTTTAATTTCTACGAATTGTTTTGAAATTACATATAACATAATCTATTGAATTATTATTAAATAGTATCATGTACAGTTTTTTCTTTTATTGTGACAATTGGTCTTTTCATTTATGTTTGCCTACACTCAGGGAGCATGTCTTATCGTGCCACTTTTAATGACCCTTAACAGATCAGTTTGCTATGAAACTTACTTTGATATTTCTTCTGTATTACATGTTATACACTATGTGTTATTGTGTTATAATATATATATATATATATATATATATATATTGTTTTTCTTTTTTTTGGTTCTTGGTCTTTTTTATTTACTTATATATTGTTATTTTATATTCTTGGGATTGAGGACCATTTTTAAAGACATTTAACTAGTAGTTAATACATTTTCATTTAACGTTTCGGTCTTCCATGACCTTCATCAGAAATAAAATTTTTGTTAAAGCTAAAAGAAATGGTACAAGTTACAGAAAGAATTTTTAAAAGCAAAACAAATAAATCTTACCTTCGACAGAACGTTCATTTGATTATTTAATATATTTTATAGATGTTTTAGGACGCATCACATAACAGAATACAACTCACACCCAAAACAAAACGAACATTTTAAAAATATGACATTCATTGATTAAAATTTGTATTGGAATATACGAGTATTTAATCTATACAATGAAAGCAGCCGTAACGAGGTTTTAATGTGTCGTTTTTGTGTTGACTGGTATTAAAATGAAGTTTATATTTATATAGGGAGTGGTAATAAATGGATTTTATATTTATACAGGGAGTGGTAATAAATTTATTATATTTGGAATGTGCCACGTGTTTCTCTATATTTCTAAGTTTTTATAATGTTATTATAAATTTTACTAAGATTTTTTGTGTCAGTCTTTAAATTTACGGAACTAGCTTTTCTTTGTATTTCTATCATTTCTAGAACTTCGCGTTTTTTTGTATGGTTTTCACTTCGAAGAATTTTTGTGTTTTCGAAATCAAATTCGTTTGTCATATTTGTGACTATTTATTCTGTTTTTCAAATACTGACTTGTTTGTCCGATGTAGACCCCTTCACAGTTTTTACATGGTATTTCATACACTATATTGCTCTTTTTTCTTTTGAGATTGAACTTTTTAGATTGGTGTAATTGGTTTTTAGTAGGTTGTACCCTTTATGAGCAACATGTATGTTGTGGTGCGAAAATGTCTTTTTTAGGTTTTCTGATAACTTTGGTATATATGGCAAAGTGAGGAATTGGTTTGTTTTATTGTCTATTTTAGTTTTTGTATTATTATGGTTATAAAATATATGTAAACGTTTTTTAAATATCTTATTTATCAAATTTTGTGGTATAGTTGTTGAGTATAAGGGCATCTTTAGCTTTTATTATTGCGTTCTCTCTGAATTCGGGGTCGGACAGATTTATTGATCGATCTGCGAGTCCTATAATGACAGTTTTTTGTGTGTTAGAGGGTGTTGTGATTTAAAATTTAAATATCGGGAAGACCAGGTATCTTTTGTGTGCCATTCCATTTTTATGGTGTTAGTTGTATGATGGAGGGTAAGGTCCAAAAAGCTAATTTGATTATTTTCTTCTAGTTCAATGGTGAACTGTAGTCTGTTATGGTAATTGTTGAAATCTTGCAAGACCAAATGTTCTGTATTTTTTGGAATTGCTAATATGCAGTCGTCAACATACCTGTAAAAAAATAGTGTTTGAATTGAGTTTTTGGTCAGTATTGTTTCTTCAAGGTCTTCCATAACTAATTGGGCAATGACACTAGAAATCGAGGTCCCCATGGCACATCCTTCAATTTGTTGGTAAAACGTCTCTTCATACAAAAAATAGGTGGAATTCAGAGTGAGTTCTATAGCTTCTAAGAAGTCACTCATAGGTATATCAGTGTATGTTTTAATCTGATTCCATTTTTTAATTATTATATTTTTTGCTAAATTTATAGGAACACTCGTATATAATGATTTAACATCTAGGGATGCTAGTATATAATTTTCTGGTATTGTGATGTTTTTAATTTTATTTTTGAAATCCATCGAGTCTTTTATGTAGTATTTATTCGGGTAAACAATGTTTTCAAGAATTTTTTTAAGATATTTGGATAGTTTTTCGAAAGGTGATTGGATACATGAAACAATCGGCCGAAGTGGTATTCCTTCTTTGTGCAGTTTTGGTAGGCCATAGATTCTAGGTGGAAGCGAATTTTGTATTTTCAAATTTTTTGCTGTGTTTGGAGAAATATATGTTTTATTTTCCCAATTTGTTACTAATGCATTGTTTTTCTTCTGGTATATATTTGTAGGATCGTTCTTTAGTTGTTTATAAGTAGTATCATCTCTGAGTAAGTTATACATTTTTTCTTGGTAGTCGTGTTTAAACATTATTACAGTTTTGTTAGTTTTATCAGGTTTTAATACTATTATATTTTTATTCTGCCTTAGAAACGATTTTGTTTTTTTTATTTTGTTGGTAAATTTTTTATTTTGTCTATTTTGAATGCTAGAGTTTTTCTTAAAATTATTTTTATGATTTGTTATGATGTTGCAACATTGGGACCGCAAATTATCTTTTGTTTCCGAATTAAGATTTATGAGTGAAGTCTCGATGTTGCTTATTATTTCCGGGATAGGTATATCGTTCGCATTTTTTAAAGGAGCAGCAAAATTTGGCCCTAGACTAAGAATTTCGTGTACATATTCTGGAATATCTATATCAGTGAGATTTTCTAACCACGAATCATTATAATTGTGTTTGGTATGAGTTCTATTCTTCAAATTTTCAATTTTATTTATGTTTTTATTTTTGATTTTTCGGAAAAGAATTTCATTTTTTCTTGATTCATTATTCACAAATTCTATCAATTTATTTTCTGGTAAAATAGTATTGTTTTGGGTGTGAGTTGTATTCTGTTATGTGATGCGTCCTAAAACATCTATAAAATATATTAAATAATCAAATGCACGCTCTGTCGAAGGTAAGATTTATTTGTTTTGCTTTTAAAAATTCTTTCTGTAACTTGTACCATTTCTTTTAGTTTTAACAAAAATTTTATTTCTGATGAAGGTCATGGAAGACCGAAACGTTAAATAAAAATGTATTAACTACTAGTTAAAATGTCTTTAAAAATGGTCCTCAATCCCAAGAATATAAAATAACTATATATATATATATATATATATATATATATATATATATATATATATATATATATATATATATATATATAAGTAGAAGGGTAGTCACGGCTGAATAGTTGAAAAACTAACTTTTAAATATTATGGGGTACAGCCAAAATGTATGGGTGGTTAAGAAAATTCGATTTTCACTATACCAAGCTTTCGATAATTTTATTATTATCTTTTTCAAGGCTAAAATACAATTTTGTTAAACTAAAAAACAAGGTTTATGTTTTATATAAGTAAAACTTACTAGTAAATTGAATAAATTCTTGAAGGATATCAAAATTGATAACATTATTATGATTTCAGTTTCATATAATTACAAAACACTGATATCAATTGCTGAGAACGTTGTCTGTAGTATCAAGGAATAAAAATTTTTTGAAATGATTGATCAGTCATAGTTTTTTTGACTTTTTTTGATAACAGTGACGACTGACAACGTTAAGGTTTAAGGTTAAATACCTTAACTTACACTAACTTTTTTATCTAGTGTGAAATTACATCTTGTCATTCATATATTAATGACAAATGTAAATTTAAAGGTTAAAGGTTAAAGGTTGAATATCCTGATTAACACTAACATGTAGATTTAGTATAAATTTTCATTATATGATTTGAAATTCATTTAATTTCATTTAAATTTGAAAATTACCAATAAAAAATTTTTTTGTAATGACAAGTTAAATTTATTTAAAAAAAAGGATATGGAAGAAATTGAAACTTTATAATAACTATGTTAGTTATCATAAAATCATGCATTTTATTTAATATTCATCATCTGATGTTATGTGTAGGAAATCCGTGTCATTGTTAAAGGTTGTTGGTTTATTTTGTAGGTAAATAAGTTGAGTATATATTGCACTGACATTGTTGATATCTGACCTCTTATTCATCGATGGTTGATTTAATTTTATGTTTACTAATTCTATGAGTTCTCTTTTAGTTTTATTAGATTCTATACTCAAAATTTTAGTTTCTTTATAATTCATTCTATGTTTAGTTTCTAAAACATGTTCTGTGAGTGCACAAGTTTTTTTATTTAGATTGCAATCACTTTGATGTTGGGTTATACGTTGCTTTAGGGTACGTGAGGTCTGGCCAGTGTAAGTTAAGTTACAATGTATACATGGAATGTTATATATTACGTTAGTTTTCATTACTTTTTCATCTTTCTGTTTAACTTTTGAAAAAACGTCTCCTACCTTTAAAATATTCCTGTTAGCAATTTTAATGTTTTCATTTTTAAATATTATATTGATTTTGTCTGAAAGGTTCTTAACATAAGGTAATGACCCATATTTAGTATTCACTGTTTCATTATTATCTAAGGGTACATTTTCGTTGCTTGATAATAATGAAACAGAAATATGGGTCATTACCTCATGTTAAGAACCTTTCAGACAAAATCAATATAATATTTAAAAATGAAAACATTAAAATTGCTAACAGGAATATTTTAAAGGTAGGAGACGTTTTTTCAAAAGTTAAACAGAAAGATGAAAAAGTAATGAAAACTAACGTAATATATAACATTCCATGTATACATTGTAACTTAACTTACACTGGCCAGACCTCACGTACCCTAAAGCAACGTATAACCCAACATCAAAGTGATTGCAATCTAAATAAAAAAACTTGTGCACTCACAGAACATGTTTTAGAAACTAAACATAGAATGAATTATAAAGAAACTAAAATTTTGAGTATAGAATCTAATAAAACTAAAAGATAATTCATAAAATTAGTAAACATAAAATTAAATCATCCATCGATGAATAAGAGGTCAGATATCAACAATGTCAGTGCAATATATACTCAACTTATTTACCTACAAAATAAACCAACAACCTTTAACAATGACACGGATTTCCTACACATAACATCAGATGATGAATATTAAATAAAATGCATGATTTTATGATAACTAACATAGTTATTATAAAGTTTCAATTTCTTTCATATCCTTTTTTTTAAATAAATTTAACTTGTCATTACAAAAAAATTTTTTATTGGTAATTTTCAAATTTAAATGGAATTAAATGAATTTCAAATCATATAATGAAAATTTATACTAAATCTACATGTTAGTGTTAATCAGGATATTCAACCTTTAACCTTTAAATTTACATTTGTCATTAATATATGAATGACAAGATGTAATTTCACACTAGATAAAAAAGTTAGTGTAAGTTAAGGTATTTAACCTTAAACCTTAACGTTGTCAGTCGTCACTGTTATCAAAAAAAGTCAAAAAAACTAGGACTGATCAATCATTTCAAAAAAATTTTATTCCTTGATACTACAGACAACGTTCTCAGCAATTGATATCAGTGTTTTGTAATTATATGAAACTGAAATCATAATAATGTTATCAATTTTGATATCCTTCAAGAATTTATTCAATTTACTAGTAAGTTTTACTTATATAAAACATAAACCTTGTTTTTTAGTTTAACAAAATTGTATTTTAGCCTTGAAAAAGATAATAATAAAATTATCGAAAGCTTGGTATAGTGAAAATCGAATTTTCTTAACCACCCATACATTTTGGCTGTACCCCATAATATTTAAAAGTTATATATATATATATATATATATATATATATATATATATATATATATATCTAATGTGGAAAGAATACAGTTAAATCGAGGGAGCGATAATATCAAATTGTGATTAAAGTTAAAAACTGTAATTCACAAAAAGTACAAAAATATCTTGTGTAAGTGTAAACTATCACATATAATTGGTGAGTATTCTCCAAATATTGAGACAATAGGAAAATCTGTCATAAAACAATCCATCATTGTTAAATTCGAAATCTAAATTGTGTTAATTACCAGCAAAAAACAAAAGCGATAAGCGAAGATCGTTCACCAAAATACGAGTACTTGTTTAAAAATACAGACTTCAAAAAGGAAATCAATTTATAATAACGCAGCGAGACGAGTTCAGCCAGCCCGGGTGAGTGTTGGAAGCTGAACTGAGTATGTGACTGACGAAACTTGACGGGACGCGGAACTCGTTAAGGTGCGTTAAGAAATGAACATCGATAAATACGATATGGAAGAAATTAAAGGAATGTTCTCGCAGATAAAAGATAGTCTCCGGAATATGGAAGAAAAAATAGACAGAAATGCATGTATTATAATGGAATTGAAACAGAAAAATCATAAGCTGAAAGAAATAATCGCCGAGCAAGAAGAAAGATTAGACTACGTCGAAAGGGAAATAAGGCGCAATAACATAGTAATTCAAGGAATTGAAGATAAGGAGAATGAGAGCCAACAAGAAATAAAGGAAACAGTCCAAAAAATAATGAGAAAAATAGAGGTAGAAGTAGACCCAGAAAAAGATCTGATAGAATTCGGCAGGATCGAAACTTTTGGAAGAAACAAACGTAGACCAATTATAGTTAAAATCAAAAATTGGAGTAAAAAATTAGAAATTATGAAACAAGGTAAAAAGCTAAAAGGTACCAATATTTGGATTAATGACGACTACTCGAAAAAAGTCCAAAGTGAAAGAAAAATTTTACTGCCTCAGGTAAAAATAGCTAGAGAACAAGGACACAACGCAGTACTTAAGTTTAATAAATTAATTATAAACAACAGAGTTTATGGAGCAGATGCATTTGGAGATGAAAAGCCAAAAGAAAATGATGATAAGAAACGTACAGCAACCGATCGTTCGCCAGAACATGGAGGAGGCAACAAAGAGAAGAAGTCAAAAAACTAGTAGCAAAAAAAGTAGTAGAAAATACGATATATACAATTGAAGACAATGCAATGAAATGGATAATGAGTAAGGGTAAAAATAAGAGAAGTAAACGCAAGAGTTTAGTGAGAATGGCAACATGGAATATCAGGACTATGCTGACAATGGGAAAAATTGAGGAAATCGCAAAAGAGATGTTGGAATATAAAATAGAGATATTGGCACTTCAAGAAATACGCTGGAAAGGTGAAGGACAAATAAACAAAGGAGAATATATATTGTTTTATGGAGGAGAAGACAGTCGAGGAAAGAACGGCACAGGATTTATGATAAGCAAAAGAATAAGAAATAATATACTAGATTACACAGTTATAAGCGGTAGAATATCAAAATCAAGATTAAAAAACCACATGGCAAATATTGCAATAATTAATAGTTACGCACCGACGGAAGAAGCAAAAGATGAAGACAAAGATGAATTTCACGAGAAATTGGTAAAGGTATGTGAGGAGACCGCAAGACATGATACATTAATGATTATTGGAGATATGAATGCGAAAATAGGAAAAGAAGACTACTTAAATAATGTTGCAGGGAAGTACACTATACATGAAACATGTAACGATAATGGACGGCGACTATGCAATTTAGCTGAGGAGCTCAACATGTATATTAGCAGTACTAGTTTCAAGCATAAGAAAGAACATAAAATTACATGGATTATACCTGGGATTACTACGGGAAACCAGATAGATCATGTTCTGATAGCAAAAAGAAGATCAAAGATGATACAGGATGTAAGATCATACAGAGGAACAAGTGTTGATACTGATCATCAATTAGTAATTGCCAAATTTAAATGAGAATTGTAAATATAGTAAATAGGACAGCAAAATGTAGGAAATGGAACGTGCAGAAATTGGAAAGTAGTAAAAATGAATATGAGAAAGAAGTAAAGAAGCAACTACAAAAGAGCAAAGAACAAGATAATATCGATGAACAATGGAAGGAAATAAAAAGAAGTATAATAACGGCAGCAGAGGAAGTGGTTGGTACAAAAGATACAAGATAGAATAATAAATGGTTTGATCAAGAATGTGAAATAAAGATAAAAGAGAAAAAAGAAGCCAGACTAAAATGGCTGCGAACTAAGCAACACAATTTTTATGATGAATACAGAAAAATAAGAAAAGAGAGCGCCAAGTTGATAAAAGCAAAAAGAATAAAATGGTTAAATGGAAGCATGGACATATTAGAGAATGATAATAAAAATAATTATATCAATATATAAAGAGACAAAGCAGGGTGGAGTCAATATTTCAAGAATTTATTAACGGAAGAAGATGGGGAGTATGAAGAAGATGATATGACTGATAATGATACAGGGATAGAATACGAAGAAAAACTGACCGAAGAGGAATGCAACGACATAATTAATAAATTGAAACACAACAAAGCAGGAGGGTCAGACGAAATAATCAATGAGCTGATAAAATATGGAGGAGATGATCTAAGACATAAAATATTTAAAATCATGGAAAGAATATGGGAATCAGAAACAATGCCAAAAGAATGGTCTACTGGTATGATTATACCAATAATGAAGAAAGGAAATCGTAATATTTGTAACAATTATAGAGGAATTAGTTTACTCATTACCGTATATAAAATACTAACAACGATAATAAATGAAAGGCTAAAAAAGGTAATGGAATCAAATATAGGGGAGTATCAAAAAGGGTTTCGGAAAGGAAAATCAACAGTAGATGCCATACATACTATAAATCAAGTAATTGAAAAATGTTATGAACACAATGTTGGAGTCCAAATGCTATTTATTGACTTCAAGCAAGCTTTCGACAGCTTGAAACGGAAGACAATCATAAAGGATATGGAACAACTAAATGTACCACAAAAGATCATACGGTTGGTGAAAATGACGATGAAAGATTATAGGGCAAAAGTAATGACAAGGGAAGGTCCATCAGAGGAATTTGAGATAAATTCTGGAGTAAGGCAAGGAGATGGGCTGTCAGCGGTATTGTTTTAACATAGCAGTGGATGGCATAATTAAGACTTGTAATATCAATGGAAGCATAATTAATAAATCAAAACAAATAATGGCATATGCTGATGATTTAACCAGAATAGCGAGACCGAAAGAGCCTTGAAGAAACATTAGAGAAAATTGTAAAGGAAGCGGGAAAAAGAAGATAAAAATAAATCAGGAGAAAACAAAATATATGGAAATGAAAAGAAAGAAGGAAGTCTACCAACCAGAAGCAGTAAAGTTAAATGAATTCACTTTTGAAGTTGTTAACACCTGGGAACAATTATTAGTAACAAAAACGACACAAAAATCGAGATAAGGCAAAGAATTCAAGCAGGGTATAGAGCATATAATAAATTTAAAAACATCATACAGAGTAAGAGAATAAGCCGAGCAACAAAATGAAGAATCTACAGGACGGCGATAAAACCGGTAGTTACATATGCGGCAGAAACTATGAGACTGACAAATGAGGACGAAGAGCAACTAAGGATATATGAAAGAAGAATAATTAGAAATATTTATGGACCGGTCAAACTAGGATATAACGAGTACCGAAGACTTATGAATTATGAAATTAGAAATATAATAGAAAATGAGGACATAGTAAACACAATTAAATCAAAAATGATTCGTTGGTACGGACATGTTAAATGAATGGAGAAAGGACAGGAGGTGAGGAGAATTACAGAATGGAGACCGAATGAGGTAAGATTACCAGGAAGACCCAAAATTAGATGGGAAGATCAGGTTGTGAAAGATATAAAAATTTTGGGAGCACAAGGCGGGGAGAGACAGATGCAGGACAGAAAGGAGTGGAGAATAATTGTCGAAACTGCAAGAACCTCTAATAAATTGTAGATAAACAGCAAGAAAAACGTGGGCTGACCCCCCAAAAGTTATAGGGTCAAGATAACTCAATCTGAGCGGCTACAACTCCAACTGGAGTGTATAGCCTTGTATATATATATATATATATATATATATATATATATATATATATATATATATATATATATATATATTATCTAAATTTTCCTTAGCCCTGCTTGCAATATATAGGTGTACTCAAAATATACGCGTAATCCAATGATTAAAAATATAATATGCTTATATCAGAAAATTTTAATATTACTAATACTATTCATTATCAACCTAAATATTAATTATAGAGTTTCTACATGTGCTGACAATAAATTATGTTTAATTAGGATACAATTAGTTACCTAATTTTATTTAGATAATAATAATTTAGCTATTTTTATTTGGATAATAGATTGTATTGGCAGCTAACCTCTCAACTAGCAGATTTATTTTGCCTTTTTAAGAACGCCCGTAACACTTTAATCATATTTTACTCGTTCACAATTATACGTTTCTACTGATTTGTCAACATGTACAGGGTTACTGGTTATAATTTGACCACCCCTTTATTTCTCTAATGCATACAGATACAAAAAAAAGTTTCAAATAAAAGTTGTAGGAGTATAAATGACTTTTAATAAAATGTACTTTACACACCAATAGCGTTTTGGAATTACGGGCTATAATATAAAAATACATTTTTTTAAATAGAACGCCCTGTATATTATGACATATTCGGATGGGGCCTTTTTTATCATAACACAAATATATAATTTTATAGGTCTAACTTTCATATTTTCCAAAATAATGGACAGTAAGCTCCTAAAGTATTTAGCTGAAAAAAGTAGTTGGCTATGCATGGCTTATTGCACTTGTTGATATTATCTGTCAAAACTATGTAACTTCTAAAGTAATATACAGTAAATGTTTAAAAAATAGGCGACTGGGTGTGACATTAACAAAGAACATAAAAAACAATACAGTGTTTATTACGAAACACAATACAATAGCAAACAACATAAAAAGCAATACAGTGTTTATTACAAAGCAGAAACCGATTTGATATTTTCATAAATTTTAAGCAAACTAAAGTAAGTGCTCAAAATGACCGACGTTAGTTTCAATACAAAGTTCATACCTTCTCCTTAAATTTTCTATACAGTTTAAAATTTTATTACTATTTCGATAGTTAAGAAGTTCAATTTCAGCCTCAATTTTCTCTCTAATTATTGCAATACTGTTACTGGTATCGGACTAAACTTTTTCTTTTAAATAGTCCCTTAAAAATCCATCTAAAGGCGTTGAATCAGGGCTATTTGGCGGCCATTGAATCGTGCCACCATTACCTATCCAAGTTGCGAAATCATTATTTATGTGTTCTCGCACTTCTCTTACATTATGTGCAGGTGCTCCGTCTTGTTGCTATATTATGACATTAAGCGCATTATCTGGAAATTCCTGAAGTAAATCGTCAACTTGTGGCAGAATGTCATCGAAATATAATTGACCCGTTAAAGTGAAATTATATAAAATTGGCCCAACCACTTTATCTGGAAAAATTCGAGACCAGACATGAATAGATTTTCGACCTGATTTTTTAATTTGTTTAATTTTGTATTTCCTAAAACTTTTTCGTTCCCACGAACATCTTTTTTTTCTGTTAAACAGACCTGATGTAGAGAAACTTGATTTCATCCGTCCAAATAATTTGTTTAAAATAATTTTCGTTGTCGTCTAAATTCCTTATAATTTGTTGACAGAATTCCAATCGTTTTCGCTTATGTTCTCCACATAGTTCCTGTAAAATTTTGTAAGTGACGATAGTTATTATTTTTTAGTGTTTTTTGAACTTTATAGTAACTTGTCTGTAATTCTCTGGAAGCTTTTTTTATACTACTCCCTGCATTCTCTAAAATAAAAATAATTGATATTTTGATGTGTCTTATTCTAAGAATATATTTTTAGGTAATTTAATATTAATTAAATAAAAGTATTATTTTACATTCAAAGTGTAACAGTATATTCAACTGTTCTTCTTCATTTACTTATGGTAATGCGTTTTTTTTCTCAAGAAGTTATGATAGACAATGACGTGATGGTAAATATTTACAAATGTGTTCAGACTAGGACATCGTTGATTTGGATACAACTGTAGATATTCTCGTCTTGTAGCAAGTTTATTATTGTTATTTTTGACACATTTCTACTCTCTCAGAAGCCGTATAATCCATTTTTAAAAAGTATAGCTAGCAATTAGTTGTATTTGTTACGTTAGTTTATAATTTTGACAGATAACATCAAGAATTTTGCAAAAAGACATGCATAGCCAACTACGTTTTTTATCTAAGCACTAACTTAATAACTTAGGGAATTTACTGTCCATTATTTTGGAAATAATAGAAGCTAGACCTATAAAAGTATATATTTTTGTTATGAGAAAAAGAAGGCCTCTCCGAATATGTCATAATATACAGGGTGTTTTATGTAAGAACATATATTCTTAACTAATACCCCCTAATGCGAAAAAGCTACTGGTGTACAAAGTATATTTTATTTTTTACTCCTACAATTTTTATTCGAAACTTTTTTTTGTATCTGTATGCATAAGTGAAATGAAGGGGTGGTCAAATTATAACCAACAACTATGTACAGACTCATCAATATTTTGTTTTAATGATGGATTTGTTTATGGAGCTATTATTGTACAAAACAGTACGAAACTTTTAAACTCCCGATCCTCCAACATGGCGGCTGCACTTGCGCTTATCATGTGATGAAAAGTACTATTGAAAATTTTGAGAAACAATTTCATGAACACTTACATTGTAACTTTCAGAAATGATCACAATCACACTGTTCTTCAATATTAGAATTATTTGAAAAAGGTCATACATAGTTTTGCCTCAGCATATCACACATTCCATTTATTAAAAATGGAAGAATTGGTTGTTAATTATGAAGATTTTCATTTGTATAGGCACTAGCATTTGATTTTTGAATTTTCAATTACCTGCCGCTCTGGCAATCGCTTCTTCTGACGTTATTCCAATCATCAGAGGAACTCGATTCATATGCCCTCTTTCTATAGCGCTATATTGATTTTCTGTGATAAATGCATTTTCATGTTCAGATTCTGTGGCAGGAGTAAACCAAAATCCTTGAATAATTTGTTCATTACCATATGATTGCTAAAATAAATGATATATTGTATGTACAAGGAGTAAGAAATATATTACCTATTTCTTCATTGATATATTTTCAAGAAGACCGTCCTTATTTATTTCTAGTTAGGAATTGTACAGGGTGGTCCATTAAGCGACGTAACCGGCTATATCGCGGAAAGTATTTTGTCCCAGGTTGCGAGGAAAAATATTGATAGTAAAAGTGGCTAGGAAATATTGCTGGGAATTATTTTCAACCTCAAAATTTCAACCCTAGGGGGCGTTATTGCCATGTTCAAATCTATAATTATTATAATATCAGAAAACCGCAGAATGAGCAGTAACTTAGATATCATCACAGTCTGTTAAATACCAGATAATTTTCTATAGCGACATTCCTTTGTATGTGTCATAATAAGAGGGAAGGAAGACCATCTATTTTTCAGTGTTTAAATTTTAATATTTCGTTAACTATTCAACCTATCCAACTGTTTCAGGACTCATATCAAAGAGAGTTGTGTAAAATGTATTTTGAAGACTGTTCATATACCTTATCGATTACTTTAAAACAGATAAACTAGAGGTTGCTTTTAATGGTTTTTAAATGGAAGAACAGTCTAATTTTACTAATAAAATACTATTTGGAAACGTAAAATGCAAAATTAATTTTTATTGTCAAAACTTGTCAGACAACAACAACAACAACAAAAAAAATATCAAACACAGAGATCACATCTACAAATCTGGCGATCTTGAATATTTCTTTCTAACACCCCCACTCGACAGATTATTCTTCGATGTCATTGATGTTTTGAGACGTTGAAACTTTTCTTTGGGGAGAGGCTTTGTGAAAGCATCAGCAATCATATTTGAAGTTTCACAATACATGAATTGAATTATATCTCTGTCAACTAACCCAAGTAACAATGAACGCTGATTTATTGAGCCTATTCAGACAATAAGCTGAGCAATAGTTGATTAAGGGTGTTAAACTCTGATTAAGCTACCAACTTGAATAATGAGCTGAATAAGCGTCAAATCAGTCAATATAGATGCCATTATACAGCAATATCGATAGATCTGAACTACATACTGAATAAGTGCTTCTTCAGCCAACTAAGTAGATATTGTTCAGCAATATGCTTATGTAGCTGAACATGGGTTGAATAAGCATTTCATCAGCTCACTTAATCCAGTGTTGTTCAGTTATTTATTACTAGCTGAATACAGGCTGAATAAGCGTTTTCACTGCTCATTAAATATTCCATTGTTCAGCTATTTAAAAATGGCTGAACATGAGCTGGTGAAGCGCTTTTGCAGAAATCTGAACAGCTGTAGTTCAGCTATTCATAATCAGCCCAGTATGCACTGAATAAGCCCTTCTTCAGTAAAGTTAAAAGCCACTATTCAGCTCTTATCAACAGAGACTGAAGAAGTACTTGTTCAGCCCATTTTGATGATATTGCTCAGATATACGTATCTGTGAAAAAAAAATAGATGATTGAAAATACCCCTCTTCAGTCATTTGATATATTCGCCTAATTGTGTGTTTATGCATGCAGAAGTGTATGTAATTTTAGGTTATGTTTATTATTACATTTCCTGACTTAATACAGTATATACATAGAAATGAATAGGTCAATACAAAAATATAAACAAAAGTGTAATCTACCATAGAAGATTAAAGAAGAGCCGAGAGCATTGCGAAAGAGTTCTGAGACAACTATATTCCAGTACAATAAACACAATATCGACATTACCATCCTGTAGTAGTAATTTAACAGTCTTAGGTGAGTATATAGTATGTTTTCGATTATATTTCTAGCTCAACTTCGTCAACTGGCGTGGACATTCAACTAGGTAAATAATCTTAATTTAGCAAAATTAATGTCGAAATTAATAATTTATTATATACAAATTTACAAAATGGTACAAAGTTGTGAATGGTGAACTTCGGTGGTTTCAGATCGGAACACACTTTATGTTTCGATTTGATGAATATTAAAACTAACTTTGTTATGAGCGTTGAGCTTGATTCGATGAGTGTGTAAAACTCGCGTCGATGAAATGTAAAACTTTGTTATCGAAAGTATTGAACTCGCTTAGATGAGTGTAAAAAAACTAACTTTGTTGTTGAGCGTTGAGCTCGATTCGATGAGTGTAAAACTCGCGTCGATAAGTGTAGAACTGATGACGGAGATCCTGATGAGTGAGAAAACTGATTTTTTCACGTTGTGAGACGTGTTAAATAGAAATCTGCGAGGGGCGTGTTTACACGTGAATTGGGTCGACCAAACGAAAATAAATATTTCCTATTGGTCAGTATCATTGGAATTGTCGGGCTCCTAGACAAGAATCAACTATAAGTGCCGCCAATAGATAGTTAATTTTCTATTGAATACTCCAATAGCACTTGTACCTTTTTACTCAGAAAGGTTATTCAAAAATGTCTTTCATATCTTCGGACCGTCGACCATAAAATTCATGCAGAAGTGACACTAAATGTAGGGTTTTTACAATACAATATAAAATAGGGTGTAACGTGACCTTTTCCTAACTTCTTAACTATAGGACAATGCGACAAGATGTCGACTTCCAAAAATGTGCTATTTCAATACCCAAACAAAACTATTTACAATTATTGTTGCAAAACGTGATATTTTAAAGGTATTTAACAAAAGTTGAAAATAAAATGAAACTATCCTTTGAATTTACAACAATATAAAAGATCTTATCAATTCTGAAACATATTTTTACAACGCTATTAACTAAAATGAATTTACGCCTTAAATATATACAATGAAGAAAGGAAGCATACAAATATCTTACATATTTTAAAGAGTATCGTAAACAATAAAATTCAAGATTTTACAATCTTGAACATAGTATTTATATTGAACAAAAATTATTCTCATGCTCATTATATACCTTTAAAGGACGGCAACATTGTATATTAAAAGAATAGGTACTTATGTACTTTCATGCTTTAGATTTCACAATTGTGATTACAAGAGAAGTGTGTGTGTGTGTGTGTGTGTGTGTGAAATGGAGGGTTGGTATTGGACAGAATCCGTTTGCCACAGAAATAGTGTTAAATTAGGTCCTAATATCCAAGAGAAGTATAATATAAAATATTTATTGTATTTTTTTATTACATATAGATTCACCTACAACATCGATATCGTCACCTAATGATGGTTTTATTGAGAGTACAGAGTCGGAATCTGAAACCAAATCTGAATATGAATTTGATTATGACATCGCTACTATATCTGACGAAGGACATCCAATGACAGTACAATAATAAGTGAACAAAATAGTAATGTCACATATCCCACCACTGACCCTAATTATATAGCATCTAATATGAATTTTGTTGATGCGTTGCGTAGATGGGCAATTCAATTTAATGTGACACATCAAGCTTTAAAAGGCATTTTAAGTTTAATCAAGCAACATTATGGAGATGCGCAATCAAAATTTCAGTTCTGGCCAATATTATTGAATATGTATGGAATGCCGAATATTCCACCAATGCCTATAGGTATATATATAGGGAAAACGAAACCATTAAATATTACAGAATACTTATCGCCTTTTGTTGATGAGTATATGAATCTTGTGCAAAATGGATGTCTAGTTAATGATCATATCATTCAGATAAAAATTCGTTGTTTTATCTGTGATTCACCTGTGCGTGCTTATGTTAAAGGTAAACTACACTACAATAATGTTTGCAGTATATGCCTACATTTTTACTTATTCTAGCCGTTATTAGCTACAACGGTTTACAAGGATATCTGAAGTGTACGACAAAAGGCGAATACTCATATTCAAGTCGAACAGTGGTGTTTCCTGATACTAAAGCTTTACTCAGAACAGATGAAAAGTTTGGTTTAAAAGAATATGGCGGACACCATCAGGGGACGGAGACACCATTATTAAGAATTTCTGATCTGGATATGATCCAAGACTTGATCATAGCAGATTCATTACATTTATTGGAACTTGGAGTAGTTAAGCGATGTCTTCTTGGATGGAGGGATGGAACACTTGGATTAGGAGGAAAACTTTGTGCTCGCGATATTAACAAAATTTCGAACGCATTACTAATGGTTAAACTACCAAGAGACATACATCGACCAATGAGGAGCATGGATTGTTTAGGATTCTGGAAAGGTGTCGAATATCGTAGTTTTCTTAACTACGTTGGAGTTGTTGTTTTAAAGGATGTTGTAAAAGATCATACATATCAATATTTTTTACTTATATTTGTAGCAACAAAAATTTGTAGTCGTGATATATACCAAAAATATATTTCTGTAGCTAGCACAGCTTATGTTCGAAACCTACGTTGAACAGTGTTCACAACTTTGTGCACATAGTATTACAATCTATATCTGCTTATCCCTTTGAAAACGAATTATTTCAAATAAAAAGATTGCTACACATGGGCAACTATAATTTAGAACAAGTGGTTAACAGACTCTCAGAAAGAAATGAGATTATTTCATCAAACGTTAGACACTCAAAGCAACTACTGTCATCAAATGTTAATAAAAGAGGAAATGTAGTTTATTTTCTAAGCAAGGATGATTTGTATTTAAGTAATAATATGAAAGATGCATGGTTTTTAACAAAAAAAAATGATATTGTGAAAATGGTTACAGCTTTAACTGAAAATGGTAAAATAAAAATCCAAGGCCACTGTATTAAAATAAAAGATTTCTTCAAAACACCCATTTGCTCATCTTATTTACACATATATTGTGCAGATGCATTTAACTTAGAAATGTTAACATTTCAAAATCCAAATGATATATTTTGTAAATTAGTAACAATCTATTATGAAGATAATATTTTGGTTTTTATACCTTTACATCATACAATAGCCAACTACTGACAACCACCAAAATTCGGGTATGTGAAAAAAAAACAAATATATTTATTTTAATATAATTAAGGACAACACAACATAAAAGTATTCAAAGCAAAAACGAATAAACATTTTAAAAAAACATTGAGTATATTTTCTATTTTATATATACCAAAATACCCCAAATAAAAAAATAAACACTCTGTATAAATCCTGCCAATAACTGGTTAAATAAGTTCATAAAATGTTCAGGAATCATCATCCTCGTCATCATTACTAGTATCATGATCCGAATAATTCATTGGTTCTTTTTGTGTCTTCTTCTCAGTCATGGCTTTTGCTTCTCCTTTTTGTTTTTTAACATGTCTGATATGGGTTGATGATTGTCATAAACCGGACATTTGGGCACGTTTTTTTTGAATTTTTAGTGATTGTTTTAAAGAAATTTTGCAGTTCTACCTCAGAAAAATTTTCATATTTCTGTCTAACTATTCTTAAAAATACTCTCAAAATATTTTTGCACATTTTAATTGCACTTTTTTGCTACGTCTACTCATACTACTCCAACTGCACTCGACCATAAATTTCCTGGTGGAGGAATGGTCCAACAACACATAATATGTGTTCATACCACGGGTATCCACAGAGTTTCCAATAATTTTATTCATATATTAAACCTATTGACAAACAAATAAAGCTATTAAAATTTAGTGACCTGTAAAATGTAAATATATCTGATTTTAACTTACATATTGGGTATTCTTTTTTATGCAGGTATAATGACACACTCTGCATATCAGAAAATGTTAACGATTTGCTCATGCTGTTACAATACCTGATTAAATGTTGTGGAAAAATCTGTCCATATTTTTGGCTGCATGAAAAACTTACCACCTGTTCTTCAAATTCCGGAGTTCGGAGGTTTTCTTCTAAGTTTTCTAATTCTGCTTTTGAAGAGACAGGCTCTAATTGAAACAGATCCGCTGCACTCTGTACTGCTGCTCTGTTTTCAGTTATATATATAGCAGCAAGTTTTATATCAAAGTTAGTTTTTGTAGCTGCTATGGTTTTAGACATTAGTTTTCTCACCGAGTTGAGAATTTCACCATATTAGCACCCTGTAATATAAAAGTTATAAAGAATTGATTGTGATAAAATACTTAGGTAAAAAATGTACAATATGCTATACTCACAGGCACATCAGGATCTGGCACATTTATAAAGCTTGCATTCAATATATCATTTGCATCAATAATGTTGCTTGGTGCTACTTGTGGCAGTTCATCAGGTTCTGGTGAATTTATGAAGATATTTGCAGTTGCTGTAATAACGTTACTTGGTCCGTTCATCATCAGGCTCAATCAAGTTCAATTGAACATTCGGTACTTCGAATACTTGATATAAATCTGTTTCTGTACCGGTGGAACTTGGCATAACTTTAACTTTTTTTAATGAAGGCTCTTCTCGTCTATTACATTTTTTTAAAATTGAGTTGAAATTTGTTCTTCTGTTAGTAATTTTTTTCTTTTTCAAAAGTACAATTGCGGACGTGTCTGTAGCATGCCCTGATAGATTTTCTGCTTCAATCTCACCCTTCTCGTAAGTTTTTAAATTCATGTGTTTAATCTCACAGGGTAATTTGGTCCACGAATTTTGTAGCTTGCATGTTTCATCCCTTACAAGCGCACGGGCATTAATACTGTTCGGTCACCTCAAAATTCCATTATTAACTCACAACTGGGGTACAGTCGTTATCAATTTCCGACCTGCCTCTATTGTTTCTACTAAGCAGAATCCTGAAATCATATAAGAGTTAAAACTAGAGAAATACAATTGAATAATAGTATATTATAGGTGGTGAAGACTGTTATTATTGACCGAGCACCGAGATTATTTCGCGAGGGGCTTTGCCCCGAGCGGAATAAGGTGCGAGGCCTATGAATGTCTTCACCACCGTGGTGTATATACAATTTTTTCCACTATTAGCCAAATTTAAGACAAAAAATAAATTTCTTGAAAAATCGAGTAGCACAGGAATGTAAATTCGCTTTTCCACTAATAAAACAATAATCAAGTAGTCCTATGCAGATTGACATTTCCACTAGTAAAACGTATTTGTAAACAACAGGTGCATTCATAAAACATAACTTATAACTGAACCGTTGATGAGCGCTCACTGAGCAACAAATAATAATGGTTGACGTGTGTCTGCTGAACTATAATTTTGTTGGAAAAAATTAATATTGAAATTCTGGCTAAATACAATCTAATTCTTGCGTTATTAAACGATGGTAATATAATTGATACAAACAGAAATATTATAACCCATGCAATAGAAGATTTGCAGGAACCATTAGCACATGATTATAATGTAAGAAGACGTGGTAGTCGTGAAAAAGACAGGAATTATGAAGAAACAATTCCAGCGTATAATGTTATGTATCAGAATAAGTTCACAGAACATTCACGCAACGGTTGTGTTTTCTGAACGCAACCAACGTTTGTAATTATCGCCATGTTGCAGTTACGAGATGTCATCAGTCATTATTGGTTGAGCGCGAATTATGAACTAATGCCATTTTTATTCAAATAATTTTATCGTGTTAGGTAATTTCAAAAAGCAAATACGTTAAAGAGAATCTCCTGGGTACACAAAATTATGTTGCACAAGTTTTTGTTAAACTACTATCCCTGTATTCTCAAAACATTTGAATTTGTCCATTATCGACCTAGGTTAACAATAGAAAAATTAATAACCGCTAATAGAGAAATTCAACTTCTCAGTTGACTAGAAGACGCAACAATTGTCAACTTCATAGCTAGTAGTGGAAAAATAGATTTTATTAATAAAAAAATTTAATAATATACTTTCTTACCCAGATTGTTTGCTTGCATTTTTGTACTCACACTATAAACAAACCAAAAAAACCCAAACTGAAAAATTTAGAGGTTAAACTTTTATTACCGTTTCTCTTCGTCTATGCGTAGCCCGCGCACAAATCACAAAAAAATAAACATACATAATATTAGAGGGCGCTGTCTCTGATAATATGTTTTGTGGCACAAATCGATATATTATATCTGTTCAGCTACTATTGAATCATATAGTTTTACAAAAATACCATTAATATACCATTATTCGCAAACACTTCACATGTGTTGGATTGGTGCAGAGGTTAGAGAACAATCGATTGACGAATGCTAGATCTATGGGTTCCAGGTTCAAATCCCCCTCGGTGCACCGAGGAAAGGAAGAAAAACAGGTAAGAAAAATATTTATATATTGGATTAACAGTAATTTGTGTTAATTGATATAAATAAATAATATAAAATTCAACAATTAAAAAAATGTTTAATTTATGCCATTTTGTTTTTTGCTTTGAAGGTAGACCGAACATGAGCTGAAAAATTGAGCTGCATATGAGCTTTTTCAGCACTTTAAATCAGCTACACAACTGCGGCTGAGGCTGAAAAAAGACCGAACATGAATAATTAAAAGCCGCATGTCTGCATAAAGGCTGAACTACAAAGACTGAATAAGAGCTGAAAAAGCTATTCTTCAGTCATGTTTGGCAGCCATATGTCCAGCAATAGCTGTATAAATTCTCCACGTTTGGGTGAATAAGAGCTTAACAAGGGTTTATTCAGCACAAGTTTGATACCCATATTCAGCTATAGACTGAACAATAAACCGCTTAAGCGCTTTTTCAATCAATAATCAGCATATATTGTTACTTGGGAAATCACGTAGATGATGAAATCTGACATCGATATGTTTTGTTCTGCAACTAGACTTTTCATTGGTTGCTAGCTTGATACAACCTTGATTGTCTTCATAAAGGACAGTTGCGTTTTCACAAGGTATTCCGAAATCTTCTAAAAGTCTTATTAACCAAACTATTTTCTGGCTTGCCAAGGCCGCTGATATATATTCAGACTCTGTAGATGATAGGGCTACTGAAGATTGCTTCTTGCTAGCCCTTAATATAGGATTATTCCAAAGAAATAATATAAAATCGGCTGTAGATTTCCTATCAGAGATATCGCCTGCCCAATCGGAATCAACATATCCGTTCAGAGTCAATTCAGTATTCGAACTAAATTTCAGATTATCTTTACTTGTAACCTTCAGGTATTTGAGCACTCTCTTGACTGCATCCCAATCCTTTTGACTTGGCTGACTTACTCGCCTGCACAAATATTCCACAGCAAGATCTATATCCGGACGGATTGTAGTTGAAAGATACAGCAGTGCCCCCACTGCTTTTCTATATTTTTCATTATTGGGTAATGAAGGGGAATTTGTATCGAATTTGGGGTACTCTATATCCATTGGAGTAGCTACACATGAGCCATTTTCCAATCCATTCTCTTTGAGAAGGATATCAATTTTTAAATTTTGATCCAGTAGAAAGGTTCTATCTTCAGTTCTTTAAACCCTGATTCCCAAAAATGATGAAATATCACCTAAGTTGACCGTTTCGAAACTCTCATTGAATTTATCTCTAATCCATTGTATCACTGCATCATTTTCATAACATATACACAAATCATAAATATATAACAATACATAGTATTTCTTCATTTTCATAAAGAGGTACTGATCATTTTTACTCTGTTCAAATCCACATTCCAAAAGTTTTCCGCTTATAGTATCATTCCATGCTTTCGTAGATTGCTTTAAACCGTATACTGCCTCGTGGAGTTTATATACAAGATGGGAATCATTTCCATTTATATAAGCGTCTGGTTGAAACATAAATCTCTCTATTCAACAGACCATTCAAATATTCGGTTTTTATAGCATAATGCCTGATTTTTAATTCACGATTAGCTGCTATTGACAACAGTATTCGAAAAGTCATTTGTCTTATCACCGGAGCGAAAATACTATCTTAGTCCTCCCCATATTTTTGTGTGTAACCTTTTGCGACTAAACGAGCCTAATATTTGATTATTCCACCATTTGAATTGATTTTTGTCTTAAAAATCCACTTACATTTTATAACTCTTTTGTTCGGAGGTAGCTCGGTCAGCGTCCATACGCCTTTCTTCCTGAATGATTCCATTTCATCTTCTATAGCATTTATCCATTTCAATTTTTCATTTTCTGGTAATTTCATTATTTCGTACCAAGTCTCAGGATCATCATTTATTTCACTTGATGTAAAGTAGGACAGTTTCTCAGGAGGTTTCCCCTTATTATTTCTTGAATATCGTCTTAAATACTACAACCCTTCATCATCCAAACGTGTCTCTTCACTTTCAATATTAGTATTATTTTCGGCAATAACCTTTTCCTCGATACTTTCTTCCTCTTCGTTTACAAAAACTATTTCACTGTTTTCATCCAAGATTTTGACAGATTCAGATTTCATATCAGTGTAGTTTTTATCTTCGAAGAATTTTATAGTTCTACTCATTATTATTTTATTGGTTTCTGGATTCAAAACTCTATAACCATTGGAAGTTTCATTATATCCTACCAAAATCCTTGCTTGTGCTCCAGCATCCCATTTTGTTCTTGTTTCCTTAGTAACATAGGTATATGCCACACTGCCGAAAGCTCATAGATGATCCAATCTTGGTTTTTCTGAATCCCACAGTTCATATGGAGTACATTTGATAGCTCTTATAGGGAGGAGATGTTGAAGATAATTCGCTGTGGCAATTGCTTCACCTCAATATTTATTTGGCAATCCTGCATCAAACAACATACACCTTGCTGCTTCGCAAAAGGTTCGATTTTTACGTTCTGCTATGCCATTTTGTTCGGGCGAATACGGAACTATGGTTCAAAAGGAAATACCTTTCTTCTTCAGAAAACCTTGAACTGATGATCCACATTACTCTTCTCCATTATCAAATCTGAACATTCTGGGTAACGCTCCGAATTTGTTTTCAACAAGAGCGACGAATTCTTCAAATTTCTGAAATACTTCATCTTTGGAATGTAGGAGGTATAATATGGTATAACGGGAGTGGTCATCAATAAATGTCAAAAAATAGCGTTTTTTCCTGGGGTTTCTGTTTTCATCGGACCACAAACATCAAAATGTATCAAATCTAGGCATTGATTTGATCGTTTGGAACAATTCTCCAAAAATGGTTTCTTTGTTAGTTTTACTTTTATGCAACTCACACAATTCATAATTTCATTGCAATTTTCGATTTTTATTCCTGAGGCTAGATCATGTAACACAAGTCTTTTGATATCGAATGGATTTTTATGACCTAGTCGTTAATGCCATTCGTGAATACAATTTTCATGCCGACTTTGTGTTGTTATATTTGCTCGCTTATCTGACTTCAAACATAATCTGTAAATACCATTCTCAATTATTCCCATAGCAATATTTTTCTCGCCCATTTTTACTGAACAATGTTGTTGATCAAAAACAACGTTGAATCCGTTTTCTTTTAGCTTTTTCACTGATAATAGATTACTTCGTAATTGAGGTACACATAAAACGTCTGTGACATGAACATTTTGACATTTTCATCGACTTGACATTTAAGGTATCCATCTCCAATTCCTGAACATACCATTTCTTGACCATTTGCAACAAAACTTTTATTTCCATCGGCACATCGGAGGTTGACGAATAAATTTTTGTTGCTTGTCATATGATTAAAAGCTTCAGAATCGATGTACCATTCGTTCGAATTCCGGTTACCTTCACAAAAACAGAATTCTTCTACTGCACTCTTTGCAATTTTATAATTTTTCTGAGTATTTTCATTGCTTCTTTGAATATTCTATTTAAGGTAGTATTCCGAACTCCAACGATAAGGTTCTCGTACTAACGTACTGACGTTACGCCGCCTTGGAAACACTTGTCGGCGGAAACTTCCCGTGGCAAGTAACCATTGAATCAGGCGTGGAAAGAATCTGCTCCTCAAATGACGGTGCTGTGCATACCTGATCGCGTACTCTCTTGCAGTTATTGTAGCATTTTCAGAGCACTCAAAGTAAACTGGAATCATATAGACGGCCTCATCATTTGTAAAAAGCAATGGAATTTTGATTGCTTAACCGAAGACAAAATAAATAATGTGACGCTTCTTTGTAGTACCGTCATTAAAAACATAGGATATGTTCCAAAATCTACTTATGATTCGCTAATTTGCTAATTTTGATCTTTTATATGTTAGTTTTTCACATGTTTTGTGATACGTCAAAAACGAATGGAGATATCAAGATGCGGTTTTCACTAAAATACAGAAAAATCAAAGAAACTTTAGAATCTGTTACTATAGTAGTAAAGTAACGTTTCATCAAATTTTTTCAATAAAATCGCCGCATAAAGCAATCTCTAGTTTATCTGTTTTATTGTAATTGATAAAGTATATGAACGGTCTTTCATATGAGTACAGAAACAATCGGATAGGCTGAGTAGATAGTCTTCATTCGCTTATTATGACAGATACAAAGAAATTTCACTATAGAAAATTATCTGGTATTAATCGGGCATTCAAATGATGATATCAAAGTTATAGCTCATTCTGCGGTTTTCTGAGATAATAATAATTTTAGATTTGAACGTAGCAGTAACTTCCCCTGGGGGTGAAATTTTGAGGTTGAAAATAATTTCCAGCAATTTTTCGTGGCCACTTTTACTAATAATTTTTTTTGCCTGCCACCTGGGACAAATACTTTCCGAGATACAGCCGGTTACCTCAACTAATGGGTCACCCTGAACATTATTTCTTCTTTTGAGTTGTATACGTACTATACGTAGTCACAATAATGTGTCCGGAAAGAGAAATCGGATGGTACAGGGTCCAGTAACAATATATTCAAGAAATTTCTAGTTTTAAAAAAAAGTTAATACATTTTTTTCTCATAATTGTTTATGTGAATCTACAGAAAATATAATCGAAAATTGAGAAGAGTTTTTCAAATACATCACTTAATGTCAGTGGAATTTAATTCGAGCTGGTATATAAAGAAAAACAATACTGTTTCTAAACATTCAGTGTGTTTCAAAATTTGATATGAATGCTTCATTCGATATTGAGATACACTCATAAAATGGACCACTGTTAATACACTACATGATATATGACACTCAAACTCCATGCGAGAATAGAGTACAATCATGCCAACTGAGCGAGTTTCCTTATCTCAAGTATTTTGCTAGTAATGATATAAGCTCGTTCTCGTTTATAGATATATGATTTGAAAAATTGTAGGCAAACTTATGAAATTACGCTGACGTCACTTACTCGAAAGCTAGATGCAGCTGCATTTATATCGGCGGCATCTTTATTTCTTAGAAAGTCCAATAATTCTTGAGAAGTACTTTGATTGCTGAAGCTGCTATCAATACCTTTAGCTAAATTGTACGCCATATTCCGATATTCTCTTTGATACGCCCATGGACATAAGGAGGATCCACTTTCAGCTATTGCTGCTCTAAATAAGCCTGCAAACACAAAGATGATTCAGGGTAAAAATAGCTTCTAGAATTTTCGTCGCACTTGAGCTACCTTGTAGTATATGAAAATAAAACGTGCAGAACGATTGGAAGATAATCTAGAAGAGATATATTGTCTGGGTTTATTGTATTAGTTGATTTATGTTACAACCAAGATATTCAATTAAAAGAAATGATAGCATATAATCCAGTTAAACTTGATCTGATTACCGTTTACTTTTGGATTCATCAAAAGGTAAGATACTGATGCTGCTCCAGCACTTTGTCCAAAAATAGTAACTTTTCCTGGATCACCACCAAAATATTTAATATTGTCCCTTACCCATTCTAGAGCCAATGTTTGATCTTTAAGTCCAAAGTTTCCGGTGATGGTTTCATCACCAGTAGATAAAAATCCTAGAAATTAATTCCATTATTGATTTATACATTACTAGTTGAGACAAACAAATAAAAAAAAAGAGATACAAAAATGTGATGTCAAAAATTGTCTTGTGGTACTTGTTAATAGATCTAGGGCAAAAACAATGAAATTGGACATGTTTGAACACGTTAAGCGCCTCATGGTATAATGCGCGTGCCACACATAATTTTGTTCTTAGAGCTTCGCGGCATAAATGCTGTGCCCGACCGGTTTTATTAGCGCTCGTGGCTCACACAGTGTGCCGTACTTCCGTAGTTTTTATATGGCAGTTAAGTATGCAAGACCCAGGAAGCCAAGTAGTGATTTTGGTCCATTAAATTTTTTACATGGTGTTGACAATTTTCCACTTGAACGGGAAATAAAGAGAACGGCGTTTTTTTTTAGTGAAAATAACAGTTTAATGAAAATTATTCCAAAAAATGATATCTAACAAACTAAGAAACAAATATAGAGGACTCCTGATTTGAATTTTTTCTTTAAAAAGAACAGGGTTTTTTTATTATAATAATATTATTATTCAAAACATAACAATGAAGTGTAACAAACAAGTAAATAGAACTGCTCATATACATTTTTTTTGCAGAATGTACGGTAAAAAAGCATTCAACGCAATAGTGCTTTTTACAGACACTACATGACCATTGCTTCGCGCACTTTTATTGGGTGCTATTTTTCGGCCGTCACTTTTTTTCAAATTTTCGTAGCAAACGACACACCTCAGTCTTGAATCGGTCAGTTCCAAAGCATGATTTTCGTCCGAGTTTTCGTCATTATTTTCGGGCTCAATATTTGCGTTTTCAGTACGTAATAATGAGTGGCATAATTTTTCTTTGAACTCGGTCATGGATAATTTTTCCATGGTAACTCCTTTCTAGACCAAAAAAGCATTTACGATAGCGGAACCTAATAGTAATTCAGTGGCCAGCTTTCTGTGCCACTTGGTCCCTCTCCGCAAGCAGTGAGAATATGATTTCAATTGGTCCGATAAATCGATGTATGACTTAGCTAAATTGTAGTTTATTATTACATCAGGTTTTTCTACTACACCCCCTATTTGCGGTACTTCTTTTGTGTTATCTTCATACAATGTGTTTAGCATAAGCACATCGCGTTTGTCACGCCATTCCATAACCATTATTCCGGAATCACTTTCTTTAGCGTAGACTTCTTTTGGTTTTAATTTTTTTTGTACAACTTCTTTTGGGTTATATATACGGTTGCTGCGGAGGGTGCCAACAAGGTGTGTCTTCCGTTTTAGTAATTTAGTTGCTAGGGAGACACTCGTATAGTAGTTATCTGTATAAAGTTCCCGACCAGTATCCAGTATGTCATCCATCAGTGCAAACACTACATTTGAAGATGCTTGACCGCCGTTTGCGGCATCTGTACCACAATAAACCCGAATATTACTGGTGTACTCATTTACCGTGCACAATTTGTAGAGTTTTATGCCAAATTTATGGCGTTTATTTTTGATGTACTGTCGGAACCGTAGCCGCCCACGAAATGGCACCATAGTCTCCTCATTAATACAGACTTTTTTACATGGCGTTGACACTTTTTTAAAATTCTGTATAATTTTTTCAAGAAGCGGAGTGATTTTCTTAAGCCGATCGTCTGCAAGAGCATTATCACTATTGTTGCTAAAATGCCACATTTTTAACAACAATTCAAATCGATTTCTCGACATAAGTTGGCTAATTTTATTTTTATATAATGCTGATGTCTTCCAGTATGATCGTATCGTGGGGAGTCTAAACAAACCCATCCATAATAGTATCCCAAGAAACCGTTCCATTTCAAAACTGTCGGTTGGAGTCCCCTTTTTGATGCGAGATTTTGGTTTGAGACCCTCTTTTGCTAAGCACCGCTCAGCAGATAGATTTGTTTCGTTGACCATTAGCGTGATGATTTCATCACATACAAACAACCTAAAAAAATCATAGGGATCTTTACTGATATATTATTCGTAGATGTTGGCCTTCATTCTTGTCATTCCATCGAAAACAAAAATCTTGAGAGAGGAACCGTCAACAGGATTCCACTGTAAGTTTTTGAGGACATCTTGATTATTTTTGTTTTCTGAGTCACTTTCTCGTGTGTACTTGGAAATAACATCTTCAATAACATTTTCTACGTTTCTCATAAGTATAGGAGTAGCCAAGTTTGGTTGTATATTTGCAGAATGTCCACTATCTTATTCTGTCACATTTATTCCAGGAACTATTTGAGAAATATTCGGTAAGACTTTGACACTACTTGATGCACACGAACTATTCGCTTTGCTCGTGGATGCACCAGAATCGGTTTCAATCTCTGGAAGTATTTTACGCCTTTTCGGAACAAATAAAGATGAATGAGTGAAGTCAGCTGAGTGTACCAGAGAAAAACAATTATAGAAAAGAAACCAAATTTTGTATTTTGGTATAAGAATTTATTATAAGCAGAGCGGTTTCGGTTCAATGATAAACCATCATCAGTGCCCCTTGCAAAAGTAAGAAAATTGATCTAACATTCTCGAAATGAAATAAAAGGTTTAGAAGGGCCTAAAGCCAATTCACTCACATGGTCAGGGTGTACTCCAAATCCTCACAAACTAGAAGATACATAAAATGAATTGAAATATAGTGCTTGAAACACAGTCACTATTTAATTAAAATAATAATTAAAAGCACACACAACCCATTGTACAATGGACGAATCCCTAAAATAGGGGATAAAATTTAACTCAATACAACATTTATGAGTCAGCTGTTTGACATTTGACAATAATTGTAAAGGATAAGTTTAAAATGAACAATTTTTGAAGATGTCAATTAGTAAGGTAGGCTTACAACAGCCGGTGCTCTGATGACGTCATGAGAATCATAGAAGCAAAAGTTGACAAAAGCTTGAAAGATTAGTAAATTTCTTTAACAATTACGTTCTTATGACCTCCTCAGAGAAACAAATGTGTGATGGTGAGAATAACTGAAAATAGTTTAGGTTTTAAAGTAAAGTAAGAGTCACGAAAGAAAGGAAAAATGAAAAACAACTTTAATGAAAAAGTGACTCACGATCAGACGAGAATAATCCCGCCTGCACACCACCCGACCCCGGAATCCCAATCAGGGAAATGGCCCGAAAGTCTCCAAAGGATAAATAAGTGCTCCTCGAGCTAGTTGCTCCGACAGGCATTGTATTACATCCCTCCATCAACAAACCGGTCGATCCCCTGGAAGAGGCCCCGAAGAGGAGAGGCGCAGAAGCACGAAACCTCGCGCGATGGAAGAAATGTAGCTCGAATTATGGTGTTGTGGTCACGTGTTGTATTGGTCCCAACTGATCTGAACTATTGTCATCATTAAGTAGGATCTCACCATCAAAAAGTTTTCTATGTATAGGGGTAAAATTTCTGTCAAACTCTGTCTGTACATTAAGGCACGTATTGTTTTTATCGACCTCCTTCATGATTTCCATATCCTCGTACAAATAAAGTTTTAGAAAATGTTTGGTTGTTATGTTGTGTAAGAGTGTTACCCCGCTCTCGTGATCGATATTGTGGTTGTTGAATTTCAAGTGCTGTCCAAATACGGATCTCTCCAGACTTTTTTCACGTACAATAACACTAGTTTCTAGGGATCTACAAGTCCTACCAATGTAGGTGGCATCACAATCAGAACAAGAGATTTTGTAAACCACACTCCTCTGTAATTTATGTGATTTGTCCTTGGCATTGACCAGACAAGCACTCAAACTGTTTTTAACATTATAAGAAATTTGAGTTTCGGGAAAATATTTTTTGATGTAAAGACTTAATTTGTTGCACAAGTTGTGGTCAACAAAAGGAAGACTCACATACTTGCTGGTGGCGTCAGCAAGTGCAGTGTAGGCAGTATGCATTAGCAACTTTCCCTCCCCCCGCCTGATGACATCGTCAACAATAGTTGGCTCATAACCATTATTAACAGCAATTTGTTTTAGTATATTGTATTCTTTATTGTAATTATCAGCTGACAAAGGGATGGTTTGTAAACGGTGTACATAGCTGTTGAAAGCCGCTAGTTTGTGCTGTATAGGATGGAAAGAACCATTTCTCTTGAGGCACAATAGAAGGGATTGTGAAACTTCATTAAATGACAAATTTAGATAGTAAATACGGTTTACTATGATGCAATAAGCATTCTCATTGAATAGCAGAACTTAGCATTGTGATGTAAAATAAAAAATTACGTTTGAAAATGCATTTACCGCTAACCCTTAGAGACGTCATTTATGGGAATTTTATTTTTGTAACCAAGGATTGGTATTCACCGACATTGACAAAACTTTTTGTTAGAAAAGGAATCATAATTATGCCACACAGCAATTAAATAGATCTACCTACCTTGCAGATTTAACATCCCGAATTTCTGCGCTAATCAAATTAGCATTCTGGGCTATATATTCAGAAACCATTTGGTTATCTACTTTAGGTAGATTATCCGGGCGCGTTTTCACATATACGTGCTCCATAATTATAAAAATACAGTACAATTCTGCAGAAACTACCTTACTTGAAATGTGCTTAAACAATCGCTAATGTTTAGGATTAGGTTATGTTTACTCATGACAGCTGTCGGAGCATAACGGATGTTTACCAAAACTTCGAATTCTTCTTTACCGATCGACTTCAACCAGGGCTGTCCCGAAATATAACCGAATCCTTGAACTTTCATATAGAAAATTATTATTAAAAAATGTCCAAACCCCCATTGCGTTAATTTGTTCTAATCAATCCTGGTACAAACTACCCTTAAGGATTGGGGTGTTCGATGTAGTCGAGTTTTTCGATATATTTTTCTAACTCTCTCTACACTTATTTTAATTATTTCTATGACTTCTTAATCCACATTTCTCGTAATCTCAACCGCTCTCAATTTTCTAATCAATGCTTATTCTTCCTAGACTTTTTGAGTGTTTCAGGTTCAAATTTCTTCCTCAATATTCTTCCTTCAGTCATTAAGTTTATGTGACCCAGCTATTTCCTCTTCAATCTTTCGTTCTTTTGGTCTTCCTTTCAGATTTTGTCTAAGCAATGTATTTATGTATTTTGATCTATTCTAATATAATTTCTTTTTTGGAACGTATTTTCATATATGTATGCATCCGTTTTATCATATCTTCTTTCATTGATATCCCTAAATCGCTTTGCCCAAGCTTGTAAAATTTTGGACTTGTTCGACGTTCTCTCCTTTTTTTGTTTATAGTACATATTCTTCACCCTTTTTTTCTGTTATTAGCGCCTTTGTTTGTTTCCTTACTCATCTCCTTTTTTTTGTAAATTTCAAAATTTCCGAAGAAATCTTTGCCTTGTATCACTATATCATCAGTGTAGCATAGTAGATATGCGTATTTTTTTATTTCTGTAATATCTTACTTCATATGACTTGGCTTCTTGCCATCTTTCCTCAACTCCTTATCTGATACTGTTCCTGTTTTGCTCACAAAATTTTTTGATCGTTAGAATAAACTTTGGATTTCTCTTATAAAAACTCTTGGAATTTTAAGCTTATCCATGTACCTACTCGTCCCATTTAATCGAATGCTGTGGTCAACTTTTAAAAGCAGCACTGGATGTTTCAAGATTCTCTGATTCGTTTTTATTCGTCAAATTATATTCACGATATATAGTCGATTCCAGAGACACTTAATTCAATTCCATAAACAAATTTAACCACTCTACCTAGAAGAAAAAATGTACGAAATGGGGTACAAAAAAACTACCAAATGAGCATCGTACACAGTAATGATAAGACGTTAAATTAGATGATTTTCTTGTTGGAGATTGTGGTTTTGACAATACTAAAGTTGTCGGCTCGTCTTGTTAAAAATTTACAAATTTAACCACTCTACCTAGAAGAAAAAATGTACGAAATGGGGTACAAAAAAACTACCAAATGAGCATCGTACACAGTAATGATAAGACGTTAAATTAGATGATTTTCTTGTTGGAGATTGTGGTTTTGACAATACTAAAGTTGTCGGCTCGTCTTGTTAAAAATTTGTGCTTACCAAACGGTCCAACTCTATAATTGGTCGTCACAACAATTACATCGTTTTCCATTAGATAATGCGGCCCAAAAAAGTCAAAATTCGCAGCACCACTTACGAATCCGCCACCGTAGATGTAGAACATCACTGGAAGTGCAGCATTTGTCGTTGGATCCTGCCCATTGAAAAATAACAGTATGTAATCTATTTCGTGCAGAAAAATGATTTAGAATGACGAAATTAACTGTCTCTACCCTTACTTCGTGGAATCTACTCATTTTACTGTTTTAAATGAAAAAATGATTCTAGTTAATTCCACAATATATTGAAAAGATTTTAAAAACTCTAAGATAATTGACAATTCTTTCGATATTAATTATCATTCTGACGACGATAATTAATATCGAAACAATTGTCAATTATCTTAGAGTTTTTAAAATCATTCCAATATATTGTGGAATTAACTAGGAACAGTAAGTTTCATTTAAAATGACAAAATATCATTTGTTGGTATTTAAGTTATAGTTCGTGACAAAAGCAATGGAAATGTCAGTTCTTTGATTAATTGAGAACATGGCAATACGGATACAAATGTCGATACATTCAGAACAACGTAATAGATATAGGTATAGAAACCGAAAAACTATTTCGAATGTTCGTAAAACGGAGTACCATAAACATGTGGTTTATGGAAGAGAGAATGTGCTTTTTTAACTAAAATTTTATTGAGAAAACTGGCACAGCGAAGAAAATTTCATACATACAACATAGTGATATTTCACAATACTAACTGAATAATGTAGAAGATACATTAATCAGCAGAAAAAAGATAAATGAAAATTGAACATCTAAAATGATAATTAAATTAGTATGTGGCAAATAGCGAATGTTGATGATATCCTCTTTTATATACTCATTCAGTAGAAACGCTGATTCTTTTCCATCACCTGACTGATACGATATCAACCATAAGCATCTTAATCAAAACAATACGACAAACGCTTGTATTGGGTTTCGCTCTTTTCCTTTTATTAGAAAAAGACAGTACCAACATAGTATGTGTTGAATAATATCGTCATCTAAGTCACGCGATGGAAGAGCTTCACCGTTTCTACTGTCCACGCATACCACTCGCAGGGGTTGTTCACTTTTTAGTTCTGACTAACAACAACTAAGCGCTGCTGTTCCGCAGTTGGTGATAAATTATATTTTATTGTTGGTAAAATCTGCTGTTTTCGATATCACGGTGGTTCCGTGTCAATGTCGATCTTAACGTCAACTTAACAGATAAATCATCTTTCATGTTTGATTGTTTGAATTTCAAAGCATTGAATATTCGTTATTTCGAGTTCTCGATTTCATCATTCTTATCTTTTTTTAATATTATTGATATTGTTTAATTTCTAACTTGTCTAACTGCTAACATGATAGCTTAAATATTTATTTTCAATTCAACCTTGGAAGTTTTTCTGTCAGTTACAAAAAATTGTCAATGTCAAAAATAAAAATTTCTACTTCATAAAATATATTTGATTTTTATCAACGATTCAAGATAATTTGAATGATATCCAATACTTCCAAGTGAAATAAGAGCTATTGAAGCTTTATGTGTGTTTAAGGAATAATCGTTCGTTTATTCCCATACATAAATTTGATCCCTCGAGTCGGACAGAGCATAAAACCAGCGATAAATCCTAATTATTAAAATTGGAAAATGGAATGTGTGTCTGGTATCTGGTAATTGGACTGGACCGATTGTGAATTGGACTTTGTCAAGGACTCATTCAGGTCAGACGTTTCCAATATATTTTTTATTTTTTGAACTGTTCAACATTTGACGTGCGAGTTTTCGCACACAGTTTGCAAACTTTTTTTACGTATATAAACCTGTAATCAAACATGGATCCGGATGCGTTGTTATTAAAAGCGCACGCCGCTCGAAGAACTGCTAAAGGTAGTATCACTAGAATAGAGAATTTTATCAATGCAAATGCAGGTAATTTATTGCATAAACTTGAATATGATACCAGGTTAGAGCTACTTGAAACTTCTTTCAAAAATTTTTGTGAGTCTCAGGACGTCATTGAGGGCTCCGAGACAGATCTTGATAAGATTGGTGACCCTAGTGACTATGAAGAAAAATATTGTACTTTAAAAACTCAATTAAAAATTTTGATTGATCATTCTTCTCCTAAAGATAATGCTACCGTTCAAGGTACAAACCAACAAGGTCATCACGCAAATTCCATACAAAATGTTAATGTTAAAACAGAGGTAAAATCTAAGATGCCTGAAATTGTAATTGACAAATTTGCAGGTGGGCACCAAAGTTGGAATGGTTTCTATGATATTTTTAAAGCCCTTGTTTTAGACAATGATGATTTGGCAGAAATACAAAAACTTATTTATTTAAAATCAAATTTACTGGGTGAACCTCAAAAATTAATTTCAAATTTACCATTGGTCGCCTCTAATTTGTCAGTAGCAATTGACATACTTAAGGAAAGATATGAAAATAAGTTAGCGAATATTTACGTTCACATCAAGGGCCTATTAGACGTTCCATCAATAAATAAAAGTAATTCAATGAATTTGCGTAACTTTGTTGTCACAGTTAAACAGCACACTGAGTGCTTAAAAAATTTGAATGTTCCTATAGCAGAGTGGGATTTGATTTTGGTGTATATTTTGTCCCAAAAACTAGACATTAACACTAGACGTGGGTATGAATTGGAAAGAGGTCCTACTCTTTTACCTACTTTAGACGGGTTCCTCAAGTTCGTTGAGAAAAGATGTCAGGCTGCTGAAAATTTGGTTTCGCTAGAGTTGCCTCGTAAAAACTCTAATTTTGCTAATGTAGATAAAAAGTTAAGTTGTTTGTTTTGCAAAATGTCAAATCATAACATGTTTAAATGCTTTAAATTCAAAGAATTGCCATTGAATAAAAGAAAACAGTTTATATTTTCAAATCGGTTGTGTTTAAAATGTTTTGCTCCACATCATGTAAGTCAATGTGAGTGGAAGAATTGCCCTATTTGCGGTGAAGCTCATAATGCTCTATTACATGCGGGAAATTCTGTCGATTATTCATCAAAACCCAATGATTCTCACAACAATACATTAAATGCTCAACAAAACTCAAGTTTTAATTCCAATTGTGGGTCTACTAATAATCACAAACAAAAAAGTTATCTCATGAACAACTCGAGTAGTAACTCAGATCAACCTTCTAACATAGAACAAAAACAAAATTCGGAGACTGCTCAAGCCTCCACTAGTGACAAGTTTGGGGTACAATCTAACACTATGTCAAGTCTTTTTATAAACCAAAAATCTTATATTTTATTGGCAACTGCATCCGTACATGTTTCAAATAACAATGGCCATTTAATATCTGCCAGAGCCGTGCTTGATAGTGGGTCTCAAGTATCACTAATCACACATAAATTAGCGAAAAGACTACAATACCCTACCTATAATGAAAACTTGTCAATTTGTGGTGTATCAGGTCACATGCAAGTAAGTGAAGGAATAGATATTAAATTGTTCTCAAAGGTTGATCCCACAAAAACATTTGAAGTAAATTGTTCCGTAACAAATTTTATTTCTTCTAAGTTGCCTCAATTTCCTCTACAAACAGATCGATTAGAAATCCCTTGTAGTATCGTCTTGGCCGACTCAAATTATGATGTTCCAGATCACGTAGATTTGTTATTAGGAGCAGATGTTTATTATTCATTACTTTTACCTGGTCTGATTAACCTTCGGGACAACCTACCCATATTACAAAATACTCATCTTGGTTGGGTGGTAGGAGGTGTCCTATCCCCAACAATCTTGTCAAATTTTATAACATGTGATCAAGTTCCCTCACATTCTTTATTCATTAATTTCAATCAAATCGACAATTTGCTGCAAAAATTCTGGGCAGTTGAAGATGTGCCACAAGGACGTATTTTATCAAGTGAAGATGAACTTTCCGAACAAATATTTAAGGATACCACAAAAATTTTAGTAGATGGTAGATTCCAAGTGGATATCCCATTTAAATCGCCAATTGAGAGTTCTAAACTAGGCGAATCCTTTTCATATGCCAAAAAACGTTTTCTTTCATTAGAGAAAAGATTGCATCAAAATAAGTCATTGTTTGACCAATATTCGGAGTTTATTAAAGAATACATCAACTTAGGTCATGCACGGTACATTCCTCTTGATTATAAAAATATTCACAATAACCACAAATATTTTATACCTCACCATTGTGTGATTCGCAATGATAAAGCTACAACGCGGCTCAGAGTTGTCTTCGACGCATCCCTAAAAACCACCTCAGGATATTCATTAAACGACATATGTCTAAAAGGGCTTGTTGTTCAGCCAGAACTATTTGACATTTTGTGTCGTTTTAGAGTTTATATGTTTGCTGTTGTTGCAGACATCGAAAAGATGTACCGGCAAATCTTGATTAATTCTGATCACATTTATTTACAAAATATCTTATGGCGAGAAAACATAACAGATGATATTAAATGCATTGAATTGTTAACTGTCAGCTACGGAACAAATTTTGCACCTTATGTAGCCACTCGTTGTATCGTTGAATTGGCAGACATGTATAAAAAAGAATTTCCGTTGGCAGCCATGGCAATCCAAACTCAAACATACGTTGACGATGTGTTGGCGGGAGCTGACTCGATTGAGGAGCTCTGCGAACTAAAAAGCCAATTAATAAAATTACTTAATTTAGGCCAATTTACACTGCATAAATGGTGTTCAAATTCCATTGAGTTTATGAATAATTTTACCTCAGAAACTGAACCCAAAAACTACTCTATAAATTCTGAGAGTAATTCCAATAAAGTACTGGGCGTTTTTTGGGAATCGAAATCAGATCACTTTTCCATTTCTTTGCCCAAGAATATAAACGTAAACCCAATTACCAAAAGAAATGTTTTAGCTATTATAGCTCAAATCTATGATCCGTTGGGGCTTGTTGCTCCAATTGTCATAACAGCCAAAATTTTCATGCAGAAGCTTTGGTTATTGAATTTAAATTGGGACGACTGTTTAAATTTAGAATTGCGTAACGAATGGATTAAATTTTCTACAAACATTCTTGAATTATCAAACTTAAAAATTCCACGATGTTTAATTATTAATCGGAATATCAAGCGAATTGAGGTTCATTCTTATTCAGACGCAAGCTTAAAGGCATATGGGTGTTGTATATACTTAAGAACTGTTTATGAAAACAACAGTGTTTCTTGTCATCTAATTTGTGCCAAATCTAGAGTTTGTCCTTTGCGAACAATTTCTCTTCCAAAATTAGAATTATGCGCATGCGTGTTGTCAGCAAAGACCACTCATCGTATTTTAGAGATATTCAAAAATAACTTTCAAATAGCCAGTGTTAATCTTTGGACTGATTCGCAAATTTCGTTAGCATGGCTACAATCACATCCAAGTAGATGAAATATATTTGTCTCTAATAGAGTTTCTTTAATTCAAGAACTAACATCCTTGTACACCTGGAGGTACATTCCTACCAAACAAAATCCAGCTGATTATGTATCTAGAGGTATGATGGCGCAAGAACTTATTTCTAATAATATGTGGTGGCAAGGGCCCTCACATTTGAAAAATGTTGATTTTAATTTAAATTCATTTCAGTCAAGTGTTAATATTCAGAAAATTCCGGAAGAACGAAAAGTTGTTATGAGTACAACCTCTACTGAAAATTATATGATAAGTATTTTCAATAGGTTTTCAGATTTTCTGAAAATACAACGTATAGTTGCATTCTGTCTTCGGTTTAGACATAATTTACAACATAAAGATGATAAAAGGTTTGGTCCTTTAAAAGTAAATGAATTACAACATGCTTTAAAGGCAACATTGCAAGTTTTGCAACAACATTATTTTTCTCAAGAAAAAGATTTATTAAAAAACAAAAAGGTCCTTCGAAATAAACAGTTTAATTCTTTGAATCCCTTTATTGACTTGGAAGGCTTAATCCGCGTTGGCGGGAGATTGTCAAATGCTGATCTGCCATTTGCACAAAAGCATCCAATATTATTGCCCGCTAGATGCCACATTGTTGATTTGATGCTACGGAAAGAACACCTTAAATTATATCACGCAGGTGCTCAAACCGTGCTAAGTAACTTTAGACTACGTTATTGGCATTTAGACGGCCTTAGAGCTGTTAAACGCATAATCCACAAGTGCATCCCTTGTTTTAAATTTAAAGCTAGGTGTGCTGAGCAAATGATGGCAGATCTGCCTAAAGATCGAATTTCAGTTTGTCGTCCATTTTTAAAGGTCGGTGTGGACTTTGGGGGTCCATTTTTAATTAAAACCTCGAATTTACGCAAAGCCTCTAAAGTTAAAGCATATATTGCTATATTTGTATGTATGACTACTAAGTGCGTCCATATAGAATTGGTGTCGGGCTTGTCGACAGAACAATTTTTGCTCACATTACAACGTTTCATAGGCCGACGGGGTAATCCTTCGGTAATATACTCTGACAATGCCACTAATTTTTTTGGCTCCAGTAACCATTTGAAAACCTTATACGAATTTTTTAAATCCAAAAGTAATATTGAGTCTATTGAAAATTTTTTATCGAAAAATGAGACTCAGTGGAAATTTATCCCACCTCGTTCACCACATTGGGGCGGTCTTTGGGAGGCCGCAATTAAGGGTGCTAAGCATCATCTGATTAAAGCTATTGGTAAAACAGTTCTAAATTTTGAGGAATTTTCGACAGTCTTGGTTTGCATTGAGAGCATCATGAACTCGCGGCCTCTTAGCATTTTATCAAATGATCCGACTGATTTAAACTCTTTAACACCGGGACATTTTTTAATAGGCGACAATCTTTCAGCATTCCCAGACAAAGACTTGAGTAATATTCCAGAAAATCGATTGTCAATGTATCAGAAGTGTATTAAATTCAAACAAATATTTTGGAAGCGATGGTCCATTGAATATCTTAATAGGCTTCAGCAAAGGCCAAAATGGACCAATCAAACCCGAAATTTGGAAATTAATCAATTAGTCCTTTTAAAGGAGGATAACTTGCCTCCTTTCAGGTGGGCTCTCGCGCGAATCATTGAAATTATTCAGAGTTCAGACGGCAAAGTTCGTTTAATTAGAGTCAAAACATCAGATGGAACGTTTCTTAGGTCTATAGCGAAGCTATGTCCCCTTCCTGATGATACCTAGATTTGTGTATTGTTAAATCTTAAACTTTGTCATTAGGTTAGCTATTTTTTATGTTTTATGTACTGTGTTGTGTGCGGAAGTTATCTGAAGTGAAGTGTTTTGTTTAAGTTGGAGTTTTCTCCCGGAAAACGTCCAAGGCGGGAGTTATGTTTAATTTCTAACTTGTCTAACTGCTAACATGATAGCTTAAATATTTATTTTCAATTCAACCTTGGAAGTTTTTCTGTCAGTTACAAAAAATTGTCAATGTCAAAAATAAAAATTTCTACTTCATAAAATATATTTGATTTTTATCAACGATTCAAGATAATTTGAATGATATCCAATACTTCCAAGTGAAATAAGAGCTATTGAAGCTTTATGTGTGTTTAAGGAATAATCGTTCGTTTATTCCCATACAGATATTATATTTGATTCTTATTTCATTTTAATAATGGTATTTACACGTGTTGTGTACCTAATTGTTCTTTTAAGAACACTGAAAAGCTAATGCATGCTTTTACTAAAGATCTTGAGGTAAGTTAAATTGCAAACTTATAATCTTTTTTTTATAAAGACCTAGAAATGTAGGACTAATGAAGCATAGCATATTTATAACTGTTTGGTCAACGCAACGTTTCGCATTAAAACATATAATATTCTTATGTATATAAAAATATATTCCCATAGCTTTCACATTATAAATTTGTTTGTCACATTGTTCATAATAGAAATAGTTTTGAATAAGGTGTTTTGCTTTATTTTACTCCATATGTACCGATAGGAATTTCCTTATAATTAACAATTTCATTTTTGTTAGCTTTTCCTTATGTGGATGAATAACATTAACCATGAATATTTACTTACCCAGGATAAAGATAAAGTCATTCGGAACTATAGAGTTTGTGATGTCCATTTTTCTGAGGATTGGAAATTCTAAGCCAAAAATAACAGAACAAATTTAAAACGAGATGCAGTACCTACTTTATACTTGGGACAAACTGGTAAATACTGTAGTTGATTGATTATTAAATAATGTACAATTCCTAATTACCAGTGGATATATACTAGAATACTGGATATATACTAGATATACTAGAATTCCTGAAATAATTGAGGTTAGTTTAATAATTTAGTGTGTTTTGTGAAGATGAATGGTTTTTGATAAAGAATAAAAATGAACATACTATTTTTGATAGCCACTTCATTTTATTTTTGTTGTTTTATAAAGTGGCAGCCAACAACCAAATTTCAGTCAAAGTTCTAATGGAAAGTTTAGGTAACATATTAGTATAATGTGTACTTTCATGTATTCTTACACTTCATTACAAAATAAGATGATTTAAACATTAAGTTCAAAAAATAATAGTGCAGGATTGTGTTGAAGTAATAATAAATTGTTCTTTTTCTGGCCTAATAAAACTAGCAAATATTTAAAAAATTTATTTATGCAATGACAATACTCATTAAATTGCAATATTTTATAGTATACACAAGGAACACGCCTGCAGATTTAAAAGTACAAAAATCAAAGTGATAAGAACATTAAAAATTGTAAACAAACTAAATTACATTATTTTAATGATAATTTAATATTGTGGTATTATTAAGGTACATGTCTTAGGGCTTTATACCTTAGTTTAATTGTATTGTTTTTATTTATTTATAGTTAAAACAAGTGAGGACATTCTGAGAAGATGTAAACGTTACAAAAAAGTAACACTGTACAAGACAATCCCTAGATGTACTATTGCATGGAAAAATCTCATGTAAGCTGATCGACACATCAAAACATTTTCTGAATATATACACACAACATTTGACTAATCAAGAGTATTTAACAAATATTATGGAGTTTACTAACTCTGAAACATATTTATAGTACATCAATATCTATGTTCACTAACATAGGTGACAAAAACTCCATTTACCGGATGATATATAATAAAATAATAATCTTTAATTTATCTTGAATCCTAATACAACGTGATAGTAACAAAATGGAATAGAACTGGCAAGCTTTAACAGTAGTAACAGATTAGTAGACATGTATTCATTAAAATCTTTTGTTCGCTTTATCTTCGGTAATGTATTCTACATTTTTAGTATTGAATAGAAACAATTTTTTATGTTGTCAACCTATGTAGTGGATGTTGATTATTGTTAATTGATTTAGAAATAAGTAAGCTCTTTTGAATCCGTATTTATTGTATCATAGGAGGGTAAATGTAAGAGTATGTTCTACCCATTGTTGTGTGGCTAGTCAGGGAAATACATAAAAAAGTTAGTGACCTGGAAACTAATCTAAGTCAGATCACTGGCAAATTAAAGAACCTCTTCGATTTATTTCAAAGGAATTTGTTTGTGAAGCTACATGACAAATTAAAAAACTGTTTCAACTAACTTTGAAATAAGTGTTTGTGCCGTCACTTAGTAAATTAAAGAGCCATTTCAATAAATTTTGGAATAAGTGTTCGTGATACTACAAAATGTAGGCCTGTCTTTGATGGGGAACCTTAATGAGGCCTGAAATCTTAAACTTACGTCTCCTGGGTGGGCCATACAAAAATATGAATTCTTTATAAATAATAAATATCTGGAAGTAATATTAGAATTGTTTTGTGTGTATTTGTATTTAAATGTAATGGTTATGTTCTTAATTATAATTTTAAGTTATAAATTATGTAATGTACAAATAAATTTTTCTGAAAATGGTATGTATCACTTTGTTCCTAGTTTATATTGAAGTAAATTCCCAGTACAAAAATACGGTGGAAACGGTGCATATAGTTACTAGTAGTAATGTTCTTAATATGCAATATAGCTAGTTGATTTGTATAGTATTTTTCACGATCTAGGAAAATCTATTATATTACCTCATCATATGATAACTGGAGGCTAGTCACTTTCTTAGATCATGAAAAATACTATACTAGGAAAACAAAATTGAAAGATATACCCGACAATTTGAAATTTTAAAAATTCCCGCCATTTTAAAATTTTAAATAATCCCGCCATAGATCAATGACAGTATCTTTGTCACTCACAGAATAAAAAGTTCTGTTATGTCACTGCTATGGCAGCGCCTTTGTGTTGTTAGTCGTAACTAAAGCCTACTTCAAGTGAGCTAGCTATCTTCTTTTTTAATAGTAGTTATATTATCTGTGACCACTCGTAAACAATTAGCAGAATAATGTGTATCGAGTAGACGTGTTTCAGAGTGCTGCGTATAAAAGTTCAAATTGAAGGTAAAAAGTGCACACAATTTCTTGGAAATTTGTAGTCTCCTGGTAAAAGTGACAGGTAACATATATAATAAACGTCGCTTCTGTTGGGCTATTCCTTTAAGCAGAATTTGAATTTATTTTTTTGGAATGGGTCGGGACACACGAACTCAAACCCAACCCGGCAAGGTTGAGAATGAATTGCACTCAATGGTTAGAGATTTAGTTACCAAACTGTGTACTGCAGATGATTTCATTAGTAAACTAACGGACTCGATTGCTAATATTATTGGACAAAAATTTGATAAGAAAAGCTAGAAAACGAAAATATAATACTTACTGATAAGCTACAGAAGCAGGAAGTTACAATAAAAAATTTAAAAAAGCAAGATCAAAAACGGGAACAAATGGATAGAAATAGAAATGTCAGAATTTATGGAGTTCCTGAGCCACCTGCAACCGGAAACGAGAATCCATCTACAGTGCTGTTGGATATATTTAACACAAAAATGAAACTTAAACTAGATGAGTCATGAATATAGATTTCTGTTACAGACCTAGCAAAAAGGAAATTAATAAAAGCAGGCCAACAATATTAAGATTTTCTTCAATGTATATTAAAAATTTAATATACTCTAATAAAAGGCTGCTCAAGTCTACAAAAATAGTTGTTATCAGAGAGGATCTTACAGTCGAACTACTTAAAATACTTAACGAAACTATAAAGAAAGTTGGCAAGATGGGAATTTTTGTCAAATTAAATAATTAGCATAATACCAGAAGGATCGCGACTTTGGAAGATGTTATGAACTTATTATAATTTTATTATTGTTAATATTTCAAGTGCCTATTTCATGTGGATTTATTTTACGGCATTTTGCGCAATTGCTTTGCTCCTTACCATATTTAATATTATCAGTTGAAATAAAAATTCTTGTTTCCAGCTTTATAGGAAAAAGGTTCTGTTTGTATATTCAATTTCGTTATTTTGACACGAGAGCTTATTTTGTTTATACTTGTAAATAGATGAATTTAAAAATAGGATGTTGTAATGCTTGGTCTCTATTGCCATATTTGCATGACATAAATGATCTAATTTTGGGTAATTGATTGGATATACTCTTAGTTTGTGAAACTTGGTTGGGTGATTGTACAGGTGATGAATTATTAAATATTGACCATTTTAATATATACCGAGTGGACCGAAATTCCAGAGGTAAAGGTTTATGCGTATTCGTTAAAAATTCACTCCGTTTTGAAGTTATTCAAACAAGGCAAACAGTTATAGATTAAGATCACCACGCTAAGGAAAGCATTTGCAATCGGAATTGTTAAATATGCATAACAGAAGAATACATCATGCGTTATGTCTATTTCATAACATTATAAGAACAAAAATGCCGTCGTATCGAACAGTTGTACATAATCTTAACATTAGATTCGGGGGAGTAATTACGGTTCCAAGAATTAGGACTGAAGTCTACAGACGGTCCTTCAGATATCAGGTTTGTCACTTGTACAATTCTTTACCCAACGATCTTTAAAAACTGGGTACTGGCAGGTTTAATGTAAATTGTAGAAAACAGTTGTTTGCTGATCAATGATGATGACGTTGGCTCGTGTTCAAATAGTATTTTGTTTTCCTCATAAGATTTTAGGGTTAAGTGGAAGAGCATTGCTTGTAGGTAATTTATGAACTTGCAAAGAATGAACTTCGCCCTTTATTTCTCTATTATGTATATGAATATATCCTACTATTATTATTATTGTTTTTTTTTGAGAAATAATAAAGACATTATTATTATTATTAAACTATTTGGAAATACTAATTTCAATATTGTGGTTTAAATAATATGACTAATATGACGTAGAATGCGTTATCTCACAGAAAAAGTTAAGTTTGCATCATAAACTGAGATGAAGGACTATATGATGTTGCTTTCTAAATTATTCTACTAATTAACTCCTGGTGGACTCAGAAGGCTAGCATTTAGGTATGCAGAGCACCACTCAATCAATCACAATTTTAATCGACAAAAGGGTCTTACTGCAAAAGCATGGCTTTATGGTTTTCTGAAAAGATTTCCTGAGATAAAACTTAGGCAGCCGGAGGGAACCAGTTTTAATCAGATCGCATTTTTCAATAAAGAAGCTGTGGAACTATTTTACTCCAATCTTCAGATTCTGATGCAGAAATTCAAGTTTGAACCAAGCAGAATATTTATCATGAAGGAGACTGGAATAACAACGGTCCAAGCCAAATGTCCAAAGGTTTACGGAGTCAAAGGAGCAAAAAAAGTTGGTTCGGCTATTTCCGCTGAACGAGGAAGAACTATAACGGGTGTCTTTTGTGCCAGTGCAGCAGGAAATTACATTCCTCCTATGCTTATTTATCCTCGGAAAAGGATGACAGCAACTCTTCAAAAAAACGGCCCAGTGTGGGCCCTTTATCGATGTTCGAAGAATGGACGGACCAATTCTGAGCTATTTCTGTACTGGTTATCTCACATGCTAAAGCACTCAAAACCTACAGCTACCGACCCCATACTTTTGGTTTTAGACAAATACTCAAGCCACATTTCGATATTCGCTTATAATTTCTGTAGGGAGAACAATATTCATATGGTGTCTCTTCCACCCCACACTTCGGATCACCTTCAGCCGCTGGACTTGACATTTTTCAGTCCATTGAAGAACGCTCTTTACCGAGAAAATGATCTGTACTTGTCTACAACTGGCCACCAAAAAAACAACAGAGTATGATATATCTGAACTATTGAACAAGGCCTTCATGAAAGTCGCGACGTTGGAGAAGTGTGTTTCAGGATTTCGCACTGCGAAAATCTGCCCATTGGATTTTGCTCCTTCCACACATGTAAGAGAATACGCAATAGAAGGCTGTTCTGTTGATGACTCTGCTGTATCTGGAGCTGAAGCTGCTAATTCATTGCCCGATATTGGTACAAATTCTTTAATAGATTTGCAAGTCTCTCAGCCTAGTACATCCTATACCGAAGAAACAGGTCAAGAAAGAAATGAAAATAAAACTACCCATTAAGCAGAACTCAAAAATCCTCACAAGCACCCTTGTCGGGAAAGAATTAGAAGCGGCTGAAGAAAAAGAGAGATTGAGGGAAGAAAGTCTGAAAAGAAAAAATTATGACATAACGGACAAAAAGAAATTGGTCCGCAGATGCTTCGGCACTGAAACCACAAGCAACAATAAACTCAAAGGAAAAAAGAGACTGAAGAAAGATGCAGAATCTGACTCATCAGACGACTCCGTGGATGAAGATTTGTCTGACATATGTGACGACGACGAACTGGACGATGTTGAACTGAGCTTCATACCTCCTCCGCTGCCAAAGCTTTCGAGCCCTAACGATATTTGTGGCATATGTGGGGAATTTGGAAAAAACGAAGTATGGTACCGCTGTGTGTTGTATGCTTCATGGGACCATGCGGCGTGCACAGGTGCAGACACGGCAGAAAACTATAAGTGTGACGATTGCTCATAAAACAATTTTGATTTCATGTTAACTTTCAGAAAAAACTTGATTTGTGAAATGTTTTGTAATTTTTTCAATCAAGGCTTAGTGCGCACCATTCCCTAACCCATGCGCATCATTAACCGCCGGGTCAGGCTAATGTTCGCAAATGCATTTCCACATATTTCAAATTTATACTCCTTACGTCCATACTTTATGCAAATATTGTTTTACTTACAATAAAGTAGAAGAATCAGTGACTCTGAATTTGTCCTCAAAGTTAGAAAACCTTCATCTTATTGAGACAAACACATTTTCTGCTTAACTGCGCACCATTTCCCAACCCTCCCTTAAACGATATCAGACAGAAGATGGGAGTCATGTAAAAGTGTCTAAGAAAAAGGTTACAAATGAAGTTTTTAGAGAATGTCCAGCCTGCACTGAGACTTACACGGACCCGCCAGAAGTCGACTTAGTACAATGCTCAAAATGTTTGAGGTGGTTCCATGAAATATGCATATTCTACGAGGGGTGGCGACCATTTTTGTGTAACTTATTTCATGAAGAGCTTCAAAATTAAGAACTGTGTACTCTTGCAATTTATGCGCACTCTCAGATTACCATTATGCTTCCTCTCAGTTCATTGGTATCCTAAAAGTGCACATTTGCGAAAAAATATTTTGTTAATTTCCTAGTTTTTTGTCGCATTGTATTGTATTATTTGAAATTTAATACCCAAATTCCGTACTATAACTAATTAATAGTTGAGTGCGTACTCTTCGGCACTTTTACCCTAAGTGTGATGTTATTTTTCAAATCTAGGATTAAGTAACAGCTTATATTCAAGTAATTGCTCATACTTCAAAAATACATTTTTTCGTTGAAAAGAAGTTTTCAAACAAAAAATTAGCTTTTCTACTATTTTTCCAACATCAACATTCAAATAAATGGATGGATGGTCAACATTCCTCGTATGAGTGCTTTGTTTACGTTATTTAGCAAGATTTAGAACATATTTCTACAGATAAGATAAGAAAATTATTTAAAAAGGAGAACACTCACTCTTGGGGTGTATACATTCAAATAGAGACAATCTTCATTCTGAAGTGCTGTAAGATTCACATGATATAAGTTAGATTGTTGATAGCACATTCTATCATTTTTTGTCGCATCTAAAACACCTTCCCATTTTTCAGCTGGCTGCGGGTCCTGAAAATAAAAAGTGGATTTCCTACATACACTTTGAAGAGAAATTTTGAAAATTACTAATAGTGCAGCAATATGTTGAAATTAGAAAAGTGATGGATATTAGATTCTGTAAAATGAAATACTTTACCGCAAAACGGAGATTGCCTAATGGTGGTTTTGCGAAGGGAATTTGTTGGAAAGCATAAAAGGATATGCCTCTCAAAGAATACTCTTTTCTTCCCATGAGTTGTCCATTGGGAATTTTCACTATAATATCTGCAGCAGTCTATAAAATAACAGATGAAATAGGATACGGTATGTTGATGAAAAGGTTCAATTAGGTTATATTAATGCGATGTTCACTCCCACTTCAAATTTCGTCTCGTTTATTTAGTTATTCCACCTGTCGCCTGTAGTGCTACGAAATCGAGTAACTGTCAGATTTTAAAAAGCCCGCCATTTAAATAACCTCTATATTATTTTGATAGCATACTTCAACTTCGTCGATCCCGTAATTAACAGTTATTATTATATCCCAAGATTTCTTCAAAAGAAACAAAGTACTAGTGTGCATTTTTTTTATTAAAATTTCGAAGAGCGCTTTCGGCATTATGCCATCATCTGTGCGGTCACTATAAATTTGTGAATTACAATTCGTAAAATTTGATAAAATGCATACATACTTGTCAAAATCCCAAGACTGGGGCTTCCAAATTTGTACTTATGTACATTTATTTATTTCGTGGTTCACATTGTGGGTTTTAGAACAGTGTTAAAAATATGTTTAAAAGATTAAAATTCAATAAAATCATTAAAATATGTACTATACAATTTTGCCAAATTGTCATTAGAAAAACTTATTCACAAGAAACTGCAAAAACCCTAATTGGCATTCCATTCCATCAAGTGGGTTCCGAATCGTCGGATCATAGACAAACATCGTGGTGGTATTGTTAAGTGAAGACATTTCGTGACTCTCAACAGACAGGCAACTACCATCTACCAAAAATAATAAATTTGGAGATAGACTTGATGTCCATCTGGCGAGGGCGGCGAAATATATGAAAACATTGGGATGCACCAGACACGCGAATGAAATGAAAATAAATTGAAGGCCAAAAAACAAGGCTCCAGGAGGAAATATAATTGATAAGGTAAGTAACACACTTGAATTAATTAACAAAATCAAAGATTTTCGTACACCTAATAATTGTTTAATAGTTTCATTCGATGTTTCATTCGATGTGAGTAACCTGTATACTTCGGTGCCGGTCTCAGATTCGATTCCTTTAGTGTGCGAGATCCTGGAATCCGCTGATGTCCTTCCACAACACTTTAATTCAATAATTACTTTTTTAAAACTTTGCCTCTCACAGAATTTTTCCTCTTTTAACCCTTAACTACTATCCCCGGGTCAATATAACCCAACGATCTGTCGATACACGTGATTTCAGGCGAATCCGAGGAGTGGGGACGGCATGCGGCGAGATACGTTCTAGCTAGTGACGACGGATTTTAGTCTTATAAGTGCAGAGTAGAATGATTGTCGCTTTGGTATACTTTTTAGCGCTAGTGGCTCATATTGACCCGTGGATAGTTTTAAGGTAAGTTTTTTTGTGTTATCCTACATGCTTTTTATGGGATTTAGGGCCAAAATCAGGGTAATATACTAAGTCTCAGTATTTATTTTTATAGAATATGGAAAACAAACCACTAAGCGATTATGATTTATTGCAAATTGTTGAAAATGATGAATTTTCGGTGGATATGGAAAAAAACACGAAGGCGATTTGGACGTTGCATCATCAAGTACCGCAACTGACAGCGAAGTGAGACGTATTGCCTGCAATAAACAAAGGCGACGAAAGCGATCCAGATGAGAGCGATGCTGAAGAGTTAAGCAAACACGACTCTGAGAGTGAAGTTGAATGGGACAAAAATGATGACGAAATTGATTCTTCAGAAAGTTCATCGGAGGACGAACATGAAAATACCCAAACATTACGGGAAATTCCATCGTGGTACGCAAAAGACAAAACCAAGTGGTCGAAAACGGCACCAACAAGGGGAAAAACAAAACTGCAAAATATTATAAAAGTGGTTCCTGGTTTGAAAGGTCCAGCTCGACTAGATCCCCCAACTTCGCCTTTGGAAGCATGGAGACTCCTAATAACAGACTCTATGATTGAGAAAATGGTTATACACACAAACTCAAAAATAAGAAACATGCAAGGTTAGTATAGTAAATTCAAAAAACAAAGAGAAATAGTAGATTATTGTTTCCACCAGTTTTTATCCAAGAAACCAATAAAGTAGAATTAGAAGCATTATTGGGTCTTTTGTATTTTTAAGGGTGTTTCAAATCTGGTCATGAAGAACTCCGGTCTCTTTGGGCTACCGATGGGACTGGTAGGGATATATTTCGCTGCACTATGTCTTTAGCGCGATTTTCTTTTCTGTTATGTTGTCTTAGATTTGATGATGAAGCTACACGCCGCGGAAGAGTAAAAGAAAATAGGTTGGCTGCAATTTCAGATATTTTTGATCAAATTGTTGACAACTCCAAACAATGTTATTCCCTGGAGAATTTTTACCCGTTGACGAGATGTTGGTACCGTTTAGAGGACGGTGTGTGTTCAGAATGTACATATCAAGTAAGCCGGCAAGATGCGGCTTGAAAGTGCAGATCTTAGCAGATTCAAAAACACATTACATGGTCAATTCGGAGATACAGTGGAAAACGAAATGAGAAGTCCAAGTTTTCGGTACTAACAGAAACAGTATGTCGCCTAGTTCAACCTGTCGCCTTCACCAGTAGAAATATAACAGGTGATAATTGGTACTCATCGATGGAATTAACTAATGAACTTTTAAAACAAAAGCTAACCTATGTCGGTACTCTGCAAAAAAATAAGAGATTTATTCGATCAAATTTTTTACCATCCCAATAGCGTGAGCCTGGTTCTTCTGTTTTTGGGTTTACTTCAAACCATACCATTGTGTCTCATGTGCCAAAATTGAACAAGGCTGTTATTTTAATATCTACTATGCACAACGACCATTCTGTGGATGAAACAACAAAAAAGTCAGATATTATTTTATTTTATAATGAAACTAAAGCTGGTGTTGACGCATTGGACCAGAAATGCTCTAACTATTCTACGTCTCGTAGAACCGCTGGCCAATGGCAATCTTTCACATGATTTTAAATGTATCGGGGATCAACAGCAGCAGAGTATTATATCAATTAGCTACTGATGGAAAAACAATTTCAAGACTGGACTTCCTCAAAGTACTGGGCCGTAACCTATGTGAGCCTCATATGAAGAGGCGTATTTACAACAATAAAATACCACGCAAGCTAAGAGATTTAACAGCTAATATACTTGGGGTAATCATAGAAGTTCAAGAGGTCCCTCAGCAGCACAAATCAGCATCCAAACGGAAGAGATATACTTTTTGCCCCACAAAAAAAGATCGCAATGTTTTAAAAAAATTTGTCCAAATTTGTTTTACCATTTATCACAATAAATTAATGTGTTACCATTTACTTTTCATGAATAAAATATGTTTTCTTCCTTAAATTGTATTTTTATTAGTACTTTTTAAAATGGGCCAGTTTGACCCGTGGGTAGTAGTTATGTATCCGTTTTGAGTGGGTAGTAGTTAAGGGTTAATAATGTTATTTACGAACAACCCGATGGCTTAGCCATGGAAAGTAGCTTATCTCTACTAATTGCAGATATCTTCATGAACAACTTAGAAAAGAAATTTATAATTCCTAAAAATAAATAAATTATCTTGTATTTTAGATATGTCGACGACATCTTTTCCTTAATCGAAGGCAACTTATCAACAGATCAGCAAATTTTAAATAATATCAATTACATTCACCCTAAAATTAAATTCACTTTAGAAACTGAAATAGATGGGTGTCTCAATTTCTTGACCCGCATATATCAGTGCGGGTCCGGGTTCGGCTTAGGGGTTTACAGGAAGCCCACTCAAACTGACCACGCCATACTGTTGATTCCAACCACCCTCAGCACAAAATGGCAGACTTCAACTGCTATGTTCACAGACTACTGAACATACCTTTAAACACAGCTCAGTGTAATAATGAAGTTAACATAATCAAACAAATTGCAGTTAACAATGGATATCGCCATTCTATAATTGAGAATCGAATACAAAACATAATCAGGAAAATAAATAAACAATTAGCTTCTCTTTCTTTCACAGACAATAATCTTTCATATATTTCGATACCTTTCATAAATTCTCACCTTTCTCATCAATTAACAAACATTTTCAGAAATATTTCCAACAATGTTAAAATTTCATACAAAACTTCAAATTCTTTATATAATGACTTAGTCAATTCTAAAGATAAGTTAAACAAATTGTCTAGAAGTGGCATTTATGCGCTGAGGTGTGGTGCTTGCGAAGATTCATATGTGAGAAGAACTTTGGAGGTACGTATAAGTGAGGATATAAAATATCCAGATAAATCAGCGTTTGGTTTTCATATTAAATACAATAACCATAAGTTTGAACCAGAAACCAACTCAACATTAATCAAAAGTATGAACACCAGAAATTTCAACCTATTACATTCCTATGAGGACATCGAAATAACAGCTGATATAAACAAAAACAATAAATGCCTTAACACACAAGTCAATTTAAATAGAAAATGTACACCTTTGCATAGACAAGGCCTTCAATGATGACGTCAGGTTGACATACGTTTTATTCCATTATTTCACCAAATCGCAATTGTTAGAGGTTGGCGCCCTCATCAGTGAACTATCAAAGCTGTCTGCAAAGTTGTTATTTTTGATAGACAGCTGGTAGCTCTACGGTTAGGGCTACGACCTCTTATAATATCAACATTCACATAATTTATGCAGTAACTTTGGGTTTTCATTACATTTCACATTTCAGAATGCAATGGGGTGTGCTAGACGCGTGAAAGTATAAAAAATCCTCCGCTTTGAAAGTTTTTAACATCTGTAAACTCCTTAGCGTTTTGTTTCCACAAATATTTCTACTGAATAAGTTAATATAGCCTTTTCCTTTGCTTAACTTTCATCTGAATTTTATATCTCCCTGTAAATTGACACGCTTCAGTATCACATTAACTATTCCATCTCTATATTTGTCGCATCTCGCCCAAAGCTACTACATCAGGAACCACATTGTAATTGTTCATTTTTTATTATCTTTCATATAATTTCTTACTTTTTCGTTTGTTTTAATTCTTACCATTCTTCATCCTTCCGTTCATGCGCTTCGTCTATCGTTTATTCGAATTCTTATGAATTATATTTCCTCCTAGAACCCTGTTTTTTGGCCTTTATTTTCATTTCATTCGCGTGTCTGGCGCATCCCAATGTTTTCATAGATTTCGCCGCTCGTACCAGATGGACATCAAGTCTGTCTCCAAATTTATTACTTTTGGTAGATGGTAGTTGTCTGTCTGTTGAGGGTCACGAAATCTCTTCACTTAACAATACCACCACGATATTTGTCTATGCTCCAACGATTCGGAACCCACTTGAAGGAATGGAATGCCAATTAGGGCTTTTGCAGTTTCTTGTGAATAAGTTTTTCTAATGACAATTTGGCACAATGGTCGACTATAAAGATGTATAGTACATATTTCAGTGATTTTATTGAATTTTAATATTTTAAACATATTTTTAACACTGTTCTAAAACCCACAATGTGAACCACGAAATAAATAAATGTACAGACGTACAAATTTGGAAGCCCCAGTCTTGGGATTTTGATAAGTTTGTATGAATTTTATTAAATTTTACGAATTGTAATCCACAAATTTATAGTGACCGCACTGATGATGGCATAATGCCGAAAGCGCTCTTCGAAATTTTAATAAAAAAATAGCACAACTGTACTTTGCTTCTTTTGAAGAAATATTGGGATATAATAATAACTGTTAATTACGGGATTGACGAAGTTGAAGTATGTTATCAAAATAATATAGAGGTTATTTAAATGACGGGCTTTTCAAAATCTGACAGATACTCGATTTCGTAGCACTACAGGCGACAGGTGGAATAACTAAATAAACGAGACGAAATTTATAGTGGGAGTGAACATCGCATTAATATAACCTAATTGTGTATACAGCTGTAATTCAAATTAGTTATTATCATATTAGTTTGAATAAACAAAGATTTTGTGTTTTTAGTGATTGTTTTCATTATATATCATGGGTCAATACTGTATGTTCCCACTTGTAAGAATACGAGTAAGGATATTAAAATGCATCTCCTTCCTAAACACTCCGAGGTAAGTTTGTGAATTAATTTGTGTTTGGTTTAATGTTTTTTTCCACTAAAATTATTGTCCCACTTATAGGAGGGTTTGAGGGGTATGTTTCTTTACCAATCGGCGTAAAGTTGAACGGAACAGAGACACGGAGCCCAGGAGATATGTTTTACACGGAAAGCCCTAGGGCATTGCACCTCTTTAAACTATCTCAAGACTGCTGGGTATTTCCAATATCATTGGGAGTGTGTAATCATAGATCACACCCTTCACATGGTGATCCTGGTGCAACTAAACTCAGCGGATCTAGTCTGGAAGGTCAATAAATATCCCCCAAGCTAAACAGTAAAGATACCGTGGCGATGGCTGAATGGCACTACGGTGATAGCTGCTTCGAACAGTTCCTTTGGGGTAACAGGTCGCACCCCATAAAATGTAGATCTTACCTCAGCACGCGGGGTTCTGCTGCAGGGTTGGACTAGTTTCCCTAGCAACTCGTGGGACAGGAATGGACCTAAAAAATTCAGAAACAAAAGATCGCCGAGTACCCAAAGCAAAAAAGCACGGGAACTCTGAAAAGAAAGAACAGGTTCCCAAGGCCGTAGGGCAGGGAAAATCGAGATAATCCGCAAGCCGCAAAGCCAGGATCGTCATAAGATATCTCTCAAGCTGATAGGCCGAGAACTCCAAAATATATCACGGTCAAAACAGTTGAAAAAGTGGATCGCATGACAGATGAAAAAATTAAGTCTGCAAAGCTATCTGGTACCTCCAAAGCCAAAATAGGCAAACTGGTAAAAAATGACAAGATTACATACAAGCCAAAAGAGCTGTAAACAAATCTTACTTTACCAGATTTGTCGAGAAGGCAAAGGAGATACTGTCGGAATTGGCAAAATAAACAACACTGACCATAGGCCCGAAACGTCCCAGGTCATACACTTATATCCATAACTTTCAATATATGAATGGATCCTATGATTCCATCTCTTACTAGTCTCGCTGAAACGTATAACGTCTACGACTTGTGTGACCTACCGCAATGCAAGAAAACGTGCCTATTCACAGAATTACTAGTCGACAGGTGCTAATTTCTTTTATTGCCGAATGTCATTGTACTCTATTTAAATAAAAATGAAAAAATAATGAATTATGCTGATTTGATAATCTTAGCGGTAAGCAGTTCTGTACGTACTAACAAATTCCGTGTAGCAATTTTGCTTCCGCGTAAATAAAATTTTTCTATTTATTAGCGAGGATTAAATGATACGATCGTGTCTACAAGAAAATTTACTTAAATGCTGTGAAAATTAAACGATAACCGGGTTACGGAGACAGAATCATACGTTCCCGTGACCGCTATAAATTTACAACTGGCTTCACTTCAACTTTTACCTACCACCTGTCGACGGGGTGGGAGAGAGCTGTGTGACAAAAAAATATCTAAATCCGGTTGAATTACATATACAAATAAACGTTCCTTCTAATCGTCTGTAAAATCTTACTATAATATCTTCCAAAATAAATACATATCTATAAAATGATCAGTGCACAAAGTATGAGCCAGGACCTACAGATTAAACTGAACCTATGAAATCGATTCCTCTGGTTTGCACTTTCCCAGTCCCTTCTTCCTGGCCGAGTGTATAGAAATTATCCAATAACAAAATCAGAAATAAATTTATATATTCTATCTATATAAATATCTATAAATATATATATATATATATATATATATATATATTATATTTGTGTTTAAAATTATTGTTTTATTTATAATCAATGAACGTTGTTCGGCTAGCTCAAATTAATTGTTGCGGCGATAATTTATAATTATTATTGTTTGTTTATAGCTCAGGGCAAATGTATCAAGTCGAGCATGAGTACTACTTAATCTTTTTGAGTTCAGGCCTAAAGCTTTTTTTATGTAATTTATTATTTTGTTTTATATATTTTAATAAATAATTATTTGTTTTTGTCTATTATTTAAAATAAAATTATACCTTGTCTAAATTTATGTTGAGACGCCTATGTTATCAATTATATTCCTGTTTTCAGTTGACACTTGAAATTAATGGAATACGTATTTCCTGTTTTTAATAGAGGGTATAGAAACGAAAATGACGAACACTGTAATTATATATTGTCAAAATTACGTTGGAAATTGGAAAATAAATACATGTATTAATATAAACAAATTTAAAATCGAAAAAGTGGAACAAACAACTAAAATCTAATAACTCAAAAAATAGGTACCTTTGCGCAAATTTATATTGTTTTAAATGGCCAAATCATGAAATTTTAAATTGGTTAACCAATAAAATAACGCACTAACCTTCACAGAAAAATAGTTTCTTCTTGTCAACAATATTCTCTCGTCTACTATAACACTACGATTCTGTTATTGTGTCTACTGCTTTTTTTCCCTTAGGACTTCAACTAGATACCACTCCTCCAGGTGAAATCTTGAAGTTCTCTTTCTACACTTTATACTATTGTTTATCTTCTCTTCTTTCACAATCTGGTTTCTTCCTCTTAAATATCTTCTTAAATGATAATATCTGGTATCTTTTATTATTCTACAGCCATTATTTTAGTTATCTATTTAAATTACTTCTCTTATGTTCCTTTATTTATCTTTCAAATCTTCTCAAATTGTTTCATTAACTTTATTTAGTTTCTTTATATAGTTTTCTTTTAATTATATGAGGACTAGACTTATAATTTATTGAATTTTCAAATTTTACTTCTCATATGTCCTCCCTGAACAATACCACACCACATACCTCTCATCACTTCAAAATCCACAGACTGTTTTTTCTTCCCGTTGTTATGGACAAAATTGATCATCTAACTAGATTTTCTTATAACTATCTACATATCTGAGGTCTTTTCATTTAATTTCATATCTTTCTTAACTATATTAGGATATTTAATGTTTTTCATTTCCAAAATAATTTAATCTACATAATTAAAACTCAACTTTTCTAAAAACTATCCCTATTTATAAAAAAAACCTCTTAATATGTATTACCCTTCCATTCTCATATAAACAAATCTACAATCTAATTACTGTGAAATACATATGCAATCCTTTTCCATATATTTCAGAATTCTCTCACAATTAGAGTCCAATATAAACTCGGCCTCAAATTTCTATTTAATTTAAATATTTGTCTGCTGTTTCTCGTCATAATGCTAAATATACCCATCAGAAATACATATAGTTCCATGCCAAAATTGTTCTGTCGCTCGCATTCCATGCTTTGAAAATAGTTTTGACGTTCAAATCTTGTTGAAAGTTCTGTGTGTCATTGTAATAATAAACATCAGAATAATAATTTTCCTTCTAATTCTTGTTAAATATGATATATTATGATAATCTAAATACATTTATACAGTCTATCAGGTTTTTTAGATAATCTTCATGAAGTATTTGCCACATTTACAATTTATCATATTGTCTAGTAAAAATTTATAGTCTGATATATAAGTATGAGTTAATTATTTTATGAAGTATTGACATAATGGTAAATGTTTTGAATAATATTCTAGTATTTCAATATTTATATTAAATAAATGATATCATAGGTATAAATTCAATATATAATTCACTATAACTTCATTCATATGATGAAAAACAAATAATTCCCGATGTTTTGGTGATTTCTAATCAACTTCTTGCTTGTAAACCTCTTACATCAACACCTTCAAACTCTTATAGACGTTGTGATGAGTTCAATATATATATATATATATATATATATATATATATATATATATATATATATATATATATATAAAATGAAATCTCCCAATTGATATAAGACGTATTCAAAAACTTACGGCGTGGAAACTCTCTTTCTCCCGTCTCTTGCTGCTGACTGATTTCGATATAACGTTCTCGAGAAAATTAGCTAGAACGGCGGAGACGCTAGGTTTCTAACACACGGTTTCGGGGTATGTTGGTTAACGGATGAAGAGAGTTTACTCCGTGTTACTTCAGGGGAACAGTTTCCACTGTCAAGGACATCTAAGTATCACTTTGACGCCCTGAACACAACGGAGATAGAAATTCTGCCGATAAACCCCGGAACACTCAAAATGAACTGACACCCGTCACCGTGGTAGGGAAGTACATGACGAAGCTGTACACTTCGCCGTCGATAAAACCTTTGAAGTTATAAGCTCTAACTACTGGTTCCCCGCCATGAGACCATGTGTCAAAAATGATATTAGGTCGTGTTTAGGTTGTTTTTACTACAAAGCACCCTCAGAAATGCAACCAGAACGGCTGAATCCAGTAGAAAAACTAAAGGTTCCTATGGACACGTTGCACATCGTTAACTTGGGTCCATTTGTTACGAGTGTAAGAAGAAACGTCTACTTAATAGTAGTGGTCGACGGTTTTATGAAATTTTCATTCGTGAAAGCAGTACGAAACACTAAAACTCAGCTGTTATAAGATATCTGGAAAAAATTGTGGAGACGTTTGGTGTACCTCGTCGACTAATATGCGATCCGGGAACGGCTTTCATCAGCAAGCCTTTCACAGACTTTTGTGGAAGTCTAAACATTAAACGGGTACTCTGCGCCAGCGCTACTCCTCGAGCAAACGGACAAGTCGAGCGAATGAATCGTTCCATCCTATCATCTATAACAGCTTCAAAGGAAGATGAGACTCGGTGAGACGAAACGGCGAGTAATGTTGAGTGGGGAATGAACTCAACGGTTAATTCTACTACTAGTAAGAAACCTTATGAGGTATTCTTTGGGTATCGCCCCAGAGGTGTGAACGATGCATTTATTGATGATACGAAACTGTGAAGGCAGATGAGTTTCAACTGTTAGCGAATACGTTTGATAAAATTTAATTATTAAACTCTTTTGTTCTTAATTTTCGTTTCATTAATTATTGATAGATTACACTTAATATTTTCTTTCTTTCTTTTTAGTTCTTAAGATTGCATTTTTATGTGTGAAAATAATAACGTTTTCAGTACATCAAAATGTTTTATTTCGTATTCCTAATTACAATTTTTTTTTAATTTTTGGTATATCTAAAACAATTTGGAGTACGTCAAAAATGTGGCCATATTTGGAGTATAAAAGATCCGTATATCAACTCAGAGATCGTAATTACCAAATTTATATGATAAATATTATGAAATGCGTAATCCTTTGCAAATTGAATTAGGAGAAAAATTGTCAAACGAATCAGACACAAAATGTAAAGATGTGAATGTTTTTTTATCCTCCTGAAAATTCGATATTTTTGACATATTATTAAGCATTGAAAATCCTAAACGTGGAAATTTTCTAGCATTCGATAAGTTTACACTTTTAACGTAGTTATAATGTTGTTTCTCATTCTAAAAACTGAATTTGGACTTCTTTTTCATTTGAATGATACCTACATTAAATTTTCCAGATATTAACTACCCATTAAATAAAAATACCGCGGCAAAATTTATATTATCTTATCTATATAAATTCTGACATATCCAAATATAAATTTCTATATCATATATGGTAATATTCCACATAATAGTATTGCTGAAGAATCGCGTTATTTTGAACACGGAAGTATCAAAAGATACGAGTGAACACAGTATTCTTGCAACGTTAGTAGAAGTTTGTGGCAAAGACTACAGAATGGGAATAATATATCATTTACATAGTTTAAGAATATTATTCGCAACTTACCACACATACTAAGGCCTGCAGCAAACATGGAATTGACTTCAAAGTCATTTTCAACATAAATTTTTAATTTAACCACTCTAACGATCTTTCTACAAAATATCTGATTACACAGTGAATACTGATATTTTCAAGTATTGAAGATTCATATGTTATTTATCAATCTAACACAATTCAATTAATATGTGATAAACTATTTTGCAACGCGATAACTAACTAAATAAAATTTATAACGGCAAATAAAAATAAAAAATATACAGTGAGTGACAAAACTGACGCAATAGCTACTTCATTATTCTAAATATAACCATAACGGGAAACAAGAAGGCGCAATGTAGTCTAAAACTGAGAGCTTACATTATGTGTGTCAGATTCATGCGCAAGTGAAACCTATTCTTACAAGAGAAATATTGATGTCAACTGGGAGCCATTGATATGAAAAAGATGAAAAGTTAGCTGGGGAAACGAAAGTAGAGGAAGGGTTGGGAGAGTATGAGAAATTTTGAAATGAAAATAGGTCGTCGTCAAAAAAATTCGAGTTAAACAATTTGAGCTGGTTTGAACACATACAGAAATGATACAGAACAACATAGTAAAAAAAGTGAAAGAAGCAATGTGATAATAAAGGAGCAGATAAACGAAAAATTGAGTATAGAGAATAAAAAGTTCTGAGCAATAAAAGAGTGAAGAAGAAATATATAGATAAAAGAAAAAAATTATCAAATGTAAAAAATGAAAAATTAATAAGAAATATAATGGAATATAATTGTAATTGTTTATATTGTCAATATACTGTGAATGAACTGGATCTACATTCAGCGTCGTACTCGTTAGTAATTATTCCAGTTATTACCTTCATAATATAGAATTTGAAAGTTTTAGGATAAGCATTACAAAACGATCAATTACAAGCTGCTATGCCCCTGCTGAAATGTTTAACTCTAGCTGTTCAAACTGGTCCTGAAAAAAATTCAAAATCTAAGCAATATTTTCCATCTTTCACTTGACGTAACTATGCAATGCACCTTAGGATGTGTACGTATAATAATAATGAGTTTATTCTGGAAAAAAATATACATAGTATTGACAGTACACAATACATATATAAGATAAAAATAGGTAAAAAAACTTATTAAGTTGAACATATATTGCAATATTTAAGATAAATGTACTAAAAACCAAAAAATAATAAAATAGATACAGTCGTGGGAATTATAAACATATGCATAGACTAGACTAAAATAAAACCGTGGGACACGTCAATTGTCTACAATCGTTGATTAAAATTTTTGTTTTGTAATGTTACACTATAATTAGGCAGTTGTTCAACCGACAATTGACGTGCCCCACGGTTTTATTTTAGTCTAGTCTATGCATATGTTTATAATTCCCACGACTGTATCTATTTTATTATTTTTTGGTTTCTAGTACATTTATCTTAAACATTGCAATGTATGTTTAACATAAAACCGTTTAACTTAAAAAGTTTTTTTACCTATTTTTATTTTTTGGTTTTTAGTTTTTATTTCGCATTCTGTTTAATTCATTTAGTGCTTCATTATTGCAAGGTTTCTTGCCCGTTAGTTTATTGCAGTCCAACTCTTTGGTAGCGGCGGCCATCTTAGATTTCAATTTTGCATAGTAAATTGTATTCTACTTGTTGAGACCTTTAATTTGATACCCATGTTGATGGGATTGATAAAACCTACGTTATTCGCCATTTTGTAGAGGCCGTTATCTTGGATTTTAATTTTATATAGTATATTGTATTCTACTGGTTGAGCACTTTCATTTGATACCCATATTGATGGGATTGATAAAACCTACGTTATCCGCCATTTTGTAGCGGCCGCCATCTTGGATTTAAATTTTTTATAGTATATTGTATTCTGCTTGTTGAGCCCTTTCATTTGATACCCATGTTGATGGGATTGATAAAACCTACGTTATCCGCCATTTTGTAGCGGCCGCCATCTTGGATTTCAATTTTTTATAGTATATTGTATTCTGCTTGTTGAGCCCTTTCATTTGATACCTATATTGATGGGATTAATAAAACATAAATTATCCGCCATTTTGTAGCGGCGGTCATCTTGAATTTATAATGATAATGAATAAACATAATTGTATTGTCACCAAAATCCAAAGTGTATACAAAATTTCAGATTAATCGGTTGACAGAAAGAGGGTGAAATTTGAATTACTAAATTTGACCCAAGAATAAAACAAACGGGGTGAGCTAAATAAAACCGTTTAATAAAACAATATCATCCGAATAAACTAAATAACCACGGAAGTATAGGTGAAAACTTGTTTGTGGTATAAGAAAGTTAGGAATTAAAACTACATCTACTTAAAATATTTAAGAAAACAGTTGAAACACGTATTGGAGTATCTGAATATAATTTTTTTTCCATTATTAATATATTGTTTCTTCAATCAAGCCCTGTATTAAAGCTTTGAAATATAACTATTTATTCATATCAATTATTTTATTCTTGAGCAAAGACAATAAACAGTATGTATAACAAGAAAATTATTACGACAAAACTAGTAAAGCGGATACAACAATACAAATCATAATAGGTATTGAACAAACATACACTACAAGTCGCTTAAGACCTGTAAAAAATTATTTTCAAAATCCTTCTTTGTATAACATCTAATTTTTCCAGGTTTGTTTTTGATGCAGAACCCCAGCACAATATAGTGAGTGGTACACTACTCTCAGATAAGCAGGTTTCAAGATAGCTCTCATATATTTGATTGTGTATAATAGTGGTCTTAAATTGTTTGCAATATTATTCATATGTGAATCCTATCTAAGGTGGGAGTCTATAATTACTCCTAGATATTTAATATTATTCTTCAATATTATTATTTTTTTCCTGACTTGTCCATTCTCAACTCGGTAAATTGGGGTAACCCATTTTTATAGCTACAGAATGGCACAAAAAACGTCTTTTCAAAATTAATAGTCAGCTGCCTACAGTCAAACCATTCAGAAATATTGTTAAAATCTGTCTAAATTTTTTTCTTTAGCTCTTGCCACGTATTACCCTGGTAAAATATCGCCGTATCGTCAGCAAAACCGATGATGTTTCCTTTAGTTTTCAAATGAAACAAGTTATTAATATATATTAAGAATAGGGTTGGTCCCAGAACTGTGCCTTGAGGTGCTCCAAATTTGATCCTCCTATTATGGCTAATACAAGCTTCTATTTCAACAGCTTGCTACCTATCGCTCAGGTAACTTTTAAATAAGTTCATTGGAACTCCGCGAATTCCTCTATCCTCAAGACCACCAGGAGCTGACTATGAGATACGGTGTCGAATGCCTTGGCAAGATCCAGGAACACGCATATTGAAGGCTTAGTTGTATCCAGCGAGTCATAGATTTGGTTTATCAAGATAACTATAGGATCACTTGTTGAAAGTACTTGCCGGAAACCAAATTGAGATTGTGATAAAATATTATATTTATTTAAATATGCAGTTAACCTACATTTTAGGAATTTCTCGAAAAAATTTGCAACTTTTGATATTAGTGATATAGGTCTGTAGTTTGATAAACATTTTTTATCCCTTTTTTTATGTATTGGAGTGAGTATGGCCTTTTTAAATTATGCTGGACACTTCCCTGTTTCGAAAATGGAATTGATCAAATCTAATAAATATGGAGCGATCACTTCCGAAATTTCTTTGATAGCTTCAGACTTAATGTTGTCTATACCTGGTGCCTTTTTGTTTTTTAATGTTTTAATAATGTTTAATACTTCTGACTCTGTTACAGGTGTTGCAGACAGGATTAGTTCGATTATTTATTTTTGTTGCCAATTTTTCTCAAACGTCAGAGAAAAAGTAGTTAAATTTTGTGCAAGAAAAATACTAGACACTTCTTTATATCAGTTGGACGGCTACGACTTATTTTACAATAATGGAAGTTTCAATGAATGCGATGGTGTCATTATCTTTGCGAAAAAAGAGTTCCAGGGTTCATGTGAATTAATAAATTTTAACGAAATTATAATCTTGGAACTCTCATGCAAGGTATATATCAAAAATTTAATAATAAATGGAATTTACAGACCGTATCCTTCGCGTATAGATACTTTTATAACAGACCTAGGGACTTACTCAAAGTAATGTAAAAAATCTGATATCCATATAATAACAGGCGATATAAATATAGATATATTAGATAATGCATCAAACTTTGTACACGACTATTTGAACCAAATAACCGAAGAGGGTTTCGAAAGCTTAATAAATAAATTCACCAGGGTAAAAGACCAACAAAAATCATGTCTAGACCATACATTCCTCAAGACTAATATAAATAATTATAAAAATATTCCGATAATATTACAAACTAGTATCACTGACCATTTTTCGATCATAAATCATCTTGTACTACCTGAAACAAAACTAAATATTCCATCAGAAAGAACAAAGGTTATTTATATTCGATATGAAAATGTTTCAAAATCAAATTAATCAAGAAAGTAGGCAGGACATTTATAACAATAATGACATAAATATTTGTACAGAGGCCTTTATAAATAAGTTTAAATTTTACAGAGACCAATCAACAATAACAAAAAAAAATAAAAAAAACTGACATCAAACGTAAAAACTGGATTACGCCAGCTCTTGTAACTTCGATTAATGAAAAAAATAGGTTATATAAAATAATTAAGCATAATTACACACCACATCGACTTTTAGGAGATATAGAAATTATTTAAATACATTAATGAAGCAAGCTAAATCATATTACTTCAATGAAAAAATAGATGACAATAGGAATGTTGGAGGAAAATTGTGGGAATGTGTTAAGGAAATATCAGGCACCCAACGACAGAAAAAAACAATAAATGAAATTATAACACATACAAATACTGTAGTACATGACCCAAAACAAATTGCAAATGTATTCTGTGAACACTTTACAAACGTTGGAGAAAAGATGGCTAACAAGATAAGCAATGAAAATGTGATGAAAAATATTAAACAACAAAAGATATCTAAAGCAATCTTTCTTTCAGACGCTGATGTAAAAGAGGTTATAAAAACCGTGATGAGTTTAAAAAATAATAAGTCACCGGGGCTAGATGGTATACTATCAGAAACTCTTAAGGTAGTAAGTGCAGAAACTGCACCTGTGTTAACATTCCTAATAAATAAATCAATAAACGATGGTAAGTTTCCAAAAATATTGAAAATTGCGGAAATTTCACCCCAGTTTAAAGATGGAAATCCTAAGGAAACTTCAAATTATAGACCAATATCATTAATTTCAAATGTAGGAAAGGTATTTGAAAAAATAATGCAAAAACGAATCGTATCGTTTATAAAAAAATATAACATATTAGCAGACAGACAATACGGGTTTCGTGAAAACGTGTCGACGTCGGATGCAGTGGCTAGGTTGCTGGAAATGATAAGTGGTGCTTTAGATAAAAAACAACCATCCATTGTCATCTTTGTTGACTTGGCTAAGGCATTTGACAGTGTCGATCATAACAAGCTTTTATTGGTTTAAGAGAATGCAAGATTTAGGGGTATGGCTTACAAGCTACTTGTGAGTTACTTGCACGGAAGAGTACAGTGTGTGAATGTTGGTGGAGCCCACAGTGAATTCAAAATTGTAAAATATGGAGTACCCCAAGGAACAGTCCTGGGACCAATCCTCTTTAACCTATACCTTAATGATATAGTTTTTCAGAACACAAAGGGAGAAATTGTGAGCTTTGCTGATGACACCGCTGTATTCTATAAAAATGACAATTGGTTGGCTCTCAAGAATGATATCGATATCGATTTTGTTAAAATAGTTGATTTTTTTGAGAACAGACTACTTACAATAGACTATAAAAAAACCTTTTTTTGCCATTTACTTCATACAGCACTGGCTTGCCACTATTTGAGCAAATATTTATTACTGTGTCCACAAGACAAATGTTTCATATCAAAACATCAAATAAAATTAAATGTCTCGGAATTTTCCTTGATTCCCATTCACGATGGGATCACCAAATAAATTATTTAATAAAAAAACTTAGATTTGTACTATATAAACTTAAATATCTATCTAATATTCTAGAATTAACTTACCTTGAAATTCTTTATTATGCACTGGTCGAAAGCCACCTAACATATGGTATATGGTCTTATTGCTTGTTGGGGATCGGCTGGGGAGGCTCTCATCGAGTACCTACAAAAAGTCCAAAAGAGTATATTAAAAGTTCTATTCCACAAACCCAGAACCTACCCTACAACTCAGCTCTACCAAGAAACTGGAGTACTTAACATCTGCCAACTATATGTTAAAGTCATTTTACTAAAACAATATAAAGACAAAGCCACTCTAAAGGCAATTCAACATAGTTATCCAACCAGATATAAGGAAAGGGCTGCCGAAATACCATTAATGAAAAAGGCTATAGGTAAAAAAAAGTTTCACATACCTGGCTCCAAAGTTATATAATCAATTACCGTCTGATTTGAAAAAAATTAACTCTTCAAGTTTATTCAAAAAAAAAAAGAACTGGATCCTATCTTTTCCGGCCGATATAATGCAAAACTTTATTTCTCCTCGAAATGAAACTTATTATAGTCTGTCAATTTTATCCTGATTTGTAAAACCTGAAAAATTTTTGTCTTATCGATATTCTGAATGATTTTACTTACGTTTTTGTTGTTGTTTTGTGTTCTGTGTTCTATATGTTATAGCTCATATTTACATTCTTTGAAATATTCCCATATATGTTAAGGATGTTTGTCTTTGTAAATGATGGCTTTTCAAATTCTATACAACTACTCCTCATGATAAATGAACTATCACATTCACGCACAAGCCTTGCTTTTGTGAATGTACGCTCTTTTGCGATGAAAATGGGTGACTACTTATTTACTCAACTTATTTTAATATGCTTGTACCTTTTGAATGTATACTTAGTTATTCTGTAACTGAGGCAAATAAAAATTATTATTATTGAAATTAACAATCATTCATTGACACCTAACACAGAACTAGAAGAGCTGCATATTTGTGAAAAGAAACAAGAACTGGATTTCCTTGAAGAACTGGAAATTAGAAGACATTTAAAAAACCCACAATATGAAGTTGTCAATGTACAGTTAAATCTAGGGAGTTCTCTACTAATAAACTGTCTTCTTAGTGATAATTGTAAAGATCAGCAGATATAGTTTTCCTGGTTTTCTATATCATTGCACAGTTATACTGATCTTAATTGGAAAAATGATATCCAGGATATCACCATAGGGCTAATAATATCTAAGCTTCATTATTTGTAATCACATCTTCTTCTTTTTTCTATAAACATATATTAAGTCAATCACAAGTTAGGTCATTTCTTGGTCTAGCCAAAAATAACTACTAAACATCAGGTAGGCATCAAATAAAATGTAACTTCTGTCATTCTGACGATGATATTGATTTATCGAAACTATTTTCAATTTTTTAGAATGTTCAATAACTTTTATTATATTGTGGAATTAACTAGAAACCGTGAGTTTCATTTAAAACACTAATATGAGCAGATTCCACGAAGTAAGGGTCGAGACAGTTAATTTCAGAAATAGAATTATCAGAAAGGTGAATTTTCCTCATTCCTTGGTGTGGTAATTATTGATTATAGGATGCAATGTTAATTCACATTTGTTACACTTTTTGTGACATATTGCGCATCTAGTCTGCTTTTCTGTATATTACACTAGGTGATCTATTCTATCATATCGAGAGTGTTCATGTGAAGTTTCAGATTGCTTACTTGGGCCTCTTTTAGTTGTTTTTTTATGTGTTTCCAAAAACGCACACGCTATCGATTGTCTAAAACGCAACTGATCTTCTGTTCCGCCTCCAATTCGATACAATTGCCAGGAGTTCTGAACAGCCATATCCAAACAATGGCAAATTAGAGGAAAATACCATTTCCCCCCTTATTCCTGTTCTATAAAGGCTAATATTTTGATCTGCCCTGTCGACACCGCCCAAACATTCATTATATTTTTTTGTAATAGCAGGTTGATTCACCATTATATGCTTCTTTTCTTTATGAGAAAATCTTTTCACTTGATTTAGAGGAATAACTTGTAAGTGGTTTGAAGCATTACTCACGATATTATTGTCATGCCATTTACATTTAACGCTACTGGCTGTCTCGCAGAAATCGTATTTGAATGTTCCTGTTTCAGTTGTTTTCAATGCTACAGCTTGAGGTAATGGACACGCTTTTCCTAACCTGTTTTCTCGAATTGTCCCGGTAGCTTTGAAATTCATAGATAATAATCTCTCATGTAGTTGAAAACCAGTAAAAAATGATCAAAATATAAGTGAAAATAGAGCTGTGGATATCTTTGGCACAAGAGCTCTGCAAACTGGTGTACTACGCTCACTCAAAGTCCATAATATTTCAATCTGTCCTCTATCATTGTAGTCGAGCCCTGGTAGGGTTCAAACCATTCAATGTATCCTAATGTAGTAGCAGTCCAACATTTATAACCCCACCTAATAAGTTTGTTTTTGATAAATTGTTTTGAACCACGTCGACCATAGTAAGGTATAGTTTCATCCATACAGTGAGTTCCTGAGGTGGAGACATATCTAAAAATATCTGTTTCAATGATTCCACTGAAGGGCGAATCTTTGCGAATTTGTCATTTTGGTTTAAGTTTTGGTTATCACAACAATGCAAATTTTCCATAATATATCTGAAACGATTTCTTGATATTGCTTCACATACTATAATGTTATTGGTATCTTTCGTGTTTTCCCAATACATTTTGCGTCTTGGATGAGACGTATATCCAGTGAGTAACAAAACACCTATAAAGCATTTCATTACACTTTCTGTTATATCTCCGATCTTATTTATAGCTGAAGCATATTTGTTGCTAAAATTTGCCAGAAGCTAGAAAATATCATTAATAAAAGCAAGGAGGGGCCCTTCCAGGGGTGTATTGGTTCACCAGTTCCAAAGATTATATAACCACTCTGGTGTAGTCGGTGTATTGTCCACATCCTCTTCTCCTTTTTTCTATAAACATATACCAAGCCAATCACTAGTTAGGTTACTTCTTGGTCTAGCCAAAAATAACTACGAAACATCAGGTAGGCATAAAATGAAATGTAACTTCTGTCATTCTAACGATGATATTGATTTATCGAAACAATTGTCAATTTTTTAGAATTTTCAATAACTTTTATTATATTGTGGAATTAACTAGAGACCGTGAGTTTCATTTAAAAACACTATTATTATTATTATTATTATTATTATTATTATTATTATTATATGTATAGGTTCCTTAACTGTGGCTCCATCCTCTGTAACTAGTTCCTCAATTTTATCTTTATTTTGATTATTATTACTATTTTTACAACCTTTTATCAGAGTCTCCAATTGCTTAGAACTATTTTCACTTCCTGTTATTAGCTCTGAGTAATAATCTAACTTTGCTGCCTCAATAGATTTATCGACAATTCTCCTGTAATTTAAGTACTCTCTTTTTTTCGATATTTCCAGGGTCTTTAGAAAGTTCCCTGTAGAGCTTGTTCCTTCTCTGAACGTACATTGATAATTAGCACACTGTTAATCCAATTATTATTATTTGTAGTTAAATCAGAACCAAATTCGGACATTATTACTATATTTACACAGAGTTGTTATTTCACTATTTACAATTATTTTTAATTGTACAATGTTTCTTCACGGTTGCGAAAATTTTTTAATCAATAATCACGCATTTATTAATTCGATACCAAATTAAAGAATTACGAAATATTCTTGAGAATGTGTAGCTCAAAAATAGAGAAACTCACGATATATACCGAGAATGAAAAGCGTAGAAATAATAAAATAAGTTAGTAAAGTTACTTCAGTAAACTACTGAGATACAGCTTGAGGTTGACTCAAGCTGGAGATGAACCGATTCACTTGAAGAAACATTCACGACTGAGGGTTAGAAAGAACTGAAATCTTCTACAAGGAAGATCGTATACCATTAATAAAACATGTGCAAATCTTACAACACGTAGAGATATTTGCTTTTCTAGATAAAATTATATTGCATCAATAACGAGAGAATAGCTATCTTTACAAATTATATATCTTTTATGAGAGGTAATGCGTCAGAGTAGGTATATTTCGAACGTAGCTAATAAACCTTGAAGATTATGATAAGCGTCAAAGTGGTTCAAGCCGCGCGGACAATAGTTTTGAACTACAAAAGGGAATGTGAATTTTGTCGCAGTACAAAAGCACAAGAATAAATAAATGATATTTATTCTTGTGACAAAGGGTTGTAAATTCGATACAAACGAGAGAATTTATCAGGGAAAAAAATATATTTTCGAACAAGATGTGACAAACAATTTTTCGATAGAGATTGATGTGCATGCATTGGTTATTGGAAGGTTATGCCGATGCTAGGAAAATAGTTATAATATACTCTTTCTGATGTATCCATTTATTCCAAAACGATAAGAAAAACAAGATCGTGTAAGCATTAAAGCGCGTGAGTAGTGAAAAAATTATATCTGCGTAAAACTAAAAATGATAGACGATCTTCTCCGATAACACAAGTACCTATTGTATTTGCGCAAATATTATTTTAACCCCAAACCCATCACAAGTAGTTTTCCCTGAATGTTCAAATATATATTGCTTATCAATTCAATGCTTTAATAAAAACAATTATTAAGTTTATTCATTAGATATCTGATATTTGATGAAATTTTCTTGATTTCCCACTGACTTTGTCAATATCCTACATCTACAAATTCTAATAAGGTATAACTTGATGTCAATTATTCTTCAAGCCTCGTCAATTTTCAAAACAGATTTTAGTCAGAGGAACATGTAACACTTTCAACACATGAGTGTACTGTCAATAGATATTTTATCCCATCCACAATCAAAAAAACATCAAATTGAACTTCATTTATTATCACTAGTATCGTAACAATAATAAATATTAAATAAATATTAACCTATAAATCAAATAAAAAACATAATACTTCATAATACTAGTTGTCATTATCAATAAATTTGTTCAGTATGTGTCAAAGGGTTTCACCGCCATCGTTTCATAAAAGTTTACCAGCTTTGGATAAACATCTCCTTTAGGGTTCTTTTTAATAGTCACTGTCTCATTTATGTCCAAATATTTGAAGTCACCGAACTCCACTGTCGGCCAGATGACGTTGTTAAAAAGTTTAGATCGCTTTGGTGTTGGATTCCTGAAAAAAATTACTGTAGTTATTTAAGCCAACCATATGTTCACCGTATCAACCTTTCAAATTTGGTTACTACATTTTTTGTCATTCATCTCAGTCATTCTACCCCACATTTTTTCACCTACAAATATTATTTTCTAACTGCCGATCTACTTTTTCACATATAAATAATATTAATATATTTGTATAAATACTCACAGATACTTGACAAAATTTGTAATTAGTGTTCGAAATCTAACACTAGCAATTACATCTGCCTCTGAATAATTCTCTAATGTGGTTTTTTTGAAGTGTGTCCATAGATAAAGGTTGTCATCAGAGTGACCAGTTTTATCAGCACCTAAAATTCATAATTGTATGGCCCATTATGACTGTTCTCCAACAAGTTTTAGATGAAAGAGTTAACTTACCATCTATAGTTGGTCTGATCCCACCAAGTAGTCCACTATAAGAAAATTGATAGAAATAGACCTTGCTAAATTTCGATTGAATCTTTGCGTGTGTGATAATCGGCATATTAAAAGACATGTCACCCAAAAGCTAAAAATAATACAGTTTAATTAGAAACCATAAAATGAGAATTATTATCAATGTTATTAACAAAATTAACTTTTACCGAAAAGTCAAAAAGTATTTCTATAAAATACCCGTTATATATTAAAATGGACCAAAAATAATGAACATTTATTTGAAAAAATTATATATGTATATATATCTGGACGTGAGTCTTGAAAAGGACAATCTCCAATTTAATCGATTTTGAGATATATCCAGCAATAAAATTCCCGAGTTCAACTTCTATCGATACAGAAAAAGCCAATCTCCTGATGCTAAGGATACATGATGTACCAAAACTATTAAGAACTAAAATGGCCAATGTCCACCTGTCATGGAGATTGGCATTTCTCACGCAATAATCAGCAACAACCGTAACAAAATAATGAATGGAGATTGGCCCCTTTATTAAACCAAACCTAAAAATTTGTGTACCACATGACGTTTGGTGCTGCTTTTGATATTTTATTAGAATGTATTCCTAAAGAATCAAAATACTTGTATCTTTGCCTAATTGTGCTGAGAAGAAAAATCAAGGTAAGTTGCAATGAAGTATGCCAGCATTTTATTAACGAAGAATAGAGAACTCGTCTATTTAGTTCATTTTCTGAACTAAGTAGTCAAGCCCAGGATCAATTTTTATCGGAAACTGTTGAGGAAGGCTTGAAAAAACGAGAAAGGTTACCAGAAGGAAAGCTCCTTAGCTGGCGACAGTTTTCCTTAAAATATTATTTACAAAACATAGAAGGAAGCAGAATGCAAGTAAGCCGAACAATGTGCTTAAAAACATTTCGTTAAAAAAGATTAGAGTTATTTATGAAGAAAAAAGCATGGAATGCAACCTGAAAAAAGTGAATTGATTAAGGATAATATCCTTCAACATATCAAGAGTATTTCTTGCTATACTAGTCATTATTTCCGCGAAAAAACGTCGAAAAAATACATATTTTATTTCTGACTTGTCGATTTCACAAATATATAGGCTCTATTGCTTATATTGCGAAACTAATAATTTAGATTAATTAAAGGAATTTCAGTATCGAAAAATACTTAACGAATAATTTATCTTTTCACCACCCGGCCAATGACATATGTGCAAAATGTGACCAATATAATCGAACAATTAAATTAATTGACAGCTCTGCTAATTCAACAGAGGAACAATAGGAAGAAAAATGATACAATCAAAACAACAAAAAAACACTTAGATTTGGTTGAAAAAGCATATAAATGTAAGGCTAAGGACAAACAGAGAAGGAAAGTAGATCCAATTTTTGTAACAATCACTTTCGATTGGAAAACGTGTCTACCAACGCCATATCTAAGAAACGGCGTACCTTTTTACAAAAGACAGTTATGGACCTATAATCTAACAATATATAAAACAGATACAAATGGCAAAGAGACAACCTGCATTTTATGGAATGAAACAATAGGGGATCGTGGCGGACAAGTAATAGCTACCTGTATAAGAAAGTTTATATTATCCTTGGAATCATATAAAATTCAGGAATAATTTTTATAGCGATTCTTGTCTAGGCCGAAATAGAAAAATAGAAATATTCACATTACCATAATGTTTTGATACATTTTAAAGGAGCTCCCACCAATCACTGAGATAAACCGTAAGTTCATGGAACCAGGCCATACTCACATGGAGTCAGGTACTATTCATGACACTATTGAACGATCCAAGCAAAAAACATCAATGAATATAGAAGTTCCACATGATTGGATTAATTTCATTAAAACATCTGTGTACAGTAAAAAGACTATGAGCATGATTGAGATATCTATAAATGAGTTTATAAATTATGAGACTTTCCATAAATCTTCGCTAGTCCATAGAAAAAAAGATGATAAAGGAAACGCAATCCCATGACTTATAATTGAGTAGATGGAATTTAAGAAAGATCCGGAACTTCAGTTTTCTAATACAGACTTCCGCGATGGGGAATTTCGAAAAGTTGATTTAAGCAGAGGATCGTTAAGAACTCGACAAAACCATAGTGATTTTGAATTAAAAACTCTGCACGATCAACCATTATCGATAGCTGATTTAAAATATAATAATTTACTAGAACTTTTGCCTTATGCCAATGCCAATAAAATAATTATTCACACACTTGAAATTATAATCATATTGATTCTAAATATTACTTACTACACATGTTGACGTTTCGGTCATCCTTTTTGACCGTTATCAAAACTACAAATACAGTCTTTATGAATAACTACATACAACTATAGAAAGCTTACCTCAAAGTGTAGTTAATCCGGTTCAGAACAAAACAACACAATATTAAAATGTCTCAACATCACACTCATACATTTACGTCATTTTAAAATTTTGAACATATTAATCACATTGTGACGATTTCCCATTTCGTTGTATTCTAAACTTATTAGGCATGTAATTAGTACCGGCTTACAACAATTACCAGTATTCATAAGAGTGGGATATATAAATAATTAAGCCCACTAATGTCTTTGTTTGTATTGATCGTCAGGTTGCATTTTTGGATTGCTATCAGTTCGTAAAACTCTCAGATCTAAATTATTTTCGGTTTTTAAAATATTTGTGTTGTTTTCATCAAGTTGATGTTCTTTGGTTATTATATGATTAGTCAAAGCTGTGGCATTTTTTATCGCATTTGTGACTTTCTATTCTACATTCCAGATATTGACTAGTTTGACCACTCATATAAGTTGCCTCACAGTTTTCGCATGGAATTTCATATACGATGGTATATGGTATTGGAATTATTGATATCAACCGAAAAAAATGTTTAGATAATAGGTTGTGCGGCTTTAAAATGTTTTATAACTCTGGAAATAAAGTTGAAAATAGAGAAAGAACGGATAGACAAAAGTTTATTTGCCTTTCTTTTATAAACGGTTTATCTCAACAGTTTTAGCGCCCATTCAAGAATTGTAACCTACAAATATGCCATAAACCGCTCAACCTATTATCTAAACCTTTTTCTCAGTTAAAATCAGTAGTTCCAATACTAAAGAGAAGTAACATCGTATATGAAATTCCATGCGAAAACTGTGAGGCAACTTATATAGGTCAAACTAGTCAATATCTGAAAAATAGAATAAAAAGTCACAAATACGATAAAAAAATGCAACAGCTTTGACTAAATAATAACAAAAAAACATTAATTTAATTATGAAAACACAAAGATTTAAAAAAACCGACAATAATTTTAAGATAAGGGAGATTTATGAAATAATAGCCATCCAAAGATGCAACCAGGAGATCCATGGAAAAAAAAGACATTAGTGGGCATAATAGTTCATATATCCCAATCTTATAAATACAGATAATTGTAGCTGGCCGGTACTAAATACATGCCAAATAAGTTTAGTAGACAAAGAAATGCGAAATCGTCACAATATGATGCATATGTTATATTAAATTGACGAAAATGTTGAGACATTTCCATGTTGTGTTGTTTTGTTTGTTTTGTTTTGAACCGGATTAACTACACTTTGAGGAAAGCTTTTTATAATTGCATGTATGTATTCATAACGACTGTGTTTTGTTTGTAGTTTTGATAAAGGCCAAAAAGGATGACCGACACGTCAACACGTGTACTCGTATAAAGTATGGTATGATATATATATATATATATATATATATATATATATATATATTTGATTTCGTGTTCTTGGGTTAGGTCATAAATAAATGAAAAACTAAATATCGTCTACATACTTTGACGTTTCGCTCCTTGTTGGGAGCTTGCTCGAAAAGATGTTATGTCTTATTTGGACAGAATAAAATATTTGGAACGTGTACAAAAAGGACACTGAACATATAAAAACAAGTTTGTTGATAAAATAATAAAGGTGTTCATCTCAGAACCAAATTTACGATATACGAGTGAAATCAAAAGTGTGTAGTATTTTTATTTTGTTATTGGATGTATATATTTTGGTTTCCTAATTCATTACACAATTGAATTATGATAAATTTGACTTAGATTTTTTATTTCTTGTTTATCGTTCAATGAATTATTTTCTTCTTTTTTATGTACCATTTCTTTGATTGCTAATTTATGGTAATTAGAATCCTGGGTTAGTATTTTTGTGCTATTGAAGTCAAATTCATGGTGTTCCCTGGTTTCGTGTTTATGTAGGGCGGTAGACGCATTTTTTGTGTACTTGTGACCATTTAAGCGATTTTCTAGAGTTTGTGTTGTCATACCTACATATTTCTTCGGGCAGTTTAAACATGGTATAGAATACACTACGTTAGATTTTTTTTTGGTTTTAATTGGGCTTTTCAGTTTAGTGAACAATGGCGATAAGGTATTTTGAGGTCTGTGACATACGTTAATGTTGTGTTTAGATAAAACGTATTTTAGTTTTTCTGACAGTTGGTTTGTGTATGGTATTGATATGTATCTGTTATTATTTATTTGAGTTTGTTTTTGATTATTTTTATTATTGTTGTAGAATTTGTATGTGCGTTGTTTAAAAATTCGTTCTATGTTTTTTATCGGGAAGTGATTGTTTCTTAGGGTGTTTTTGATATGTTTTAAAAGTTCCGGACGGTATTCTGGAGAAGTAAGTTTTATAGCTCGGTCCGTCAATCCAACAATTACACTGTTTTTTTGTGCATTCGAATGATTTGAATAGTAAATAAGATATCGGCCGGACCATGTCTCTTTTTGATATAGTTTGGTTTTTATTTTGTTGTCATTGGTTCGAATTAATGTTAGGTCTAGAAAATGTATTACATTGTTCTCTGTTTCGATTGTAAATTGAAGTTTTGGATGGAAACTATTAAATGAATTTAACATATTATCAATTTTATCTGACGGAATAGCCGCTATGCAATCGTCAACAAATCGTTTAAAAACAATACATCAAAATCTAAATTCCCTAGTACGCCTTCCTCCAGATGTTCCACTACTAACTGTGCTAAGGTTGAGGAGATAGGAGAACCCATTGTACAACCATCCAATTGTTGATAAAACGATTTGTTGACGATTGCATAGCGGCTATTCCGTCAGATAAACTGGATAATATGTTGAATTCTTTTAATAGTTTCCATCCAAAACTTCAATTTACAATCGAAACAGAGAACAATGTAATAAATTTTCTAGACCTAACATTAATTCGAACCAATGACAACAAAATAAAAACCAAACTATATCAAAAAGAGACATGGTCTGGCCGATATCTTAATTACTATTCTAATCGTCCGAAGGCACAAAAAAACAGTGTAATTGTTGGATTGACGGACCGAGCTATAAAATTTACTTTTCCAGAATACCGTCCGTAAGTTTTAAAACATATCAAAAACACCCTAAAAACAATCACTTCCCGATAAAAAACATAGAACGAATTTTTGAACAACGCACATACAAATTCTACAAAATAATAAAAATAATCAAAAACAAACTCAAATAAATAATAACAGATACATATCAATACCATACACAAACCAACTGTCAGAAGAACTGAAATACGTTTTATCTAATCACAACATTAACGTATGTCACAGAACTCAAAATACATTATCGCCATTGTGCACTAAACTGAAAAGCCCAATTAAAACCAAAAAAATCTAACGTAGTGTATTCTATACCATGTTTAAACTGCCCGAAGAAATATGTAGGTACGACAACTCAAACTCTAGAAAATCGCTTAAATGATCACAAGTACACAAAAAATGCGTCCACCGCCCTACATAAACACGAAACCAGGGAACACCATGAATTTGACTTCAATAGCACAAAAATACTAACCCAGGATTCTAATTACCATAAATTAGCAATCCAAGAAATCGTACATATAAAAAAAGAAAAGAATTCATTGAACGATAAACAAGACATAAAAAATCTAAGTCAAATTTATCATAATTTAATTGTGTAATGAATTTGGAAACCAAAATATATACATCCAATAACAAAATAAAAATACTACACACTTTTGATTTCACTCGTATATCGTAAATTTGGTTCTGAGGTGAACACCTTTATTATACGACGATATTTAGTTTTTTATTCATTTATGACCTAAACACAAGATTACGAAATCAAAAATATTTTGAATGGTCGAAGAAAATTAAAAATAATATATATATATATATATATATATATATATATATATATATATATATATATATAAAACTAGTGAATATTGGGGATTGCAGCAAAAAATTGGAAAAGATATACTCTTAGCGGAAAATGTCCAAGCTTTCGAGGATGTTTGTCCTCATCATCAGGGAAACTAGAATGAAAAAACAACAGTTAAATACTGTGGTCAAAGAGAATAATTAAAAATGAATTTCACAACCACGTGTGTACTTACCTCCGAAGTGAGGTTAGATTCCATAAAGATGTAAAATCGTAAACTACAAGTCGTAAATTGTGGAATATTTAAGTAGGAATTGAACCAACGGCCTAATCAATCGTGTCATAGCAACAATTGTAATTGTCGCAGCATTTTATAAAATAAAACCATTGATTTCATCTTCGTGTGTCACCATACTAAACGCCGGCGAGGAAATGATATATTTTGCCTCCAAAAGGGAAGTGGCAAGAGACAAACAGTGTTACCAACGTCAACAATGAGCTGTGGGACAATGCCACTATTTTCGTAATGGTAGCTGTAGGGCTAACAATTGGTGTAATGAGAAGATGTAATATTGTTGAAAAGAGGAAGAGAGAAAGAAAATGTGAGACAGAGCTAGGAGAACGCTCTCATTTTTATTATGTTTAGAGTGCGTAGAGAACATCACTTCGTTTGGACTAACACAAAGGAAGAAAAGAGAAGACAACAGAAAAGAATATTAATATGTAATAATAAATATAGTAATTAAGTAATTTAATAGTTCTCCAATCTGAATGTATCTACCAACACCAATACACTCAAAATTAGGTTTAATTAATTATTTGTTTACTTGAATGTATCTACCAACACCAATACATTCAAAGTAAGTTTATTATTATTATTATTGAATTAAAGTAAAAAGGGTGGTGTTGTCAGGAGCAACATAGTTATTTCCCACCACTTGATGTGCAAAATTAGTATCTAAGGACAACAAAAATGAGTAGATCTCACTTAAGTGATCAATATCAGTTTTCCTGTTAATTACATTATTGTTTTGTGAAATAAAAGCCATTTCCAAGAATGATCTTTTCGTTTTGTTAGACTCAGTCGCTAACACCTTCACAGCCTCATAATTCATCTGATGATCAAGAGAATTTACATGAAAAGCTAACGCGCACCTCTCTGGGTGTAATCTAGCATCACTCTTATGTGAAACTATACGGCTAGATAGAGATCTTAAAGTCTGTCCGATATATTGTTTATCACAATCTCTGCAAGGAATACTGTACACCACGTTAGTAAGTGAAGTCAAGGGGTCTTTATCTTTAACTCTAGAGTAAATCGATCTGATTGGAAGAACAGTTTTATTAGCAATTTTAAAATCACCACATGAACGGAGCAATCTGGCAAGTCTCGGAGTTATGTCCCTCATATATGGCAAAGTAGCGAAAACCGGTCGAGAAGGGGACACATCAGTTCCAACATCCGTCTGGGCTAAGTTAGGATGGCTATCTTCATGCAACAAATCCACAGCATTAGATGTGCTGAATAATATCTTATTCAATAAAGGTCTTGGATAAGAGTTATCCAAGAAAAGGTTAAGTAAAATATTAAGATTTTTATTATGAAAAACATTATTTGAAATTCTGAGTACTCTCTGCTTCATTTGTTTAACCAAATTCACTTTCATGGAATGTTTGTGGTAGGAGTGATAATTAAGATATCTACCAGAGCTGCATGGCTTCCTGTACCAATCTATAATAATTATATTGTTGTTACGAATAAATTTTGTATCTAAGAAAGGTACGGAATTCTCGAAGTCTTCCATTTCGATTGTGAATTGGATATTAGGATCAAAGCTATTAAATGTATCCAGAAGTTCATCAAGGCCTTCTCGAGGAAGTGCCAAAATAATGTCATCAACATACTTTTTTATAAAAAAAGGAGTAAAAGAAAGAACAGGTATGACTGTATCCAGAACATCGTCCATGACATATGCTGCTAAGATAGGAGAAATTGACGCTCCCATTGGAGTACCAAAAGTTTGTTTGTAAATTTTGTTATTCAAGGAAAAATAAGTACTATCAAAAAAAAAACTATTAATTCAAGAAAAGCTTCCTTCGGGATGGAGCAATGGACACTGATACGATCCCAACCCTTATCGATAGCTCTCAAACAAGCATCAAGATAAACATTACTGAACAACGAGACCACATCCAAACTGGCCAGAACATAATTTTCTGGAATTTCAAAGTTATTAAACTTTTCAGAGACTTCAAAAGAGTCTTTGATAAAATACAAATTTTCATAATCATACGCTTTCGTCAGTATTTCTGTGCAGAACTGTGCAATATTTCCTGTGGGGGCTCCTATGGAAGCCACTATCGGTCTTACAGAGAGAACTGGTTTATGAATTTTCGGAAGAGAATAAAATTTAGGAGGGACACCAAACTTACTTTGAATGTATTGGTGTTGGTAGATACATTCAAGTAAACAAATAATTAATTAAACCTAATTTTGAGTGTATTGGTGTTGGTAGATACATTCAGATTGGAGAACTATTAAATTACTTAATTACTATATTTATTATTACATATTAATATTCTTTTCTGTTGTCTTCTCTTTTCTTCCTTTGTGTTAGTCCAAACGAAGTGATGTTCTCTACGCACTCTAAACATAATAAAAATGAGAGCGTTCTCCTAGCTCTGTCTCACATTTTCTTTCTCTCTTCCTCTTTTCAACAATATTACATCTTCTCATTACACCAATTGTTAGCCCTACAGCTACCATTACGAAAATAGTGGCATTGTCCCACAGCTCATTGTTGACGTTGGTAACACTGTTTGTCTCTTGCCACTTCCCTTTTGGAGGCAAAATATATCATTTCCTCGCCGGCGTTTAGTATGGTGACACACGAAGATGAAATCGATGGTTTTATTTTATAAAATGCTGCGACAATTACAATTGTTGCTATGACACGATTGATTAGGCCGTTGGTTCAATTCCTACTTAAATATTCCACAATTTACGACTTGTAGTTTACGATTTTACATCTTTATGGAATCTAACCTCACTTCGGAGGTAAGTACACACGTTGTTGTGAATTTCATTTTTAATTATTCTCTTTGACCACAGTATTTAACTGTTGTTTTTTCATTCTAGTTTCCCTGATGATGAGGACAAACATCCTCGAAAGCTTGGACATTTTCCGCTAAGAGTATATCTTTTCCAATTTTTTGCTGCAATCCCCAATATTCACTAGTTTTATTCCTAACTAGTCAGCAAAGACTATCTTTCTTCTATATATATATATATATATATATATATAGGGTGTAGCAGTCAACAGTGGGGCTGGTGAGAAATCAAACAATTTTATTATTCATCAAGCTTTCAACCCTTGTTTGGGGTCTTCCTCAGGATAACTACAAATACGAGTATTATATATTTAAAAACAATACGTTACAAAACATAGTCGTACTTACTAAAATGGATTGTCAGATCGACTATACCATAAAAGTTGGAAACAATAAAAACTCCATAAAGAATATATACATTTAAAAAACACTTAAAAATAACATAAAAACCGTTACAAATAATAACATTGTACTGATTTGGAAATTTTTTTATCGGATCAACCACACAATGAATATTACATTTTAAGATGTTAGAAATTAAAAGATAAAACTCCAAATGAAAACAAATGATAACAAATGGTAAAAGTGACAAATAGCATGGAACAACACGGTGAGCACGGAACAACACAAAATGGCCTTTAACTAAAATGCAAACCAGCGAACACTACATTAACGAAGATGTTATGCATTGTTAGTGTGCTGTGTTAAGGGAAATATTTTAGGAATTTTGTTCTTATTATTCTCATACTCCAAAATGTAATTATAGATGAGACTCAGATTTTGAGTATCTGATCTAGTGTTGAGGGGTCTTTCAATTTTATTAATAAACACCATCTCCAAAAAAATCCTTTTATAGTAGTTATTTTCTCCAATTAAAACTTCAACTCCTTCGAAATCCATATCATGTTGTGATTCAATAACATGGGTCGACAGAGCGCAAGACGGCCTTCCCAATCTGCAATCGCTTTTGTGAGATGTTATTCTACCCTGCAAAAGCCTTGAGGTTTGTCCAATGTATGCTTTATGACAATCCTTGCAATTGATCACTACATTCCTTTTCTTGACATGAAGGTCCATAGAGACAATCAAGGAGTATTACGCACATCTTGGTACCGTAAACCCATGGCAAGTAATAGATTTCTTAATTACCATTCCAATCACACCATGCAAATGAAAGTTAATTTAATTCATACTATGAGAAGCCGCGTATGCCAATTGTCTCATCCTCAATACAGAAATCGTGATTTGAAAATGCTTTACAATATATTTATTGATAATTCTTATCCTTCTAAACTTCTCAACAACATTATTTTCAGTTCTTCTTTTCCAATCCAACGTCGGTTGGCTATAGTTAAGAGTTCTAATGTTGATGATATACGTGAAACTGATATGAAATTTGTTTCATTACCTTATATCAATGATCTGACTCCCAAACTTATTACTGTTTTGAAACACATTCCACATGTTAAGATTTCAACGAGGAATGTGAAAACTGTAGGTTCCCTGTTTACCCGCACCAAAACTAAAGTCAAACCGTTAGAAAGTTCCAATGTTGTGTATAAGATCAATTGCAAGGATTGTCATAAAGCATACATTGGACAAACCTCAAGGCTTTTGCAGGGTAGAATAACATCTCACAAAAGCGATTGCAGATTGGGAAGGCCGTCTTGCGCTCTGTCGACCCATGTTATTAAATCACAACATGATATGGATTTCGAAGGAGTTGAAGTTTTAATTGGAGAAAATAACTACTATAAAAGGATTTTTTTGGAGATGGTGTTTATTAATAAAATTGAAAGACCCCTCAACACTAGATCAGATACTCAAAATCTGAGTCTCATCTATAATTACATTTTGGAGTATGAGAATAATAAGAACAAAATTCCTAAAATATTTCCCTTAACACAGCACACTAACAATGCATAACATCTTCGTTAATGTAGTGTTCGCTGGTTTGCATTTTAGTTAAAGGCCATTTTGTGTTGTTCCGTGCTCACCGTGTTGTTCCATGCTATTTGTCACTTTCACCATTTGTTATCATTTGTTTTCATTTGGAGTTTTATCTTTTAATTTCTAACATCTTAAAATGTAATATTCATTGTGTGGTTGATCCGATAAAAAAATTTCCAAATCAGTACAATGTTATTGTTTGTAACGGTTTTTATGTTATTTTTAAGTGTTTTTTAAATGTATATATTCTTTATGGAGTTTTTATTGTTTCCAACTTTTATGGTATAGTCGATCTGACAATCCATTTTAGTAAGTACGACTATGTTTTGTAACGTATTGTTTTTAAATATATAATATTTGTAGTCATCCTGAGGAAGACCCCAAACAAGGGTTGAAAGCTTGATGAATAATAAAATTGTTTGATTTCTCACCAGCCCCACTGTTGACTGCTACACCCAGTTCTTGATGAACATATTTTGTTAATATTCATCAGTCAAACGTACCAATACTTTTATATATATATATATATATATATATATATATATATATATACATATATATACAAATTCTTTGTTTCTCTTTAACCTTGTATATAATTTTATTCATTTTTCTTGGGCATCAGGTTAATCGTGAACTCTTTATCATAAATTGATAAAGAATTTACCATTAACCTGATGCCCAAGAAAAATGAATAAAATTATATATATATATATATATATATATATATATATATATATATATATATTTATTAGTTATCGACCGTTACTTAATTATAGAATATTTCATAAATTTCGGGTATAGCGGTCTGTAGGCAATTAAAACTGCAATTTTTCTAATATTCTCTATACTTCGCCATTGTTTAATAGCTTCTTCAGGAGAAATTCTACAATAATTAGTGATGTACATTTCAAATCCCATTAAAATTAACAATAAACTAAAACTGAAATGGCTCACATATCTCAAGAAACTAATATCATTAATAAGAAAAGTGATCATAATAATTTAAGTGATATTTATTATTACTTATTGTCTATTGATAAAAACCATAAAAGTTTTCCAATTTCAAATTCTTCTTCTATTTACAAAAACAGTTTGTAGGTTAATAAAATGTCATTTCTATAATCAAAAAAGGAAGAAGATAACCACAAATACATTAACTGTTTATAGATCTATGGTTAATTTAAACATATCCTTAATTTCTTTAATTATTTTTATGTTCCAATATAAAAAAGAATAACTATTTAAAACGATTTTATTTACTTTCAATTTGACAATTATTTTTAAAAAATTCAAATATTTCTTTTGATGTTAAATACAATTTACCATTTACATCTATTATAATATATATTCTCATATACTTTATCCTTGATAATGGAATTAATAAATTCTGAAAGCTTGGACATAAAAAGTATGAAGGGTACTCGTTTTAATTTGCCGCTTCCCCAATAAACCTATGTTTACTAATAATTATACGGCAAAGATCAAGTTTTACTATACATTTATATATATATATATATATATATATATATATATATATATATATATATATATATATATATTTATGGTCAAAGAAAATAAAAAAGTAAATATATATATATATATATATATATATATATATATATATATACTGGGTGTTTCATTATTGATTGGAAATATTTTAACTATCGAATCCAATCCAAAAGATTGAGATTCAACTCAAATCACTTAGATACTTACCCTAACGGCATGACCTGGATTATCCAGTAATAATCCGTCAGTGTATATACGTCGTAGACTCTCGCCCGCTTTTCTTTTCGATATTGCGTCTTTTATATGCATATTTTTGTTGATTAGTTTTGAAAGATCGTTATCATACTGTTGTAACTTCGACTGAAAATGGGGATCTGAAAAAGCATACAATGTAATTTATAAGGGGAAATGTAATTTAAAATTGAACAATAATTTCTCATAATTTTCGAAGAACAGAAATCTGAACGAAGAAATAATCATTTATTCTGGGCAAAATGGAGCTGATCCATCGAGCACAAATCTCTTCTTTTTTCTAGAAGCATTTTCATGAATTGAAGTAGTGTGCATTGGAACTTCAGATTTATTACTGATGAGAATCACTAATTTTCGTTTGTGTTTATTCTGTGAGCAAATGTCGCGAATCATTGTTGAATTTGCAGGTACAATAAGTGGAATTACTGACAATACAATCAATCTCTCTATATGAGTATAACAAAAGATTGAACTTTTTTCTCTGAAGAGACTAATCTTCATAGAACGCAGGTTTATCTTAACAGAAAATGCCCAATTATTCTTGACAAAAAATTACTGAAACCTCAGATTAGTTCATCTGCCGAAATGATTTGATTGAATTGCTAGTTTCACAATTTCTTCCCCGGCGACAATATGTTGAGAAAAAATAATATATCTCACTTTAATATCTAAATTGTGCTCACCAGAAGCTTTAGAAATTAATTCTTCGGAAGTGATGCCAATCATAAGTGGAACTTTGCTGAGTTTTCCATGTTCGATGGCTATAAACTGTTTCTCAGTTATAAATGCTTTTGAATGTTTAGGTTCAATTGTAGGTGTAAACCGAAATCCTTGTAGTATTTGATCATTATCAATACTTTCCTGAAACACAGTAAATGTTATTTTATATTCAAAGTTTGAAGCTAAAATTAACTGAAATATTCCATTTTAACCCAAGAATTTCCAAAATTTAGAACCAATTATATTGACACCGATGAATACGAAAATTGCCAGAAAATATAGATATAAGTTCTATAGATAGAGTATTCGAAATTTTGAGCAGATTTTTTGTAATACATATGTTAAATAATGATATAAAAAGCAGAGTTTGAAATGTGTACACTTTTAAAAAGTATCAGTGCATCATTAATTATTGTGGGAATTTCGAGAGCATAAAATGCTTTTATCATGACCTTCACAATGGAAAATAAAAAGTTTTGAAGATTAAAACTAACTTTTCCGCATTTAAAAAATCGAGAGGCTTTATCGTGCTAACAAACCGAAATTTCTCCAAAAATGTAGAATATCTGGATTTATGGGACCCATTGTACTGGCTCTGGTGAGCTGAAAACCAATAGGCTCCACCTATGAGACGCCCTGAACAATATCCTACCATTAAATTAGTCACTTGTGTACATTTCTCCAAAATGAAATTTCGGATACAATAGAAATTCATGATACATAAAATTGAATCTACCTTAAAACTTGCCGCAACTCTATTAATATCCCTGGCTCGTTCACTCCTTAAAATTTTTAATAATTCTTGAGAAGTATTGGTGTTTTTGAAATTGGTATTTAGTACACAACCCATTTTATATGCTATTTCTCTATGGTCCCTTTGATATGACCAAGGTGTCAACATTGAACCACTTTGAGCTATTGCAGCTCTGAATAAACCTAAAAAACAAATTTCTGTATTGAAATGTACAGTAAATATAGATAAAATTATTTGTTGGGATATCTCCCGAATTTTTGACACGAATCCTTTGAAATGAAAACTTCTTCAATATAATTGCCGTTAATATACATTTTTCTTCCATTTCTTCCCGTTTTATGAATAAATAAACATATGAACAAAACACTCATGAATGTTAATTGCATATTTTACCATTATCTAGATGAGATAATGTTAGCAATGCTGAGAATATGAAAAATATCTCTTTGTCCCTTCACTCATTCTATTTCCAACTAATTTGTTAAACTGGTAGAGTTTGAGTAAATTTGTTCTCAATCTTTAGAGTTACAAGAAATATCGCACAAACTGTGATATAGATGAAACTAAAAGTATGATAAAGATGGGAAAAAAGGAAAGAAATGGTAATCATCGAGATAATGACTGGACTTACTGGCTGATTTTTTATTCAATAGATGAAAAGTTACCGATGCTGCTCCTGCACTTTGTCCAAACAAAGTAACTTTCTGAGGATCGCCTCCAAAATATTTGATATTATGTCCCACCCATTTTAAAGCTAACTGCTGATCTTTCAATCCAAAATTACCAGGTATTACCTCATCTCCAGTCGTCAGGAATCCTGGAAACATACTTAAAGTTCAATAAGAAATTCTGTAATGAAAATTGGAAATAGAAAAATCTCTGGTTAAATATATGACAAGCAACAAAGAGATTCGGGAGTATTTTACGCACATAGAAAAAGAAGCTACTTAAAAGAGTGGTTACCGCAGTCATGCATGTTTCTGGCTCATTAGCAGTCTTCAGTACGGTATAATCAATAAGGGTGTAAAACCTTGGAGCAAAGCTGTTGACTGAGACATTAGAAAATACAACGGATTTCAACAGGATAGCCAAACTCAACATTTATGCCATCAACGTTTGAAGATATCGAATTTTTGAGACAACATCCAACGTCGATATGGAGGCGCATATAGCCTTCCCGTCTGAAATTTACGACCCAGAGTAATGAAACAACAACAAGATGTACGAATAATGCGCGACATGTAAACAACAAGCAGAAAGTAGATTCTAGGCTATTTCTGCAGAAAAAGTGGTTACTAAAAAGAGTGGTAAGTGCAGACATGCATGTTTCTGGCACATTAGCCGTCCTCAGTATGGTATAAACAAGTGAGGTTGTGAAACCAGGAAACATGAAAAAATACAACGGATTACTACAGGACAGCCAAACGCAATATTTGTGTTATATTTCTGCGTGAAATACCCACGAATATCTTTGTTGCTTGTTATTTACATGTCACGCATTATTCGTACATCTTGTTGTTTCATTACTCTGGGTCGGAAGTTTCAGACGGGAGGGCTATATGCGCCTCTGTGTCGATATTGGTTGTTGCCACGAAACTTCGAGATCTTCCTATATTGATGACAAAAAAATATTGCTCCCAGGTTTTACACCCTTACTTGGTTATACCGTATGAGCCAAAAACATGTATGTCTGCGGTTACCACCCTTTTCAGTAGCCCCATTTTCTTTCTGGGTGAAATACCCACGAATCTCTTTGTTGCCTGTTGTTTACATGTGACGAAGACAAGAGTTTTGATGCAGGTTTCTAGCTCATATATATATATATATATATATATATATATATTTATATATATATATATATATATATATAATTGTTTATTTATGATATATAATTAATTTTATATTTAGTTTTGTAATTTTTATATGTAACCTCGGCTTGCTCAAAATTTAATATTTTTTTTAAGTTTATGTTTATCTAAATTATTTAAATCCTCAGTCGGAAACATGAAACTCCTCCCTTTGAGTTCAGGATGCATTAAACCAATGATTGATGAAATTTATTCATAATCTTACCTTTTTCCTTTGTGATCTCTTGATGACACTAAATCTCTTAAATAAAAAGATTGAAATACGAAGATAATGCTAATTTATTCATGGATGTGATAAGAATAAAAATTACCAACACTTTAATGTAAAACTATTTAATAAAATATTTCGAAACTATTGATTTAATTAGAACATTGAAATTTATGAATTTTTGCCACCCTATATAATATACATTCTTAGCTACAAATTATTCTCACTATTGCGTCGGCGCATAATATCCAAACGCATGCGCTCCTGTAATATAATATGATACGAGGAAAGATTTTCCCACTATAAGAAGCGTCTATTCAGTTAACATGCCACTAGCACGTTGGTAATGGTGAAGTTTTTAAAAAGTTATAAAATATATACCATCAATTACATATACGTGTGTATTTGTAACATAAATATGTGTGAGTTATGAATATGAAGAAAGTGATAGACAATAGTTAGGCATGCAATAATTAGAAAGAAGCTGTGAAAATTATTGGAACATTCATGATGCACGTGATGTATCTAATGGATGAAATTACAAAAGGTGAGTACAATAATTTTTAGTGATTAAATATGCAATTATCAATAGACAAATTTATGATGCATCATATTCTTATGGTTTTTTGGCCTTTTTTTTAATGCATTATTTGATTCGAACGTTCTAATAATAATTTGATTGTTCACTTTGATATATGTTAAATGGAATTCCAAATAAGTTTATTTAAAAAACACAGACCTTAGTTTTTGATATCACTGCCGGCTGCAACTCTCATCTTCTAATTCTTGATGATATCTCACAAGAGATATGAACCTTCAGTACTGCTTTATCCTTACACAGGATTAGATACACTTGTTATTAGTTTGATTTTACTTTTTGATGTAAATTTAACGTTTAACCATTTCTTTTAAACAAAATTTTCACAGAAAGCCATCTCCATCAACGCGTCCTCTCTAACACCCCAAATCGACTTTTCTTCTTTTTAAAATCAACAAGCATCTCGGCTTCCCCAATCCATAGCTCACTTATTTGTTATTTTTAACAAAAATTGTCATTTTCATGTCTTTTAGTTATTAATTTAAAATACTTGAATTTTTTTGTCCTGGAGTGTAATCACACTGATTCACTATTATTTCTATTGCACTAAGGAATCTATATTATGTCCTTTTTTCCTTATACAATAGTTAATTTGTTGATAATTATGTTGTTTAGCTATTTTCATAAATGTTTATTTTTACAAAATTCACAACCTACATTAGTAATTTACCTATATGTAATTGATTCTTTTTTTAATTTTGAATTTTATTCTATAACTTTTCTATATAAACTCTTGATTATTTTAGTTTTTTTTAATTAAAGTTCTATATACCATAGATAATCAATGATTTTATGTTGGTAATTAAAATTCACTAGGATTCATTACTTCCTGTTTATATTCATTTCCTTTTCATAAGTTTGAGCTGTGTTCCATCTATTTTATGCCATACCGTTTTCAACCCTTTATGAAATTACTGAATGAATGCATGAAATTCTAAACTTTTACTATTAAAACTCATGTGAATAATGTTAAGCTATTATTGGACTGATTATTTTTTTATATTATTTTAGGTTTCAAGATATAATATGAAATTTCTTACTGCGGAAACTCCTATGGCAGTGTTCAGCACCATGTGAAATTCCTTGGCATTGACATCTATTTGGAATTGCTTGTACAGGTAACATTTAATATTTAATTAGCTGTTATTGTTTTTGGATTTTCTATTCTTTATCCCTTTTTTAAACAATCACATCAATATTTAACCAGATTTATTCATATTTCATTCTTTTTTTTATATTATTATATTTGACTTGTTATGGATTTTTTTATAATGGTTGTGTCTACTGACACACCTTCCGTTATAATAGGACCTTGTTGTCATGTTTATTTATTTCAATTTATTTACAAAACTAGATAACTAGTTGAATATATATATATATATATATATATATATATATATATTTTTGGAAAAATTTTTCTTGGGATTGTAGGTTCCTAGTTAAACAAATCAAATGATTTTTTTGGCTTCAATTAACATTTTTGTTTTTGTTTACGTTTCGGACATATCGTGTCCTTCACCAGAACACAATTCTACAAATAGATGAGAAAAAATTAACAATTTATACACTACATATGTCTATCCTAAAAATAACTTACCATAAAACAAGAGCTTGGCGAGCGCATGTTAAAATATGTTAAAATACACGAAAACAATCATTTTTATTAAAAACATTTAGTATCAATATAAAACCCACATACAACTGCCAGTACACTACATTATATTATGACAATAATTACTTCTTAAAAGGAACAAAAATTTTTATTGTTAGTAAATAGAACTAGTTCTTTTTTTTGTATTGTATTTAGTAATTGTAATGGAACAAGGTTTTTAATACACATCAATTTTTGTCTTTGAAAAATTTTTTTACTGATGTTATTCTGGTATAAGGATTTAGAGATATTACAGGATGTCATTTCATTTATATACAATGCACCGGAAAAGACATCTATTTGATTAAATTAACATAAATTTTTGATAAATTATTTGTGTCAGATTTAGCATTGATAGAATATGGGTTTTTTTGGATTTCTATCATTTCATAGACTTCTCTTTTTTTTGGTGGCTTTCAATTCTCAATATTTTTGTGCTGTCATAGTCAAATGTATGTTTGTGTTCAGAACTATGATTTGTATATATATATATATATATATATGCTAGGAGGAAGGGGTGAGTTACGTGATTCGTTCGTTAATATAGGAAGTGATCCAATTTCGTAGTCTCAATCTGCCTACTTCTTGGAATTTTACCAGAAATAGAAATAATGTAATCAATAAAATAAAATAACAAAAATATGAAAATGCTTACCATTTAAATCACCGCAAACTCTAACACTCTTACTACTGACTTGAAGCCGACTGACAGATAAGGGGTCTGGAATGTGTATTTATGGGGGACCTATTGGCGGTTTTTCTCTTTTTGGCGCGCGCAGTACATGTGTTACTGGCGAGAGTGGTAATAGATATAATATATTCGTTGTCCCGGGATATTTTAGGGGTTAAATTATTATTTTTGGCGCAGGCCATGCTGGAAGGAGATGAGATGTTATGGGAATGTGGCGGGTGAAGAAGGTGTTTTCAGGTTGATGGTAATCTCTGGTTGTCGTCCCTGGTATTTAAATAGTTTGGACGTTTTTCTATCTCGATAGCCCCTCGAATTATTCTGTACTTGGAGTGAGTTGAAGCGATAGTTATGATTTTATCTAAATTTATTAGACACGATGTGGGGCCAAGATGGAACAAGGATCGGAATTTCTGAAAGATAATAAGTGTTCTTTTGCTCTAACGGTGATACGTCGGTTGGTCTGACCTATGTAGGTGCGGGGACAATCTAATCAAGTGATTTCATACACTCCATGCTGTTCATTGGGAATTTTATCCTTGAGAGATCTGATTAGGTGGGAAATTTTCTGTTTGAAGATTGTTCGAATACCGTGGGGATCGAAGATTATGCAGATTCTGTCTGTCACTCCTTTAATGTAAGGAAGGAATATTTTTAATTGACTATCTAAGTCAATGGTGGAAGGTGATAGAATGTTCCTGTTTATGTGGAATTCTTTGTAACCGTTATGTTTTAGAAAATTGATTTATGATGGTCGATTGGATTCATTAGATAGAGAGATGGATTGACATTGGTGACGGAATTAAGTTGGGCCGGATGGTGATGGGAATGGGCATTTAGAAAACTGTTGGTGTGTATGAGTTTTGCGATTGATGTAGTGTGAGAAACCATGTGGTGATATTTTTTTAACCATGACATCAAGAAATGGTAGAGATGAGTTGTCTTCCTCTTCCATCGTGAATTGGATACAACGATGTACGCTGTTCAGATGGAGTATGAAGGAATTGAAAGTATCTCTTCTACGGAGCCAAATGATGAAAGTGTCATCAACATATCGTAACCAAGAGCTTCGGCGGAGTGGAGAGGAAGATCGTGCTGAATTTTTGGAATGATACAAACAAATGTTGGCCATAACCGAAGAGATGGGGTATTCCATGGGGGCACCTTCCAGTTGTCTGTAGAAGTTACCTGGAAATATGAAGTAGGTGTTGGAAAAACATATATTGATAAGGACAAGATGATCTGAGGTAATATTATGTTTAGTATCTAAGATAGGCAACGTTTCATAGATAGGGATGTTGGTGAATAAGGTTAGCTGTTGGTTACAATATGTTGATGACATTTTCGTCATTTGGCCCCATGGAAGAGATACTATAAATTCTTTCTTACTTCATCTAAACAACGTACGTCCGTGTATCCAGCTCACAATAGAAATGGAAGAAAACCGATCTCTATCATTTCTTGACGTCATGATTAAAAAACTTTCACTACATGGTTTCTCACACTACGTATATTGCAAAACCACTCACATCAACCCTTTTCTCAATGCCCATTTCCATCATCATCCGGGCCAACTTAATTCCATCATCAATACACTCGTATCCTGATCCATCTCTCAGTCTGACGAATCCAATCGACCATCATAAATCAATTTTCTAATACAAATTTTGATACAACAGTTACAAAGAATCCCAAATCAACGGGAGCATTTAGAAATTTTTAACTCCAACTCCATCACCGTTCACCAATGATTTCGATAGTTAATTAAAAATATCTCTTCCTTATATTAAAGAAACGACAGACAGAATCTGGAAAATCTTCAAACCCCACGGTATTCGAACAATCTTCAAACCCCAACAGAACATATCCTACCTAATCAGATCTGTAAAGGATAAAATTCAAAATGAATAGCATGGAGTATATTAAAACCGACGTTTCTTCGTTTGAACAAAAGAGCAATCATTGTGTTTCACAAATTTCAATCCTTCCAAACTGTTTAAATACCGGGGACGGCATCCAGATATTATCATCGACCTGGAAACACCTTCTTCACCCGCCCCATTCTGATACCACTTCACCTCCTTCCAACATGGTCTGAGCCAAAAATAACAATTTCACCCCTATAATATCGAGATAACGACTATCCTATATATGTTACCACTCCTGCCAGTGACACTCGTACTGCGCGCGTCAAAAAGACAAAACCCGTCAACATGTTCCCCATAAATATACAGTCCAGTCACTTTATATGTCAGTCGGCGCTTCAAGCAAGTAGTGAGGGTGCTAGAGTTTACTATGATTTAAATGGTAGCATTTCTATTGTTTTATTTTATTATTTCCTTTATCGGTGAAATTCCAAGGAGTATGCAGTTTGAGGCCTTGGAATTAGCTGAAGGGAGTGAGTAGTTGCGTGGAGTACGCAGATTGAGACTACGAAATCGGATCACCTCCTAGATTAATGAACGAATAATCTAACTCCCCCCACCCCTATTGACAATGGCTTCAAAGTGGAAGCCGAAACGTCGAGAAATCACAAATTCCCAACGCGGTTGAACCCGTAATAATAAATGCCTTATACATTGGTTTACATGAAGTAATTAATATTACCTATAAAAACATGCTGGTACAGAGGGCAGAGTTCATGTCTCGATTCTCTAAGATCATTTCATGATTTTTGGAGGAAATATTTATTTCCAAGAATCTCCGACATAACCGAATATTAATCAATTTAGGACGATATTTGTGAATGTGAACAAGTTTTGCCATAATATTTAGATAAAATATATTCAGTGACATAGAAACACTTAGTAAACATTATTCTGTTACGTTAATACTTGGCATACATATCAGGGAATTCGTAATATGCGAATTTCACTCCAATCGGGTGATGTGTCTGTTCACCAACCGAGATATAAATCATCAAAGTTCAAGTTTTCTTTAAAAAATTCCTATTCTTATTGATTTAAAATAGCAAAAAACAGTTTTTGATTCCGATTTCGATGAAATTTTTCATTGGGGGGTTTTTGATACGAGAATTATTATTTCGGGTGGAAAATTCAGAAAAATTTATGAAATTACATTTCATGTGATGCCTAACTGATGTTTAATAATTATTTTTGGTTAGACCAAGAAGTCTTGCCATAGACTTAATATATATGAATTGAAAAAAAAGGGTTTCACAGATATTAATGCTTAGATATTATTAGTCCTATGGGGATATCCTGGATATCTTTTCCCATTTAAGAACAGTTTAACTCTTAAGTGTCTTCTAATTTCAAATTCCTCAAGGAAATCTAGTTATTGCCTCTTGTCACAAATATGTAGTATTTCTAGTTCTTGTGTTCGGTGTTAATAAATGTTTGGTGTCAAGTAGATATTTTGCGTAATGGGATTTCTCTGGTTGTTTTAACCCAGATATTGCCACCATCTGTTTAAAAGACGATTAGTGCGTGGATTCCTATTTTATGTTTTGTTTAAGTTTACTGTATAAGTCGAAGAAGGTAAAGAATTGCAGAATACCATAAACAAGATGTACGTGACTGAACAATCAGTTTTTCTTAGTATTTGGTGAGTGAACGTTAGGTTAAGTTTTATGTACACGTTTTTGTGAATATTACCGAAAAATCAATATACTTTGGAAACGTAGTAACTTTCATCCCGTTAATGAGTCATATTGATTGGTCATTTTTGTTAGACAGTGTCTAAAAATAGTAAATAAGTATAATTTGAGTGATGTTCGTCTTAGAGGAAGGTGGCAGAATATGAGTAGTAAGTTTTATATATTTTTTCAAAAATCACTGGAAGAAACCGCTCAAACTGTATGAGTTATTGGAAGACGTTAAAAACTTTGATAGGGAAGTACCTTCAGAAATAATCATATTTCCACCAGAGAATGCTATCGCCGACGTTACCGATGAAGACTCTGGGACGAGAAGAAAAATTCAGTAAATAATTTACCTGGAAGCCACCTGCGTGGGGAAGTTGAGGTTCTGGAGAGTGTGGATATGGAGGACATGGATGAACTGTCTCAAGAGAATTGATCTAATTTGATAGGAGGGGAACTGGCAAGTGATATTCCATCGGAAGCAAGTAGTAGCCGCAGTACAAGCGCATCTAATGGATCAAAAGTTAATAAAGTGCAAAATGACTAAAAAAAATCAAGAAGTAACAACATTTCAAGTAAAAGACAAAATATCAACAATTGGAAGTTGGACGTGGACAATACACCGACTACACCAGAGTGGTTATATAATCTTTGGAACTGGTGAACCAATACACCCCTGGAAGGGCCCCTCCTTGTTTTTTATTAATGATATTTTCTAGCTTTTGGCAAATTTTAGCAACAAATATGCTTTAGCTATAAATAAGATCGGAGATATAACAGAAAGTGAAATGAAATGCTTTATAGGTGTTTTGTTACTCACTGGATATACGTCTCATCCAAGACGCAAAATGTATTGGGAAAACACGAATGATACCAATAACATTATAGTATGTGAAGCAATATCAAGAAATCGTTTCAGATATATTATGGAAAATTTGCATTGTTGTGATAACCAAAACTTAAACCAAAATGACAAATTCGCAAAGATTCGCCCTTTAGTGGAATCATTGAAACAGATATTTTTAGATATGTCTCCACCTCAGCAACTCACTGTATGGATGAAACTATACCTTACTATGGTCGACGTGGTTCAAAACAATTTATCAAAAACAAACTTATTAGGTGGGGTTATAAATGTTGGACTGCTACTACATTAGGATACATTGAATGGTTTGAACCCTACCAGGGCTCGACTACAATGATAGAGGACAGATTGAAATATTATGGACTTTGAGTGAGCGTAGTACACCAGTTTGCAGAGCTCTTGTGCCAAAGATATCCACAGCTCTATTTTCACTTATATTTTGATCATTTTTTACTGGTTTTCAACTACTTGAGAGATTATTATCTATGAATTTCAAAGCTACCGGGACAATTCGTGAAAACAGGTTAGGAAAAGCGTGTCCATTACCTCAAGCTGTAGCATTGAAAACAACTGAAACAGGAACATTCAAATACGATTTCTGCGAGACAGCCAGTAGCGTTAAATGTAAATGGCATGACAATAATATCGTGAGTAATGCTTCAAACCACTTAAAAGTTATTCCTCTAAATCAAGTGAAAAGATTTTCTCATAAAGAAAAGAAGCATATAATGGTAAATCAACCTGCTATTACAAAAAAATATAATGAATGTTTGGGCGGTGTCGACAGGGCAGATCAAAATATTAGCCTTTATAGAACAGGAATAAGGGGGGAAATGGTATTTTCCTCTAATTTGCCATTGTTTGGATATGGCTGTTCAGAACTCCTGGCAATTGTATCGAATTGGAGGCGGAACAGAAGATCAGTTGCGTTTTAGACAATCGATAGCGTATGCGTTTTTGGAAATACATAAAAAAACAACTAAAAGAGGCCCAAGTAAGCAATCTGAAACTTCACATGAACACTCTCGATATGATAGAATAGATCACCTAGTGTAATATACAGAAAAGCAGACTAGATGCGCAATATGTCACAAAAAGTGTAACTGTTTTTGTAACAAATGTGAATTAACATTGCATCCTATAATCAATAATTACCACACCAAGGAATGAGGAAAATTCACCTTTCTGATAATTCTATTTCTGAAATTAACTGTCTCGACCCTTACTTCGTGGAATCTGCTCATATTAGTGTTTTAAATGAAACTCACGGTTTCTAGTTAATTCCACAATATAATAAAAGTTATTGAACATTCTAAAAAATTGACAATAGTTTCGATAAATCAATATCATCGTCAGAATGACAGAAGTTACATTTTATTTAATGCCTACCTGATGTTTGGTAGTTATTTTTGGCTAGACCAAGAAATGACCTAACTTGTGATTGACTTAATATATGTTTATAGAAAAAAGAAGAAGATGTGATTACAAATAATGAAGCTTAGATATTATTAGCCCTATTGTGATATCGTGGATATCATTTTTCCAATTAAGATCAGTATAACTGTGCAATGATATAGAATTGGAAATTAGAAGACATTTAAGAAACCCACAATAAGAAGTTGTCAATGAACAGTTAAATCTAGGGAGTTCTCCACTAATAAACTGTCTTCTTAAGTGATAATTGTAAAGATCAGCAGATATAGTTTTCCTGGTTTTCTATTTTCTACTTTCGTTTTAAGGATTTTCTTTTTATGTATTTAGCATTGTACTGTATTTTGCCACTGACCTTTTAAGAAAACATCATTTTCTCAGACTTAAAATTGTCAATAAACTAATTCCATATTTTTCTGGTGATTTTTAATCCGTTTTGATAACAAAATACAAAAAAAAATAATTATATTAAAAAGATAGTTTCGGCGCTATCTGGGTTAATCTGTATGCTCGTAAGTGTTCACTGTGTCTATTTTTAAAATTTCTAAGAGTTTGACCCAAATAGACAGCATTACATTCGGGATATTTAAGTTTATATATACCAGACTTTTTAATGGGGGTATTATTGTTTTTACTTTGTACAAGAAATAGTTTTATTTGTTGCAAAAGATATTATCTTTGAAATAATGATAAGTTTTAAGATTTTTTGATAAACAGATCCGTGAAATATTTTTGAAATAACATAATATTTACAGGGGGCTCGAGTTTCTATATCACTGAGTACATGCTAATAAAAGCAACCTTATTGAGTCATCCTAAGGAAGGGGCGCAATTAGTCTTGACTACAGAAGCTAGGTCTTTAGCTATCAGCAGTACCTTAGAACAAATCGTTCAAAACGTTAGGCAACCTTGAGTATATTATCTAAAAAGAGAAAGAATCAACAGAACTGCAGTGTTGTTGATAAAGAATTTTTCGTTATTCATGAATCAATTAAACATCTTCGTTACAATGTTGTAAGTAAGGTAAGTAGATAATTTTTACTTAAACAAACCAACATTGTGGCACACACTTTTAAAATTTGGTACGAAATTTCTAATAATAAACAAAGAATATACAGTTAGGACGTGTAAGTTGGAATAGATTCAATATTTTTCAGTCTAACTTTATTTGAGCAGAATGCATCCACAGGTCAATTTTTATTTCCAACTGCGCAGCTTACGCTACAAGTGGTTGTACAAATAGCGTCACCACTTTTGTATACATGACGTCATCAACTTTTTTTTAAATGGAACAATATCTTTTTTTCTATATTTTCATATTTCCCAATAATAGACGATTACCAAAATACTTATATTCCAAAATCATTGGTTTGTGAATTAGAAAGAAATGGCATATCAGAAATTTTGAATGCAACATTTCATTGAAAGTACTGGACGAATAAATTTTTAATTTTGGTTTAGTTGGAATAATTACCACAATAACTTAATAATTATAGTGCATGCCGTTGACTTTCTGGCAATATCCAAGACGGTTTCTAAATTTCTACAATACTCCAGTGAATGTTACTGGGTGAATTTCGAATTATCTCATTCAAATCTTCGATATTGTTAGGTCTATTGAAGTAAACTTCAGATTTAGGATAACCCCAAAACTAGAAAATCAAGGGATGTTATATCAGGAGATTTTGCTAGCTACTTTAAATCCTCTCCTACCTATCCATCGATTGGAGAAAATCGTGTATTAATAATCACGCACTACACGCACTTAATGTGGTGGTGCGCCGCTATATTGACACCATATGAAATTACTAGGTACTTGTGGATTTTGGTTACCCGGATATAACGCGGCAATAGCTGGAATAATATTATTTTGTAACATTTCTAAATATTTTTGAGTTGTCAACGTTGCTTTAATAAAAACTGGTTTCACAATATTGTTGTCAACAACATTAACTGGATTGTTGAAGAAATTTAGTCACCATCTTGGTTATTGCCAGGAAGTCAATGGCGTGCACTGTGAGCATTTAATTTAATTTTTAAATATATTGTATTAACTATCCCAACTGAAAGAATATTAAAAATTAATTAGTCCTATTGTTTCAATGAAATTTTAGATTAAAAATGTCTGGTAAACCGTTTGTTTCTAATTCACAAACCAATGATGGACTATAAGTATCATACATACAGAAAAATATTGAATTTATTCCAACCTAAATGTTCTCACTGCATATTCCTCGAAGCTTACGGTATAGTGCTTTTCTTAAAATACATAATGTTGCAATCGACAATAGATTTTTGTACATAATCTGCTCTTCCAAAAAGGAAAACTTGAATTTCTAGATCTCCAGCTCTGAGATTAAGGGAAATAGAAACTAGATTTTTTCCAATTCTGAATGTTATTAGCACCTCTACATATTACAATCATTTTATTCCAAATAAATTATTCCCGTATTTAATTCATTTACCCACTATCTTTCATCTCTACAAACATTTGGAACAAATAATGTCTACTTATTTATTTAGATATTTCACCATCTAAACAAACATTTCATATTATCATTATTATTTTGGATTATTTTCTATTATTATCCATTCTATCAATTTTTCTATGTCTCAGGATACACACTTAACTGAAATTTCAATGATAATAATCCCCTATAATTAACAACTGACACCTGATTTCAAAGCCTATATTAATCTGAAATTGAACACTCAATATTGATTTTCATATTTGAAAGATGCTTAAAGTCTTGGAGTATACTTCATCAATAAAGGTACTTACCAAAAGGTCCCAAACGGTAATTGGCGGTAACAAGAATAATATTATGTTCCATAAAATAATGAGGTCCAAAAAAATCGAAATTTCCCGAACCAGATACAAATCCACCTCCATGGATATAAAATAATACAGGTAGTAAGGATTTGTTCAAAGGACTCTGAAAAAATAGAAATGGAATTTCAGTGAATGTTTGGATATACTGTAGTAGTTGAGATCAGAATTAAGGATATTTTCTCTATATGTTTATCTAGGCAATTTCAATAGTGAGTGATTTCCAAACACAGTTGATAATCGGTACGAGAGTTGGGAGAAACGTGAAAAAATGCCAACTCAATTTGTTTATGCAATGCCATATTCTCATCATATCTTGATTAAATCAAAGAATCAAATTTTGATCATTCTATACTTAAATTGGAACAAGAGAGTTATCAGAGAAACTTTGTAATTTGCAAAGTTTCTAGATCATTTTTGTTCTTCTAATACCATATATTAGTGCACAATTTAGGAAATGGTTATATGTTTCTTGTATGAGAAAAAATTGCAAATACCTACTTTTGGGGTGTAGACGTTCAAATAGAGACAATCTTCCGTTTCCATTTCTTTCAGATTATCTAATTTCAACATATTGTTTTGTTGGTAGCAAATTTTATTACTTTTGGTGGCATCTAGAATTCCTTTCCATTTTTCGGCAGGTTCTGGATCCTAAAATTCATAAAATGTTAACTTGATGTTATCTTTTAAATTGAATAGCTATTGCTATTTGAATGATATTAGAGAAAATAAATCTTACCGAAAAACGCCGATTTCCTATAGGTGGTTTTGCATATGGTATTTGCTGAAAAGCATAAAAGGCTCTTCGATGTAAACCGTACTCCTTTGTTCCTACCAGTACACCGCTTGGTGTTTGAAGTAAAATGTTTTCTCCATTCTAGGTTATCAAAAAATATATTAATTCATATATAAATATATATATATATATATATATATATATATATATATATATAATTTTTTTCCATTTTTCGTGGGCATCAGGTTAATAGTAAACACAGTATCAGTTTATGTTTTAATTTGACGTTTCGCTCCCTCAATTTGGAGCATTTTCAAAAACTTCACATATCGATGTTTTACAATAAAATGAACAAGTTTAAACGATTAAAATTGAATGTAGACATACAGGTGATAAAAACTGGTAGTTAATAAAATAATTTCATAAACAAATAAAATCGAAAGTACATGCTTCAGAAACAATTCATTTACAGTATACAGGGGACAGTTAAATAGTTGATGTTATTATTATAATATATATATATATATATATATATATATATATATATATATATTGGTCTGACCAAAAAATAACCGTTATTTTTAATTTTTTCAAAAAGTATTTATTTATTCATCAATAACTATCTTGTCCCCTCCAAAATAATCTCCCTCAGATATAATACACTTATGCCAGCGTTTTTTCAAATCCTTGGAACACTTCTGAAACGCGCTTTTTGGTATCGCCAACAGCTCCTGTTGCGATTTTTCTTTTATCTTCTCAATCGTAGCAAAACGCTTTCCTTTCATCGGTGTCTTCAGTTTTGGGAAGAGGAAAAAGTCAGCGGGAGTCAAGTCCGGTGAATACGGTGGTTGAGGCATGATAACGATTTTGTTTTTGGCCAAAAACTCACGCACACGCATCGATGTGTGAGCTGGTGCGTTATCATGGTGCAAAATCCATGATTGATTTTTCCACAATTCTGTGCGTTTCTGAAGAACTGCTTCGCACAAACGGCGCATAACATCAAGGTAGTATTCCTTATTGACCGTACGACCTTGTGGCAAGAATTCATGATGCACCATGCCATTGCAGTCGAAGAGAACAGTGAGCAAAACCTTAACATTTAACCGAATTTGACGTGCTTTTTTCGGTCTTTACTTTTCTGGACGCTTCCATAATTGAACTTGTGTTCTGTTCATAGTAGACTCGCCAAACGCCACAGTCAACATTTCAAATGTCATTGCACATTTAATTTCATTTTTTACACAAAACACGATTAACCTTTTTATCTGTCAAAAACAAACTGACAATCCAAAATGGCTGATATTGCCACCATATACAACAGACATGTGTACCAACATAACAGAAAAAAAATGCGAAAATCGAATAACGGTTTTTTTTATCACACCTCGTATATATATATATATATATATATATATATATATATATATATATATATATATATATATATGAAGAGTCAATAAAGTCTCGAAAGCTTGAACAGAATAAAGAGACCACTTTTTATTTCTCCTTTGGCTGAAGACCCTATTAAGAATTTTGATTTCCTTAACTTAGTCAGCCGACTAATACTCAACTTCTTATATATATATATATATATATATATATATATATATATAACAAGAAACAAGAAGTTAGTCTCGACTGACTAAGTTAAGAAGAAAACTCCTAAATATTGGGGATGCAGTCTGGGGCCAGTAATCAAACTATACTATACGAATTAATTCACAACTATATATATATATATATATATATATATATATATATATATATATATATATATATATATATATATATATATATATATATATATATTCCTAGTCAATTCAGGGAATCGTCAAATTATTTCAGCGTTTGACTAACATTTTTAGTCAATTCCTGTAATAGCTGGTCTATGTCAGTCAATTACCGGAAAAACGAACATCAAGCTGTTACCTTATTTTCCTATCTCAGTCATTCCGTGTAATAACCGATTTAGGCAAACGGTGTTCTGGCATTTGAGATCTAGGAGGGGGTGAGACTAGAGTGCCGATTGTAGTTTAGCGAATTGCACAGTAGAGTTCAGATGTAAATAGGTTACATTTCACATTCCTTCATATTTTTGTAGAGCAACATGTCGCAGCATTAGGTTTTGTTTTATACAAGTATAGATGAATATTATTCCAATAAAAATAAAAATAAACCTTGGACATCTGCAGAATTAAATGAGGTGAGTGAATTTGTATTAATACAAACCTATCCCGTGGTTGTTACACAAATTGGCATGTTTTACCGAGTATCTCGAAAACGGAAGGAGATAGAAAAAAATAATTTAGTTGTCATGACTTATTTTTTTTAAACTAAACCTTGCGCAAACTAATCGTTAGTAGATGGTTTCGTTTTCGATATACAGGGCGATTTCTGAAAACGGTGTTCCACTAAGGAAATATTATATCAAAATACGTTTTTCTTAAATGGAACACCCTGTTTTTTTACGAAAAAGTTTAAGATAAAAATAAGTCAAAACATCCAAACTACTTTTTTTCTAAGGCCGTTTTCGAGATAGGTTTTTTACCAATTTTGTAATTTCACTACTGCGAGTACTACGTAAATTGAACTGTATATTTACAAGTTCCACAATCTTACAGATGGCCGCAGAGATTTTATCAGCTAAGAAAATCCAAAAAACCAAAACCCGAAGACAGTACCATTTGTTATCTTTGTACGATGTAATAGAAATTGGAGGTAAGCAAGTCGTAATTAAGACCCGAAAATCTAGGCCAGATGATAATTATATCTCCATTGTTTGCTATGAAGATTTGTTTAACATATTATTGGAAACCCATATTAGTGTAGGTCATGGAGGTAGGTACAAAATGATCCACGCATTACAAAAAAAAATGTGATATTGCCAGAAATGTGATTGAAACATTTATGGAGACCTGTGATATTTGCCAAAGAAAAATAAATAAAATCCATACCAATTTAACAATTAAACCGATCATTTCGACCAATTTTAATTCTCGAGGACAGGTAGACTTGATGGATTTTCAATCTTGTCCGTATAAAAACTACAAATGGTTATTTAACTACCAGGACCATCTAACAAAATTTCTTTTTTTGCGTCCTCTCCAAAAAAAAGACTGCGAATGAAGTTGCCAATGAACTACTCAAAATATTTTTGGAAGTTGGAGCACCCAGCATATTACAGTCGGACAATGGTCGAGAATTAACCAATTCATTAATTTCTGAATTAGTGAAAATGTGGCCCACTTTAAAAATTCTACATGGTAGACCAAGACACCCGCAGTCACAGGGAAGCATCGAAAGAAGCAACCAAGACGTGGAGAATATGTTAAGGGCGTGAATGCACGATAATAATTCAACAAATTGGTCACTAGGATGTTACTTTGTTCAGTTCCAGAAGAATAGTTCTTTCCATAAAGTTATTGGGCGCACACCATATAAGGCTTTATTCGGAGTTGACGCAAAAGTAGGTTTTTCCTCTCAACATATCCCAAGAGATATATTAGAGCCGATTGAAGATGAAGATGATTTGAGGCGTCTGCTGGAAACAACGCAGGAGGAAAAAGAGACTGTTGAAATAGAAGAAACATATTTAATTGACGACAAAGTAATTGAAAACACAAAGATAGGTGAAAATTCAAAGGAAATAGAAAGCACCATTCAACAAGTCTCCGCAAAACTAGCAGATGAAAGTGTAAATATGGTTACAAATTATTCTAACGCTGTTTGCCAAGAAATTGATTCAGAGTCCCTATCAGAAGCACCAATGGCATCAGCGAAATCTAATACCCCATACACTTTAGACATTTGTTTGATATGCCCTGAAAACGGAGGCAAATGTAATTTATGTCGGAATGAAATGACAATTTTAGAAAACAGATCTAATGTTAGTCTGGGCCAAAAAATGGAGGTAGAAAAAATGTAGACAAATACTGCTAAAAAACTAGCTCATTTAGACATTGGCTCGTGTGTCCTTTTACCCGTTGACAAAATTGATAGAGGCCCTTCTGATTTGCAAAACTTGATTTGTGTAATTACTGATTACAAGAATGGTGTTTATCAGGTAGGATGCTTAGCTGGTCGTATTAAATCGTGATTTAACTGACCAGACCTAATAAGTACAAAGGAACAATTTTTTACAACAGATAATGTTCCAAATTTGTTTGTGTCAAAGCGCGAAGCAATACAGGCATTATCACTGGCCGGGGGTCAGGGATACTTAAAGTGTTCTTTTAAACCGGCAAAAAAACAATGCCATTCAAACAGATGCGCTTGTTTCAAAAAAAAAGTTCTGTGCAATTGAAGGTGCTATAAAAGCACAACTTGTGCTAATAAGTAATTGTTTTTTAATTTGTCCCAAATTATTATTTCTCTTATTTTTATATGTTCATTTAGGTATTGTATGTTAATACAACTAAGTATTTCTTTTATGTTCATTCTATGTTTTATATTCGTTGTTTGTTTTTTGTTCTTTGTTACGTTCTGTATTTTCTTTTTTCGCACTTTGCAATAAATAAATTATAAAAAAAACACCAAATTATTATAGGTAAGCTATTTTTATTTACCTATTAAAAATGAAGTGAGAACACCGTTTGCCTAAATCGGTTATTACACGGAATGACTGAGATAGGAAAATAAGGTAACAGCTTGATGTTCGTTTTTCCGGTAATTGACTGACATAGACCAGCTATTACAGGGATTGACTAAAAATGTTAGTCAAACGCTGAAATAATTTGACGATTACGGCGTTTGCCGGCATTCCCTGAATTGACTAGGAATTACGAGGAATGACTGATTTCACTGTTTGCCTCCGACATATATATATAATATCGGTTACTTACTAATAATGAGATTGTTTCAAACACCATAAGAAACATCGAAACATCAGAAATATATCCAAAATTTGGATACTGAGCAATCTATTTTAATGTTTCAACTACATTATTACAATTTTTAAATTTTTTATTTCTATCCAAAGACCAGGAAAGGCCAACTTGACTCTTCAACGAAGATTTAAGGGATATTAACAAATTTCATAGAGAGTTGAATTCGACTTAGTTGTTGTTTTTTTAGGTAATAAAATATTCCTGAAGTAAACGAGGACAAGGGCGTAACGTGTTAGAATTTATCAAAGGAGTAAATTTGAGAGAAATTTAGTTAATCAAATTTTTATCTTTATCCAACAAAGATCTTATGAAAGCTAGTGACAATAGAAAAATTCTTTGAAAGATCAAAATAAATCGGTTGAACTTATAAACGTGAAAGCTTATAAAGCATTCAGTTTTGGTGGATGAATAAGTTATGAAAAATTGGTTTAGATCAAGTGTAACTATAAAACGTTAAAACGTTAAGACTATATTAAGATATTGAAATCATAAATTTATTGAAAATGTAACATTATTATTTCAAAAAACAATTTTTGCTTTCAATATCTTAATAAGATCTTTGTTGCATAAAGATAAAAATTTGATAAACTAAATTTTTCTCAAACTTACTCCTTTGATAAATCCTAACACGTTACGCCCTTGTCCAAGTGTAACAACAATGCTACACTCGTTTACTTCAGGTATATTTTATTACCTTCAAAAACAACAACTAAGTCGAATTCAACTCTCTATGAAATCTGTTAATATCCCTTAAATCTTCGCTGAAGAGTCAAGTTGGCCTTTACTGGTCTTTGGAAAGGAATAAAATTAAAAATTGTAATAATGTAGTTGAAACATTAAAACTGCTCAGTATCCAAGTGTTGGATATATTTCTGGTGTTTCTAATGCTGTTTTAAATAATCTCACTATTAGTAAGTAACCGATATTACATATATATATATATATATATATATATATATATATATATATATATATATATATATATATATATTTATATATATGTATATATATGTTATATAGGAAAAAACGCTTATGTTTAAGTAATGTTACGCAATGTCAAACATCAGATTACGATTTCCGTATTTTCATGAGAACGATGCTACGTTGCGTTTTTATAAAATAAACACATTAAGTAACACAAATATTATGTTACAGAAAAATAATGATTTCTGCACTTTCATGGGAGCGACGCTACATCGAATTCTCCATGAAAATAAACGCTGACGTTGATTTAACAAATTCTATAAATTCTTTGACTTTATGTAAAATAGTCAGTTACAATTATAATTTCAACCTATTAATTCTTTTTTATATAACATAAAACTGTGTAACTCAATAAAAATTGTTTTTAAAAAGTTTAACGTGAATTTGTGAATATAACAGTGGCGCAGTCAGTAGGATTCCTAAACACATTTAGAACAAGGATTGCCTAACTAAGTGTGGTGGTTCCTAAACCTTTAAGGAATTTTCAAGTACCAGCTCCAGATCTTCAAGAAGCAGATGGTCTCTCCGGCACCAGGAACACGCAAACTGCTAACCAGGTGTAGCAAAGCTCACGGATAAGGATTTCAGCTGCCAAGGGAGGAATGAAAATATTTACGTAAGAATCATCTCGTTTTATTTTTATTTAATATTTTGCAATTTATTTTTTATTTTTACCAAGTTCTATTGTCATAATTTACTTTTATTTTGAATACAATCATTTTAATATAAAGCAAAATGCCTGAAACACGTAGTGCAACAAACGCTAATGCCAATGCTAATACTCCAGTTGCTCAAACCGATCAAGCGTCAAATCTTGAACCTTACAGATTATCAGAAATATTTTCAATAATTCCGGAATATGACGGTAATCAAATTTTCTTAAATACTTTTATAAATGCTTGTAAAACAGCTTACAGAATGGCCGGCAACGACCAAAAAGTACTTTTAACTCTTCATATTAAAAACAAACTTAAAGGAAGAGCCGCTGAATTAGTTAATTCACGCGACCCTTCAAATTGGGAAGAAATTAAAACATTATTAAATACTCACTTTGGAGATTCTCGCGACTTAAATTCGTTGATTCAAGACCTTCAAAGAATGAAACAACTACCAAACGAATCGCCTTTAATTTTTGTTTCGAGATTACAAACTCTGGAAGCAAAAATGTATTCAGCTATAAGTAAACAACAGCATTTAACAACAGATCAAAAAGTAGCACAAACACGTCTTATAGAATCATTAACTTTAAATACTTTATTAACCGGTCTAGATCCAAAAATCGGTCAAATTGTTAGAGCTAGTAATCCAATAAGTGTTTTATCAGCTATTTCACGAATCAGAAGAGAACTTCAATTAACTTACTATGAAAACCACAAACCTCAGACTAATCGTAATACAAATAATATATCTACTCGTAGATTTAGCCAAAATTCACCAAAACAATGTAATTTTTGTCATAGAATAGGACATACTATAAATGAGTGTTTCACACGTCAAAGACAATCTCAAAATTTAGCTCAGGGTTCCTTTAGACCAAATCAAACTCCTAATTCACATAACCAAACAGGCCAAAATTTTCAACAAAGGCCACAATTTCAAAATAACCAACAAAATCAAAATCGCCCATCTGTAATTAGACAAATCCAAGTTTTAGACCTCAAGGACCACCGGGAAATCGACCCAACACAAATTTTAATCAACAAAGAACTTTTCATTTCAATCGAAATCGTGATTTTAACAAACACTCTCATAACAGTTATGACTATTATACAGATGATAGTCAAAACTATTATGAAAATCAAGAAGAATACTCTGGTAATTCACTTGATTATTAAGAATATTACCAAGAAATTAACCCCAGTGCTCCTGACTATTATACTGTTAATAGTGGACTAGAGGAAAACTATTATACTGCTGATAGTGATCCTAACTCTGATAATAGTGTACCAGTTTGCAATACGAATGAAGACGAAACTTTCGATTATAGCCATATAGAACAAGACAATTCTAATCATAATGATGAAAATGTTTATAATTTTGATTCTGATAACCTCCTAAATCCAAATCATGATTATTATCAGGATTTTCGACAAGGCCCTTTACAAACGAAACCCCCAGATCCGCTAAACGACCAAACTTCAAATTTGTCCATCCCAGACCTCAGTACACAAATTCAAACCATGAGTTTGAACAGTCCAGAATCGGACTGCCTCGAACAGATGTTCATGTAAAAAATACCTTACCGGTAAATTCTAAAAACTTATACTATATTAAAGACAGAACAAACACTTATAAAATTCTAATTGATACAGGTGCTGGATTATCAATTTTCAAACCCAAAACTTGCGAAAATTATAGAAATCGATCCCCTGAAAATGTAATTACTCAAGGTATAACGAACCAAAAAATAAGAGTTAACGAATCAACCCTTATTCCATTTAAATCTAACGATCCACACAGAGTATTCATTTGTAATTTAGATATTGATTTGATGGATTATTAGGCGTGGATTTTTTAGAACATTATAATTGTATAGTTGATCTAAAAAATAAACAACTTATTACTGATTTCAAAATTGTACCATTATTTAAAGTAACAGATAATGAAACTACCAATATTTCAATCGAAAACCAATTTCCACAAATTTACAAAAATACAATTTCCATTGAACCTAGGACTGAACAAATATTTAAACTAAAATGCGATTTAGTTAATACTGATGCTATACTGGTAGGTCAAGAAGTAGAGAAAGTTAAACTACCAAACGCATTAGTTAAAATAAATGAAAAAGGAGAATTTTTTGTTTCAGTATTAAATGTTAATTGTATACCTAAAACTGTAACATTTTCAAAACTTAACTTAGAACCATATGAAATAAATAATGTAAATAATATTCAACTAACCACCCAAGAAATGTGCACCGATAGAACATCGGAATTAAAAAATCAACTAAGACTTGATCATCTTAATGAAGAAGAACGAGACTTAATTTCCCAACTTTGTCATGATTTTTCTGACATTTTTTATTTAGAAGGAGATATACTTACTTTCACCAACGAAATAAAACATTCCATAGATACGCAAAATTCTAAGCCCACTTATGTAAAATCGTATCGCTATCCCCAAATTCATAAACAAGAGGTGAAAGATCAGATCAATAAAATGCTTTCACAAAACATTATACAGCCCAGCCCAGTCTCTCGTGTGGATTGTGCCCAAGAAGCTCGACGCATCAGGTAAACAAAAATGGCGTGTTGTCGTAGACTACAGAAAACTGAATGAGGTTACTGTAGACGACAAATACCCGTTACCAAACATCGGAGATTTATTGGACCAGCTTGGTAAGTGTCAATATTTCACGACACTAGATCTTGCATCAGGCTTTCATCAAATTGAAATAATGCCTGAAGATATACCAAAGACCGCCTCCACAGTTGAAAACGGACATTTCGAATTCCTCAGAATGCCGTACGGTCTAAAAAATGCACCTTCAACATTCCAGAGGGTCATGGACAATGTCCTTGCTGGAGTTCAAAACGAGCGATGTCTTGTCTATATGGACGACATCATCGTCTATTCACCGACAATTCAAGAACATATTACCCGCTTAGCAGAAGTATTCAAGAGACTTCAAAAAGCTAACTTAAAACTTCAGCCAGACAAGTGCGAATTCTTGAGAACAGAAGTCGCCTACCTTGGACATTTAATCACGGAAGATGGCGTTAATCCATTTCCGGCAAAAATTGAATGCGTCCAAAAATTCCCTCAACCTACGAACCAAAAGGAAATAAAATCCTTTTTGGGACTCGCTGGTTACTACAGAAGATTTATACCGAACTTCGCTAAAATTTCCAAACCAATGACAAAACTTTTACAAAAGGATGTTCCATTTAATTTTGACTCCGAATGTCAAAAGTCATTCCAAGAATTAAAAAATGCTCTTACCTCTACTCCGATATTGATATACCCAAACTTTGAAAAACGATTTCTTTTAACTACCGATGCTAGCGCATTTGCAATCGGTGTGGTTTTGTCACAAGGCCCAATAGGTAAGGATTTACCGATAGCCTATGCGTCCAGGACATTGTGCAAAGCAGAAACCAAATACTCTACGATAGAGAGAGAACTTTTGGCAATTGTGTGGGCAGTTAAACACTTTAGACCCTATTTATATGGCCGAAAATTTACCCTTATAACTGACCACCGTCCACTTACTTGGTTATTCTCTATAAAAGACCCCGGTAGTCGTCTAGCACGATGGCGCCTTAAATTAGAGGAATACGACTATCAAATTGAATTCAAATCTGGCAAATCCAATAAAAATGCCGATGCCCTTTCTCGAATAAAAATTAACCACATAAATGACTTTGATTCATTTCGTTCAAAATTAGGAAACTTTAAATATTTACCTTACCCAATTTATCCCACTCTTGAAGATGCAGGGCCATCCCAACAAACTGAAAATAAACCTGAAATTGACTGGGATGCCGCTGCAGAAGAATTTTTGTCTTTTGAGGAACTTTATAAAACAAAATCACTGATCGACTATTCTAAAATAGAATATTCCAATAATCATCTACTAGACAAACAAAATAAAAACATTTTAACATTTTTTCAACAAAACAATTTACAAGATTTTCATGAAAAAATAATTGAGGGTATATTTGAGGAAAACCCCGACTTTTCTTATGCAAAAATTAATGTACTTAGCAGTAAGACTGTCAAAAATAGAAAATACTTTATTATTGCTATACCATGGGATCCAGACAGTATTAGTGAATACTTATTTGCTGCAATTTACAGAAATCGAGATTTATTTAAACCTTCAGAAAAATATTTTATCGAAAATAATCCTGACCTACCAATACTAGAAACACTATCATTTCTACTTTCGGAAGTTGACGTAAAATTCACTATTTGTCAAAATATTACTAAAGAGCCAGAACAAAATCAAATACCTATCATCTTAGATCAATTCCATAATGGCAAAAGCCACCTTCACCGCGGAATTAATGAAACTATTAGGCGAATACGACAAAAATATAATTGGGCCGGCCTCAATCGAGAATTATATTAAGTCATGCCGGGCATGCCAAGAGACAAAAATATGTCGCAAAAATTTGGACAGTCCCCTCGTTATAACTGAAACGCCTAAAACACCTTTTGAACGTATTGATATTGATATTTTAGAGGTACGCTCTTACAATAAGAGACGAACTAACATAATTTTCTCAAGCATATCCGCTTGAAGATAAAAGTGCCAAATCCGTTGTCACTTCATTATTAGCTTATTTTCAGCATTTTGGTGCACCACTTCGCATTCATTGCGATGCCGGTCGCGAATTCAATAATGCGTTAATGAAAGACCTTTGTATATGTTCGATATTAAGTTAACATATTCAAGTGTCGGTCATCCGCAAAGTAACGGATCTCTAGAAAGATTACATGCTACTCTGTTAGAAATGATTCGATTACATTTAGCAGACCACCCCAATGAACACCCCTTCAGTATTTTACCATTTGCTATTATCGCTTATAATAACTCTATAAACAAAACACACGGATTCACACCATACGAACTTGTATTTGGACACACGTCCAGTAGACCTCCCGAAAAATTATACAATGAACAAGAATTAATTACCAAATATATTAGAGATCTAAATAACCGCATATCCTATTATTATAAAATAGCGAGAGAAAAAACCATAAAGCAAAAGCTAAAGACCGATTTGACAAACATGTCTCCGAAAACAAACCAAATTATGAAGTAGGTGACAAAGTTTACGTAAAAGAAACTCAAATAAAAAACAAGTTAGAAAATAAGTTTAATGGCCCTTTTGAAATACTAGAGATACACAGAAATTCCGCAACAATATTAAATTTAGAAACAAATAACAAATCAAAAATAAATTTCGATCTTATGAAACCCTATGTTGAAAATTAACTTATTTTCAGGTTTCTGCTGCTGATCGGAACAGCAACATGTCAATATAAAATCGAACCCAACAATACAGTTGGAATCTACTACCACGACGAAACCAAAATAATGGTTTCGAACGACGAATGGACTTTATTAGAGCATAAAAATATATCAGCTTTTAAACAAACTTTTGAAAGAAATAATAGAATTCTTGACACAATTCAAAATACCTTTACTTCAAACTACTCCAGTATGAAGTCCTTCCGATCCGAAGTAAAATCACATTTGGCATTATTGCAACAAATTACAAAATCTATTGGCGATAAATTTAGTGAAATATCTTTTGATGTTAAAAGACAAAAACGAGGGTTAATTAATGGTATTGGCACCATATTTAAATCAATAACCGGAAATCTCGATGCGTCTGACGGTGAATATTATATGGACTGCATTAATAAATTGAAAACTGATCAAAACCAGATAGAAAACTTATTAAAAAATCAAATGTCAATCACAAGCTCAGTCATAATAAATCTCAACAGTACCATAGGACAATTAAAATTAAATGAGAAAAAATTTAATTCAGATATAGAAAAAATTGAAACCACCATTCGACAATCAACAAACGAAATTGCGCTTATCGAAGCCAAATTAAATTTCTTCGAAATTTGCGAACAACTAATGGAGAGTTATTCGTATCTTGAAAATACTATTAATGATATTCTAAACTCTATCACTTTTGCACAGCTTCAAATAATTCATACTTCTATTATTGAACCAGAAAATTGGATCACTGCTCTTAAGAAAATATCAGAAAATACAGTAAGGGAAGGTTTACCGCTACCAATAAAATATTCTGAAATTTCACAGTATTTGGAAATAATCGATCTCGAAGCATATCAAACAAATTCAGATCTTGTTTTCGTTCTTAAAATACCTTTGATTGAACCACAAGTATTTACTTTATTCCACTTATACCCAATACCAATTTATGATAATAGAACTGGATTTCACCACATTTTATCATTTTCACAAAAATATTTAGCGCGAGATGATGATTCTTCATCCTACAATCCAATCCATGATTTACAAAAGTGTAAACAGTTATCTACGCATCAAAAGTTGTGTCGCCATGTTTACGCGTACCCTATAGACGATAACGCGATATGTGAAGCCCGTTTGTTAAGACAATATAAGACATTTCCTGCGAATTGTAAAAGTGCGGTAGTCAACGGACAAGGTTATAATGTGCAAAAACTCGAAGAAAACGTGTGGCTAGTGTCGATTGCCGAACCGGTACACGTGACCATAAGTCTTCCAGACACAAAAACTAAAACATTAACCGTAAATGAAAATTCTATTTTACAGCTATACTCAGGGTGTTCCGCTTTTGTTGGCATTACTAAAATACAAGCTAGTACCAGAAACTATAAACATTCCTCATGTACTTCATCCCGTAATGGTTGATTACAACTGTTGTCTAGACAATCCAAGCAAAGTAGAAGTACCCAAAATAGAACCACTAGATCCTCATAACATTAACTTGAATGATCTGCAAGTGACAAAACACAAACTGGACCAATACTCAAAAAGTTTAGATGAACTCATAAACAAACCGTTTGTTGAGAAAAATATTTTTTGGTTCACATATACTACGATATCACTCATCGTTGCCTTGATCGTCCTCTACACCTGTTATAAGTGTAGAAATATTAAATTCAACAAATCGCCAGGAAAGTCTGTTCCGGACCAACCAAATGATGTTTTTATCAAAATTCATAACATTCTGCCAAAAAGAAGACCCAAACTTGACACCGAAGCCTCTGAGGAAGTGGAAATCGAAAATTGACAATTTCATGGTTTAATGTATACCTTTAGAATTTTATTGTTTTTGTATTTTGCGTATATTCCTTTTAATCTTGAAATCTCTGTATATATTGTATTGTCTATTTTATATTTTATGTATTTTGGTTTTTATTCTCAAAATTGTTGTTTATTAAACAACAATTTTAATTAAGGGGGGAGTTGTTATATAGGAAAAAACGCTTATGTTTAAGTAATGTTACGCAATGTCAAACATCAGATTACGATTTCCGTATTTTCATGAGAACGATGCTACGTTGCGTTTTTATAAAATAAACACATTAAGTAACACAAATATTATGTTACAGAAAAATAATGATTTCTGCACTTTCATGGGAGCGACGCTACATCGAATTCTCCATGAAAATAAACGCTGACGTTGATTAAACAAATTCTATAAATTCTTTGACTTTATGTAAAATAGTCAGTTACAATTATAATTTCAACCTATTAATTCTTTTTTATATAACATAAAACTGTGTAACTCAATAAAAATTGTTTTTAAAAAGTTTAACGTGAATTTGTGAATATAACATATATATATATATATATATATATATATATATATATTATTGTATATTTTTAAATAATGCCTCTACGTTGGGAGCCATTTTTATTATATATAATTTTACTTACGCCCTTATGTTGTAGTGCTATTTTATATTATAATTTTTAATTTACCTCAGTTGGGCTGCTGTTTTTATTATGTATATTTTTTTTTATTCTAATTTAATATATGTTTTATTATTATTTATGGGCGCCAGAATTGGTTACGCTTACCGCTATACCCAATCCAAAATTATTATCAATTTTACTTTACCTTTTAAATACTGTATCTCAGGGATGAGATTCGGCACTTGACGTTTGCTAGCAACAAGAAACTATAGGTAGATATCAGAGAAAAATAAGACGAACCTGAACAATTGAACATAATTTAATTAATGAGAAAAGATAAGAAATTTTTATAATCAATTAATAAACCAATATTATACGTTTAAGTTCATTATTGTATCATTAATACGCAACAACCATATAAACGCTTTCATTACTATAAATATTATTGAAACTCAACAAATAAATTTCGTGTATCATTATTCTTATTCTATGTTTGAATGTACATCCAAAAAAAAACTTTCAATCTCAACCATAGATCTTTAAGTGCGAAAACGTGTAGTGTGCTGTTCTGTTAAATGTTTTGTTTAGTTTACAAAATGGAAGGCAAAGTGATGTGTCTAAGAATCTTTATTATTATTATGCAAAAATCTAGTGAATACTTATCCTCAGATGCTTGATCACTTCCTTGATTCCTCGTTCTGCAGGATTACTACTAGGATGTCTTATACTTGTGAAAACTTGTTGTATTTCCAGGTCTTTCAACCATTTTTCTATTGTTTTGTTCCTGAAGTATGTTGCATTGTCCATTATGCATTTCTTTGGTCTCCCATATTTCTCGAAGTAGTTTCCTAGCGATTCTTTAATGGAATTTTTATTTGTTTTACTGCATGGATATGTGCTAATAAATTTAGAAAAAATGTCTACGATTACCATAATGTGTTTGTTATCATTATAACTTGGTATAAGGTTTGATATGAAGTCTATCGCTATTATATCTAATGGATTTTCCGCTATGATGGATTTCGGTACATTTTCATAATGAATGTTCTTTTCCTTGGATAGTTGACATAGTTCGCACTGTTTAATAATATCCTTTATGATAGTAATGTCATTTTTCGATATATAATTCTCCCGAAATATCATGTGAGTTTTCCTAATTCCTAAATGATTAAAATCTAAATGTATTCTTTTTACAATTAATTTTGTTAAATTTTCAAATATCACATATAATTCCTTGTCATGTACTAATTTATATATTACTCCATCCTTTTCAGAGCATCTTCTTTTGTATTTCTCATCTAATAATAGTTGTTCCTGTTTTATTTGTTCTAGCGAGAACATACCACTACTTTGTTTCATGATATTAATTCCCACTCTAGCTTCGTTTGCATCTTTTCTTTTCTCTCCATCCATTCTACTGATCGAGTCTGGTACTACATTTTGAATCCCTGGAATATATTTAATCACGAAGTCATATTCCTGTAGGAGTAATGCCCATCGATGTATTCTGGCATTGTTCATCTTGTTGGTTAGTATCGTTAGCAGAGCCTGATTATCAGTTTCAATTATGAATTTTCCTCCCAATAAAAAGTATCTGAGTTTATTTACACAGAATATGATGCTAGCAAGTTCTAATTCACTTACTCCATAGTTTTTCTCTGCTCTTTTTGTTATCCTAGAGACAAATGATATGGGTACGTACATGTCATCATATTCTTGCATTAAAACTCCAGCTAGTCTGTTTTAAGATGCATCTGTCCTTAAAATGAAAGTTTTTTCATAGTTCGGATGATATAATTTTATGTTTCTGATGAACTGATTCTTGATTTCATTGAAAGCATCTTCCTGTTTACTGGTCCAACTCCATTTCACTCCCTTTCTCAGTAATTCCATTAAAGGTAATTCTAAATCGGTTAGATTTCCCAGCATCCGTTTGAAATAGTTTAGCATCCCAAGGAAGCCTCGAAGAGTTTTCAAATTTTTCGGTCTTATGTACTCTCTAATGGTTCTTACTCTCTCTGGATCCATCTCGATTCCTGTCTCTGTGATTTTGTAACCCAAATATATTACTTCTTTCTTTAAAAATTGGCATTTTTGTATGTTCAGTTTTAGTCCGTTTTCGTCAAGTTCCGCTATGATTGTTCTGAGGTGTTCTAAATGTTCTTCTATACTGTTTGAAAAAATAAGTATGTCGTCCACATAGTGTATTGTAAATTGGTCATATTTGTTTAGAATTTTATTTAGCGCTTTTAATAGTACTGATGTAGCGCTTTGTATGCCAAATGGCGTCACTCGGAATTGATATACTTCCCCATTAATCTTGAATCCTACATACTTCCTGTTTTCCGGATGTAGTGGTATCAGCCAGAAGCTGTGCTTCAAATCTAGCTTAGAAAAAACTTTAACTTTACTTATCTTTCCTAATATCGATTCGATAGTTAAAGGCGATTCATACTCAGGCATTGTACATTTATTTAAATTTCGTGCATCAAGGCAAATCCTTAAATCTCCATCCTTCTTCTTTACTATAACAACTGGATTGATATACGAGGTGGTACTATGTTCTTTAATTCTATCTTCTAATAATTTATTTACAGTTTTCTTTACATCTTCTTGATATTTGTAGGGTATTGGATAACTTCGCTGTTGGAATTGTTGATTTTCTTTCATTTCAATTTTATGTACATAACTTCTTGCAATTCGAGATTCCTCATTAATTAAATTCCTATGTCCTCTCAGTATTCCTTTTACTTCATTTTTCCATTCTATTTTCCCATCTATATCCAATTTCCATTCCGGCATATTATTATTATTATTTATTTCTCCATTGCCATCCAACATCATATCTCCACTCATTTTTCCTTCCTGCCTATAATCATATCTCTTCTCCATATCATCTTCAAATTTCTTATAATAATTAATACATTTATCTACTTCTTCTACTAACTCTTCATTCTTCCTCGAATTATCATTTTTCTCTTCATAATTAAAATCAACTTTCTCTTTTTTAAAGATTATGTACATTTCTTCATAATTATTAATTGCTTTGTTTTCATATAAGATATCCGATCCTAACAATAGTTCGCATTCCATATTTTCCACTACTAACAGTTGTACCATAGTTTCTCGTTCCTTTAATCTTAATGCTACAGTTATCGTAGTATTTGAAATTGTTAGTTTTCTTTGATTTATGCCGATTAAATTTATTTTTGGCACCTTGACGAAATTTTCTTTCGATATTGTCAAATCATTTACAAATTTATTATTTATTAAAGATATTTCTGACCCGGTATCGATTAATATTTTTATGCTAGTGCCTTCTATCGTTCCGTATATATAAATTAATGTTTCATTGTTTTGTTCTAGCTGGTCCTGTACCTTTAGAAATTCGCGTGGGTGAACATAGCTGCACCAACTTAACTTACCATATTCACCCTCTAGTGGAAAAACTGTTGTTCCGTACCAGAAGATGACACGGGAACCACAACATTATCATTATTATGATTATTGTTATTTGTATTAGTTCGATTAAAGTTTGTGTTACGATTAGTTGTGTTTCTTTCTAGGCTGTTCGTCCTGTTAGTTCTTGTGTCTTATATTATTCGTCCTTCTTATGTCTCCGTCAGAGTTTCTTCTTTCTCTTCTATTATAATTATTATGCTGTCTCCTATCTGGATAATTTGTGTACCTGTTATTGTTATTATTAGTCCTATCGTTATTTCTGTCATATCGTCTATCATTGTTATTTGTGTTGTTGTAATAGTGATTATTATTTTGTCTATGATTGTTACTTCTATTAAAGTCTCGTCTATCGTTGACGTTTCTGTAATAGTCATCATAGTCACGTCTATTGTTGTTGTGCACCGTTCTCTGTACTCGGTTCAAATAGTCTAGTAAAGATTGGAAATTTGTAATATTTTGTATTGCTATACCTTGAGTAATATAGTCATTAAAATGTCTAGATAAGAATATTATAATTTCTTGCTCAGAAATTACTGGCTCTAAATATTGTGCCTGGGAAAATAAAGACAAAGCATAACTACTCATGTTGTTGCTTCTTCTACTATCAAATTTTCCAAAATATAACTTTTCCCTAACATAGCCTTGTTCTGTTTCCCCCTAGTATTGTTTCAAAAAGTTACTTTCAAAATCGTTGAAATTATTTATACTTACATCATTACATGTGAACCAAAGTAATGTTTGACCCTGCAAATGAGATCTAATTGTCTCTTTCAAATCTTCTATCTCTCTGATACCTTTTAATTTATTTTTAAGATATCTCAAGAAAATTTTTGGATGCATTTTTCTCGCATCCCCGTCAAATTTAAGATTACTTTCCCCATGGTTATAGATGTAATTTACCCCTTGAGTATTGATGTTTGGATTCGTCTTGTTTTTTATGGTTTCAAATTCTTTTTCTAATTCCATCATTTTCTTCTTAAAGTCTTCTTTAATTTCCCTCTCCAATTTTGTAAAATCTTGTACATTCCTATCTTCCTTGATTTGTTTTAACTTCTTGTCCATTTCCCATATTAGTTCTTTCTGAGTTTTTAAATTCATCTCCTCCGCAATCGATAAATTCAACTGGATGCCTTGCTCTACATCATCTATCCTGGCATTGGTTTTCATGATGTTTCTCTCCATTCTGCCTATCTGTTCCTTTCCTTCTTCTCGTAGTTTATTTCCCATGTCTTCTATCTCTTGTTTCCGGATGGTGCCTTCTCGCATTAAATGTCCATATAGTTTATTCATTTTCTCTTCTTGTCCCTTCTTGTGTTCTTCGAACTGTTTTTTCATTTCCACCATATGTTCTGAAAATGTTTCTTCTTGTTTGTCTAACCTTCTGTTAATTTCTTTCTGTGTACCTTTTATCTCTTCTTTTGTGTTTTTTATTATATCTTCTCTGGTGTTTCTAATATCAGCCATCATTATTTTCATCATATTTATTAACTCTTCATTTTCATTTGGTTTAGGTTTTGTATAGTGATGAACTTCTTCCACCATACTGTCTCCTTTCTCCAGTTCCGCTGCTTCTTCAGCTTGGATAGCCATCGTCAAACGTTCCCTTAGTACTTGTTTGTTTCCCTTTGTGTCCATATTCCTGGATTTCAGATATTCCCTCAGCTCATCCACTGTCAGTTCGTCGATATTCATTGATTTGTCAGCCATTATTATTTTATAAGATTTTCCCTAGATATCTCAAAAATAAATTGTAACCTGTTCCTGTTGCTAATTTGTTGAACGAGCGTTACTTAAGTCGTCTAACAAACGCCATACGTTGGGCTTGCCATTTTATTGTATATTTTTAAATAATGCCTCTACGTTGGGAGCCATTTTTATTATATATAATTTTACTTACGCCCTTATGTTGTAGTGCTATTTTATATTATAATTTTCAATTTACCTCAGTTGGGCTGCTGTTTTTATTATGTATATTTTTTTTTATTCTAATTTAATATATGTTTTATTATTATTTATGGGCGCCAGAATTGGTTACGCTTACCGCTATACCCAATCCAAAATTATTATCAATTTTACTTTACCTTTTAAATACTGTATCTCAGGGATGAGATTCGGCACTTGACGTTTGCTAGCAACAAGAAACTATAGGTAGATATCAGAGAAAAATAAGACGAACCTGAACAATTGAACATAATTTAATTAATGAGAAAAGATGAGAAATTTTTATAATCAATTAATAAACCAATATTATACGTTTAAGTTCATTATTGTATCATTATTACGCAACAACCATATAAACGCTTTCATTACTATAAATATTATTGAAACTCAACAAATAAATTTCGTGTATCATTATTCTTATTCTATTTTTGAATGTACATCCAAAAAAAAACTTTCAATCTCAACCATAGATATTTAAGTGCGAAAACGTGTAGTGTGCTGTTCTGTTAAATGTTTTGTTTAGTTTACAAAATGGAAGGCAAAGTGATGTGTCTAAGAATCTTTATTATTATTATGCAAAAATCTAGTGAATACTTATTTAATATGAATTTAGTGTTTGTGTCCGTTATTAGTGGAGATTGATCAATTAATACTAACGTTTAACCAATAAATTGCTACCACAGACAATTAACCTACGTACAAAAATGTACAAGTGAAATGTTTTTATAGAAAAAGTTCAATATACACGTGGACAATGTTCATCGTTAGTTATAGAGCATAGCATTGAATGTGCTGTTCTTGGAGGAAAAAATGATCAGCTGTGATCAAACAAAAGCGAAGTCCAAGATGTAGGAATGATGATATATATGGTTAATATCGTCAGCAGAGTATCTCTATTATAAGATACCTTGGATAACCACCAGAATAATTCTAATAAGGTAATTATAGTTATAGTTCTTACCAAATCTAGATGATTTCACTAAAGTTCACTTATTTTTAATTATACGGAATGTATTTTAATTTATTTACTTTAAAACGTCGTCTGAACACCTTTGATTAATATTTCTGATAATTTATTTAAGTTATTTCAAATTTTAATAGAAATTTGAGGAGATAAAATTTTACACGTCCACCCTCTAATTCCTTTTCACGGCGTCTCCTTAAGCTCAAAATCAACAACCTCTTGTTGTTTTTAATTTTGTTTTTCCAGTTCATTTGTTGATAAACAAACATTGTTTTCCTGAATCAATATATCTATCCTTGCGTTAGTATAGACGAAATCACTTTGTTTTTATGCATTTCGAAAAACACACCGAACTACACCATACGAATTACTAACATAACATTGCTTCTAGCGTTGATCTTTTGACCTTGACGTTTGCTAATAATTATAAAAGTTTATGCGATATACGGGGTTTCCGAAAGTGTCTATAAAATATAAAATTGTAATAATCGAATTTTGTTTGAAAATTTATGTGATGATATATACAGGGATCACCACAATTATGTATAATATTACGTTCGACGTAATTTACTTGTTGGTGTTATTTATTTTGCAATATACTTTAAAAGAAAATAGATACTAAATTAAATAGCAATCTCTTAAATTGATTTATCAATTGTATATGATACTTAAAAATTTCTTGACACGTTCAACTCATGTCTTTACGGATTATTTCCTTTTTTTATTGGATGTTTACTAATGAACTACTAAGATTCACACTATTTGTATGATGCTGATTTGATTTAATTTGTCTGATAGATATATTTCACTTTAATATATATATATATATATATATATATATATATATATATATATATATATATATATATATATATATATATATATATATATATATATATATATATATCTAAAGTTTTTCTTGATTTTGAGTCGTTTTAATAAAATATAGTCTTTTTTATGTTTTATCACATTTTTGAATCGTACTATCAAAAATAATGTGAGTTCATTAACATTTCCCTATACCTATCTAGTTCAGTTTCCAGGATAAATCGATTCTACATAATTTGTAGACCGTCCGAAAAAATACAATAACTTCAAAATAAAAACGAATAACCATATTTGCTTTACACTATCTCACTAAAAGCTCTTAACATTCTGTTTCGAATATTTACTGTTATGCTATAATATACAGGGTGTGTTTCATATGAAAGTATAACACTAACCATTTAATACATAAATTTCTGGCTTAATTTAAATGGAACATCCTGTATCTGTTGGGTCTGTTGAACGTGGAAATTTATTACCTTTCAGTTGGTATTAGGGTTGCCTATATCTAACTCTGATAGTTTTCGAGAAATTTTAAATTAGTTTTTTAATATTCAATTATATACTTACATCTAGTTACTACCTATGACATGATGATACTCCGATGGAAGTTTTTAAAAATTTAAAATTTGTTATTTGGATGTAAGTGCTTTTGTTGTATGATTTATTATTGATAAATTGAAGGTTTCTTGAATTAGAATTTTATTAATGGTTAGTACACTATTATTGGGCATACAGATACAATAAGCTTCAAAATGATAAAAGAATAACTACAAAAAATTTAAAGAAGGTGTTCAAAGTGACGTTTATTTTGTTGGATACAAATTTCAACTCTTTTAAAAAAGTTATTGTTCTCCTTCTTTAACATTTCTGGTGTTACTGTTTGAAACGCTCTCCTTATCCTATCCTTCATGTTCTCAGGAGTGGTTGGCTCTGTATTGTAGACAATACTTTTTATTTAACCCCAAAAAAATAGTCTAACGGCGTCAAGCATGGGGATCTTGCCGGCCAAAGATAGGGACCCCCTCGCCCAATCCATTTTTGTGGGAAAATATTGTTTATTATTATATTACACTGTAATGAACAGACGCACCATCTAACTGCAACCACATTTTTAGTCTTGTAGCTAGTGGAACGTCATCTAAAAGTTCGGGCAGTTTATTACGTGAAAATTTACGAAATTTCCTTCCAGTTAGCGTTCCATTAAAAAAATAAGGCCCTATTATGTGGGCTCCAACGATTCCTGCCCATACATTTAATGGCCAACGATGTTCATGATCAACACTTCGGAATTAATGCAGATTTTTGTCGTTATAGTAATGAAAATTATGTATGTTCACTAAACCGGTTTTATAAAGCGTAGCTTCATCCGTAAACAAAACAAAATCAAAAAAATCTTCAAACCCTGCCACTTTGTCCATAACCCATAAAAAAACTCAATACGATTTTCAAAGTCCCTATCAAATAGTTGCTGGCGCATTTGAATATGGTAGGGATGAAATTTGTGTTTTTTAATTATCCTAGCGACACTTCTCTTGCTTATACCTACTTGCTCACTAATACATATTTGACTAGTATGTGGATTCTCAACAAGCGCACCCATTACTTCAAATTCTGAATTGTCTGTAATTGCAAATTTTCGTCTAGAACTTTTTGTATATTGCACACTTCCAGTAGTTTTGAATACTTGCAGTAGTCTTTCAAAATCATTTCTGTTAGGATGATCTCCATATGGATACTTTTGAGCGTATAATCTACTTGTTAAAAAACAGTTCTCCTGACACACCAATAATTAAGGTCATATCTATTCTTTCTTCGTTAGAGTACTCTTTCATGTTTAACCAGGGATTAATAACTATGTCAATTATTAAAACTTATTAATACATCAACACTATACACACACTAAACAAATTTATAAATTTATTTGGCATATGGAATTGTATTAAAATAATATCTATGTGAATGACATTTCATAGGTAACTAGATGCCAGATAAGTGAATAATATTAAAAACCAAATACAGTACACATCCACCCACTTCAGAGCACATTAAGAATAGGATAATGCGAGCTTTTTATATAATAACACCAGAAATATTAAAAAAAAATAAACAATAGAGTTGTTAGCATCATATCATAGGTAACTAGATGTCGGCAAATAATTGAATATTAAAAAACAAATTTAAAATTTCTCGAAAACTATCAGAGTTAGATATAGGCAACCCCAATACCAACTGAAATGTGATAAATTCCCACGTTGAACGAGACCCAACAGATACAGGGTTTCATTCAAATTGAGCAAGAAATTTATGTATTAAATGGTTAGTGTTAAACTGTCATATTAAAAACACCCTCTATATTATAGTATACCAGTAAATATTGGAAACAGAATGTTAAAAGCTGTTAGTGAGATAGTGTAAAGCAAATGTGGTTATTCGTTTTTATTTTGAAGTTATTGTATTTTTTCGGAGGGTCTACAAATTATGTAAAATCGATTTATCCTGGAAACTGAACTAGATAGGTATAGGTAAATGTTAATGAACTTACATTATTTTTAATAGGACAATACAAAAATGTGATAAAATACAGGGTGTTCCATTTAAAGGAACCTAGCCTCGATACGGCACGCTTTTTAGAGCACCCTGTATACTCCAAAATATTTTTAAATTGTAGTCCTAAGTAATCTACCTAATTTTACGTCTAATTTTTCCTAATTTTATTAGCCGTTAAGACGCCAGATAATAGTTCAATCAATCATTGTGCCCCACCCTGTATATACATATATATATATATATATATATATATATATATATATATATATATATTAGTGGTGAATTAATTTGTATAATATTATTTCAGTTGTTCAGTTGTCTTGAAAAAGAAACGAACCGGGACCGAAATGGCCAAGTTGGTATTTGATACGCGAAATTTGAAAGTTGAATGTGGAGGATGACGGTTCGATCCCCGCTGTGACTAAGTTTTTTGTTCTTAGTTCTTTTTTTTAGAATTTAGTTTTAAAATAAAGCAAAGTTATTTGTTTCAAACATCTATTTATTTAAAGAAAATTTCAGACAATTTAGTATCAATTTTAAAAAGCAAAATCTAGTAGGTAGCCTTCCAAATAATGTCAATTTGATTCTTGACAATTTGTAGTCTTTGGAGCGAATAAGTATTCTTGAAGCGATTAGATTTGTTATTTTAGTATACTTGTGAGTAATTTCTTGTTCTGTTTGTCGATATTTTTGTGAGTTTTTTTGTTGTTTTAAGCTTAGATTCATTTTTTAATAATTTTTAATTTATTATAATAGTTATAATTTCGTTTAAAATTGTTCGTGTTTTCCCATTATTTAATTAATTTTATTGTTTATATTTTTGGTAGTTTTCAATTCTTATCAGTTAGTTATTATTTATTTTTCGTATGTATTATGGCGGTCACAGTAGTTGCGATATTAAACAATTTTTATTTAATATGTCCAATGCTCAGACTGATGAACCGCATCACAGGATACATCAAATTATTAAACAATTTGAAACAACGTTGTGCCTAAAACCGGAACACCGACGAAGAAATCGAACAACATTAATGGAGATTGACCTGTCCATTTTATTGGATTTTGTCGAAAACCCTAGAACCACCATTAGACTCGTGGCACGAGATTCAAATGTTAGTATTTTTAAAGTACACAGTGTTCTAAGAAAAAACGGCTTCAAAGCTTACAAACTTGATGATGTGCAAGAACTTTTTGAGCAAGACTATCTTAATAGACAATTTTCTGCGAAATTATGGTAGACAAAGCCAACCGAAATAGGAATTTTTTAAGATACATCTGTTCAACCGACAAGTCTAGTTTTGTTTTAAAGAGAAAAACTAACAAGCAAAATCAAAGGTATTGGGATACAGTAAATCCATGTAAAATAAATGTGTCTCATACCCAATACAAGAAAAAAGTAAACGTATGGGCCGGCATATTTTGTGATAAAATAATTAGTCCTTTCTTCCTAAGTAATAACTTCAATGGCCAATAATATTTGAATTTTCTTCAAAATGAAATAGGACCCCAAATTGCAAATGCCGCACCTAGAAATGTTTCAGTATGATCTCAACGTAATGGTTGCCCGGCTCATTCCAGTAGGGAAGTACGGGAATACCTTGATACTGTTTTCCCAAATATGTGGATAGGTCGAGGGGGTACAATAAATTGGCCGGCAAGATCTCCAGATTTAGCACCCCCGATTTATTTTTATGGGGTTTACTAAAAAATAAGGTAGCAGAATACGAACCGGAGACAGAAGATGAATTGAAAAATATTATTATTAATGAATGTCGGAAAATTAGTAGAACTGTTATTAAGAATCTACGGCGGAGCTTTTATGATCGTTAGGGACACTGTTTAGCAGCAAACGGAAAACAATTTGAGCTGTTAATTAAATAAATAAATTTGTAGCCTAAAAAAATTTTCTAATTTTAAATATCTCTACTTAAAATTTCTTTTTGGACAAAAATCATGAAAAAAAAACATTTCGGACACACTGTGGGGGCGAACCGCGACCCTTTACGTTCAACTTTAAATTTTGAGTACCAAGTACCAACTAGGCGACATCGGCACCGGTCCTTAGTATTCCAAAGTTTTATAAAAACGGCGTACGACTTTTAAGAACATAATTATGCATTTTCTTAGTAAACCAGACCGAATTTAAGAAAATTAAATGTGCATTTGAATTTATTTTTTAACGACCTTTTTAAATCTGTTATTATTTTTCACGAAAGCTATTTGGTAAAAAAGTTAGCTCGCGTTTGACAGTTTTGTACAGGAAACCCTATGTCGCATTTTATAAATAACACAGTGTATGTACATATATATGTATATATATATATATATATATATATATATATATATATATATATATATATATATATATATTGAATTATTTACTTTCTTGACCACTTAAGTTATATTTTGGTTACTTTCTTGGATTAAAGGTCAAATATACTTAAAGTATATTTGACCTTTAATCCAAGAAAGTAACCAATATATATATATATATATATATATAATAATAAAAAAGGAAGTAGTTTTTTTCGACCGGGAAACACACAACACGTTAAACACATTTTCAGATTGAAAATGTGTTGAACGTGTTGTGTTTTTTGTTTCACATTTTAATGAACTGACGCCAATTTTCTTCACCCTTAATTATCGATAATATTGATAATCACAGTTGAATGCCAGGAACATAGAGCATAAGCTTCAAGGCTGGTAATAGTAGGCGTTAAAAAAATAGAAAAACAAATGAAGATAAGGTTCATAGGTTTGAGGTTGTCTCGAGATAATGAGATGTTATAAATAACCAATGAATCTACCTGCAACAAAATTGCATAAATTTGGGAGATATGAGAAAATCTTTAACACAAAAAACCTCTATTCTTTAAGACGAATATTTGAAAAGGAATTGTGGTTATTGACTCAATAGGGTCAGTTTTCCTTCTAATAAATTCGGTATATCATGAGGGAGTAAATTAATGAAAAGTTTATGGTGTGTCCATATTCTTAACTATATTTCAAACCTCTTACAATAGGGAAAATGTTAACACGTTTATCTACCTAGAATTTCAAAAGAGAACTGGAAACTATCAACAAAAATTTTCTTGACACTTTATACAATAATAATGAATCCTTACATTGAAAGCTGAATTTCCTAATAACGGTTTGGCCTAGATTAAGAAAACTTAAAAAGAGCAGCTGAAGCTCTTGTAGCCAATTTGTCAAATTGTGAATAAAACAAGTTTCTCTAAAACGCATAATTGCAACTACCAAATAATCACCCTGTACATAAAAATCGATAAATTCTTCCAAGAGTTGGTCGAAATGTACTGAAAGAGGTTTGAATTAGTCTGAGATACATTGAACATAATTTATCCATTGCAAGACGCATTTTGGATAGGTTCAAAGAGACTAGGTTTCTCATTTTTTTTGAGTGAACGATCGTTGACAAATAAAATAAAAAAATAATTTCAATTCATAATTATTTGGTTCCATTTCATGAGATAATAGGCCACGTTCTTATATTACTGCTAATTGTTGTTATTTGCAATGGAAAATTTTTGAATTGATTGTATATATGACAAAATACTCACCGCACATATTAAGGTACTCAGAAAAAAACAAAATATGATGATAAAATACATTTTCCAAATATTTAATGTTACGCAGGTCAATTCTTGAATTCATCAAAGTATATCAAACTAATGGTACCAAATTTGTAATTATTTCCCATATATATACGAAAACGTGATATGTATCTCACAATTTTTGAATGATGCAATATAAAAGTATGCCGTAGGTTGTAATTTGAAAATATGAAAACGTTATAACTATTATCAGTGGAATATTACAAAATGTGTTAAAATAATAAACAAAGAACATTTCATTGATAAACATAACTTTAATGAAATTATCGATAATCTTAAATTATTTAAGATTTGCATTCCGAAATAGTGGTATAATACGCAACGTTTAAGTATATCGTATTAATATTCGACAAAATTCGAAACGGGTACAAAAGGTAGTTATTCACTACAACTTTGTTCGAAGGAATTATAATAAAAAAAATTCATTATAGAAAGAAAATTGATGAATAAAGTTGGACAAACAAGTCTAAGAGTCAAAATAGCTTTACAGAATGCGTGGCAATAGGAAATTCCAACCACTGACAGCTCTCCAAACTCTGACTGCATATCAAAGTGCGTATACATTAGGGTCCTGCGCTATCTTACTGTGAGACTCCAAACGAAGATGTCGACTAGCAAGTAGAAGCATCCCTGGAAATTCGGTCCCTGATTAAAACCCGATCACTCCAGCAGCGGCTTGCCAACGTATTCGCCAAATATAACTGAGATTTTAATCCCAATCTGTCCTAGCTATACAGCTATCTATACCTATTTTACAGTTTTGACTTGTTATACATATCCTGTGGTAGATCTTGTTATCAAATCATATTAATAATTATAGTAACAGAATAATGTTACAAATTCCGCTTGTTTGCCTATAACAAAGACGACATACTCTATCTCGGGTCTCAAAAATGTAGGCAGGAAATTCTTATTCAAGTCATTCAGATAAGAGCCCTGTTCATCATCTTTAAAATGTCCAAGCATATCCTGCCCCAGTAGTAAGTAAACTGTTTAAAGTAGGTATAGCCTTTGTAGTGGAAATACAAGAATAGAATCTGTGGGGGCTTAAATGACGCTGTAACTAGCAGTAAAAACGTGTTCTGTCGACGGTGAATATATTCAAACTTCCTGACAGCACAAGCCAAAAGTACACAAGCTGGATCCCAACAGTATAGTTTCTTTGTGGACTGCTGGGAAGTTTGGATAAGTTCAACTTTTATGTAAGCTCAACATCTCGAGGTAGCTACACCATCTTTTCAACGTTAATATATCTTAATTACGTAGGCTGAACTATAGTTTTTATTATTCTGTATACTTGTTGCAATGTGAACATTTTCCGTTATAATTATTATTTATATTTTTGTCAGCGTAAGAAATGTTTTTATATTTTTAGATGAAGTAAGTTTTACTCCTCAACAACAAGAATTGCCGGGACAGTTCAGTGGGATGGTACAATTACCTTCAACAGGTAGGTTATTTTGTATTGTGAATGTGTGAATGTAGAGAGTAGTTTATTCTCAGAAATGCAGACCGAGTTTGTTTCATGTTATACATTCCCAGACTTATACATTTTTTAATGGTTTCATTATTTTTTATGTATGTATGTATATGTGAATAAATAAAGCTCCACAGAAGGCCTGCCTTTGTGTGGGGTTGTCTAAGGTAACAAAATACTTAGCGGAAAAGTAATAATCGTAATGATATCAAATATTATCCCTCTACTTAGCAATCATTATTACTTGCTGTTGTTGTTTGAACCATTCAACAGTATTTTCTCCTATTTAACCCATTATATGCCAGTGATGCATTCACGCAACGCCTTAAATTTTATTTTTTGTAGGATAGCATAACATATTAAAAAGATAAATTACATGTTTTTTTACGAAATTAAGTCTATAATATGAACTAAAAAATATTTAGTTTAATTAAGGTATTGTGTAAAGGTTCAATAAAACTTTCATTACTTTTTTATTATTGCACCACTTGTAGCATCGTTTAATAATTGAATCTATTTTAATGTAATAAGTTGATTCTTTTTAGATTAGATAGGAAATAAAATTTATGTATCTATAATTTTTTATGTTAATTATTATACGACACTAAAACGAAACACATTCTTTTCAGTTTAGATAAATGGGCTATAAAATCAGAGCCAGTTAAATTACTGGGCATTCATTTGGATACAAACTTAAGTTGGTCACCTCATGTTGACTACCTTTGTTCAAAATTAGCGAGCCAAGTTTTTGTAATTCGTCAATTAAAATCATGTATACCAACTCATTTGTTAAAATCTGTATATTATTCACTTTTTCATAGCAATTTAACATACGGTATTATGCTATGGGGCAGCAGCACATCAGTGCACAAAGTATTTGTGCTACAGAAAACTGTAGTTAGAATAATTTACAACGCACCAAGAAACACCAGTTGTAAAAAAATATTCAAAAAACTTGAAATATTGCCGCTTCCGTGCTTGTATATTTTCGAAGTGTTAATTGAAACACATAAAAATCGATATGTTCTGACTAAACATGCAGATGTTCATAATTATGATACTAGAAATAGTAAAGACATTGTCATTCTCAAATCAAGACTGAAAACAACAAAAAACAATAAGTTGGATGTTACATTGTACAATTCATTTGTAAAATATTTTGAACATATAAATATACGTGATATGACGAGAGTTCAATTTAAACATTTTGCTAAGTCTTTTCTTTTAAATTATTGTTTTTATACAGTTGATGAGTTTTTGGAGGAATTGAATACTTGGGCTTAAGGCTTATATGTTTGTTTGTTTTGTTTAATTTAATTTTTACTTTCTATTATTTTTTAACTTATTTTATATTTTAAAATTGTCATATTTTCATCAATATTTTTACTTTATGAAATGTATGTCTGTATTTTTTTAAAATTTTTACTTTGTATTATTTTTATTATATTTTAAATTTGTCATATACAGCACTATACAATCTTTAATATTTTTAGTTGGTAAAATGTATTCATATGTACTACTTTCACTGACTTCTAATGTACTATGTATGTGAATGGGGTCAATAAACCATCTATCTATCTATCTATACTTGTAATTTTTTTAATGTATCTGTAATGAAAAAAACATGAATTGGTATTAATAAAATTATAAATAAACCATTCTTTATTTCATCTACACTTCAGGGTGTAAATTTATTATATATTCAAAAATAAGGCAGTTAATAACAAATGCATTTAGTTAGATAGCCCTTTATTGCATTTTTTTTCTTAATTTTGATTGTATAATGGAGAACTACTTATATTAGTGTTGTACCTCGCAGGTAGTAAATTACATTTCATTCGAATTCTGAAAGTTCGAACCATGTTCTGCGGTTTCAGCTTCAGAATTTGAATCTAATTTAATTCACTACCTTCGAGGTACTGGCAGTACTATATCCGCTTCTATTTACTGCCAGATAGCGGCAGTTTCGAAAAATGGAAACTGTAAATATTTTTTGAGAGATCTACATTATCGGCCTATTTAGAGACACAACCGCTACAGTAATTGTCGCATTAGATTTCATACTCGACAAGAGAGCACTTTTCATTCTATCCTCGGGTCCGTATTCTGTGATATTAATTGTGAAAAAATTAAGAGTTTCTCTCGATATTGTTCTGATATACTTTTGATTTGAAGGTCAAGAAAAGTGCCGTAGGTGTATTAATTGAACCGTCTAGGCCGGGAATAACGGGTAGTTTGTCTATCGGCTAGACATATTTTGGCGACCGTGACAGGTCCTACGGCAAAGTTTAAGTCAGTGTAATAGTATTTTCCTTACGATGTATGTTGAAGTAGAAATATAAAACAGCATGAAGAAGTCACGTAAAGTGCTAAGATGTAGTTTTACCAAAGCAGCTAATGAATTTGAAGCTTTTCTACGAGCTCAAGAACCATGTTTACTGGATTTAGAGGTTCCTTGTGATATTTTGAAAAGAAAATATAAAGACCTGCAAGTATGTGAAAAACGTGTATATGAAGCTCTTGTAGAGACGGCGTCAGAGGAAGACATGTTGCATACATTATTTTTTCTACAGCTCTATATAAAAAAATAAAAAGCAAATAGAAATTTGGGATATTTTAATTAAGCTCCTTTGGTAAATTACAATCATATGTATTCCAAGTTTCATGAAAGTTCATCCAAGTATCTTAGAAGTCCATCCTCGATGCCCAGCCAAGTATCTTAGATGTCCCTCCTCGATGCCCAGTCAAGTTTCATTGTGTTATCTTATGGAAAGCGTGAAATAAAGTTAACGTTATGGCACTTTTTTAACGCTTTTTTACTTTTTTTCACTCTAATCATAAACAACCACTTTAAATGCTACAAACCGATGAAATACAAGGTACTTCAAAGATAGGGCGTAGAAAAAGTATATTGAGATCGTGATATTGTAAATTGTGATAAAATAGAATATTTGCTACAGACCACGGTTACAGGTATAAGAGTGCGTCAATTAGTAGAAAGTTTTCCCTTAATGAGTGAGAATCATGGAAAAATTATCCAATGTATGCAGTCCAGATTTGGTAGAGAGGATCATCAAATAGAGGTCTACGTACGTGAATTATTAAAACTTGTTTTAAATAATGCTATTAGTGAACAAAAACTTGAAATTTCTAACCTCTACGATCAAATTGAAACCCAGTTACGTGCTTTAGGTACTTTAGGCATTACAGCTGACAAATATGCTGCAATTTTATATCCGTCAATAGAATCTGGTTTGCTACATGATCTGCTTAGAATTTGGCAGCGTTTAGCATTTAATACAGGGGAGCTTAGCATTGGTAATGTTAGCAATATTTCTGCAAATATTAATATTGATTGCACGCTAGGAGAAGAAGCTAGAAATTTTTTTATCGTTTCCCTGTTCTGAAGTCGAAAATGAACAAAGAATTGTATTAGTAAGTGAGGGCTTCGGACTGACATTTGACAGCAATAAAAGGTCGAAATCTGGGGAGATGTGCTGCGGAAGGAAAAAATCGTACCAAGGGTCTGCTCTACTTACCGCCGCTGGTTTGCTGAACACACACAATAATAAAGATTTTCCTTATACTTATATTTTTTGTAGCGAGTCTCATAATGGAGATTCTTGTTTTAAGGCGCAAGAACTGACTTTGGAAGAGACAAAGAATATTGTATCGGGTAAAAAGGGAAGCTATAGGTGTCTTAAGATTGGCCATCATGCAAGAAATTGCCGAGGCCGTTTAAAGTGCATAATTTGTAAAAAATCCCATTACCCTATTATGTGTTATAATTTGACTTCTGGTAATTCTCCGAATATATCTAAATCAAGTGTAAGTAAACCTTCATCTACTTTGGCAGATAACGACGAATTTACAAATCATACAAATTCGAATGCAAATCATACCAGTGGTCATGTATTTCTCCAGACGTTGATTATCAGATTAGTGAGTCCCAGTAGTTCTAAATTTGTTCGAAGTTTAATTGACACAGGATCACAACGTTTATATATTTTGAAATCAATTGTGTGACTTCTTGGTTTGCGAGTCAAAAGTTCACAGAATCTGGTGCATGGTTTATTTGGAGGAAAAGAGATTATAGTTGCACATAACTGTTATGATGTTAGTATTTCTGTTGATAACATCTCATATACTTTTGAAGTAATAGATCAAATAATATTTGTAAAAACGTTAAGCCTCTCCTTAATGGGCCTTGGATATGCGAATTGAACAAATATAGTATTGCTATTTCTGATTTAAATAATGAAAATCCCATAGAACTTTTGTTAGGTGCAGACGTTGCAGGAATTTTATATACTGGAAACAACCATACTTTAGAGTGTGGGTTGGTAGCAAGTGAAACACAGATTGGATGGACTGTTATGAGAAAAGTACCTAATCAAATTTCACATTCGAATTTATCAACTTCTGCTTTGTAATTATTTGCGAGTGCCTCTATCACAGACTTATGGGAATCGGACGTTTTGGGCATTCAGGATCCTGGTGAACAAAAATCTAAGGAAGAAGGAACTTCTGCCGCAAAGCAGCTATTTTTAGATACTATTACTGTAGATAAGGAATGACGTTATGAAGTAAGGTGGCCATGAATAGATGGGCATAATCCGCTTCCGACCAATTACAAAGTTGCACAAAAAAGGTTACAAAACACTTTGCGGAAACTGGAAAAAGATAATTTGCGAATTAGGTATAACGACGCTTCCAAAGAATGGGAAAGTTTAAATAATATTGAAAAGGTAGAGCTCAACACACAGTGCGGACATTTTTTACCACACCGTCCTGTTTTAAAAGAAGGTTCTACAACAGCTGTAATACCAGTTTTTGATGCATCTTGTCGAGAAAAGTACAATCATCCATTGAACCATATTGTCTTGAAAAAGGGACAAACATGATTGAATTAATTCCTTCCTTGTTTGTTCGGTTCAGACAATTAAAGTACGGTGTGATTTCTGACATAAAAAAGAAATTTCTACAAATAAACATTAATTCAAATGACAGACATTTTAAAAAATTCCCTTGGGTAGATGAAAATGATTCGGAAATTACATATAGGCATAGGAGAGTACTTTTCGGTGTTAACTGTAGTCCATTTTTACTTCGTTCCACGATAGAGTGGTTCGTTCCACTATCCCAGTGTTTGGCAAAAATTCCAGAAGACCTATTCTTTACAGCATCTACAGTGAAAAAATTGTCAAAAAGTTTTTATGTAGACAATTGCGTAACCAGTCTCTCTAGTTCTGAAGAACTTGGGGAGTTTATTAAGGAAGCTGTCTATATGTGATGGCCAAAGGACAATTTGATTTACAAGGGTGGGAGTATTATCCCAGATCATAAGATATCTGTGCTAGGTCTACTGTGGTATCCTGGACTTGACATATTGGCCATAAATTCTGATTTTCTAGTTACAGCAGTTGTGAGAGAAGAGAATTCCATGGGATGTTCCAGTAGATAAAGATGTTGCTGATATTTTTAGGGCATGGTTGTCTGATTTATCTGATATATTCAAAATAAGAATACCTCGATGGATTTCAATTCCCAAAAATGTCGTAGACTTAAGTCTGCATACTTTCAGCGATGCTAGTCAGAAATCTTATGCAGCTGTAGTTTTATGTCGAGTGGAAACAGCTAAAGAAGTTTCAATTCATTTCCTTGCTACAAAGTCTAGAGTCGCTTCAATTAAGAAATTATCGATTCCCAGATCAGATTTGTAGGAGGCCAATATTGCTGCTAGACTTTATAATCAGGTTGTAGGTAGCTTGGAGTTTGCTGTGAAGCATTTTTTTGGAGCGATTCGTCAACTGTAATTTCTTGGATACAACGCGAAGAGCAATGGGCAGCATTTGTTTTTAATAGAGGTCGTGAAATCCGACAATTAACTTCTTCCTTACAATTGCACAACCTTACTGGAATTTTGAACCCCGCAGATTTGCCTTCAAGGGGATGTTCTGCAAAACAGTTGTTAGATTCCAAATGGTGGGAGGGTCCTAAGTGGTTGTACCAGAAGAAAGAAAATTGGCCTATTGAAGAGATGTATTTTAATGAGATGGAAATTGCCACTGAACGAAGAAAAAGACTAGTAACAATATCAACTATTGTTGAACAATTTCATTTTTGGAAACTTGAAAAATTCAGTAAATTCATGAAAACAGTTAAGATGATTGCTTTGGTTTTTGGATTTATACACAATATGCGTCATCCTATCGCAAAAAAGACATATACATATTAAAATCAAAATAATAAAAGAAATGTGAGAAAACCAACCTCTTTGTCTAAAATTTCTAACACAAAGTATCTAAAAGTAAGATTATCTCAAGATAAGGATATGAAGAAAATTTGGTATTTCCTACATTCTCCCAATGCTGAACGCTGCCACATTCTAAACAGATCTTGTGGCAAACAAGATTCTATTAACGGAAATAAAATTGCAGCATATTTGTCCGCTGTAATGCCTAAAGTACCTAAAGCGCGTAACTGGGTTTCAATTGGATCGTAGAGTTTAGAAATTTCAAGTTTTTCTTTACTAGTAGCATTATTTAAAACAAGTTTTAATAATTCACGTACGTAGACCTCTATTTGAAGATCCTCTCTACCAAATCTGGACTGCATACATTGAATAATTTTTCCATAATTTTCACTCATCAAGGCAAAACATCAAAAACTGGACTTACAGCCGTTGTAGAACCTTCTTTTAAAACAGAACGGTGTGGTAAAAAATGTCCGCACTGTGTGTTGGGCTCTACCTTTTTTAATAATATTTAAACTTTCCCATTCTTTGAAAGCATCGTTATACCTAATTCAAAAAATTATCTTTTTCCAGTTTCCGCAAAAAGTTTTGTAATCTTTTTTGCACAACTTTGTAATTGGTCGGAAGCGGATTATGCCCATCTATCCATGGCAACCTTACTTCATAACGTCCTTCCTTATCTACAGTAATAGTATCTAAAAATAGCTGCTTTACAGCAGAAGCTCTTTCTTCCTTAGATTTTTGTTCACCATGATCCTGAATGCGCAAAACGTCCAATTTCCATAAGTCTGTGATAGAGGCACTCGCAAATAATGACAAAGCATAAGTTGATAAATTCGAATGTGAAATTTGATAATGTACTTTTCCCATAACAGTCCATCCAATGCGTGTTTCAATTGCTACCAACCCACACTCTAAAGTATGTTTGTTTCCAGTCCAGATCCAGATCATGTAGCAAACAAGATTCTATTGACGGAAATAAAATTGCAGCATATTTGTACGCTGTAATGCCTAAAGTACCTAAAGCACGTAACTGGGTTTTAATTTGATCGTTTAGTTTACAAATTTCAAGTTTTTGTTTACTAATAGCATTATTTAAAACAAGTTTTAATGATTCACGTACGTAGACCTCTATTTGATGATCCTCTCTATCAAATCTAGACTGCATACATTGGATAATTTTTCCATAATTCTCACTCAATAAGAGAAAACTTTCTACTAATTGACGCACTCTAGTACCTGTAACCGTGACCTGTAGCAAATATTATATTTTATCACAATTGACGATATCACGATCTTAATGTACTTTTTTGAATTGTGACCAGAAACTCAACCAACCTTTGATACTGCCATCATAACATTTAAATTCGATGCGCGGAAACTTGAACTTTCTTTTCGTTGATTTCTCTTTAACAATTGCAGAAGGCATTTCAATTGTAGCAGATATATTATTATTAGAAAAATGGATGTATCTTACTTTTAGTTCGGTGTACCTTCTATGATAAGCATCACCTTGTTCCATATCTCCTATCATGTCTTCCTCTGACGCCGTCTCTACAAGAGCTTCATATACACGTTTTTCACATACTTGCAGGTCTTCATATTTTGTTTTCAGAATATCCCAAGAAACCTCTAAATCTAGTAAACATGGTTCTTGAGCTCGTAGAAAAGCATCAAATTCATTAGCTGCTTTGGAAAAACTACATCTTAGCACTTTACGTGACTTCATCATGCTGTTTATAGTTCTACTTCAACAGACATCGTAAGGAAAATACTTTTACTCTGACTTAAAATGTGCCGTAGGTCCTGTCACGGTCGCCAAAATATGTCTAGCCGATAGACAAACTACCCGTTATTCCCGGCCTAGACGATTCAAATAATACACCTACGGCACTTTTCTTGACCTTTTAATTAAAAGTATATCAGACCAATATCAAGAAAAACTCTTAATTTTCTCACAATTAATATCACAGAAAACGGACCAGAGGATAGAATGAAAAGTGCTCTCTTGTCGAGTATGAAATCTAATGTGACAATTACTGTAGCGGTTGTGTCTCTAAATAGGCCGATAATGTAGGTCTCTTAAAAATATTTACAGTTTCCATTTTGAGATACTGCCGCCATCTGGCGGTAAATAGAAGCGGATATTTATTGTACTGCCAGTACCTCGAAGGTAGTAAATTACATTAGATTCAAATTCTGAAGCTCAAACCGCAGAACGTGGTTCGAACTTTCAGAATTCGAATGAAATGTAATTTACTACCTGCGAGGTACATCAGAAATATAATTAGTTCTCCATTATATAATCAAAATTAAGAAAAAAATGCAATAAAGGGCTATCTAACTAAATGCATTTGCTATACCTACTTCAAACAGTTTACTTCATACTGGGGCAGGATACGCTTGGAAATTTTCAAGATGATAAACAGGGCTCTTATATGTATGACTTGAATAAGAATTTCCTGCCTACATTTATGAGACCCGAGATAGAGGAAGTCGTCTTTCTTATAGGCAAACAAGCGGAATTTGTAACATTACTCTGTTACTATAATTATTGATATGATTTGATAACAAGATCTACCACATGATATGTATAACAAGTTAAAACTGTAAAATAGGTATAGCTGTTTTCAAGTGTAATTGTACACTTTACCTGTTCTTGAGTGTAAATCATTTATTTAGCTCCGGAAAACTAACACAAAGCATTCAAAACATTTCGTACATTATAGTATCCTTAAAAACTGATAAAGTCTGTGGAAATTATATATGTATAAGAGCACAAAATTAGTTTTAGGCTGAATGACTCAGCTTTTTAGCGATTAGTTCCTAGGTTATGGTAATATAACAATCTATTAATACAAAAAAGAAAACTTTTGTTCCTGATCAATAAAACCCAATAACATTCTGTAGAGTATTTAAATATTTACCTCTTCTCCAGCTTGATCCAGGGGTACGATCCAGATTACTGGCAAAATGTAACGTTGGTACTGCGTCACGAGTAAGGCCCCGCTTCGTACCTGCAACTTTACAACTTCTTTCAAAGTGCTTTTCACACCCCACGTACTTTTTATATAGTTCCTCCACGGAATACATATCATAATTCTGCGGACATATATTCCCTGGCCACATTCCATATACTTTCGGAACAGTTTTTGGAAAGCGCTGCATTTTACCCATGCGATTGTCACAACCCGGTACACAACATTTTCTTAATTTTAAAGGGGGTTTATAGTTTTCATCCATATCCAAAAAAAACAGTATATAATTTGTCTAAAAAATTAGCACTGCGAACACAGATCATATAACTACTATTGAAAAAAGACTGCAAACACATGTGCTGTAAAAATGATTTCAAAGTGAATCTTTTTCTTCTACTTCTATCAACGAATACATTATTGCTTCTATTAGTCATAGTCATAATTCATGTTGTCACAGATCACCGCCCAGCTGAATTAAGCTCTTTGACACTACCATCTTTACGAGGATAGAGAAAAAAATGGTTTATTATTTAAAGTTTTCTTTTACATGGTACCCTCTACTAGAAAATTGCATAAGTACAACTGCATTCAGCGCGCAGTGGTTGTGTCTCTAAGTTCTTAGGTTTTAGCGGGAACGCCTAGCTTTTCATTCTATCATCGTCCGTATTCTGACAAATACTGTCATTTATTTTCAATACTAATACCGACTACGATCATTTTTTCGGTTAAATATACATATTAAAATCAAAGTAATAAAAGAAATGTGAAAAAACCAACCTCTTTGTCTAAAATTTCTAACACAAAGTATCTAAAAGTAAAGTTATCTTCAGATACGGATATGAAGAAAAGGTGGTATTTCCGACAGCTAGCTAAATTTGATATACTTCAAAATTATAATATTCAACCCTAGCTATTCTTCGCACTGATAGCTGTTATTTTTGCACATAGACAATTTTGAATAAATGGTGGATATCTCCAAATTTATTTTTACAATTGATCATTATACTTTTGGAAATCGAAATGGTGCTCCTCGTATCCACTACATAAAATAAATTTCACTTTCTGGGTCACGAGTATCGATTAGTACGTTTCGTTTGTCCCATATTTGATAATTATTTTATATTTAGTTTCAGCGCAGATAAATACAAGAAAAACTGGAGTACTTGCAAACTAAATTTATCTTATAATAACATTGGACGTCATAGAATACGTAGATATATACTTCAATGCCAACAAAATGTGTATTGATAAATCATTTTGAAACAATTCCATAGTCGCAATCAGTTACGTTACTGAGTGTTTTTGTGAAAAATACGCGGCTGAAGTCCCTAACATTCGTAAACCATCACCAACAGCCATTCTGCTGAGTATCATGTGAACATATTAGAAACAGTGATACCTCATAACAGAATAATTGATATTCAATATATTAACAATTTCATTTTACACCAGTTAGTTTTAGTAATTGACAGTGTGAATAAGTAAAATAACTTTCGTTTGAATATGCTTTTAATTTGACATATTTTATATAATATTCTGACACATGTTGTCTCTTACAAGTAGTTTCATTGACAGTAACATGCACGATCGCGACGCTAATATCTATCGATCACATCGTTGCCGTGTTATAACAAAAGTAGAAAAATAAATTGAATTTAAACTCCCCCCTTTTGAAGGAAAGGGAATACTTTAGTAAATGTGCGAAAATAGATATGAACATAAAATGACATTGACATTGCACATAATAAAAATATCACTAAGTGTTTGTATATTCTTCCATTGGAAGTGGGCATAAATGTCGTACTGAACGGTTTACCATTCCTGCAGTGGTTTGGATTTTGGCAAGTCTAGGAACACCCCATCTTCCTTGGGAGAAATATAGGATTCTACCAATAGACCATTTGCATGGCGGCTGGTTACAATGTTTGTACACCCCAGTACAATGGTTCCAGTCGTTAGCAATGGTTTTGCTGGATCCTTCGATTTATATTGCATATGCAGGTGAGAAATATATTCTCGTTTGAAACGTGTCGAAAATTGTTGATACATACGTTGCGGATGTCTTGAAGTCGTGATAATCTATTTGAAGGGGTTGTTACAAGATCAGCATCAGGGAGTAAGGTTATAGGGCGACCAATTCGGAGTGGCGGATTGGGAATAAAGCGGGCATGAGTTTAAAATTCCTTCAATTTGTACCAAAAATGAATAGAAATCTTCATATATAAATTGTTTGTTATAAAGTATGCGTTGTATATGGTGCTTAGTGCTTTTGACGGTGCTTCCCAAAGGCCTCCAAAATTTGGTGTGTACGGGGGTATAAAACGCCACCGTATGTTCTCTTTGGTTAATTGATTATTTGGTTATTATGTAAAAAGATAGCCAATTCTTTTAGTTGGTTGTTTGCACCAATGAATGTAGTTGCATTGTCTGAAAAAATGTCAGATGGTATTCCTCGTCTGGACGTGAATCTTCTCAAGCACGATGAAAAACATTCAGTTGTTAAATTTGATAGCAGTTCTAAATGAATATATTTTGTGCAGAAACAGACAAAAACGCAAATACGACGTTTTGACAGTCGAATTTCTCGAAAACTGTTTATATGACATGTGTGAAATTTGGCAGATATAAACAGTGGAAACTACTGCTTATATTTATTATAAAATCACTTCCGTTCTTCCTGTCATTTCGGGTCACGTGACACCAGCATAATTTTTTTAAATGGGACAACCGGTATAATATTACAATTTTGGATATATCATTCCAAAACAAATTCAACGATACCACATTTGTCATCATTGCATTATTCAGTAATGATAACAGGGGCAGTTAAATGAACATCTGTATAAATTATTTTATTGAAAAACGTTACATAGGGAATTTCCAAGTAATTAAAAAAATTAAAGAAAATGTTCGAATTGATGTCCATGTACATTGACAAAATGTTCAAACCTTGTTAAAAGATTTCTTGTAAGTGCTGCTGTAATCATTTCGGATGTTACTGTTCGACATGCCTCTTTCATTTTATCCTTTAAATCATCTAAATCAATTGGGGGTGTGACATAAACTCGACCTTTTAAGTAATCCCAGAGAAAGAAATATAAGGGTGTAATATCCGGCGAACGGGGTGGGCATAGAATCGCACCATTTTGACCAATCTATTTTTCATGATACGTTATCAAGATATTCTCTAACTGGTCAAAAAAAGTGAGGAGATGCTCCATCTTGCTGCCATCACTTTGTTTGCCTTTCAGGTTAGGGAATATCTTGAAGTAATTCTGAGAGACTAATTTGAAGCAAATCATCTTTGCCCCGTTAATGTTCCTTCATAAAAATAGGGACCAATCAACCGACCGTTTAATATACCGCACCAATACCCATATTGTTTGAAAATTGGTTTCGCTTGTCCAGTTTGGATTCTCCTGCGACCAATATTGATAATTATGGCGATTGTTATGAAACCTCCATCTATCACTCCATAATATTGTTTCTGAAGGGTTATCATTACTTTGTACGAACGTTTCGGCCACAAAATTTATTCTACTTTCAGGATCCTTGTTCAAGAAATCGTATTGAGGTGTGTGGATTTACCTGAAGATAAGCCAAAATATTTATCACATTTCGTCTGTCTGAGCGGTCTTTTGACGAAGAACTTGATTTTTACCGTTTGTAAATGAGCCAGTTCGTAGCTTTTGTTCGACATAGACAAAAGTATTTTTACTTGGAGTTACTCTATGAGGAAAACGATTTCTGTACAAAACTTGAGCATGAGTTTTGTTTTTTCCACATTTTGCATAAATAAGTAGCATGTCAACAAATTAATCGGAAGTAAAAATTGAAGTCATTATTTACTTATTATTACAGTGTCTTCACAAGATTAGGACTAATAATTAATGACAGTTCTTGAATAAACTTCATTTAACAATAATGAATGACAACCTATATTGTTGCTAGTATAGTTATTTATTTCATAGCCACCTAAATTTTTGAGCGCAAAATATTGCTTTAATAAATTTAGGGAAAGTAAATAGCCCTTATTATTATTACTACACAATACAATGATGACAAATGTGGTATCGTTGAATTTGTTTTTGAATGATATATCCAAAATTGTAATATTATACTGGTTGTCCCATTTGACCCAAAATGACAGGAAACACGAAAGTAATTTTATAAGAAATATAAGCATCAGTTTCGCCTGTTTATATCTGCCAATTTTCATACATGTCATATGAGCAGTTTTCAAGAATTTGGACTGTCAAAACGTCGTGGGACACCCTGTATAACATTTCACTATTTTGCATCCTCGTCCTTGTTTATCTTTTAATGGAAATGGTCCTGCATAGTCAAGTCCGGTAAATTGAAAACGTAATGATGGTTTGATTCTATGATCAGGTAAATTGAACATTGGATATGTAGCAAATGTTTGGTTCAATTTGAAACAAGTTACACATTGTTTGGATACTTTCCTTGCTAAGTTGCGTCCACCGATAGGCCAATAATGATGGATGCCAATAATAGTTGAGGACCTGGGTGTAATAAAATGTGATGTTTCTGTATAAATAGTAGTTTCGTGAAAATGTGTTTTGAAGAAAGTAATATCGGATGTTTTGTATGAATGGAGAGTGGTGTAAATCTTAATCTACCTCCTACACGTAATATATTATTTTCGTCAAGAAATGGTGCAAAAATATTAAATATGTGTTTTGATGGTAACTGTTTGTTTTATTTGGGAATGGCTATTTCTTCAGACGCATATTCTGATTCTGTTAGTTTAATTAATGTGAAATTGGCATGATTCAATTCTGAGACTGTAAGAGGACAAGTTAATCTGTCTTCTTTCCATTTTTGTATGTTGAAAATGAATCTGAGACAATAGCAATTTACACCTTTCAATTTGTTTAAATTTGAATATCTAGAGAAAAGTGAAAATTGTTCAATAGTTGTGGCCTTGAATATGGTACTGGTTTTCTTTAAATCGGGTGAATTGATATTTAAAATAGTATTATTACATAATGAGTTATCAATAGGTTCATAGAGAAAATCAGGTCCGTACCACCATAATTTTGAATTTCCTAGCTTTTCTGCGGGGTTTTCCTTTGTATTGATATAATTCCAACTGGTAATATCGGTCATAGTTTGAATTGTGCATACACAATTGGCGACAAATGTTTGCAACAGATTGGGTGCCCTTTAAAGCCAACAGAGAACAATTCGTGAGTCACTCCAATAGTATACAGGTACTGTTGGAAAACTGGTATTACAAATTTCTTTTACTAATTATGAGGCACATAATTCGAGCCTGGGTGTCGTAATTGTTTTTAAAGGAGAAACCTTTGTCTTTGAGCATAGTAAGTGAATAGAATAGTTTCCTTGAGCATTTTGACTTCTTAAATATATGCCACTGGCATAAGCTTGCATCGAAGCGTCACAAAAGCAATGCATATCTAGTAATTGGTGATTCGATCCAATTGCTATCCCAGGAATTTATAATTGATTCAGTTGAGCTATTTAATTATAAAATTGTGTCCATGATACTAATAAATATTGCGAAATAAGCTCATCCCATGGTAATTTGATTGACCATAGTTTTTGAATGATGATCTTTGCTACTATAATTACTGGACTTAGAAGACCAAGTGGGTCATATATTTGCGATATAATAGAAAGAATTTGTCCTTTACCAATCGAGGTATGAGAACAAGAAATGTTCTTAGTATATTTTAAAATATCTTGTTTACTGTCCTATTGAACACCTAGGAGTTTGAAGCTTTCAGATTCGCCTAAATTCAAAATCTTGTTAGGAATGTCTTCGGGATCAATGGCTTGTAAAATGTGAGGATGATTTGAAACCAATTTTCTTGAAATGAAATTTGCTGATGATAAAATAGATGAAATGTTAGTACATCTAGTTTGCATGTCATTGATATCATTTGAACCTATTAGTAAGTCGTCCACATAAAAATCTGACAAAATTGTATTTGATGCAGTAGGATTTGAACTATTATTTTCGGTAGTTAATTGATTGATACATCTAATTGCTAGATAAGGCGCTGACGTGGTGCCATATGCGACTGTATTGAGTTGGTACGTTGAAAAGTCCTCATTTGGGTTTTCTTTCCAAAGTATTAGTTGTAGTTGGTTATGGTCATTGTGTATTAAAATTTGCCTATACATTTTTGACACGTCTTCTGACACGATATATTTGTAAATTCTGAACCTGATTAGTATATCAAAAACATTATTCTGAATTTTAGGGCCCACTAACTGTAAGTCGTTAAGGGATCATCCCGAACTAGTTATACATGATCCATCGAAAACTACCCTGAGTTTTGTTGTAATACTTGTTTCTTTGAAAATGCCATGATGTGGAAAATAATTATTTGGATTTCTTATCGATTCTGTTAATTTTGACATCTGGCCTAATTGTATATATTCATGAATGAAATTTTTGTAAAGATTATGAAATTCTGGATTTGATTCAAATCTTTTCTCTAATGTCTTGAATCTATTAATAGCTGTTTCTAGAGAATTGTCCAATATTTCAGGTGGCTTTTTTAATGGAAATTTGACATTAAATTGACCATTAGAATGACGTGAAGTGTTTTCTTTGAATAGGGTTTCACAAAGAAGATCATTTTCAGATATTGAAGTAGGTTCAATGATTTCATTGAATTCACAAGTTTTTTTAGTTGATAATACTCGGGTATATTTTTAGTAAAATTGCAAATAGACATTTTTATTGGACTTGAAATCAACCCGAAAATGATCCAGCCTAGCTTCGTGTTTTGCAAAATTGGACGATTTTTACCTAAAGTGATTTTGCCATCTAATAAAAGGTCCCAAAATAGAGTAACCCCGATAGTCATCTTGATTTGTTTAGGCAAATAGAATTCCGGATCAGCTAAATTAAGGTTATCTGGAATATTGATTGAAGAAATATTAACTTGTTCCGTGGGTGTGGTTGATGATGTTATTATACATAACAACATATATTGCATTGAAAATGGATACAGTTCGAGTAAATGGAAATAGGTGTCCTTTTTGTTAGAGTAGATATCGTTTGATTGATTCCCATGATTGACAAATTGGTAGGGATCAATGTTAGGTTGGAACGTTTGAAACAAGATTCAGTAATTAGATTGGATTGAGCTCAAGGATCTAATAACGCTCTACAGACTTGAAAACTGCCTTGATCGTCTTTCACTTTGAAAGTTACAGTTGAGAGAAGAATGGATGAATTGTAAGTATTTTGTTAATTATAAATTGAATTTGTTTGAAATATAACATTTGAATGGTCTCCTTGGGAGCTAGATGAATTGCTGGAATCACTGCATGACTGTTTGATTAATTGAGAATTGCATTGATTATCTTGTTTGATACTTTTAATTGTATTAGAATTGTCTAATAGTGTATTGTGTTTTCGTCTGTATTCCTTACAGCAGCCTAAACTGCATGTTTCTTTGAATTCTCGAACAGTTTGAACATAATTATTGTTCAAGATTATAAAATCTTGAATTTTATTGTTTACAATACTCTTAAAATATGCAAGATATTTGTATGTTACTTCTTTTCGTCATTGTATATATTTGAACCGTAAATTCATTTTAGTTGCTAGCGTTCAAAAAATATGTTTCAGAATTGACAAGATCTTTTATATTGTTGTAAATTCAAAGGATAGCTTCATTTTATTTTCAACTTGTGTTAAATACCTTTAAAATATCACGTTTTGCAACAATAATTGTAAATAGTTTTGTTTGGGCATTGAAATAACACATTTTTGGAAGTCGACATCTTGTCGCATTGTGTTTGAAATAATTGTCACTTCTGCGTGCATTTTATGGTCGACGGTCGGAAGATTTCAATGACATGTTTGAATAATTTTTCTGAGTAAAAAGGTTACAATTGCTATTTGAGTATTTAATAGAAATATCTATTGGAGGCACCCATTGTTGATTCTTGTCAATGATCCCGACGAGTCCAATGATACTGGCCAATAGGAAATATTTATTTTTGTTTGGTCAATCCAATCCACGTGTAAACACGCCTCTTGCAGATTTCTATTCAACACGTCTCACAACGTGAAGAAATCAGGTTTTTCACTCATCAGTTCTACTACTTATCGACGCGAGTTTTACACTCATCGAATCGAGCTCAACGCTCAACAACAAAGTTAGTTTTTTACAGTCATCGAAGCGAGTTCAATACTCTCGATAACAAAGTTTTACACTCATCGACGCGACTTTTACACACTGATCGAATCAAGGGATGGTTAAGGATCGATAGAGGGGTGCATTCTGAGCATAAATTACAATTTGCTGGGTTCTCCGATAGTCAGCTGAACCCCTTCCGCTAAAAACGCGTTTAATTCGATATCTCGATAACGCTTAGCAAAAAATTGTAGAGACCTTTTCTTTTCCAAGTTAAATGTACTAACTATTTTTAGCATCAATATTTTTCAAGTTATTACTTCCGAAAGCAAAAAATTTCCTTGTTTTTTTTTTGTTTTTTCTCCCCAATTTTCATTTTTCGCCATTTCCTTCTTCACCATTTTCACGAAATTTTCTTGATTATCGAAGATGTATATCTTTTAATTACGAACAACTTTTTTTTCTTCCATCAATGACTTCTGAGTTATAACTTACATTACCGAGCGACATCCGAGCCAGTGTCGAAACCCGTGTTTAGGGCGCGCTGTAATTGTAGCCATTGTTCTATGGAATCTATTTTTAGCCTAAGAAGGTATCGGGGAAAGGGAGGTGAAAGTGAGCAGAAGCATGTATTGATCAGTGATTTGCATACATTACCAAGATAACTATTATTCGAATGTCGCTAATAGTTTTGACGCAATGTATGCCCCGATACTGTCAGTGCCACTAGTGATACAAGCGAATCACGTCCATCCACCTCGGGTGCTTAATTTCACGAACTTTACAAAATATTTTTTATAAATGAATGTATGGAACAGTTTCCTGTCCTTTTTCTAATTCTTATTTACATTATTATCCCACAGAATAATTATAGTTTTTTCGTTTCACATTTTGACTGGACAACTAGTACAACATCTGTTCTATCTCTTCAATTAAAATACACATTCTATAATATGATACTTCTTTCGCCTGTTATGATATTCTGGTTAAAGACAAGAGTGATACACTGAATATACTTATCACAGTGTCACTATGGACCGTTTTAATTCAAGTTTGACTAAAGAATACTTGGTATATATATGTATTATATATATATATATATATATATATATATATATATATATATATATATATATATATATATATATATTAATACATATACTCTATCTAAATTCTAAAGAAAACATTGAAATAAAGAAAAATGTACATATTTGGATGTAATACTAGTGATATACAATGTATTATAAATAATTTAAAAGATTCAATATGCAAATAAAATTTGACATTACAATTTCGAATGACAATAATGCAGAAGATACTTAATGATACATAGATTTTATAAAGATTTTAAAAAAAGAATACAGATGTCGCTGGTAAAAAAATTACAATTAGAATAAAAGAATGAAAATCTCTCTTTATTATATGAAAACATAAATTTGTATTTTTTTTAAAAAAAAGGAATTCTTTGGTAACCAAAGGAGAAGAGAATTATTTATAAAAAAAAGTTTAGTTAGTTGATTTTGAACCCCTCTCGAGAGAACATCTAATATGAGTTCTCTCAAATTTGCTGAATAATATAATAGTAATTGATATATTAAAATAGCATCAGATTATAATAATTAGCATGATAAGATCAGTGCGTGAATAATTCCTTAAATAATTATATTGAAATAGTGTTAGTGATTTTTCCGGGTTCTAAATTATAAATTTAGAAAAGTGGTTCCGGCAATTCTAAAAGACGTGCTTAGAATCAGAACGAGTGATCCTGATACCTAGTTGGTGAGTCCAGTCCAGATTTTATAAATTATTTTTCAAGAATTAACAGGCCTTTAAATAAAATTAAGATAGATGCATCTATATCACATTTTTGAATACTGACAAAATTAACGTTAAAGATATATAAAATTTCACCTGAAGAGAAGAGAAATTTTTTTTGAATAGACAATTTTATCGCATATAGTAATTTGACATTTATACACGTCAAGTGTAATTTTCGACGATTTGAACGTTTAGAATAAGTAGTTAATTAGGTTGTTCTTCTAGTATATAGGTTGTTTTTTTGATTTTAAGGTTCGTAGAAAGTACGATTATTGTTCTTTATTATTTTTTGGGAATAATAATTCATTTTCACTTGTTATCTGATGGTATATAATATATAATTTTTGATTCCAACTCACTTTGGTATTGATTCAACTCCTATTTCATTGAATTTGAAAAATTTTGGATCCTATAAAACTTTTGATATAATCAGTGAGATTTAGTTAATTTTCAGTGACAGAAAAATTGTAGATGTCATTAGATAATTTAATGGTCTTAGAATATATTGAACAAGCAGTCACTATAGATTTGCAATAGTATAATTGACAATTTTGGAATATTCTTTGGAAATTTATGAATTTAAAATTTTAAATTATTAATTTTTTTTAATTTTTGAACCCTCCCTGAGGTGAGAGCGAGTAAGTCGATTTTGTAGTAATTTATCTTTCAAAATATAAAATTTCATATTCATCTGAGCCGGGCATAATAATTTGACAATTCCTGTCAAAATCTCAAATAGGTTATATTCAGTGATAAAGGTGTTTTCACATTAGTGTAGTTACTACCACGATTGTAACAACAGCATCTAATAATCAAATTTCAAATAAAATCATATAATACATAATTATAAAAACAGTAGAACATTAAAAATATTATAATATATATATATATATATATATATATATATATATATATATATAAACAAAGAGCAAACACCAAGTGTTATCATGGGAAAGCACGCAAAAATAAAGAGGTTACTGAAGAGGAGTGGTAACCGTAAACATGCATGTTTCTAGCTCATTAGCCTTCATCAGTACGGTATAACCAAGTATGGATGTGAAACTTGGGAGCAACGATGTTGAATGAAACATGGAAGAATACAAAGAACGGAAAATAACAGGACAACCGAACGCACATTTGTGCCATCAATTGGAAGATTCCGATTTTGGAACAACAACCAACATCAACACGGAGGCGCATAAAGCCCTCCTGTCTGGAAAAAACCAACTCAAGGTGAAGAAACAAGATCAAAAATGGATCATGCGTGAATTTAACAAAAACAAAGAGTAAACAACAAGTGTTATCATGGGAAAGCATGCAAAAATAAAGAGGTTACTGAAGAGGAGTGGTAACCGTAAACATGCATGTTTCTAGCTCATTAGCCTTCATCAGTACGGTATAACCAAGTATGGATGCGAAACTTGGGAGCAATGATGTTGAATGAAACATGGAAGAACACAAAGAACGGAAAATAACAGGACAACCGAACGCACATTTGTGCCATCAATTGGAAGATTCCGATTTTGGAACAACAACCAATATCAACACGGAGGCGCATAAAGCCCTCCTGTCTGGAAAAAACCAACTCAAGGTAAAGAAACAAGATCAAAAATGGATCATGCGTGAATTTAACAAAAACAAAGAGCAAACATCAAGTGTTATCATGGGAAAGCACGCAAAAATAAAGAGGTTACTGAAGAGGAGTGGTAACCGTAAACATGCATGTTTCTAGCTCATTAGCCTTCATCAGTACGGTATAACCAAGTATGGATGTGAAACTTGGGAGCAACGATGTTGAATGAAACATGGAAGAACACAAAGAACGGAAAATAACAGGACAACCAAACGCACATTTGTGCCATCAATTGGAAGATACCGATTTTGGAACAACAACCAATATCAACACGGAGGCGCATAAAGCCCTCCTGTCTGGAAAAAAACCAAACCAAGGTAAAGAAACAAGATCAAAAATGGATCATGCGTGAATTTAACAAAAACAAAGAGCAAACAACCAGTGTTATCATGGGAAAGCACGCAAAAATAAAGAGGTTACTGAAGAGGAGTGGTAACCGTAAACATGCACGTTTCTAGCTCATTAGCCTTCATCAGTACGGTATAACCAAGTATGGATGTGAAACTTGGGAGCAACGATGTTGAATGAAACATGGAGGAACACAAAGAACGGAAAATAACAGGACAACCAAACGCACATTTGTGCCATCAATTGGAAGATTCCGATTTTGGAACAACAACCAATATCAACACGGAGGCGCATAAAGCCCTCCTGTCTGGAAAAAACCAACCCAAGGTAAAGAAACAAGATCAAAAATGGATCATGCGTGAATTTAACAAAAACAAAGAGCAAACAACAAGTGTTATCAGTTATATATATAATAAGCAACGAATAGATTAGTGGGTAATGCACGCAAATAGTAGAAGGGGCTACTGAAAAGAGTGGTAACGGCAGACATGCATGTTTCTGGCTCATAAGCCGTCATCGGTTACCACTCTTTTCAGTAGCCCCTTCTTTTATTTGCGTGCAATACCCACTAATCTATTCGTTGTTTATTGTTCATATGTCACGCACTATTCGTACATCTTGTTATTATATATATGTATATATTTATATATATATATATATATATATATATATATATATTCCATGTTTCATTCAACATCGTTGCTCCCAAGTTTCACATCCATACTTGGTTATACCGTACTGATGAAGGCTAATGAGCTAGAAACATGCATGTTTACGGTTACCACTCCTCTTCAGTAACCTCTTCATTTTTGCGTGCTTTCCCATGATAACACTTGTTGTTTGCTCTTTGTTTTTGTTAAATTCACGCATGATCCATTTTTGATCTTGTTTCATTACCTTGGGTTGGTTTTTTCCAGACAGGAGGGCTTTATGCGCCTCCGTGTTGATATTGGTTGTTGTTCCAGAATCGGAATCTTCCAATTGATGGCAAAAATGTGCGTTTGGTTGTCCTGTTATTTGCCGTTCTTTGTGTTCTGCCATGTTTCATTCAACATCGTTGCTCCCAAGTTTCACATCCATACTTGGTTATACCGTACTGATGAAGGCTAATGAGCTAGAAACATGCATGTTTACGGTTACCACTCCTCTTCAGTAACCTCTTTATTTTTGCATGCTTTCCCATGATAACACTTGTTGTTTGCTCTTTGTTTTTGTTAAATTCACGCATGATCCATTTTTGATCTTGTTTCTTTACCTTGGGTTGGTTTTTTTCCAGACAGGAGGGCTTTATGCGCCTCCGTGTTGATATTGGTTGTTGTTCCAAAATCGGAATCTTCCAATTGATGGCACAAATGTGCGTTTGGTTGTCCTGTTATTTTCCGTTCTTTGTGTTCTTCCATGTTTCATTCAACATCGTTGCTCCCAAGTTTCACATCCATACTTGGTAATACCGTATTGATGAAGGCTAATGAGCTAGAAACATGCATGTTTACGGTTACCACTCCTCTTCAGTAACCTCTTTATTTTTGCGTGCTTTCCCATGATAACACTTGTTGTTTGCTCTTTGTTTTTGTTAAATTCACGCATGATCCATTTTTGATCTTGTTTCTTTACCTTGGGTTGTTTTTTTCCAGACAGGAGGGCTTTATGCGCCTCCGTGTTGATATTGGTTGTTGTTCCAAAATCGGAATCTTCCAATTGATGGCACAAATGTGTGTTTGGTTGTCCTGTTATTTTCCGTTCTTTGTGTTCCTCCATGTTTCATTCAACATCGTTGCTCCCAAGTTTCACATCCATACTTGGTTATACCGTACTGATGAAGGCTAATGAGCTAGAAACATGCATGTTTACGGTTACCACTCCTCTTCAGTAACCTCTTTATTTTTGCGTGCTTTCCCATGATAACTGATAACACTTGTTGTTTGCTCTTTGTTTTTGTTAAATTCACGCATGATCCATTTTTGATCTTGTTTCTTTACCTTGGGTTGGTTTTTTCCAGACAGGAGGGCTTTATGCGCCTCCGTGTTGATATTGGTTGTTGTTCCAAAATCGGAATCTTCCAATTGATGGCACAAATGTGCGTTTGGTTGTCCTGTTATTTTCCGTTCTTTGTGTTCCTCCATGTTTCATTCAACATCGTTGCTCCCAAGTTTCACATCCATACTTGGTTATACCGTACTGATGAAGGCTAATGAGCTAGAAACATGCATGTTTACGGTTACCACTCCTCTTCAGTAACCTCTTTATTTTTGCGTGCTTTCCCATGATAACACTTGTTGTTTGCTCTTTGTTTTTGTTAAATTCACGCATGATCCATTTTTGATCTTGTTTCTTTACCTTGGTTTGGTTTTTTTCCAGACAGGAGGGCTTTATGCGCCTCCGTGTTGATATTGGTTGTTGTTCCAAAATCGGTATCTTCCAATTGATGGCACAAATGTGCGTTTGGTTGTCCTGTTATTTTCCGTTCTTTGTGTTCTTCCATGTTTCATTCAACATCGTTGCTCCCAAGTTTCACATCCATACTTGGTTATACCGTACTGATGGAGGCTAATGAGCTAGAAACATGCATGTTTACGGTTACCACTCCTCTTCAGTAACCTCTTTATTTTTGCGTGCTTTCCCATGATAACACTTGATGTTTGCTCTTTGTTTTTGTTAAATTCACGCATGATCCATTTTTGATCTTGTTTCTTTACCTTGAGTTGGTTTTTTCCAGACAGGAGGGCTTTATGCGCCTCCGTGTTGATATTGGTTGTTGTTCCAAAATCGGAATCTTCCAATTGATGGCACAAATGTGCGTTCGGTTGTCCTGTTATTTTCCGTTCTTTGTGTTCTTCCATGTTTCATTCAACATCGTTGCTCCCAAGTTTCGCATCCATACTTGGTTATACCGTACTGATGAAGGCTAATGAGCTAGAAACATGCATGTTTACGGTTACCACTCCTCTTCAGTAACCTCTTTATTTTTGCATGCTTTCCCATGATAACACTTGTTGTTTGCTCTTTGTTTTTGTTAAATTCACGCATGATCCATTTTTGATCTTGTTTCTTTACCTTGAGTATATATATATATATATATATATAAATTCATTTAGTTTCTTCAACCATTTGTATATAATATTGGAAATGTTTATATTCTTGGGTTCATAGGTTGTTTTAAATAATTAAAATACGATTGTATTTCACATTTTTCTATTGAAAATGGATAAAAATTTTAACGTTTCGCTTCTTCTTTGGAAGCATTTTCAAAAAAATGCTTCCAAAGAAGAAGCGAAACGTTAAAATTTTTATCCATTTTCAATAGAAAAATGTGAAATACAATCGTATTTTAATTATTTAAAACAACCTATGAACCCAAGAATATAAACATTTCCAATATTATATATATATATATATATATATATATATATATATATATATATATATATATATATTAGCCTTCATCAGTACGGTATAACCAAGTATGGATGTGAAACTTGGGAGCAACGATGTTGAATGAAACATGGAATATATATATATATATATATATATATATATATATATATATAATATATACATATATATAATAACAAGATGTACGAATAGTGCGTGACATATGAACAATAAACAACGAATAGATTAGTGGGTATTGCACGCAAATAAAAGAAGGGGCTACTGAAAAGAGTGGTAACCGATGACGGCTTATGAGCCAGAAACATGCATGTCTGCCGTTACCACTCTTTTCAGTAGCCCCTTCTACTATTTGCGTGCATTACCCACTAATCTATTCGTTGCTTATATATATATATATATATATATATATATATATATATATATATATATATATATATATATATATATTGTTTTGCTTTTTTTTGGTTCTTGGTCTTTTTTATTTAATTATATATTGTTTATTTTATATTCTTGGGATTGAGGACCATCTTTAAAGACATTTAACTAGTAGTTAATACATTTTTATTTAACGTTTCGGTCTTTCCATGACCTTCATCAGAAATAAAATTTTTGTTAAAACTAATAGAAATGGTACAAGTTACAGAAAGAATTTTTAAAACCAAAACAAATAAATCTTACCTTCGACAGAACGTTCATTTGATTATTCAATATATTTTATAGATGTTTTAGGACGCATCACATAACAGAATATAACTCACACCCAAACAAAACGAACATTTCAAAAATATGACATTCATTGATGAAAATTTGTATTGGAGTATACGAGTATTTGTTGTATACAATGAAAGCAGCCGTAACGAGGTTTTAATGTGTCGTTTTTGTGGTGACTGGTATTAAAATGGATTTTATATTTATATAGGGAGTGGTAATAAATGGATTTTATATTTTTATAGGGAATGGTAATACATTTATTATTTGGAATGTGCCACGTGTTTCTCTATATTTCTAAGTTTTTATAATGTTATTATAAATTTTACTAATATTTTTTGTGTCAGTCTTTGAATTTACGGAACTGGTTTTTCATTGTATTTCTATCATTTCTAGAACTTCGCGTTTTTTGTGTGGTTTTCACTTCGAAGAATTTTTGTGTTTTCGAAATCAAATTCGTGTTGGTTTTCTGAAACATGGATAGTGAGTGCCGTTTTGTTTCGTTTGTCATATTTGTGACTATTCATTCTGTTTTTCAAATACTGACTTGATTGTCCGATGTAGACCCCTTCACAGTTTTTACATGGTATTTCATACACTATATTGCTCTTTTTCTCTTTTGAGATTGAACTTTTTAGATTGGTGTAATTGGTTTTTAGTAGGTTGTACCCTTTATGAGCAACATGTATGTTGTGGTGCGAAAATGTCTTTTTTAGGTTTTCTGATAAATTTGGTATATATGGCAAAGTGAGGAATTGGTTTGTTTTATTGTCTATTTTAGTTTTTGTATTATTATGGTTATAAAATATATGTAAACGTTTTTTAAATATCTTATTTATCAAATTTGTGGGATAGTTGTTGAGTATAAGGGCATCTTTAGCTTTTATTATTGCATTCTCTCTGAATTCGGAGTCGGACAGATTTATTGATCGATCTGCGAGTCCTATAATGACAGTTTTTTTGTGTGTTAGAGGGTGTTGTGATTTAAAATTTAAATATCGGGAAGACCAGGTGTCTTTTGGGTGCAATTCCGTTTTTATGGCGTTAGTTGTATGATGGAGGGTAAGGTCCAAAAAGCTAATTTGATTATTTTTTTCTAGTTCAATGGTGAACTGTAGTCTGTCATGGTAATTGTTGAAATCTTGCAAGACCAAATGTTCTGTATTTTTTGGAATTGCTAATATGCAGTCGTCAACATACCTGTAAAAAAATATGACAAACGAAACAAAACGGCACTCACTATCCATGTTTCAGAAAACCAACATGAATTTGATTTCGAAAACACAAAATTTCTTCGAAGTGAAAACCACACAAAAAAACGCGAAGTTCTAGAAATGATAGAAATACAAAGAAATACCAGTTCCGTAAATTTAAAGACTGACACAAAAAATCTTAGTAAAATTTATAATACCATTATAAAAACTTAGAAATATAGAGAAACACGTGGCACATTCCAAATATAATAAATTTATTACCACTCCCTATATAAATATAAAATCCATTTTAATACCAGTCAACACAAAAACGACACATTAAAACCTCGTTACGGCTGCTTTCATTGTATAGAACAAATACTCGTATATTCCAACACAAATTTTCATCAATGAATGTCATATTTTTGTAATGTTCGTTTTGTTTGGGTGTGAGTTATATTCTGTTCTTGCTGTAGAATTGTGGAGGATATTTTAAATACGCTTTATAAATACATATGTGAAATAAAATAACATGATTTTAATATTAGAGAGAGAGAATTTTTGAACGTTGTTCCATATAAATAATAACAATCCAATTTTCTCATTGTAAAAGTAAAATAATATTATGATTTGTTTTAAAAAAGTAAATATTAGATATTGAAAGAAGTTTCCTGATAAGATTATGTAATTATTTAATATATGTCAAGGTAGGAAGTCAAATAATGACATTAATTTTATAGAGCATGACATTTGTGAAATGAATTGTCATTCCGTATAGATATTATTGAAATTAAGAACTGTCATTTATAGATATTATGGAATACAATTTAAAGGGAATAATATATGGGTTTTAGTCATTTAAAAACTTAAAACAGCATGTTTTAAAAGGATAGATGGACGATCTACAACTTGAAGTGAAACTTTTCAATAAGAATTTTTATAGCCAATTTTGATTGGTGGAATAAACTTGAAATATTTTCATCAGCGACAAGCAGATTAATAATTAAAAAAATTGAATAAAACAATTTGTTGATAATGGACACTATTCACTAGGTAGTTTTCTTTTTTGGTAGCAGTGAATGGATAAGAAGCAAAATTTTTGTGAAAAATTATTTAAACTTTTTTGAGAAACAACAGTTTGGAATGGTAATTAGAGAAAGAAATACATCATCCTTAAAAGCAACTCAGTAATGTAATTAATCAAGTAGATAAACATATTTTAACAAGAAAATTGGTGAATATAATAGAGTACTAACCATAAAATTTATCAATATAACCAAGTAAAATGTTGTATTGTGGAAATGGTGTCTCCACAATACTTTTCAGAAAGAACTGGATTATGGGATTCATCCAAAATGTATTGATGTGGACGAAGAATAGCATCAATTCTTGATATTATCCAAGCTGGACAAATTGTATGGTTTTCCAAGAGGTAACCTGAAATAAAATAAAAAAACAATCATTGAAGTGTACTAGAACGATACAGTGAACAGGTATTTAAAACTATTTTATTTATATATAAAAAAGGTTAAACAAACTTACCGGTTTTGTGCAAAGAATTGAACTTTGATATTACATAGACGCTCATCAGCATTGTTTTTCGCCATTTTCTGTCATGGATGTTTTATAATGGAATTCGTTTTTTCAAATTTGTATAAAATGTTGCCTATTTTGTAATCGCACATAGAAATAATATTTCACCTGAGTGTATGGTTTGTTTGAATGAATGATCATCCTAGATAGTTGGTTTTCACAAGTTTTTTTTTTGTAAAAGAATGATGTATTTGTTTCCACAACATTAAATAACGTTTTTCCCTTTGAAAAACATTTTGAAATTATATTGTTGAGACTTTTCATTTCTTGGTGATTGCTCCATCTATGTTCAACAGTTAGCAGTATTGACCTGACGTCTGTGAATCGTGGAGAGGTTCGAAATTAAGCAGACAGGACCCTCTCTAGAATTTATTAAGAAATAATAAAAGCAAGTACATTTTTTGATTAGCAAAATTTCTTTATTAAAATGTAAGGATTTTATTTAACTTTGACGCTCATATTTGAAATTAAAATTTTTTTTAACATTTGAACCCTACTTTGAGATTGTGGAGTCTTTCATGCAAAGGTATAATTACTTTACAAACTATTTTGAAACTTTTATAATATACCGGGCAAAAAAAAACTAAACAATAATAATAACATTTCAAATATTCTCTCATACCAATTCTATCCACAATAAAATGTCGGCCCAACGTAGGGCAAATTAGAGAAAATATATTTATCTTAAAACATTAAAATTATACACCTAACAAATCAGAATAATATATATATATATATATATATATATATATATATATATATATATATATATATATATATATATATATATATATATATATATATATATAAGATGTACGAATAGTGCGTGACATATGAACAATAAGCAACGAATGGATTAGTGGGTATTGCACGCAAATAGAAGAAGGGGCTACTGAAAAGAGTGGTAACCGCAGACATGCATGTTTCTAGCTCATTAGCCGTCATCGCTACGGTACAACCAACACCTTTGCTCTCATGTCTCACATCTTTTCTTGGTTGTACCGTACCGATGACGGCTAATGAGCTAGAAACATGCATGTCTGCGGTTACCACTCTTTTCAGTAGCCCCTTCTTCTATTTGCGTGCAATACCCACTAATCCATTCGTTGCTTATTATATATATATATATATATATATATATATATATATATCATCATAATCATCATCATCATCATCATATGCAGCTCATTCAACCATTTTCCAGTTATGGTGTAGCCTCCGTTTACATATTTATATATTATATTTCCATTTGAGCCCATTGTTGTCTATTGCTAGCTGTGCGGCCCAAGTTGATCCTGCGAGTTGCTTTATATCGTAGTCCCATCTTAAGTTGGGGCGTCTTCTTGATCTTTTCACACCTCGGGCATGACATATATATATAAAAAAAAGTTACCCTATATATATAAATATATATTTATATTTATATATATATATATATTTATATATATATATATATATATATATATATATATATATATATAATTTGCTAATATGAAATAAAATTATTTTATTGTCTTACATTTTCTTTTATCCTTAAGTTTACTTTTCTTCAATATTTTTAAACATATAAGAAACTTATTTCAGGGTGATTAGTTTCAAAACGGAAACTGTTAGATAAACCTATAATCTTGTAAGTTATTTTGGTTGCATAACTCCAAGTTTATTTTTATTATGAATTATATGTTTTTCATTTTTAATTGAGTTAAAGCATTTTCAGAAACAAAACAATAATAAGATCATTTATCAAATAAATTTGGAAGATATTCATAAACATAGACATAAAAAAATCATTTGAATAAATCAAATCAAAATATTTTACAAAGTGTATATCTGTGATTATTGAAATTTTGTTATGATAATTGTCATATCTCTGTGAAAGAAACCAATATTTATAATGTGGTCGTATACCTTTTTTATGAATCAAAGTATTATATTCTTATGAAATCTATTCATATCGTCCTTCCATACATAGGAACACACTCAAAAGTGTTCGCAAAAACTTGGTTACGTTTCCAATTAAGGTGAGTAAAATTTTCGGTTAAGTTATCAAAATTCAAGAAAATCCCTACTAATTAACTGTATTAATATTTACAAATTTCTTTTCAGATAGTCCTTCACCAAAGTTTATTTTTGAAGTTGACTACCATGCCAGAAAGATTAGAGTTAGTTTGTCTACGTTCTAAAATTGTGAAGTGGAAATTGTGATTTGTTAGTTTATATGACTGATTTTCAAAACTTACGTTTTATTCAGGTATCTCATTTAATTAATGTTTGTAACAAATTCATAGGCAGACTTTATTAATTTTTTATGAAAAGGAACAATGTTTCCTCTAGCAAGTATGATTGTCGACTCGCCTCTATCAAATCTGTCACATGCTTTTATAGGAACGCCATCCAAAACATTCTTGATGTCGTAATTTTTACTCAAATTTTGAATTTTTTCGATATACGAGTCGAGTCATCATTTTATATTCGAATTTCAGAAAATATTTGCATTTGAATAAACTGGTCACATATTCATGCTGTCCATATTTATTTTCACATTTGGTGCAAAACTCAATGTTTTCTTTTAGACCGTTACTAAGAAATTCAGCTATTTCACGATAGTTGAATACATTTTTCGCTTCTTAATTCTAGTTAACAAGTTGTACAATTTCTATAATTATGTTCCACGCATAATCTTCCTTTCATTATTATCAAGTATTTGTTGTAAATGATCTTATGTAATTATTAAATTCTCCTTTGAAATGGAAGCTATATGAAAATCTTGAAATGTCACATTTTCATTTGGATAAAATTCCTATTAAAGCAAATAAAACCAAACATTTTCCTATAAAACATTTCGATAGATCTTTTAACTAAAGCTTTACATCTTTTCTTCAAGCTTTTGAAGTAAGTTATTCAACTTTCGGACAAATCTATAGACAGAAACATGGCTCCCTTTGATTTTTATATGTCTGACAAATTTTTTTATATTTCAAATTTATTACATTACCTTTTCTGATCTAGTTAAGCTATCTTCTTATACTTTATGTTTAAAGATCAAATTAGTCTTTACAAAAGGAATTTTACCAGCTCTATACTTTTGATAGTCTGAGCTAATCCAATTGAATTTGTATTTTTATAGCCTGTTTTGACATAATATCTGAGCATTTCTTGTTCATTTTATGATTGAATGTTTCTAAAGAAAACTTAGTTTGTTTGTTATGTGGTTATTGTCTCTGTTATTGTTATCTAGATCTAGATAGATATTTTTTAATCCATAATATTTTAATATGTTGATATTTTATTCCCTATTGGACATATCATCTCGATATCTTGTAACATGTCGCTGAGACATGTTTCTAATTTCATCAATTATTTTGGAGCATTACTCATTCGTTGGCTACTCCCACCTCTAATTCCAAATCCTTTTATTTCAAATATTAGGAACATATCGGTGATCGTTTTTACTATCGTTAAATATCTACTTAAACTACGATTTCAGTCGAATTCGTTCTCTATTGTTCATTCTTCGCTGATAATCAACTTCAGCATTCAGTTTCCAAATAATTTTGTGGGTGATATTAATCCTTCTCATGTACCTATTGAGTATGATGCTTCAATAAGCATAACTACTGCTGATGGTTAACCACAGCAATTTATGGGTTTTATCACCGTTCCTGTTACTGTAAATAATGTCACAAAAACCATTGAAATTCTGATTATTCCTTTGATTAATCATCCTCTTATTTTGGGCATGGATTTTTTGAGTCTATTTAAAATAGACTTTAATTTTCATGATTTATCTTACTCTCTTTTGTCTTCTACTTGTGTTATAAACACAATTTAGTCAGTTTCTAGTCTCACTCCACTTGGAAAAGATGAACTAGACAAAGTTATCGCTTTGTTTTCTACACTTGCTCCTTCGGACCGAATTGGTCGAACTAATTTCGTTGAATATGTTATCGACACTGGCGATGTCTCCGGCCATCCCAAAAATTCCAACTCCCCGTGAAGTTTACGTCTATAGCTTGTCCCCAAGAAATCCGGAGAATATCGTGTTTGTTTTGATGGTATATAATTGAGCAAGGTGACCGTTTCTGATTCATATCCTATGGCGCAAGTCGATGTTATTCTTAGTGAATTACGAGACGCAAAATTTCTTACGTCTATTGATTTAAAGAAGGCTTTTCTACAAATACCGCTTTCAGAATCTTCCCGTCCGAAAACAGCTTTCGCTGTGTACGGTGTAGGACTTTTTGAGTTCGTTACAACTCCTTATGGTTTAGTTAATGCTCCTAAAACTATGACTCGTCTAATGAACATAGTTATTAATCCTTCTTTTAGGCCTTATTGTTTTTGTTATTTAGATTATTATCGCTACCCCTACCTTTGAGCTTCATATGGAAACTCTCAATAAATTGTATCTTGGGCTAAATGCAGCCAATTTTACTGTCAATCTTGAAAAATGTGAATTTTGACGTGAATCACTCAAGTTTTTAGGTTTTGTTGTTGACAAAAATGGTCTTCGCACAGATGACGAAGTCTCTGCTATTTCAAATTATCCAGCTCCAAAAAATAGTACTGAGATAAAACGTCTCATAGGTCTTATTGGTTGGTATCGTCGATTTATTGAAGATTTTTCTACTATTGGTTCTCCAATCACTGATCTTCTTCATGGCAGAAAGAAATGCCAATCCATTTCTTGGACTCCGCAAGCTGAAAATGCTTTTACTGAAGTTAAGACACGTCTTACTTCTAGTCCAATTCTTGCAAGCCCTGATTTTTCTAAACCTTTTATTATTCAAACTGACGGTCTCGAACACCCTATTGCTTATGCAAGTCGTACTTTGAATAAAACTGAGAGAAAGTACAGTACAACAGAAAAAGCAAATTTGAATCGGTGGAAAATAACCATATAGAGAATCTGCTATAAATTCGCTACATAAAATAACTTTGGACGCCACCAGACTTTTTTAAAGGGAACGGCGAAGAAAAAACTGAAAACGCCATAACAAAAACATTGTTTTTTTAAAAACGAAATATTTCAACTAGATAGAATAATCGAAATAGAATGATTTGTAAGCACACAATTACAATTTGAAAAGGTATTGGTAGAAAACTTACCAGCGAGAAGAATTAATATTACCCACAAAATTATTTGGAAACTGAAGGCTGAAGTTGATTATCAGCGAAGAATGAACAAAAGAGAGCGAATTCGACAGGAATCGTAGTTTAAGTAGATATTTAACGATGGTAAAAACGATCACCGATATGTCATTAATATTTGAAATAAAAGGATTTGGAATTAGAGGTGTGAGTAGCCGACGAATAAGTAAGGCTCCAAAATAATTGATGAAAATAGAAACATGAATAATTAATGGCCGATTCCCAGGAATTTCATTTGTAAATTGGATATACACGGCCAGAATTAATGACACAATAAGTGTTTTTAAAGATATATATATATATATATATATATATATATATATATATATATATACGGTATGCTAATTGAATCTGTGAGTTTATTGCCTATTTTGAATTGTGCTTTTGTGTCTTTATATTGTCTTAACGCTATGTCAATCCATTTCTGCAAAACGTTCATTCGTCTCATTGTATTCCAAATGAAGGAAGAAATTTTGAAGGAAAAAAACATCAAATAGAACGAACCGCGCTTAAATAAAAACTTTCAACTGTTAAGCATTAATTTTAAGCAGAATTTACATGATATAATGTTAAAAATCATATTTCCAATTATTTTACAAATTAATGAAATTGGTATATCAAAAACTTTGGGTGCTGCGATAAGTAATCAGGTTTAAATGTTATCTATGAAATAAATTGAATAATCAATAGGTACTTACTATAAATATCAAAATTGTTACCCAAGAAATATATAATGTTCAAAATAATGATTAAGGAACATCAGCAAATCTAATAGATATCTATTTAAAATGCTTCCATATCTATTTATTTTCTATAACTCTCGAAAACTTATCATCAAATATAGTTGTGATTAGATCTTCATTTGTTTCATTGGTTATATGTTGTATAGATTCCGTTTGTAGCACTTAAATAATATTTTTGTCTTGATCATACATATCGGTATCTATGCTTGGAGGATAAATGATACAAGCTTTTAGTATAAACAGTTTAAAAGTTACGAATTAATTTATTGAGATAATAATGAAAAATAAATACACATATTAGAATGTATCGTAAGGTTTGGTAGCGTATGTTTCATATACATTTACCCAACCATCATGGGTATGTTTTTTCAGATCTTTCTCAATACTCAATGTTTCGTTCAATTCCAAATATTGAAAATCATCAGGCTTCAGTGTAGGCCACCATGAGATTCCCAAAACGTCAGTGTGTAGAGAAACTGGGTTCCTAAAATGATGATAAAGTCAGAAAAAATATCTGTTGATAGAACTTTTCTTATTATGTTATTCAGAGATAAAGTATTGTTAAATATAAGAATAATACTTGTTTAATGCATTTTTGTAACTATATAACATATTTTTCAACCATACTAGAACAATTATTTCGAGTAATGCAATCGATCCTCATTTATATTTGGACCATGTTTTAAGGCAGTGACTAGGAAACATTGTAAATTTGGCCAGAGTGAATTAATAAAAAACAGGGGAAACAGTCAGCTTCAGGAGACAGTTAATTCTCAACTGTGTGCAGTACTAATCACCGTATAATACTGCAGATCAGTAACATCGTGATCGATATCTACTTATTCCTTAACATAAATCAATAGAATATTAACGTTTTCTATTCAAATTGTTGATAATTTTTTACATTTTTATTAAATCTGGAATCATAGATTGGGTTAGGATTTTATCTATAATTAATAATCACTCTCATAAATATCTTCAGCTTCAATAAATCTGTTTTATACCAATTTTGTTGGGTTGCTTCGAAAATGGTAGTGCCCAATTACTACTTTCCAAGTGATTAGACACGGTATAGATTAAAATAGTAGTTGAATCTACACCATTAGAGAGCTGTGTTATTAATCAAACTCTAATCGGTTCATTCGATCTTTAACAATTCACAACAATTCCACCAACTGTACTCTTATCTGTTTGACAGGATTTTATATAATACATCGTTATTTTTATCCGCCCCACTATATACTTCTTCCAAAGTCACTTTATAAATATATAGAAAAGCCATAAAATCTTTAAAAGACCAGTGGCGCGTCAATTTTATTTATATATCAGATTTATTTTCAAACATTATTTATTTATCAAGCAGAGCTTTGTTGAAATTTTTTGCTGAAAGAAGTAAAGCGTGTGATACAAAGCCGTTTTCATTCCCAGCCTGCAAAATTATTACTAGTCTTTCCCTCAAGCATGGCGCATTTAAGACACAATGTTCTGAAATCTCTGCCCAACCGCGTTTAACGACATCGTGACTGTCGAACCACGTTTCATCTAAATAATCTATATTTCTATCTCCTTCTCCATAACTTAAAATCAATCTTAAATTATACACATTCGACTACCTAATTTTTTATACTTAAAAACACATTCTATTAAAACTTGTCGAAGTGTTTCTAATGATTTTCATTTAAAATCGTCAAAATCTTGAAATTTGTTAGATTCCTTTTTCGTTTCTTATCATGCTCAATCACAACGCCGGGTTTAATTACCAAATAAATTGTGGAATAAGTAATTTTTGTTAATTTGCATATTCTCATAATAATTTCATCTTGATTTGAATTGACATTTTCAGCTTTTAAGCAAATTGTTCTGTCAGCTGATTGTATTATCGCACTATCTGGCAGCTCTGCCAGTGAGTTTGGGTAGGGAGCAATGGGAGAACAGCTGACAGTCAGATCACTCTAGGATGAGCGGTGATATTGATAATCTATGTTAAACGATACCTAATAAAACATATGAATACTATTTGAGATGTTTGAGTGTATGAACCCTAGTGACAATAATTACTAACAGAACAAAAATTACTTGTTAAACTTGATTAATGCAAACCTTGATTTTTAAATTCCCAAAATTGTATCTCATTTTCATTGTTATCAATTATAATTGCATTATTACGATGTATTGCATGATGGTAAGATATATAATTGTAATAAATGCGAATAACAAAAAGATACTTTTATTGTAGAAAATTTCAGAACACACGGCAAAACATATTTTATTTTAAATCAAAATAAAAAACTGGAATGCGACCCACATTTTATTCAGAAAAATAATAAGAAGATCAAAACAGAGTAGAACAAATAAAAACATTTTACTGGGTCAAAGCAAAATAATTGTTTTGAATACAATTATTTCAATAACGAAAATTAGCACGCTTCAAGACAAAAAAAGTTGATTTTGCAATTTGACGAAAAAAACCCAAACCTAATTCGGGGGAAAAGCAAAAACGGTGTGCAGAGAGCGACAGCAGGCAGTGCCGGCCGAAAATGCGAAGGTAAAAGTCCTTCCTCTGTCACGGTGACGGTAATAGTTTTTTAGTGTTAGCGGCATCATAGGTAAAGTTCTCTCCGTTCTGTCAGATCGTAATAGGGATACTGAGATATCCTTGACGGTGAACACTGTCCCCCGTTTCGAGACACAAAACGGTAGAATTACCCTCTACGCTAAGTTTTTCCCACATAGCACGATTCCGATTATTTGGCACTATCCGCGGCGGCTATAAGATAGCGAAGAATAAGCAGAATCCAGGCCAGACAAGGAAAGTTTTCTAACGCCGTAAGTTTTTGAACAAAATTAAGATTTGAACGTTTTTTTATTAATGAGACATTTATTCGTTATTATTTGCGCTTGATTGCTATACATAGGGAGTAGCGATAACAAATTTATTTAGTTGATTTTTCTGATCTTTCAAGGGGACTGAACACATCTGGTCATTCTCAGTTAAATGTTTCATGTCCAGGCGCACCCAAATGTAGGGGGCATAGCGCGTCCTGGAATATATATAATTTACCGTGTGTGCTGATATAACCAAACTTTGCAGAGTTTCGCCAACCTGAGAAGAGCCAGGATTATGTAATTAGTAGTATTATTTTGTTGCGCCACATAATTCGCTTCCACATCGTAGGTAGAACGGAGATAGAAATTTAAGTGAGGTTTATTTTGTACATGGTAACACAAAGGCCGGAGCCGTATGATTTTCCATTTTTCTTAGGTTTCAGCGAACTTGCGCTGATAAATAATTTAATATAGGAAAAATTGTTATCTTTTGTTCAGACGTGATTCGAAATTTCTTAATTATTAGTAAAACGCATAAATATTGTAGGTGATTTCAATACTGGGAATTTCGCAACTTGAAACGCCAGTGTCGATAAATATTTTATTGTTTCTTAGCTCAGCAATATTTTATATGAATAAATTTCGCTTTCATTTTCTCAAGGTCAATGGCGACAAAACCCACATAAGCTGGAATACTATGTCGGTTATAAGGTAAATACACATAATATTTTATTTATCGTCTTGGCACCGGTGAATAGAAAATTAAGGAAAATAAAGAAACCATACGCCTCTCATGCACTTTGGAAATATCAAAACGATAAAGGGGGTAGTTTAGTCGTTCCATCGCAAAGCGTGGGCTCTGTCATAACTTTGTTTTTTTTGCGGAATAGTTATATGATATACAGAGGTAGGATTAGAAGGCATAATTTATAGATAGATGTACAGTTAGGCTTATACCAGGGAATTTTAGTTATTTGGGTCACATCGGGATTTTTGTGTTATGTTTATATATATTTATATTCTCAGAGAATTATTTTTTTATTAAATTTTTTTATACAACGTTGTGGTTCCACCTTATTTCATTTATCATCCCTACCCCGTAATTTCCCCCTGGAGAGTGTAACAACCGTGGAAGTGAGACAGAACCGGAAGAACAATCCTGTCCTGGCAAAAGAAGATCAAACCGTTTAAGACCAGACGTACCTAGCTCAAAAATCGGACTGGATTTGCCTTACACGCTTAGCCGCTTATTGGAGACAGAACTTGGTGACTCGAAGGTCGGGATCGATATAGAGTGAAGAGAAGGTAGGGTTCCCTTTTATTTCAGGTGGTGACAGGGAGGTTTCATTACATTTGGTGACAGCAATTGTTAGAGGGGTGACAGCTGAAAAGTTACCTAGATTTTATTGCACTGATTAGGGTCTAGATAGTGTTACAGAATCGTGGGATATTTATATACATATTTATTTATGTATTTATATCCTCGGTCTGGGGGACGTCTTATGCCTCGTAATATTCGAAAGCTTCTGAAAATCCCTGGATCCCATTTCTTTTTTTAGCCTTGGCCTCTATTCCGGCCCCAGGGTGGGCCCTTAAAAAATTTGTGAGCCAGAGTTACTTCTCTGATCGATCATAGGCATCTGTAAGAGCGAAATTCTTTATAAACAAATACTACAAATGCATTATTTTGTTCGGAAATTCGTTTTTAATTGGTTTTTTATGAAGTTAATCAATACATTTTGATTTTATGATATAATACAAGGTCTTTCATCAATTATGTTTACTAATAATACATAGTGAGTATGGAACGCCCCAATTATTTCGGAAAGGGCTTGCACGATTCTTATAAATTTTGGTTTGAAAGGGCTTTGTAATATGGCCGATATTATAATGTGTAATATGGACCATTTGAAAATTTTTTTAGTTTCCGAAAATATTTCTTCCAATGGTTTGGTTGTGAAACAACATAATATCACACATCAAGCAGTATTACCAAGTTATATTCAGCAGTGTATTTCATCATTAATTTGCATATTATCATAATTTTGAATTACATCATTAGCAGGAATTTCTTTGTTTATGTGAATATCGTCATTATTAAACAATTTATTAGAATTAGCATTTACCTCAAAAGGTCTCTAGAAAGACATTTCGTAAATATCACAAAATAAATCAAACACAACTGTAAAATAATTAAACCACATTTAATAAACATCTCGTGAATACTGCGAAATTATTCAAAAAAAGCGCGCGTTTATGTTCATCCTTTTTTTTATAAAGTGATAACGACCTATATTCCAATTTGTTCGAAAAAACATGTGCCGACCGACGATTTGAAGAATGTTTATTGCCGATGTTGATATTTAAAAACAAGCTGCGCTTCCCGTAAAAAGGAGCCACTGATCTGTATTGGTAAATTTATCGACATTACTCAGTATACACTCAATAACAAAATCTCGCAGTGACCTGGTAAAATTATCTTTTTTTAACTGACTTTGGAATAATTATTTGAACACCAACCGTGCAGCAGCTATCAACACATCCCGAAAACAGCTAGAAGTTTGTATATTACTTTGGCCGATTTGCACTCCTCTGGACAACTCAGTATAACATAGAAATTTTAATGGCCCTATTTATGATTATTGGGGGTAATTTTAATTGTTTGTGATTTTGAATTTGACCAACATGGCCTCATTTGATTAAAATATTCTGAAATCTCATCAGTCCGTTTTATTTTTTGGCTTGACACGAATAAACTAATATTATAACTATATTAGAAATAAAAATTACGGACATGTCGCATCAAAAATATTCACATCAAAGTCACACATACATTGGTCTATGAAACTTAATTTGTAGTCATCAAGGAGGATAAGATACATAGAAACTAGTTTCCCGCTAAGGTGCTTTTCATCCGGGTCCACATCAGTAGCTATGTACGTGGTTCGTCGCTGTTCGTCGGGGTATTTATTGATGTGGAGGGGGTGAAGCACCGACCCGGTGCGTCTCCAAGTGGCGGATAGGATGAAGGCCTCTGAGATGATTTTATATGAGGAGGAGGTCTGCGAGGAAATACCTGGAGGCTCGTTGTGTCTAAAAACTCAACTAACAGCCCTCGAATACTCTGCCGCGGACCTACTTTACCTGTCCCAGCTGTCTTGGCTTTACTGCCCAGACCAAGAGGAGATAACCTCATTGAAAACCTAAAGTCAAGGTGGGAAACCAGGCCGAAGAATGCGTGGCTATATTGAAGAATAGTCCTTACTGGTTTCAACCTGGAGCATCGAGGGGAGCTCCATTGTATTGAACCCCTTACCTCTGCATGCGGGGCTCTGCAGCGGTGGACCGTAATGACCCTAGCTTCTCGAGGGACCATTCATGGAAAGAGAAAGAAAAAGTAAACTTTCTATCGGAAAAGTAGTGGAGAAAACCTCCACCTCTTCATCTGGGCACAACACAGAGGGAAAAAAGGCCAAACGGCACAAATGACATATGCCGTTCGACCTCCCAAGCCTGGGAGAACCGGGCGGCATCGACGACCTACTGAGAAAAGGCCTCAATGGAGCAGGGGTGCGGAAATACCTGCGACTTCTCAATCAGGGAATATCCCCTGAAGGGGCCAGGAAGCAGGTTATTCAGCGCCCAACCCCCGAAGGAATCACCAACGGGTAAAATAAAGCTTAAAAGAGGTCCGGAGCAAATCACTCCTCCGCAGCGACCTCTTAGCAAAGAACCAAAAACAGCTGCAACGGAAAACGGGTCAAATCAAAAGTTTGGAATGCAAGGATTCTAAATTGATGTATGATCAAAGGCGAGTATCTCTGCGTGCCTGTGTAATCATAAGAAATAACATAAAATATATTTGTGTTTCAGAATACGTGTCACGGGACCTTGTTCCAATCATGGTTCACCTAAGCTTTGGGGGTATCGACCGAGACATCGTCATTGTCTCTGCTTGCTTCGCTGGAGACGAGCCGATGACACCGCCAGAAGAAGTACAAGAGCTAGTGAGACACAGCAATAGCAGACTGCTGTCAATTATAATTCTTTGTGATGCCAACGCACACAATACCGTGTGGGGCAGCACTAACAACAACGCAAAAGGTGTTTATTAGGATATCTCTTAGCAAATAACCTTGAGACCTTAAACGTGGGGACAACCCACACTTTTGTCACGAGAACAAGAGAAGAGGTCATAGACGTAACAATTGTTAATGTTGCTGCTAGGAAAAATGTCAAAGATTGGAGGGTGATTAGCGAGCCATTACTTTCCGACCAAAGGATCATCGAATTTAGGACAGAGAGAGATACTACCTCGATTCCTACAATCCGAAATCCTAGGAATATAATTGGTCACTTTACAAAACCAATCTGAAGGACAATTTGGAACACGTCGAAGTGAATGGGGTGAATCACCCGCACTACGACCTGGAACAAAGAGTCGAACAGATCAGTGAGGCAATAATGGAAGATTTTCATTCTAGTTACCCACTGTCGAAAACTCGTTCAGAAAAGGATGCTCCTTGGTGAAATGAGAACCTGTCAATCCTCAGAAAAGAGGTCCGTCGGCTCTGTAATAGAGCCAAACGTGACGGTAATTGGCAGGAGTACACTGAGAAGCTTACCTAGTACAATAAAGAGATTAGGAAGGTCAAAAGGCTTAATTTTCTCAAGACTTTTGCGATAATTTCACTTCCACTCACATAGCGGCCAGGCTACAAAGGGTCATGGCAAATGGGGGAACTAACCCCACAATGTCGCTGAAAAATTCAGACGGATCATACACTGAAATAGCACTGAATTACACCAAAAAATACCGCAAGAAAGATTGGGACATTGCTAAGAAAATATTTACCAGACAACGGTTGGAATGGGCAATAAGTACCTTTCAACCATATAAATCACTAGAAGTGGATGGAATATTTCCAGCACCCCTGCAGCAAGGGATATATTAGATTCTTCCTCAACTGCTGAAGATTACAAGAAGCAGTCTAGCAGTCTAATACCAAGAAAATGGAGAAGGGCAAGGGCAACCTTCATACCAAGAATGGGGAAAAAAGATGGGACTGATCCCCGGAGAAAGTAGTGGATAACTACATAAGAACAGAGAACCTGGAGAACACATCACTTCATAATTGTCAGCATGCTTTCAGAGGGGGTCGATCAACTAAGACGGCTCTGTATCAGCTGAGCGAACTCTGAACAACAGAGAAATCGCAACGTGCGCATTCCTGGATATATCTACCAAAGAAGCATTAAAAAGGCGAGGAGTGGATGAAACCATTGTAAAATAGATGTATGGGTTGTTGACGACGAGGGTAGCTGAAACACAAGTGGGGAATCAAACCACCCCAGTTAAAGCCACTCGGGGTACACCTCAAGGGGGAGTGATATATCCCCTTCTATGGAGCCTCGTAGTAGATGAGTTGCTCTACAGGCTAACGGAACTAGGCTTCGAATGTATGGGCTATGCTGATGACATAGTTCTAATAGTCAGAGGTAAGTTCGAGAGCACCTTGTGTGATGTATTACAAAAGGGCCTCAGAATAATTGAGCAATGGTGCTTGTCAGTGGAGCTAAACATTAACCCAAACAAGACCATAGTAATTTCATCTACCCGGAAAAGACGACTTCCAGCTATGAAATCCATATCCTTAAAGGGGAAATCATAGAATGGAAGTCAGAAGTTAAATATCTAGGGATAACTCTTGACAGTGAGCTTCTGTGGAATGAGCATGTTGAAATAACTGCTAGTAAAGCAATAAGAGCTTTGAAGCCGTGCAGAAATCTAGCTGGTAAGAGGTGGGGCTGTAACCCAAAAATACTGCGATGGGTGTACGCCATGAATGTGAGACCAGTACTTACGTATGGGGCAATAGTTTGGCATACAAAAGCAAGTCAGTACAGTACGAGGAAGACCCTAGACACAGTTCAAAGGTTTGCCTGTGTGTGCATCACTGGAGCTATGAGAACGTGTCCAACTAGGGCACTTGAGATCATTACAGATCTCACACCTCTACATCTGGTGATAGAAAAGTCTGCTCAAGAGACAATTCTTAGAATATCTAAGGAAGGTTCAGGCAATGAGAGTATTAAAAATCAGGGAGCCTGGTTCTCTTTAACAAAACACATCTCATCAGCGAATCTTCCCAGTGACGAAATGATCCAGAAAGTAAGTATCGAAAATAATTTCACTACGATGCTAAATAAGAGGAGAGACTGGGAAAGGTAATACACCACCCAAACACTCAAAGAAAACACCATTACATGGTATACGGATGGTTCAAAAACCACCACTGGAGCAGGAGCTGGAGTATTTATTTGGGCCTGAAACTAGATACTCATTATCGTTAGGCTCCTTCCCGAGTGTATTCCAGGCAGAAATACTTGCGATCGAGAGATGCGTGGAAATGAACCTAGAAAGAAACTATCAGAAATGTGACATATCGATCCATTCTGATAGTTAAGCAGCTATCAAAACATTGAGCTCCCATGTCATTGACTCAAAGTTAGCATGGGAGTGCCGAAGAAAACTTGATGATTTAGGTAAGAATAACAGGGTCTCTTTAAGTTTCCTGGTCATTGGGAATCACGGGAAATGAAGAGGCCAATACACTTGCCAGGAAAGGAGCTTAAACGCCCTTTATTGGCCTGGAGCTTTTCTGTGGTGCAGGAAAATGTTCCTATAAGAAAGAGTTTCGGAAGAAAGAAGAAACCGAACGAGGAGCACTAAGGCGGAGCCTTCCTGGGCTGGAGCATTCCAAGAAGTTGACACTACTAGATCCAAAAAATATTTGGACCTCAGTAAAAATAAGCTACATCTCCTCACGGGCTTTCTCTCAAGACACTGCCGCCTTAGGAAGCACCTAATGAGAATAGGTCTAGCAGAAATTGACTAGTGTAAATTCTGTGGGGAGGTGGATCACCTAGTTCTAGAATGCCTCGCCATTGCAAGCCAACGCAAGAAATGCTTCGGACAAGAAACATGTAAGAGTGAGGATCTAACCTCGTTGAAGCCATCCTAAATACTAGAGCTCATTATAAACCTGGAACTGGAAGGCGAGCTGTAGTAGTAGCGAGAACAGCTCTGATAGGTGGGGCACAATAAACTTTAGGATTCAGTGCATTGTTACCTCGTTAAAATCTAATCTAATCCAATGTAAGGTGCTTTTCATATTGCAACTAGGTATATAAAGCTGTAATTTAATTTGTATAATTGTGGTCGGTAGTAAGATATTCTAATATTAAAACCTTTTTTCAATTAAGGTCTGATTTCAACAAATAATAATTATCAATAAATTTTCTCCTAATTACAGGGAAGTATTCACATTGAAACACGTTTTACTTACAAAGTCTTAGCGAAGTTGCTTAGCAGTATCCTGTATCTCTCGCTTTGTAAAACGTCGCTTTTAGGGTATGAGTCCAAGTTTGAGTTGTTACCATAAACCCATACATAGTTGATATCATCGCCGTGAGCTACGTTATAAGCCCCTAAAAATTGGACAAACTGGTGAAACTCACAGTAAAAAAGCAGCTTCATTAATTCTAACGATTATAATATATTATTACCTTCAATGTACGGACGTTTTCCTGGTAAAGTACCTGTGTATGAGAACCGATAGAAATATACCTCACTAAATTGTGATTGTAGTTTGGCATGTTGTATGATGGGTCTTCCAAAAGAAGTATCACTGAAAAACTAATAAACACATAATAATATTTTTGTTTCATAGAAATTATAACTGTTACAAATTTGTTGTGTAGAATATTGGCCTCTAATACTGCTTGCACATATTGAAAATGATATTGTAAATGAAGATATTTTAAACTTTGACATTATAAGAGATTAAAGCAAAAAATAACAAACTTATGCCGCCCGAACAGCAGCTTGAACTAGTCTAACTGCTTCTTCTTTCCGAAAATGACATGGATGTATTTGAAACATCGCACAAACCAAAATCTGATCGACAGAGGACATTTCTAAATACTGTATATATGTGGAAAAAGCAAAGAATGAGTTACGGTAGCTAATTAGGAAGATGATGGAGCGACAATAATGAAAATAAAAAGGTTGCATAAAGAGTCAGTTAGTTACAAGAAATTTATATTTTAAATAGACCACTTAGAATGATCGTCGAGATCATTTCTGTCCTCTAAACTAGTAGTAGGTAGTTTGAGCATCATCTGTCACTCAGTTTGTTTATAGTGCTTCACTCTCTAATTTCGACTGGAATATATTGTGAATTTTTTAGAATGGATGAAAATAAATATTTCTGAATTTTTGCATTGATAATGGAATTTTGATTTCGAAAACACTGAAAATGTAATAGTAGGGATTGATACAGTGCATTCCAAATCGTTGTTTTAGTAAGAGAGAGGCAATCTTTGAATTTCTGTATATTGATAATGCGTTCGTGCCAGCTTCAGATCCACGATTACAAAGCTGCGATTGTGAATGATTTTCTGACAAATAATCAACTAATTATATCAAATAACGACCGCATTGTCTCCATACGGCATTCGAATATTCTGATGACCATTTTGATGAACTCGTTTTCAGTCGATAGAAGCCATTAAATGAAACTAGAAGCGAGTACTGCAGTCCATTTAACGTATATTTAGAATTTCAAAAAGAGCCCAATCTAAAGACCATGCAATGAAATTCGTTTTATTAATCAATTACTGTAAATTTGTATACATGGTGGTTAATTGACCAGTATTAGCAGGCATGAAATCATCAATTCGGGAGATATAAACTGAATAATTAGACTTCGGTACTAGGGGAGTGAGTCAAGGGCAACAAAAGATGGCGAAATTGTTAATTCCCTTGTTTAAAAGTCATTTGGTCATCAATTAATATTAAATAGCGTACAGTTTTCTAATTAAAATCAATTAGAATATGCTGAAACATGTGAAAAAGCTAACAAGGTTAGAATAAGCTCCTTCTTAATTCTTTTAAGGCGGCTTTCTCATTCCAGGATCTACTTACTCTTTGATACGTTAATGTATTTTACTGATGCATTAATAACTAATACCCACTTGTACAGCGTCTCCAATGTTATTTTGGAATGAACCATTCGTGTAAATTCTTCTTATGGCATCACCTACTTCCACTTTTTCATCTGTATCATTTATTCGCATATTTCCATTAACAAGAGTAGTGAGGTTGGTATCCAACCAAGACGCAGTCCACTGGAATGATTCCAAATCTGAAATTAAAGAATGTTATACTAACGGAATCAATGAAGAAACAATTTTGCATGTTTACATTTATTTAGCAGTGAAGTATTTATTTGGCCAATAACTCTCAATTGATGCTATAGGATAGCTATATCAACGATAGTATCCAGTTTATACTACGTAACACAGTGAGTTGGAAGTTTTTAGTCATACAAGTCATGTATGCTCACAAACACTTCATATGCAATTATGTTGCTAATCAAAAGTGGCTTTAAAGTTATTGACAGGTATATTGAGACTTCGTGGATCAGGTTAGAATACCAAAGTATTATTCCAAATACAAAATGATTATCAGTGAAATGTATGAACTCTTCCGATCGTTGAATCAGTTTATTCAAATACAAGAAAATCTTCGTAATTGGGATGGAGGAATTCTATCGCCCACAGACCAGCCAGTACAAAGTGTATGTACTCCTATCCTGCTTAGTATCCATGAACTAGAGATTCTATAGCTTCTATTGATAATTTCAATATCCTTACCCAACGCATTCCAAACCATTTCTTCGGAAGTTATTCCTATGATGATTGGAACTCTCTGCATGCCACCACTTTCGATAACATCATACATTCTCTTCGTTATAAAAGCATCTTCGTGATCAGTCTCTATTACAGGAGTGAATAGATATCCATCAATTATGTCCCGATTGTACCATTCTTGCTGGAACAAAAAAAGCACATCGTAATTTATAATTAACAATGAAATGACGGAAACATTTTATAAGTTCTAGTTCTGTTTTATTGTCCTCTTAATATTCTGTGGTATCACTGAATTCCCTACTATTAAAATTGTCGTCAACAGGTATGTTCCATCGTCTTAATTCAATGTCTGGCAATTATAGCATCATTGTACTGCTATTCTATTTTTCCCTTTTTTGAATTTTTTGGATGGATTGGTAGCCGAGGCTTTTTAGTGTAGCCAGCAACGAATACAACAATTTCTTTTAAAACAGAAAGTAACGTTAGTACAATATTGTTAAATGTAAAAACAAAAATACCACTATTAAAGAAGTTGGGTATATATAAACTCAAATGTCCAGAATGTAATGCTGTCTATTTGGGTCAGACTCTTAGGAATTTTGAAATACGATACAGTGAGCACTTACGAGCATACAGATTAAAACAACTAGATAAATCCCACTACGCAAAACATCTACTTGACACCAATAATTCATTGACACCTAACACAGAACTAGAAGTGCTGCATATTTGTGAAAAGAAACTAGAACTGGATTTCCTTGAAGAACTGGAAATAAGAAGACATTTAAGAAACCCACAATATGAAGTTGTCAATGAACAGTTACATCTAGGGAGTTCTCCGCTAATAAACTGTCTTCTTAAGTGATAATTGTAAAGATCAGCAGATATAGTTTTCCTGGTTTTCTATATCATTGCACAATTATACTGATCTTAATTGGAAAAATGATATCCAGGATATCACCATAGGGCTAATAATATCTAAGCTTCAATATTTGTAATATCACATCTTCTTCTTTTTTCTATAAACATATATTAAGCCAATCACAAGTTAGGTTACTTCTTGGTCTAGCCAAAAATAACTACTAAACATCAGGTAGGCATAAAATGAAATGTAACTTCTGTCATTCTGACGATTATATTGCTTTATCGAAACAATTGTCAATTTTTTAGAATTTTTAATAACTTTTATTATATTGTGGAATTAACTAGAGACCGTGAGTTTCATTTAAAAACACTAATATGAGCATATTCCACGAAGTAAGGGTCGAGACAGTTAATTTCAGATCTAATAATATTGATGAACTAAAAGAGAAAGAACTCATTTTTCTGTGTACGGATGTCATATTTTTTTTGTTACTTAACCGTATGTCAGAGAAAAACCAGATATTCCATTCATAATAATCTAATTTATTTCAATGCAAACAGGACTAAACAAAGCTTGGTAAGTATTAAATTAAATGCTGAAATAGCGAACCATTTGCCTCTTGACGATATGTAAGGTGATGTTGAAACTTTTGTAAAACATTATTAAGGGTATCAGCCTTAAATTAATTTCCATCCTAATTCTCTCTAATAATTCATCATTATCATTATTGTTATTGTTATTAATAATAATAATAATAGTAGTAGTAGTAATAATAATAATAATAATAATAATAAAAAGGGGTCTGAAGGGTAGTGAAGCACCTCCTACGGCCTCCCCTACCAATTGCTATTCGCACCTCCACGTCGGTAGATCCTGGTAAACCACCTCTGGAGATTTAAGATCGGGTGAACAACTTCCGGTGGCAGATCTACAACAGACGGGCAGACGCGAAAGGGAGAACAAACTATAAGCCAAGCTAATATGCAACCCGTAGGTTATGGCTACATGGCACCTGGAGGGTAGGTGTCGTTATCAGAGCCTCTAGAGCATTGTCCGCCTCTTTAGATAATACAGGATTGCTACAGTATGGAGCGCTACCATAGTCGACCGTTATTCTCCATTACCCGTGGGAACCATCATGAATGAAAACACTTCTAGATATCCTACCAGACACCGCCTTAACCAAGCTCGGAGTCAAACCCAAACTCCACCCACACCTGACATATGAATCTGACAGACAGCCAGCCTCTGCTGCAGCTGATCGCGTCACACAGGAAACGCAACCACTAAAGCAGGCAAACAAGGACAGTGCATGCACTGGTCAAACGAACTCAATGAACACGTAATGCGATGTTACTACAAAGCGACAAAACTAGAGACAATAACGATAGAATACAGATTTGACCTACATAGACAAATACCCAAAACTAACAAATGTTACAGAACAAAGACTTATTGATCAGAATCACAAGATCACAATAACATCAAAGTAGAACATCAGGATATCCCCAATCCAGAAATTTTTGAAGTCGATGAACAACATATCACGGGAGAACCAATAAATAATGAAGGACCAATACCTAGAGAAACAGAGCAATATCCAATAGAATCTGTACAGCACTCCCCCGCAGTTATACGAACAGAAAATGAACAGTTGGAGCAAACTAATACATCACACACAACACCATATATGTCAGATGACGAAACCCAAATAAAAAATGAAGTTATCAACCAATACAACCACTGGAAAGAAATCGATCCAACCAAAAGCCCTCGAATCCCCAAACCCCGAATAAACAGAAGGTTTCAAAATACATTAAACACAATTAACAACATCCTACCAACAGTTATTAAAGACACGTACACCTTGGAACAGTTACATACAGTCATATATAGTGCAGCATACACAGCAATCACCCTTAACGTACAAAAAACAATAGAGAATAATATTTGTAAGCCTGAGAAACCGAAATGGGAAATCAGAATAGAACAAAACATCACCAAACTGAGACAGGAAATTGGAAGGCTGACACAATATCTGGAAGGAAACAGGTCAAACACTAATAAAAAAATACAACATTTAATGAACGGAAATAGCATCATGGAGAAGCTAGACAGAATGAAGCAAAAATTGGCTGTATACGCATACAGGCTACGCCGATAAAAGGAATCACATTTAAGACAGAACAGCCTATTCAGAAACAACGAAAAACGTTTCTACGAAAGCCTAAATAACATAGAACAAATACAGATTATACCACCCAGTAAAAATGCTATCGAAACCTTTTGGAGTTCCGTATGGAACAGTGCAGTTACTCACAAAGGCACAGCAACATGGTTAAATACGGAAGAGCAAAAGTATAACTATATCGATCATACGACAGAAATAACAATAACAGAAGCAGATGTCACAAAAACTATTAAAATCACTCATAACTGGAAGTCACCTGGAACTGATGGAGTACAGAATTACCGGTATAAACAAGTTACAAAAGCGCACAGTCATCTTGCTAAATGCATTGCAGATATCGTACAGCACCCACATAAAACACCGATTTTTTTTACACAAGGCAAAACATATATCAAGCCAAAATAACAACGATACACAGAATTCAGCCAACTACAGACCGATAACCTGTCTGCCCTCCTTATATAAAATCATAAACTCAATAATAACACAGATAATAGAAAAACACCTCACACTACACAACATCCTCACAGAGGAACAAAAAGGATGTCGAAAAAATCCAAGGATGCAAAGAGCAATGAATAATAGACAGCACCATACTAAATCAAGCAGAACAGCAACAAAGAAAATTATTCACATGCTACATCGATTACAAAAAGGCTTTTGATTCTGTCCCCCATAGCTGGCTTTAAAAAATACTACAAATATACAAAATACCGATCTCATTGAAAAACTTTCTAGCACACGTGATGCAAACATGGAGAACTAACCCAGACAACATTAGATATTCTATAAATATCCGTGGAATATTCATTTTCGCATATTGGAATATTCTCTAAAAATGCCAAGAATATCTTTATGCTTTTTGGAATATTCCTAGAAAGTGAAAATGGGAATATCCTAAATATTCAGAGAATATTCCCAAATGAATATTCTTTTTCGTATTATATATAAGCTAGGATTATTCCGAGAATATTCAGAAAAGCATTATCTAAGAATGTTCTTCAATGAATGTTTCCAGAATATTCAATATATACTATGAATATTCATGGTAGATTCATTTGGAATTTTGTAGAATTATATCAAATTGTATATTCAGGGGATATTCATTGTATATGCAGAATATTGCAGAAATATCCTCAGAATGTTCAGAACCATACATTTAATGGGGGGAAAGGGAAGGGTTAGTATATAGGATTCATGTAAATGCACTTTTTTCAAATTTCTGTAAATCAATAAATTTTCATAACTGATGGAATTCTCTACCCGACCATTCACTCGATGGTGGCTTCTAAAGTGAATAAAGTGGCACAGGTACAAATTGGATTCAGAACATGAGTCCAATAACATTAGTGCTTAATTCTGGTTACACCTAAGAAAAAATATTTTAACTACCTAAGCATAATAAAATAAAATTCAATATTAAATTGTCCAAGTTTTTATTAGACAAACATAAACTTTATAACTCTCTATAAACTTTTCAAATTTATAAATATAAATAAAAACGACAGAGCTTCACAAAATATATAAAGCATTAATCTACTTGTTGGACATCAGTTTCGTAAAATTAAATATTTATAGATACTTACATTCTCTTGTGAGAAATGAAAAATAAAGAAAAAACAAAATTGACCAAATACTTGTTTCTATTAAAAAATATAGAGTTAATCTTTTAAAATTTGTAAATATTTATAGGACCCACACACTACGAGTTTTTAGCTATACCTAAATGGATAAAACTGTCCGGTTAAGGCTACATAACTGAGGTATAACATCCTTATTGTTGACGTTTTGCAATCAGATATATCAATTTACCCGTTCGGGTAAGGCAGTGTTAAAAGCTGGCAGCGTGTGGATTCATAAACTTGCGTTATATCATCACAGTCACTAGAATGTATTTCGACGGCCTGAGATGAATGTGCCGGTTGCTGTGATGGTGTGGTATCTGCAATTATAAAAGTGATTGTAGTAATCATTTGTAGAAATTTTACAAATATGAGTATAAAAAATATCGATATTTTCTTAAATTTGTCACTATGCAGAATACATTACATTGACACTGGTATTCTATACTGTCGCTTAAATACCAAAGCATATGTTGATTAATTATTGTATGCTCTTCTCATGTAAGTTTTTACCAGCCTCAAGTTCTTAAGATAATTTACTTGTTTAAATTAATGTTGACTTAGTTTTATAAACCGATATAAATGTTTTAATTTTTTTGTTTTCATTATCTTAACACCAGGATATTCCCTTATACAAATTTCAAGAAGGTATTAATCCCTTAAAAAGTATAAATCAATTATGCGGCCAGATGACAAAAAATAAATATCAAAAACAGCTGATTATAATGTCTACTTAAATTTAATATTTACCAGACTGAGTAACTATTTTTGTTGGTGGATCATTCAATAAATTGTGACCTTTGCATTTTAACTATGGAAATAGGGTAGACACAGCTAGCTGAAACAAATGCTTGGGATATCCTCCTTTGGAAATAAATTTTTCCTGACAGTGAAGTTCACACAACCTATAATTCTATTGTAAAGCATCTGTAGTCTTTCCAAACAAATCTGCACAGTTACAATCTTCCAACCATAAGTATGCCCTAAAATGTAAATAAATGTAGTTATTCACATGTCTATATTAACTACTAATTTATTATTCAACATATGTTTAGCTGAACAGGGCTCGTGAGCAGAAAGCTTATTGTAGTACATATTATTATTTCATGTTATTAAAGGCAGAGGGACAGATCAATGTTAAAAACCAAAAACATAGAGAATTACACCACTTACGATGCATAGGTACATGTGAAATAATAAAAAAGTAATATATACCTATAATATATTGCATATAGAAACAATTACTCACCTCACAAGGTCTTTGGGAAATCCAAACATAATTATTCCTTCTCCTGTTCTTGAGTGACATCCACGAACTGCACAAGTTATTCATCCCATAACAAATACAATAATTTCTCACTAAGAGTTCCACTAGTCACGATATTGTTGAAAACAAAATTTAAATAAACTTTAACTAAAGCACAATCCACTCCAGTTCATAGGTTAGATAAAACGGAAGCGAAACGAACCTATTGACACTTGACTTTGAGCATGCCAGACTTAAGCCCATCACACATGATATTCGAAATTAACCAATAAACGTGAGTACAGAGAACGCCAGTTGCATTTTAATTGGCTGGCCGCTTTTTGTTGACGCGATTGGGTACCTGTCTTGATTTGGCTTTACGCTGAATGTTATAATTATCATTTATATCTTTGTTCTCTTTTTATCACACGACGATATGACGAATAACATTATATCCACACCGTATCAACCATTTATGTAGTGTTCATATCGAGGATATTTTTATATATTTTTCTTATCTTATAATCTCTATCTGAACTTCAATGAGTTTAATACATGGTTTAATTTGATATATTATATTTATTATTTGTATGAAGGCGATTTTAACTATTTACACCTATGCGTAGGGTTGAATATCCGGATAAATGTTTGAACTATAACTTTCGTCCCATATGTGAAAAATAATTTTAATTTTCTTTAATCATAAGTAAATATGCTTAAAAGAATATGCTAGGAATATTCAGTTTGGTAATATTCTTAAATGAATATTTTAAAAATATTCAATTTGATAATATTCTAAAATGAATATTTTAAGTATATTCATCAGGCTTGTTCTGTGAATATTCACTAAGGAATATTAATAGAATATTCAAAAATAATATTAATATTATAAGAATATTCTTAGTTGATTCGGAATATTCTTATACTTTTTGGTGTATTTAAAGATTATTCTATGAATATCCCATGTTGTCTGGGAAGATATATCTGCACACTAACATGCGACAAATAGGAACTGATGAGATACAAATAAAACGAGGTATATTTTAGGGCGACCCTCTCAGTGCTTTTTGGTCCTGCATCTGTCTAAATACTCTATCCCAAATACTTAATGACACCAAATTAGGATACAAAATCAAACAAGAAAACTGCACACAGTGAACCACTTACTATATATGGACGACATAAAACTCTACGGATCAACATCAGCAGAAATTGAAAACCTCATTAAAACAACCGAATATTTTAGCACGGATATTGAGATGGAATTAGAAATAGAAAAGTGCAGGACACTGAGAATGGAAAGAGGCAAATGGAAGAAAAATCAAGACATACCGACAATGAACAACAAACAAATAACAACATTACAAGAGCAATGAACCTACAAGTACCTTGGTCTTCAACAGAACAACAAACTACAACATAAACTCATAAAACAGCAGTTAAAAGAAAAATACACAACACGCCTAAAAGCCATACTCACCAGTAAATTGAATGCAAAAAACATAGTCAAAGCTATAAACACATACGCAACACCCCTGCTCACATACTCATTCAAGTACTGAACAGGCTTAACCGTACCATGCTTACAAAATACCGCATGCAACACCCGAAAACATGCATTGAACTAGTGACCTTACCACGATCTAAGGGAGGCCGAGGACTTATCGATATCACTGAGCTGTGCAACAAGCAAATTATTGAGCTAACATAATATTTCCATAGTAAGCAGGAAAGTAAATTTCACAAAGCAACTATAACATTAGATACGCAGCTAACACCTCTTAATTTAAGCCAAAATCAGCATGATAAAGCCGCAGACGAGGACAACACAAACACTAACATACATGTAGCAGAAAAATACAGAAGATGGTCAAAGAAAACGCTACATGGGAAACACTACAACATAGTACAACAGACATACATCAACAAACAGGACTCATATCAGTGGCTCGTTAAAGGGGAACTACAACCGGAGACCGAGGGATTCACCCTAGCAATACAAGACCAGGTTATAACCACAAAAACCTGCAAAAAATACATAATAAATGACCCAACAATACAGGATGATAGATGTCGACGATGTAACCAGTACGCGGAAACAATATCCCATATCATAAGTGGATGTTAACTTCTCGCTGGCACAGACTACACAGACAGGCACAACGCAGCTGCAAAAATAATCCATCAAGAACTAGCCATAAAATTCAAATTGATCACCGAATATGTTCCATATTTCAAATACCATCCCGAAACAATAATAGAAAACGAAAAAACAAGATTATACTGCGACAGAATACTACGCACAGATAGAACAGTAACACACAATAGACCGGATATCACAATGAACAACAAAAAAGTCCAAATAACCTACATAATTGACATTTCCATACCCTATGATAACAACATACAGATGAAAGAAACTGAAAAAATCGACAAATTCTCACCTTTAAAAATAGAATTAAAACAAATACGGAATCAAGAACAAATCACAATCCTTTCATTTATTACGTCCCCCACAGGAGTAACACCTCACTGTTTTGTAAAGTACCTCCATGAACTAGAATTCTCCCAATAATAATCATAATAATAATAATAATAAATAATAATAATAATAATAAAGGGTCTAAAGGGTAGTGAAGCGTCTCTCATAGCCTCTCCTACCAATTCCTGCTCGCACCTCCACGTCGGTAGACCCTGGTAAACCATCTCTGGAGATTCAAGATCGGGTAACCAACCCCCGGTGGCGAATCTACAGCAGGCGGGCCAACGCGAGAGGGAGAACAACCTTTCCAAAGTACTGGACAGTGGAAGTAAAAATAGCCTCGGAAAAATGTCGCTGCCGGGGAAGCGCCCGGGCACGTCTGGAGCCGATGCTGGACGTGACAGCATGCGAGCCATCGGTGATAAGAGAACCAGGAGTCGGACTCTTATCGGCAATGCTACGACTCAACTGAGGGAAAATGAAGGTTACCTCAACGAGAATACTCACGGAGGACCTCAAAATTCCCAACACCTGTCCACAGAATCCCTTAATGAAATTTCAAATAAATGTAGAAACAAGTGGACTAAGACAGAATATTCACAAATAATGTGGTGCTATTTTTATGCCCAAGAAACAGGTTCTGGTTCTGAGAAAGAGACATATAACATCTGGAGACAAAGGAATCCTCAATTAAGATTGAATATAGATTAAAAAAAATTAGGAAACCAACGCAGATTTATACTAAATAACCAAAAACTAACTCCCATGGAATTAGATACAATTAAGGCTCAAGTTAATCGAAGTGTGTACGGTTCGGAGAAGGCTTCTGAGTTGATTGAGGGATTGGTAGCGATACCTGCTGCATCTGACGCTATTTATGCTGAGAATGTTAAAGGAAATGAACAAGAACAACTAATAACATATGAAACACATGATAACCAAATGGCACTACTAATAAGAGAGATAGAAATTGAGGTGGAAGTTATTAAACAATAGTTATGTATGACCGTGAAAAGTTACCGATAATATCTGAGAAGGGTGAGACCAAGCAAATGATAAGAAAAGTGAACGAAGCACTAGAAATAATTTTGCAAAATAGAGATGACATCAATTTAACAGATATCAATCATATCATATACGCGGCGGCTGTGTTAGTCTCAAAAAAAGTAGGTTGTATTAAACAAAAACGCCAAACGGTTGGAACACAAAACAGAGAACCAATTTGTAAAACAAGAATTGAAAGAAAAATAGAAACCCTTCGCGGTAGACTGTCTATACTATCAGTACGATCAAAGGAAAAGCAGAGCTGGAAACTTCAGAACAAATTGAGGCACATAAAGTATATATACAACATTAAAAGTGAAACTGATGCAGAAAAAATCACAGAACAACTTAAACAGAAGATCTTAGCCTACAGTCAACGAATGCGCAGACATAACAAAAGAAACAACTTCTATCACCAAAAAAGGATATTTGACACAAGTCCCAAACAGTTTTATAGAAAGATTGGCAGCAACCCAACAACTTGGCACGGACTTCCTAGCAAACAAGAAATAACAGATTTCTGGGGCAAACTTTGGGGTACTGATTGTCCTCATGTCGATAGTGCACCGTGGATCAAACGTGAGGAGCTACGCACACAAAGAGTATCATTTATGAAAATGGATCCAATAACAAAACATGATGTAGAAAACACATTAAAGCAAGCAGCAAACTGGAAAGCGGGAGGACACGATAAAATCACTAACTTTTGGTTAAAAAAACTAACATCGCTGCACCCAGTACTAGTGAAGGTAATGAATAGACTCTTAAAAGACCCCGAACAAATCCCAGATTGGGCTACCAAGGGTATAACATATTTATTGCCGAAGAGTTCTGACACAAAGAATCCTAAAAATTATAGACCCATAACGTGTCTGTCAGTAATATATAAGTTGATTACCTCCATTATATCAAACAAAATATACGAACATCTTATAGCGAATAACTTATATCCAGTAGAACAAATGGGTTGTGCTAAGGGTTCGTACGGTTGCTAAATAAGTTACTAACAGATGAATGCAAAATGAGGAAGAAAAATATGTCAATAGCTTGGATAGATTATAAAAAAGCATTCGACAGCGTCCCACATAGCTGGATTGAGCAAATAATGAAAATTTATCACCTTGACCCTAATATAGTCCAATTTTGTATGAGTTCTATGAGGAAATGGCATACTAAAATAATTCTAGCTTCACCAGAAGAGACAATGGAAACAGAGACCATATGTATAAGACGAGGGATATTCCAGGAGGACTCTCTTTCGCCTTTGATATTCTGCATGTGTTTGATCCCTCTAACCAATGAGCTAAATGACATGAAGTTTGGCTACACTGCTGCAAATTCAGATAAAATCTCTCACATGTTCTATATGGATGATCTCAAATTATTTGCGAGAAACGAAAAAGATCTGCAAAATCTCATCGCAACGGTCCATGAATTCAGCAAAACAATAAAAATGGAGTTTGGACTAGATAAATGTGCTACAGTAACATATCTCCGAGGTGAAATAACTAACAAAATGGATATTAAAATTACAGATGAATTAGAAATACAAAGTTTAGAGCCAGGGAACACATACAAATACCTTGGGATACAAGAAAGAGCTCAAATCGAACATCAACGGATGAAGGATATTCTCAAAAAGAATACTTCAGAAGAGTCAGGAAAATATTACAAACCGAGCTCACTGCCAAAAATAAATTTCTGGCCATTTCATCCCTGGCAATACCTACCTTAGAATATAGCTTTGGTATTGTAGAATGGCACACTGAAAAAATTGACAGTAAGACCCGTAAAATACTAACATCGAATGGTTTACTTCACCCAAGATCAGATGTAGAACGTTTTTACGTACCCAGATCAGAAGGAGGTAGGGGTCTAAGGCAAATAGAAACTGCGTATAATATGGCACACATCAGAATAAACAAGTATATCTCGAAAAATGATAATAAATTTATAAGAATGATAAAATACCTAGATGGGCAATTACCAACAACAAAGACTATCAAATATAAAGGAAAGCGTATAATGGAAGACTTACAAATATCAAGTGAAGCAAATCATGAAAATGAACAACAAAATATAATAAAAAAGAAAGCACTGAGAAAACTAAGAGATAAATGGACGAATAAACCTCTACATGGACAATTTCCACAAAACATTCAAAAGCCAACTATAAGTAGTGAACAAACATGGTCTTGGTTGAAAAAAGGAAAATTGAAGGGCGAAACGGAGGCATTAATAATAGCGGCTCACGATCAAGCACTTAGAACCAGATATTACGAAAAACATATATTGAAATTAAATATCAATAGCAAATGTCGTTTATGTAATGAAGAAGAAGAACACAACACATATAGTGGGATGCTGCCGTGAATTGGCCAAAAAAATGTATATCGAAAGACATAACAACATTTGCCGATACATACACTGGAAACTGATCAACTCAATAGAAGTTGAGTGCGTGGAAAACTGGTATAAACACCAACCTCCAGACGTTGCTAACAAGGAGCACATAACAATACTATATAACCAACAGGTTCACACAGACAGACACATACCCGCAAATAAACCTGATATAATTATAAAAAAGCAAGAAACTAAAACATGTTTAATAATAGATGTGGCTGTACCTTGTGATAACAATGTTGTTCACAAAGAAGCCGAAAAACTTTTGAAATATAAAGACCTGTCCATCGAAATTAATCGAATGTGGCATCTCAAGGTGGAAATAATACCGGTAGTAGTCGGAGCATTGGAGACTGTGACGAGTAACTCCTTCAATCTCACGAAGAAAATCCCAACGACACTAAATGTAGAACTGATCCAAAGAATAGCATTGAATGGCACAGCACATATTTTAAGAAAAGTACTTTGAGTACGACTTAACCTGAGGTGTCGGGAGGACACCTGGTCATTATACGAAACCAGTAATTTACTGTGTAACGATCCATAATAATAATAATAATAATAATAATAATAATAATAATAATAATAATAATAATAATAATAATAATAATAATAATAATAATAATAATAATAATAATAATAATAATAATAATAATAATAATAATAATAAATCATTTATTGTATATGGATGACCTCAAGCTGTATGCCAGTAACAAAACTGAGCTAACAACACTACTCAATATCACAACACAATTCAGCACTGATATACAAATGAATTTTGGTCTGGACAAATGTGCCTGTCTGAACATCATCCGTGGAGAAGTATCGGAACCAGAGACCATAACCATAATGCTCAACGAAATGAATTTTCCTGCGATTGACCCTGAAAATACTTACAAATACCTTGGTTACGGTCAATTGCTGACAAAAAATAATAAAGAATTGAAACAGCAAGTGCAGGCAAAATTTAAGAACCGGTTGCATAAGATTCTTAGAACAGAACTCATAGCCAAGAATAAAATAAAAGCAATCAACACCTGGTCCATTCCAGCTTTGACTTATTCCTTTGGAATACTAAGCTGGTCACAAACAGAATTAGACGCCATAAACAGACTTGTCAGAACAACTTTGACCAAATACAGGATGCATCATCCCAAAGCAGCTATGGAACGACTGTACTTATCCCGAAAAGAAGGTGGCAGAGGATTATTAGACATAAAGAATCTATGCAACAGACAGGTGGTTGCAATGAAGAAATTCTTCACCGTAAAAGCACGACATTCTCCGCTACACGACGCCATTCTTAAAAGCGATATATCGTACACTCCTCTTAACCTCTCTAAAGCTGAAGTCTTACCGACAATCATAACAACTAAAGACCGAGTTGTAGCCTGGAGATCGAAAGCACTCCATGGAAGATTTCCCCAATCCCTAGACAATGCCGATAAGGAAGCGTCAGTTCGCTGGCTAAGGGATGGGTTTCTTTTTGGAGAAACTGAGGGCTTCATACAGGCCATCCAAGATCAAGTTATAGCGACCAACAACTATAAGAAATATATAGAAAAACTAGATGTGGTTGACCGATGCAGGAGGTGTCATAGAGAGTCTGAGACAATAGATCACCTAATATCAAGCTGCCCAAGTCTCGCGAATACAGAATACATCCATAGGCACAACCTTACAGCGAACATTCTGCATCAAGCACTAGCCGTAAAGTATAACCTCCTTTCAGAAAAAGACATGGTACCATACTACGATTATAAAGCAAGACCGGTATTAGAAAACGATTCTTATAAACTGTATTATGACCTCTCGATACATACAGACAAAACAATAACAGCGAATAAACCAGACCTTGTACTGCACAATATGAAAGACAAAACAGCAATTTTCGTAGATATAACCCACCCTAATGACCACAACATCAATAAGGCAGAAGAGGAAAAAATAAAAAAATATATTCCGTTATCAATAGAATATAAAGAAATTCATAGATTAAAATCAGTACAAATCGTTCCCATTGTAATAACGGCAACTGGCTTGGTCAACAAAAATCTGTCACAATTAATACTGAAAATGCAGCTCGACCCAAACACACTGATCCCAAAAATGCAGAAGAATGTTATCCTCGAAACGTGTCGCATCGTACGAACAGTCCTGAACATGCCTAATCAGGAATTTGAGTAAGGTTTGCTTGGGCCCCTTACTTCTTGAACCAGATGTTTAACAACTCTGAGACTAATACATGAAATAATAATAATAATAATAATAATAAATGCAAACAATATTCTTGCATGGGAACAGAACGGATGTAAACGAAAAGCACGGGGATGTAAGGAACTTCTTGTAATTGACAACATTGTTACAAGACAAGCAAAATTAAAGAAAAGAAAACTATCCATGGCATGGATCGATTATAGGAAAGCCTTCGATTCAGTTCCTCACTCCTGGCTACTGAAAGTACCAGAGGTATATAAAATCCACCCCCATCTTTCTGCAGTGCTGAGACATTTAATGGCAACATGGCGAACGACACTAAATCTTCAAACCTACAGAACAGATGAGATAAAAATCAATAGAGGCATTTTCCAGGGTGACAGCCTGAGCCCAATCTGGTTCTGTTTAGCACTTAACCCTTTAAGCGACATGTTAAAAAAAAAGTGGAAACTCATACGAGCTTGACAAAGGGACAAAAATAACCCATGCATTTTACATGGATGATCTTAAGGTGTATGCCAAAAACCCTCAACAATTGCAAAGTTCGCTAGAGCTTGTTAAGGCGTTCAGCGATGCGATTAAAATGGAAATGGGGCTAGAAAAATGTGCAGTCGTTCATGTGGATAGAGGAAAGGTCACACAGTCCCAAAATATGACACTGATGGATAACATAACAACAATCCCATCCCTAGGCCCAGAGGACAGATACAAATACTTAGGCTATCAGCAAGGATTAAGCCTTGACAAGAAAGGTAATCAAGAAAGAGCAACAGCAGAATTTTTCAGTCGAATTAATACCGTTTTGAAAACACAACTGAACTCTAAGAACAAAATACAGGCAATCAATGGATGGGCAGTACCCGGGTTGGCGTACTCATTTGGCATAATAGATTGGACACATACAGAAATACAACAAATAGACAGACAAGTACGTACAACGCTCACAAAATTTCGCCTACACCATCCAAAATCTGCGATGGAGCGATTGTATATACCCAGGAAAGAAGGTGGCCGTGGACTGACTAATCTCGAGAGCATGTTAGTGGATGAAACTCAAAAACTGAGAGGATATTTTAAAAATAAGAACTTACCCCTATTCAGATGCCTAGTTACAGTTGATGATGGATACTCGGCACTAAACCTCGCCGACGGGGAACCTGATAGGGAAAATGGCTGCATCAATAAAATGAAGGAAACTTGGCAGGTAAAAGTATTACATGGCAGATATTACAACTCACTGCACCAGGAAGATGCAGATTTCAGAGCAACGAATACTTACCTCATGACGGGGTACTTGTTTGCGGAAACCGAAGGCGCACTCCATGCAATCCAGGACCAAGTGGTGGCAACGCGTTGCCACCAGAAATATATCATTAAAATGGACATCCCAAACCCCCGCTGTAGACTCTGTAATAAGGAACAGGAGACGATCCAGCACATGATATCAGCCTGCACCCAATTAGCCCCCACCGCTTACCTGAGTAGACACAACAATATGGGAAAGGAACTACATCTCGCTGTGACCCAAAGATTAAATCAAAAAACAGGAAAAACACCAGGGTACAAACATCAACCGTTAAGTTTAGTTGAAATTGAGCACTATAAAGTCTATTCGGATACTTTGATAAGAACAGACCGAGAAGTTCAACACAACAAGCCAGACATGATCGTGCTAGATAAAAACAGCAAATCTGCGATCATTATTGATTTTTCGGTCCCACTGGACGAAAATCTGGGGAAAGCTTACAAAGACAAGATAATGCGATATCGTCCGCTGGCAGATGAGGTAAGAGATTTATGGAATTTAAGAAAGGTAGAGATCAAACCATTCATAATTTCTGCAAATGGCTTAGTGCACGTTAAAGTAACTAAACACCTGGAAGAGCTAAGCATATCTCGACATATCTGTGGTTTGATGCAAAAAGCAGTAATTCTGGGAACAACTGCAATTGTCCGAAGAACACTAACCCCCTAATTAAGTAGGTTTATACCTTGATGCAACTGCGTCCGGTAGAAACTGCTACCACCAACCACGTACAAGTGTGAAAAATAATAATATTAATAATAATAATAATAGGTAGGTAGGTGCTTTATTGACTAGTTGAAATACATAGTATTTTTTAGTCCTCATAATCTGTCCTAATTACAGGTATACAAGATTAAAAATAAACAATTACACAAATATAAATCAGCAAATCCGAATTTAAAATAACACATATTCAAAAAAAATACGTAGTCGAAGAGCTAATCAGTTTGAAACTATAGTCCATTTCTTAATGTCTGACAGCAGAGTAGCCTCATTAAATATTCAAATAGAAAATTATCTCTTACGAGTGGTCCTAAGAATTTTACAAGTAAATACTAAAATTCTAATGCAAAACAAGTAGGTGTCTGTATTGGTTATCTGTACATCCCTGTTTCAGCTCAAAATACAATATGGTAATAAAACTCAACAATGCCAGCAAAAGGATAAACAGTGCGGCAGTGGCGGAGATTACGATATTAGTTCATTTTGCTTATTTAATTAGATTCGGTCAACATTACAGTTGAAATAAAACTCAATCGTTTAGGCCTAATAACAAGTTACATTTTCATTAAATTAAATTAATTAAAGAGAATATAGTTTAATTCACATAATTCAAATTTATTTACAATGAATTAATGTATATTAAGTAAAGTAAACATACTATTTATAGGAAATATAAAATTCAATCTATAGTATCATCCTCTTCGCTGGCTATACAAGAATCATCCGAAGACTCGTCGAGAGAGACCACTATCGGTTCTATAGTTTGTTCTATGAAGTTATCTAAAACCCACATTTTCTCTTCCTCTTTAATTACATGATTCACAGCATCTCTCCAGTTCTCTTCAGTTATTACTGTCAATGAGTACTTCATGGGTTCACGAACATCCTTCATTTTAAATGTTTTATTATGTCTAGCTACATAACCTTTCATTTGGGCCCATATTAACTCTATCGCATTTAATTCACAATGGTATGGCGGCAAACAAAGCACTGTTATCCCACAATTCTTGGCTATTTTATCAATAACAAACTTTTTAAATTGTAGCTTGTGATCTGAAGCAATTTACGATTAACCAGTTTCTAATATCAGCTTTTCTCCAAGAGGTAGATGGAAGATTTTCTGTTAATCGCGAATAATAAGTGGCATTGTCAATAACGATTACAGCATTAGTTGGAATTAATTCGACCATTTGTGTAAAATACATCTGCAGTCATTTCTTCATGATAGTCTTTGGTTGATGTTGACTGAAACTCCAGTAAACCACCCTCAACGAACTCTTGATTTCATCCAATATGCGTTATTATTAGTCGGCGACCTTTACCGATAGGAGTTTTCAGTCCAGTAGATAAACCTTCTATGAAAGCTTGACGACTGGTTTGAATACTTTTGTCCTGCGATATTTTTTTCACCGAATGTCCTTCATTGAGCCATGTCTCATCTAGATAATAGATTTGTCTTCCCTCCTATCTGTATTTTCGGATATCTCGTAAATACTGGCGTCTCCAACATATTATTTCTTCGTTGTCGATTAGCAGTGATTTGCGACTTTGCTTCTCCCAAGTAAAATTTAATTTGTGTAATATTTTCCACAAAGTTTTTCGCCCTATGTAAGGCAAATTCTCGTCCTCCTTCACCATTCTTAGAATTATATCAAGGGTTGGGATCTCTTTTTTAAAATATGATTCATGTACTTTTCGTCTTATTGTATTTTGCATATGTTCATCAAGGTCAAATGGTTTTCTTCCAGTTGACTTTATAGGTGGAGATATATTTCCATTTTTCCTCTCTCTTAGAAGCCTGTGAATAGTAGATTCACTAACTCCTGTCATATTGGAATATGTCGAAACTATATTTCTAACAGTAGCAGCCGGCATTTGATGTACAACAGCATCATGCACATTTAACACTACAGTCTTCGTTTGTAAGCTAATCACGCTCTTACACTTTACTATGGTAAAACTTGAAGACATTTTTCACAACACAGTTAACACTTATGGAACATAAGCGACTCTAAGCAAAACAAATTATACAAATTTGGGCGAGACCAAGTTTCACCGTATATACCTGCAAAATTTCTAAGTAGTCATTGGGACAATCCCTAGTAGGACCCTATTGTAATGTTTCTTGGAAATGTTATTATCAACATCTCGAAAATCAGAAAGTAATTATCTGGAGAATGAATTGATAAATGGTTTGTTAATATGTCTCCCAAGAATTAACCTGCTTCAAATTCTCAAGATAATTAATGAAATATTCAGTCAGAATAGTTGCGTTACAAGATGATTTCAAAAATAATTTATTGTTTTAACTGTATGTACTCTACAAATGTATGAAGGTCAGTTAGTTGTTTTAAGTAAACGAATTTACATTTATATTAACTTTATATATCAGATCGGGTATAAAATTAAATAGTAAATAAATTCCTCAGATGAACTGTGACGCTTATGCTTTACTACCTAACTAGCATCTGTTACCTTTTCGCGTGCTGTCAGTCAATAAGAAACAAACTATAATTGCGTCATATATACCAAAGAACATTTTAAAAAACATTTTAAGCGCAGTTTAACAAACATTTTCAAGCGCAATTTAACAGTAAAATATCGATTAAAATCCATTAACATTGAAACTAGTTTCACTAATAGTTACAAAAACACATTTATGATAACCCTATTTAGCGCAATTGAACAATAAAAAATCAATTAAAAGCCTTTATCATTGAATGTCACATATATGCCACAAATTCCGCAATATCATAAAAAAAATTTCCCAATAAATTTTTTTTCGCAAGTGAGTAAAATTTAGAGTAGTTAAGATGTTTGATATCATGATCAGGATGCAAATCTACAAACCTATTATAAAGCTTTATGTCTGGTTTGTTAATTTCTGATACCCTTATTCTAGAATAAGGCAGAACCAGTTGTTTAGCTCCTCTAGTATTATGACAATGAGAATCGGAGTAGGCCGGTATATTCAAAGCTCTCTTATGTATACTGATCAGTGTCTCGAAGATGTAAATACATGGTAAAGAAAGTATTTTGTATTTAATAAACAGCTCCCGACAGTGTACGCGTTCTTGGGTACCATCAATGATACGGAGAGCAGTTTTCTGCTGAGCAAATAACTTGTGAGTACTACTTGATCTCCCCCACAGAGTAATGCCATAGGACAGGTGACTGTGAATAAGACAATAATAAACTGTTCGCATAACGTCACTTCCATCGATACAGGAACGTATTCGCCTCATGGCAAACAAATGTGATGCGATCTTAGAACAAAGAGTTTCGATATATTTTGTCCAGTTCAATCCTGGATCGAGTGTTATTCCTAATAGCTTGACCGGTTCTGATTTTATACGGCATTTGTCTGAACTGAATGTTATATTTTTAGTTTTAGATTCATTAAACTCTAGGTTATTCGCATCAAACCATGTTTTTGCAACTTTTAAAGTTTCAACATTCAAATTATCATTACCTCTTGTTAAAAAAGTAGTGTCATCTGCAAAAATAACAGTATTATATTCCACGTATGAGGGCAAATCGTTCACGTATAGTTAGAAGAGTATCGGTCCTAACACCGAACGCTGAGGTACACCGTGCTTAACAGGTACAATCCCAGAGTCATGTCCGTTATAGCTGACATATTGCTGTCTGTTTTCTAGATACGAGTAATATCTGAGTAATTGGTGTCCATTCCCTCGTATGCCATATTGTTCTAATTTTTTAATTAGAACATCAGTGTTAAGACAGTCAAAGGCCTTGGACAGATCGCACATAACAGTATGAGTATTTTGACCCCCATCAAGACCTTCTACTACATACTTAATCACATTTGTGACAGCCGAAATTGTAGATTTGCCCTTCTGAAATCCATATTGAGCAGTAGTAATAATATGTTTATCTTCTAAAAATGATATCAATTTTTCTTTGATTATTATTTCAAAGAGTTTTGAGGCGACAGGAAGAATTGCTATTTGTCTGTAGTTACTGATAAGGTCTAAGTCACCGCTTTTATAAACTGGTATGATTTTTGATATTTTTAATATCTGTGGCAAGTTCCCCTCCTGTATGCAGGTGTAACTAATGAACCAGGAGCAGCTTTTAACATTTTGGCGTTCAGATTATAAAAGTCAAGCACAGGCTTATTTTTTAGGTATCGGTACAAGTAGAAAGAGCGTCAATAAGTAGATTTGCATACTGATCAGAATTCAATTTCTCCGATTCCAGCCACTGATAAGCCGAGATTTGGTCACAAAAGTTTAATAAATTTTGTTCGTTTACTACTTGTATCTCACGGCTATTTTTCCTTTCAGTAATGCGTGCATTAATAATAATCAATAAAAAAATACCATAATGATCTGCGACTAAATAAAGGTTCATATACACCCGAATGGAGGTCCTCATTATCAAGATTTGTTATTATGTTATGAAGACATGAACTAGTCGTTTTTGATATTCGGGTTGGTATATGAACCAGATGCCGCATACCATATTCACAAAACGTATTTCTTAAGATTTTCGCATACTCGCCACTACCATCTAAGTCCAAGTTTATGTCTACCATAATAATGATCGTTTTATATTTATAAAATAGTCCATTTGTGACATTTTGTAGCATATTTACAAATATTGACATATCACCATTACTAGATGACCTGTAAAGCGCTAATATTACACAATTTTCTTTTTTCTTATTAAATTTCTGCAGCACAGAATTCCGCGTACACAGATTGACAAAAACGGGTAACATCAATCTCCAATAAACTGGTATTGCTGGCAGGAAACATGGCTACCCCGCCATGTGTCCTCCTGGCATTTCTACAGAAGCTTGTGACCAATGAATATCCATCAAGTACTACACAATCTAAAGCATCAGCATCAAGTCAATGCTCACTGACGCGCAGCCCATCAAATTTATATTCATTCAAGAATATTTGTAAACTGTCAATTTTGTTTGTTATGTTTTGAACATTAAGATGGAATATCGAGTAATCGAAACGCTTAAGACCAGATTTATTTATAACTGATTTGTGATTACATATATTCTGTTCATAACCGTACTTCTCTTCACCTATTTTCTGACCCAATCCGGCCTCCTCTTGAAAAAAAACCTATTTACTCGAACCTTTTCAGGCAATATTTCATTTTTTAAAATATGGTCAGCCTCCTCCGCCGGCACTGTTATTTTAAACGATGCGTATAATATTTGGTTTGCGTGAGTTTAATTTTTCGGCAGTAATATTTGGAGCAAATTTTTTCAGATATTTTTCTAGTTCGGACGATTCTACTTCGGGTTCTAAATTTGTAGGATGATAGTATCTTTCACTGGTGAGTGTCGAAGCAGCTTGAAAAGGGCAGCAATCCGGATTTCTATGTTTTCCTATTACCAAGGTCATTGGCCTTTTTTTGACCATTTTTTCAGGAATAATTTCCTTTGTTACACCTGTAATATTTTGAGAAAGTTGCCTGTTGTATACCTCATAAGTAGCGTTCGAAGTTTCATTCACTGTTTCAGATTTATCATCTCTGATAATTCTATGGCCAACGGGTTTAGGATTTTGGGAGGTATTTCCTATGACGGCTGCGTACGTAGGTAGGATTAGATTTTATATTGATTTCATCGACCTATTTTCCAAAACTAATATCTTATCATTTAGACATTTTATGGCGATATCTTGATTCTTTATTGCCGTTTCCTGCGTCTTTATAATCATGTCCTTCTGTTTGATCAGCTCTTCTAGATATTTGATTGTTATTTTATGCGCTACATTTTCGACATTACTTGACTCTTGGTTTACTGGTTTTTCTCCTTTTGGCTCTTTCATTTTCCCTTCAGTCTCTTGACAGCAAATTACATAAACATAACAACGAGCACCCAACAGTCTCTTGCTCATCCTGCTAACCGTGTTTCAGCGGTAAATCTACCATTGACCACTAAAGCAGGAAAACCCCGGCAACGCATGCAATGGACCGAAGAACTAAATACTGACCTTATGCGTTGCTATTACAGAGTCTCAGAAGGCGAAACAATCACAGTAGGTGTTAGACCGCTTCTACATCACGCATTCTCTGAAATGCATCCTGAACTTTCTGACCTCACCGAGCAAAGTTTGATGGATCAAAAGATAGTTATAGTCAACAACGGAAGGCTTTCCAGGTAACTGCTGAACAGCCTCAAAGAAGAAACTATCCGAAATGCTAGTACTCATCAAGAAATTTTGGACAACATCCTCTCAGAAACTACGACAGAACCTCAGCAACAACAATCGGAGGAGGTGGAAACTACCCGAATCTTCGAAGCCGCAGACCAAATAAATCAGAACAACGCATTACTGGCATTATGCATGCCACATTTACTACAACAATGATGGAGTACTCAGGAACAGACCCAACTAAAAGACCTTCAATACCTAAACAGAGCAGCACTAAAAAATTAGCGGAGGTAACAAACGAAATCAATAATGAAGTACTTCCACAATATCTCTCTGAGGGGATGCCCTTTGGTGAACTGCATACACTTATATATACAGCGGCTGTACCTGCGACGAGAGTGAACGGCCATAAAGTTTGGAATGGAAGGGGTGCTACACGAAACACATGCCCTACCATCCAGCCATGGGAATGACGCCTTAACAATAAAATCGACAGGTTAAGAAGAGACATCGGACGACTTACCGCCTATCAGAAAGGCAGCAAGGGAAAAAAGCTTCAAGATAAAGTCGAAAGTATAATAAAATCCAATAGAAACCATGCGACCTATAATCCACATAATCAAGCATTGACAGATGATGCCGATACATTAAAACAAAAGTTGAGTGTGAGCTTCTGGAAGACTAAGAAGGTATAAAGAATCAAAGTTAAGAAAGACATCGAACAGGCTATTTCTGACAAATGAGATTTTTTTTTATAGAAATCTCGACAATGATCAGATCAACGTAATTACAGATGTGCCATCTAAGGAAGAGATTTTTGGTCTTCTCTATGGTCTGTCCCAGCAAGTCACAACGCACAGGCAGCATGGATAATAGAGGAGGAGCAAAGAATGAGTCACCTTCCAGCCATGGATGAAGTTGAGATACAAGCAAAGCAGATTGAGGAGATTTTAAAAGAGCTATCAAATTGGAAGTCACCTGGAATTGATGGTTTACATAATTTCTGGCTGAAAAGGTTTACATCTATACGCCCACATCTAGCTTGTCATTTTAATCGCTTCCTTAATGATCCAAAATACATACCTGCATATCTCTTACGGGGAATAACATACCTGTTACCCAAGGATCACGATACAAAAGACCCTTCGAAATACCGGCCAATCACTTGCCTTCCAACTATCTACAAACTCTTAACAGCATGTATATCTAAAGAAATTTACAAACACTGTGAAGAAAATGATATTATCTTTTTAGAACAGAAAGGGTGTATCAAGAGGGCACAGGGCTGCCAGGAACAACTTTTAATAGATGCTGTTTTACTCGAGCAAGCCCTACATAAGAAAAAAACTTATATACAGAATACATAGATTATCGGAAGGCATTTGATTCTGTACCACATTCATGGTTGATATCCACTCTCCATATTTACAAAATAGCACCTTCTATTATCGATCTACTTCGTCATCTGATGTCTCAGTGGTCGACACAAGTTCAGCTTAGTTATCATGACGGTACTGTTATCACTGACTCAATTAAAATCGAAAAAGGAATTTTTCAAGGGAATTCGTTAAGTCCACTCTGGTTCTGCCTCAACCGTTTGTAGTAATATACATGTCATGCATTTTATTATAGTGTTATCTAGTTGTGTAAATGGAACCCAGTGATTTTTGATGAGGTGGTTTATTTCCACCCACTGTTCCCGATAGTAGCAAGTCCACATTTACATTAATTTATGGAATCATCGTACAACGTATGGCCGTTATCTGTTCACAAAATTCATATACCACATGGCGATCCTGCTATGTTCTACAATACACCACACCAGCTAGATCTCTTAAGCCATCCATTAGATACCTTAATAGACCTAATAATATTGATAAACTAAAAGAGATAATTTGGATCGCTATTAATTAAATAAGGTTTAATTAATGTTTTGCAAATGTTTCAACATCACCTTGCATATCGTCAAGAGGCAAATGGTTTGCCATTCGAGCATTTAATCTAATATTTATCAAGGTTTATTTAGTCCTGTTTGTATTGTTATGAATTACATTATTATGAATGAAATACCTTTAATTTTTATAGCATACGGTTATGTAACATGAAAGTATGACATCCGTACACAGGAAAATGCATTATTTTTGAACATATTACCAAAATATGATATTCTTATTAAAAAAAAATATGATGACGTCATAACTCGAACAGTAATGATGTCATCAAAAATATGAGTACACCAAAAAATGTGCAACTGAAAAATGAAATCTACAGTTCCGAGCTTTTTCCCACAATGGCCAAATCAATTTTTTCACGAATTTATTTCAACCTTTACGTGCTCACTGTATGTTGGTGAATAGCATCATAACTTACCGGAAACTTCCGTGATGCAGCTTTAATATCTTCTGCGGGTACGCTTTGCAAAAACTCCATCAACTCTTCAGAACTGGAAGTCAAATCAAAGTTCGGATTTAAAATGGAAGCTAAATGATAAGCAAGAAACTTATAATTTCTTTGGAAACTCCAAGGGCACAAAGTTGATCCACTGAGAGAAATGGCTGCCCTGAACAGACCTGCAATGAATAAAAATATTGCCTCCAAACTCTAAATTTGGTACTCATATGATTTTACCTCTGGATTTTTCACTCAATAAATGATATTGAACTGAAGCTCCACCAGCACTTTGTCCGAAAATTGTCACTTTATTTGCATCACCTCCGAATGATTCAATATTATCTCGAACCCACCGTAAGGCAAGATTTTGATCCTTCAAACCGTTATTGCCTGGAAGAACAGTATCTCCGGTTGTTAGAAAACCTAAAACATACATATATTTCGATTGTTTCATAAGTCCATTTGGCTATTTCGCTCGTTAATCCAAAGATCTTAGTGACGGTTTATTAATGATTTTCGAATATTTCCTTCACCCCGGAACAAACTAGGCGCCCTCAAAATTCATAATACAAAACAGAAATATTTCTTACCAAAAGCAGTGAGCCTATAGGCAATTGTAACTATAATCACATTATGTTCCATCCAGTAGTGTGGTCCAAAAGAATTGAAATTTGCAGCTCCATAAACAAATCCACCACCATGAATCCAAACCATTACTGGAAGTCCTTCCCTTGGAGGTGGATACTGAAAAGAATATATATATATATATATATATATATATATATATATATATATATATATATATATATATCAACAACAAAGAGAATCATGGGTAATTCACGCAAAGTAAAGGGTTACTGAAATAGAGTGGTAACCGTGGACATGCATGTTTCTGGGTCATTTTGCCTCATCAGCACGGCATAACCAAATAATGATGTGAAATTTGGGAGCAAAGATGTTAATCGAAACATGGGAAAACACAATATAACGGATTTCAGCAGGGAAACCAAACGCTCATTTGTGTCTTCAATTGGAAGATCCCGAGTTTTCAGGACATCAACCAACATCGACACGGAGGCGCATATAGCCCCCCCGCCATCAACCTTCCGACCCATAGTAAATAACAAAGAATATGTAGGAATATCGCGTGATATGTTAACAACAACAACAAAGAGAATCATGGGTAATTCACGCAAAGTAAAGGGCTACTGTGTCGATGTTGCTTGATGTCCTGAAAACTCGGGATCTTCCAATTGAAGACACAAATGAGCGTTTGGTTTCCATGCTGAAATCCGTTATTTTGTGTTTTCCCATGTTTCGATTGACATCTTTGCTCCCAAATTTCACATCATTATTTGGTTATGCCGTGCTGATGAGGCAAAATGAGCCAGAAACATGCATGTCCACGGTTACCACTCTATTTCAGTAGCCCTTTACTTTGCGTGAATTACCCATGATTCTCTTTGTTGTTGTTGTTAACATATCACGCGATATTCCTACATATTCTTTTATATATATATATATATATATATATATATATATATATATATATATAATCAAAGGAGAAATGATTGTAGTAATTTGAATTTGATATAAAATTTATATTTTTAAAGCTTTGTGGAAGCTAAACTCTTATTCCGAATACAATTTGAATTTAAAACAACTTAGACTCACTACTGGCGAATATACGTTGAGAAATAGGCAATCTTCATTTTCTGACGAGCTGTAGGATTCACTCTGCTGGAAACAGATTTTGTTGTCCTGGGTCGCATCGTATACTCCCTCCCAATTATCAACAGGTACGGGGGCCTAGAAAATATATACAATCTCCCAAATTATACATCTATATATTTTTAAAAGTATACCTTAAATCGTAATGGTCCCACAGGAGGTTTTGCATATGGAATTTGCTGGAAAGCATAAAATATGGTACCACGTTGTGAGTATTCTACTTTGCCCTGTACCACGCCATTTGTTGTATTCACTATTATCTGTGCATTCTAGAAAAAAAACACCGATTAATTTCCATACACAAGTAAAAGTGATGTACGTATTAACAGTTACAGCTGTAGAAGACATGGTATCATTCATGAGAATATGTCAGAGAAAATGATTAGGACTAAGCTTCTGGTAACATTTGGTAGGTATGTGGAATGTCGCAGTCGAATCAATTACAATAAATGTGCCAATTCAGAATATTAAAGTGAAGAGAAAAGTCAACAGCCATAACGAAAATAGAAAACTCCATATGTCTGATATATTATTCTGCGTTTCTAGAGTTAGAGCAGACACTAAGTTGAATTATTAAACTAAAATTTAATTGCATCTGTCATGTAATTCCCTCATCTTACTGTTGAATATCGATGAAGAACTGTATCTGAAAACCCATATTAATTCAATACTTTCAAGTCAGATGGGAACGAAAAATCGGCGGAACAGGAGATCCTGTTGAATGTTGAATGGACTGTAGATATATTTTTTTTGTTCAAATAAATGTTTTTTATTTCAAACTCAATACATAGACATATTATATTTCAAAATTATTATTTTACAGTTGTTGACAATTCACTTTTTTACTTTTTTGTTATTTCGTCGGGAGACGTAACATGCCGGCCACCTTGAAAGTTATCGCTTTCAATTGGAAGAAGACAAATTCTGGATACTGAGCGTTTGATAATACCATCTTGGGTCTTGATACTAACCACTCTAACCACACCGTCATCCCCTGGGTGAAGCTGAATTATTCTTCCCAGTTGCCACTTCATTGGAGGTAGATTATTGTCTTTTATGACAACTAGGATACCATGTTTGATTATTTTGGAACTGGTTGTTTTCCATTTTATTCGCGTTTGAAGCCCTGATATATATTCTTTATACCAGCGATTCCAAAAATGCTGAACCAGTTGCTGAATATGTTGATATTTAGGAAGTCTATTGGTCGAAATGTCTTTCCAATTATATTCTGGAAGGGCTATTAATGGTCGTCCAATTAAAAAATGTCCTGGAGTCAGTGGCGAAAGATCTTCAGGATCGGAGGATAGTGGGGAAATGGGTCGGGAGTTTAAAACAGCTTCAATTTGTTGTAAAAGAGTGCTAAATTGCTCAAAATCAAATTTATTCACACCGATGACTCGTTTTAAATGATACTTTGTGATTTTAATTCCCGCCTCCCATAGACCGCCAAAACTGGGAGAATTGGCTGGTATGAAATGCCATTTAATAAGATCTTTACTTAATTTGTATTGGATATTATTTGATTCAGATTTTAAAAAATTGAACATTTTTAGAATTTCGTTATTAGCTCCAACAAAGTTTGATCCATTGTCGGAATAGATATTTTGAGGTTTTCCTCTTCGCGATATAAATCTTTTCAATGTGGCCATAAATGATTCAGTACTTAAATCGGAAACTAATTCCAAATGAACTGCGCGAGTAGACATACAAATAAAAAGGGATATGTAACATTTTATAATTTTAGGAGATCTAGTTTTCCTATCTTTAATTAAAAAAGGTCCCCCATAATCCAGACCAACATTGATAAAAGGAAAAAATTGATTGACTCTTACAGTAGGAAGATTTGCCATTAAATATTCTGTGCATTTAGGTTTGACCTTAAAACAAGTAATACACTTGCGAATAATTCCTTTTGCTACATTGCGTCCTGAAATTACCCAATAATTTTCGCGAACTGCATAATGTAATGTTTGTGATCCGCAATGTAATAATTTTTCATGAGTATATTTGAAAATTAAATTGGTTAGCTGATGTTTTTGTGGAAGCAACAACGGATGAGATTTTTCAAATTCAAGTTTGGATTTCTCAATTCTACCACCTACTCTTATCAGTCCCTTATCATCAAGAAATGGGTTTAGCATCGATATATGGCTTTTATTGTTTATCAGCCTTTTATTTTGTAAATTTTGATAATCTAATGAGAAACATTCTCTTTGGGCTAATTTCACTAATAATAATAATGCAAACTTCATCTCCTCAATAGTTAAATTCTTGGTTAATTTTCTTTGTACTAGTGGTAGTCTCGAATTACAATAAAATCGATAAATAAATCCAGTAACGGCTTGTAATTTTAATAATGAGGAATATTGATTAAAAATATTTAAAGAATCTAATGATAACGAAATATGACATAACTTCATTTCGGGAGGATTATTTGTTGAAAGAAAATTATTAAGATTCCATGTAGATACTTCTTGTTTAAAAAATGAGGGTCCGTGCCACCATAACTTGGAATTAAATAAATCATGACAGTATGTACCTCGAGATAATAAATCTGCGGGATTTTGAGTTGATGATACGTGATACCAATTATTAATATTGGTCAGCTGTTGGATTTGTCCAACTCGGTTGGCTACGAAGGTTTTAAATTTTCTTGGTTCGCCTCGTATCCAAGATAGTGTTATAGTAGAATCCGACCAACAATATGTTTCATGAAATTTTATATTTATTGATTCGCTGACCCTTTGGATCAATTCTGCGAGCAAAACTGCAGCACATAACTCAAGCCTCGGCAAGGATATTTGTTTTATTGGGGCTACACGTGTTTTTGCACACAAAAGGTTAGATCTAATTAGATCATCTGATCCAACGCATCTAATAAAGACACATACACCATATGCATATTCTGATGAGTCAGAAAAACCATGAAGTTCAATTATTTTTGAATTAGGAAACAAAATTTGTCTGGGAATTTTAATATTTTTTAAATGAATTAAATCGTCCCTGAATTGGCACCATTTAGTGTATATATCTTGTGGAACAGTTTCATCCCAAGTTATCTGTAATTTCCACATTTCTTGAATAATTAATTTAGCTCTAATTAATAAAGGTCCTAGGAGACCCAAAGGGTCGAAAACTTGACATATTGCTGAAAGTATTGATCTTTTAGTTATTTGATTTTCATTTAAAGACGTATTAGTCATTGTATATATTATGGAATCAGATTGTGGATTCCACTGAATACCAAGTGTTTTATTATTTTCATTTTCACCTATTTGTAAAATATTTTTATCTAGTTTTTCAATAACGTTAATTTGATTTAGTATTGTCTTATCATTACTTAACCATTTTCTTTATTCAAATCCTGCGGACTGTAAAATTAGTGAAATTTGCTTTTGAATATTAATTAATTCTTGTCTCGTATTTGCTCCTGTTATCAAATCGTCTACATAAAAATCATTAATTATTGTTTTACTGGCTACTGGATGTATAATTTTATTTTCACAAGCTAATTTTTGTAAACATTTTACGCTTAAATATGGAGCCGAAGTGGTTCCATAAGTTACTGTATTTAATTCGTAACAATCAATTTCAATGTCACTTGAATCCCGCCATAGAATTCTTTGGTAACGTCGGTCATCTTTATGTATTAAAACTTGGTGATACATCTTTGATATATCTCCAGTAATTACAAAATTATAAATTCGAAAACGTAAAAGAATGTCTAGCAATTCATTTTGAAGTTTTGGACCACTAAACTGAATCTCATTTAAAGATATACCAGTATCTGTTTTAGCAGAACCGTCAAAAACTACACGTAGTTTAGTAGTTAAACTCGACATTTTTATTACTGCATGATGAGGAAGATAAAAATAATTACCTTCAAACGGATTATAATCTTTGTTTATTTTAGTCATGTGCCCTAGCTGGAGATATTCCTTCATAAAATTTGAATATTCCAATTTTAAATTGGGATTTGCATTTAATTTTTTCTCAAGGGTCAAAAGCCTCCTTTTTGCCATGTGATATGATTCACCTAACTGTTCCTTTAAATTGTTGAAGGGAATTCTAGTAATGAATCGGCCGTTATCGTTTCTAATAGTGGTTTTTTCAAAATATTCTTCGCAATATTTTTCAGAGGCTGTTAAAGGAAATGATTTTAATTTTACCTCTTCTAAATTCCAAAATTTAGTAATTTGATCATTTATTAAATTATTTTGGGTAACATTTAAACACGAAATAGTTTTGTTTTTATTCAGAGAACAAATATTGCCAGCTATAATCCATCCAAAGTGAGTTTTTTGTAAAATGGGTAATTCTGGACCTAATTTAATTTGTCCTATACACAAAAGGGACCAAAACACTGAAGCACCAAGTAGTAAATCTATTTCTCTACTTTCATGGAACTTGGAATCTGCTAATTTTAAATGTTGAGGAATATTAAATTTATTAATATGAATTGATTCTAGTGGTAATTTTTCTGTTATTACCGGTAGTACTAGACAATTTATGTTTACTCTAAAATTATTGTAACATGATTTTATGTTAATGTTAACTTGTTTATTAATATTTTTTAAATTTTGACCGACCCCTGTAATTGAAAAATTTACTTCTTTTTGAGTCAAATTTAATATTTTACATAATTTTTCGGTGATTAAATAACTCTGAGATCCATTATCTAATAAAGCTCTACAATAATGAACGTTATTTTTGTTATCCATTATGTGGATTAAAGCAGTTGACAAAAGTACATGAGATGGTACCTTGTCTTGTGTAGAAGCATGATTTGTAACTGTTGGATCTGCAACGTTGCCGGACGCAGAGTCATCAAAATTTAATTCATTGGTATCAGATGTAACTGCCAATATTTCACCAGCTACTTTGTCTGATTGAATTGGTCTGCGGTCAGAATTTGAGAAATCCAAATGTAATAATGGGTTATGAGGCTTGTTGCATTTTTTACATTTATGAACATTACAGTTCCATGAAGCGTGGTTATCCTTTAAACAATTTAGGCATAATTTTAATTTTTTGATTTCCGCTATTCTTTGATTTATTGATAATTTTAAAAACTGTTGACAAGTATAAATGACATGATCTTTACTGCTGCAGTAGAAACATTTATACTTATTTGATATCGATGTATAACTATTAAAATTTTTTCTTTTAAATTGATTATTTGGTTGAGAATTAATATTTTGTGGCTGTTTATAAGAATGCTTTTTTGAATCAGCATTACTCAGAATTTTAATTCGTTCCTTTAAGAAATTATTTAAATCGTTTAATTCAGGTAACTCATTTTTATATTTATATGATTGCCATTCTCTATCAGTTATATTATCAAATTTATTAGAAATTATTTGAATTATAATTCTATCCCAATATTCGGTTTTTTCTCCTAAATTATTGAGTGAACGTAAATGTTTTTTAATTTACACATATAAACCTTTAATCTCTACATATGATTCTTTACTTATATTGGAAATATCTAGTATAGCTTGAATATGGTCATGAATTAATTGAGCTTTACTTTCATAATTGTCAATTAATGCTTGCCAACCTACTTTATAATTGTCTTCCGTTACTTGTATGGCTTGTAAAATATCTGCTGCTTCATCTTTGCATGCCATTTTTAAGTAATAAAATTTTTCATACTTAGAAAGTGAATCATCTGAATCGATTAAGGCCACAAATGCATCTCGGAACTCTAGCCATGTACCTTGTTTTCCTTTAAAATTTGGCAACGTTATTTTAGGTAAAGCGATTCGACTACGCGCATTATTATTATTAGATCTTGAGCTGCTAATGCTACCTTCAGCAGGGTTTAATTCTTTGTTTAAATTAATATGATCGATATTAGTATTAAATTTTTGAATTAAAGATTGTGCATCTGCTAAATAATCATAATAATCATCTTCAAATTGGTTTCTTTCGTAAGCATTAGTAACTTCCCGCTGATCCTCTACACTGTCGGAACTTTCGATTTGGTTTTGAATTTCATTAAACTCTTCTAATATCAATTCAAATGTTCGTAATCTAGTTGTTAATCGTGAGATTACTTGTTCTGTTAAATTATCTTTATCTATCGCATCAAAATAATTTTTAAATCGAGTCAATTTTGATTTAATTTGACCACGGGCAATTATTAGATTCGCCATTTTACACAAATTGAACCTCGTTAATATGTTTAAGAAAGCTAATGATTTGTTGGATAGTAATAATAGGAATAATTGGGATAACTTACAGGAAGTTGAAGATCTTTCTTTTCTTGGCACTGAATCACTTTATTTATGATCGGTTGTAAATTTAATTGTTTATTTATATTTTATTTATTACTTCTGGACTGGAAATCCGATTCTTAAGGACCAATGTTGAATGTTGAATGGACTGTAGATATATTTTTTTTGTTCAAATAAATGTTTGTTATTTCAAACTCAATACATAGACATATTATATTTCAAAATTATTATTTTACAGTTGTTGACAATTCACTTTTTTACTTTTTTGTTATTTCGTCGGGAGAAGTAACAGATCCTTATGTTCCATAATGTATTCTGCTCGAAAGTGCGTGAGCCATGCATCTTACAGTTGCTCGTCGTTCGTTTGTCTCATTGAAATAAAGCTCATAATCATCCTTTCTTAACATCCTGTATCTACCTCTTATCTGATTCCCTCATTATCACTAGAGTTTGCTGTATGACCTCCCTATCTTGATTTTGCTTGTAGAATTATCATATCTTGAGAACCGCCCTTTCTCATTTTAGCGTTATTTTTAATTCATCAAAGTTGGGAGATTTTCTTCAATAACATGTTGTATCTCTAGCTATCTTAAACCCATTTTCAAGATTGAAGGAGTAATATAAATGGTTGTCGACCCTCTTCTGGTAGTTAGAAATTTGAAAATATATTGATACCCATCCACATTTTTCTATCTTGAAAATGAGAATAATATTATCACCTTACCAGATGTTACTAATGAAACTGAACTGAAATTATTTTCGTGAAGCAAATAATATTGAACACTATTCAAGTCTTGCAGCTTAATCCTCTTTTTCAATCGTTGGATCGTCTGAATACCTGACGTAAATGTATTTTTATTTTGATATCGTTTTCACATTAAATATTTCAACGTCACTACAGCGGGATATGTACGGAATTTGATTCAATGCAGGTTAGTTATATTGGATGGCATTTACATTGTTCGGTTAACCAACTTTTCTTTTTCCGTGATGTAACACACTTGCTGTCATTTCAAATATATTATAGTTTTCAGTATAAGAGCATTTTTCGGTTATTGCTTATTGAAATGCTCCAGAAATTGATCAGATGAGAAGATTAACAATTAATTATATGTACAATGATAATTTAAATAAACTCCCATTAGATTTTTAGTCAAAATTTCATATATTCTTTGATATTTTTCCCATATCTTCAAGTTCACACTTACAACAAACAGGAACACTGGAAACAACCACAAAATTGGGAAAATCATTTTGACACTTCCTCATTCTCCGTACCGAACCGGCTATTTATTAACAGACATTTATCGTATCAATCATGATAACCAAATGATTATCTTTAAAACTGATAACATTTCTATGATAGCAATAACTTAAGCAACTAATGGGACATCAAAATGCGGGAAGTCGCTATGAAGGCCAACCGCATATTAGGGTAATGACTGCTTTTACATATATATGAGTTGGTTGTTATATTAGATGAAAATCGATGATCACATGTACTTTTTCTATATTTGTATTATTATACATTTTTGTTCATATTGCGTCACAACTAAGAATATTACAACTGCTTATGGTACAATGCAATTGATATATTTTTACTCTTTCGTGATTAATTAATGACAAGATGTGACATTAGATTTTTTATCTGATGGCATGTCATAATGACAACGTTATGTCACTCAATTTTGATGACATAAGGAAGCTCATTATGGGACTAAGTACCATAATGAAATTCTATAAGGAAAACATGTAATGGTTTGATCAAAAAAGTTTATTAAAATGCATAACTATGTACAAAACTATTTATTATAAATGGTAAAAGAACAATTACTACAATTTGTAATATTAATTCCAATGGATTCTACAGTTTTTACATCAGTAGTTGATGATTGTTGGCAAACTTGTAATCCTGTTTGGTTGTTGGCACCAAAAATTACTTCTGATATTTTTTTCTTTTGCTCTTTCGAATTTTCGATGTAACCTTCAGCGACAGTATTGCTTTTCCATCCGCCATGGCGTTTCACGGTACACAGATCAGCTCCAGAATCAGCCAAAAATGAAGCAGACGATCGCCGAAAACAATGTCCGGTATATTCTTCAGGGCGAGGTAAATTCAAGAAAGTAGCAATAACTTTTGGCATTTTACCAAAGGTATGTATTCCAACGGGTTGTTTTGTGCATTTCTTATTTCTATAAGTGACAAAAAAACGTAGATGGTTTGTGTTGCAAGGTCGTATATTCACATATTGTCTGACAAGTTCTACCATGTTCAATCCTGGGATATTCCCCGAAGTTACAAAAAATTCTCGCATTACCTTTGTTTTTGTATTCGGTAATGTAATTCTAAAAACGGATCCTTCATCTATTACACTTTCAACAAGCATATTTGTCAATTCCTCTTTTCTGCATGCTCCACTTAGTCCAATTATCATGGCAACTTTATTAAATAAGTATGTATCATCTGATGCTTCCGTTAAAAACTTTGTAACATCTTGTTTAGTAAAAATTTTGGATTTTTTAGCTCTGTAACCTTCTGATTTACGTTTTAGTAATCCAACCAGCTGTAGGTACTTACTAATATCGACGTTTTTTCTTGTTGATAAAATACTTCTTATCGTCGAATAATACGACCAAAGAGAAGATGGTTTTCTTTCCTTAGATAAGCATTCAAAGTAAGCCAACAATACTTTTTCATGAGTGATATTCTTGATTTTTTTAGCAGAACACCATTCTTCGTACCGATTAAACACCATTTCATATACACTCCGTGATTTTTCCGTTAAAAGGGAGTCCACGATATTTCTCGACATTTCTTCCAAATCAGAAGGTAAACTATCAGCTTCAGAATCACTCATTTTTCAAATTATATTAAATTCTACCTGACAATAATTATTGAGTTTGACAGCAATAAATAAATATTGCCGTTACAACCTGATGACGTTGTCAAGGAAATGGCAAAGCACAGCTCACTCACCTACTAATATTTGAAACTACACAATACTTACTCCTTTAAAAATAGTTGTCATTGTGACATGTCGAAAATGCAGTTTTTAATTTTTCGAAAATATATTGATAAAATTTTGTATGTAATACGAATCATAAACAATCATTATGGCACACGCCGTGTTATCGGACTCGGCTACGCCTCGCCCGATAACATTCACGACTTGTACCATAATGATCGTCTTTATGATCCTTATTACATAAATAACTATTAATGCTTTTTTGTTACTTGATTAACGAAGTTTTTTTATGATGATGAAATTAAGTTAAATAAATGGGTTGTTATGGATATTTTATATATCGTTCAAAGTGGGTGGTAACAAGGAGAGTTATGTGAGGATGTATCAAATGGGAAATAGGGATTTAAATGAAACCGCCATACGACTGTTGAAAACTCAGTCGATGCATGTATTTTTGTGGACAAAAGAAATTGTTATAATAGTTATCTGCGGTTTTTATATGGAAGGAATTTTAAAATGGGTTTTGTTTGGTTAAATACTTATTGAATATGTGGGAAGAATGATATTTTTATTTTATGATATATACGGAATATATAAATAATGATATACAGGGTGAAGACAAAGTAAGAATTTACAGTAGGAATTTGAGTGTTAATTCAAATTCGTACATATTGGGGGCGCGGGAAGAAAGGAAAAGAGGTGAGCGTTGGATCCGATTAGACATCGGATAATGGTGTTAGTGAAATGATCGTGAGTAGGGCTATCCCAGACAACATTAGATATTCTATAAATATCCGTGGAATATTCACTTTGGCATATTGGAATATTCTCTAAAAATGCCAAGAATATCGTTATGCTTTTTGGAATATTCCTAGAAAGTGAAAATGGGAATATTATTTCCAAATGAATATTCTTTTTCGTATTATATAGCTAGGATTATTCTGAGAATATTCAGAAAAGCATTATCTAAGAATGTTCATCAATGAACGTTCCCAGAATATTCAATATATACTATGAATATTCGTGGTAGATTCATTTGGGATTTGTAGAATTATTTCAAATTTTATATTCAGGGGGTATTCTTTGTATATTCAGAATATTGCAGGAATATCCTCAGAATGCTCAGAACCATATATTTAATGGGGGGAGAGGGGAGGGTTAGTACATAGGATGCATGTAAATGCACTTTTTGCAAATTTCTGTAAATCAATAAATTTTTATAGCCTGATGGAATTCTCTACTCGACCAATCACTGGATAGTGGCTTCTTAAACGAATAAAGCGGCACATGCACAAATTGGATTCAGTACATGAGTCCAATAACATTAGTGATTAATTCTGGTTACACCTAAGAAAAAAATATATTTTAACTACCTAAGCATAATAAACTAAAATTCAATATTAAATTGTCCAAATTTTTATTAGACAAACATATAACTTTCTATAAACTTTTAAAATTTATAAATATTCAACTATAACTTCCATTTTATCGTTTTTAAGACGAAACGACAGCGCTTCACAAAATATATAAAGCATGAATTCTCTTGGGAGGAATGAAAAATAAAGAAAAAACAAAATTGATCAAATACTTGTTTCTATCCAAAAATATAAGGTTAATCTTTTAAAATTTATAAATATTTATAGGGCCCACACACTGCGAGCTTTTAGCATTCGCTATACCCCAAATGGATAAAACTGTCCGGTTAAGGCTACATAACTGAGGTATTCCTGAAAAATATCGTTATTGTTGACGTTTTGCAATCAGATATATCAATTTTTAAGGCGGTGTTAAAAGCTGCCAGCGTGTGGATTTATAAACTTGCAATATATCGTCACAGTAACTAGAATGTATTGCGACGGCCCGAGATGAATGTGCCGGTTGCTGTAATGGTGTGGTATCTGCAATTATAAAAGTAATTGTAGTAATCATTTGTAGAAATTTCACAAAAATGAGTATAAGAAGTATCGATATTTACTTAAATTTGTCACTATGCAGAATACATTACATTGATAGTGGTATTCTGTACTGTCGCTTAAATACCAAAGCATATGGTGATTAATAATTGTATGTTCTTCTCATGTAAGTTTTTACCAGCCTCAAGTTCTTTAGATAATTTACTTGTTTAAATGAATGTTGACTTAGTTTTATAAACAGATATAAATGTTTTAATTTTCGCTTAAATACCAAAGCATATGGTGATTAATAATTGTATATTCTTCTCATGTAAGTTTTTACCAGCCTCAAGTTCTTTAGATAATTTACTTGTTTAAATGAATGTTGACTTAGTTTTATAAACAGATATAAATGTTTTAATTTTTTTGTTTCCATTATCTTAACACCAGGATATTCCCTTATTCAAATTTCAAGAACGTATTAACCCCGTCAAAAAGTATTAATTGATTATGGGGCCAGATGACAAAAAATAAATATCAATAACAGCTGATTATAATATGTACTTAAATTTAATATTTGCCAGACTGAGTAACTATTTTTGTTGGTCGATCATTCAATAAAATGTGACCTTTGCAATTTAACCATGGAAATAGGGTAGGCACAGCTAGCTGAAACAAATGCTTGGGATATCCTGCTTCGGAAACAGATTTTTCCTGAAAGTGAAGTTCACACAACCTATAATTCTTTTGTAAAGCATCTGTAGTCTTTCCAAACAAATCTGCACAGTTACAATCTTCCAACCATAAGTGTGCCCTAAAAAGTAAATAAATGTTGGGTAATTGTGCCGATAACGGTTTTCGGCCAATTTTGCAATTTTTTAAAAACGGCTTATATAGACACTTAATATAGGTTTCCCTGATCATTGTTCAACCACCGCTGTTCTAAAATATTATTTACATAATTAGTTAGTAACAAAACAAACTTACGAGATAGTGCATCGAATAGGGGTGCAGGGTGGGGTATATTTCGGTAAATACTAACCAATGAACTTTGTATAACATATGTTCTGCACCTTCTTTAAATAATGCACAATGTTTAAACAATATTTCTCATTAAAAGTCCGAAAATTTTTAATGTTTATTATTGTTAGTATTGAGGTTAGGAATGATGGTAAAACCAAAATCTGACAACTTGATGTGCTGTTGTCACATTCACTTTTATATGTTCTAGAAAATTCTTGTTTATAATTAATTATTCTATTCTTTCCCAAACAAATCTAGACTTTTCCTTTTATGATATAAAAGTAGGTACGTGTGTAAGTTAGTCATTATAGTTTGAGTTTCGTATTTGGAATTTGGTAAATTAAATACGTGCAACCATGGCGAATTGTAATACTTGTGAGTTTTCATTGAAAGATTTTGTTCTATTATTATCAAACAGGAGGCGGCTAGGTTAGGTTAGGTTAGGTTAGGTTAGTTTGCGTTAGTTTTCGTTCGGTAATAATCTGACAATCTGGCAACAATGCAATTCAATATCAAATTCGTCATTACTAACCTTCAAACAAACATTACTTAATTTTGTGTTTCCAAAAAGAAAATATTCTTTAAAAATTGTGCATCACTCAAAAATAAGTGCAGAAAATATGTTTTAGTAAGTGTATTAGTGAATTCTTACTGAAATATCCCCGCCCAGCACACCTATTCACTCCACAATCCCGTAAGTTTGTTAGGTTAAAAACTAATTATTTAGACAATATTTTTGAACAGCGGTGGTTAAACAATGATCAGAGAGATCTATATTAAGTGTCTATATAAGCTGTTTTTGAAAAATTTCAAAATTTTCTGAAAACCGTTATCGGCACTGTTACCAAATGTTGTTATTCACATGTCTATATTAACTACTAATTTAAATTGAAAATGTCTTATTATTCAACATATTTTTTGCTGAACAGGCCTCGTCAGCAGAAAGCCGACATATTATCACACATAGTACAAGTTATTATTTCATGTTATTGAAGGCAGCGGGACATGTCAATGTTAAAAACCATAAACATAGAGAATTACACAACTTACAATGCATAGGTACATGTAAAGTAGAATGTGAAATATTGAAAAAGTAATATATACCTATAATATGTTGCATATAGAAACAATTACTCTTACCTCACAGGGTCTTTGGGAAATGCAAACATAATTATTCCTTCTCCTGTTCTTGAGTGACATCCACGAACTGCACAAGTTATTCATCCCATAACAGATACAATAATTTCTCACTAAGAGTTCCACTAGTCACGATATTGTTAAAAACAATATAAAAATAAACTTTAATTAAAGCACAAAAATACGTTTTGGTTAACATGAAATATGACATTGACATATAACTAATTTGAAAGTTGAAACTTGGCGTCTATCACACGTCACACCTGGCCCATTCAGCAAATGAACTGTCTAAAAGTCGAAGCTTCGCCAGTTTGTGTTGGTGTATTCTTTGCTAAACATTAAAATGGTGTACTTTTTATTTATAATATATTTAAGCTATGGGTGGATGTCAATCCACTCCAGTTCATAGGTTGATATTAGATAAAACGTAAGAGTAACGAACCTATTGACACTTTGAGCATGCCAGGCTTAAGCCCATCACAGGCACATGATATTAGAAATTACCCAATAATCGTGTGTACAGAGAACGCCAGTTGCATTTTAATTGGCTGGCGACTTTTTGTTGACGCGATTGGGTACCTGTCATGATTTGGCTTCACGCTGAATGTTATAATTATCATTTATATCTTTGTTCTCTTTTCATCACACGACGATATGACGAATAACAATATATCCACACCGTATCAACCGTTTATGTAGTGTTCATATCGAGCATATTTTTATATCTTTTTCTTATCTTATAATCTCTATCTGAACTTCAATGAGTTGCATGGTTAATTTGATATATTTATTATTTGTATGAAGGTTATTTAAACTATTTACACCTATGCGTAGGGCTGAATATCCGGATGAATGTTTGAACTATAACTTTCGTCCCATGTGAAAAATAATATTAATTTTCTTTAATCATAAGGAAATATGCTTAAAATAATATGCTAGGAATATTCAGTTTGGTAATATTCTTAAATGAATATTTTAAGAATATTCAATTTGATAATATTCTAAAATGAATATTTTAAGAATATTCTTCAGGCTTGTTCTGTGAATATCCACTAAGGAATATTAATAGAATATTCAAAAATCACATTAATATTATAAGAATATTCTTAGTTGATTCGGAATATTCTCATACTTTTTGGTGTATTTAAAGATTATTCTATGAATATCTCATGTTGTCTGGGACGATGTATAAGTGCGAATGAAAGTGAGTGAGTGTAAATATAAATATATAAGTAAATGTAAAGGAAATGTAAAGTATAATCTAATGTTGTAAGGGCTCTAACGTAAGGATTGTAAGCAATAATATAATGTTGATGTTAGAGTGTTGTAAGGGCTCTAACGTCAGGATTGTAAGGAATAATATAATATTGATGCTAGAGTGTTGTAAGGGCTCTAACGTAAGGACTGTAAGGAATAATCCAATCTTGATGTTAGAGTGTTGTAAGGGCTCAGGATTATAAAGAATATAAAGTAAATGGTTAAACAAGTACTCTATAAATATGCGGATACGCTTCACATAAGTCTAATCACATAACATTTTCAAATGAAATTGTTCAAATTATTACGAAAATATCTATTCAAATTACCAAGGAAACCATAAACTACGACTAATAAAAATACACAACCAGCATACATATATCTCATTGTGTATCCAGAATCACAAAAGTTAGTAAGCGTAAGAATCAATTCAGGACAATATCCAGTATATAGATATTTAAAAATTTACTCTGCAAATTTGCAGAGGTTTTATAGTGATTTTATACTGAATATGTTTTTTTCTGAATCTATCAACCATTTAACATTTAGCACAATGGATAAATACTGTGTGACATATACAGAGTGTGAGTTAAGGAATGAAATCAGCATTCTGTTCCAAGTTCGTTGTACATTATAACTATGAGATTTCAAGAAAATATGAGATGTTCGATGATTTCATTACTTTAAACTAGTAAATTATAATTTAGGACAAAGATCCACTTTAGATTTGACTCAAATTAGTAGGTAGTGAAGCGTTTATCGGAATTTAAATCGGCACATTGATTTTTTGAGGTAAATACAGCCACATATTCACTTCTCTTGACAATCGAGACACTAGAGTGGACAGAGGACATACACAGTAACTATTACAAAAAAGTGTTGAGCGTCTCTCAAGTTATGGTTGATGAAATTGAAATTGTCAAAATTGATTAACCTCTCTGTATTTACTCTATCCTCACTAAGGTAAACGCACCTATTATCGGCACCTTGAGGATGTAGTTCATTTTAAACGTCCTAGAAACCAATATTGTAGTAGACCTATTTTTTTTTAATTTTAGGGTTATTGTGATTAACTATTTGTTTTTCAAAATAAATAACTGTTTTTATTATGGTGTACATAATAAAAAAATGAAAACCTCTAAAAATACCTAGTGTACCCATCATCGGCACTTCAGAATGAGACATGTTTCAATTAATGGCATATGTGAGACGCAATTATTTGCACAGGGAATATATTAAAAAGGAAGGAGTAAATAAAAAAGCACTTATATATTTTATTAGGTGCTTAATAAAAAACAAATAAAAAGATACATTTTCTCAATAACGGTACCTAACGTAAAAAAATGAATTGGTAATACCTATACAGCAAACTCTGAAATTTCATTTATTACATATAATCCTCTTTTATTTATTGGATCTGGTTCCGGAATCTTTCTTACAATTTCATCTTTTTCATACAGAAGATCATCTATCTTTTCTGGCCAATTCCAATTAGTTCCTTTCTTCTCCATATTTGTAACCTCGTATCGAGGGCACTCATTTTCAGTTTAAATATCAATAATTTACCGGAGTAATACGTTATACGTCACAATTACAACATGATTTCTTCGGAAGTCCTCACATAAGGTTGTTGTCTGAGGTACATCGCTATTTTTATTATTTTTTCCCGCTTCTGTTGCTTTTTTCTCTCTAGCTTCCTGCCTCTCCAGTGTCTTTTCTTCATCAATTTTTTTCTTTTCTCCTTTTGCTCGATAATATTCTTGCTACTGAGGAGATGTTGCAACTGCCAGCACCTTTTCTTTTACTTTTCTTTTAACTTCAGTCTTTTCTGGTCCTGGCCAAAACAGAAACTTTTTAAACGGTGTTGGAACTTTAATTCCCGACGAAAGACCTGGAGGAGGTGTTGTTTGATATGGAAAATTTTCTTTGTCAGCTAGAATGTTTTCAGGTGGGGTTTTTGGTGTGATGGAAACTGGCTCCAATAAATTTTGATTAATGTTTATTTCCTTCTTTGTTAATAGAGAATCTTCTTGTACAGGAATATAAGTTAAACTGTTCAATTCTTGCACGTTTTCTGTCAAATCCGGGACTCCTCCATGACAATCAAAATCTCTCAAATCCATCAATTCTTTAGCCACAGCTGAGTTTTCAGTAGCAATAAAATCCGGGGCTTCTAGCATATCTATTAAATAAATTGGTATGTTTTCATGATCAGCTATAATTACGGGAAATGAGAGACCGTTTCTATTATCTACCTGTTCAGCATCGTTGATCGCAATAGGTTTATTGTCAATTTGAGATTTAAGTTTTCTCCATAGGAAAAAGAGAGTTGTGTCTTCAATTGGACTATTCCAGACAATTTCGGAAGATTTAAATAACTCTGAACCCAGATAGCACCAGATATCCATGGGATGTTCTGACAGTCTTCGATTTGGAAGATATATATCCAAATATTATAGGGTTATTCTGGGGATATCTAGAATATCTGTGGGTACACCTAAATCGAATATTCAACGTAAGTCCAGTTGGAATATCCTCAGATTATTCTTTTTAGAATATTCGAACCAAATAGTTCTAAAAATATTCTATGATTATTAATTTTTGTTCTAACGCTTTTGTGTTCCATGGGCATATGTCAGTAGTTGCAGTTGACAGTTGACGGTAACGACCAGTGAAAAATGGCGGTTCGACCATCTTATATAAGGTTATTGTTATTGGTGAAATAGTAGTAGAATAATTAATTATTTTTGATCGTCAATTAATTAGTCAATTTTTTGCCACTGTGAAGTTGTTTGAATATGTTTCTACGGTGTATTATATGCTACGCGTGGAACTAATATATACAACCTCACGCATCAAAACAGGTCCGTTTTAGTGTATTTTTTTAATGCCTGTTGATTTATCAATGCATTTTTTAGAAAATTATCGATTTGCTGCTAAAACTTCCAATAAATGATAAGGCAAAGTTTAAAGAAGTTGAGCCTTGCTGAAGAATCCTATGAATATTTTGTGAGTTGAACATTGAATATTATATCCAAATCAAAATGAAACTGCCTCGGAATATTGGAGTATTTATGTGTTACTTTTTATATTTTAGTGCATGAAAATATTGAAGTAATTGTTGATTTCATAAATTTTTGCAACAAAATTAATGGATAAATTTTTTCAATTGTAAGTAGAGTAGAAATTCACCTCGTTGCTAAAGGTGCAACAAAATTTTATTTTCTCGGGTAGTTTCACGTAATTATGTTACCGAGATGTATGCTATGAGTTCCTGAATCAAATTGCCTATAGTTACTTCTATTCCTGTTATTAATTGGGATTGACTAGAAAGCTCTACACAACGGGTGATCTGATAATTAAAAGTTAAATTAGTTCTGACATTTGGTAAACAAAAGTTATTGTTGGCCAATTGTATAAGTGTCTAGTTTCAGGCATATGTATACTGTTCACATAGATGAAAGCGGTCTTATATTTTTGTTCGTTTGTTATAACTTTGCTTATAAACTGTAATTGATCAATTCTTAAAACTTTTGAGATTAACTTTTAAATTAATACAATTTTAGGTTGTACCTACCTCTGGCTAGATTGGAAGGTTCTTATTTGCAACAATATATTAAAATATTCTTGCAAAAAATCTTGATAGAGTATTTAATGGAGGGCTACAGTATGCATGGATAAAAAGGGAAAAATGCTTTGGAAAAACAAAGCTCTTTGAAGCAGTAATAGGTATAATCATGTTATTTTATTTTGGAATGTACATGTAAATTAATTTAATATATCATGTACAAGAAACAAATAACTTCCAATCACTATTTTGTTTGGAATATTTTGCTTTTTACTTGTCTCTTACAAGACTTATTTTTTAAATTACATATTTGATGTTCAACTTCATCTTTTAAGTTTCAGTTTTTGGTATTACATTTTGATTGTTATACATACATACATAAAAATCACAGTAGAATAGAAATTGCTTATTAACAAAAAATATAATTATTTTATTGTTTCAGATGCCGTACAAAAGTTGGACAAGAACATAACAAACAAAGAAGCTGAATTGAAAACAGGAATTTTCTTAGCCAAATGTAAGGAACGGCAGAAATCGGTTTCAAAAAGTTCGTTTAGTATGGAGGAAGTCAGTGAATTTTGTAATCTCGGATTTGAAAATTATGTTAGTTTCAGTTATGTTATGAGGTACATCTTATATTTATGTATGAATGAATTAAATTGAACTCAATGTTTCCCGTGCTTTAATTTTTTCAATTAAAAATATTTTTTCCTATATACAGGGTGTCCCGGGACTAATGGGAAAAAAGTCGGGAGCGTATAATTTGAGCTAAAATAATGTTAGTACTTCATATAAACTTTTTCTATGCAGGCCCTCGTTTTCGAGTTATAGGCCTCCAAAGTTTTAATTTTGAATTTGGTTTTTATTTTTAATTTTTGTACTAGTTATTTGATCTTTATAAAATTTACGGCAAAGATATAATGTATGTGTATGTTTATTTTGGTAAGGTGAACAGATTTACAGTAGTGCATTGAAGCCAGGGACGAACTACTTGCAATGGTTAGTGATCCAAAAATTTTGCAGGGATGGCACACCCTGTATGAAATTATCGAATTTCACTTCCCCACACATTAAGCTAACGAAAAGATACTCTTGTTGGAATTCGATAAAATAAGCCGTTTGGCTAATATTTGCAGTTTTATTCATGCACTACGTACCAATTTACGCATTCACCATTTTTATAAGTACACAACGAGGTAAAACGTAACTTATTAATAGATGTCCATGATTTACCTACAGTACTACAAAAAAATAATAGCAGAAGATGAAAAACATTAACGACTTATTAATTCGAAAGTTGGTAAAAACTGTGTTTTTACCGTTTATCAAGTTACCATAGGATTAGTTGTCAAACGTTGTGTAGAATAGTTCGTAGTCAGTACTTGTCAATAATTCATAAGTCCTTAATTTAACAGTTACAATGGCAAAATTCGCTTTTATCGAGTACGTAGATATGCATCTAATGTATGGACTGGCTTCTCGAAACTATTTAGAGGCCAGAAGGCTTTATGAAGAACATTTTGCAAACAGAGCATTGCCAGACAGACGAATATTTGAGTGTATTGATCTCAGGTTACGAGAAACAGGTATGAATAAGTAAATGTAATTTTCTATGTATACAAAACAAAATTTTCAATTTTAGGAATATTTTTGCCAAAAAAAAGTGGAGAAGGTCCAGTACGAAGCATACGTACTGTGGTAGTTGAACAAGACTTGTTAAATGCAGTTGATAATGAACCATCAACGAACCATCTAAAAGTATCAAGAGAACATAACGTCTCGAAATTAGTTGTTCATCGCGTCCTAAAAGAACAGCTGTTATATCATTTTCACATGAAAAAAGTACACAGTATGACAGTGGCTGATTATCCTGCACGGCTTGAGTATAGCCAGTGGTTTCTGCGACAACAACAAGCAGACAATACATTTATTAGTAACGTTCTCTTTACGAACTAATCCAGTTTCACCAGAGATGGAATCATAAATTCTCATAATATGCATTTATGGGATGATGTGAATCCACATGGCATTATCCAAACTAGGAGCCAGCATAGATTCATGGTTAATATTTGGGCAGGAATAGTTGGCAATCATTTGATAGAGCCATTTACTTTATTGACGGTACTTTGACTGGTCAGAGATATTTGGAGTTTTTGCAAAATTAGTTATGGAACCTGTTTGATGATGTGCTACTACAAACTCGTAGGAATTTATGGTTCATGCATGATGGGGCCCCTCCTCATTTCAGTTTAGATGTACGACAGCATTTACACACAAGGTTTCCTAATAGATGGATTGATCGTGAAGGCACTTTTCAATGGCCACCGCGATCAGGAGACGTTAATCCTATGGATTTATTTCTCTAGGGTTATCTCAAAAGTAAGATATACGCAACACCTGTGCAAATAAGACAAGATTTAATAGACAGAATTGTGTTACACTGCAATGTTATTAGAAATAATGTGGGATTGCTCATTCAAGTGCAAAGAAACAATCTTCGTAGACTAGAATGTGCGAGGAAGTGGGAGGAGCTCATATTGAACATTTATTAGAATAACGTTAGTTTTTGTTGTTGTTTAGGAATTAGTATTAGTCTAATGTTTTATAACTTGTGTTTTTTGAGGTTTTCTTAATGGTTTAATGATGTTATGTTCGTAATTTTGATTAAAAGGAAGTAAATCCTGGACATCGTATTAATAAGTTAGTCAGGTAGATTTGTACGTAGTGCATTAATAAAACTGTAAATATTATCCAAACGGCTTATTTTATCGAATTCTAACAAGAGTACCTTTTCGTTAGCTTAATGTGTGGGGAAGTCAATTTCGATGATTTCATACAGGGTGTGCCATCCCTGCAAATTTTTTGGATCACTAACCATTGCGAGTAGTCCGTCCCTGGCTTCAAGGCAGTACTGTAAATCTGTTTACCTTTCCAAAATAAACATACACGTACATTATAGCTTTGCCGTAAATTTGATAAAGATCAAATAACTAGTACAAAAAATAAAAATAAAAACCAAATTCAAAATTGATACTTTGGAGGCCTATAACTCGAAAACGAGGGCCTGAATAGAAAAAGTTTATATGAAGTACTAACATTATTTTGGCTCAGATTATACGCTCCTGACTTTTTTCCCATTAGTCCCGGGACACCCTGTATAAATTCAAAATTTTGAAAGATTCCTTAGATATTTGTAAGATATATACCAGGGAACACTGGATCATTGTACTCCCCCTTTTCTCCTTTAGTTTCAAAGAGTATTTATTTAAATTTGGGACATACCGTTTGCTCACTGAATAAGTGCGAAAGAGAAGCTCTCCCTGGCGGGTAATTCTATTCTCTCTCACAAGAATGGAGCACATGGATAAAATAATTGGCGATATTGAACGAAAGTTGCTATCATTCCTGGTGGAACAATAAGTTGGAAAAGAATTGATATGTACATTATTGTCGTTCATTAAGTATACAGGATCTCCCAAATTTCATTCAATTATCTTTGAAACTAAATATGAATAGGGAGGAGTACTATGATTCATTGTCACCCGCTCAACAGGTATCATCCATATTGGATATTCTACAAATATTTGAAATTTTGCTATATACGTTCCACAGATATCCTTATAATATTACTAATATTACTTGGATATTTGTAGAATATGCCTATTGGAATGTTCTATGAATATTCTGGATTATCTTGATAGCAGATATCCTCAGAATATTCTTGAATATTCATGGGAAATATTTATAGAATATTGATAGAATATTTAAAAAATTTCCCATTTCGTGGTCCATAGAATATTCGAGAAAGGATATATATATATATATATATATATATATATATATATATATATATATATATATATATATATATATATATGTATTTAAAGTAGATCTATAGAATAATACAATATCCGAAAACGAATATTTTTAGTACGTCCATTGAATATCTAGTGCTATCTGGGAAGTATATGCAATAATTTCATATTCTATTAACTTAAAGGATTCTTTCAGGTATTGGTTTTCTTCTTGTGGATGACTTTGGATAGGTTCATTTTCGGTAGTTGCCATACTCTGCTTACTCTTAAAGTACTTTGAAAATTTTATGTTTTCCACATTAAACGGCACCAGTCCACATGATCGTAAGCCGTTTGCAACCACATCGGGAAAATTTTCCATTTCATTAACTGTTGTTTCCAATTTTGGGGCAAACGTGTCCTTGCTCATTTTTTGCCCATCATTTTTCATACGCCAGGAATGCACACTTTTTTTCCACTCCATTTTTAGAGGCTTGAAAACTGCAACGTCTAAAGTCACTCAAAGCCATTGTAAGATGGGACGTGTGGCTGTCCAAAAATAAAACTACTGGAAACATGACTTTTTGCTCAACTAGCCAAGGATAAAGTATATTTGCAATGTATTCAAAAAAGTTTCCCCTGTCATCCAGCCATTTTCACTACGTCCACAATGCCCCAGTTTTCTGGAACCTTGTCCACTACAGATTTTGGAATTCGTTTATAACTGTAAACAATCATGGGAGGTGGTAATTTCCCAGAGGCACTACAAGTTATTTAAGTTGTTAGGCACTTCTTCTCATCATTATTTATAAATGAGTACACGGTTTTATCTCTTCGTTTCACCAACACTTTATCGCCTTTTGGACTCAGATAGAAAGCCATTTCGTCACAATTTAAAGCTCTGTCTGAACTTCCCAATATTTCAAAGTTTTGAGTACTTTTTAATAAGTCTCTACTTCAGAAAACCATTGTCTTATACGTGTTTCAGTTAGATTTGCCCGAGAACTACTCAAATTTTGGGAAACTCTTGTCGATAGCTCGGGATGTCGAGCCATGAAGCCTTTCTACCACCTTCTGCCAGGTCTTCCATCAGTAAAATTATTGGGTCTTTGAAGATTTTCAACTGAAATTTGTACACTACCTAACAACTGATCCTTGGTTCCTGGAAATCCGCGGCTAGATATATAGAGCAACCAGTTTACGAGAAGGGATTCTTCTTCTTTGGTCAGAACTGTCTCTAGGCCACTGTTTTTATCCATTGGAGTTTTGCCTTTTACTTTGTCTTGTAAAGGGGATCGGGGAATACCATATTCCTTACTGGCAGTTTTAAAAGGCATCTCTCCCTCGATTGCCTCAACAGCGACTTTGAGATTTTCTGGAGTATACTGAAGCCTAAGTTTCTTCACTTCCATTTCAGTGTCTGCAATAAAAGTAACCCATCACCGGCATGCATGTGCCGTATTATCGGCACTTATTATTACAATAAAATAAAGTTCTTATTATTAACAAAAAGTGGTGCCGTTAATAGGTTCACGTCATATTGAAATATTTTTCTAGTATTTTATGACTACAAATTTATAATTGCATTTTAAAAATGATCTATTATCGATAAAATATTCGATGTTACATATAACCTATCATCGTCGTGACAGAGCCCTTTACCGACAAGTTATTGATCCTGTTATCGGCACTCATAATCTAGTTTAAATAAAATTCTTAATAGGTCTAAACATTATTAAAATGTTTCTCTACTGATTCTAATGATGAAAATTATATTGAAGGCTAAGTAATTGTATAAACCTGATTAAAATATTCAATGCAGCAATTAACATATCATCGGCACCCCTGCCGGTAATATAGTCAATATCTCTGGCACCTGTACCTATAGCGGCACACTTGTTTTTTAATAAATCACTTTAAAAAATTATTTTCTTAGTATTAAAATCAATAATTATTAGTAAGAACTATCATATGAAAGTATAAGCAATATCTAGTTCGTATTTATTAGAAAGAAAATCAGTTCAGCAACTTACTACAGTACACTTGTTAAATGATACGTCTGTACTGTCTAAACATTTTTTCCCTCTAATTTTTGTTTACACTTTCTTGATCATGCGCGTTTGTACAATTTTAATAGAAGGAACAAAGAACCTTAAGACGTGTTTACAATGGGTCTAATATGTAATGTAACCTTGTTATTAATGAAAATGTGGCTACTATGCCGATAAAGGGGCCAGTGCCGATAATAGGTGCCGTTACCTCATATGACTATTTTCCAAATAAAAGCATGTGTTAATCAAAGTCTTAAAGAAAGATAAATGTTGTTAATTGGGGAAAAATGGCAGCATAGGTAATTCAAACAATCTACTACTACCCACTCTATAGATAACAGTTACACAAATCCACAATTGACGAACTAAATGCTATTTTATTAAAACTACACATGTCAATTCTTTCCTCTTCTCTAGTATCTGCTAATATGGAACAAACATGCAAAGGTTCTACACATAATTCCCATTATTCGACTATTTTACGCTCATAATGCGCCGACACTTTTAGCAAGAACTCCTCTCCTTTCAAACCCACCTCTCTCCTACTTGTCACAATTAAAACAAAAATCACTAAATTTATTGTTTTTGTTTATGTTGAATTCGTTGTTTTTCAATTTCTGCCCTACATTCGTTTTTAATATTATATTTAATTAGTTTTAAATAGTTTAATTATGCGTTGTTGTGTTCCTAATTCCACAAAACTAGTTACAGGCTTATCACGTTTTTTGTTTCCTTAAGTCGAATATTAGAAATAGTTGGAATGAAGCGATAAAATTAGAACATCGTGTATCTACAATGCAACCAGAGTGAGTACTCAGTGTTATGATCATTCAAAATGAAAGTTCGATGGAATTTCGACTAAGAAACATTGTCAGATTTTCCTAATACCAAAATCAGCATTAGGAAGGATATTTCTAACATGGGTCAATTAACTATATTTAAAGTTATCTGACATGAATATATTTCCACATTAAAACATAATATTCTCTCACGCACCTCCAAATTTTCTTCAAAATTACCCAAATCTTGTAAGTAGTCTCGACTGTAAAATTTAACATACATCATGTTTGATCAATCACAATGTTACCCCCATAATAAAGGAACCAATACCTTATGAAAAGAATTGGATAATTATCTACCCTTTTCTTTGAAGTTATATGTATCCATAGGCAAAACAACACAAACTAACTACAAATATATTTTCTTGTTTAACATGTTACATAAAATGATGAAATTGCTTAAAATCCTGTTCGTTATGACATATTATTCGCGACTGTGTCAATAAAGTTCTATCTGCCCGGTATTCACGGGGTGTTTTTCGCTCCAGCCAATTAGCGGCCGTTCTCACTCAAATCTATTTATAAGGAACTCAGGGACAAGTCGGCAATCAGCCGCTGCCAAGTGTACCCTTTGTTGTTTACACGGACCACATGGGCGTAACAATAAGGATTCGATTTTAATTAATAAAAACTAAGGTGGAATTATTTAAGAATTTCACCAGCTTAAAAAGATTAATTATGATCAATTCAATTGGAGCCATAATATATGTATCACATTTATAAACAGGTAAGAATATAAAATTGAATTTTCAAAGGTATATTTTTCAAAATATTCATTTTTAACTAATTTCAATTATGTACATATTAGAAACAACCTTAAAATAACAATATACTTTTAGTTTCAATATCAGATAAACAAATTATTACCGATAGTGCACTTATAGCTCATTTTAAACAAAAAATACAAAATAAGCAGTTAAATAATGGAGATAAAATTCTTGCAGATGAGGGATGAGAAATTGAAAACATTTTAGAGAGCGTGGCAATAGATATTAGTATTCCAACATTTGAAATCACTGGTTTACAGTTCCAGTCGCAATATATAGAATCCATAAGGAAAATAGCCCATGAACGAGTTCATGTAGAGAATCGAATACATATCTCTTTGTTAGGTTTTGTAAATCAATTATAAAGTTTTAGTACCTTACTTACAAATTTAATGTCTCCACTAAAAAAATACACCCGTAAATAAATTTTAAAGTAGTTTCTGTTTATCAAAAACAACACGTTAATTATAACTTTTTAATTTTGGAATCTATTTTTAAATCTTTATTTTCACAATATGATGAATACTTTTAAAATAATACTCTTAGTAATTTAACAACTTTTTAATAAATATGAACAACATTTCTATATATATTAAAATATATATGCTCACTCTGCATTTCTTATCTAGTGTAATGTAACATAATATTCTTATCCTCCATCACAAACATCGAAAAATAATGGAGTTGTTTTTCGGTTTTGAGTTTATTTTTTCCAACTCAATATCTTCTGTCTTGCTTCTTCGGAATTTTCGTACAAACCAAAATATTATTATACTTATACAAATAATTATAATTATTGAGAATAATCCAATTGTTGTTTGCTGTTGTGGAATTTTTATTTCTTGAATAAGTTTTATATTTTTCGCAATTTTGTTGATTTCATATAATCAATCCTTCAAAATCTATTTTAGATAAGTAAGGCGAATTATATTTTTGAATTTCTAAAAATTTTGAATCTAAATTCGGCAATATTATTGATTTACCTTTTCTAATTTGGATATTGGTTGAAAATATCTCTTCCCCAACTTGAATCTTGCAATGTTCTGGAATTGGGATGATGATGGATAATTAATTTCTAAATATTGATCGGAAGTACATTTTGTTAATATTTTTATCGCTGAATTTGGAATAATTAAAACTTCGCTATCAGTGATTTGTTCTATTATAGTTTCTTGAAGGTGAACATCGTTAGCATAGCAGTTCGTAGGAGAATGGCCGTTTAATGATTCCATAGTACATTTGTCTCTCGACTTCATCTCTTGCTGACAGTAATATTTATCTTCTAACATCGGACACTCTTTTTTATTGAAGTGATTTCTTCTGGAGTTTTTCCCATTTTGCCAAGTAAGGTTGTAATGGGATAAATATTTTGTGGTTTTGAATAATGGGGTATAAGTAGTACATGGACAACAAAAATTATTTTGGTTTTGGAAAAGATTACTTGGGAGCCCAAAAAGAGATAATATGTTAAAATATTATAAAATTTTGGAATTTGTCTTTCTTTATATAATGCATGCAAATACTTTAAAATTTCTACAATTTCATTATTTAAAATCACTAAGCTATGAATAGAATTTAATTTGGAATATGTAATGGAATTTTCGATGTTATCAATTGATATGATTAAATTTTGACAATTCAGATTATTCTGTGAAATCTTGCTATAAATGGTGATAAAATTATTTAAAGTTATTATTCTATTTTCTATGGATACATGAAATTTTTCCAAATTATCTTGTAATTTCTGTTGATTATACCATAAGGTAGTTAATGAGATATTATAGTGATCAATTCGTTTCTTATTTAAGGATATTTACATATTAGATTCTTAAATCATTTGTTTTTGGTTTCGTTGTAATATATTTATGCCGTTAACATATCTCTCTTCATCATCGGTGTTAATAGTACCAAAAAGCCATTTATCAATTTTTCCTACAGTGTTTCTTAACTATTTGATCTAATATTTGGATAAATATTTTCTGATTTTCTATCCAATGTGTTGATTAAACTTTTCGTTCTTTCCATCATTTGCTCGGCCAAATTAAAAATGAAGTTTTCTTTAATTTGAGCGTTCTCATCTCGAATTTTTTCAAATAATAATTTGGAAAATTCTTTGCGATTTTGTATATAATGAGATAGTAGGAAATAATCATCCAAATCAAAAGGAAGATCATTTAAATCTAAAGAAGATTATTTAAATCAAATGGGTATCACTTAAATCAAAGGAATATCATTTAAATCAAAGGTAACTATTTAACTCAAAGTAATCCGGATCCATTAATTATTTCAAAAGGTTTCAATCAAATCTTAACAGAATACATAAAATTATGAAACGAAAGAATTGAATATTTCATATTATTTCTTTGAAAATTATTATTATGAATATTTCTATATCTAATTATCGTATTGCTTTTTATATCTTGTTCTACTGTTTTAATAACTAAATAATAATTATTTAAATTGGTATCATTGTTATTGAGATATTAATTCTAATTATCTATTCTAATTTCATATGTACATAAATGTTCCATATATCAAACCATTTAATTACTTCTTGTATTGAGAACCATCTTAATGCATAGTGTTCCCAATACTTTCTTTTAAACTGTTGCAATCATTGAATATCAGCTTGTCCTCTAATTTTATCTTTACGAATTTGAATTGTCTTGTTTTCACAATTAATACTTTTAAGATAATATAATTATATACATTTATTTATCTACTGTCTACTATCTTAATAATTTAACAACTTGATAATAATAATAAATCTGAACAACATTGCAATATATATTAAAATACACATATATTCAAAAGTTTTGCATCACCCAATATCTCATAAAGTATTTTTTTCTTAATGAAAAATGGATTGGAGAATAATTAATTGATTAGTTTTGTGTTGAAAAAACATCAAGGTTTTTTGTAAAAAAATTATTATCCACTAATACACATGTTTCAAATATAAGAGTGTTTTTGCAAGAAAATTATATTTACAAATTGGTGACTTTTTGGAAAAATAATAAACTAGAATTATTCAATAATGAGTATTTCCACCTCAGATTTCTGATATGCTGTTGCGGGATATTCCGCCATTCCTCCTGAGCGACATGAACAAGCTCTTGTACGCTCCTGGGTGAATTTAAGCGTGCTGCTACTGGCCTGGAAAGCATGTCCCATGCATGTTCATTTTGATTTATAGCTGGCGATAAGGCGGGCCAGTGCAAACGATTGATGCATTCGGTTTCTATATATTCATTTACAGCTCTGGTGCGATGAGGACGGTCGATATTGTCCATAAAAACGAAAGCGTTGCCAACAGCTGCTCGCCATAGCCTCAAGTGAGGATGTAGAATCTTCCTGAGGTATCTATCACCAGTCATTGTTCCCTGAACATGGATTAATTCTGTGCAGCTGTTGGACATAATCCCAGCTCAAAATATTGCACTTCCACCTCCAAAGGGCGGGCATGGGCGAGCTGGGCTACTCTCGTTGGCTCTCTCCACACTCGTATTCGATGGCTATCATGTACCAAACAAATTCTTGTCTCATCAGAAAAAAGCACAAAATTCCAAAACTCTTCAGGCAAGGCTGCATGCTCTTGAGCCCATTGTAGACGGCGAAGTCTGTGCGCAGGTAGTAGTCGGGGTACTCTCATTGGTCGACGACACATTAATCCTATCGAAAGTATTCGTCTCCGTAATGTAGAGACTAATACTGGAATTCCCAAGGCATTTATCATAACTCTTTGGAGTGCTGGTAATGCTATGGTCCGGTTTCTCTAGATCGACAAATGGATATAGCGGTTTTGCCGTTCATTGTTAACACGCCTTGTATCGCTCCTAGGTCTGTAACGAAAGGAATTGGTCTGGAGATAGCGGTTCCATGTACGAGATACATGACTTTGCGATCCACCAACTCTATTAGCCACGAACCTTTGAGAATGGTCTTCTTCAATTAGACCTAATATTGACGATTCATGTTGATATTTGAAATCATAAAATTCAGCAGCCTCTGCTATTAAAATTATCGTACTAAAAATGTACAAAAAAATTTTAAACATGTATTCCTTGCAAAAACAGAATTTGCACAAAAACCTTTGATGTTTTTTTACTTCAAACTAATCATTTAATTAGTATCCAGTCCATTCTTGACGAAGAAATAATTACTTACAGATATATAGGGTGGTGCAAAACTTTTGAATCTATGTGTATATGCTAACTCGGCATTTTTTATCTTATTTACTGTAACCATAATATTCTTATTTATTTCTAGAGTTTTCTCGTCCTATAACTCGTTCTATATACCTGTAAACTGATTAAACAGTTCTTTGCAAAATTCTTTATTAAAATGTTCCCGAACAACACAAATACAGCGGCTTTTTGACGGGGAAAGTAGAGACGGAAAGTTACTGGCGGCCAGTACTTGCCACTTCAACTTACCTCTTACTTTCCCCGTCTAAAGAGATACTTCCCACTGCAGTGGTAAGTAATTACTGGTGGTCAGTAAAAACAAAACCTGTTTGTTTTTACTCGCCACTTCACGGCAAGTAGCGGGTAACGTGGGCGGTCACGTGACCACTGGCGGCCATTACTTTCCTGTAAAAACACGCACTTTCGCCCACTTACCGCCAGTAGAGCAGTGGCATGTGAAGGAACGCATCTCATTGATATTTGTTTGTGTGGTTTAGTTGTGAAAATGTCAGGAAAGCTTGTTGCACAGAAGTAAAGTGCAGTTAAGTGGAATTGTGATGAAATTTCAAAGTTTTTGGAAGTTTTTCAGAGGTATGAACTGATATGGAGTTTCAATCATCGTGAGTACGTTGACAAACAAAAGCGTGTCTCTGCCATGCATAGGTTAATGGTAAAGATTCAGAAACAAAGTGTAGAATTACCGGATATTTGTTTTTGCGGAACATAATTAAAGTAATAAAAACAACGTACAGACAAGAACGTGTCAAAGTAAAGGAACGGTTGATGTTCGAATTTGGTTTTTAATTACCAAATTCTCCCCTGATTCTATTTCAATTTCCCCTGTATAATAAAAGTCGAATATTATGCTCAAAACATATAACTAAATATATCCTTATTTTCAACAGTTAATATTTCTTTACTTCACTAAAAAAGTCATTTAAATTTACTAACACCTAAGAAAAACAGATAAATATCGTTTTCTGAAATTCTACTGAACATATCAAAGTCCCCGACATCTTATCTCTTCATAAAAACTCTCTTCCAAACTCTGTTATCTGTATCTACGAAACCGTTGAAAACCCCACAAAAAAACATCTTCATATCTGCAACATTCACTTGTTGTTCGAACGTTACATTTTAAAATACTTTTATCCCATTGGCCGGTTTCTAATAGTTTACTCATTCCTCGATCCTACGTCATCAAACATATAAATACGAAAATAGCCTCATTTTTACTCACTTCCCAGATAGCTTTCACACTTCTCAGACACCCTCTTTCATCATATAACGTGCTACAACTTCGTAAAACCAGCCGGCGTTTTCAACCCGGGAACCACCATGTGTCCGTAATCTTTATTCTTTTCATAAACCAACATAGTATGTGCACAATACTTTCAGTTATCGCGAAAAGTCAAGTGAATTCTTAATTGTCGAAGCAACAGTAAATAACTTATATTTCATGACAATATAAATCATAACGTGATATCAGTGTTTTAATTTCATTCTACGGTTCATCGTTACTTCAGTGACAAACGGCCGTAGTGGTCCTTCGATTGCCTCGTAAAACAACCAAAACTACATTCCCTCTAATTAACCCGAAGTAAAAGGGTTAAATTAGAACAGATGACCTGTATGAACCAAGACTTACCTGGTACACTCTTGCTGACTCGTTCTTGAGAGTTGTGGTTGTAACACGTCCGTCAAAATCAAACCCCCATTAATGTTTATATATTACACTTAATAACTATATAATAAGCCTATAAGCTTAAAATAAAATACAAAATAAATAATAAATACAAGGAAATAAATTTTCATAATTCACTACAAATTTACAATGGTATATATTTTGTCTCTTTCACCAGACGCACTCTTGGTGGCAGGGTTTGTTGAGCGGTCAACGGTCAACGACGGCAAAGAACTGGTGGTTGACTGCAACATTCCAGAAATTAATTAACCCCGTTTCTGTATCCTCAAAATGAACGCTTCCTTTATCTAAATAAAATGTGGATGATGAGGTGTGGAGCCAGTTGTAAAGTGTGCATGTGTACTGAACAATCAAATCTACTGTTGGAAGGTTGAGATCGATATATTTCTCAAATACACTGAACCGTGATGCGAAAATACCGAACGCGTTTTCAACTACCCTACGAGCCCGCGACAAGCGGTAATTGAATATACGCTCTTCTAAAGTCAAATTTCTTTTAGAATAGCGTTTCATCACATTCATCTGCGACTATTACACAGTCGTTAGGCCAACTAAGCTGATTTGCATCCATAGCTCCCATTAGTGAAGATAGCCGGTAGACGCTGCTATCGTTTGCTCTTCCATTTGTTCCAACGTCGACGTATAGAAAACGATAATCTGCATCTAATAATGCTAAAACAATTATGCTTTAACCTCCCTTATAGTTGTAGAACTCAGAGCAAGATACAAATGGTCTTTTAATAGCGACATGCTTACCATCGAGAACTCCACAGCATGATGGAAAATTCCATTTTACATCGAAGCTTCTTTGTATGTTTTCTCTTTGTTGTGTACTGCGTGGAACCTGAAAACAACATTTTTGTTAGATAGTTTACAGAAATAAGATTGACACTAATGATAATAATATTTTTTGTTGTGGGTCGATACAAGTTTGGGAGATGATGATAACAGCATGGACCAGGACGTGATGAAGGAAACAGTAGTGGTGGTGGAAGAGAATGATAACACCCCAATCGAGAGCCAGCTGATGTAAAAACAACGTTTCTTCATCCACAGAATATTAAAAAACGACCAGTCGGTAAGTTAGCCAAAGTCGAGCAATCAATTGCAAAACTGCAAAAGATTGCAGATAACCGACCAACAAGTACAGCCTCTTCAAGTAAAAACCTAGATGAATATGAGGCTTTTGCTCAACCCATGGGTTACCAATTAAGGACCATTCCGGTCAGAAGCTTCATTATCCTGCAAGAACAGTTTCAAAGCTTAATAGCTAAAGAAAGGCTCAAGACCGTGAATGCACCCCGTTCTCCAGTCATTTAGATAGGCAGCAGCGACGATGACAATGATGACATTGAACTCCAGCCGTACTCTCAAAGTATTTTTCAAGATGATGATAGACTTTATACAGACTTAAACTTAAAATGTTGTATATTCATTCAACTTTTTTTCATTCTATTCACATTTCTTGTACGTTATTCAATCTTTCAATAAGTATTATTTAAGAATCCATACAACATTATCTTTCTTTTAAGTTCACTTAACAAACTTGTGTATAGTAAATTTTTGAAATAAAATTTTCACATGCAAAGTGAGTTTATACTACTATTAATAAACCTTAGGATTTAGAGGTATACGTAGGCCAAAGTTGTGTCAAATTTGTACATTTTTAACTGAACATTTTATGTTTTATTAAACACTAGGCAATTTAAAGAATGTGTTGAATCTGCTTACCTCCATAAAGCTCTTCAAGCAGGACACAATGGCTGTCATAATATCAGGTAAAAAAATCGAAATTGTAGGTGCTGGTATACGAAACAGCAAAGATAACGACTGAAAACTGTCACCTGTAGCCAGAAAATGCAGAGTTATTTCAAGCTTTTGTCTGGGGGTCAATGGTTTACGCATTGGAGTACTTTGTTTACGAATTATGGGTTCTACCATATGTAGCAGCTCCTCAAACTTTTCGACTCATAGGTAAATGTCTTATAAAATCCAGACGATCTTCAATTGCAATTTCACGGAAAAGAGTTGCAGATGCACCAAGTTCATCTCTCCTGTCGACTCACTTCTTCACCCATACTCTTTACTTATCCAAAACTGATTGCAATTCTTCGCTCAAAAGCACAATGCAATCTTGGATTGCTTCATTAAAACCTTCGCAATATTCTTCATCACAATCCGACATGATGCTCACTCACTCACTCACAACAGACGGGATTACTGGCCGCCAGTATAACCAATAATACTTGCAGCCAGTACTTTCTGTGTGTAAATGGAAAATTATGGAAAGTGGCATAATGACAAGTACTGGCCGCCAGTAACTTTCCGTCTCTACTTTCCCCGTCTATAAGCCGCTTACACAAATTTCATCAGATTTTTTAAAATATGTGTATAAATCGTTACAGTTCAGTCCAGTTATTAATATTTACTCTTGAATCTGATAATAATGATTATGCTAATTATTAACTGCATACTCACCTCCTCCTAGAGGCAAGATCGAAGACCCTATAAACACACCTACGTAAAAAAAACGTTTTTAAAACGTTTTAATGTTATTTCAACGTTACTTCTTGAATTTTCAACGTTGACAAATTGGTTGAATTCGAAACGTTATATTCCAAACGTTTTTTCAAATTTGAAAACAACGACTTAGCTTAACCCACATGTATTTTCAAAAACGGTTTTTATGGCCGGTATTTTATTGTAGTATTTTTTAACATTATTTATACCATTTCGCGAGTTATAGACGGTTATACAGAAATATTTTTAACACGTTGTATATACAACGCTTCTTTAAATCTGAAAACAACGACTTAATTGAACTCATATGGATTTACAAAAACGCTTTCTAATCCCGTTATTTTAACGTAATATTTTCAACATTATTTATACTATTTTCCGTGATATACAATGTCATCCAGTAAATGTTTATAATATGTTGTTTTCACAATGCTTTTTTAAATTTGAAAACAACGACTCGATTGAACTCATATGCATTTACCGTGATATACAATATCATCCAGTAAATGTTTATAATATGTGGTTTTCATAATGCTTTTTCAAATTTGAAAACAACGACTCGATTGAACTCATAAGCATTTACAAAAACGCTTTTAATGCCCGTTATTTTAACGTAGTATTTTTAACATTATTTATACTATTTCGCGTGATATAAACGGTTATACAGTAATGTTTTTTAACACGTTGTACATACAACGCTTTTTCAAATTTGAAAACAACGACTTAATTGAACTCATATGCATTCACAAAAACGCTTTTTATGTCCGTTATTTTAACGTAGTATTCTTAACATTATTTATACTATTTTGCGTGATCTTAACTTGGCTTGCTCGTGCAGTTTTTGACGTACCGCGCATGCGACATAGCGAATTTGCCAGCATTCGTTTCTTTTACAAGTCGAAGTTAGTAGGTTTGCATTACAAATTTACAATAATTTATGTAACATAGCTGTTAAATTTTGGTGAGAACGGTGTGTGGGTTATTATAGTTGTCGTTGTTGTAAAACTTCTATCTGTGCAGGGTAAGTAACGTTTTAGTTTACTATAATCGTCTAGATCTACAAAGAATGGTTGATGCAAAATGGCGTAGTTGTAGCTAACCATTTAAAATTGTTATTGTAGGGAATATGCAAAATTACGCTTCGTTATATTTAACGCCTTCTCTTGTTAAAATTGAACGACGCTTGGTGAGTACGGGCATTAGTATATAATCAGTTTTATGTTACTTGTTGAATTTTTATTGTTGGCACATTGATTGTATTTCAAACGTATTTATAACGTTGAAACTATGGTATTTTTCTACGTTCATGCAAAAAACCAAACTTTATTGAAATCTATTTAGTGGAAAAACTAGTTCTTTATTGCTCTAGTGCATTATTAATTTTATTGCATGTGTCATTCTAGTATAGCATTTTGTAATCATGTCAAATATTCAGTCCGTTTTCTATGAGATTGTATTACGTTTTAAACAATAACATATTTTATATTATCAATAATCATTTTACGTTTTTTAATGAAACTACTGTTTCTATATAATTCCACAGTATAATGAAAAAATGATCATACTGTACAATTATTTAGAAACAGTAGTTTCATTTAAAAAAGTAAAATGAGTAAATTCCACCAAGTAAGGGTCAAAACAGTAAATATCATTTTCAATCATATTTATTAGAGACTACATTACGAAATTATTAAAAAATAGGTTTTATTGAAAATGTCATTACAAATTATGAATACAAATGTAAATAAATGCCTCCAACAGAGGTATGTGCTCACGACTATTCTACTATGATTTGAATAATGCAATTGCAGTTCTAGAAACGTCAGTCAAGAATTGATTCTTACAATAACATAGTTTGAAGTTTTATAAGGAGTAATATTATTGAAAAAATAGATGATAGCTATGAAGGAAAATCCGTTAGGACCCCTTCAAATGTCATTAAACTTATTACCCAGTAAATCAAGAAAACAATATGAAATAAGTTATAATCGTTTGAAAGAGTGGTGTTTCGATAAAAAAGGTGTTAATTTCACAGAAAAATGTTCTTGCGTATTTTCCAAAAAGATCTAATGATATCAAACCCTCATCACTTTAGTCTGAGAACTCAATGGTGAGAGTCGTTCACAAAGTTTAAGTTAAATCATAGTAGGTAGTTTCTACAGTTAGTGCCCTAAATGAAACATTTTTTTTTGTTTTTGTATAAATGTAGAAAAAATTTATATGCAACACGTTGCGTGCAAAAAACACCCACTTTTTGCACTTGTTACATAAATAACTATTATCTGTAGTATATTTTAGTTATATTGTTTATGAATATGTAGAAATATTTCAACCCAATATTCCTTATTCCAAAGAACGTAATATCCCCCACTTCAGAATCAATGCTTGTAAAAAATGTTGTTTATGAATATGTAGAAATATTTCAACTAAATCACAGTGCATTATTTGTACTTTACTTAATACCATCATTTTAATAGTGAAAACAATTTTAGATGCAGCTAAAATCCATCATAATGGAGAAGAGAACGACTACCTAGTTGCGAAAACTGTGAAAGAATGGTTGAAATAGAGAGAACTCAAAAAAATGAAGACTGATATACTATGAGTATTGAAGGCTACGTTAAAAATAGAAAGGTATAATTTTTGTGGTCTAAACTTAAAAATTTGAAATGTTTGAATTTTTTTATTTATTAAATATAATAAGAAATTGAGCGCAATTTACCACAGAAACTCCACCTTATCCTGTGTAAATCCTAGAACAGATAAACAACAAAATTTTTACAATTAACGTATAAAAAATTTACTTTGTGACATCGAAAACAGTTTCACAAAAATAACGATTGTGACATCGTTTTTTATAACTTTTTATACAGTTGCATGCACTGTTTAACGTTTGGCTGACAGACTGACATCAGTTGATACATTTTCTATAAATTTTGAAGAATTAAAATAAATTGAATAGAAACAATATATATTAAAAATAAACAATATATAATTATAAGTTCTGATGGGGTGCATGATAATTGGCTATTTAGCTTCATATTATACATAAATTCCAAATTATGTATTAGTAACTTAATGAACATTCAAATTTAAAAATTCTGTCAACTGTTACTCATATATGTGAAAGTTACCAACATAAATAAAGAAACACAAAAATCTCTAATTACAATTATATTTTCATCAAAAACAATTTTGCACGTTAATTATAAAAAATAGTATGTAAAACTCTTATCACAATTACTTTTTGTAGTAATCACCGCTTCGCGGTTCGTTGCGGAAACTGCACCCGTTCTACAAAACGAGTCCTTGTGACACTTGTTATACAAATAACTATTTTGATTTTGAATCTTCCAAAGCCTGAAGGTTTTTCACGAGTAATTGATAGTAACATTGGAAAGTTAATTTATTACAAGTAGGAAATAGTTATTTGTAAAACAAGTTTCCCAATGCCTGGTTATGTAGTACGGGTATGTATATATAGGTATACACGTTGTTTTGTAAAATATTAAAACTAGAAATCTTATATATTTTATGTTATAGTTAAGAAATTCTTTATTTTCGTTTCTCAGAACACTTTTCATTTTATTATGTTGATTACAAGAACTCTCTTATTTTATTGTATATTTTGGTGTGGATTTATCAAATAAAATAAATATACGTTAATATACGATTCCAGTTTTTGTCAAATATACCCCCCTCTACTTTTAATTTTAAATATAAATAAAACGTTACGAAAATGATGGTTTAAACCGATTAAATGTAACGCTTAAATTAAGTTAAAATTAAGTGGAAATATTATTATACAAAAACGTTTTTAAATTGCATTATAAAAACGTTTCTATTACATTACAAAAACAATGGGTGAATCACATTGAAAAAGTAGCGTTTAAGTGACGTTAGTAAGGTGGGTGCTGAATTTCGTTTCAAAAGACCGTCCATAAGTAGCATAAGAACGTTCATATTACGTTACAAATGCAATGGGTACATCACATCAAATAGGTAACGTTTAAATTACGTTAAAAGTATGTGCTCAATGTCATTATACAAAAACGTTTATTAACAGCATTATAAAAACATTTATGTTACGTTATAAAAGTACTGGGTGAATCACATTGAAAAGGTAACGTGTAAGTGACGTTAGTAAGATGTGTGCTAAATTTCGTTTCAGAAGACTGTTTTATAAACGTTTATATTGCGTTCAAAAGCAACCGGTAAATCACATTAAAACGGTAACGTTTGAATGACGTTACGAAAATCACGTTGTATTTAACGTTGGAAAAATCGTTATATGTTACGTAGAAACGAGCGACACAACTCCGGTAATATAACCAGTTGCCTAAAAACCATTTATAAACGTTAGGTTACATGTTAAATATTTTAATTTTTCAAAACCTTTGTGTGTTTATTGGGACATCCTCTCTAGGCAAGATTCATATAAGGCCAATCCGCATAAGGCAACAAAATCTACAAAAAACTATCCTTTTTGAAGACGGCTATTGTGAGATCGAGTAATGCCTTATCGGGAAAAATTCATTCACGATGTAACATAACCCCTAATATAAAGGTAAATCGTCTTTTGTACTTTTATAGAATGTTGACTTTAAAACTTAACGTGATAGAGAAATTCTTAGGTCAGATTCGGATTTGGATATTTCTTAAAACGTCTTCCAACTTTTATAAAATTTATCAACTATCATAATTATACGTTCAGACTAGTTACATGGAATACCAAGTTACTCCACGAATATCCTACGAATATTTAAACTTCTATCTAACTGTATTTGTGTATTCAAGGAGCCACATATACTGGAGCACTAAAACAATTAGTATTTCCTATACAATAAATACCTTTTGAACCTGTTTTCAATTATTTATATGTGGAGAATTCAAAATCATTATTCATCAAATCCGTTGTTTATTTCTTCCATTCAACGTTATTTCATAGTTCACCGATGAACTCTCTATCTTTTGTTCTTGTCATATCGATGCATCAAACGGTGATATCATATTATGAATTTATAAGTTTCAGTACCAATTGATAAATTAGAAGTACCTTGTTTGTGAATTGATTAGATGCAATATGTACGTGAACACTAGAAATTAATTATTTTTAAAATCCTGATAAAAATGAAGAGGTACTTCAGATTTTTCAAGCACGAAAAATATGGATAATAAACTTAAAATTTCATATTCTTTTTTTTAATAAAGTTCAATTCAAAACCATTTTGCGTGAAATAAATGACACATTCATAGCGACTAAATACATATCTGTATAAAGAGGATATGATTTTTACATAATGTAACCTATTAAGGCCTTCCTATGCACCTATGCCACTTCATTGTCAAAATTTGTGGGCCAGTCATAAAATAATTTTGCAGTCATGGAAGCAGTAGTGTTGGCTGTGTAATTTACTGGTAGAGTTTCTAGATTTTTTAAACACCTGAGCTTCTCAGATGTTCCTATGACTAACATGGGTAGTTTATGACTTCCATCATCATGTGCACAACAAAGAATGGTTAGTCTGTCTTTGTTAGTTTTTCCACCAACGGCTGTTTCTCATCGAAAACATGGGGTGGCATCTAGACTTTTTTTATAATAAAGAGCAGTTTCGTCACAATTATAGATACAACTAGGTTCATAATATTTTATCAAATCTGTCCGAATATCAGTTACCCAATGGTCTGCTCCAACAATATCGGCATCTTTCACTTCACCTTGAGCACATTTTTGAATGAAATTTGAAAGCAATACATCTACAAAATAAACTATTTGTAGCTTTGAAACCTGCCATATCACTACGTTCAACAATTTGTTCCTCCTTTTCTTTTAGAAGTGAACCATTTATAGGATCATTATGAGCTCTTGTTTCCTTGAACCAATCAATTAACTCGCTCTCGACTTCTGATTATTCGCTACTACGTTTCTTCTTTTGTGTTGATTTGAAATTATTTTGCCAGTCAGAAAGCACTGTCTTCCCTCTTCAGCAATTTACATACATGGGCATACGAGATTCTACCTTAGAGCTGTTTCTGATTGACTGCACTTAACTTTGTATATGTACTCAATCGCTTGCGCTTTGTCTTGTGTAAGATATTTTCTTTTAAAGCTTGAACAAAAATAATCTAAACCCCCAAAAAATATTCCTATAAACGGAGTTTCAAACAAATTTGTCTGAATGCCTCACCACATAATTAAGTGAAAGTAGAAAAAGTTCGAGAGCAGATAGCCACCGTAGGGGAGATAGGGGGAATGAGAGCCATTGGGTAATGGGAGCCACCTTGTTATTTCGGGTTGGAATGCCTTAACCCTGCGGCGGGCGTGTCTTTGAAAATCCCATCAGCGGTCGGTCCGCGGTACTCTATGCCGCCAGGAAAACAAATCTAGTCTTACTAGGAAAATTAATTTTAATTGGAAAATACATATAAAACTAAACATATTATGTGAAACTAATATTGTAGTTTAGAATAAATACAAAAATACATCATGAAATAATGGAAATAAAAAATACATTTCTACGAGTAAACATTAAACTTAATAGAGATACCTATATCATATTCAAAAACTAGTCTTGCTCCATTGGTGGGTAAAGGCAGGTATTACATTGCACCGATTTTTCACTGTGAGATTTACACACAAATCTTTGGCATTGGTTACAAGTAACTGTCGTTTTGTTATTTTTGTGTGCACTGCATATATGACAACGTCCACTCCGATTTTGATTTATTACGACAGGAACATCAACAGGAGTGCTGTAGGGGGATAGAAATTCTCTAATATCCTTAGGAAGTGTTTGTATCTTCGCGCGTTTCTTTAGATGATCCTCCATGAGGGATAAACCTAGAGGAGTTAGATACTTCCTTCTTCTTGGTGGCGTATCTGTTGGATTGGTGTTATTGAATATAATTTCGGAGTTTATTCCCGCAATATCCAAGATTCTAAAGAAAATTGCAAGAGGCCACCTTCTTGTAGATCTTTGTGTTGTGTAAGAGGCGCATTTTTGGTCGACTGTATCGACGCCACTTTTTGTCCTATTATAATGTAATATAATTTCTGGTTTCTTGGTACTCTCATCAATTTCATCATCGTCATGCATCGTGGACAGCAAAATCACAGCTTTATTTTTCTTAGAAACATGGGATACTAAAGTGATATCAGGTTGAAATCCAAACAGAGACGATCCAACTGTACGTGACTTACTTGGTAGGTACTCAGGTGGTAACTCCCTTTTGTTTTTTTTTAATGTACCAGTCAAAGTCAGGCCATTTTTCAAAAGATATTCCGCTGAATCATAACTAGTATAATAGTTATCGGTGGTTAAATTTCTTTTAGAGTCTTTTATTGGTTCTACTAGTCTTTGCACAATATCGAATGGTTTATTTGATGCTTTGAAGGGTCCGTCACGTTGTATTACACAATATATTTCAAACCTCCAAGTGTGATATGTTTTACTGTCACAAAGAGCATATAACTTTATACCATATTTCGCAGGTTTTTGTGGCATATACTGAACAAATCCGCATCGCCCTCGGAATGGATGTAACATTTCATCTATTGTGATGAATTCCCCCAAACTATAATAATTCATACAATTTTTCACGAAATCATCAAATATCGTTCTTATCGCAGCTAATTTATCAGACATCTCGCGTTCTTTTCTTGTTCCAATTTCATCGAAACGAAGAGCACGAAGAAGAAACAAACATCTTCTATAACTAAATACAGCTCTCAACAGAATCATTCCAGTCCCATCTTTAGCCCAAAGCTCCTCAACATTCACGTGGTTTCCTTTTTTTACGGAAATTATGAAAAGTGCTCCAAATAGTGCCAAAATTTCCTCGGAAGAAGTTAGTTTACAGTCCCGGTCTCTTTGGTACGCAAAGTTTGCACGTTTATTCTCAATATATATATATATATATATATATATATATATATATATATATATATATATATTATTAACAATTGTTAATAATACTTACTTTTATTGTAGATGATTTAAATGTATATGTTTATAAATTTTTGTTTTAAGTTTGGCTAGCTCAGTTTGTTTTTAATATTTGTTTAATAATTTATTTTAATTAGATTATTCGGGAGCATGAAATCCTTTTTCCCTTTGAGTCCTGGCAATTTATACTGATGTAATAGTTGAAATAAAAAGAAAACACATTATTTGAAATCAATTTAATTATCAATGCAATATTTATTTGATAAAATAATATGCGACGCCAATGGATATATTGTACCTATTTATTGATTTTAATAATATCATAAATGCGCATGCGTGAAAAAAAACTAGTCATGCGCTTTAACATGAAACGAACAATTATGATATGTAAGAAGCATCTATATTATACAACACAGTTTGTTAACGATGCAAACAATTGAATGGTTCAACAATAAACATAAAAGAATTTATATATATCATAGTTATATATGATACACATAGCTGTGGGAAGAAATTAATTATATACATGGATAGAACAATAGAAATTATATACAAATGGACATGGTTACAACATTATAAAATTTCAATCACCAGATTTCTGCGATTACAAGATGGCGTGATTAGCGTAAGTACATATTTTAATTTATATAAAGTTCGGCCTTTTATTAAATTTAACGATTTATGCAATGAATACACTATATAAAGTCTGTTTCTTTCTTTTTTAGATCGATCATATTTTCAAAAGTTTGTCAATTTATAAAATTAAGTATTTAATTGGGATTTTGAGTTTTTACACTATTTATTGGCCAATAAATGATTTAAATACACTGACCTGTTGATCTTGAATTTGGAAGAAAGTCTCTGGATCCCAGGAACACTCCACGGAATCTCCAAAAAACCAAAAATGTTGAAAATTTCACAGATTCTTGTCGGAAAACTTGTTACAATTAACTGTAAGTATTTCTAATATTATATTTAACAGTACTTTAGGAGTTTAAATGTCTTATACCGGGAATATCTTTAAATTTTTAGGAACACTATCCCACACACTCCTCGCTTCTTAACACTCGCTACCGTTCTCCTTAAGCGTCCCCTCGATTTTCAACTTTTTTAAACAAACAGTCTTTTGTTCTTTTCCAGATCACTATTCAAAAGTTTATTTATTGATTCACAGTTTGTTATGTCATCTTTTACAACCAATAAGATATTGTCTTTTGTAATCAGATCAGATAATTGAAACTTCAATCACTTATCAAAACAATTTCATACATACAAATACATTAAAATTGGTTATACTCAGATACACTTATATAGTACAACATTCAATATTATTATTGATAGTATATTCTTGTTACATTCATATCAATTATAAATATAAATTCTCTTATGTTATTTGTCTATATGTCATTATTTGTTTATCTATGAAATCTATTGGATTATATTCTATTCAATATTTATATTTGTTCTTATTCTTAAATTAATGATTATAATGAATTAACTATAGTAATATTTGTTTTCATTTCAGATGAACAGCTGTTATGTTATGAAAAATAATCTTCGTCTTAGGCAACTTTATTTACATCATTACATTGGTTAGGCAATATCTATATTTTATGTTATCATTGAGGTAATTCCTTTTTTATTATATTGTTATAGGCTGTTATTTAATATATCTTTATTTGATATGTTGTTTAAATTAAGAAAAGTGTTTCCTTTTTACTTGTTTTCTTAAATTATGTTATTTTCATATATATTTCATACTAGCAACTTAATTTTATAATACTACTTCTCTTATTATCTAAGATATCTGGTTCAATTCCCCTCAAATTTAAATTTAAATGATATCCATACCCTGGATATTTATTTAAATTTCAATTTTCTTATTATAAATGATTGATTTTATTTTATTAAAAAAAAATTCAACAATTTTATGGCATAATCTTACTTTCTTTAACTTTGTTTCTCAAATATTTGTTCACATTTTTCCTACTACAAAATCTATTTCTTTCAATAACTGTCTCCTAATTCTTCCCTTAAAATACACTTGATTAAGATCAATGTCAATTTATATTTTTAATATTACTTCATATAATACTTCATTATTATCATTTCTTCCTAACATCCACTTATATATCAACTTATTTCTTTGTAATTACATTATACTTCTATATACTCCTCATATCATATTTCTTTTCAATATTCATTATTCAATATAATTAATTATTTCTTAAATTCATATATATATCAATATCAACTTCCTTATTCCTTCCTGTATTTTCAAGTAATCTATAAGATTCTAATTGACATTAAACATTACCTCCTATATTTTTAATCAATATCATTCATTATTATCCTTTCCTATCCTTTATTACTTACATCTTATTTCCCTATTTAAAAATGTGAACTTCTATTTGATACTTGAGTTATTCTTATTTTATCCCCTCTATCCTATATTCTTTAATAGTTTCATTCTATGTAAAACCAGTATCTCTTATAAATTGTTTCCTTTATTTGCTATATATATAGATTTGCCATACTCAAATTTTTTTTAAATGTTTTAATTATAAGTTTTATCTAATAAATTTTTCTTTATATTATATTATATTTATTTTTTTAGGTTCTGAAGAAACAAACGTGATGAATTTAATTGGATTATCAGCTGCCAAATGGAAAACAAAATTCTGTCTAATATCTACTTTAACTTTGTACACTAATATTAAATTTTAAATCTATCCTGATGACTATCATTTCCTTTTTTTTTAAATATTATTCGTAACATAACATCATATATATTATTCAGAATTGGGTTACTCATTAATAATAAATTCTATGTACATTATTTATACTTGTGTTACTCATTAATAATAAATTTTAATTTCAACTTCATTTCTGTATCCTTTCCCTTTTTCATAGAATTGCATTTTCGTCTCCATATTTCATTCCTATTCTCTTGTTCTATTATTTAATTTGCTTTTCTTTTTCTAACCTTTTTCTTGCTTTCTTCTCTTGTTGTTTGATGCTCGATAAATTTCTGAAGCGTCTGTATATTCTCTACCATATTCTTTTTAACTCTGTTGTCCCATATCTCATAAATTTCTTCCCATGAATCCATTAAAATTTGCGTCTCCAATTCTTCCATATTATTCATTTCACTTATTATTATTTTAGAGAAAGCTTTTGTATGAATCATAGTCATCATGTTGTCCCATTTTATTCCTGTTACTATATTATTATAAAAATTTCCTGAACATCCTATACCTCCTTTATTTCTTCTTATACTATCTTCTATTTCTTCCACTGTGTCTGTTAATCTTCGATTCATCTCTTGTATTTCCTTGTTAATTTGTCTACCTAAGATTTGACTCCTTTTTTCATATATTCCTGTCGGTTTTGTTACTCTGCCATCTAAATTTATAATTTCTTTATTCACTTTTTCGTAAGAATGTTGATTTACCTGTTTACTTACTTGTCCTTGTAATTTTATGTATCCTACTTCTCCAGTTTCCTTCTTAATTTCTTTAAGTTTGCTTTTAATTATTTTAATAAACACCTTCGGATGAATAGTATTTATATTCCCATCAAACTTTACTCCGATATCCATGTTTCCCGTATAGATTACTCCACCTCCATTTCTCCTAACGTTAAATTCAATTTCTTCTATGCTTTCCTGTAATTTTCTGTTCATTTCTTCCAGTTCTTTATGAAATATTTGTCCAATGTGCTCGTTCCTCTCCTCACATGTTCCTGTTTGTTGTTGTACCTTTACATCTAATTCCTTAAATTTATGTTCCGCGTTTTGCTGATAATTTTGCATAATTTCTTCGATTGTTTGTTCCCTGAATTTCATATACTCCATTTCTTTCGTTATATCTTCTGTTTGTTTTATAACTTCCGCTTGGATCGTTCCCGGTAATTTTTCTTCTATACCTCTCTCTATTTCTTGAATTTGTTCTAGTACTTGATTTTCTATCTGCTCTCTAATTTTCATACCATTTTCTTGAATTTCATTTCGTATATGTTTGTTTTGATCCTCCATATCTTCTCTCACCTTGTCAATTTTCTTTCCAAATTCTTCATTAGTCTTCTTAAGTTCTTTAATTTCCTTACAATTTTCAAATTTCACTTCTTCTATTTTCTCTTCTAATCTGTTCATATTACCATTGATGTTGTTTATATCCCCTCTAATTTCTTCTCTCATTGTGTCCATGTTTCCATTCACAGTGTCTATTTTTCCATTTAAATTTTGCTCCATTTTGTTCATATCTCCCCTCATATTTTCCATGTTTCCATTCACTGTATTGATATCTCCTTTCAACTCTTTCTTCATATTGTTCATATTAGCAAATAATTGTTGCATCATGTTTTCATTTATGCTCTTCAACATTTGCTGCATCCGTTGTTCGCTGATATTCATTCCTTCTTGTGATTCCCTTCTCTCTTGTTGTTCTACTTGTTCTATAGTTTCCTCGTCTCCTGTCAAACCTTCTTCCTGTGCATCACCTTCCGCTTGTTGTCCCTGTTCCAGATATACCGCTTGGTAATCTCCCATACCATGACTTCTTTCTTCCCTTTCCTCTTCCGAACCACTGTCTGCTCCTACCTGCCTTCCATCTCTCAACGTCATTCGTTTTGCCATTTTTAATTGAGTTTAAAATTTACAAATGTTTCCTATATTTTTAATAACGTGCCCCACGTTTTGGGTGACAATTATAATTATACTAATAATATTGATAATTATACTTACTTTTATAGTAGATTTAAATGTATATGTTTATAATTTAGATTTTTTGTTTTAAGTTTGGCTAGCTCAGTTTGTTTTTAATATTTTGTTTAGTAATTTATTTTAATTAGATTATTCGGGAGCATGAAATCCTTTTTCCCTTTGAGTCCTGGCAATTTATACTGTCGTAATAGTTGAAATAAAAAGAAAACACATTATTTGAAATCAATTTAATTATCAATGCAATATTTATTTGATAAAATAATATGCGACGCCAATGGATATATTGTACCTATTTATTGATTTTAATAATATCATAAATGCGCATGCGTGAAAAAATTAGTCATGCGCTTTAGCATGAAACAAACAATTATGATACGTAAGAAGCATCTATATTATACAAACATAGTTTGTTTGATGATGCAGATAGGTAAATGGATTATACAAAACATAAAAGAATTTATATATATATCATAGTTATATATGATACAAGTAGCTGTGGGAAGAAATTAATTATATACATGGATAGAACAATAGAAATTATATACAAATGGACATGGTTACAACATTATAAAATTTCAATCACCAGATTTCTGCGATTACAAGATGGCGTGATTAGCGTAAGTACATATTTTAATTTATATAAAGTTCGGCCTTTTATTAAATTTAACGATTTATGCAATGAATACACTATATAAAGTCTGTTTCTTTCTTTTTTAGATCGATCATATTTTCAAAAGTTTGTCAATTTATAAAATTGAGTATTTAATTGGGATTTTGAGTTTTTACACTATTTATTGGCCAATAAATGATTTAAATACACTGACCTGTTGATCTTGAATTTGGAAGAAAGTCTCTGGATCCCAGGAACACTCCACGGAATCTCCAAAAAACCAAAGTTGTTGAAAATTTCACAGATTCTTGTCGGAAAACTTGTTACAATTAACTGTAAGTATTTCTAATATTATATTTAACAGTACTTTAGGAGTTTAAATGTCTTATACCGGGAATATTTTCAACTTTTTTAAACAAACAGTCTTTTGTTCTTTTCCAGATCACTATTCAAAAGTTTATTTATTGATTCACAGTTTGTTATGTCATCTTTTACAACCAATAAGATATTGTCTTTTGTAATCAGATCAGATAATTGAAACTTCAATCACTTATCAAAACAATTTCATACATACAAATACATTAAAATTGGTTATACTTAGATACACTTATATAGTACAACATTCAATATTATTATTGATAGTATATTCTTGTTACATTCATATCAATTATAAATATAAATTCTCTTATGTTATTTGTCTATATGTCATTATTTGTTTATCTATGAAATCTATTGGATTATATTCTATTCAATATTTATATTTGTTCTTATTCTTAAATTAATGATTATAATGAATTAACTATAGTAATATTTGTTTTCATTTCAGATGAACAGCTGTTATGTTATGAAAAATAATCTTCGTCTTAGGCAACTTTATTTACATCATTACATTGGTTAGGCAATATCTATATTTTATGTTATCATTGAGGTAATTCCTTTTTTATTATATTGTTATAGGCTATTATTTAATATATCTTTATTTGATATGTTGTTTAAATTAAGAAAAGTGTTTCCTTTTTACTTGTTTTCTTAAATTATGTTATTTTCATATATATTTCATACTAGCAACTTAATTTTATAATACTACTTCTCTTATTATCTAAGATATCTGGTTCAATATATATATATATATATATATATATATATATATATATATATATATATATATATATATATATATATATTAGTGCAAAATACTATATGGTCCACCATATCTCTGGTCAAAAAAAGAAGAAAGGAGTTTAACGAATTTATCACATATTTGGCGGCCCCTTTTGAGCCCGGTAATACTTTAACAATATTTTTAGCTTTGGTTTTGTTACCGTGACTTACAGGAGTGCTTTTCCAAATAGTCTCTCCATCTTTTCCAAGATAAAAGCATTCATCTTCATCTGTCTGTAAAAATGATTCGATATCTTCGGAAAATTCATCAGCGGACTGCTCCGATTCACTACTATGGTAATCTACTTCAACTACTTATTTTTCTCCGTCACTTTCATTCTCAAAGTCGACAATATCTTCGTCAACATCCGACAAGTTCTCCGCAATGTCGTGTAACTCTTTCTCAGTGAGTGGTTTTCTGAAGGCTTTTTGTCCCTAAAAAATATCAAGCTTATATTTTTTGTTCAAAAATATTTACGAGAACGCGAGAAATCTCAGCCAGATTTTTCACATAATTTACAATAAAATATTTCAATCGAAAACTTACAAATTATGTTAAAAAAAATAAAAAATACAAAAGATATTATCAAAAATGCTACTTACATGACCGGTCGCGTTGCGGCACGGAATACCGCAGATCAGCACTGGTTAATTTGATGACTCAAAACAAACTAACAGAAATACAACAATAAATATTGTGCATGCCAGATACTTCTAAAAATAGACACGGTTGCATTCCCAGATGGCCAGGGGCGTAGGGCAAATATACTCAGAGAAAAATTAATTAAATTTAGATTGCGGCATGGAGTACCGCTGCGCGACCGGCGAAGGGTTAATATAACTTCTGAACGCACTCTACGTTTGATCTTGAGCTTGATGGCTCCTAGATTACGCAGTTATTTAAATCAGCTCGTTTTAAACCGTTGACCGGAGTGTTGTGAAATCTTGTTCTAGCAATACGTGCAAACTATTGGCGTGGTAAGTAGTGGTTTCTGTCCAAATAATTTTATTCCTATAAGTTCGTATGTACTTTCATTGCATCACATCTGATTTTCTGTTAAGTTATGCTGTTTTTTTTCTAAATGTTTTAAATAAAAAATCAGAGCCAAACCCAATGGCTCCCGTTATCCACGTGGACCCATTTCTAAATTTTAAATGTTCATTTCAGATGTTCAGGACATGGGAAGAGAAAAACCGATAAGGGTTTTTGGATATCAGAAGACCTCCAAACGGGTGCTAGGTTGGTGGCTAATGGAATGAGTATAGAAAGCCATCCCTTCAATGTGTAATAACTGCTTGTTTTTTTTTGTCTAAACGTTTAGTGTAATATCTCTGTCTACCGATGTAATGAATTATTCTTCCCTTTTTTTTATTCCTTGCAACGTGCTGTCACCAGTGCCTTATGGCACAAGAAAAAAATTGTAGAACCCGGAATTCTCCCTGCGGGATTACCTCGAGGAAGGGGGGCTGTTCCGGGCTCGAGCGGTCGAAGACGTCGTGGGGCCCCTTGGGCTTATACAGTGTGCCATGCCCGAGTTCGTAGTGCAGGGTTAGCTGGTCCGTCCTATTTGACGGGTATGGGGTGGTGAGGATTGAGGTTATGGAGATAAATTGAAAGGTTAGAACATATAATAACAATATATTACAAAAAAAAAACTGTGTCAAATAAACTCCGAAAGTAAAATAGATTTAGCTGTAACTGACTATGACCCCTATTATAGTATAAATGTCTATCAAATTCTTTAATCTAGGATTAACTAAAACTCTCTAGTAGGAGGTGTAACTATCTCTCAAGTGTACAATATAAATATCTCTGGAATAGGATTAATTTATGAATCTCAAGTGCAATGTAGATCTCTCTACGTAGAATATCAATATGTTAACCTAGGTTTAACTATAATCCCTAGTATAACGTAAATAGCTCTGAAATAGGATTACATACAATCTCGAGCAAAACGGAAAAATCTCTAATATAGAATTAGGTACAATATCAAGCCAAACGTAATTATATCTACGTAGTTTGGATAAACTAATCAGATGAAAAAGAAATAATATGCACCTTCTAAAAAAAAGATCCCTGAATATAACTAAATAAGATGCCTCTACAATTTTAGGCCTTAACAGTAGATGAGGGGCACTGATGTATAAGGAACACTCGATATGACTGAAACACCCTGTAGGGTCCCTTAACTATCTTGGGATACCCGATTTAGTCAAAGAAAAATATAATAACACAATCCAATATTCAATATAATAAATGAATTTGTACTTTTAAAAACTTACGTTTTGAAAATCCCACTGGTCACATAAATATTCACACTATTACTTTTTGAGGGTGAGGGTCCGTCAAGACTCAGACTTGCCTCACCAGGGGAGAGATAATACCTATCTCTCACCGACTGATTGATGTGCCCAATATTTTTTGATATTTATTTCCCGAGTTCACCTTCAATGAAGGTTAATTATTCATATTTGTTTATTTCGTGGTCAACAGAACCTGACCTGTTCGTAATCTATTATATTGTGTTAACCTTGTTTTGTTTATGTATTTTACTTTAGTTGAGGTCGATAATTTAATAACTATTTTGAATTAAAAAAAGAAATTATATTGTGTTAGCCTTGTTTTGTTTATGTATTTTACTTTAGTTGAGGTCGATAATTTGATAACTATTTTGAATTAAAAAAGAAATTATCTATATAGGGTGTTTTTGGAATTTGTGTCATATCTTGTGTTTATTACAAATGTAATATCCCCAACCAAACATTCTAAAGAAGATTAAAGAAGGCCAACTTGCAGTGTCTGGCACAATTAGGTGGACGTCCTTGTTTTACAATAGATTAAGAAAAATAAATGGCTGCTCATCCAATTAAGCTTTCCAATATATTCCATGGTTTATCGAAGCGTCAATTCTGTCGCCTTATCTATAGATACGCCTAAAAACATCAGATAATGCGTCGTTTTAACACCCAGAAGTAACTAGCTGGAAGAGTCTGGCTGGACGGTTTCTTAAATCGGAATTATACCATTAGAGTCCGTAAGCCCGAAGACACAATCATATCAAAGGTTTCAACACATCAGAAGTAACACGGTTCATAAAAAATCTGGAAGCTGTTATGTCCAAATATAAATTTCCAAAGTGGAATATATATATAATATGGATGAGACCATCATAAGAACAGTTCAAGAACCCGGAACAATTTTAGAAAAAAGGAGAAAAAACAATAGGTTCGGCAACTAGTTGGGAACGAGGTAAAAATATTACCGTAATTTGCGCCATAACTGCTGTTGGATCGTATGTGCCACCTTTATTTTTGTTTCAATGGAAACAATTATAAAACTTTGCTTTCATTACCGCCGCATTCATCTCACCGGATGCAGCCACTGGACGTCACGTTCTTTAGAGCCCCGGAAAAGACATATGAAAAAGAATATGATCTATACATGAGATCAAATAATTTATCCCAGATAACACCTTATGATGTTGCAAGTTACTTTAATAAGTATACATTAGAGTGCCCTTAATAGAAAAAGCAATATCAGGTTATAGATACACTGGCATTTTCCCGATGCAGCTAAATATCTTTACTGACACAAATTTTATATTCTATTGTCACCCAGTTTGCGTAGATGTACAAGGTCACCTTGAGCATAACGCAAATATAAACATCCCCAATCATATGACTCACCCACGAACTCCTCTAAATAAGAAATTACCAGAAGCCCTTCCTGATTTGCCTCAAGGGAATGCTCAGGCTGGGATGACGAAACTACAGACAGAATCCTTAAAACTTCATCAATATCTGATATGATTCAATAATTTTAACTGAAACCTCAATGAAAATAATTATTGAAGGCAGGATCGTTTATGGTAGTGGGATTCCGAATGTATAATCTTGATGTTGTTAAAATTTGGATGATGCCCAGTTTCTATACTATGTTCAGTTAAAGCGCATGACTGTTTATTAAGTTTTATAAAATTCTTATGTTGAGTTACCCTGTCTTTAGTACTCTAGATGTCTGTCCATAATACACTTGGTCACAATTGTTGCGAGAGATCTTGTATACTATGTTAGATTTTTTCATCCTTATATTGCTATTGTAAAAATATTATTGATTGTGAATCTATATTCATAATCTAATGTTTTTCTCATTTATTTAAAAGTTTTCATTACAACGGGTGGTATAAATTCATAACCAATTCGCGATTCTCCAATTCTGCCTTTAGCTCTATCACTTTCAAGTCCCACACCTGACACCAATGTAATGTTTTTCTTATTTATTTAAAAGTTTTTAGAACAACGGGTGGGATAAATTCATACACACGGTAGTTCTACTCACTTAATTTATTCGTTCACTAAACTATTCACTACTGTATATTTACTTAGACTTAATTTATATTTATTTGTTTACTGTTTACTTCACGAGATCAAATTATAAACTAACTTCTCCCGCTGGTCGGAAGTCTTTATATATTAAGTGTGCCCTTTTTTCTGGATAATTCTAGATTGCGGGTCACACAAAGATAATCGCCTCCCCGTAATTGTCTAGATAAGACTGGAAATGTCTAGCTAAGGATAGTCAAAAAAATTAATGGTAAACAGTTCGAAGAAATCCCTGTGCAATCGCCAGAATTTTAACTTGCATACATGGTTTAAACAGAATCGGATTCAGGGTATACACTAGTGTGCTATTCCGTAAGTTTCCCCCTCCTTAAAAGGTAGTTCCTCCTGGAACTTCTGTGTAGTCGGAACTGGATATTTAAATCGGCAACTGGACCCATCTCTGCATTTTCCAGTCTTATGGAAATAACGGCACCGGCTTCAACGGGTACCGATAACGAGGGGTAAAGCTGCAAATTAATATGTGGACACCGATATCTTGGAAGATCACCTCTATCATGTTCCTGATGACTTGCCAATCTAACTGATTGCTCTCTATCCTAGGCATTGCTAGTTTCTCCACATGGGATTCCAGCACATGATCTCGAAGGCTTCGTAGCGCTTCCCACACATCCCGGTAGTGGATCTATCTGGAATTTCATTTCTAGTTACCAAGTTGAAGACGTACCGCGAATTATGTTTGAGTGTCAGTGTCTTGCCAGCGGCTGGTATCTGATCTTTATGTTTATCTAATTGTCCAAACTTCTTTCGAAAGACGGTTGCCAACCCTCGTGCGTGTTTGTTAATGGCGGACATGTTATGTGCCGGGAGCGTGAACAAATCTTGACTTTGTTCTGTAGTGACTCCGTATCAAGCTTTCCCGGAACCTCCGTATGCGCCCATAAATTCTTCGAAGGTTGGGTCAGACTGTTGTTGTAGATGATTCACGCCTTCTTCATCACGGTCTCCTTCGAATGGCGCTAGTCGGTTCTGGTGGACTACTCTCGGTTTTCCATTGGGGATCTTGCTATACGATAGATGATGTAGTTGATCTCCTTCTTGATTGAGTATAGACCTTCCCATGACTTCTGTAATTCTGGAGAAAATGCTCTTCTCTTTGTCGGGTTGTGTAAAAATAATTTGTCCTCTTCTTTGAAGCCGCCTTCTGTGGCCTACGTATCGTACCGCTTTTACATTCTGTCGCTGGCAACCTGAAAATTCGTTCGAACCAATTTGTGCACATCGTCCATCCTTCTTCTCAATTGGGTCACGTAATCTTCTCCTGCTAGACCTTCGCCAGGCCGACTACTAAATTCCAGGTCACAAGGAAGCCTCATTTAACGTCCAAATAGAATTGTCGTAAGACTGTCACCCGTCGATAAGCCAACGCAAATGGGGAAATATACTGGTCCCAATCTCTCTGATGGCTGGAAACTACTTTGGACAGGTATTTTCCAATGGTCCTGTTCATTATTTCTACCATTCCATCTGATTGTGAATGCAACCCTGTTGTCCTGGTCTTCTTCATTCCCAGCTTCTCCCAAATTTCCTGGAATACGTGGCTCTCGAAATTTCTTCCTTCATCGCTGTGGACTTCCAATGGCACACCATATCGGCTGATAAATTCTTTCACAAGTACATCCGCGACAGTTGTGGCCTCTTGATTCGGGATCGCGTAAATTTCCACCCACTTTGTGAAATAATCCATTACTACCAGGATGTATTTACTACCACTTTCTGTCGTCGGAAATGATCCAGCAATGTCTAAAGTAATCCTTTCGAAAGGGCTTCCAACATTATATTGTTTCATGGGTGCCTTTCTCTTGCGATGTGGTCCATTACTCGTGGCACAAGTCAAACATTTCTTACGCCAGTCCTTCGGATCGTCGGAGCTGTTCATGCAATAAAACCTTTCACGGACTCGCTGAAGAGTTACCTTCACTCTCAGATGGCCTCCCGATGGACTGTCATGTAACTTTCTCAGTACCTCTGCTACTCTCGTTCTCGGGATAACTATCTGTCTTCTCTTCTCGGTACCATCATTGTTCTCAAGGATTGATTTCAACAGGCCTTCTTCCAGGACAAGGGAGTCCCACTGGGCCCAATACGCCTTAAGTGGCGGTGAAAATCTTGACACTTCTTGCCAGATAGGTCGCCGATTCTCTTCTTTCCATTGCCAAATCTTCTTTAGGTGAGGATCATTCTCCTAATCTTCTCTGATCCTGGTGGTTGACCATTCTTGGTAGACTACTGTAGTTCTTGAAACTGCAGCTTCTCCAGATTCCGCCTTGTTGCAGTTAGAAAAGTCTACGGTGCATGACCGTCTAGACAGAGAGTCGGCTTTTCGGTGATTCACATTAGCTCGAGGCTCACCCCTGTCTGATTTCCCCTGTGACTGGATTTCTTGGGTTGCAGGAGTCTTGGGACGCTTGGACGGGCTGCGTACGTGCTTTAGCTAACCACTTTTCCTGCATTTGATCTTCGGTCTCTTGTCTGCCATACCTTTCAACAAGTTGACGATCTGGTCAAGTCTGTCACCTTCTTCCTGCATGGTCCTACCTTTGTTGTATCCCGAAGCCGTCGTGGCTGCTTCGTATTCAAGAGCAGCTGTCAATGCGTCAATTAATGTTTTGGGATGGGCTAAACGAAGCGTCCTCTGCATATCGGGGTCACATAAGCCATCAATAAAGGCCTGGATACCCAGACATTCCATCATGTTCTCTGGTGCTGATGGATAAGCAAATCGAACTAATCGGGCAATATCCACTTCATACTCTTGAAGGGCTTCGTCACGTTTCTGCCTTCAGTTCTTAAGCTAGGATTGGTACAAATGTTCTAGATGTTCATGGCCAACCTCTTCTTTAGCTGCTCGAAGTCATCCGCTTCTTCAAGTGGTATCGTCTTGTACATCTATGGCATTTTCTCGAAGCGCGATAGTTAAGTTCACTGCTTTCTCCTTATCGGACCAATTATTGACGATTATTGACTCTAGCGGCTGCTTCAAACTGTTTTACGTTAGTGGTCCACGACGTCTTTCCGTTGAACGTTGGGGCCTTGACTCGGGTGAAACTGCTAATGTCTTCTAACGTAAGGTGTGTTTCTGGCTTGCAAGGTTTTGTTTGCTCGGTCTTCGTTTCTTCCGCTGGTGTGTCTTGAGTTCTTGAATCTGTCATCTTTCTTTCTAACTCCTTGATTTTCTCGTCCATCTGGTTTTCCATCATTGACATCTTATTCTCAAAATCCGATTATAGAGACGAAATTTCACTTTCGACGTCAGCGGCAATGTCATTTTTCATTAATAAGATATCGGCAGAAATATTGTCCATGTTAGCAGAAATAACGTTTTTCACATTCGTTGAAATTTTCTCTTCCATGGCAGAAATATCGTTCTTCATATCACAAATTGACGATATCAAGGTGAAAGTCTCGTCTTTGAATGATAATGTTTCTGGATCGAAGCCATCACTTACCAGTGCTACTTTGAGTCTTTCTACTAACTCACTTCTCCAATTCTGCCTTTAGCTCTGTGACTTTCCAGTCACTTAGCCTCTTGGCCATTTTTACGTAACTATTTATTTATATTACCCCACATTTGACACCAATGTAATATTTTTCTGATTTATTCAAAAGCTTTTATTATGTAATAATCAATCAATAGATTCCACTATGATCCTACATAAAATTCTATCACCACTTGTAATAACCAAAAAAAACTCTGCTGTCCAAAAATGTCCCGAATGGACCGAGAAGGCAGCGTAGCTGGCTGTCACCACCCACGTTTCCGTGGGAAACAGGAGTCGGCGGCTCCTGTAAGAAATGTCCGAAAGAGCTGGCTTCGGCCTCCGCTGCTACCAGTTGTCGTTGGTAATGAGAGGTCTTGTATTATGGGGTTACGTCAGTTAGAGGGGTGTGTTGAGGGAAAATTTTAGGTGTAGATCTTATGTGTATGGGTTAGGTATTCCTTCTCTCCTGGTTGAGTAAATAAATTAACCGATAACGATTTCTTAAACGAGTTTAATAAAAAAATATATAAGAAAAAATAAAAATAATTACACCAATTTACAAAGCGTCGGGAATACTCGTATATAGAGTCCCGTGTCTACAATTGAATAAAACCAGTGATAGGATCGAGAGAAAACTTGAGATATCCCCTTTAAGTCAACGCGAATGACTCGCAGAATAAAAGAAATTTGTTATTTTTTTTTAAAAATTAATCGTCAGAACCTGAATATTTTCGCGTACCCTAAATATGAACTGTGATATTAACAATTTAATTTTCAACCTCAAATGTGCTCCCTATTCCTAATTCATACGGTGAGATATCACCATTAAATATTCGTGTGCGATATGAACTACCATACTCCAATTAAATTATATAAACATAATATCATAGAAAGCGGGCTGGCAATGTTTATAACCTGACCAAACTACAGAAAAAAAATCATAATACACTGTTAGTATAATTTGAAATCAGACTTACCAATTCCCGGACTGGGTGTTCACCAAACGCCGACGGACACGATTCGCGTTTCGAACAAAAAGAAACCCTTTTAGAGCGCTTACAGTAGACGCTCCCTTGTAATCTGCTTTCCCTTTTCGAAAAAAAAATAATTATACCTGACTGCTAAAACACTACTTTAATTATAAATTACTATAACTCAGGACTCCTCAAAAACCGCTATTCGCGAAACCCCAAAAGAAAACTTGACCGTTCCCGACCGCGAGTTTTTACCAACTGCCCCTCATTTGTTACTTTTTCGAAGTTTCGGAATTTTTCCTTGCTCAGCAATCCTTTATTTTCTTTGTACCTGTTAGCTTCTGATTGGTGGAACTTATCGTTCGACGTAATTGTGTAATAGGTTTTTTACCTCGATTAACAATTGAATTTATTAGATTCCGCAAAATTTCTTTATTTTGACGCAATTATTATATCCGGTTAAAATATTATTTTTTTAATTCTTGCACCCAGACAGACGCTTAGATAAGTGGTTTTTTCATTTTATCGATGTGAACGACCGTTTTCTATAGTTTAAACGTTACAAAGTAAAAAGTAATTTGTTATACAGGATGATTCTTATTTTGGTATTTATTACAATTACAACATGTGCTATAAATTCATGCACACGGTTGTTCTACTCACTTAATATATATGTTCACTAAACTATTCACTAATTTATATTATAAAAACAGTATATTCACTTAAACTAATTTATATAAATACTTCACTACTGTTTATTTGCTTAGACCTAATTTATATTTACTTGTTTACTGTTTATCTCACGAGATGAAATTATTAACTACCTTCTCCCGCTGGTCGGAAGTCTTTATATATTAACCACTACACCAGTGTACTATTTCGTAACAATAAATTAGTTTGATTTGGTTTTCATGTTTAAAAACGTTTAGAATGTTCATTGAGATCTATATATATGGAATCGTTATATATTTTTTAGGATCAGCTTCTTGATTATCATCATTATTATTTCTGAGTATTTATTTTTGTAATCTGGTTTTAAAAATAAATTTTTTAAGTAGTTGTGGTGGATAAGAGTTATTTATGAAAATTTCGTACAATTTTTTTAGTTTTTTTGTAGTAATCTTGAATGACAGATTTTTTATCTAATTTTTCATACTCAGAATCAAATTGAATTGAATGTTATTTTAGTATTTCCATATTTATAGGAAATATAGTAAATATCATTAAAAACAGATAATTCCCTATGTTTTGGGGTGATTTTCAACCAACTTCTTGCTTTAGAAACTTTAGAAACATGAAAACCTCTCACATCAACATTTTTAAATTCTTATAGATGTTGTGGTAATGAGTTCAATATATATATATATATATATATATATATATATATATATATATATATATATATAATTTGCTAATATGAAATAAAATTATTTTATTTTCTTACATTTTCTTTTATCCTTAAGTTTACTATTCTTCAATATTTATAAACACATAATAATCTTATTTCAGGGTGATAAGTTTCAATACGGAAACTGTTAGATCAACCTATAATCTTGTAAGTTATTTTGGTTGCATAACTCCAAGTTTATTTTTATTATGGATTATATCTTTTTTATTTTTAATTAAGTTAAAGCATTTTCAGAAACAAAACAATAATAAGATCATTTATCAAATAAATCTGGAAGATATTCATAAACATAGACATAAAAAAATCATTTGAATAAATCAAATCAAAATATTTTACGAAGTGTATATCTGTGATTATTGAAATTGAAATGTTAATTGTCATATCTCTTTGAAAGAAACCAATATTTATAATGTAGTCGTATACCTTTTTTATGAATCAAAGTATTATATTCATATGAAATATATTCATATTGTCCTTTCATACATAGGAACACACTCAAAAGTATTCGCAAAAACTAGGAAACGTTTCCTATTAAGGTGAGTAGAGTTTTAGGTTAAGTTATCAAAATTCAAGAAAATCCCTACTAACTAACTATTCTAATATTTACAAATTTCTTTTCAGATAGTCCTTCACCAAAGTTTATTTTTGAAGTTCACTACCATGCCAGAAAGATTAGAGTTAGTTTGCTTACGTACCAAAATTGTGAAGTGGAAATTGTGATTTGTTAGTTTATATGATTGATTTTCGAAACTTATGTTTTATTCAGGTATGTCATTTAATTCATTTTTTTAACAAATTCATAGGAAGACTTTATTAATTTTTTATGAAAAGGAACAATGTTTCCTCTAGCAAGTATGATTGTCGACTCCCCTCGATCAAATCTGTCACATGCTTTTATAGGAACGCCATCCAAAACATTCTTGATGTCGTAATTTTCATTCAAATTTTGACTTTTCTCGATATACGAGTCGAGTCAAAAGTAATCATTTTATATTCGAATTTCAGAAAATATTTGCATTTGAATAAACTGGTCACATATTCATGCTCTCCATATTTATTTTCACATTTGGTGCAAAACTCAATGTTTTCTTTCAGACCGTTACTAAAAAATTCATCTTTTTCACGATACTTGAATACACTTTTCGCTTCTTAATTCTAGTTAACAAGCTGTACAATTTCTATAATTATGTTCCACACATAATCTTCCTTCCATTATTATCAAATTTTTGTTCGAAATGTTCTTATGTAAATATTAAATTTTCCTTTTCAATGGAAGCTATATGAAAATCCTGAAATGTCACATTTTCATTTGGATAAAATTCCTATTAAACGAAATAAAACCAAACATTTTTGTATAAAACATTTCGATAGATGTTTTAACTAAATGTTTACATCTTTTCTTGAAGCTTTTAAAGTAAATTATTCAATTTCCGGACAAATCTATAGACAGAAACATGACTCCCTTTGATTTTTATATGTCTGAAAAATATCTTTTATATTTAAAATTTCTGATCTAGTTCAATTATCTTGTTATACTTTAAGTTTAAAGATCAAATTAGTCTTTACAAAAGGTTTATTTCTAGACTTTATACTTTTGATAGTCTGAGCTAATCAAACTGAATTTGTAATTTTATAGTCTGTTTCGACAAAACATCTGAACATTTCTTGTTCATTTTATTACTGAATGTTTCTTGAGAAAACTTAGTTTGTTTGTTATATGGTTATTGTCTCTGTTATTGTTATCTAGATCTAAATAGATATTTTGTAATCCATAACATTTTAATATGTTGATATTGTTTTATTCCCTATTGAACATATCATCTCAATATATATATATATATATATATACATATATATATATATATATATATATATATATATATATATATATATAGATAACATGGATAGCATGATACAAGAAATAAAAGGACAGGACAAGATGTAATGTAAATATGAATGACAATATAAATATAAATGATGATACTATAGAGCAGAAAATATGTAATAAAATGGAAAAGGAAATTGACGAAGTAAAAATCCAAAGTTTATTGGAGATTAAAGAAGTTGAGAAGGAAATTGAAGAAATACAGTCTATAGAAGTACAAAGACAAACAAAAGATGGTATGATAGATATTAATTTACAGAATCTAGGAAGTGAAGAAGTTATGAAATTTTATGAAAAAAATATTTATTGGAAAATAAAAGAATTAGATGATAATATAGTAAAACAAATCGTGACATATGGTAAAAGAAATAATAATTATAAAAGGGGGAAACAATTTAATTGGGAATAAAAGGAAATGAACAAAAGATTACAAGAAACTGTAGAAGAAACCACAAAACAAAATGCCGGACGAATAATGTATACAGAAAATATCGAAATAAGAGTGAAACTTGACAGAAATATGAAAATAATTGATCCAAGAGTTTTTATCAATATACTTGGAAATGAAATAATAGGAATTGAGATTATAGTGGATAAGAAAATAATTAAAAATAATTTCAATGATACGGAAGAATTTGAGATGCAAATTCTAATCCATTTTGGGGAAGAAAGTACAGAAACAAGAATATATGATGAAGATAATGAGATAGTGGAAAATTTGAACAAATCTAGGAAACCGAAAGAGAATCAAACAATAAGAGAAAAGAATAGGACGAAGTTTAGGAAAAGAAAATAAAATTGAATTATATGAAAGGATTATAGGAATGAAATTTAGAGAACGAAAAGGAATTGTACATGGTAAGGAAGGGATATAAAAACGATGTGTAAATAAAATGTTTATGATTAACAAATAATATTTTAAAAACATATGTGAATAGAAATTATATAAACAGGTTTTGATAATATAAGAAATGATAGACATGTTGATATGAATTATGGAAATGAAAATAGAACTTACAGAAATGAAAAATGAATATATGGAAATGGAGATAAAATTGATGACAACAAGTATTTTAAGAATAGAAGAGATATTAGAAACTTTGATAGAAGAAATGATAATGAAAATAGAAATGAAATTAGGCAACAACATAGATGGACAGGAAGAGATAATTACATTTATAGGAGCAAATGGGAAAGAAGTTGATATGTAAGCATAGTTGATAAAGAAGTTAGAAACAGACATAGTTATTGATAAATTGATGAAATATAAGGAAATAATTGATTTTGAAAAGATAGATATAATTAAATGGTAAAAGAATTGAATTTGAGGAGGTAAATATGGAAGTATTGGCAATTGAAGAGGATAATAAGAAGATATGGAATATAAAAAGGAGTGGAATTATGGAAGAATTGGAATTAATGAGTGGAAATAAGGAATATGAAGAGAAAGTGAAGAATTTGATAATGAAATATGAGGGATTAATTGCAAAAGAAATGAGAATTACAAATAATTATGTGCGTGAGATAGAAGGAATAGAAGATATGAAAAGGAATGGTAATTGGACAGACTGTAATAAAGAATATTATGAATTTATAAATGAATTATTGAAAACGTATGAGAGAAGAATGTCGAAGAAACCGAGGGTGCTTAATTAAAATATGGATATAATAAAAGTGAAGAATATTGAGAAATTTTAAAGCAAAATCATATCCAGTCCATGTAAATTGTTTAGGCAGAGTAGAACAGAGTTGGAAATATTACAGATCATAGAAGAAATTATCAACATGTATATAGGAAATTTTAGAATAACAAAGGATAGTATGTTACGCGAAATTTTCAAAAATAGATATATTAGAGTTAATAAGTTTTACGGGAATTAGGGGCAATAGTTTAATTTGATTGAAGATAAGATTTTAGAAATATGTTAATAATCATTTGGAATATATTACTATGTTTTACTAAGATACTAGTATAGTATTTGGCAATTTTGAAAGATGAAATTATAATAATATACAAGAATCGATTTGTCATTCTTTTATTACGGGGATTTAATACAGTTCCTCTATTTAAAATTTAAAAGAAACATTAAAATAAGAAAAATTATTTATATTTGTATGCAATACTTCCGATACACACTGTATTATATGTTTAATCAATAATTTTGAAAGATTTGGTATACAAATCAAATTTGACATTTTAATTTCTGATGACATTTATGCAGAATATATCTAATGATAGATAGATCGTATTACGATTCGGAAAATATATTTGAAATTTCAAAATACAGATGTCTCTGCTAGCAGAATTACAATTGTAATAAGAGAAATCAAATTTCTCTTTGTTATTGGGAAAGATAAATTAGTATTTTCTTTAAATAAAGAATTTTTCGTAACCACAGGAGAAGAGATTTATTTATTTGACTAAAGTTTAGGTAGATGAATTTGAAATCCCCACGAGACAACATCATAATAAGAGTTCCCTCAAATTTTTTGAGAATATAGTACAAATTGTATAACTATACAATCAGATCATAAAGCCATACATTATAAAGCCAGTGCGTGCATAATTCGTAGAAGAATTGCATCGTATACAGTGTAAGTGGTTCCAGTTTCTAAATTATATATTTAGAAAGTTTGCAGAATTCTAGATACGTTTAGAATACGTACGAGTTTTTCTGTTCCTAGTTGGTGAGTCTAGTCCAGTTTTTAAAGTATTTCTCGAGAATTAACAGGCCTTTTTGAATATATTTCAAAAATAGATGCATCTATATGACAATTTGAACTAAACCAAAATTAACGTTGCACATATAAGATTTTACATCAAGTGTGAAAATTTTTTGAATAGACAATTCGAACGGAAAATTGCGTTATTTGACATTGATACACGTCAAGTGTAAATTAGACGAATTGAACTTTTATTAAAATATTTAATTAAATGATTTCTAACATAGGTTGTTCTAATATTAAGGTTGGTAGAAAATACTATATTTGTTTCTTTTATGATATTTTTGGGATACAATAATTATTTTTGTAATTTTGTTATCTGATAGTATAATATATAATTTTGATTCCAACTCACTGTAGTACTCATTCCGTATCTATTTTCATTGTATTTAACTTTTTGCATTCTATAGAAATTTTGATCTAATCAGTAACATTTGGTTAATTTCCAGTGACAGTAAAATCGTAAATGTCATAAGATAATTCAAGTGCCTTTTATTATATTGAATAAACAGTTATCCGAGATTCTGAATATAGAGTAATATTTAATTTGGAGAAGACGTGAAAAATATAAAATTTGAATTATTATTATCACAAGAGTGATTAATTCGATTGTGAATGAATTTATCTTTTAAAGTACAAAGATGAATATTTATCTTAGCCGGGCTTTGTTTGACAACTACTGTCAAAATTAAATTAGGTTACATACACTGCTAAATGTGTGTTTGCAATAGTGTCGCTACAATCTCAGGTTGTGAAAACTTTTGACGAATAATATTTCATAATGTTATATTCATATATCCATTAAAATATAACTATTGAAACTATAAAATTACAATTAAGGTATAGAGAGATATATAATAGTTTGTCACCACAACGTGGGGCAAATATAAAACGATATTGAGAAATATTCCAATATATATATATATATATATATATATATATATATATATATATATATATATATATATATTGGATTGTTCTTGGGTATAGGTTTCTTGTGAATAATACGAAAATTTCATAACGTTTCGCCCATCATAGAAGGCTTTATCAAAATCTGTTTTATTTTGTGGAACAGTATACCTACGAGTGAAAAGAATTAAAATGAAATTTGGTAGCTTACAATGAAGACATTCAAAATTAACAATTAAAAATTAAAAGTCAAAAATTAAAAGGTTTTCCAGATCACATGCAGGAATAAAATTTTGAAATTAAGTTTTATTATGGTACGTACCTCGATGTTTACATTTTAATGGTACAATTAGGAATGGAAAGAATGAAGGTTCTATCATTGTTTTCGTTTTTTTAGTTTTTCAATTGCGGAGAGATAAGGTGTATATTAATTATTAAAATGGAATATACGAGGTGGTCATAAAAATTGAAATAACATTCATTGTTTATTTATAGTATTAAGTTGTGATAAATATGGCTTAAATGATTTGTGTCTTGTTTATCATTGACAGTATGCTGTTCCTTTTTTATGTAAATCATTTCTTTCATCAAAAGTTTTTGGTAATTGTTATCTTGTGCTAGAATTTTAGTATTTGAAAAGTTAAATTCGTGTTTTTGACTAGATTCATGTTTATGTAAAGCTGTTGAGGCATTTTTAGTGTATTTGTGTCCGTTTAGCCTGCTATTAAGGTATTGTGTAGTCATTCCTATGTACTTATTGGGGCAATTTAAGCAGGGTATTGAGTAGACGACATTCGATTTCATTTTAGTTGGAACTTTACTTTTCAATGATGTGAACAAAGAATGAATGTGAACAATCATACGACAAGAAAACAGTGAAGAACTTAAAACAAAATGGTATACCAAAAACACTTGGTCGGGTCGCTACCTAAACTATAATTCCCACCACCCAAATTCACAGAAAAACAGTGTTATCATAAATTTAACCGACAGAGCGCTAACTCTAACATCACCCGAATATAGATTCTATATCTCAAAGAAAGTAAAAAAGGTTCTTTATGAAAATAATTTCCCTACAAAGTTAATAAACAGAATCATAAATCAACGTACACACAAATTATATAATAGTAACATACCTGATAAAAAACAGATAAATGATAAAAGCAAAACAAAATATATTGCTATGCCATACACAGCAGAATTATCAGAAAAAATGAAATATATCTTAGGTAAGCATGATATCATTGTATGTCACAAAGCACAACATCTATTATCATCTCTGTTCACATCATTGGAAAGTAAAGTTCCAACTAAAATGAAATCGAATGTCGTCTACTCAATACCCTGCTTAAATTGCCCCAATAAGTAAATAGGAATGACTACACAATACCTTAATAACAGGCTAAACGGACACAAATACACTAGAAATGCCTCAACAGCTTTACATAAACATGAATCTAGCCAAAAACACGAATTTAACTTTTCAAATACTAAAATTCTAGCACAAGATAACAATTACCGAAAACTTTTGATGAAAGAAATGATTTACATAAAAAAGGAACAGCATACTGTCAATGATAAACAAGACAGAAATCATTTAAGCCACCTCGTATATTCCATTTTAATAATTAATATACACCTTATCTCTCCGCAATTGAAAAACTAAGAAACATAAACCAGAATACTTACTCAAAAAGAAAAAAACGAAAACAATAATAGAACCTTCATTCTTTCCATTCCTAATTTTACCATTAAAATGTAAACATCGAGGTACGTACCATAATAAAACTTAATTTCAAAATTTTATTCCTGCATGTGAGCTGGAAAACCTTTTAATTTTTGACTTTTAATTTTTAATTGTTAATTGTGAATGTCTTTATTGTAAGCTACCAAATTTCATTTTAATTCTTTTCACTCGTAGGTGCTGTTCCACAAAATAAAACAGATTTTGATAAAGCCTACTATGATGGGCGAAACGTTATAAAATTTTCGTATTATTCACAAGAAACCTATACCCAAGAACAATCCAAAAAAGATAAATATATAATGGTTTAAGAAATACTACAAATATATATATATATATATATATATATATATATATATATTAGTGTTTTTAAATGAAACTCAAGGTCTCTAGTTAATTCCACAATATAATTATATTGGAATTAACTAGAGACCTTGAGTTTCATTTAAAAACACTAATATGATCATATTCCACGAAGTAAGGGTCGAGACAGTCAATTTCATATATATATATATATATATATATATATATATATATATATATATATATATATATATATGCGGTATGCTAATTGGATCTGTGAGTTTATTGCCCATTTTGATTTGTGCTTTTGTGTCTTATATTGTCTAAACATTATGTTAATCGATTTTTCGTTCTTTCGTCTCATTGTATTCCATATAAAGGAAGAAATTTTAAAGGAAAAAAGCATAAAATAGAACGATCCGCGACTAAATAAAAACTTTCAATTGTTAAGCATTAATTTTAAGCAGAATTTACATCACATAATGTTAAAAATCATATTTCCAATTGTTTTCCAAATTAATAAAATAGGTATATCAAAAACTTTGGGTGTTGCGATAAGTAATCAGGTATAAATGTTATCTATGAAATAAATGGAATAATCAATAGGTACTTACTGTAAATATCAAAATTGTTAAAAATAAATATATAATGTTCAAAATCATGATTAATGAACATCAGCATATCTAATAGATATCTATTTAAAATACTTCCATATATATTTATTTTCTATAACTCTCGAAAACTTATCATCAAATATAGTTATGATTAGATCTTCATTTGTTTCATTGGTTATATTTTGTAAATATTCAGTTTGTAGTAGTTAAATAATATTTTTGAGAGAGATTCAGATTATAGCTCCAAACTAATAGACAATAGGTGATGATTAATACTGTCGGAGTTATCTGGATCCAGTGCCTACCTTTAGAAAATAAAAATGAAGTATACTGTCCATCATAACTTTTCAATCTGTGTGAACACAAATTGCGGGAATCTACGTAATTGCCAGCATCTAGATATTGTTATATGAATGTCTTGATCATACATATCGGTATCTATGCTTGGAGGATAAATGATACAAGCTTTTTGTATAAACAGTTTAAAAGTTACGAATTAATTTATTGAGATAATAATGATAAATAAATACACATACTAGAACGTATCGTAAGGTTTGGTAGCGTATGTTTCATATACATTTACCCAACCGTCATGGGTATGTTTTTTCAGATCTTTTTCAATACTCAATGTTTCGTTCAATTCCAAATATTGAAAATCATCAGGTTTCAGTGTAGGCCACCATGAGATTCCCAAAACGTCAGTGTGTTGAGACACTGGGTTCCTAAAATAATGATAAAGTCAGAAGAAATATCTGTTGATAGAACTTTTCTTATTATGTTATTCAGAGATAAAGTATTGTTAAATATAAGAATAATACTTGTTTAATGCATTTTTGTAAGTATATAACATGTTTTTCAACCATACTAGAACAATTATTTCGAGTAATGCAATCGATCCTCATTTATATTTGGACCGTATTTTAAGGCAGTGACTAGGAAACATTGTAAATTTGGCCAGAGTGAATTAATAAAAAAAACAGGGGAGACAGTCAGCTTCAGGAGACAGTTAATTCTCAACTGTGTGCAGTACTAATCACCGTATAATACTGAACATCAGTAACTTCGTGATCGACATCTACTTTTTCCTTAACAGAAATCAATAGAATATTAACGTTTTCTATTCAAGTTGTTGATTATTTTTTACATTTTTATCAAATCTGGAATCATTGATTGGGTTAGGATTTTATCTATAATTAATAATCACTCATAAATATCTTCAGCTTCAATAAATCTGTTTTATACCAATTTTGTTGGGTTGCTTCGAAAATGGTAGTGCCCAATTACTACTTTCCAAGTGATTAGACACGGTATAGATTAAAATAGTAGTTGAATCTACACCATTAGAGAGCTGTGTTATTAATCAAACTCTAATCGGTTCATTCGATTATTAACAATTCACAACAATTCCACCAACTGTACTTTTATCTGTTTGACAGGATTTTCTATAACACAGCGTTATTTTTATCCGCCCCAGTATATACTTCTTCAGAAGTCACTTTATAAATATATAAAAAAACGATAAAATCTTTGAAAGGCCAGTGGCGCGTCAATTTTATTTATAAATCAGATTTATTATCAAACATTATTTATTTATCAAGCAGAGCTTTGTTGATATTTTTTGCTGAAAGAAGTAAAGCGTGTGATACAAAGCCGTTTTCATTCCCAGCCTGCAAAATTATTACTAGTCTTTCCCTCAAGCATGGCGCATTTAAGACACAATGTTCTGAAATCTCTGCCCAACCGCGTTAAACGACATCGTGACTGTCGAACCACGTTTCATCTAAATAATCTATATTTCTATCTCCTTCTCTATAACTTAAAATCAATTTTAAATTATACACATTCGACTACCTAATTTTTTATACTTAAAACCACATTCTATTAAAACTTGTCGAAGTGTTTCTAATGATTTTTATTTAAAATCGTCAAAATCTTGACATTTTTTAGATTCCTTTTTCGTTTCTTATCATACTCAATCACAACGTCTCGTTTAATTACCAAATAAATTGTGGAATAAATAATTTTTGTTAATTTGCATATTCTTATAATAATTTCACCTTGATCTGAATTGACAGTTTCAGCTTTTAAGCATGAATGCATATTTAAAATTGTTCTGTCAGCTGATAGTATTATCGCACTATCTGGCAACTCTGCCAGTGAGTTTGGGTAGGGAGCAATGGGAGAACAGCTGACAGTCATATCACTCTGGGTTGAGCGGTGATATTGTGAATTTATGCTGAACGGTACCTAATAAAACATATGAATACTATTTGAGATGTTTAAGTGTATGAACCCTAGTAACAATAATTACTAACAGAACATGGTGGCAGCTGGTGCACTTTTTCATCTTGAAAGTGTGATATTATAGATGATTTAGTGTGTATTGTAAAAGTTACACGTTGACGCGACGCGCAGTACTACGTCGGTCGTGGTAGTTCATTGTTCAATCATACACGTACATTGAAAGAAAATAATAATAAATAAAATGCCGGACCCAGATCCACATCAAGCAGTTTCAGCTACGATTAACATGCCTGTTCATGTAAGTCCACCTGAAAAATTTACGTTATCATCATCTAATGTATGGCCGCAATGGCGAAAAAGATTCGAGAGGTTTATGTCGGTATCTGGACAAGATACAAAACCTGAAAAAGACAAAATCAACATATTGATATATTCAATGGGAAAAGAGTCGGAGGAAATAGTTCTACAATTTCCAACAACTCCTACTACATACGATGACATGTTACAAAGTTTTGAAAACCACTTTATTCCTCGTCGTAACGTTATATTTGAACGTTTTAAATTCAATTCCAGAACTCAGAGACAAGGTTTGCATTAATTGGCAGAGAATTGCGAATATGGAGGCCTTAAAGAAGAATTAATCAGAGATCGAGTCGTGGTAGGAATGTTGGATACTAAAACCAGCGAACGTTTGCAGCTACAAAGTACTTTGTCCTTGAAGGATTGCATTATAGCGGCTAAGCAAGCCGAAATCCAAGCGACTCAAACACGAGAATTACGGAATCAGTATCAGCAAAGAGCCAAGGTCGGAGTTCAGTGCATGGACCGAAGCGACGTTGCCGGATCAGTCCAGTGAACTGAAAATACCAGGAAAAAGAATATTCAAGGCAAAATTTTTATGTTTTGCGGACCGTCACCTCATGTAAGGGAATTATGTCCAGTAAAACAATCGCAGTGTAACAAGTGCAAAAAGTCCTGCGTATGCCTGTCCAGTAAATATCCAAGGAAAAATAAGGTCCGAACATTACAGTTTGATATGTCTAACAATTTTGATTCAGATGAAAATGATTTTAATTATTTTGTCGGTCCCATTCATGTAAATGATATCGATGCACATGAATTGTTAATTTCTTTATATGTTTCTGAGCTAAATACAAATTTTAAATTTTTAGTTGACTCTGGAGCGGATATTTCTTGTATTCCTAGTTCTTTGGTAGCTAGAAATTTATTAAAACGGTTATATAGTACCCAATAAAGAGTTTCTGGTCCATCTGGAATTAAATTGGAGGTGCTAGGAACATTTACTATCACACTTTGTCTCAATAATGATATTTCAAATACTCAACTATTTATCATAAAAAAACTTAACTAAGCCTATTCAAGGTAGGAGTGCTATTTTGGACCTAAAACTCTTACAAGGTAACGATAGAGTTTCCTTAAATAAAATATATACCAAAGATAAAGTTTTAAAAAACATTCCGGCAATATTCGGTAATGTAGGAACATTTAACACAGAAATGGAAATTAAATTAAGAAACTGTGTAAAACCATATGTGCAATCTACTCCTAGAATAGTTCCTATTCCATTACTCAAACCGTTAAAAGAGGAGCTTGAACGTTTATTAAGCTTAGAAATAATTGAACCGGTCGATCACCATACTGATTGGGTCAGTCCCATTGTAGTTGTAAGGAAAGGACCTAAAATTAGACTGTGTGTTGGCTACACACAACTAAACAAAGCTGTCCTTCTCTCTTATTTTCCTATAAATAATGTTGAAAGTATTTAAGCTAGAATAAAAGATAGTAAATATTTTTCAAAACTCGACAACACCTCTGGGTTTTATCAAATTCGCCTAAATAAAGAGTTTCAACCACTTACTACCTTTATAACACCTTTCGGTAGATATTTATTCACAAGAATTCCTTTTGGCATAACTTGCGCACCAGAATATTTTTCGATATTATTGAACAAAAATATTAGCCGGTATGGACGGTGTAGTTAGTCACATTGATGACATCTTAATACATGCTTCTACTCTAGAAGAACATAATAATATTTTAAATGAGGTTTTAACAAGAATTCAAGCTGAAGTCATTACGTTAAACAAGGAGAAATGTGTATTTTGTGTTCAAAAACTTCAATACTTGGGTCATGAAATCTCTAATAAAGGTGTTTCCATTGCGCCTGAAAGAATTTCAGCATTCACTAAGTTTCCAAAACCAACAAATGAAACAGAGTTATTGCAATTCTTAGGAATGATAAATTTTTCAAGTCGTTTTATACACAACCGTTCTGAAATTTTAGAACCCTTTACTTCCTTATTAAAGAAAAACGTTACCTTTCTAGGGGATACTCCTCAAAAACAGTCATTTGCAAAAATAAAAGAACTATTGCAAAATAGCCCTTGCTTAGCTTATTTTGACCCTTCAAAGCAAATTTCGATTTCAGCTGATGCTTCATCATTCGGACTTGGAGCTTGCTCATTTCAATCAAATGAAGGTAGCAAATAAGTTGTTGCTTATGCCTCTCGCTTACTCTCTCTCACAGAAAAAAGGTATGCACAAATAGAACGGGAAGCACTAGCACTCACTTGGGCCGCGGATAACTTCCAAGAATTTGTCACGGGTATACCCATAATTTTTGAAACTGATCACAAGCCGCTAGTCCAAGTGTTAAAATCAAAGCCTATCGATAAACTTACACCTCACTTACAAATATTTAGAATCAGCTTAATGAGGTATGATTATGAAGTACATTATACTCCGGGAAAAGAATTAGTTGTTGCCGATGCGCTCTCACGAAATTTTTGTGAAAATAGCAGCTTTCTAATGAAGACGAATAAGCAAGCGAAGTGGAAGCTTATGTGGACCTTATAGTTAATTCAATTCAGGTAAACCCTTATTTCATTGAGGAAATCAAAAATGAGCAAAATAAAGATCCTATTTGTATCAAACTAAGAGAATATTGTATTTCTGGTTGGCCTGAAAAAAATAAAATTGAAGACTATTTAAGACCCTATTATACTTACCGGTTTGAGTTATCCTATGCCCATGATTTATTAATAAGAAATGCCAAGATTTTTATTCCTAACAGTTTACAGTTACGATGCTTGGAATTTATTCACCAAGGCCACTTGGGTATTGTGAAATTTCGCGCACGAGCAAAAGCATCTGTTTGGTGGTTAGGTTTGTCCACCCAAATAGAAAATTTGGTACGAAACTGCCCTAGATGCATTGAAAATAGGACAAATCCTGTAGAACCATATATGAAGGTTATGTTTCCTGAACGTCATTGTCAGAAAATTTCTTTAGACTTATTTAAAACTAACTCCTGGTACTCAATTGTCACTGACTATTATTCACGCTTTTTTGAAATTTTCTAGTTAACTGCTATGACGGAATCGGTAATCATATCTAAATTAAAAGAACTTTTCGGTGGATACGGGATTCCAGAGGTAGTGCGTTCGGATAATGGTCCACAATGTAGCACCGAGTCTAGAATATTTGCTTGTCAATTTGATTTTGAACATATTACGAGTAGCCCTTATTTTGCCCAATCAAATATGTGTATAGAAGCTGCTGTTAAAGTAGCGAAAAATCTTCTCAAGAAAAATAAGTATCTGTTTAGCTTTATTAGCTTACTGAACCACACCCCTTGAGTGTGGATTTTGTCCTTCGGAATTATTAATGTACCGCAAATTAAGGTCTCCCTTGCCAGTTATTCCAGAGTTATTAGATAAACATACTAATACTAAATCAGTTTTTGAAAACGAGGGAAAACCTAAAGAAAAATCGGCTCATCAGTTTAATAAAAGACACCGGACCAGATCTTTACCTGATTTGTCTGTAGAGGACAGTGTTTGGATAATTGACTTAAGGTTATATGACAAAGTTGTTTCAATTCTAAATGAACCAAAATTCTATATAATAGAAACAAATTTTGGAAACTATAGGAGAAACCGTCATGACCTTATTCCAGCACCTTATCATACAGAACCTAAAATTACTCCAACGCTGCCTTTTCCAGACAATGATTTTATTACTCATAAAAGTGAATTATCATGTGGGGAAGATAGTGATAGGAAAAATTGTGTGGAGAATGGGGAATCGGTTTGTGATAAAGAGGAAAATAGGACAATCCCTCCTACAGAAACGGAACCTTCACTTTCGAAAAGAATTCCTCTACGCCCCGCATATTTAAAAGACTATGTATTATTATAAAAGCTATCCTTGAAACTCGCATTTGTGAAGAGGGAGATGTTCTGTCAGCTGATTGTATTATCGCACTATCTGGCAACTCTGCCAGGTGTGTTTGGGTAAGGAGCAATGGGAGAACTGCTGACAGTCAGATCACTCTGGGATGAGCGGTGATATTGAGAATCTATGTTAAACGGTACCTGCTAAAACATATGAATACTATTTGAGAAGTTTAAGTGTATGAACCCTAGTAACAATCATTACTAACAGAACAAAAACTACTTGTTAAACTTGAGTAATGCAAACCTTGATTTTTAAATTCCCAAAATTGTATCTCATTTTCATTGTTATTGATTATAATTGCATTATTACGATGTATTGCTTGATGGTAAGTTATAGAATCGTGGGATATTTATATACATATTTATTTATGTATTTATATCCTCGGTCTGGGGGACGTCTTATGCCTTGTAATATTCGAAAGCTTCTGAAAATCCCTAGAGCCAATTTCTTTTTTTGGCCCTGGCCTCCACTCCGGCCCCAGGGTGGGCCCTTAAAAATTTCGTGAGCCTGAGTTACTTCTCTGATCGATCATAGGCATCTGTAAGAGCGAAATTCTTTATAAACAAATACTACAAATGCATCATTTTGTTTGGAAATTCGTTTTTTAATTGTTTTTTATGAAGTAAATCAATACATTTTGATTTGAATATATAATACAAGGTCTTTCATCAATTATGTTTACTAATAATACATAGTGAGCATGGAACGCCTCAATTATTTCCGAAAGGGCTTGCACGATTTTTATAAATTTGGGTTTGAAAGGGTTTTGTAATATGGCCGATATTATTATGTGTAATATGGACCATTTGAAAGTGTTTTTGGAAATTTTCAAATTTTTCGAAAATATTTCATCCAATGGTTTGGTTGTGAAGCCTCTATCACACATCAAGCAGTATTACCGAGTTCTACAAAGCAGTGTATTTCATCAATAATTTGCATATCATCATAATTTTGAATTACATTATTAGCAGGAATTTTATTATTAATGTGAATATCGTCATTATTAAACAATTAATTATAATTATCATTTACCTCAAAAGGTCTCCAGAAAGCCATTTCATAAATATCACAAAACAAATCAAACGTAACTGTCAAATAATTAAACCACATTTGATAAAAACCTCGTAAATACTGCGAAATTATTCAAAAGAGGCGCGTGCTAATGTTCATCCTTTTTTTATAAAGTGATAACGACCTATATTCCATTTTGTTTGAAAGAACAGGTGCCGACTACATAGTTGACCGACGATTTGAAGAATGCTCATTAGCGACGTTGATATTCAAAAATGGGGTGTATGACCTGCGTTGTAGAGGTAGTACCTTTTGTTTGAATCGGTCGCTCCAAGACTCATAGACTGGAGGAGTGTTCGGACAACTGGTCCTCACAGGGCAGTCAGCTCTTACTATGGCTCCACGTGCCACACTCCGGTAACTGCATCGACCTGCAGGCCAAACTAGATAAGGGTAACCAGATATGGTGAAAAATTGTGTAGCAGCAGCTGGCTGCACAAAACTGACCATGGACGATAGTTTGAGAACCTTTAACGGCCATGAACCAGACAGCATACGGCGGAGTGGAATCCACAGAGTGGCGTTTTGTAGAGCGGTGCGGAAAGCAAGGAGAAACTACCGCAATATATTTTTTTCAATAAAAACAGTTATGGCAGTGAGGAACGTAGCAATGGCCCCTAGTCCGTGGCAGACCTTAAATAGTCAAGGGGTGCTAAGAATCCCCACGAGGACAAACACAAAAATAACTCAAATTAATTGTAGAAAACCAATGAAGATAGGCACATGGAATGTGAAAAGCATGTTCATGCCGGGAAAAATGCAAAACATACATCATGGAATGTGCAGGTTGGAAATAAATATGAGAATAAGTGAAACAAAATGGCCCAACAGTGGGAAAGTTCAATCGAACAATTACACTTTTTACTATTCTGGAAACGATGATCCCAAACACTATAATGGCGTCGGGATTATGCTGGATTCTGGAACGACTTGCTCGGTCCTTAATTGCGTACCACTTTCTGACAGGGCAATGATGATACAACTTAAGGCAACACCGAAAAATTTAAATATCATTCAAACATAAACTCCAACAGCTGATAAACCAGAATCAAAGAATACATCTTTCTACGCGGAAATAAAACAACTGTTGTCCCAAACCAGAAAGGATGAAACCACCCTCATCCTAGGAGACTTTACCGCAAAAGTAAGCAAAGGAAGATGCGATGACACTGTCGGGGAGCATGAACTAGGAATAAGAAACGAAATAGGCGATACATTAGTTCAATTCTGCCAAGAGGAGAAAATGTTTATCTCCAACAGTGGTTCCCCCCAAGACGCCTACATGGATATCTCCCCAAGACACACCAGACCATCCAATTAGAAACCAAATTGACTATATCCTACTACCAAAAAGATACAGAAATGGCATCCGCAATGTGAAAACTTACCCTGGTGCAGATGTGGAGTCAGATCACAATCCCGTAGTAGCTCAAATGCAAATTCGATCGAAAAAACTACAAAGAAAGTCATAAGAAAACCCAGCACGGCAGCCCTAAAAGACGAGGCAAAGAAGCAAATCATCTCTGATAAACTCAACAAACAACTGAGCAAAGCCAAAAAAATTATAGAGCCTGAATATACAATTGAGGAAAAAATAGAGCACACCTGGAGTCAGCTTAAAAATTCCATTTTAGACACGCAAGAATATATAACAACTGTAAACACCAGAAAACGGCATAAAGAATGGATGGCTCAAGAGATATTAGATTTAATGGACCAACGGCAACTCAAAAACACGCAAAAAAGAAAATACAAAGAAACTCAAGCACTCGTCAGGAGTAAAATTAGAAATGCCAAAGAAGCATGGATGATGGAGAGAAGTAAGGAAATAGAGGAGATGTACCAAAAGCATAATCTATTTAACATCTACAAAAGAGTTAAGAGGAAATTACAGGAAACCGTAAATCTTCAGCATATAGAAACATAGTAAATCAAGACGACAAGACAATCTTAGACACACAAGAACTGCAAGAAGTGTGGACAAATTATATTTATGATCTTTTCGACGACAATGGTCTCCCCTTTCGTAACCAACGTCAAACAGAAGTGGGACCAAATACAATAACTGCTTAAATAGAGAAGGCTTTGAAGGGAATAAAGAACGGCAAAGCCCCTGGACCAGACAACATATGTCCAGAACTTATAAATTGAGGAAACTAAAAAATTCTCACTAAACTATTTAATACCATCTATAAAAATGGATACATCCCTCAAGACTGGCTAATATCTACATTTGTCCCTATTCCTAAAAAACAGGAAACCGTAAATCTCCAGCATATAGAAACATAGTAAATCAAGACGACAAGACAGTCTTAGACACACAAGAACTGCAAGAAGTGTGGACAAATTATATTTATGATCTTTTCGACGACAATGGTCTCCCCTTTCGTAACCAACGTCAAACAGAAGTGGGACCAAATATAATAACTGCTTAAATAGAGAAGGCTTTGAAGGGAATAAAAAACGGCAAAGCACCTGGACCAGACAACATATGTCCAGAACTTATAAATTGAGGAAACTAAAAAATTCTCACTAAACTATTTAATACCATCTATAAAAATGGATACATTCCTCAAGACTGGCTAATATCTACATTTGTCCCTATTCCTAAAAAACAGGAAACCGTAAATCTCCAGCATATAGAAACATAGTAAATCAAGACGACAAGACAGTCTTAGACACACAAGAACTGCAAGAAGTGTGGACAAATTATATTTATGATCTTTTCGACGACAATGGTCTCCCCTTTCGTAACCAACGTCAAACAGAAGTGGGACCAAATATAATAACTGCTTAAATAGAGGAGGCTTTGAAGGGAATAAAAAACGGCAAAGCACCTGGACCAGACAACATATGTCCAGAACTTATAAATTGAGGAAACTAAAAAATGCTCACTAAACTACTTAATACCATCTATAAAAATGGATACATTCCTCAAGACTGGCTAATATCTACATTTGTCCCTATTCCTAAAAAACAGGAAACCGTAAATCTCCAGCATATAGAAACATAGTAAATCAAGACGACAAGACAGTCTTAGACACACAAGAACTGCAAGAAGTGTGGACAAATTATATTTATGATCTTTTCGACGACAATGGTCTCCCCTTTCGTAACCAACGTCAAACAGAAGTGGGACCAAATATAATAACTGCTTAAATAGATAAGGCTTTGAAGGGAATAAAAAACAGCAAAGCACCTGGACCAGACAACATATGTCCAGAACTTATAAATTGAGGAAACTAAAAAATTCTCACTAAACTATTTAATACCATCTATAAAAATGGATACATTCCTCAAGACTGGCTAATATCTACATTTGTCCCTATTCCTAAAAAACAGGAAACCGTAAATCTCCAGCATATAGAAACATAGTAAATCAAGACGACAAGACAGTCTTAGACACACAAGAACTGCAAGAAGTGTGGACAAATTATATTTATGATCTTTTCGACGACAATGGTCTCCCCTTTCGTAACCAACGTCAAACAGAAGTGGGACCAAATATAATAACTGCTTAAATAGATAAGGCTTTGAAGGGAATAAAAAACGGCAAAGCACCTGGACCAGACAACATATGTCCAGAACTTATAAATTAAGGAAATTCAAAAATTCTCACTAAACTATTTAATACCATCTATAAAAATGGATACATTCCTCAAGACTGGCTAATATCTACATTTGTCCCTATTCCTAAAAAACCAAGTGCAAAAAGATGCGATAAGTTACGACTAATTAGCTTAATGAGTCAAATATTAAAGTTGTTTCTAAAGGTTCTAGATAATAGAATACATAGGAAATGCGAGCAGGATCTGAGTGAACTACAGATGAGAGGGAGTGGGACCTAGAGAGGCTTCGCTTGGGCTATCGGTCTTGCTACAGAAGTGTCGAGATCAGCGAAAAGAAGTATATCTATGTTTCATAGACTATTCTAAAGTATTTGATTGTGTAAAACATGGCACGCTGCTGTACATACTAGAAAGTAAAGGTTTAGATTCCCAAGGTCTAAAAATCATTCAGTACACCAGGTAGCGACAGTGCAGCTTGAAAACACCCAAACAAAAACTGAAGCAATCAAAGGTGGAGTCAGATAGTGAACGGGATCCTGATAAATAATCTAAGATATGCCGACGACACAGTTATAATTGCGAACAGTCCTGAGGGCTTGCAGCGGCTACTTAACAAGATATCAGCCGAAGGAGATCTATTAGGCTTAAAAATCAGCACCGCAAAAACAAAGATATTGGCGATAAACCGGAATCCAAATCAACCAGTACATATAAACGTATACGGGACACAGATAACCAGGGTCTCTACATTTAAATACCTGGGCTGCTGGATCGGCGAAGATCTGAATCCTGATTAGTAAATTAGAGCTCGGACTGAAATGGCTAGGGCAAAATTCTTAAAAATGAGAAGCCTGTTAAGGGATAGGTCACTCGATATGAAAACTAGATACACTTTTGTTAAGTGCTACATATATTCCCCACTTCTGTATGGGGTTGAAGCGTGGACACTAAAAGTTAGCAGCCTAAACAGGCTCGAGGTATTCAAAATGTGGATGTATCGGCGAATGTTACGGATACCTTGGACTGCTCACACCACCAATTTGGAAGTTTTGAATCGAATGGGCAGAGAACCTGAGCTCATCGAAATGATAAAAAAGCCATATCTCGGTCATGTAATGAGACACAATAGATATGAATTTCTACAGCTCATGATAGAGGGTAAGATCGAAGGTAGACGTGAACCAGGACGAAGGCAATGCTCCTGGCTTAAGAACATACGAGATTGGGCAGGCCTGGGTTCAAACACTTTGCTAAAAAGGGCCCAAGGCAGAGGAGAATTTGACAAAATTGTTGCCGATAGGAGAATCCACGCGAAGAAGAAGATATTCAAAATCAAGCTGTGCTTCCCGTAGCTTGTAAAAAGGAGCCACTGATATGTATTGGTAAATTTATCGATATTACTCAGTATACACTTAAAGCACTTAATAACGAAATCTCGCAGTGACCTGGTGAAATTATATTTTTTAAACTGACTTTGGAAGAAGTTATACTATATCATCAATAATTATTTGAAAACCAAACGTGCAGCAGCTATCAAAACATCCCGAAAACTGCTAGAAGGTTGTTTATTACTTTGGCCGATTTGCACTCCTCTGGACAACTCAGTATAACATAGAAATTTTAATGACCTTAATCATGATTATTGGGGGTAATCTCAATTTTTTGTGATTTTGGATTTGACCAACATAACCTTATTTGATAAATATTCTGAAATCTTATTAGTCCGTTTTATTTTTTGGCTTGACACGAATCAACTAATATTATAACTATATTAGAAATAAAAATTGAGGAACTGTCGCGGCAAAAATATTCACATCAAAGTCACACATACATTGGCCTACGCAACTTAATTTGTAGTCAAGAAGGAGCATAATATACATAGAAACTATTTTCACGATAACGTGCTTCTCATAGCGCAACTAGGTATATAATGCTGTAATTTAATTTTGGTCGGTAATAATATTGTAATATTAAAACCTTTTTCCAATTAAGGTCTGGTTTCAACAGATAATAATTATCAATTAATTTTCTCCTTATTACATGGAAATATTCACATTGACACACGTCGAAACACGTTTTACTTACAAAGTTTTAGCGAAGTTGCTTAGCAGTATCCTGTATCTCTCGCTTTGTAAAACGTCACTTTTAGGGTAAGAGTCCAAGTTTGAGTTGTTACCATAAACCCATACATAGTTGATATCATCGCCGTGAGCTACGTTATAAGCCCCTAAAAATTGGACAAACTGGTGAAACTCACAGTTAAAAAAGCAGCTTTATCAATTCTAACGACTATAATATATTATTACCTTCAATGTACGGACGTTCTCCTGGTAGAGTACCTGTGTATGAGAACCTATAGAAATAAACCTCACTAAATTGTGATTGTAGTTTGGCATGTTGTATGATGGGTCTTCCAAATGAAGTATCACTGAAAAACTAATAAACAAATAATAATATTTTTTTCAGGGATAACTTTATGGAAATTATAACTGTTACCAATTTGTTGTGCCGAAAGATATTGATAGATTATTCTGTCCAGAAGAGACTTAGACATAATATGAAAACCAAGGAGCACTAGAATATTGGCCTCTAATACTGCTTGCACATATTGAAAATGATATTGTGAAAAAATTGTAAATGAAGATATTTTGAACCTTGACATAATAAGAGATTAAAGCAAAAAATAACAAACTTAAGCGACCCGAACAGCAACTTGAACTAGCCTAACTGCTTCTTCTTTCCGAAAATGACATGGATCTATTTGAAACATCGCGCAGACCAAAATATGGTCGACAGAGGACATTTCTAAATACTGTTTTTATTTGGACAAAGCAAATAATGAGTAACATTGGCTAATTAGGAAGATGAGGGAGCGACAACAATGGTAATAAAAAGGATATATAAAGAGTCAGTTAGTTACAAGAAATTTGTATTTTAAATAGACGACTCATAATAATCATCGAGATCATTTCTGTCCTCTAAACTCAAGGGTAGTTTGATCGTCATCTGTCACTTAGTTTGTTTATAGTGCTTTACTCTCTCATTTCAACTCGAATATATTGTGACATTTTTAGATTGGATAAAAATATAAATATTTCAGAAAACCCTGAAAATGTAATAGTAGGGATTGATACAGTGCATTCCAAATCGTTGTTTTAGTCAGAGAGAATTTTTGTATATTGAGAATTCGTTCATGCCAGCTTCATACCCACGGTCACAAAGCTGCGATTGTGAACGATTTTCTTACAAATGATCAACTAATTTTATCAAACAACGACCGCATTTTTTCGATACGGCATTCAAAAATTCTAATAACCATTTACAGTCGATAGAAACCATTAAATAGAACCAGAAACGAGTACTGCAGTCCATTCAACGTATATTTAGAATTTCAAAAAGAGCCCAATCTGGAGACCATACAATAAAATTCGTTTTATTAATCAGTTCCTGTAAATTTATATACATGGTGGTTAATTGACCAGTATTAACAGACATGAAATCATCAATTCGGGAGATATAAGCTGAATAATTGGACTTTGTCATATTCGGTACTAGGTGAGTGAGCCGAGGACAACAAAAGATGGCGAAATTGTGAATTTCCTTCCTTAAAAGTAATTTGGTCGTCAGTTAAGATTAATAACGTACAGTTTTCTATTTAAAATCAATTACAATATGTTAAAATATGTGAAAAAGCTAACAAGGTTAGATTAAGCTCCTTCTCAATTCTTTTAAGAAGGCTGTCTCATTCCTGGATCTATTTACTTTGTTTGATACGTTAATGTGTTTTACTGATGCATTAATAACTGATACCCACTTGTACAGCGTCTCCAATGTTATTTTGGAATGAATCATTTGTGTAAATTTTTCTTATGGCATCACCCACTTCCACTTTTTCATATGTATCATTTATTCGCATATTTCCATTAACAAGAGCAGTGAGGTTGGTGTCCAACCAAGACGCAGTCCACTGGAATGATTCAAGATCTGAAATTAAGGAATGTTAGACCAACGGAATAAATTAGGAAACAATTTTGCATTTCTACATTTATTTAGCAGTGAAGTATTTATTTGGCCAATGACTTTCAATTGACGCTATAGAATGGCTATATTAACGATGGTATCCAGTTTATACTACGTAACACAGTGAGTTGGAAGTTTTTAGTCATGTATGCTCACAAATACTTCATATGTAATTATGTTCCTTATCAATAGTAGCATTAAAGTTATTGACAGGTATATTGAGACTTCGTGGATCAGCTTAGATCACCAAAGTACGAGTATTATTCCAAATACAAAATTATTACCAGTGAAATATATGAACTCTTCAAATCGTTAAGTTAGTTTATGCAAATACAAGAAAATCTTAGTAATTGGGATGGAGGAACTCTATCGCCCACAGACCAGCCAGTGCAAGATGTATGTACTCCTATCCTGCTTAGTAACCCTGAACTAGAGATTCTATAGCTTTTATTAATAATTTCAATATCCTTACCCAACGCATTCCAAACCATTTCTTCGGAAGTTATTCCTATGATAATTGGAACTTTCTGCATACCACCACTTTCTATAACATCATGCATTCTCTTCGTTATAAAAGCATCTTCGTGATCAGTCTCTATTACAGGAGTGAATAGAAATCCATCAATTATGTCTCGATTGTACCATTCTTGCTGGAACAAAAAAAATCACCTCGTAATTTGTAATTAACAATGAAATGTGTATGAAATGACGGACACATTTTATAAGTTCTGGTTCTGTTTTATTGTCCTCTTAATATTCTGTGGTTTCACTGAATTCCCTACTGTTAAAATTGTCGGCAATAGGTATGGTAGGTAATCCAATTTCCCGCATTTAGAGCATCATTGTACTCCTATTCCATTTTTCCCCATTTTTGAATTTTTTGGATGGATTGGCTGCCGAGGCTTTTTAGAGTAGCCAGCTAGATCTCCTTATCTACTCCTATTAGGTTTTTCCGTGGGGATACCTCGAGTGAAAAGTTAACAGATAAAATAATATCGACGAACTAAAAGGGAAAGTATCCATTTTTCTGTGCACGGATGTCATCTTTTTTTGTTACTTAACCGAATGTTAGAGAAAAACAAGATATTCCATTCATAATAATCTAATTTATAACAATGCAAACAGGACTGAATAAACCTTGGTAATTATTGAATTAAATGCTGAAATAGCGAACCATTTGCCTCTTGACGGTATGTAAGGTGATGTTGAAACTTTTGCAAAACATTATTAAGGGTATCAGCCTTAAATTAATTTCGATCCTAATTCTCTCTATTAGTTCATCAATATTATTATTCAAAATAGCTGTAAGTAAATGTATTAAAATCCTTAAGTTCGTACAAAGTTTTTATTACCACGTGCCGACTAGTTTCGACTTATAAAGTCATCTTCGGGGCGGCTAAGCTACAATTATGATGGTAAATCTAATATAGCAATTCGGATTCTATTCAAATAACTGTAACTTACCAGTCAATTAAAATCTTCACACAGGACTCATGACAGCATTAATTTAAAATAAACAGCAAAAACAAGGCAACAGAACTAGACGAACTAACGTTTGAAATAATTTGATCGTTAACACACTCAAGTGAAGATAATTTTTTATAATCTAAAATCGTAAACAGAGGTGAAACTTCAATAGTTGATTTTAAATTTAATGATATAGTATTTTCATTATCAATTGATTTAAAAATTTATAAGTTCTCCAAAGCGTTCAGTCTAGTTCCATGTTCACAAACATGTAAAATTTTAAAATTGTCATCCACCACAAAAGAATGGTTATTAAATTGCAAGTGTCTGTAGAAAACAGAACTATTCCTTGTCAAATATTCCTGGATTCTCAACTTAAACCTCCTACCACCCTGCCCCATGTATTCAGCGGTGCAATTGTTGCAATTTATAAACCCCACTTCTATCAAATTGTGAAATTGGGTAATAATAAACATTTGTTGGTATGGGCAATCCACTAGCTCCTCTCTTGGCAGATATCTTTATGGACTTTATAGAGAGACACATTTTCAATAGCCAATTCTCAGGAAATATTATTTTCTGATATAGATATGTCGATGACGTGGTCTTCGATTTTCAAGGGGATGTTAACGTTTAAAACGGTGATTTTTTGAGTTTTATTAACAACTTACACAAGACCTCAAATTTACTTTGGAATTGGAAAATTACTACACTCTCAATTTCTTGGATTTATCTTTGAAGAGTGTTAATCAGCACGTTTCTTTTGGCATATATAGAAGTAATTCTCAGACACCTCATGTATGTTATTCCTAGTGACAGCAATCACCCTTTTCAGCAGAAGCTTTCGCCGTTCAGGGCATACGTTCATCGGCTTTTTTTGATTCCAATGTGTCCTGATCATTTTAATAAAGAATAGAAAAAATCATACTTTAAGCAGTTAAAAATGGTTACTCCACAACTCTAATTGACAATTTAGTTAATAGAAAGATCGATAAGCTTTTAATAAATGACTCATATGCATTAGACAAATAGGAACAACAAAAATTTGTTAGTATTTCTTACTACGGTCCACTTTCCTATCAATTGGCCAACATTATTCAGAATAGAACAGAAAATAAAGTTGCCTTTAAAACTCCACTAAACATAAAAACTATCTTTTCTCGAACCAAAGACCCAATTTCACATTTTGATAGAAGTGGGGTTTTTAAATTAACTTACAACAATTGCACCGCTGAATACTTGGTAAGAGGTTTAAGTTGAGAATCCAGGAACATTTGACAAGGAATAGTTCCGTATTCTACAATTTAAGAACCATTCTTTTGTGGTGGATGACAATTTTCAAATTTTACATGTTTGTGAACATGGAACTGGACTTACCGGAGAACTTAGAAATTTTTAACTCAATTAGAAATGAAAATACTATATCATTAAATTTAAAATCAACTATTGAAGTTCCACCTCTGTTTAGGATTTTAGATTATAAAAAATTATCTTCACTTGATCAAATTATTTAAAACGTTAGTTCGTCTAGCTCCGTTGTCTTGTATTGTTTTTGCTGTTGATTTTAAATTCATGCAGTTATACGTCCTGTGTGAAGTTTTTTAATTGACTGGTAAGTTACAGTTATTTAAATAGAATGCGAATTGCTATATTAAATTTACCATCATAATTGTAGCTTAGCCGTATCGAAGATGACTTTGTTAAGTCGAAACTAGTCGGCATGTGGTAATAAAAACTTTGTACGAATTTAAGGATTTTAATACATTCACCCCCTAGTAGCACATAAAATTGGCTAATGATCGAAACTATATTGGCTCAATATATTGGAAATTGAGAAGTCAGGATCGGGTCAATGTTAATGAATTTCTATATTACAATATATATTTAACAATATTCGGCCAATATAACTTTTACAAGATTCAGTCGATATACTAAACAAAAGATATTGGATAAATATGTGTTTACATTGGTAATCATACATTCTATGTTTTATGTATATCAAACATTGATACAATATTGGTATTCTGTTATGGATACATATTGTCAGACCAATAATAATCCCATATAGTAATTATAGGCTAACTTCAATGTAAATAAAATGAGATTGGGCCAACATTATTACATGTCGATCATACAATATTGATTTAATATTATTCTACCGATATTGTGTTTACAGGATAGCATTCTAATAATCAACCACCAATGTCAGATCAACACTCATATATATTGAGTATACAATATTAAATTTTCACTTCTTAACCAATATTGGTATAATATTGATATAATGAAATTGACTGTCTCGACCCTTACTTCGTGGAATATACTCATATTAGTGTTTTTAAATGAAACTCAAGGTCTCTAGTTAATTCCACAATATAATACAAGTTATTGAAAATTCTAAAAAATTGACAATTTTTTAGAATTTTCAATAACTTGTATTATATTGTGGAATTAACTAGAGACCTTGAGTTTCATTTAAAAACACTAATAATATTGATATAGTTTTATTGACGTATATTACCACACTGACGATACATCGATATAGAAATTACCGGTAATTTTGAATGTAAAAAAGTTTTGGTTTAGACAAGCAATATTAGATGTTGATAATAGGTACAATGTAGGTTTAACAATTTAACGCCGATATTGTGTTTTCAATATTTAACCGATGTACAAAAGAAATAATATTGTAACAATATTTATATACTATGGGAATACCAAATTCAATGTTCAATTTATATACAACATTGTTACAATATTGTCATATTCTTATTGATACATATTCCTAAAATTATAATAATCCAATGTAGAAGTTACGGATTATTTTTAATATCAAATGTTTGAGGTTGGGCCAACATTATTAGATGTAGATTATACAATATTCCTGTATTATTATTTTGCCCATATTGCCATTATGGGATATAATCCATATCATTGGCAACACATCTCTAATCGATATTCACGAGCACGAACGGAGCAGCGGTCGTCAGCCCGAATGCCGTAACCGCCATTTTATTTTAATTTTTAGTGCGTCTTAAGGAAGGTGTTGTGTCGTGTCGTGTTTTGTGTGATTGCGGGGTGATTTTTGTAATCGGTAAGATTCATTTGACAAATATTGATAAAAGTGATTGCATTGCATATAATTATTATTTCGTAGATATAAAATGAAGTGAATTTACTGAGGAGTGAGAACTGAAGTGAGGTTATTTTCACAAAAATCCACACACGCTTTACTGGTAAATGTTTTATCATAACAAACGGTTAGGTATCTTGTTGATTTGTCAGTTACTCTAAAGTTCAATTTGGTTTATAAAGAACCATACAGTCTTCTCACTTTTACTTTCAAACAGGTATTGAAATCTCATTGTTATTATCTAGCGGAATTTTCTTAATTCGTTTGATTTTTCTGGTTAACAATACATACCTATATAACCATCTTTACACTAAAATATAACTAATAATATAACGAGTACTCAATATGCTGTATCACAAATTATATGAAAAATATAGGTACATGTAATTATTCACAATATACATACCTACCTCATGTTTGGTCTGTGTAGACCATTATATTCTCCTATTTATTAATCATAAAACTGTAAAATATATTTCACATTATATAGGTTAGTACTTGTACATGTGACAACAAAAATAACATCTAAACGAATAGCGGGACATGGTATATTTGTTATTATATTAAAAATGTCAAATATCTTACTTGTGTATTTGTAGATTTGTAATAATTTTAGTAGGTACTTGATAATGTTTTAAAGTAAATAAACTGAAATGTTTTGTTCCCGGTTGGATTCTTATGTTTGTTTCATAACTAACGATCCAATTTTTATTATATTATATTGTTGTGGAATTACTAAACTTTTCTAGTGGTCTAAACAAATGTAAATTTTTAATAATATTGCTTGGTATTTAATACTTGTTTATGATTAATGAATATGTCCAGTTTCTTGAATTGTTGTTTCTTGTACTTTATACTTGTAATACCTCAAAAACCAATATGTTTGATGTATCTTGTTAAAAAGTATATAGGAGATATGTATTTATTTACTGTTGGTGTTCATGAATTTAGTAGTAAATGTATGTTTATTAAAATTAACAAATATAAATTTGTATCAGAATTAACTTGTTCAGGAAATTCGCAATATATGCATTTTTTTAAATTAAGCTTATATTTAGATCAACATGGAATTCTTTTGGGACATTGTTATCTGGAATAGAGGAAACTAGTGTGATTTTATACCAAATACTTGGCGTGTCAATGGTAGCAAAAATATAAATACTACATATTCAGAATATCCAGCGACTTGTAAGGCTACTGTAACAGATTTAAAATTAGTTGAGGAAATTAGAGTATGCATCATCATTTTCCTCGGATTCTGATAACAGTGAAGAAACAAATAATCTCCCCATAACAACTGATGAATCTTAAAATGTACCTAATATGGCTAGAGATATGAAACTTCTGCAATGTCACAGTAAGTAACTCATCATAGTTATTCAAAAAGCATGCCGAATTTTATGACTTTTTTTAGATTGTGAAAGATTAATGGAGAATGTAGAAAAACTTGTGAAGAGCTTTGGACCTTTACAATACGAGTATGATATAAAACAAATTAAAACAGATATAATCCAAGTAAATGAACATTTAACTCTGTTAGCTCAAAAATATCCTACAAATATGATGAAGGAACCTGAGTGTAAGCTTCCATTTGATAACTAGGAAGATCTGATTACCTTTCAAAATAATTTGGAAGATGGTCACTTCTATGTAAATATGGTATGTAGTTAATCCAAGTGTTCATACATTTTATTTCAAAAGTTTTATAATTTTCAGGTAAATATTTTGAGTCTTGTATCTGGGACAACAGATGTCAAAAAACTAGTAGACTTATATTAGTTTTTTTTAAATTTTTTCAATTACACTGAAACGCTAGAAGTAATTAGGATTAGTACTTTTATTTTTATGTCAATATTATTAGTATACCCAATTTGAATTTTGAAAATAAATTTTTTTTTAAATAGATGTTTAATTTGAATTTGGGCTTTCATTTTACCTATTTCAATAACTTTCAAAAATGGTGCCTAGCAGGTTCTACAACTTTTTTTCTAATATTTCTGAGTAAATATTTAAAATACACGTATTTTTTACAGCCATTAGTAGAATTGTTTCAAGATAGTTTTAGCAATTAGCACATGTGTCTGTTTTTTGTCTATGCTAAGTTTTTCTTGCTTTTGTATGCATATTTTCAGTGCAGAAATAATTTTCACTTTAAAACTAAATTTAAAGTTTTTATTTCGATTCTCATTCGATATTAGTATAACATGAAAATATCATATAAGGCCTACCTATGTATTGCAATATTACTTCGATATAGCGATACAATATTTCAGCCGATTTGTACACAAATGGGTGTAACATTCACTAACTAATGTAGGACCTATATGTGTATTCCTATATTGCGCCAATATAGTATTACCAAGTTTTAGTCAATGTTGGACTACTTGGTACCACATATAATAGCTGATGTGGGGCCTATATGTGTATTCCAATGTTAGGTCAATATAGGACACCAAGCTTCTGCCAATGTTGGACAACTTGGGAAAATAATAAAAAAACAATGTCAGGACTACATTGCCGAATTACCGGATTTTCCATATGGGGCCAATATAACTTATTGATATTGTAACAACATCGCAGAATGTTCACATTTTAAATTTGGCCAATGCAATAAAAACTATATTGTCCCATTCTATTGACTATATTCAACCAATATTCGGCCAATATGTATGTGCTACCTGGGCCTACACCTATTTTGAAGATGGTTTCGTACTCTAGTAGATTTGCTTCAGAAATATTATTATTGTTATTGTTAATAATAATAATAATAATAATATTAATATTAATAATAATAATAAAGTGTCTAAAGGGTAGAGTAGCGCCTCTTAGAGCCTCTCCTATCAATTCCGGCCCGCACCACCACGTCGATAGACCCTGGTAAACCAACTCTAGAGATCCAAGATCGGGTAAACAACCCCCGGTGGCGGATCTACAGCAGATGGGCAAACGCGAGAGGGAGATCAACCACCTGCAGGGGTAATGGGGACTTATCTATTACTCGGGGAGCGGCGACTCCGCGGGCACCGAGCCACCCGCCCTCAGGGCTATCCCCCTAACGGTGTGAAAAGCTGGTTTCCGACAGACAAGAAAACAAAGCCTCGGACGAGCGTCGTGAAGGTCGGGAATGAAGTGGGACTACACAGCCGACCACTTCAGTTGACGACACAGGTAACGGAACAAAGGACAACGATCAAGCTGTAACTGCTCATGGTTTAGGACAGTCGCAATCTGTTCCTCCCAAGAGAAAGTCACAAAGGCTAACATTGACGAAACAAAATAATATAGATGTTTTCAAAGTCTTTTTTAGAGCCACATACTACGAAACACGGGGTAATAGAAAGAACTTTTTCAAAGAATTTAAGCAAATATATCCTTATTCTGAATTCACTGAACAAAACATCTGTGACAGGAAAAAAGCGATAGAGATAAATTGATATTTAACTCCAACAGAAATCAGCACTATCAAGAAACAAATAAGATTAAAAGTCCAGGAAACATATATTAAAGAAACAGACAAAGAAAAACTCAATGATACAGACACACAACCGAAGTAAAAACAGATGATCATCGATAGCAATCACATTCACAATCGGATCCTCGAGTAACAGAAGAAAGTACAGAAATAGATAAGGAAATTCAAGCGAATATGGAACAAATATTTAACAAAAATAAGCTGCTGTTTGAGGGAAGTAATCCCAACCTAAGAGAAAATCTACCCAAGCTAAAATATAACTGGAAAACAAAAACTGTTGTTCAGACATACAACAACTACTTAAAAAGATATGTCAACATTATTGAAAATATAGAAGACCTTAGAGAAATAACATATGTGACAGCTATATCAATCGCAGACAGTCTGGGTATTACTAAACACAAATCAAACACCAAAAGAATAAAAAGAAGCTCATCGGAAAATCCACGTTGGCAACAAAGATTAGAAAATAGAATAAGCAGAATACGTAGTGACCTAACACAAATAAACAACTCACTAGTAACACCAAAACAAAAACACAACAAACTGTATAAAAAATATAATATAAAAACAAGACCAGGCATAATAACGTCAGAAATAACAGAAACAATAGACTTATTGAAACGAAAACTAATGGCATCTAGTAAAAGGTTAAAAAGATACAATACGTCACTCAAGCGAAAAGAAGATAACAGAAACTTTACAAAGCACGAAAAATTGTTCTACCAAAAAATATACCAACAAAATATAGCCAGAAAACGAAATACCACCCAAAAAAGAAGATGTAGAAGAATATTGGAAAAAATTATGGTCAAACCTAGTGCAACATAAAAGAAATGAATGGACAGAAGAAGAAAGGGAAAGAACAAGAACAGCTTAATACATGGAACCATACGAAATAACCAAGGAAGAACCAACTGTCATCCTTAAGGAACTGCCGAACTGGAAGGCCCCAGGGCCAGATAACATTTACAACTATTTCTGAAAGCATTTAACAACATTACACGAGAAAATGCTACAAAGTATACATCATGTAATAATCCATCCAGCAGAAATAACCCCCTCACTAACCCACGGCATAACATATCTTAAACCAAAAACGAAAAAACACACGACCCCAAAAACTATAGACCAATCACTTGTCTGTACAAAATTATAACAAAAACAATCGCCGAAAAGGTAACAAAATACATCACAGGAAAAAAGAGCATGAAGAACAGAAGGGTTGCACAGACGGGTTGCACAGGTTGTAAGGAACAACTTATAATATACAGAGTAATATCAAAACAAGCAGAAACCAATAATAGAAATATCGCAGTCGCATGGATAGACTATCAGAAAGCATACGATTCAATCCCTCAATCATGGCTGCTGCGCATTCTACAAATCTACAAAATTGATCCAACTGTCATAACATTCCTTGAACATATAATGAAGAACTGGGAAACAAAATTAATACTTAACCTACCTATCAAATACATAGAAACAAACAACATACAGATCAAGAGAGGAATTTTCCTAGGAGACACATGGAGCCTGAAGTGGTTCATTCTAGCACTGAAGCAACTAAGCAGCCTACTGAATGCAACCAACAGCGGATACAAGGCCACCAAAGACTATAACTTATCACATCTATTCTACGTCGATGACATAAAGCTCTATGTCCCGGATGAATACAAACTATTATCATTATTAGAAACCACTGCCACTTTCTCTAAAGACATAAACATGAATTTCGGACTAGATAAATGTGCGTCACTTATAGTGAAAAAAGGGAAAATAACTGAAAGAAATAACATAGACCTACCCATAAATAATATAACATTCCCTGCATTAACCGAGGGCGGAACGTACAAATACCTGGGAGTAAAGGAAACACTAACACACAAAACCAAGGAAATGAACGAACTCATAGAGAAAAAGTACAAAGATAGGCTAACGAAAATCATGCACACACAACTAAACGCAAATAACAAAATCAAAGCAATAAACACCTGGGCAGTACAGGCACTAGATAGAATAACAAGAAAAATACTTACAAATAATAAATCATTACATCCAAACTCATCCATCGAGAGATTATACCCACCAAGAGGACAAGGAGGTCGAGGTTTGGTGAATATAGAAGCCACACACAATATTCAAGTACATACCTATACTATACCTATACCACAAACCTACTTCAATAACAAGGAAGCACACTTACAACTGCACATTGCTATCAAACAAGCAGACAAAAAATACACACCACTGAGTACGCATACCTAATTACAATATACAGACAAGAAAACATTCATGAAAAATATAACACAGACATGGGAAGGTAGAGACCTACACAGCAGATATAAACATGATCTCAGTAGGCAACACCAACTATCAACTAAATGACTTGAAATAGGACAACTATATACAGAAATAGAAGGAGTCATGTGTGCTATACAGGATCAGGTAATAGCTACAAAGAATTGTCAAAAGTATATAACCAACATTAACATAGAGGATGACAAATGTAGAATATGTAAAGCAACGTCAGAAACAATTCAACACATAACATCAGGATGCTTCGGTATAGCTCAGAGTATTTGAATAGACACAATCTTACAGCAAAAATCTTACACAAACATCTACTTCAAAAATACCAAATAAAAACAATAGAAGATCCCTACTATAAGTACAAACCTGATCCAGTGAATGAAAACCAAAATTTCAAAGTTTACTGGTACCGAATAATTGTAACAGCTAAAACAATAACAAATAATAGACCAGATATAATAATTATAGATAAAATAAATAAAATCACAACACTAATAGACATCGCTCATCCCCAGGACCACAACATACAGAAAAAATATACAGAAAAAAATTAGGAAATACAGCGAACTAGCAGAAGACATAAATGCAATATGGAAGATGGAGAAAGCTCAGATAACCCCAGTTGTCATTTCAGTAACGGGCCTCATACCACCAGAGTTAATTAATGAATTTAATAAACACAACTTACCTCAATATACAATACTAGAAACGTGTAGGATAGTCAAGAAAATTATCAAATAAGTCAACAATGAGTTTTGCATGAGCCCTCATACTTTTAATCCGTGTAAACGTGAGCAAAAGGAGAGGTGGTGAGGCTATCTATGCCGATGTGATAGCACCAACAAATACCAGTAGAAGATCCAACATGCCCAAGTTACATCCGAACACACTGGCAAGTCCTGACCAGACATGGAGGACGAGCGGCGAGTTTCCGGCGCCGAAAAACTGGAACTCTCGGCTATGGTATGGTAACCCAGACAGAAGAGTCCCGATAGAGAAAACCAGCGAAAAAAAATCCGGAAGTGAAGATGTTGACCGTGTCGATGCACTGAATGGCCCCACGGAAGAGCGGTCGCAAACGGTCCCTACCAGTCATGGCAAGGACATGGTAGAGTAGGCGGAGGTCTCCAACCGAATCAAGGCCTTATTCCTACATGCGGGGCTCTGTAGGAATTGACAGAAACTCCCTAGCGACTCGTGGGACGTTAAATGGAGAATCTAAACAATAAAACAAATAATGCTGAGATGGAAAATCAGACAAAAGCAGATAGGGAAAAAATTGAAAAAGAGATATTGGAACAAGATGCTGGTAAATATGCGTGGGAGAATGAAATCGACTCTAGTGTACGACGCTCGTCATTACATAGAACACCGCCGGGAAATAAGAGTGATTTAATACATGGAAAAGATGACTTTTTCTCTACACCAAGGGAAGTACCTAACAAGTCGGTTGTTGCAGTAGATAGCGAGGAATGGCAGGATGAAGAGATAGAAACGATCCCTATATACAAAAGACAAGAGACTACGGATATGAAGGTAAAAACTCCAACGAAAAAGAAAAGGAAGATAGACGGACAAGAAGGTGTCTGTATGAAATAGATTGATAGTGAGATGGCGGCGGTTTTAGGCATACTCCAGAAGTTAACAAAGAAAACTGAAGAACTGAAGAAACAAGTGAGGGAAAGTACCAAAACTAAAGTTGCGATCAAAAGTACAACAAGAGGTATCGGAAATATAGTAGATATGCTAAATAGAAAATGGCTATCCTGGAGAACAGTTATGACACTTTAAAAAGTACAGTAACGGAGATGAAAAAAACCACTGCCGCAGCAATGCAACCAGCAGATGAAACAATTACCCCGAGAAAGAGTACACTAGACGTAGCGGTGCAAGCTAGTGAGGACGACATAAAAAGGGAAGTAACTGAGCTAATAGCAAAAACGGAAGAAGAAATTGAGACCCAGATGAGAAATAAAACGGGGTGGGAGGGACTTTCTAAAATAATAGACCATAAATGGCCAAAAACCTGTTTTGTCAATACAGAAGTTACAGAATCAGAAACTATTAAAGAATATAAAGGCGATATGGCGGTCATAGTAAAACCGGGAGACCCCTTTACTGGGAAGGAGACTGAGGACATACTGCATAATTTTCCAGAAGTAGCCGTGTTAATAGAAGAAGAGCAAACAGAAGGTAAGATCGAGTACGTTAAAACAAATAAAGAAATTATACTGAGTAAAGGGAAGAAAAAGGAGATCTCTAGAGTTCTATATTTACTACCATATGATGTAAAATCAGAGGGAGTAAACGACATATGCAAACTGTATGCTACTATAAATAATCTGCAAAAAGAGCTGCAACCAGATACTACGGAAATTAAGCTGATTGCGTTGGGTAATGTGGATATACTATACGTAAGGAAATGTGCGGAATATGTATTCCGTGGAACTGAAATAAAGGTAGAAGTGACTGCTATGGAAAACTCCAAAAGGAAAAAAAGACATAAATCGTCTAGAAGTGAGGAACAACCCAGGACGGAGAAGATCATTATAAAATCAGGAGGTAAAGAATACGCAGACATTCTGCGTACAGTAAAAAGTAGTGTCGATATCGATGCAGCCGGGATCCAAGTCAGATCAATTAAAAAAACTACCAAAGGGGATGTCATGTTGGAAATCCAGGGAGACAGAGACAAAGCTGAAGCTTTTAAAAGGGAAATCCATAGCAAAAATGACGATACGCGGGTCAGTATCAAAAGTAGTGATGATATAGTCTACATCTCTAATGCTGATGGTGACATAAGTAAACAGGAAATCGAGGAAGCAGTGCGAAAAAGCGTAGGAAATGCAAATGCCGAAGGCGAGGTGAGAGTTTTATCGATACGACCCAGCCAAAGAGGTAGCCTAAACGCTACGGTCGCATTAAGGAAAGGGCTGGCGAGAGAGCTCATAAAAAGAGGGAACATACGAATCGGCTGGGTATCCTGTGGGGTGCGACCGCGAGTAAACCCTACCAGATGCTATAGATGCCTAGAATACGGGCATCACACAAGCGAATGCACTGGAGAGGATAGGTCTAAGATATGTCTTGAATGTAGTAAAGAAAACCACAGGGCAAATGACTGCACAAACAATAGTTTTTGCCTAACTTGCAAACAAGAAGGACATAGGGCTGACCAAACCAGGTGCCCAGTATACAGAAAACTGATAGAAGCCAAAGCAAGAGAGGCAGTAAATGGTAGGGGAGGAAATAAAGCATAATGACAATAAAAATATTACAAATAAATGTGGGTAGGGCCTATGCAGCACAGGACATGGCATGCGTAACGGCCATGCAAAGGAATGTCGACATACTAGTTGTTTGTGAACCGAACAAAAAGCGTGTAGAAGGCCGAAATTGGCTTACAGACAAGAGGGCGGATGTGGCTATATTAATCATAAATAAAGGTATAGACATAGTAAAACATGTAAGCGGAGAGGGGTTTGTAATGGTGAAACTTCTCAATAATTGGTTGCTACATATCTCCCAATATAATGCTAAGAGATTATAAAAATGAATCAGATAAAATAATGGGACACGTTAAGCGTAGTAAAACCGATTACATTGTACTTGGAGACATAAACGCGAAATCTCCTATGTGGGGTTCACCCAAAACCGACAAAAAAGGAGAACACTGGATGGAATGGATCTCGGAGCTAGGCATGGTTGTGCATAATACCGGGATAAAACCTACATTTGTGAGAGGAAACAGTGAATCCTACATTGACGTGACAATTTCAACAAGCAATATTGCAGGGCAAATAGCAAATTGGGAAGTTTTGGAGGATGAATCATTGTCACAACATAATTTCATACATTTTGAAATTAATGAAAACTTAAGAAATGAAAAAAATATAGGAAATACCACTGTAGATTTGGACGCTTTTACTAACATCGGACTAATCTGCAGAAATACTTTGGAACCTACTTACCAGACGCTAAGCAAATGGATCCAACAAGCATACAAAAACTGCACAAATACTGATAGGAGAACTATTAATAACCCATACTGGTGGAATGAAAAAATAGGTGATAAAAGGGCAGAATGCATAAGATGTAGGAGGAAGTTGACTAGAGCAAAAACACGAAGAATAGATGGCATAGAGGACTTAGAAAATCTATATAAAACAACAAATAATGAGTTGAGAAAAGTTATAAAAGAAGCGAAAAAGAAATATTGGAATGAACTGCGCCAAGATCTGGATAACAATATATGGGGAGATGCGTACAAAATCGTAGCAAAAAGGTTCAATACATTGGTGCCCTATCATTTAAGTACCGATAAGGAAAGAGAAATTGTGACTCACCTTTGCTCATTTGAGGCTGATAGCTGGGAAATGGTAGAGAATGATACAAACATAAACCCCTTTACGAACCAGGAACTTGAGACCTCCATTAATAGCATGAAGAACATAAAGGCCCCTGTATTGGACAAAATTCCACCGGAAGCAATCAAACTGGTTGCTTCTAAATTACCTCAGCTGATTCTGAGTACTATGAACAGTGTGCTAATGTCGCAGGTCTTTCCCGAGGAATGGAAACTGGCTAAAGTAATATTAATACTAAAAGGCGGAAAACCCCCAGAATTAGCAAATTCGTATAGACCACTTTGTATGCTAAATACAATCAGCAAACTTATGGAAACACTCATCAGAAATAGGTTAACGGCTGAATTGGAAAAAAAGCGTGGCCTACATAAGCATCAGTATGGGTTTTAAAGAGGAAAGTTAGCTGTACAAGCTCTGGAGGCCATGAAGGAAATGGTGGAAGAATACAAGCAAAAATGGTGTGTGTTAATCACGGTAGACGTCAAAAACGCGTTTAACTCGGCCCGTCATAGCATTATTATGAAGAAACTACGAGAAAGAAATATATCTAGCTATCTCATAAACATTATATCTAGCTACCTAAAAAATAGAAAGATTACTGTCGGAAAAGGTGATGCCATAGAAGTTACCGCAGGGGTACCACAGGGCTCGGTCTTTGGACCGACCCTATGGAATATTCTCTATGATGATTTACTAGATCTGGACCTCACAGATGACGCTTGCTGCATAGGGTTCGCGGATGATCTAGCGTTACTTATAGGAGCCAAAAATAAGCATATCTTAGTACGAAATGCGAATAAATGTCTACAAGATATTAGCAATTGGATGGAAAGGCATGAATTAACACTAGTGCCAGATAAAACCGAAGCAGTGATACTTAGAGGTAAACGAGACAGGGAAGAAATAGTTCTTAATTTTCAAGGAATAAATGTCTCCCCGGCAAAAACAATCAAATACTTAGGGATAACTATCGATGAGAAGATGCGCTTTGGCAAACATATTGAAGTTACGGCACAAAAGACTGAAGAAAAGGTCTCTAGACTAATAAGGATCATGACTAATGTTGGAGGACCAAGAAGTAGCCGACGGGCTGTGTTGTGTAGTGCAATGCACAACATATTACTATATGGTGCTCCTGTGTGGAACAGGGCTTTAAAAATTAAAAAATTCAGAAAGCGAATGGAAAAAGCCCAAAGAAAGATGCTATTGCGGGTAGCATCGGCATACAGAACGGTTTCATGTGTTGCGCTGCAAGTAGTAACAGCTACATTACCTATAGACCTTATGGTCTGGGAAAGGACATATTTATACAACAATAGACACGAAGTTCAGGCTGGAAAATAGGAATCTGCCAGAGCTGAAGCCCTATCCATTTGGCAGCATAGGTGGAAAAATGAAGCCACAAAAGCGCAGTGGACGAAAAGATTAATACCTGATATTGAAGCTTGGATTAGCTGTAAACACCATGAAACAGATTACTTTTTAACTCAAGTTTTAACGGCACACGGATGTTTCAGGACATACGCTAAACGTTTTGGTCACGACAACTGCGACATGTGCCAATACTGTAACAGCTTGGATACGGTGGAACACACAATATTCCATTGCGAAAGACGGAACCGACATAGAACAACGACGTCTCTTGAAGTGGGCATCAATTTAACAGTGGACACATTTGTACCTCAGATGTTAGAAAGCAGGCAAAAATTGAAATCTATAAATAAAATGATAAGAGATATTATGAGCCAAAAATAAAAGGGAGAATATGGGAGACAAAAGAGAGCTGCAGAGCAGGTATAAGAAAATGAGACCGGAGCTGCCTTGATGTAATGCTAACCAGCGGTTCCAAAGCAGACTCCCTTGGAGGAGGTGTTGTTTTACTTGGTTGAAGTCCAAGTCGCAGCAAAAAGCTGCGTGCATGATGCATTTTTTCACCTCCGAAAAAAAAATAATAATAATAATGATAATAATAATAATAATAATAATATTTTTAATTTTACGCCCAGCTGGACAACACCAAAATGAAAGACTACAACATACCAACAAAAGAACAAATTACCAACTTTTGGCAATCAATTTGGTCCAATCCAGTAAATCACAACCCCAATACCAACTGGATCACTGACCTGAAAGAAAGACACAGCCACATAGAAACACAAAACAATAATATCATAATATCGACAGAAAAAGTTCAATCTGCAATAAAAAAATCACATAACTGGAAAGCTCCAGGCCCTGATGGGATACACAATTACTGGCTAAAGGCATTCACCGTGCTACATAACAAACTCGCTGAACTAATCACATACATAATCCAAAACCCTTCAGAACTCCCCACCTTCGTGACAAGAGGCATCACGTGCATCAAACCGAAAAATAGCGACACCGTAAACCCAGCCAATTATAGACCAGTTACCTGCCTTCCTACCTTATACAAAATAATAACATCCATCATAATGCAACTCATTCAGGAACACCTCGACACTTACCAAATATTAACAGAAGAACAGAAAGGATGCAGAAAGCACAGCCAAGGCTGCAAAGAGCAGCTTATTATAGACTCGGTCATACACCAACAGGCCTTACAGAATAAACGCAACCTCTTTATCACATACATAGACTATAAAAAAGCTTTCGACAAAGTACCGCACAGCTGGCTCCTACATGTCTTGGAAATCTATAAAATCAGCCCAACTATCATTCACTTCCTAAAAAACGCCATGCAAAACTGGTGCACTAACATCCACATAAAAACAGCAACCACTAAACTAACATCCGACACAATTCCAATCAATAGAGGCATCTTTCAAGGAGATTCCTTTAGTGGCCTCTGGTTCTGTATATGCCTCAACCCAATTTCACAAGCCCTCTCTAACACGAGCTGCTGTTTCCAACTCAAATACAACCAGAACAATAACTATAAAGTCAACCATCAGTTTTACATGGACGATATAAAACTATACACATCTACAAAAAATCAAATGAACTCCCTTATCAGAATCACAGAAACAATATCGACGGACATACAAATGGAATTTGGATTTGACAAGTGCAAAACCAACAGTATAGAACGAGGTAAATGGACAAACACTAATGGAACAGTCACAACAACTGGCAAAATAGAGCACATGGACGAAGCCAACTCATACAAATATCTAGGATTCGACCAGACAATTAAACTGAACCACACTGAGCTCAAACAAAGACTCATCCAGAAATTCACCTCAAGACTCACCCAACTACTTAAAAGCAAACTCAACTCAAAAAATCTCACAAAAGCTATAAATACGTATGCAGTTTCATTACTGACATACTCATTTGGAGTTTTAAAATGGACACACACTGACCTAGACAACATTAACAGGAACACCAGGACGAAACTCACCAAGCACAACATGCACCACAAGAACGCTTGCATTGAAAGAATCACTCTGCCCCGATCTGAAGAAGGAAGAGGTATTTTGGATATGCACCCACTTCATAATTCACAAATCATGAGTCTCAGGAACTACTTCTACAATAAAGCTACACAAAGTCCTCTTCACTTGGCAATCACAAAAGCCGACAAAAAATATACCCCATTGGAGCTATGCAACACAAACCTAAGTTTAAAAGACGAACCAACCATACACAACGAAAAAATTAACCTATGGTAAGGGAAAGAAATACATGGACGTTACTACAACCACACTAAAAATACAAGCGTTGACCAAAGACACTCCCACACATGGCTACACAATGGAAACCTGTTCCCCGAAACAGAAGGATTCATGTTAGCGATCCAAGACGGTATAATCAACACACGCGCATACAGTAAATTCATCATTAAGGACCCGACAGTAACGGATGATAAATGCCGACGATGTCACAATGCACGGGAAACAATTGAACATATAACTAATAGCTGTAGCACACTAGCACCCACCAAGTACCTAGATAGACACAACGCCGCCGCAAAAATTATACACCAAAGCATTGCTATTGAACATTAATTATTAAACAAACATACGCCCTACTACACATACACACCATCTGACATACTTGAAAACGCAGACTATAAACTATATTGGGATAAAACTCTCCAATCTGGCAAACCCCTATCATGCAATAGACCCGATATTACGTTCACGGACAAGAAGGAGAAGCACACATACCTAATAGACATATCTATACCAAACGACCACAATGTACCAGCTAAATATTCGGAAAAAATCCAAAAGTACATCCCGCTTGCCATAGAACTTGAAAGAATATGGAAACAAAAAACGGTCACTGTCATACCAATCATCATTTCATCAACAGGTCTCACTCACACATCCTTCATCGGACACCTATCAGAACTCAATCTACCCGCAACCATACACAACCAAACACAGAAAGCCGTAATACTGCAAACATGCAACATTGTTAGATCATTCCTCCGACATCAATAGAGTCCTCCTATACTTGGCCTCCACCCGTATAGGCGGAACACACCAGGACAAACCTGTGCCTCAGTTCCATAATAATAATAATAATAATAATAATTACAGAAAGACACGATAGATCAAGCTAAATCGGTTGAATGGCTTAAAACTGGAACGCTGTTCCCAGAAACTGAAGGTTTTACGATTGGTATACAAGATCAGGTTATAAAAACGAGGAAGTATATCTTGAAGGAAGAAATACCAACAGATAGGTGCAGAAAGTGCAACAGAAGTCAAGAAACGATTGAACACATTCTTTCTAGTTGCCAAAGCATAGCTGAAACTAAATATCTGGAAAGACAAAACAAAGTTGCCACAGTAGTATACCTAGAAGTAGTGAAAAAACTTAACCTTGATCCACAAAACAACAAGCCATATTACAAATATAAGCCCCCTCCAGTTATCGAAAATCAGTATGTTAAGATCTACTGGGATAAAACTATTATGACGGACGTAACAGTGCGACACAACAGGCCGAACATCACAGTCATTAATAAACAATCCAAGCAAGCTCTGCTTATTGACATATCGATCCCTAATAATTCTAACATAGAAAGCAAATACAATGAAAAACTAAGCAAATACGCCGAGCTAAGGACTGAAATAAAAGAATTGTGGAATCTTGAAGAAGTCAAGATCGTTCCAGTTGTTTTATCCTACATGGGGCTAATTCCCAAGAAACTAAGTACTTCCCTCAAAGACATTGATATTCCTGAGTCAACCTACCGATTAATGCAAAAATCTGTAATCCTAGATGCGACAAACATTGTTAGGTCATTTCTAGAATAGTGACACCCAACGAAAGTCTTGCTGTTGAGGCCGACTGTCGTTGAAACACACCGGGTGTAAATCCGGTGACACAAAAAGGAAAATAATAATAATAATGAAGAGGTTCTTGAAATATTTGGAGCAACTCAACCTACCTAAAGGCCTCGCAAAAATTATCGAGAGGACGGTGATTCTCCAGACATGTTCCATCGGTGATTCTCCAGACATGTTCCATCACCAGAAAATTTTTGAACGACGAAGGATAGACCGTCGAAACATCTACCGGACTAATGGAACATGATGAACTTCATCCCCATTAACAGTGCCGAGCACTACCAGCGATGGGCTCGGGCCCTAACCTAACACCATCTAATCCAACTTAGAAAACCCTAACCCATTTGGCCCGAGCTCCCACAGAGCCAAACCCCAATGGCGCGCGCGGGGGGTCGATGATTGTTTTCCGGCTACGGCCGAGGAAGTGAGTCGCTTAAGTCATAATAATAATAATAATAATTAATAATAATAATAATAATAATAATAACCGCTTTCCCACCAATATAACAGACTAATGAAACACCCAAGAAGTATGCCAGAATGGATAACAGCAGGAAATACACTATTGCTCCCCAATAATGATAAAACAAAAGAGGCCAAAATCTATCGCCCAATCACCTGTCTAACAACCATGTATAGTAACCTAACCACTATAATTAGTAACAGACTCTACCAGCACCTGGAAACAAATGAAATTTTCCCAAATGAACAGAAAGGATGTGTGAAAGACAGTTACGGGTGCAGAGACTATCTTATGCTGAACAAAATTATAACCTAGGACGCTAAGCGAAAGAAGAGGAATTTGAGCACGAGTTGGTTAGATTACCAGAAATCATTTGACAGCATTTCACATTCATAGCTCCTGAAGGGTCTTCAAATATACGAAACTAATTCGATTGTAATAAATATGCTGCAAATTGCAATGAGAAAATTTAAACCGCACTTAACAATCAACGCAAATGGAACAATCATAGATACAAGGACCACAATAATTAGAAGCGGTATATTTCAAGGAGACTCACTATAACCTCTCATTTTTTTGCATGGCACTTTTCCCGCTCTCAAATGAGTTGTACAGCACCAACAGAGGATACATACTAAACAAGAAAAAACCTCCCCTCAATCACCTCTTTTACGTCGATGACCAAAATTTATATGCAAAGAACGACAAAGAATTAGAAGATCTCTTCATCAATGTCAAAACATTTGGTGACGAAATAAAAATGCAATTTGGACGAGAAATCGCACTAAAGTGTCAGTTGAACGAGGAAAAACAGCAAAAACTCAAATTATAGTTATTGACAATAAAACCGAGATTATGGACCTAGAAGAGACGCAAATCTATAAGTACCTGGGAATACTGGAAAACTCTGAAATGGAAGATGCAGAAATGAAAGATAAAATATGCATGGAGTAAGAAAAATCTCACAAAGATAGCTAACAGGGAAAAATAAATGTACGGTCATTACAGCGCTTGCACAACCAGTACTAACTTACAGCTATCGAATCCTAGAGAGAGAAAGAAATGAAAAATATAGATCGAAAAACGAGAACTATATAATTTAGGGCCCCAAATAGGTATAGCTTCTTTGACCAATATAATTTTTGCATATATTGCAATAATTGTTGCCTTCGTGATGATAATATAGAGTTTTCAATTCCCACTTATGTGCATGTTGGATGATACAAACATTTATGAAAAATATTTGCCTGGGATCAAGCATTTCGCTTTTACTGAATGTATTACTTGGACAATCGTAACCTCGGTGAAGAATTGATCTAAGAAAACGTTTCTGAAGGATTTATGATGCTAGTAGGTACGTTTTAGAAAGTCCGCCCCATCCCACTATTCCATAATTAAGGTGGAGTTCCACCAGACTTTTATAAACCATTTTTGAGTAGTGTATTTTACATATTTCTTTGAATTTAAATAGTATGTAACGTAGCTGTTTCAATAGATATCACATACGTTGTTCGTATCTTAAATTATGATTATGATACTACTATTTTATTAACAGGTGAAATTGTAAGATTTTCAATAGTTAAATCATAATTTGGCAGAGCATCAGCGAAGGAACTAAATGGTAAGTATACTGTTTTATCAATATTTAATGACAAAAGCCTATTCTCAAACCACATTTTAGATCTGTCAACTTTTCACTCAAGATATCCTCACGGAAAAACCTAATGAGAATTGATCGGGAGATCTAGCTGGCTACTCTAAAAAGCCTCGTCTTCCAATCCATCTATTAGGAAAAATATTATTTAGGTATTAACCTACATGTCGTTCGTAATGCGGTGGCGCTTCATCTTGATGGTACTATAGTGAATTGTCCAACGGCCAGTGCGATGGTTATTAACCCCGAAGGTAGGAAATGATTTTTACAAATTGATATGAAAGACCTTGCCAGTGTAGATATAAATCGAATAATGTATAAGTTTTTTCAAAACAATTCATAAGCAGCAAATACATAGTTTTGTTACGAATAAACTCAATTAATTGTAGAACGTATCAAAACATGCACCATATTATGTACTATAAACTACTAGAAGTATTGTGAACACAGGTATCTATTCTGTTTAGTGTAAACGAATCCATCAAAATGTATAGTAGTGTTTTAAATGAAACTCACTGTTTCTAGCTAATTCCACAATATAATAAAAATTGTTGAAAATTCTAAAAAATTGACAATTGTTTCGATAAATCAATATCATCGTCAGAATGACAGAAGTTACATTTCATTTGATGCCTACCTGATGTTTAGTAGTTATTTTTGGCTATACCAAGAAGTGACCTAACTTGTGATTGACTTAATATATGTTAATAGAAAAAAGGAGGAAATGTGATATTACAAATATTGAAGCTTAGATATTATTAGCCCTATGGTGATATCATGGATATCATTTTTCCAATTAAGATCATTATAACTGTGCAATGATATAGAAAACCAGGAAAACTATATCTGCTGATCTTTACAATTATCACTCAAGAAGACAGTTTATTAGTGGAGAACTCCCTAGATTTATCTGTTCATTGACAACTTCATATTGTGGGTTTCTAATAATGTAAGGGATATTATTAATAGTTCAAATTATCTTTAAAGTGATTACAGAAAATAGGTCTATCATACATAAGAATCCTGATTGTCCACAATTATATGGAACCGTTAAATTACATAAAATAACGAAACCAATAGACCTGAAGTTTCTTATGTTGATGCTCCTAATAATATATTGGCAAAGAGGCTTAACAATATACCTAATAGTTACGGATATGCATCTTAGTACTCAATTAGAAATTCAATAGTACGAATCAAAAAGTTGAAAGCAATCAACTTGCAAGATAACTATAAACTTATTTCGTTTGATGTTACTAATATGTTCACTAAAATTTCTGCTAAAGGATGTCTAATACTTGTAAGAAAGTTACTAGAATATAAAAATATTAATCCAGGAATATATGTTAATCAGAATTATTTCACTTTTGACAATAAGATATATATTCAAAATGAAGGTTTACCAATGGGAAGCCCTATATCACCTATTTTGGCAAACATTTTTATGGACAGCTTAGAAAGAAAGATCTTTGAAAGTAATATTTCGAAAAATGTTTTACTTTGTATAGATATGTAGATGACATATTAGCTTGTTTTATGGGTAGTGAACGACAATTAGATGAATTTTTCAACCACATTAATAATTTACAACCAAAAATTAAATTTACATTAGAAATTGAAGAAAATAGTTCAATCAATTTTCTTGATTTAAAAATTCAAAAAGTTAATATGTACTTGATTATTCAATTTACCGAAAACCATCACACACTGATGTGACAATTCCATATAGTTCCAATCACCCTATGTCACATAAACTAGCGGCATATAATTCAATGATACATAGAGCTTTTTCAGTTCCTATGAACAAATGTAATTTTGATAGAAAGATTAATACAATTAGACAAATAGCAACACCCAACGGTTATCCATTACATATGATAAATAAGCTGATTAATAAAAAAGAGGAAAAAGTGGTATTACAACTAATATTTCTTAAACAAACTTATGAAATAAAAACTTATAAAACCATCACTTATGCAGAAAATATTTCTAATAATATCTTAGCAACGAAAACAACAATTTCGTTTAAAACAGAAAGTAACGTTAGTACAAAATTGTTAAATGTAAAAACAAAAATACCAAAATTAAAGAAATCAGGTATATATAAACTCAAATGTCCATATTGTAATGCTATCTATTTGGGTCAGACCCTTAGAAATTTTGAAATCCGATACAGTGAACACTTACGAGCATACAGATTAAAAGAACCAGATAAATCCCACTACGCAAAACATCTACTTGACACCAATCATTCATTGACACCTAACACAGAGCTAGAAGTGCTGCATATTTGTGAAAAGAAACAAGATCTGGATTTCCTTGAAGAATTGGAAATAGGAATACATTTAAGAAACCCACAATATGAAGTTGTCAGTGAACAGATAAATCTAGGGAGTTCTATACTTATAAACTGTCTTCTTAAGTGATAATTCTAAAGATCAGCAGATATAGTTTTCCTGGTTTTCTATATCATTGCATAGTTATACTGATCTTAATTAGGAAAATAATATTCATGATATCACCATAGGGCTAATAATATCTAAGTTTCAATATTTGTAATATCACATCTTCTTCTTTTTTCTATTAACATATATTAAGTCAATCACAAGTTAGGTCTCTTCTTGGTCTAGCCAAAAATAACTACAAAACATCAGGTAGGCATCAAATGAAATATGACTTCTGTCATTCTGACGATGTTATTGATTTATCGAAACAATGGTCATTTTTTTAGAATTTTCAACAATTTTTATTATATTGTGGAATTTGCTAGAAACAGTGAGTTTCATTTAAAACATGAGTAGATTCCACGAAGTAAGGGTCGAGACAGTGGAAATGTTTATTGCTTGGACGACTGAACTTGACCGTTTGTAATAATATTCATGACATGCATTTTACTATAGTGTTATCTAGTTGTGTAAATAAAACCCAGTTAGTGATATTTGATGAGGTGATTTATTTCCACCCGCTATTCCCAATAGTGGCAAGTCCACATTTACATTAATTTAAGAAATCATCGTACAACGTATGGCCGTTATCTGTTCACAAAATTCATACACCACATGGCGATCCTGCCACGCTCTACTATACACCACACCAGCTAGATATCCTAAGCCATCCCCATTATATTGATGAACTAAAAGAGATAATTTGGATCCCTATTAATTAAATAAGGTTTATATCCTTAATTATTGTTATACAAACGTTTCAACATCACCTTGCATATCGTCAAGAGGCAAAGGTTTGCCATTGTGCATTTAATTTAATACTTACCAAGGTTTATTTAGTCCTATTTCTATTGTTATAAATTACAATATTATGAATGAAATATCTTTTATTTTTATAGCATACGGTTATGTAATATAAAAATATGACATCCGTACACAGAAGAATTCATTCTTTTTGATGCTATTACCAAAATAGGATATTCCCATTTAAAAAAAATATGATGACGTCATAAAACTCGAACAGTAATGACGTCATAAAAAATATTAGCACACTAAAAAATGCGTAACTGAAAAATGAAATCTACAGTTCCGAGCTTTTTCCCACAATATCCAAATCAATTTTTTCACGAATTTACTCCAACCTTTACATGCTCACTGTATGTTGGTGAATAGCCACATTAACTTACCGGAAACTTCCGTGTTGCAGCTCTAATATCTTCAGCGGGTACGCTTTGCAAAAACTCCATCAACTCTTCAGAACTGGAAGTCAAATCAAAATTCGGATTTAAAATGGAAGCTAAATGATAAGCAAGAAACTTATAATTTCTTTGGAAACTCCAAGGGCACAAAGTTGATCCACTAAGAGAAATGGCTGCCCTGAACAGACCTGCAATGAATAAAAATATTGCCTCCAAACTCTAAATTTGGTACTCATATGATTTTACCTCTGGATTTTTCACTCAATAAATGATATTGAACTGAAGCTCCACCAGCACTTTGTCCGAAAATTGTCACTTTATTTGCATCACCTCCGAATGATTCAATATTATCTCGAACCCACCGTAAGGCAAGATTTTGATCCTTCAAACCGTTATTGCCTGGAAGAACAGTATCTCCGGTTGTTAGAAAACCTAAAAGATACATATATTTCAATTGTTTCACAAGTTCATTTGGTTATTTCACTCGTCAATCCAAAGATCTTAGTGAGAGTTTATTAATGATTTTTGAATATTTCCTTCGCCCCTGAACAAACTAGGCGCCCTTAAAATTCATAGTACAAAACAGAAGTATTTCTTACCAAAAGCATTGAGCCTATAGGCAATTGTAACTATAATCACATTATGTTCCATCCAGTAGTGTGGTCCATAAGAATTGAAATTTGCACCTCCATAAACAAATCCACCACCATGAATCCAAACCATTACTGGAAGTCCTTCCCTTGGAGGTGGATACTGGAAAGAATATATATAAAATCAAAGGAAAAATTATTGTAATTTGAATTTGATAGAAAATTTATATTTTTAAAGCATTGTGTAATCTAAATACTAATTCCGAATACAATTTGAATTTAAACAACTTGGACTCACTATTGGCGAATACACGTTGACAAATAAGCAATCTTCATTTTCTAACGAGCTGTAGGAGTCACTCTGCTGGAAACAGATTTTGTTGTCTTGGGTCGCATCGTATACTCCCTCCCAATTATCAACAGGTACGGGGGCCTAGAAAATATATACAATCTCCCAAATTATACATCTATATATTTTCAAAAGTATACCTTAAATCGTAATGGTCCCACAGGAGGTTTTGCATATGGAATTTGCTGGAAAGCATAATATATGGTACCACGTTGTGAGTATTCTAATTTGCCCTGTACCACGCCATTTGTTGTATTCACTATTATCTGCGCATTCTAGAAAAAAACACCGATTAATTTCCATAAACAAGAAACAAGTGAAGTACATATTAAGAGATTCAGCTATAAGAGACATGCTATCATTCTTGAGAATATGTCAGAGAAACATTGAAGTTTCAATCCAAATAGGTAAGCAAAAAAAATGATTAGGACTGAGCTTCAGGTAGCAATGTGGAATGTCACAGTCGAATCAATTACAATAAATGTGCCAATTCAGAACATTAAAGTGAAGAGCCATAACGAAAATAGAAAACTCAATATGTCTGATAAAATTTATTTGCATCTCTCATGTAATTTTCTCATCTTACTGTTGGATATCGATGAAGAAATATATCTGAAAACCCATATCAATTCAATACTTTTAAGTCAGATGGGAACGAAAAATCGGCGGAACATGAGATCCTGATGTTCCATAATGTCTTCTGCTCGGAAGTGCTTGAGGCATGCATCTTACAGTTGCTCGTCGTTCGTTTTTCTCATTGAAAAAAAGGTCATAATCATCCTTTCTCAACATCCTGCATCTACCTCTTATCTGATTCCCTTATTATCACTACAGTTTGCTGTATGACCTCCCTATCTTGATTTTGCTTATAGAATGATCATATCTTCAGAAACGTCCTTTTTTCATTTTTGCGTTATTTTTAATTCATCAAAATTGGGAGACTTTCTTCAATAACATGACGTTGTATCTCTAGCAATCTAAACCCCATTTTCAAGATTGAAGGAGTAATATAAATGATTGTTGACCTCCTTCTGGTAGTTAGAAATTTGAAAATATATTGATACCTATCCACATTTTTCTATCTGGAAAATGAAAATAATATTATCACCTTACCAGATGTTACAAATAAAAGTGAACTGGAATTATTTTCGTGAAGCAAATAATATTGAACACTATTCGAGTCTTGCAGCTTAATCCTCTTTTTCAATCGTTGGATTTCACAATAAATTTTTCAGCGTCACCACAGCGGGATATGTACGGAATTTGATTCAATGCAGGTTAGTGATATTCGATAGCATTAGCATTGTTCTGTGAACCAACTTTTCTTTTTCCGTGATGTAACACACTTGCTGTCATTTCAAATATATTATAGTTTTCAGTATAAGAGCATTTTTCGGTTATTGCTTATTGAAATGCTCCAGAAATTGATCAGATGAGAAGATGAACAATTAATTATGAGCACAATGATAATTTAAATAAATTCTCATTAGATTTTCAGTCAAAATTTCATAAATTTTTCCCATATCTTCAAGTTCAAACTTACAACAAAGAGGAACACTGGAAACAACCACAAAATTTGGAAAAACATTTTGATACTTCCTTATTCACCGTACCGGACCGGGTATTTATTAACAGACATTTATCGTATCAATCATGATTATCAAATGATTATTATTTACAAAATAGATACTATCGTATCCATCAAGATTATCAGATGATTATTTTTATAAATAATAACATTTCTATGATAGCAATAACGTTAAGCAACGAATACGCTTCACATAAGTCTAATCACATAACATTTTCAATTGAAATTGTTCAAATTATTAGGAAAATATTTATTCAAATTACCAAGGAAACCATAAACTACGACTAATAAAAGTACATAACCAGCATACATATATTTGAGATTTACGAAGCAGCCAATACATTTTTGTGATATTGTCTATTTTCTCCGTCCACTTTAGGACACTTTATTAACATGATAAATGGAAATCTCATTGTGTATCCAGAATCACAAAAATTAGGAAGCGTAAGAATGAATCCAGGACAATATCCAGTATATACGAGTAAATATTTAAAAATTTACTCTGCAAGTTTACAGAGGTTTTATAGTAATTTGATACTGGATGCGATTTTTTCTTACTCTATGAACCATATAACATTTAGCACAATGGATAAATACTGTGTGACATATACAGTAAGGTGGATCGAAAATATTTCATTTTTAGGTCGGCCTAGGTCGCAAAAGTTGCTAAACCCTCATAGGTGAAGAAAAAATAAAACAAAAAATGTTTCAAACGTTTTTTTCAGGTGCCCCACCCACTCAATTTTTTTAATTTTTTTACGGCCTTGGTGGCATGATGTTTTAAACAGTCAGACAAGGATTTTACTTAAAAAAATAATTTGAGCATTTCATTCAGGTTCAAGATTCACATAATAATTTTTCTTTCAATTTTTTTTTTCTTAAACTTTCCCTTTAGGTGGCCCCTCGGGTGCCCCATAGGTACTTACATTCCAAATGATTCTCTTTTTAGGTTGTCAAAAAATAGGGGGAGAAAATTATTAAATTAATCTATTTATCAAATGAGTAAAGTTAGTTTAAAGTTAAGTGATTTAGAATACATTAGACGACAATGTAATTGATTTATTAAATAAATAAATTCCTTGACACGGTGTTTTTTTAATTTATTTTCAGTATACGTTTTTTCCCATTCATTAATTATTTTATTACTTCAATTACTTATTTCTTTTTGTTACAGGAACATTAAGCAGAATGAGTTCAGGCAGCCTTCCCACTAAAAATTCTTCTATTTGCCCTATATTCGGCTACCCAACCGAGATGTCATCAAGGGTTCTTCCTACAAATGCAGACGTTATTCGAAATTTTTTACTGGTTAGAAACCACACAAAAATCTTATGGCAGACAAAGACCCACCTGTTTCAATGATTTCGAAAGAGATCGCAAAGGCGTTGGAAATTATATGGAACAAGGCTTCTATTCCAACAATTTCAAACAAGAAAATCGTTGAAAAGATAACGAAAGTTAACAACGACTATAGAAGATGTCTAAAACCTACAAATGTAGGAAGGAATCTAACAGTTATAAAAACAAATTGGACGGAGTGAAGTGTAAGTGGGAGCAAACCCTTTTTGACATTGCCTGCTGTAAATGTGGTGATTTTGCATTATGTTGCTGCTCAAAAGAAAGAAAGGTTCCAGTAAATGAAAGAGTCTTTTTGACCGATCAGCGAAGTATCAGGACTATGATAATAGGGTCACTAGACATCAAAACTACCAAGCAATTGCAAAAAAGGCAAGAACGGAAAAAAACGAGATGACATTGACCACCCGAAAGCATATTTGCAACAATCTAGTTCAAAGGAAATCAGTGATTGTGAAGAGTTTGGAAACATCTCATCGGAAAACGAAGAGAACGAAAAAAAGGAGAAGAAGAAGAAGAAAGCGAAGAAGTAGAAGAGGAAAGAGAAGAAATAGATCAAATGAGACATAAACTTTCTACCTTTGCCAGAGAATGTGACCGTCGAGGAGTATCAGACAGAGCAGCAGCTTCTCTTTCATCCGCTCTTCTCCAGGACCTTGGCCTTGTCAATGAAACGGATACCAGTAGAGTTATTGATAGAAATAAAGTTCGTAGAGAACGTCAGAAACACAGCGAAGAACTAGAAGCAAATATAGCTACAACAGTGCAAGGTCTCTATTTAGACGGACGAAAGGATAATACTAGAACACAAACTAAAAAAGGCGATAAGTATTACGGTGGTACTGTCAAAGAAAAACATATTTCTTAAATAGAAGAACCAAATTCTATTTATCTGGGCATTTGGCTGTTCCGTCTGGATCTGCGACTAACATTAGAAATGAAATATTAACGTTTTACAACGATAAAGGTATATCAACTGATTCACTGATTGCAGTCGGATGCGATGGAACGGTCGGTAATACTAGTACAAAAGCAGGTGTTATAACTCTTCTAGAAGCCCAGCTGAGTCGTCCCCTTCAATGGTTTATTTGTATGTTACATCTTAACGAACTGCCTTTACGTCATCTTTTGGTTCAGCATGCCGGTGTAACTCAGAGACCTGAAGCATTTTCTGGTGCTGTTGGTAAATCACTACAAACTTGTCACACGCTTTCTGTCACTAAGTTCAAGAAGATCGATGCAGATCCATTTCCAGATGTAGACATGAATATTTTGAGTACAGATCAGCGATATTTGTTGGATATTATGAAAGCTGTGTCCTCAGGAGAATGCTGTCAAGATTTAGCTGCTATTCAACCTGGACCGGTGGTGCATTCTAGATGGCTGAGGAGTGCAAACCGAATCCTTCGACTTTATGTGGCAACTGAAAAGCCCTCCGAAAACTTGGTACGTTTGGTTACTTATATTATGAAAGTATATTGCCCAATATGGTTTATTATCAAAGTAAAGCAATTGTGCATCGGAGGTCCTAAACACCTATGGAAGTTGATCGTATACTCAAGATATATGCCAGGTTGGCTTAGGAAAACAGTTGACGTTGTTATTCAAAGAAATGGATATTTGCACAGATGGAGAATTTGCTCCTAGCTATGTTGTATGACGATAGAGCTACTATTCGAAGATGAGCTGTCTGTAGAGTAATTTCTGCTAGACAGATGAATCTAAATTCTTCTGTCAGAAATTTTCGTGTGCCTAAAATGAATATGGAAGCCAACGATTACATAGATTTAATTAATTGGGATGAAATAAACAAGCGATTAGGTACTCCAGTTTTAAAAGACATCTTGGATGAAGATTTAGAAAGTTTTGTATCAGATGAGATCATCTAAACGAAATTTCCATATTTATCTAGCTTTACATGCCACACACAAGGAACCGAACGGTGTGTAAAATTGGTAACCGAGGCTGCTTCGTTTGTTTGTGGACAAGAATGAAGAGACGGATTTATAAGATCCAGGCTTAATTCTAGAACCATAATGAAAAAGTTTAATACAAACGCAGAGTTCAAATGATTATTTTATGTTGTATTCTATTATTTTATTCTAACATATTGGTATTTAGTTTATTATATCAGCTATAATAATGATTTTTTCGTTTATTTTCATAATAATGTAACAAACTTAGTAAAATAGAGACGCCCAAAAAAATGCTCATACATGCCTAAGTTTTATCTAGGTGCTTTTGAGACGTGACTAAAACTTTTTCTAATAGGGCAAAAAAATAAATTATCTTTTTTAAATGTGGGGGGGGGGCATTTCAAGAACTAAAAAAAAATGGGCTTAGCAACTTTTGTCGATCGGGCCGATAGCAATAAAAAACTTTTATAATTTCACTAGGTATATTTTTCTATCCACCCTAATATACAGACGGAATGAAATCAGCATTCTGTTCCAAGTTCGTTGTACATTATAATTGTGAGATTTTAAGAGAATATGAGATGTTCGATGATTTCATTAATTGAAACTAGTAAATTAAAATTTAGGACAAAGATCCACTTTAGATTTGGTTCAAATTAGTAGGTAGTGAACCGTTTATCGGAATTTAATTCGGCACATTGATTTTTTGAGGTCAACTCAGCCACATATTCTCTTCTCTTGACAATCGAGACACTAGAGTGGACAGAGTAGCTATCACAAAAAAGTGTTGAGCGTTTCTCAAATTATGGTTGATGGAATTGAAATTGTCAAAATTGATGAACTTCTCTTTATTTACTCTATCCGCACTAAGGTAATTCACCTATTATCGGCACCTTAAGGATGTAGTCCATTTTGAACGTCCTAGAAACCAACATTGTAGTGACCTATTTTTTTTTTAAATTTAGGGTTAGTATGATTAACTACCTTTTCTTAATAACGGTACCTAACGAAAAAAAAATGAATAGGTAATATCTATACAACAAACTCTAAAATTTCATTAAATACATATAATCCTCTTTTATTTATTGGAACTGGTTCCGGAATCTTTCTTACAATATCATCTTTTTCATACAGAAGAATATCTATCTTTTATGGTCAATACCAATTAATTCCCTTCTTCTCCATATGTGTAACCCCGTAATGAGGGCACTCATTTTCAGTTTTAATATCAATTGTTTTACCGGGGTAATACTGTTCATTATACTCGTACATCACTACTACAAAATCATTCCTTTGAAAGTCCTCACATAAGGTTGTTGTTTCAGGTACATCGTTATGTTTATTCTTTTTCCCGCTTCTGTTGCTTTTTTCTTTCTAGCTTCCTGCTTTCTTTTCTTATTCAATTTTTTTTCTTTTCTTCCTTTGCTCGATAATACTCTTGCCACTCAGAAGATGTTGCAGCTGCTGGCACCTTCTCTTTTACTTTCCTTTTAACTTCAGTCTTTTTTGGTCCTGGCGAAAACAGAGACTTTTTAAACGGTGTTGGAACTTTAATTCCCGATGAAAGACATGGAGAAGGTGTTGTTTGATCTGGAAAATTGTCATTGTCATCTACAATATTTTCAGGTGGGATTTTTGGTGTGATGGAAACTGGCTCCAATAAATTTTGATTAATGTTTATTTATTTTTCTGTTAATAGAGAATCCTCTTGTACATGAATGGAAGTTGAACTGTTCAATTCTTGCTCGTGTTCTGTCAAATCCCGGACTTCTTTGGGTAAATCATAAGACTCGATTTCACGAGCATGCATATGTGCATCTGTGAAATCTGGAACATTTTCAGGCGATTTTGAGCGTTCAATAGTTTCATGACAATCGATATCTAAATTCATCCATTCTTCAGCCACAGCTGATTTTTCAGTAGCAATAAAACCCGGGGTTTCTAGTATATCTATGAAATCAATTGGTATGTTTTCATGATCATCTATGATTACGGGACATGAGAGACCGTTTCTATTATCCACCTGTTCACCATCGTTGATCGCAACAGGTTCATTTTCAATTTGAGATTTAAGTTTTCTCCATAGGAAAAAGAGAGTTGTGTCCTCAATTGGACCATTCCAGACAACTTAGGAAGATTTAAATAGCTCTGAAGTATTTGCATTGATTTCAGATTCTACGAACTTGAAGGATTCTTTCATATATTGGTCTTCTTCTTGGGGATGACTTTGGCTAGGTTCATTTTCGGTAGTTGCCATACTCGGCTTACTCTTAAAGTACTTTGAAAATTTTATGTTTTCCACATTAAAAGGCACCAGTCCGTATGATCGAAAGCCGTTTTCAACCACATCGGGAACAATTTTCACTTTTTTAAGTGTTGTTACCAATATTGGGACAAACGTGTCTCAGCTCATTTCTTGCCCATAATTTTTCATAGGCCAGGAATGCACGGAGTGGAAAAAAGCCACTCCATTTTTAGTGGCCTGAAAATTGCAACGTCTAAAGACCGCAATACATGAGTAGCATTACGACAGAGAGCTATCAAAATGATATTTTTCTTGAGGCAGACGTCACTCAAAGCCATTGTAAGATGAGACGTGTGGCCGTCTAAAAATAAAACTACTGGAAACATGACTTTTTGCTCAACTAGCCAAGGACAAAATATATTTGCAATGTAGTGAAAAAAATTTTCCCCGGTCATCCAGCCATTTTCACTACGTCCAATACCCCAGTTTTTTGGAACCTTGTCCACTACAGATTTTGGAATTCGTTTACAACTGTAAACAGTCATGGGAGGTGTTAATTTCCCAGAGGCACTACAAGTTATTAAAGTTCTTAGGCACTCCTTCTCATCACTTATTTTTATCTCCTCGTTTCACAAATACTTTATCGCCTTTTGGACTCAAATAGAAAGCCGTTTCTTCTTTACTATTTGATGACTTCAAATTTATAATTGCATTTTAAAAGTGATCTTAAATCGATAGAACATTCGATGTTACATTTAACCTATCATCGGCATGACAGAGCCCTTTACCGGCACATAATTGATCCTATTATCGGCATTCATAATCTAGTTTAAATGAAATTCTTAATACTAACATAATAGGGGGCCGAAAATAGGTCTAAACATTATTAAAATGTTTCTCTACTGATTGAAATGATAAAATTATATTAAAGGCTAAGAAATTCTATAAACCTGACTAAAATATTCAATGCAGCTCTTAACATATCATCGGCACCCCTGCCGGTAATATAGTCAATATCTCTGGCACCTCTACCTATTAGCGGCACACTTGTTTTTTAATAAATCACTTTAAAAAATTAGTTTCTTAGTATTAAAATCAATAATTATTAGTTCGAACTATCATATGAAAGTATAAGCAATATCTAGTTCATATTTATTAGAAAGAAAATTAGTTCAGCAACTTACATGTTTCTTGTTCTTGCGAGGAAACGATCTACACTAGTTAGATGACACGTCTGTACTGCCTAAACATTTTTTCCTCCCAATTTTTTACACTTTCTTGATCATGCGCGTTTGTATAATTTTAAAGATAAAGATGAATGTTGTGAATTGGGAAAAAACGGCAGCAGAGAAAAGTCAAAAAATCTACTACTACCCACTCTTTAAATAACAGTTGTACAAATCCACAATTGACGAACTCGAACTAAATGCTATTTCATGAAAACTACAAATATCAATTCTTTCCTTTTCTCAGGTATCTGCTAATATGGAACAAGCATGCAAAGGTTCTACACATAATTCACCTTTCCCATTATTCGACTATTTTGCGCTCCTAAAGCGCGGACACTTTTGCCAAGAATTCCTCTCCTTTCAAATCTAGTACCAAACGTTCCTCTTTCCTACTTGTTATTTGAAACAATTAAAACAAAAATCACTAAATTTATTGTTTTTGTTTATGTTGAATTAGCTGTTTTTCAGCTTCTGCACTACATTCGTTTTTAATATTAAATTTAGTTAGTTTTAAATAGTTTAAATATGCGTTGTTGTGTTCCTAATTCCACAAAACGAGTTACAGGCTTATCACTTTTTTTGTTTCCTCAAGTTGAATATTAGAAATAGTTGGAACGAAGCGATAAAATTAGAACCTCGTCTATCTACAATACAAACAGAGTGAGTACTTAGTCTTATGATCACTAAAAAAATGTAATATTGTAACGAACCCGTTAATAACAGTGACATTCTAATTACCGTGTTATGTTAGTTAGATATTGAGCCACAATAGACTATCGCGAGTCGCAGTGGAGGGCCTCATTGACCCACTAATTATAAACCTAATCTAGTTAGATATCCATCTTTCCTTGTTAATTAGTTTAAGGTTCGGAATTCTTCTTTTCCCTGTTAATTAGTTTTAGGTTAGGAATTCTTTTTTCCCTTTTGAGTTCTCCTATGTCAGTTTGGTTGCACACCAATAGAATGTTATGGATTGTTCGATCGATGATTCAGGAGCGTTCGAAATATCATTCTGGAACATTGAAAATGACAATATAAAGGAGTGCGACAGCAGAGAAGAGGGTGGACAACTGTACCGGGAGTGAAGCTGAACGATTTGGCGAGAAATTGTAAACGTTTTTAAGAGAATTGTATTCCTTGTTTGTGAATAAACTGTTTCAAGAAATCCACAATCGTTTTACAATATTAATGTTTATTAGGTATGCATGAGGCATTTCAGAGATAATATTTATAGGTTTTCCACAAGATGCAGTCAAAACCCAAAATAGTTCTACCAACCTTTCTTGTGTTCGACAAGTTGATGAGAATGCTATTGTGCATTAAACTGTACAAGTATATTTATGATTCTTGTGAGATGACATGCTGTATATATATTACGATGGCAAATCAATCGTAAGTAATTTCACATTACTGTGAATTCTCGGACAAGTTTGCATGTCTATTCTAACGTTAAACCCTTATTTTTCACTTTAATGGTTGTAAACGCCCAATAATAAAATAATGTTTAACTTTAAGTGCCTGCTCAACAAAAGACCAATAAATTGAATTCTACATGGTTCAAATGAACCTTACGATCTTTTTACAAAATATAGATTATGAAACTTTCCAAAACTATTAAAATGTTACTACAAATAACTTTGAGTGATCTACGATCCTTCAATTAGCACCGTGAACAATATTTCAAACCCTTTCACAAATGAATAAGGAATCCAGTATTCGAAATGAATGTTTTATGGATTGAAATAAATTAACGAACAGGACATTATTTATCGCTTCATAGTAAAGTGGGTGATTAACTTTATGTCAAAAAATATCACCATTCAACTGACAGAGTTATAGTCTGAAAGAGAAAGTTCTACCCCCTAAAAACTTGCGAATATCTACAGAAATTAACCAATTTACAAACAGTCAGTTTCGAAACCTCAGACAGTACGAAACTAAATCCACTCTGGATCAGTCGACATAAAAAAGTGTGACAATTACTGGCATTCGAAACATACATTGTGCGTGAACTATATCTAGATCAACCTAAAGTGTTACAATATCTCTCGCGTTACGACGCAATATAAAAACGTGCAAATTTCTGTGACTTCGTTCGAGAATTAGCGGAAAAGTATACATATCTACCACAAGAGCATTTAGTACCTTTAAGAAAACTGTAACCAACTATCAACTCGCTGTGGACCTTCTTGTTGCTTTATCTCGTTACTATTTTGTTGTAAAGTGATTTACGTGTTTAAAATTCTCGTATTTAAGTTTTTTATGAAACGTTACTTAAAATTACGACTGGTCCTTCTTCCCACAACCTTATTGAAGAAAAACAAACAACACATCTACTTATGTGCTGTAGTGAACGACAAACTCAACAGTCCACTCCACTAATCTAGTTCATTATAAATCCTAAGAATGATAAAAAGACTTTTTACTATAGAGGAATACAAAAATAAATTATAATAACGGCTTCAAATTTCTAACTGAATTTTAAAAAGAATCTACAACTGGCGTGGTCCATCAGAAAGAAACTATTTTGAGATAGAATCATACACAAACTCCAATTAAACGAAATATTTTTGACATTGATGAAATTACGATGGAATTTCGATTAAGAAACATTGTCAGATTTTCCTGATACCAAAATCAGCATTAGGAAGGATATTTCTAACATGGGTTAATTTACTATATTTAAAGTTATCTGACATGAACATATTTCCACATTGAAACATAATATTCTCTCACGCACCTCCAAATTTTCTTGAAAATTACCTAAATCTTGTAGATAGTCTCAACTGTAAAATTTAACATACAATATGTCTGATCGGACAATCTCAATGTTACCCCTACTATAAAGGAACCAATACCTTATGGAAAGAATTGGATAATTATCTACCCTTTTTTTTGAAGTTATATATGTATCCATAGGCAAAACAACACAAACTAACTACAAAGATATTTTCTCGGTTAACATGTTACGTGAAATGATGAAATTGCTTATAATGCTGTTGGTTATGACATATTATTCGCGACTGTGTCAATAAACCTCCATATGCCCGGTATTCACGGCGCGTTTTTCGCTCCAGCTAATTAGCAGCCGTTCTCACTCAAATCTCTTTATAAGGAACTCACGGACAAGTCGGCAATCAGCCACTGCCAAGTGCACCCTTTGTTGTTTACACGGAACACATGGGCGTAACAATGAAGAGTTAATTTTAGTTAGTATAAACTCAGGTGGAATTATGATCAATTCCATTGGAGAGTAGGCGTAGCTGCACTTCAGCCAGACAGCCCGCCGACTCTTATCAGCTCTTATCAGGATGTGGTCAGTGTCGTAAGAGGCCGCTTATCGGTTCTTATCAGCTCTCGCCAGTGCCGTACCGGAAAAGTAACTTATGTTGAAATATTACTAAGAATTTCGTACCGGGTGGCTTGTAACATATAATATTTGCGTTAGGTCACGATCAATATACAGGATGGACACGTTCGATCGTTATACAGGATGTCATAAGAACACTTGCATCTCTGTTATTATTGGTCGGATTGCAGGTGTTATGTAGATATTTTAGCTACATTTGTCCACACTGAACACACGATATCAATTAGGATATTTTTGAATATTTTGTAAGCGGAGTGCATTAAAAAAAACACAGGCTATAAGATATTATATTACGTAAATATTTTGTAGAAGGGGCTGATGTATACATCTTTTAGTTACAAGAAAAGTTACTAAAAAAGTTACTAGATTTGCCCCGCCCCTCCCCCTCCCCTCCCCACCGCCTCCCCAGGGCGCCAGGTGTTCTAAAAATAGCCCTTCCAAGAAATACAGATGACGTCACTAGCGCGGCTGGCAGGTGGAGAGTTTTAAGGTTGTTCGTAGTGTACAGAAATCTTGCATTTATTATCGTTCGAAAAATAAAAGCTTATAGAAAGTGATAAAAGTCGAGCTATTAAACCACAGACCTAGTAATTATTATCGTTTTGGCGCTTAAATATAAAATGTAAAATTATTTATCATTAATGAACAAATAACAGAAATACCATTTTGTGTTTGATATAAAATGTGTTCAAGGCTAGTCGTAGTCTCCTGAATATCCAGCTTGCAAATAATTTACGGTTTTCGCGGTTTCGCTTCCGCATGCCTTTGCTGCATTGGTGCATGGGAAAATTGCAGTTTTTGTTTCAAGGTGAACCTAAAAATTGATAATATTGTAAATAAATTTGTGATATAAAATTAAATCTTTTGAAATGATAAGAAATGAGTACTTTGTATATAACGGGGTATTATTGTGTTATCTATCTGAAACAGGAATAAAGAAACGATATTCGAGGTTTCAACGAACAATGAATATTTTACTCCAAAGCGACGTTGCCACCTCCTCCTCAACCCGATAAGGTGTTTTTGATACAGACGTTGTCATTTCTTTAAATCAAATTATGCCGATAGAAATAAAACATTGCTACAGCTGTTAAAAGTTTTGTACAACACACATATAAATCTATAGCTGTAATATTTTTTACCTAACAATAACTATTGAAAAATGCGAGATGTTGCCAAGTAGTGAGGATACCTACTAATCGTATTGAGGTTTTGTAACAATAACTATAAAACTTATTCATCTTAAAAGTCTAAATCTAAATCAATCACCCAACATCTCGCCTGTGGGTACGGTATTTTGACCATCGTCTATATAAACAATAGAGTCAGTATCGTAATAAACTACAGCCTCACCTAATTTATCTAACATTTCGTACAACCTGAGACGTGCGTTGGATGTAGTGAATGTCGCTATAAAAATATTGGTAGATTTCGGATCTTCGTAAAACTGATCTTTGTATTTATAGGTGACTTGAACAATGTCATCGTTAATAAAAACACAATTAGATATATTTATTTTATCGTCCAATAATATGTCATACCAATCTTTGGTATCTGTGATATATTTAGACACACTCATGTTAGTTCTTTGACCGAATTTACCCCAGCAGCTATTTAAAACTATTTTGGCAATAGCCCTCTTACCGGGGTTGGACTTAATGTTGTTAATATCCAGTTCGATGCCCATTGTTTCTTTGATGGCTTTGGCATATGCTTCGTTTGATTCATAGCTATGCGGGCTCGTTTCTAACTTGATTTTCATAAAATCCCTTACATATCCTTTAAACAACTCATTCGTTTTTTGTTCAAAGTGCCACACTTCGGATATATTGATAATTTTGTATCCTTTTTCTATTGCTTTATTTATTTCCAAAGTGGTCCAAGTACCTGTAAACACACGTTCTGAGTCTGTATGAGTACATACCGACGTATTGTTTTCCATGCAGGTACGACAGAGGGCAAATGTTAATTTTGTAGTTTTCACCGGTAATACAGGGTGATACAACTCACGAGGAGGTAAAACAGTGCATTTTATCAACCCGAACCATGTAGGATCATATGTTTCGGGTTTAAATATTTTTACGGGAAATCCTACTGGATAGAAATCCATATAATTAACGGTTGGATACAGGGAAACCACATCAATGTACCTGAGTTTTTTACCTGTTACCTTTAATTTTGCAGCATTGGTTCGGCCTCCAAAGAATGAATCTCTAGGCTTTAAAGACTCATCAAATTCTACAGGTTTAGCTTTTTTAAATTCAGCAGATTTGAGCCAATCACATTCCCACATTTCAACTAAATTGTAGCCAGCATCTATAATTTGTTGACTTCTACGTCTTGTTTTTTCATAAAGGTCTTCCATGGTTTCGTTATTAACTTTATTAATAGTTGTGGGATTGTAACATTTAGGGCACCCGTGCCAGTAGCAGCCGGAAAATTGGAAAACTGTCGGCTTTTCTGTCGCCTCAAGAAATCCATCCACGGGTTTTCCGCAGATAACTACTTCACCACCATTTAAAGCGTGACGTACGTTAGGGTACTGGTTTAACCACGTAATAGAGATCTGGCTAAACTGTTCTTTTCTTTCATCCTCTACACTAGCTATTGTTTTAGGTACCAAGTATTTAGAACGGAAAATACCCATACATAAACTGGCTACTGTTAGGTATTGAAACGGATCAATGTTGGCTATTTCCAAAAAATCTTTCCTAAATGTCAAACAACCTCTTCTTAAAATATCAACGTCGGAATCGCAATAGGCCTGTATTTCTTTCTGCATGTCAAAGATATCATTTTTATGTTCTTTGTACCATTCTAAAAACTCATTTCTTTGTTTAACTTTCATAGTGCTAACCCCATAATATTCAACATCTGGTAGGGGGCCTACGTAATTTTGGTTCTCCACTGTATTAAAATAATGTGGAAAATAACCTTTTTTTAATTCTTTTAATTCGAATGTTGTTGGAAATGCTGCTAGAGGACCAGCCACAAAGTTTGAACTATCGATTATTTTCAACTTTATGTGAGGAACTTCTAACAACATTAATTTAGAACCGTTGTAAATAGTGAAAGGTTTTATTGTGTTCTCCACACAATATTTCAAAATAAAATATGAATCGTAACCTTTTGCATTGTGAGCAACCGCTGTATATCCTCGATGTTTTTCGGATATAAGCCACTGACAAAATTCGTCATTATTTGTAAAAGTATATTTGATACCATCAAAGTCGTGGGCTATTACTAAATTAGGTATATGTATACCGGTATCTTGCATAGCTTCGTAGTCGAAGAAAATATACTTTTCGTTGTAGGTACACCTCTGTATTTTATCTTCTGACATACCATTACAAGTACAAGGTTCTGTGCAAATAGGTGAAGTTTTTTTATATTTATTATATTTACAAACCTTATTCATTCCAATGCTACGACCGTTGCATTCACAGGGCACGTTACATATACCTCCTTTGGCAGGTTTCTTAGTCATGTAGCATTGATGATTAGTCTCTACAAAATCGTCGCAGTTTCTACAGTATGAAAAACCACACTTGTGAAATTTTTCACGACTAAGAAACTTGTTGCACCCTGTACACCTGTATACCTTTTTACAAACTTCTTCGTGATTAGACAGACACTCGCGATTATAGCAATACCTGTTACAGTTTTCACAAAAGATTTTGTTTTTACTATCGATGCCATGCTGTTGCATATTACACAAGTTACATTTCGGTAATTTTTTACATTTATGTTTTTGTTTATGATCGTAGCACGTGTCACATTTATAACAATAATAGTTACGGCCGTGAAAACCAGCCATCTTACTTATAACATCAAAATGATTGTGATTTTTATACAAGTATAATTTTACAGGTTTTTCCTTACCCTCGTAAATAATTGTGTTGAAATTTTCAGCACAAATAATTTTAATCTGTACATCTAATAACTCTTCTGCTCGTTTAAGATCTTGTAAAGAGAACCCACATACGTAGTCACCGCCCAGTCTACGACATAATGAACGGGCTAGGTTAGTTTGTATAGATCTACCCAATCTAATGTGTCTTATGTCTGATGCCGATAGTTTTTTACCCAAGATTTCATTGGTGTGATATGTAAGGGCTACTATTATAGCACGAGCACCGCACAAAGCATCACTGTTGTATATCCTTGTAATACTTCTTTTTGATATACGATTTTCTGCTAAATTAATTATTTTTTTACTATGACCTTTACCGCGTGGTACTTTAAATATCTGTACGTCGAAGGTTGTACCTTTAATATCGACATTCTGATCTGACGTAACGATGTTTTCGACGAGATCTAAAAGAGTATCGGTATTAAGCTTAGTAACCGTTTCCGTACTTATCGGATTATTAAAACCAGAGTTTTGAATAATGACCCTGGTTTTATCACCCTTTACATAATTAGCTTCTTTTTTAGAATGGTCTATGACCTCTTGTAAACTGTTACGTAAAAGCTGTTTTTCAGCTCCTAAACCACCACCATATTTAATATCTTTATTTAAATTATACTGATATGTAGATAGAAAAGCGTTAAATTTTTTAATATATTTCTTTGATAGATTTTTAAAAGACCAAGGTTTGTTTTCCATTGTTAAAAATTTTTCGAAAATCAAAAAAACTCAAAATTTTCAAAAATCAAAAAAAGACTCAAAATATTTTTAGGCTTACCGCAAGAGCAGGAGACACGTCTGAACACGCCGAGAGCAGGAAAGAAAATGAGTTTGAGCAGCCGTTAGCTGTTTTATACAGAGAGAAAAAGGGGCGTGGTCTGCCGACGTCACGTGATCTTCTTAGGAGAAAATATCTTTCCCAGGTGAGTTTATACAAAACCGTTTTAAATTATATATTATTTTATCAGGGGATTGCCACCGTGAATCATATATATAAAAAATATAGGTATTATTTCTCGATTTTATAACATATGATCGGACTGTGGTTAGATAACCTCACTTTTACAATTTCGATAAGCTTTATAGCGAGCTGTTTATCAGCTGTGAATATGATTCATTTATAAAATTTATTTTAGGGAATCTCTTTTAAGCACGCTACACCTGCAAAGTAATAATTTTAATTACTGGTTTACTTAAAATACTCAAATTCTGTTTCTGGTAAATCTGAAAAAATTTAGGAGACTACAAAATGGTCGAAAAAAAATTTCGTGGCGTGTGCAACGGCGGAAATATAGATAAGAAAATTGTTATAGTTTTGGAAAGCTTGTAAAATTGTGGGAAAAGTGTAGAGCCGTGCGCAAAACCGGAAACGATGATAAGAAAATCGCGATAATTTGAAAAAGTTCGTATATTTTAATGGAAAATGTGGCAAAAAAAATCATGTTATTAGATAAGAAAAATTACAGCTTGTAAAATAAATTGCGCAATGACACGCTGACGTTGTGTCATAATGATATTAAAAAAGGATAAAAAATAAAACGTTTTAAATCAGAAAAAATATTTATTAATAAATATAAAATCTTATTTATTTACATATATAAGTATTCTATAACTAAACACTATTAGAGTTTTTACAATCACAATTGTACTCTTCATCGCAATGTTATACTTCCTCCTTTACGACAAAAAGAACAAAAAATTTGGTCTGCAATCGCTGCAGTCACAGGCTCGACCCCAATCACAATTAGGCCTGTTTACTCTAGAAAGGTATAACATGAAATAACTACCTGATCCTTAGGTAGTGTCTTTTATTCAATTATATCTACCAGCCTAAGCTCTTCAATTATTTCACAAAATTCTTCATCTTCTCTGTCAAGTTGTTTTAATCGTTCCACAAGTACATTTGGGTCTGTCCAATTCTGGAGTATATTATTTACAGGGTAACGTCGTGTACTAATAGTAGTTGTTGGGGGTCTATTTTCTGAATTAAGTTTTGTTTTAACGAGGTCTTTGTTCATATATGCCATGTTTTCCGAAATACCTCGTATATTTCCCACAACTGATCTTGGTAGTGTACTTTTCAAATTTCCGCGGGTACGTTTGGTGCTTCTAAATAATGGTTTAATTATTTTATTGAACTTAGTTGGACATGACTGGTGTTTTAAATGTCCTCGGCGATTGCGATGCACACCTGTTAATTCCAACATTTGTTTATAATTTTGATGATCTTCGGGCGTAAAATCCTTTGGATTTTTAGCAAACAAAAGCGAATATAGACCAGAAGTTCCTTTAAACTTTGCATCGGTTAGTGAAATATTTTGACCGTCAAACTTAAGTTCTTTATTACCTAATTTCCATTGCGAGCCATCATAAACGGGGCCAAAGGCGTTATCATAATCATCACAAGTTTTCCAATATGTATCTAAATAGGAATTATTCTCTTCACTTATAGGGGGCACATCATTTCTTGGCTGTTGGGAAGGTGTTTCTTTCGTAGTTTTAATTTCGTGTGAAGACGGTTCACCTTGTACTAAGGTATTTTTTATTTGTTTTAACGGTTCTGTTACGGGTTTAAATATATTTTCGAGATGTTCTTCTCGATCACGCTCGTATTGTCTGAGCGCATTGTATTTTTCACGAATAGCTCTTGCGAGCTCTAATACGTGTTGCTTACGCAATGTCATGGTAACGAATGAAAAAACTATTGTGTACACCCCTATTTATAACCTCGGTATGTGCTCGGACAGGTTCATACATGACCATAGATGACCATAAGTGATCATATATGTAAAACATAGCCGCGCATAAGCGACCATAAGCGACCATAAGTGACCATAGGCGACCATAGGCGCCCAAATGTGTAAATCATAGATGTGTATAAGCGACCATAAACAACCAATAGTCGTAATCATAGATGTGTATAAGCGACCATAAACAACCAATAGTCGTAATCATTGACGTTCATACGCGTACATAGAAGCCCCTAAATAACCTTTATTAACTAAAAAATAGGTACGAAGACATAAGTGAAGGACTAGTAGTACAAATAACGTGTTTTATAGATGATGTTTTAGTAAAACACTTTACGTATCATCTACAGAACCCCGCTGACAGCACATACTCTGGTGATCTTTACACATGGGGTGCCCATGAATATTCTTTCCACATCGGGGATGGTTCTTGGGTCCCTCCGACGCCTAGGGAGGAATAATATTTATGTAAGTATTTTTTGTGTTTTTTGTTGTTTTTTTTTTGGGGAAAGAGGATTAAAAGACATGTTAAATTCAAAATATTTTTTATTGTAGACATCTAGAAAAAACAAATAATTAGTCTTTATTTAATATGATTCAAGATGCTATAATACCTCAAGATCCATATACATGTGGCCTGCTCCCTTCTATCGTTGGGGTTGTACGAATAAAAGATGTGTGACCCTTTCACAATAATTATTGTTGTTTTATTAAAAACCAACTATCCATCCTACCCCTGATTGATATAGCTATGACCCTGAGGTTGAACATAGTTAAATAATAACCATTTTCAACCACATTGTAGCTAAGAAAAAATAATATAAATAATAAAACAAAAGTTTTGCCAACGTTGTGTAGAAATAATACAGCTTTCAGAAATAATCAAAGTAGTTTACAACCGCAAAGACATAGAAATTGAAAAAAAAACTATGGGTTAGAGGTTTAATTATTACTACTTTGATTATTTCTGAAAGCTGTATTATTTCTACACAGCGTTGACAAAATTTTTACATTGTTGTATTATTCATAATTGTGACGTATAGAAATTGAAAAAACTATGGGTTAGAGGTTTAATTATTACTACTTTGATTATTTCTGAAAGCTGTATTATTTCTACACAGCGTTGGCAAAATTTTTACATTGTTGTATTATTCATAATTGTGACATGCACAAAGGGTGGTATATTGTTTTTGTAGATTTTAAAAATATTTTCACAACTTATGTTGTTTAGCTTTTCCCCTATTTCACACACCATAGTTGGTACACTTTCACGATTTACATTGTTTTACTTTACCTTAAAAACCACACACCTCTAAAAGATTATGTTGTATGTTATTGGATATTTTTTTGGATTCCTTTTTTTTTATATTTAAACTTTTACAACACCTGTTTTTCAAATTATCATGATTTTCTTATCACCTTTTCCGGTTTTACAACGGTCAGCTTTCTTTCATAATTATGCAATATTATTTAGTTTTCAAATTATCATGAATATTCAAGGTTAAATACGTTCGAACTGCACCGATAAGGGTTTTCAACGAATTTTCAATATATTACAATTTTTCTTATCACCTTTTCCGGTTTTGAAACGGTCAGCTTTCTTTCATATCTATGCAATATTATTTAGTTTTTCAAATTATCATGAATATTCGAGGTTAAATACGTTCGTACTACACCGATAAGAGTTGTAAGATATATTTGGATCCACCCTATATGCAAGGTCTGTCAGATGAATCTCAAACGAGCGTTACGAGCTTGATAACAATAACAACATAGGAATGTTTAAATAGAGAGAAACAAACACAAGCTGAGTATCAAGAAAAGGGAAGTACAACGAGGGTTGAATTGGTCAGGTAGTTTAGCTATTGACAAGACGTGCAATAGAAACGATCGATATAAAAAAGATACGAGATTGTTAGAGTTTTGAAGAGGGCAATAAAATATAGTTTTAAATATAAGAGATTATTTATTTCTTACAGAGTTTTCAACGAATTTTCAATATATTACAATTTTTCACGCGTACAGTTTAATTTGAAATGATTACAATCATGAGCTGGACACTTTTGGTGTTTTGCCTGCGACGATTTGCTCCTGTTAATTCCAACGTTAATTTTGATGATCTTCGGGGGTTTTTTGACAAACAGAAGCGAATATAAGTCTGATTATGTCTTGTATCTAGCAAAATATTTTGACCTGTAAAGTTATTTATTACACCAATTTCCACTTTGAACCATTACCCCAAAAGCATAATCATTACAATTTTTCCAATATGTATCTAAATAAGAATGATTCTCTTCGAATGAAAGCAGAACCGTGTATCGCTAAAACTTCAAAATGTCATACTAATCGTTCAGACTTGATCATAGACCTTTCTGTAAGTTAAAAATTTGCTCAAAATAATTCACGTTAGACCTATTGAAAAAATTCAAGTTGTTTTATCAATAGAACAGTACCGCCCACACTTCTTTGTACAGACCTGTACATGCATTTTCCATATCTTCCCCATTCCTACTATTCAAGATTGCAAAGTTCTAAAAAAGTGATTTAGCGGGACAACTGATAAACAGTATATCGTAAAAAAGTGAGGTTATCTAACCACACACATTATCGTAATAATTGTGAAAAATAACACCTATATATATAAATGATTCAAAACAGTAATTCCATGATGAAATATTTTTAAAAACATATGTTACTTTGAATAAAAACTCGAACTAATTACCTTAAAAGAATGTTTTCTCCTTAGAATATCAATAAGCCACGCCCCCTTTTCGATCAGCGTAACAACTGATAAACTCAAAACAGTTTATCGTAAAAAAGTGAGGTTATCTAACAACGCACACACATCATCGTAATAATTGTGAAAAATAACACCTATATATTTATAAAGGATTCACAACAGTAATTCCATGATGAAATATTTTTAAAACATATGTTACTTTGAATAAACTCGAACTAATTACCTTAAAAGAATGTTTTCTCCTGAGAATATCAATAAGCCACGCCCCTTTTCGACCCCATTTAAAGAGTTTCTCGGAGCGGCAGAATCATAATCTTTCCAGCTCTCGTTATCTACAGACGTTATCAGTTGTGGTAAAGTCTAGAAACAATTTTTTTTGATTTTTCTCAGAGTGGTATAATCTCTCCAGCTCTCGTTCAGTCGTTATCAGTCGTTCTTGTGTCTACATACTTTTATTTCAAAAATTTTGGAGATTTTTCAACACAAGATGGAAAAGTTTTTGATAACTAAAGATGTTATTAAAAAAGTTCGAAAATTCAACCTAACTGGTAGAACGGTGGAATTTAAAATCCGCCCAATTCCCGAAGGGGCAGATCCACTAAAATGGGTACGCTCCGGCATGGAGGATGTTATCAATAAGGTGACCAAGGGGACAGAGTCGAGTGATCAAATTGGTTTTACTTTTTGCTCGAAAGAGTTTAGCCGTGGTGATGGTTGGTCGCGGTTTAATCCTGCATCCCAGGTGAAATTTGAAGACATATGGTCGATGATATGTGCTGTCTACCAATCTAATTCGGCAGGTTTTGACACTGAGACGTTTTGTCTAGCAGCCACAACCGTAAAAATGCCTAAAGGTAAAGGGCGAGGTCGTAAGTACAACAACTTTGACGAAGAGTGTGCTAAACGTGGTGGTATTATAGTAATAAATAATACAGACCATTTATGCCTGGCTAGAGCAGTGGTTGTAGCTAAAGCGTACGCCGACAATGCCCCTGACAAAAAGAAGATAAGACAAACGAAGGGTCTGCAGACTCAGAAAACTTTGGAATTATTAACAGCCAGTGGTACCGAACTACCCAAAGAGGGCGGTGGTCTGGAGGAGTTGAAAAAAATCCAAGAATATTTGACCGACTATACAATAACGGTATACAACTATGGCACAAAGGATGTCTTGTATGAAGGAGTAGGGGGAAGCAAGAAAATCAATCTTCTTTATCACGAAAATCATTATAACGTGATTATATCGTTGACGTCTGCTTTTTGCTGTGTATATTTCTGCGAACATTGCCACACACCCCACGAACATTTGCACCGCTGTGAAAAAACATGTCCAGCATGTGAACAATCACCCCCATGTAAATCAAGTGTGAAAATCGTATGTGATGGATGTAATCGGTATTTCAGAGGACAGATCTGCTACGATTACCATAAACAAAGTAAACTATGTGAACGGTTAATCTCTTGCAAAATATGCCTTAAAACGATTCCCAGAAAGCGGGAACACATATGTGGTGAAGTTTTCTGTAAAATATGTGACGGATTCAAAGCTTCTCCACACAATTGTTTCATGCCCGTCGACACACGTAAGCCTTCAATGTACGGGGTACTATTCATATTTTATGACCTTGAGTGTACTCAAGAAGAAGTTATGTCTGACGGCTCTTTACTACACAAAGCCAACTTATGTGTGTTTGAGCAACACTGTGCACTATGTATAGGTACAGACAAAAGATGGTGCGATTGTGGTGTTAGATATCAAGTTTTAACAATTGACCCTGTAGCTCGTTTTATGGAGTATGTAATGAACCAAAGGGCTCTGTTTAAGAAAATAATTGTAGTCGGACATGCAGGAGGTCTATATGATAACCAGTTTATGTTAAACCACCTTATAACAAAGACAGGTCTAACACCCGAACTAATAACTAGAGGCACGAAGCTAATACAAATGAAAGTGGGGAATGTGAGTTTTATCGACTCTTTAAACTACTTCCCAATGCCTCTGGCAAAATTGCCTAAAGTATTCGGGCTAAAAGATATAAAAAAAGGTTACTTCCCCCACTTGTTCAACAAAGTCGGAAATTGGGATTACATCGGACAACTACCTGCCCTCGAATATTACGATCCTGAAAATCTGAAATACTCCCCTTCACTCGACGAAAAGAACGACGCCAGAAATCAGCTAATCGTTTGGCATAAAAAACTCTCTGATCAAGGGTATGTCTTCAACTTTAAATCAGAACTTATTTCCTACTGTATAAGTGACGTGTCCATACTTGCTCAGTCTTGCTTAAGGTTCAGAGAGTTGCTTTTAAAAGAAGGAGGGGTCGACCCGTTCACAGAAGCCATCACGCTACCTGGTGCATGTAATAAAATATTTAGGAGAAACTTTTTACAACCGAATACCATCGGGTTAATTCCCAAGAACGGATATAGATGTCGCGATAAACAATCTAGGATTGCTACTCAATGGTTAATATATGAAGAGCACCAAAGAGGTATTAGAATAGAACATGCAGCCAGAGGACGAGAAGTTGTATTGAATGGTCTTAAGGTCGATGGATATTGCAAAAGCACAAGACAGGTCTTTGAATTTGAGGGCTGTTACTTCCACAGTTGTCCAAAATGTATGAAATATAGACGTAGCGAACCGACACATGACAACCCATCACTTACATACGAGCAACGGTACGAGGCGACGTTGGCGAAGAATGAAAAGTTAAGATCTCTCGGGTACGAAGTAATTGTAAAATGGGAGTGCGATTTTCGTCGTGAAATAAACCCCGAAATTGTAGCTATTATACTCGATAGTCGAAATTGTGTAAAGTGAGTCAGAGCTATCTAATCAACACTTTGGTTAAAGCGCAGTTGCCATATGTATTCTAGAGAGAAATGCTGTATTTTATAAGTACACTTCAAATCCATTGTGTCAATATTTCAGGTACAAAAGATGCAATGTAATTAAGTCAATACCAATTTAATATATTTATTTCAAATTTCAAGCAGACTAATAATAATTAGTTTACTTGAAATGTGAAATAAAGTGTTCATGTATATTTCTTGAACGCAAAGTTTGTTGTGAAAAACTCGCCGATTTGACAATGTTGGAGAGTCGCTTCAATGTTCCGGCTTTGAGAACGAGATAGATAGATCGAGCTACGTGAATGAGACAGTGATAGTAAACAGTTATGTGAGGTGTTTATTCTCTTCATGAGCGTAACATCAGTATTTGTGTTGTGGTTTTGTGTGATAAATCGGTTATTATTGGTATTTATTGTAATATTTATATCGGTATATTTAGTGACAATAATGGCGGAGTGTAGCGGTGTTGGCGATAAAAAACGGCGTCGTAACAATTTAATTCGGGAAGAAAAATTCCTCATATTAAATGTGTACGAAGGACTGCGTGCCATGGACAAACAGTTGGGTGTTAGTGACGCTGTGATTAAGTGCAGTTATTTAACTAAAGTTTCTGAGAGTACTATATACAATATTCTAAGGAAATCGCGGGACGGATCTTTGACAAGAGAACGAGGTGAAAACTGTAAACCGGAAAGTAGGGGAAGAAAGAAAATTGTTTTGGACGACCAAACACGGAATGCTATACGTAGGGAAATACATTCTTTTTATTTTAGGAATGAAATCCCCTCGGTAGCTAAATTGAGCAAGGTAATAGAAGCTGATGATACTTTACCAAACATCAGTGATAAAGTTTTGAGACGAACTTTAAAATTAATGCATTTTCGTTACCAAACAAGAAGTAGAAACAGTGCCTTAATTGAACGAAATGACATTGTGGAATGGAGGAGAAATTATTTAAAACAGATACGACAGTTTCGTAATGAAGGACGGCACATATATTATCTTGACGAAACATGGTCAAATGAAGGCCACACTGTGTCAAAAGTGTGGCAAGACATGAATATACGAAGCAATCGACAAGCCTTTATGGAGGGTTTCTCTTCCGGTTTAAAAGCTCCCTCTGGGAAAGGACGTCGACTGATTATCACTCACATTGGCAGCGAGGAAGGATTTGTAGAAGGTGGATTACTAAGTTTTCAGTCCAAAAAAACTGTCGATTACCATGAAGAGATGGATGGTAACCGGTTTGAAACATGGTTTAGATCAATTTTAACAAAGGTAACTCCTGGTTCAGTGATAGTTATGGATAATGCTTCATACCACTCTCGTCGACTGGAGCAAATACCTACTTCAGCTAGCTGCAAGAGGGTTATAATTGATTGGTTAGAGAGTAAAAGCATTCCGCACAACGAGGCAATGCTAAAAGTTGAATTATTATCTCTCGTACGGAAACATAAAAGCAGTTATATTAAGTACGTTGTCGATGAAATGGCGAAAGATTTCAACGTCTCAGTTGTTAGACTTCCTCCCTACCACTGTGAGTTAAACCCCATCGAGCTGGTTTGGGCCCAAGTGAAAAATTATGTTGCGAGAAAAAACAGTACATTCAAAATGGCTGACGTTGAGAAACTGTTTGACGAGGCGCTGCATACCGTTACTGCTGAGAGTTGGCGTAAATGTATTCAACACGTATTAAAAGAAGAAATAAAGTTTTGGGATTTAGACATACGTGTAGAAGTAATGGGTAAGTCGTCAGGGAGTGATACCGCTTCCAGTTAGTCAGACATTTTACAAGTGACCTCGCAACATACCTATACTTATTGGTAATTTATTTTGGTCTTTTTTTTAGTTTTAGTAGTAGTAAGTTGGAATTGACTTTTAAACATTTTTTTATTTTGTTTTAACTTACTTATGAACAACTTGTGATAAGTTATTATTTCAAATGTTAAAAATTGAAATTCCAGATATTTCAGTATTCGCACCCTTAAACTATGATACGCTCATGGAGTTCACTTTAAATCGGTAGATAACCGATGACGTCACTTTACAGAATTTCGACTATCGACTTTTTTATATACATCTTATTATAGCTCATCCCTAAAAATGTGTATTATTCTTGGTAACACCCTGTATATACATAATGATACCTACCATAATAATTTCGTATTTCTGTTCTCTCAAATTTAAACGCCAGAGCGTACAAGAACATTTTCTATTTATTTTTTATTTAGGACTATTAAGAACCCTTCAAAAATGATGCGCTCATGAAGTTCGCTTCTGCAACTGATTTTATGGACAGTAAGAGCGATGAGTCACTTTACAGAATTTCGACTATCGAGTATACCGAAAAACATCCTCTCCTCGAACAGCTACCATTGGAGCCTCGTGACGCCTTTTACGGGGGACGAACAGATGCCACAAAGCTCTATTATTCTTGTAAAAATGGAGAGAAAATAAAATATGCTGACATCTGCTCCCTATATCCGTGGGTCAATAAATATGGAAAATATCCAATTGGTCACCCGGAAGTTTTTGTGGGGGAAGAATGCTACGCTCTTGATTTAAAACAAACTGAAGGACTAATAGAGTGTCGAGTGTTACCGCCAACAAATCTCTACCACCCCGTACTACCTTATAAATGTAATAGTAAACTAATGTTTTCACTTTGTCGTACATGTTGTGAATCTAACATGTCTGAATGTTTACATAACGATGAAGAAAGAAGCTTTACCGGTACATGGGTAATGGACGAGGTTCTAAAAGCCCAAGAAAAAGGATACAAAATTTTAAATATTTACGAAATTTGGAAATATCAAGTGGTACAATACGATAAAACTACAAAGTCTGGTGGCCTATTTGCCGAATATATTTCAAAATTTTTAAAAATAAAACAACAGGCAAGCGGTTGGCCCGCCGAATGTAAAACCTCAAAAGAAAAAGATCTCTATATAAAGGAATATTTTGATCGTGAGGGTGTAGAATTGTCCTGTGATGAAATTGAATTCAATCCAGGTCGAAGACAGGTTGGTAAGTCCATGATAACAAGTTTTTGGGGCAAGCTTGGACAATGTGAAAACCAGTCTAAGACGTCTATAGTCAACACACCTGCAGAACTATTTGACATTTTATCGCAACCATGCAAAGAAGTAAACAATATTTTTCCGGTTAACGAAAATACCCTCATTGTTAACTGGTCCTTTAAAGAAGAGGCATATGCCACACTTCCAACTGTGAATGTCGTACTAGCTGCCTACACCACTGCACAAGCTAGACTAAAACTATACACGTATTTAGAAAAACTCGACGATAGAGTAATATATCATGACACAGACTCTGTCATTTACGTCTCTCGACCTTGCACCTACGAAGTACCTTTAGGTAGTTTTCTCGGCGATATGACAGACGAACTATGTGAATATGGGGAGGGAAGCTACATAACAGATTTTGTAGCCGGTGGTCCAAAAATATATGCCTACAGGGTTTATTCAACTGATAAAAATAAAACACTCGATATTATCAAAGTGAAAGGTATAACCTTGAACTATAATACGAGCCAGAAAGTAAATTTCGACACCCTAAGAGACATGGTCCTGAATGAAGCCCCCGACGAATTCATAACTACTCGTAACATATTAAGGAACTCCGATCATTCAGTAATCACAAAAAACGTGACTAAAGTCTTCCGAACCAGCTTCACTAAAAGAAAACGAATAGAAAACTTTGACTCTGTTCCCTACGGCTACAAACGCCAATGCTACTAGAAATCAGCCGTTTTCACGGCTACTTCCCTTCCCTTCCAACCCCATCCCCAATATTCGCGAAAATTTTACAAGCAATAGGAACATTTTCTTGAATGTTTGTGTAAAGGTAAGAAGGGCACCTCCTAATTAACTTTGGGAATCTGTGTGCCCCCTCCTTTTGTGTGTAAAGGTAAGAAGGGCACCTCCTAATTAACTTTGGGAATCTGTGTGTGTCCCCTCCTTTTGTGTGTAAAGGTAAGAAGGGCACCTCCTAATTAACTTTGGGAATCTGTGTGTCCCCTCCTTTTGTGTGTAAAGGTAAGAAGGGCACCTCCTAATTAACTTTGGGAATCTGTGTGTACCCTCCTTTTTTGTGTAAAGGTAAGAAGGGCACCTCCTAATTAACTTTGGGAATCTGTGTGTCCCCTCCTTTTTTTTTTGTGTAAAGGTAAGAAGGGCACCTCCTAAATAACTTTTGGGGATCTGTGTGCCCCCTCCTTTTGTGTGTGTAAAGAAGGGTACCTCCTGGGATCTGTGTGCCTCCTCCTTAAAATGTCTCCCAATTTGTTGTATGGTAGGACACCTCTTTGGTGTATCCCCTCCAAAAAAAATTCGCGAATATTCCTTTTTTCCTGAGGGAGAAGTAGTCATTATATGACGAAAGTGCCTACCTCCTCGCTTGGTCTCCCTTGGACAGCGTTTTTGCTGACAAACAGGCACATTTCCTAGTTATGAAACCAACCTTTCAAAAACCCGCTAAAGATTTTTATCTAACAACTGAAAGACAAATGGTAATAAAAAAATAATCTTTTTTTTTCATAAACACTCTTGTTACTTTTGCTAGTTCTTCGACCACAGCGCACCGTCACTACTTGACCTAAAATGTCTTTTTTTTTTTACCGTTATCGGTTTTCCACAGATACCCTTCGTGGGACTCTGTATTCTATCTGATATGTTAATATGCTAAAGCTGTACAGGGTCCAATCACTGTAATTTTTCCACCAAACCTCTGCTACTGGGTGTACTTGGTGAATTTTTTAAAAATGATTTTCGATACGCTACTCTTCAGCGTGTTGCCTCGACATCTCGGACTCGTGTTTGAAACATTTTACCAGAATGTGGTTAGATAACCTCACAGCGGTGATAAGTGCTGTTAATGATTCCTTTAATATTGTTGTGGGGTTTTGCTAAAATTATTTATTGTTCTGAAAATCTTTTTTTTAAACAATTTATAATTTTCATTAACATAGATAAGAAATTGTGATAATTTTACGGTCCAGTCCACGATCCAGGTGAGGTCGGTGGAACTATGAAAATCACGTGCCGTAATAGATAAGAAAAAAAAAGTTATTTGTAAAGATGCTTTCGTAATGTTGGGGCTGCGTCATGAGGTCTAAATCTTAATAAAAATTATATACATGGGGTAGAGAAATTTTCACGATATCACCAGCCAGGTGATGTTGGTAATTATCGCATAAAATCATAGGAAAGCACGTATCACCGGATAAGAAAAAAAAAGTTATTCGTAATTGTTTATTGTGCTGTAATGTTGTGATTGATCAAAATAATACAAATCAGAAAAATATTTATTAATAAAATTATTTACATAAGTTAGCATAAGTACAATTAGCTTTTTACTGAAGTAATTTTTAAAAAGTTTCCATGCCTGTTGAGTTGGACTGGTATATCATTTCCCAGACGTTGTCCATAGTAACATCTTTGGTTTTCTTCCACCCCTCTGGGAGAAATCATTGTAGCAGAAAGTGAACCCTACATAGTTTTCAAGTCTTCAGTTGTGTACAATTTGGGAGATGGCATCTTTCATCTATACTACCGGATCGACATCTTTGATTCCAAACTCCAAAGCTCTAGCCGGTCAAAACGTCTGCATTTTTTGTGATTCATCTTAAAATAAATCATGATGAGCACGTCTGCACACACTATACAAGTTAAAGTAATAATGGACTAGATGTTCTTATTTCTCTTGAGCCAACATTCTTTACACCAAGCTGTGAACTTGTAGTATTCAATTCCTTTCCGGTCACAGTTGTACTCTTCTGCCAGCTCGTAGACTTCTTCTTTGCAGCAAAAAGAACAAAAACTTGGTTTGCAGTCGCTGCAGTTGCACGCTCTTCCCCAAGTACAATTAGGCATCTTTACTCTGAAACAGTTGGTCATCAAATGATCTTACAACCTGTTGTTAACCTCTTTTATTCAATTATGTTAGCCCTTAATTCTTCGATTATTTCGCTAAACTCAATATCTTCTCGAATACTGAGCGTTAAAATTTTTACTTCCCGTAGTTATGCTATCGCAGAAACGCGTGCGAGAAGGGGTGGGGGTCGCCGAAACTGCTTCGCCGAAAGTCAAGTAATGTGGTTTTCTTACCTATATGATTATTGCCTCCAGGGTTGGCCGTGGGAAGAGGTGTATTTTATAATATTGTTCAGTTTAAAGTCCAACTCCTGGAATTTCAAGTATAACGCAAACATTTAAAATGTCGCTAACAAATATCTGAAGAAAAGTCGCATCATGTAACTACATATGAATAAAATTATCAACGATATGTCATAACTTATCAGCTTTGGAATCTAATTTGTTATTGCTTCGCTCTGTATATATAAAGAATGTTTCGTAAAAATTAATGTTTCCTGTAATATTGTCTATCTAAAATGTGCGAAAATATTCACATAACTGTAGCTAAAATATTACGTAATATAATATCTTAAAGCCTGTGTTTTTTATCACCTACAAAATATCCTTTATCGTTCACACTGTCCGATCACCTTGTTCAGTATGCCACACATCCGGCAAGACTTCATCCGACCGCTCACCTTGTCGGCCATGACCGTGCCGCCGTTTTTTCAATTCCGTACACCCGGTACGGCACTGGACTTCGAGCTGATAAGAACTGATTAACGGCCATGACCGTGTTCTTACGGCACTGCGGCAATAGGTGTGTGTAATATGTAGCTTCTTCTGTTAATTTTTTTTTGCGGTTATCATCGATCAGAAAATACAGGAGTCGAACGCCCCAAAATCGTTTGGCTTAAAAGCGTTAACATGTCTGGACAGTTCATCATTCATCATTTATCGCTTGACGTGAGCAGACATGGATCCCGTGCGTGAGTACGTCAAACTCAAACTCATTAAATGTTGTATCGAGCAGGAGTTTATTCGAGCAGGCTATTGCGGTGTGTGTTTGGCGGGAAGTTTAATTTTCCACGAAGTGGCTACAAAATATGGAATAGCAACCAAACTATGTCTGGGTACGAAGGTCTATTCGAATGGTGTGAAAATTACACCACATTTCTGGATAGAACACAATGAGATAATCTATGACCCCACCCTAGCAGTTACGCAACACCACATACCCCATAATCTAGAAGTTACTCATAGAAAAGATGAATTTGAGTGCAAAACTCTCGAAGATATAGTCATGGTTGGTATTTTTGAAAAATTTATGGTGAATGAGTCTACGATTGAATACTTCGCTAAAGCTCCGAAACATCTATCGAAAGTGCGTGAAAATATTCATGAAACTGTAGCTAAAATATTTACGTAATATAATATCTTATAGCCTGTGTTTTTTTTAATGCACTCCGCTTACAAAATATTCAAAATATCCTAATTGATATCGTGTGTTCAGCGTGGACAAATGTAGCTAAAATATCTACATAATACCTGCAATCCGACCAATAATAACAGAGATGCAAGTGTTCTTATGACATGTACATCCTGTATAACGATCGAACGTGTCCATCCTGTATATTGATCGTGACCTAACGCAAATATTATATGTTACTTTCAAGCCACCCGGTACGAAATTCTTAGTAATATTTCAACATAAGTTACTTTTCCGGTACGGCACTGGCGAGACACCGAGCAAGAACTGATAAGCGGCACGACACTGACCACATCCTGAGCTGATAAGAGCCGGCGGGCTGTCTGGCTGAAGTGCAATATCCTAATTGATATCGTGTGTTCAGCGTGGACAAATGTAGCTAAAATATCTACATAATACCTGCAATCCGACCAATAATAACAGAGATGCAAGTGTTCTTATGACATGTACATCCTGTATAACGATCGAACGTGTCCATCCTGTATATTGATCGTGACCTAACGCAAATATTATATGTTACTTTCAAGCCACCCGGTACGAAATTCTTAGTAATATTTCAACATAAGTTACTTTTCCGGTACGGCACTGGCGAGAGCTGATAAGAACTGATAAGCGGCACGACACTGACCACATCCTGAGCTGATAAGAGCCGGCGGGCTGTCTGGCTGAAGTGCAATATCCTAATTGATATCGTGTGTTCAGCGTGGACAAATGTAGCTAAAATATCTACATAATACCTGCAATCCGACCAATAATAACAGAGATGCAAGTGTTCTTATGACATCCTGTATAACGATCGAACGTGTCCATCCTGTATATTGATCGTGACCTAACGCAAATATTATATGTTTCAAGCCACCCGGTACGAAATTCTTAGTAATATTTCAACATAAGTTACTTTTCCGGTACGGCACTGGCGAGAGCTGATAAGAACTGATAAGCGGCACGACACTGACCACATCCTGAGCTGATAAGAGCCGGCGGGCTGTCTGGCTGAAGTGCAGCTACGCCTACTTTGGAGCCATAATATTTGTATCAAATTTATAAACAGGTAAGAATATAAAATTGAATTTTCAAAGGTACATTTTTCAAAATGTTCATTTTCAATTGATTTCAATTATGTACATATCAGATAAACAAATTATTACCGATAGTGCTAATTTTAAGCAAAAAATACAAAATAAGCAGTTAAATAATGGAGATACAATTCTTGCAGATAAGGGATGGGAAATTCAAAACATTTTAGAGAACGTGGCAATAGACATTAATATTCCAACATTTCAAATCACTGGATTACAGTTTCAGTCACAATATATAGAATCCATAAGGAAAATAGCCCATGAACGAGTTCATGTGGAGAGGGTCATAAGGGGACTGAAAACATTTAAAATATTATCAAATCGAATAGCTATTTCTTAGTTAGGCTTTCTAAATCAATTATAAAGTTTTTGTACCTAGCTTACAAATTTAATGTCTCCACTAAAAAAAACACACATAAATAAATTTCAAAGTAGTTTCTATTTATTAAAAACAACACGTTAATTATAACTTTTTTACTTTGAATACTATTTTAAAAACTTTATTTTCACAATATGATCAAAATTACAATTAATACTTTTGAAATAATATAATTATATACATATATCTACTGTCTACTATCTTAATAATCTAACAACTTTTCCATAATTCTGAACAACATTTCTATATATATATTAAAATATATGTTAACTCTGCATTCCTTATCTTGTTTAATGTAACATAATATTCTTATCCTCCATCCCAAACATCGAAAAATAATGGAGTTGTTTTTCGGTTTTGAGTTTGATTCTTCCAATTCAATATCTTCTGTCTTGCTTCTTCGGAATTTTCGTACAAACCAAAATATTATTATTGAGAATAATCCAATTGTTGTTTGCTGTTGTGGAATTTTTATTTCTTGAATAAGTTTTATATTTTTAGCAATTTTGTTATTTCATATAATCAATCCTTCAAAATCTATTTTAGTTAAGTTAGGCGAATTATATTTTTGAACTTCTAAAAATTTTGAATCCAAATTCGGCAATATTATTGATTTACCTTTTCTAATTTGGATATTGGTTGAAAATATCTTTTCCCCAACTTGAATCTTGCAATGTTCTGGAATTGGGATGATGATGGATAATTAATTTCTAAATATTGATCAGAAGTACATATTGTTAATATTTTTATCGCTGAATTTGGAATAACGCATGACACCCGACAGATTGGTAAGGATAACAAGGGATAAGTCACCAATGGGACGGAGGAACATTGGAAGACCCGCAAACGATGGAGTGACAATCTTACAGAGGACTAAAGAGAACAAAGTGACGAAGAAAAACAAGCAAATTTTGCTTACATATAAGAAAGCAGAAGAAGAAGAATTTGGAATAATTAAAACTTTGCTATTAGTGACTTGTTCTATTATAGTTTCTTGAAGGTGAACATCGTTAGCATAGCAGTTCGTAGGAGAATGGCCGTTTAATAATTCCATAGTACATTTGTCTCTCGACTTCATCTCTTGCTGACAGTAATATTTGTCTTCTAACATCGGACAATCTTTTTTTATTGGAGTGATTTCTTCTGGAGTTTTTGCCATTTTGCGAAGTAAGGTTGTAATGGGATAAATATTTTGTGGTTTTGAATAATGGGGTCCCACTATGCAAATAAATATTACAGTTATGTTAATTCAACATCACATTGTGATAATTGTTCTTCCTTTTTTTCCTCTTGTTTTCATCACATGCACATCTATACAACCGCTTATGCCCAGCTTGTGGCTGTTAACTTTTGTGATGTTTCAATTTAACTTCTCAGCAATGTTAAAGCGCTGCCTTTTTACATTAATGTGATGTTACTAGAACTTCCTCAAAAGGAGGTCTTCACAACGAACTAAAAACAACATTCCTGTTACATTCTGAAATGCCTTTTAACTTCTCGTCAATGTTAATACAATGTCTATAAAATAACATCTTATCAATGCTCTAAATGCGACATTTTAAAAACAATACAATGTATTCTCTTAGATGTTGTATGGATATTACTTAAACCTCTAAATAACATAACTCACACATTCTAGATGACATCCTATAGATATTTCTGCGCCTAATCAGCAAATACAGGGTGAACAACTAAGAACGCCGGCTGTCTGCCATATTTCAAAAAATAATCATGGTACAACTTTAAAAAATACCGTCAGGAAAATGACCCTGAAAAATTGGTGGAAAATATTTTTAGAGTTCCTAAAATATCTGCTATGAGGTAGAATGAACACTTAAAAACATAATACTGTGATTATTTCCAAAAAAGACATACTAAAGGTATTGTAGAAATACAATGTTTGATATATTGATGAGATTATGAAAAAATGTAGACAGGGACTTTTTGTCCTTATTCTTCAAATAAGGGGTGGGAGAAGGTTCAACCTTAAAAACAAATGTCGTAACACTTTTTGTTTTTAAATCGATATCAATGTTTTTGGCGTCATTTAAGAGTTTTTCCTCATTATTAATATGCTTAACAAAAATAACAAAATTAACAATTTTGTCAACGCTATGTGAAAAAGTCGACAATTTTTCCATTTTCTCGGAAATTTCAAATGTAATGAGACACTTTTCAAATTCTGATGAAAGGGGATTTACGTTAACAGATATAAAAATTAAAAAAATGCTTCAATTTACATTTGAAATTTCCGAGTGAATACAAAATTATCTAATTTTGTTATCAATCTTATTAAACAGAAAAACTGTTTCAGATGCAGCTAAAATCATTAATATCGGTTTGAAAACGAAAAAGTTATACATTTGTTCATAAGTTTGAATCTTCCCCACCCATTATTTGAAGAATAATGGCAAAAAATCTCCCTAATTAAATTTTTTCATAATCTCTTCAAGATTTCAAAAATTGTATTTTTAGAACACCTTTAATATGTTTTTTTGGAGTATTATGTTTTCGAGTGTTCATTCCATTCCATCCTAGCGGATATTTTAGAGACTGCAAAATATTTTCCAGCAATTTTTCAGTATCACTTACCTAAAGGTAATTTTTTTGAGAGTTGTACCATGATTTTTCTCTGAGATGTGGCCTACAGTCGTTCTTAGTTGTTCACCCTGTACATTTAAAATAAAATAGCAAAAAACGCAATAAAGGCTTTAAAACGTTTATTCACTTTTAATGAACAGTACAGTAGATTTGAAAAAACAGGTACAAAATTAAAAAAATATATCTTGTCCAGGAATCCGTTCTAAGAAAAATAAAATTGTGTAAGCATATTACATAACAAGTGTGGAAAGTGGAAACTATTGAACGCATTCAGTGAACGTAAGGAATACAAAATGGTATATTAATCTGTAGTTGCCATAATGCAACATACTTTGAAACTGAATTAATAAAGTTTAACGGATACACATACATTACAGCTAGTTAAGAGAAAATTTTTTAGAATAGTTTTTTAATGAAATTAAAACTATTAAAAAATTTACACCATAAAGATTTTATGAAACATTACGTTAAATCAACAGAAATTCAATCTAATTAAAGAAAATTCTATCGTTCACTTACGATTACTTTTTCTTACGTAAGAGTCGCTGTTTCGAGTGCCTCAACAATTACATAACGTACACTTCAAAATAATTATCTGTGGAACATTTAAAGGTGTTCTGAACAGCAGCTAATAAAACAATTACTTTAGATCAAATTGTGCCCATGGAGACCTTTGATCGATCATCATAAACTACATCAAACTTGATTTTCAGCCAATTGACAGGGACCCATTTTCCACAAGATACATGCGGTGCTCTTCAAAGGAATAACAACATATTTTATTTCGAGAAGTCACTTTTTATGATTTACCTTCTATTACATGTCTCACTCCGTTTCGCAGGTAAATTAAGATGTGCCATGAAAATTCATACTTCTTTTCTGTATAAAATAATATACTATTCTCATCTTGTTATTTTCATCCTGGAACATATTGTATATTGACATCGTGGAATTGTAACTTGATGGAAACTAAGCATTATTAATACACTGTATACGAAAAAAACTACTTATGAGGAAGAGATACGAACACATTATCAAGTTAAATAAGTTTATAATTAAATTGACTGTCTCGACTCTTACTTCGTGGAATATGCTCATATTAGTGTTTTTAAATGAAACTCAAGGTCTCTAGTTAATTCCACAATATAATACAAGTTATTGAAAATTCTAAAAAATTGACAATTGTTTCGATTTGATATTGATTTATCGAAACAATTGTCAATCACGGATATTTTTATACTTCGCTTTTTTAGTATGTTTGAGAATTTTAAAATATTTTCTAGGATTAGTGCGCACTCCTGATTTTTGTATATAATTAATTCCGGAATTTTATATTTTTCCATAATTGTCTTCAGATCTCTCAACGTAGTACATGAGTCTAACGCTGATCGAGGGTCCTGAAGTATATAAACAATATTTAAATCTTTTATACATATTAAATTCTCCTTTTTATAATCAAACATTTTATCTTTTATTAAGCTATTAAATTCCTCGGTATCTACAGGTCTCAGTTCAAAAAAATTCTTTGGTGCTTTTATCAACTCATCAATTCCAGGGTGATCAGTCCTTTTATTAGTAGAGTCTCTAACATTACCTTCGGAATTTTTTGTCTGAGCCCTAGTCATGACGTAATTTGTTGCATCTATAATTTCGTTCATTTCTTTTAATCTGTTCGAAGAGATCTCTATTCTAGATAAAGCATCGCTCGTAACATTTTCTGTTCCTCGTATATACTTTACGACAAAATCATATTCTGCTAACGTTAATCTAAATCTAGTTAACCTACTACAAGGATTAACCATATTAAATCAATAAATTAAGGGTCTGTGATCGGTGTGTATTTCAAACTCTCTTAGAAATAAATATGGTCTAAAATGCTTTACCGCCCAAACAATGGCTAATAATTATTTTTGTATAGTGGGGTAATTCCTCTCAGCTTTATTTAGCATTCTGCTGGCGTATGCAATTGGTTTGCCATCCCCATTAGATAGAACTGCCCCGATTGCTATGCCTGATGCATCCGTTTTTAAAATAAATTTATTCTCAGGAGAGAAATTTGGATATTGTAAGACCTCTGGATTTTTCAGATAACTTCTTAATGTATCAAAAGACTTTTGACATTCGTCTGACCAAACAAAAGGTACTCCTTTTCTCGTTAAAGCATTTAACGGTGCAGAAATTTCAGCAAAGTGTTTAATGTATCTCCTATAATAATTTACAAATGCTACAAATCGTTTTACAGCATTTGCGTCCTTTGGTATAGGATATTTTTCTATAGCTTCCACTTTTGAAGGACATGGGCAAAAACCTTGAGCAGAAATTACATTTCCCAAATATAAAAGTTCTTCCTTAAAAAATTCACATTTATTTGGATTCAGTTTTAAATTTACCTTTCTTAATCTTTGTAAAACTTTTACCAAATTTCTATTGTGAGTAGTTAAATTTTGACCGAATACAATTAAATCATCTAGATAAATAAAAGCACATTCGTAATTCAAACCTACCATTGCTACTGTCATAGCACGAGAAAATGAACAAGGACTGATTTTTAGTCCCATCGGTAGACGCTTCATTTGAAATTGACCTTTGTCGGCACTAAAAGCTGTAAATGGCCTACTAGAAGGGTCTAGTTCGATTTGGTAATACCATTGTGACAAATCAAGGTGAGAAAAATACATTGCGCCTGAAACCGAATCTATAATATCTTTTATACAAGGCAAGGGAAATGTATCATCTACTATTTGTTTATTTAATAACCTGTAATCTATAACTACTCGCCATTTTTTATTTCCTGAATTATCAACTTTTTTTGGAACTAGAAGTAAGGGAGACGAAAACGCTGATCTCGTCTCTTCTATAATATCATTCTGTAATATTTTTTTTATTTCTTTGTCTAAAATTTCTTTTTGAGCATGTGGTCTTCTGTAGGGTTTTACATATACTGGTTTAGCATTATTTTGTAAATGAAATTTTTCTTTATATATATTGGTTACCGTTAATTTATCATTTTGTAAATGAAACCTATCAGAGAACTTTGTGCAAATTCTTTGAATTGTGAACTTTTCTTCTTAATTTAAATGATCTGAGTGTAGTAAACTTATTAATTAATCAGCTCGTTCCACTAGTATATTGTTATTGTCTCCAAAGTTACATAATTTAAAGTCACTCAACAGCTCAACTTTGGGTTTGAAGTTTTTTATTTTTACCTCCTGGTCCCTAACATTTAATATTTTTACTGGTATTGTGTTATTAATTGGCCTAGCTAAAATTCCTCCTACAAAAACGCCTTCGCATATTTCTTCCTGATTGATAACGCAATCTTGTGTTATATTATCAACTTTGCAATTTAAAATAATTTCACACCTTGCAGGTATTGATGTGTACAATTCAAAATTTGAAACCATAGGCAAAATGACTTTGTTTTCGTTATAAGGAAAAGAAAACTCAAATGTTTCGTAATTTATGATCGCTTGGTATCTGCAGAAAAAATCTGAACCTAAAATAACATTCATTTCCGTATTAAATTCTTCAACTACCTGGAAATTATTGTAGAACTCTACCTTATCAGTACTTAGCGATATATTTGCAGAACCTATTGAAAAAATTGAACCTGCAATTCCTTTTATTTTAATGCTATCTCGAGTATTTATAATAACATCTTTTCTTATGCAATTTTCAAATATAACACTTGTTGACGCCCCACTGTCTACTAAGAATTTAACGTATCTGCCTTTATTTAATAATTCTATGAAATTTAAACCTCCTGTATTGAATAAAATATTTTCAACTTGATTCTTATTTCTATTGGGAACGAAAAAATGTCTCCTCCTTAGTAGCACTTGTATGACTCAAACTATTGGTATTTTCAGACTGAGTTGGCATGGTGTTATACAATTCTGCACTATTTTGATATGCATCGCGACGTCTATGAAAATTTGAACTTGAACCCGTTCGCATGGTTCTCTGACCTTTGTTATTATGTTTATTAGAATAATAATTCTGGTTATAGGCACCTCTGGCTGTACGGTTTACAAAAGGATTATTTTTGTTATTATTTCTTTGAAATCTTGCGTTGAAGTTAGAACGATGACCCCTATAATGAAATGATTGAGGATCTTTGGTGTGCAGTTCTGCGTCTTTTGCACCTTGAATTGCATCGGATAATTTTGAATGATTTCTAGCTCTAATTATTGTCCGCAATTCTGGATTTTGGAGTCCATTTGCCAATGCGTCAATAGCCGTTTTTTCATTTACTTCTCGTAAGATAGCGAGATTGTCAACTTCATTTTCAGATTGAGTGAAAGTGAGAGGTTAACCAACAAATCTTCCACAAATTTGGCAAATTGATCCACTATTTTATTATTTTGCTTTGCATTAATAAGTTTAAAAGATAACATTGATGCTGATTTATTCGCAATAAAATGTGCTTTAAGATCGGAAATTAACTCAGCGTTAGTATCATACGCGGCTTTTCATCGCATTTTGTGACAATCTAGTTTTTAATACGTATGTCGTTAATAACTTTTTTCCTTCGTTATTTAATAGTTCATCGTATAGTTCAATGGCATCTATAAGCTGCTTTGTGCCATTTTTCAGATCCGTCCATGACGGGTAACAGACCTGCTGCAGTTTTCAGATCTAATTTTTCGGCCATTATTAAATTTTAATTTAAAGCTCATCAAAATCTGCATCAAGTTTATCTACTTTTTTGATTTATTCTTAGTTTTAGGAAAACTTTTTCTAACTGGATTATTATATTTATTTACATTTCTGTGAAAAACTCGAACCTCCTCCAATAAATATCGAAAATAATTTAAAGACATTATCTATTTTCGTGTTAATCCTTTATCACTCACACTTAACACTTAACACTTACACTTAACACTATTGTTTAATACTTCTTCTCCATGTAGATCATACATGGACATTTTCTTATCCGACGCTGTTTTAGACTAACTCTTAACTCCTTGTAACTTCTCGCCTTATTTTACTCTCTAATTTATTTTTGCATTTAATATAGATATATGTGATAATGAATCCTAGTACAATTGCCACAAAAATGAGCTCAGCAATATTTTTCATTGACCATTCCATATTTTCCTTTAGACTGTTCGTTTGTCCTCCACTGTTTCCTGCTTGAGTAATTATAATCTCTTCCTTCTCTTTTGACTGCTGTCCACCCATTGCGGCTTTTTCTCACTTTTTTTTACTTAAACGACGAAAATTAATGTTCTTCTAACTTAAACGGTATCTATCATTATTTTTATAAAAAAAACTTTTTATTTTTCCATTATAACCCTCAACAGACCCAACACTGGCTAAGGATCGCCATGTAATGATTGTAATTATTACATATTATATGTTCTTCCGAGGTTAGGCCATTGAGGGAATATAATTAGAAAGCGAATTAACTCTAACAACTTAACTTTATTAATTATTAAAAATCGATTTTTTAGAATACCTCGCAATATGTATATTCTAATTGCATTTCGGCACATGGTGCTTACACTGCAACTTACTGCAAAAATACGATATTCAGCATAGACATATTCATACATACACATGACAAAATTATATACAAATAATATTTCCTAATATAAACATGAGCCACATGGTACTCAGGTCACTTAACTCACAAATACAACATTTTATTGAAATAAAAATCTATCATTATAAATAAAATATAAATTTTTAATACTATATCATCACACTTATTTACTGTAACCATAATATTCTTATTTATTTCTAGAGTATCTTCGTCCTATAACTCGTTCTACTTATCTTAAACTGATTAAACATTTCTTTGCAAAATTCTTTATCAAAATGTACCAGGACAACACAAATATACATTAGATTTTTTAAAATATTTGCATAAATCGTTACACTTCAGTCCAATTATTAATATTTACCCTTGAATCTGATGATAATAATTATGTTAATTATTAACTGCATACTCACCTCCTCCTAGAGGCAAGATCGAAGACCCAGCCCCTCTAGGCAAGATTCATATAAGGTCAACCCACATAAGGCAACAAAATCTTCAAAAAAACTATCCTTTTTCCCTCCCGAGGAGATGTAGGACGTTGACGTTGGTGGGGGGGCTCAGTACCTTCCATGATCCCAAGAGCAATGCCGGTGGGATAATATAATATCCTGGTAGGGCCTCCCATGCCGGTAAGGTTGAGGGTGAGAAGGGAAGCCAAGAACAGCTCACTAGGAGAAAACCTAGGAAAAACCGTAAACCAAGGTGTCATCCGTACCGTGCCGATGGTTGTATGATTCTACGTGAATGAGTCAATAACGGCGGCCTCCGGATACCAGGCGACCTCCTGTTGTATTAGCCTTATCGTGATCATACACTCTCAGAATTTGGACACGGAATACGGGGACCCGGAAAGCAACCCTAAACTAATTAACCAAGCGACGGTGGAAAAGCCTCCCCGGTACCTGGTAATTAAAAGAAGCGAAGGTGATTTCGCAAATGTGAGCCCATTTCAGATATCAAAATTTGTATACCGAATTGCAGGACAAACAAAAAATCTTAAAGAAATTAAAGAAGGACTTCTGATAGAAACTATATCAGCCAACCAGTCGAAGAAATTACTATCCTTTTAAAATTGGGAGATATCTCAATCTCAGTCTCACCACATAATACCCTCAATACCTCAAGAGGCGTCGTATTCTGTCAAGATCTGTTGAACTGTAGTATCACCGACATTGTAGAAGAAATGAAAAGCGAAGGCGTGATTGATGTGAGACGTATTCTTGCGAGAAGAGAGGGTCGACTCGTTGAGACTGCCTCTCACATTTCAACGTTCAACTATCCAAAACTCACAGACACGGTGAAAGTTGCCTTCTATTAACTGAAGGTGCGTCCTTATATACCCTCACCCATGCGTTGCTTCAACTGTCAGCAATTTGGTCACGCAGCTGTCAGATGCACGAATCAGAAACTCTGTGCTTGTGAAACAACTCCAAATGAAGGAACCCCATATGCCACTTAGAGCAAATGTGTGAACTGTGACGAACCTCACAGGGCGAACTCTAAAGACTGCAATAAATTTAAGGAGGAGACAGCAATCCAAAAACTCAAATTAATGGAAAAAATCACTTACACTGAAGCTAGAAAAAGAATCACCAACAACAACACTAGAACTAGCTACGCACAAATCATCAAGTCGTCGGATACCAGCACACTCTCACAGGAAATATTAGAAGAACTCATTCCTCAGATCAAAAGTATCATTGCTGAACTTCTTGAGAACACAAGCATAAGAAAAACTACAATCTGAATCAAAACGGAAAAGATCAACGATTCCACATGAAGATATATCAGACTCAGATGATATACCTTCTCAATCGGAAGCAACAAACAGAGATTTCATCCCTCCTAAGGGTAAAGTGCCGGCCAAACGATGTAGACGGAAAAAGAAATGAGAATAAAACTCCACTACCGAGAGTTGAAATTACTTTTGACAGACAAGTCACCATTCTGCTTATGCGTACAAGAAACAAATCTGAAACCAGATGAAAATTATAGCATTAAATGCTGTAAAATATTCAGAAAAGAAGTAATCCCCGATAGACGAGCTAGAGGAGGTGTGGCTATTCTTCTGAAGGAAAACATTTCAGCCCATCCAATACCACTCAATACTAACACCCAAACAATTTCTGTAAAAATATCTTACCCATTCTCAATGACCATTTGTAATATATACTTGCCCGACATTGTAGAGATGAGAAGACTACTTTCCCAAATACCAAGTCCATGTCTCATAGTGGGAGACTTCAATTCACACAATCCCCTATGGGGATCAGATTATGTGGATGTAAGATACAGAAATCTAGGAGAGCTGATAGATGAATTTAATTTAGTTATCCTGAATAACGGAAAAGGCACCTACCTCAACTCCAGATCGAATAAACTGAGCGCACTTGACCTATTGTTATGTTTACCAGGACTTACACTGAAATTTTCATGGAAAGTTGAAGATGAATTTCTTTTCTACGACCACTTTCCCCTATCGATTGACTGCTAATCACCTCAACCCCAGATCAATTTACCTAAAAACTTGAAACTACAACAAGCAGATTGGGCTCAATTTCAAGAACCAGCTGTTTTGGGCGGAACAAATGCCAAATTAAACAACTCCATCGATACAATAACAACGATAATAGTAAACGCTGCCTTACAGAGTATCCCAATAACATCAGGAAATCCAAGAAAACCTCTGGTACCTTGGTAGAACACGGATAGAGCAGAGGCGGTACGAAATAACAAGAAAGCTCTCAATAAATTCAAAAGATATCCCACTCAGAAAAATATGATAAATTTCAAACGCCTAAGAACGCATGCCCACCGGATCATATTAGAAAGTAAAAAGTCATCCCTGGAAAAAAACATTGCAACAATAGATAATAAATCCACACTCTCTGAGGTATGGAAAAAGGTGAAGACACTCGATGGAAGACGGCACATATTTTAGCACCCAATAATCACTGTCAATAACACCAATGACCCTTTCCAAGAATAGAAGAAAGCTCATGAAACAATCATTGATTGGAATGAAAATGATTCATCCAACTATAATATACCCTTTACCATGGCTGAGCTAGAATACGCTCTTAGAAAGACCAAGAAATCTTCACTCGGGCCAGACCAAATCTGCTATGACATGATAGAGAACCTCAGCTATCAGTCCAAAGTGGAACTTCTATCAGTGTATAACAAAATCTGGGCAGACAGTACATATCCAAATCCCAATCCTCAAATCAGGAAAAAACCCCAATGACATCAATAGTTACAGGCCAATATCACTAACAAACTGCCTCAGCAAAATTTTAGAAAAAATTATCAATACCCGCTTGATCTTCGTCGTTGAAGAGAAAGGACTACTGTCTGATTTAGAAATGGATTTCAGAGATCACAGATCAACTTGTCTACTTAGAAAATACCATACAGAATAGCTTCGCACAAAGACAACACCTAATAGCTATTTACTTTGATTTAGAAAAAGCGTATGATATGACCTGGAAATATGGAATCTTAGAGACAATAGGCAAATGGGGTAATGGGTAAATTCATCGAGAGCTTTCTGCAATATAGGACAATACAAGTACGGGTAGGTGACTCCTTGTCTACACCACATGAGTTGGAAAACGGAATACCACAGGGATCCACGCTCAGTGTGACTCTATTTGCCATAGCCGTGAGTAGTCTCATTGAGAATATCGACCCCAGAGTTAACAAAACCCTCTATGTAGACGATCTATGTATATTTTATTCATCAAAAAACCTCCATCATACTGAATAAGTTTTACAAAATGTCATAAACCAAATCAACAGCAAAGTCGAATCAAGGGGATTCCGATTCTCCGCAGAGAAGACTCAGTATGTCCATTTCTGCAGGCTCAGAACTCCACATGATAACCCACAACTCAATATAAATGAGCAGACAATACAATGCAAATATGGAATAAATTTCCTCGGCGTTATATTCGATAAAAAACTTCACTGGGGCCTTCACACCCAAAACCTTGCCACAAAATGCAAGAAAGCCCTAAACGTCATAAGATGGCTATCAAATGTTAAATGGGGATCGGATAGAGAAACCCTGTTGAAGCTATACAGAGCATTGGTCCTTTCGAAACTGGAATATGGAGTAATAGTTTATTCCGCTGGAAGGCTCACCCACATGAAAATCTTAGAAAGGATGCATGTAGCAGGTAATCGGATGGCTACTGGAGCTTTCCGCACAAGTCCACTGGAGTCAATATTCTGTGACTCAGGTATTCTACCACTATATCCAGATCTTCCCAATTAATAATGAACTATGAGATTAAAATTTCCAGCCTACACCAGCATCCAAATAAAAAACTATTATTAGATACAGAACAATATGCTACCTTCCGACTGAGACCTACAATCACGTGTCCCACAGGTGTGAGACTCCTTGAGAGTGTAACTGATCTCAACGAAACCATCGTATCAACCATTCAAATGGGAAAATACGAATCACCTCCGTGGACACACATAGCACCAAACATAAACTTAGAGTGCACGAAGTTCCGCAAAAACGACACCAACACTATCGTATGTCAACAAATGTTCAAAAGTATCGTTCATCAACATCATGTGGCAATGACAATATACACGGATTGATCGAAAACTGTCGAAGGACTCGGAAGCGCTGTATCAACACCAAACGGTACTTTTGCGTGGACGCTTCCCGAGATGACTAGTATATATACTGCAGAGTAATACGCCATCTGGCAAACATTGAGATATGCTAGTACCTGGGAAACATCAAAATGGTTGATATATACAGACTCTCTCAGTGTACTGGAAGCTATATCGGACATATTCTCTAGAGACCCGTTAGTAAAACAAATCGCCTCCACACTGGAGTGGTTGAGAGATACGAAAAAAATGTGACGTTCATCTGGACCCCAGGTCACACTGGAAACAAAGGGAACGAAATTGGCGATGTGGCAGCACAAAACGCTGCGAGAAACGGACAACCAGAAGACATCAGCATTCGCCCAGACGATGTGAAAAATCATTTCAAGAAAAATATACTGAACCAATGGCAGGTGGAATGATCGCGAACTAATAGACACCTGAAAAATATCAAACCCTCCGTAGAACCATGGATTTCGAAAAACACCCTAAGTAGACGGGAGCAAGTTGCCATAACGCGCTTGAGAATGGGCCATACAAATCTCACCCACCTCCACCTTCTGAAAGGAGAACGACCGCCAGTATGCATTCGCTGCGACCAGCTTTTATCAGTTTTGCATATTCTCTTGGACTGCTCTGAATATACTAATATTCGACAACAACTTTGTATTCCCAACACAATCGAGTTCCTAAGACTTACCCAACTAGTGTATAAAATCTTATGTGAAAGAGGAACAACAGCTCTATTGCCTCCTTTCGTAACAGATACGTTGAAGGGCTAATGACCATTGCAGTCTATGCCAATAAATAATAAAGAACTATCCTTTTTGAAAATAAGACTGTTATTATGAGATCGAATAATGCTTTATCCGGAAAAATTCATTCACGGTGTAACATAACCCCTAATATAGAGATAAATCGTCTTTTGTACTTTTATAGTAGGTTGACTCTTAAACTTAACGTAATAGAGAAATTGTTAGGTCAGATTTAGATTTGAATATTTCGTAAAACGTCTTCCAACTTTTATAAAACAACTACGACCCTTTTCGTGGAATTGTAAAATTATAGCATGTCTACAACTACTATGTTCCGTAACATAAAATTTATCAATAATCATAATTATACGTCCAGACTAGTTATTTGGAATATCAAGTTACTCGACGAATGTCCTACGAATATTGAAACTTCTATCTAATTGTATTTGTGTATTCAAGGAACCACATATTTTGAAGCACCAAAACAATTGGTATTTCCAATACTATAAATACCTTTTGAACCTGTTCTCAATTATTTATAGGTGGAGAATTCAAAATCATTATTCATCAAATCCGTTGTATCTTTCTTTCACTTAACGTTATTTCATAGTTTACCTATGAACTCTATCTTTTGTTCGTGTCATATCGATGCATTAAACGGTGATATCATATTATGAGTTTATTAGTTTGAGTACCAATTAATAAATTAGGAGTACCTTGTTTGTGAATTCATTAGACCCAATATGTACGTGAACACCAGAAAATAATTATTTTTAAAATCTTGATAAAAATGTACTTCAGATTTTTCAAGCACGAAAACTATGAATATTAATCTTAAAATTTCATATTTTTTTTAATGAAGTTCAATTCAAAACCATTTTGAATGAATGTGAGAACAATGCAATTAATAAAAATGTATATTAGTGTTTTAATTGAAACTCACTGTTTCTAGCTAATTCCACAATATAATGAAAATTGTTGAAAATTCTAAAAAATTGACAATTGTTTCGATAAATAAATATCATCGTCAGAATGACAGAAGTTACATTTCATTTGATGCCTACCTGATGTTTAGTAGTTATTTTTGGCTAGACCAAGAAGTGACCTAACTTGTGATTGACTTAAATTATGTTAATAGAATAAAGAAGAAGGTGTGATGATATTACAAATATTGAAGCTTAGATATTATTAGCCCTATGGTGATATCCTGGATATCATTTTTCCAATTAAGATCAGTATAACTGTGCAATGATACAGAAAACCAGGAAAACTATATCTGCTGATCTTTACAATTATCACTTAAGAAGACAGTTTATTAGTGGAGAACTCTCTAGATTTATTTGTTCATTGACGACTTCATATTGTGGGTTTCTTAAATGTCTTCTAATTTCAAATTCTTCAAGGAAATCCAGTTCTTGTTTCTTTTCACAAATATGCAGCACTTCTAGTTCTGTGTTAGGTGTCAATGAATGACTGGTGTCAAGTAGATGTTTTGCGTAGTGGGATTTATCTGGTTGTTGTAATCTGCATGCTCGTAAATGTTCACTGTATCGGATTTCAAAATTTCTAAGGGTCTGACCCAAATAGACAGCATTACATTCTGGACATTTGAGTTTATTTATACCTGACTTCTTTAATTGTGGTATTTTTGTTTTTACATTTAACAATTTTGTACTTACGTTACTTTCTGTTTTAAAAGAAATTGTTGTACCTATTCGTTGCTAAAGATATTATCTTTGAAATATTATTAGAAATATTTCCTGCATATGTGATGGTTTTATAAGTTTTTATTTCATCAGTTTGTTTAGGAAATATTAGTTGTAATGCCACTTTTTCCTCTTTTTTATTAATGTAATGTAATGGATAACCGTTGTATGTTGCTATTATCCATTACATATGATAAATAAGCTGATTGATAAAAAGGAGGAAAAAGTGGCATTACAACTAATATTTCCTAAAAAAAACTGATAAAATAAAAACTTATAAAGCCATCACATATGTAGGAAATATTTCTAATAATTGTCAAAAGATAATATCTTTAGCAACGAATACAACAATTTCTTTTAAAACAGAAAGTAACGTAAGTACAAAATTGTTAAATGTAAAAACAAAAATACCAAAATTAAAGAAATCAGGAATATATAAACTCATATGTCCAGAATGCAATGCTGTCTATTTGGGTCAGACCCTTAGAAATTTTGAAATCGGATACAGTGAACACTTACAAGCATACATATTAAAACAACCAGATAGATCTCACTACGCAAAACATCTACTTGATACCAATCATTCATTGACACCTGACACAGAACTAGAAGTGCTGCATATTTGTGAAAAGAAACAAGAACTGGATTTCCTTGAAGACTTGGAAATTAGAAGATATTTAAGAAACCCGCAATATGAAGTCGTCAATGAACAAATAAATCTAGGGAGTTCTCCACCAATAGACTGTCTTCTTAAGTGATAATTGTAAACATCAGCAGATATAGTTTTCCTGGTTTTCTATATTATTGCACAGTTATACTGATCTTAATTGGAATCATGATATCTAGGATATCACCATAGGGCTAATAATATCTAAGCTTCAATATTTGTAATATCACATGTTCTTCTTTTTTCTATTAACATATATTAAGTCAATCACAAGTTAGGTCACTTCTTGGTCTGGCCAAAAATAACTACTAAACGTCAGGTAGGCACAAATGAAATGTAACTTCTGTCATTCTGACGATGATATTTATTTATCGAAACAATTGTCAATTTTTTAGAAATTTCAACAATTTTAATTATATTGTTGAATTAGCTAGAAACAGTGAGTTTCATTTAAAACACGAATATGAGTAGATTCCACGAAGTTAGGATCGAAACGGTTAATTTCAATAAAAATTTAATTTCTTCTACACTAATAGCTTTCTAAAATCTATTCTGTTCTGTTTTATTTTGGAAGTTAGGAGAGATACAATCATGAACATGATTCAGAGTACTTTGATTTCAAACGTGTCAACATTCAACATTATTGAACGATGGAATAAAACAATATAATTTGTTTAAAACTCCCTTTATTTGAACTAATGTTCAATTTAAACTGATTGACGCTTTTAACTAACACAGTAGCTTTGTCAAAACGACTGAAGGTATTATATAAAAATGTTTTATTATATACAGTGCATAACTACAGAATTCTAATGTTAACAAAGGTATTGAAAGAAATTACCTGAAAATTCATTCACTACAAACATTCCTAAGCTATCTTCTAGGTAAAAAGGTTTAATAAAGGAGAGCGATTGATATATATTTGGTCGTTAAGAAGATTACCTGAATATTTATTTTTGTTAATATCAAGGACCTCTAATAAATTTAAACTAAATGGTTCACCGACTACATGGAGAATTTCAACATTTGGGTCGATAATGTGTTGGTTTTCTAATAAATGATTTGAATAGTTAGAATCTAATTTTTTGTTGTCATAGCTACGTTTGTGTTCCAAAATTCTAATTTTAAAATTTTTATAAGATCTACTGATATAAATTGCATCACATTTGTCATTACCACATTTTAATTTATAAACTCCTGATTTTTTTAATTTTGAAGATTTAGATTTATTATCTTTAATGAGTTTGGATAAATAATAATCAGTTTTAAAGGAAATATTCATCTCTAAAGTTTCTAGAAATGATTTAATTTTTAAGGATGGTGTTCCAAAGTATGGTAAAGCTTTTAAGCTGTTTATTATTATTTTCATCAGAAGGGAATACTTGTTCTAAAGTCTGTTTTTTTATCTTTTTATTTATGATATCGTCAATTAAATTTGGATCGTAATTATTATTAACTGCTATTTGTTTCATGATATTTAATTGTTTGTTATAATTATTATTATTTAATGGGACTGTTAAGAGTGTGTATCATACTATTGAAAGCTGCTAGCTTATGACTGAATGGGTGGACCGAACTATTATGAATTGTAATATCTGTATGTGATGGTTTATGAAATATAGAAAAACCATGTTTACTATTTATATTTGAAATTGTAAGGTCTAAAAAGTTTATAGACTTATTCTGTTCAAGCTCTACGGTAAATTTGATATTATTGTGGATTGAGTTTATGTAAGTAATGAAGCTCTCTAATTGTCTATTTGTACCGATGAAGCGAGCTAAAAGGACGTCCACATATCGGTGCCAGTACATAAATTTTTTACTAAGGGGGTGTTCATGTATTATTTTATCTATATTATCCATGAAAATTTTTGCTACTAGGTTACCCATAATCAAACCGTCTTTAGTGCTATAAACCTCTCCATTGAAATGAAAATAATTTTGATTCAAACACACTTTTAATAAAGTAATGATCAGAGTGAATTATAGGATTAACATTATTGTAAGTGAGCAAGTTATCAACAAGAGTTATAGTTTCTTTAGAAGGTATACTAGGGAATAGATTTGTTACATCGAACGATATGAATTATGGGGTAATGTTATATCTTGAATATTATTAATTGATTCCGTTGAGCTTTTAACTGAAAATCGAGGTTTGAATGAACAATATTTAGAAATGACATCTATGAGAATCTTTGAAATTTAGCGTTATCTACTGCTAATTTTATTTCTTTCTGAAATTCATTAGTTCGGTCTTTTTAAGGGTCTCAAAATTGCTTGCCTGAATAAAATTGTTGGTTTTTAATATTATATAATCTTCTTTAGGTAATGCTATTACCGTATTTCCTTTATCTGCTTTTGTGAAAATAAGACAATTTGACTTTGATTTTTGTTGAATTGATTTGGCTACTAATAATTCAAAGTTGGGTTTGCTAAACTCCACAAATTCTTTTTTAATAATTTCTGAAGCTTTATGTTTTAGATTAGAATTATTTGGAAAATTATACAAATTAATTTCTGTTTCTATACCTAGTTTGTTGAAGTTAGCAAATGAACATGTGGGTTGAATATTAATTAATAATATTAAAGATATGACACTACCCCATAATTCTAAATTCATAATAAATGAAGTTTTAAACACATATTGTTTCATTTCATCGTTCAGTATGAATATTCATCAAGTAAAAGCCTCATCTATTCAATTCAACATTATTATTTAAAATCCATGTTTTGCTATTGACTATGTAACTAAATTTGTAGTGGAGAATGATGACAGTTTTTCCGCTCAAAAATTCATTGTTCTACCTAAATTTTTTTCATTTATGTCACTATTATTTTTTTAAATCTATTGTATTCGAGATTTTCTCGTCTTTATATTAACCTGTTTACATTTTTTCATATTTCCTAAACTTCTAAACACAAATCGAAGTCTTAAATTGTACTGTATAAACGGATAAAAAAATCAACAACTGCCCTGCTTATGTGCAATTTTATTATATTACAGTTTTTAAAAAGTATCTAATGGTTTAATCGCATATTTTTCATATATTTCCACCAAAGCCGGATGCACATCCAGTTTTAGATCTTTTTGAATCGTGAGTGTATCGTTGAAATTCAAATATAGGAAATTGTCGGGTTTAACGGTAGGCCATTCTGATATCCCTAGTATATCTTGATGTTCAGAAGTAGGATTTCTGAAAAAAATTCAAGTGTTGAGCTAAAGGTGTCTACTAACTGAGAATTAAGAACTAACAAATTGTTTTGAGATAGACAATGAAAGACAATTTTATTATGGAATGATGGTTCCTTACATTCAAGACTGGGAACTTTTATCAGCCGGAAATTGACTAATCTCCAAAATAACTTATTAAAAATGTGATTTCATTCAAGATATATCAATATTTTATTTTTACTGCATATAGTCTAAACACAAATTATAAAATATAATTTTCGTAATGATAGAACGCCTAATTCATGCAACATGGTTCAATAAATGTAACATAATATCTCGGAAACCGTATGTTCCTTAAGTTTGGGAAATATATTCCAACTATAATATCGATTTCCTTAAAATATGCCGTAATTGGAATCGATAAAAAATATTAACATCAGAAACTACTTTTGTTATAGTTAATTTTCTCATCACCCATTCTTAAGTTATTTTGTACACGTTCAAAATCAAAGAAACCAGGAACAAAAACAAACCTGACACATTTCCAAAATTAAGCGGATGTATTCGGACAGTTGGCATTACCCTATTTTACTCTTTATTTTATTGTAAAAAATTGTTTAGAGGACAATAAATGTTATTAAAGGATGAGGCATCATCATTACAATCATCATACAAACACCCGCGTCCACTGCTGGCTATTTCACCAATTTACTTCAGTTATTCCTATTCTGAGCATTCTGTTTCTGCTGATCTCTTTGGCTTTCTGGCATTTTCTAGATAAGATTGGTCACAAAAACATCGTCTAGATAGTCACAATCGTAAACAGTTTTAAGAAATCTCTGCGCATCCGTCATAATTTTAACTTTTATACATGGCATAGACAGAGTCGGATTCAGGGTCTACACTAGTGTGTTATTTCGTAACATTACCCCCTCCTTAAATGGAAGTTCCTCCTGGAACTTTTGTGTAGCCGAGAATGGATGTTTGAGTCGGCAACTGGTCCCATTTCTACACTTTCCGATCTTATGGAAATAACAGTGCACCGTCTTCATCGGATACTGATAACGGGGGTTATAGCTGCAAATTAATATCTGGACACCGGTATCTTGGAAGATAACCTCTACCATATTCCGGATAACTCACCAATCCAACTGGTTACTCGCTGTCTTAGACAGCCAGTTTCTTCACGCTGGATTCTAACACATGGTCTCGGAGGTTTAGAAGTGCTTCCCACACATCGCGGTAGGTAGATCGATATTGAAATTCATTTTTAGTTACCACGTAGAAGACGTATCGCGAATTATGTTTCAGTTTCAGTGTCTTACCAGGGGCTGGAATCTGGTCTTCAAGTTTTTCTAATTATGCGAACTTCTTTCGAAAGACGGATGCCAACCCTCGTGCGTTCTTGATACGGGCGGGGTGTTGTATGCTAGTGAATAATCTTTCGGGAAAGTGAACAAATCTTGTCGTGGTTCTGAGGTGACTCCATATCTCGCTTTCCCGGTACCTCCATACGCGCCCATAAATTCATCGAAGATAGGGTCAGACACATCTCGAATATGGTTTACTCCTGTCTTTAGGTCATGGCCTCCTTTGAATGGCGCTAGTCGGTTTTGGTGAACTACTTTTGGTTTTCCGTTGGGGATCTTGCTTATGCGATATATAACATCATTGATCCTTTTCTTGATTGAATATGGACCTTCCCAGGATTTTTGTAATTTTGGAGAAAATCCTTTTCTCCTAGTCGGGTTGTGTAACCATACTTTGTCCCCTTCTTTGAAACCGCCTTCTGTGGCCTGCGTGTCGTACCGACTTTTCATTATGTCGCTGGCAACTTGGAGATTTGTTCGAAATAATTCATGAATATCGTCCATCCTTCTTCTCAATTGGATCACGTAGTCTTCTGCTGCTAGATCTTCTCCAGGCCGACAGCCAAATTCCAGGTCACAAGGAAGCCTCATTTCACGTCCAAACAGGATTTTCGCAGGTTTTTCACCCGTGGACTCATTGACAGTAGAACGCTAAGCCAATGCGAATAGGGAAAGATGCTGGTCCCAATCCCTCTGATGGCTGGAAACTACTTTGGACAGGTATTTTCGAATAGTCCTGTTCATTCTCTCGACTATTCCATCTGACTGTGGATGTAATGCTGTTGTCCTGGTCTTCTTCATTCCAGCTTCTAGTAAATCTCCTGGAATAGATGGCTTTCGAAATTTCTTCCCTGGTCACTGTGAACTTCCAATGACACTCCATATCGGCTGATAAATTCTTTCACCAATATATTTGCGACAGTTGTGGCCTCTTGGTTCTGGATAGAATAAATTTCTACCCACTTTGTGAAATAATCCATTACAACCAACATTATACTGTTTCATAGGTGCTTTTCTCTTGCGATGTGGTCCATTACTCGTAGCACAAGTCGTACATTTCTTATACCACTCCTTCACATTGTCGGAGCTGTTCATCTAATAAAACCTTTCACGGACTCGCTGAAGGGTTTTCTTCACTCCCACATGACCTCCCGATAAACTGTCGTGTAACTTCTTTAGTACTTCAGCTACTCTTGATTTCGGGATAACTAGCTGTCTCCTCATCTCGGAACCATCATCGTTTTCAAGGACTCCTTTCAACATCCCTTCTTCGAGGTCAAGTGAGTCCCACTGAGCTCAATACGCTTTGACTTTCGGTGAAAATCTTGACACTTCTTGCCATGTAGGTCGCCGATTTTCTTCCTTCCATTGCCGGATCAACTTCAGGTGAGGATCATTCTCCTGATCTTCTCTGATCCTGGTGGGTGACCATTCCTCGTTGACTACAGTAGTTCTTGAAACTGCAGCTTCCCTAGATTCCGTCTTGTTACAGTGGGAGCAGTCTGTTGGGCACGGCCGTCTGGACAGGGTGTCGGCATTTCGGTGACCCACATTAGCTCGATGTTCACCCTTGCCTGATTTCCCTCGATGTTCGATGTTAATATCGTACTCTTGAAGTTGTTCATTCTATTTAGCGATCTGGCCCACGGGATTCTTGAACTGCATCAACCACTTGAGTGCTGCATGATCAGTCCCGATTAAGAACTTCCTACCATAGAGATACTGGTAATAGTGGTCAACGGACTTCACTACCCCCAAAAGTTCCCTTCTTGTGACGCAGTAGTTTCGTTCTGGTTTGGAGAGAACTTTCCTGAAATATCCCAGCACTCTTTCTTGCCCTCCTTGGACCTGTCAGAGCACTCCTCCAATTCCTAAGTTACTTACGTCAATGTCAAGAATAAAGTCTTCCTCAGCTAATGGGTATGTTGTGGTTCTTGAGGTCGGTAGATCTGCAGTGAACAGCTGGTAGATCATCGGGCCTAACACACTGCCTAGCGGTACTCCTACTTCGCTTAGATATAAGTCTGATCCTTCAGATTCATATATAACTGAAAAGTATCTGTCACATAAGTAGGATTTTATAAATTCATAGAATTTATAGGGGAGAAGGTTTTTTAGTTTATATAGTAAACCTTTGTGCCAGACTTTATTAAAGGCCTGGTTTATATCAAGAAATTCCGCTGAACAGTATCTTTTATTTTAGAGATAGCAGTTGATTTGCTCAACTGTTCTATTGTTCCATGTTCTTGTCGAAATCCAAATTGATGTACTGGAATGACATTTTTACTGTCTAGTATTAGGTTGATACGTTTGATTATTAATTTATCTAGGACTTTGGAAAGCACTGGCAATAAACTGATAAGCCTATATGATGTTAATTCTTCTAGTTTTTTTCCTGGTTTTGATATCATAATTATAATTGCGGTGGATAATAATTTAGGGTTATTATAGCGCTAAAAATTTGTTGTATTGCAGTTATTACTTTCTTTGTTAATTTCTGGAGTATTCTGCCTGTTATCAGATCATAACCAGGGGCTTTCTTTGGATCAATCTCGTTCATTATGACATTTGTAACTTCAATAAATTCATGTATCAGCAACTCCATTTGAAAAGGTTCGTTTAGAACTCTATTTATTTCCTCCAGATCGTCAGGTGTAGATACCAAATTGTTAGGATGGAAGACATGTTGGAGATAGTCACCAAAGGCGTGTGCCTTTTCTGCGTTGTTTCTTGCCCACTCCACATTGTTTTTTATTATTGGTAGTATTGATATCTGGAGACTTTTTAGTTGTCTTGTAGCTTTCTATAGCGAGTAGTCGGTGATTTCTGTAGGCGTAAGCTCTTCTAAATATCTTTGTATGGAGTGACTTTTTATATCAAGTATTAATTTATTCAATTGTCTTGCTGCTTTAGTAAATTTATTTTTGTTGGACATTGTTCTATTTTGCTGCCATTTTCTTCGTAGCCTTTTTTTCTCGAAAATCTTTTCTTTCACAGTTGGAGGGCATAATTCTTTCGGTGATGATTGTTTGTAGTCTGGTGTTGCTGCCCAAGCAGCTTTCTGTATGTTCTTTGTGAGATTAGTTACCGCCAAATCAATGTCTATAGTTGTTTTTAATGGTATTTTTGAATCTATTTCTTGATCCAAAACTTCTTCAAACGTGTCCCAATTTGTGTTTCTGTAGCAAAGATGAGGAGCTTTTTGTTCGTGTATTATATCAGAGTACATATGTATTATAACTGGGGTGTGGTCCGAGGACATATCTTGACTGGATGTAGTTGTAATCAGTTTATTGTCAATTCCTTCAATGATATAGAAATCAAGGAGATATGGTATTTTGTTAGGGTCCGAAGGCCAATATGTGGGTTCACCTGTTGACACATAGTTGATATTCTTGGTAGACTTGTTGCTAGAAGTTCACGACTCTCGAACCCCAAACTGTGTTCTTCGCATTGTAATCACCGCCCGCTATGAATTTGTTTGCAAGTGTTTTGAAGAAATGTTCATATTTGTCTTTTTTATTGTTGTGTTTGGGAGGACAGTATACGGCAGATATTCGTATGCTTCCAGTAACTACATCAACTGCGATGTTAGTGGCTTGTAGATGATTTTCTTTGTAGCATTCCAGCTCATGGTGTTTTAATGTATTTCTTATTATTATTGCTGTGCCTCGATGTGCAGTCCCATCGGGATGGTTAGTAGAATAGGTTCTGTAGTTAGGAAGCCTTAGATAATTTTTGTGTTTCCGTAACTAGCATGATATCTATTGCATAGTTGGCTATGAACATTTACAGTTCATGAGAATGCTGATTTAAGTCGTTTATATTCCATAACTCTACTTTTAGTATCCGGGACACTAAGACATTTTTGCAACAAGAGTAGTGATTCAATTCAGTATTGTTCCCATTTGCGTAATGATGTCTCTCATCATTGTTTCTAATTCAGAGATATTATTACATTGTGTTGAATTATTTTGTTGTTTTTGTTGGATAGCGTTGTTACCTTCTTGTTGGTTGTTCTGGTTGACCAACTGTGCAAATGTCATTCCCTGCGATGTAATCCTGTTTTCCTTTGGTGTTTGTAACTTTCGTTCTTTATTTTTGGGATATGTTGTCTCTTGCAACTGCTTATGTACAATGCATCCTCTATAGTCTCGGAATCCAGGGCCTCGAATAGATTTAGTGTTATGCACAAAAGATTTTATAGGTCGAAGTGATTGAACTGCAGAACCTTTACGACCCCTCTTACAATCTGAAATCTAAAAGCTACCCTGCAAAACTCAAATTTAACTTTTTGCTTCTATAATTGTTCAATAGTGTTGAAATTAGATACATAAAGAAGATTGAGTTCGTTGTATAAATAAACGTAATAAAAATTGTGGGTTGTGATCAAAACGCAGCTTAATCTATGAATGAATTTAAATACATGATAACAACTAACTCAGTTATGATAAGAAACTAGTATTCATAGATGATGTAATGTTATCATGGGTTAACGATTTATTATTCCTTACAAATAAATACTTACAATGTTTTAGCAAAATTCGTGAGCAACGTGATATATCGAACACTAGATAATATGTCAGCAGGCGGCATTGTATCCAAATTAGAATTATTTTTGGTTACAAACAAGTATGCTAAATCATCGGCATGGTTTATTCTATCGGCTCCTGAAAACCATATGTAAAAATTATGGGAATTATCTGACTAAATGTGAGGGGGGTAGATCATAGATCATTAGTGTTTATATTGTACCAAACTTTTTTTGAATTCGACGCAACACACATAAAATGTAGCAATATTCTCTATCTGCCAAACCCGCGCTGAATAACGGGAACTTCAAGAAATATATTCAATCGAGAAGTAACCTACTTAATGAGTAAAGCATGAAATACTTTAACTTGAAAACACTGTAACACATTTCTAAGCCATGGAATAAATATAGGGTATGGCTGTAAAATGTATTCAGTGTACGCTTCTTACTTCTTAAAATCAGCAGGTGTAACAGATTCAATCATTGGAGACGACCCAATATTAAACGAATAGGTGAAATAGCGACCTTGAGAACCGAATGAACGAAATATTTCCCATTGAGCTGACAAAACTTCTTAAGGAATGAATGATAAAAGAGTTACAAACATTTTTGGAAAAGAATTTATCAAACAATAATTCATGTCTGAAAATAAAAGGACAATCAGAATGTCGTGTCTTTCTAAATAGCTATATCTGAAAAAAAAATATTGAACATAATTAAAAATACAAAATTTTTTGTAGGAATTATCAATTTGGAAGGGTTGGCTGTCTTTGCTCATTGTTGCACTGCTTGAACTACTGCTTGCTGCTTTTGCATCCAAGTTAGCTTGGGTTATGGGATGGTGGGCAAATTCAGCTATCAGGTTTCTGCTTCCACGTTAGCACCGCTGGTAATGGGAATAACAGGATCATTTTTGGTGCTGTTATTCTTTGACTAAATGACGGTTTTTCGGTTTAATCTCAAGGTATGCGTATCCGTGCCGAGGGGGTATATGACAGTGAGTCTATCATCTGTCACTAACGGAACCTTCGGGATACTAGGCGCCCTCCCGTCGTAAGACAGTCTTGTCGTGGTATTGCAGGGCTCTGCCGTGACGAGCCTCTTTTTCCCTAGCTACTCGTGGAACTTTTATGGGAGGAGAAGTAACAAAAACAAACCTAAAAACTACAGAGGAGATGGAAGTCGACCTATGGACTCCAACTGACCTCCCTGTAACCTCTGATCAGAAACGAGACGTACTCAGGTCTCCAACTCCTGAAAATAAACCTAGGAAACTAGGTGGTGCATCCAGGAAGCGACTTAGTCGTCTACTCAAGAGTGGGGTACCTTACAAATCCGCCTTGCATCAAATTCTAGAGCAGTGGGAGCGGGATCAACCGCAAGAGAGGAAACATTCTCCCTCTGTGGCTGGTACCAGCAAGCGCTTACGCTTTAACGATGAGTCACCCGAACAAGAGGCAAAAAAGCCCTGCTCGGCTGAATCAATGGTAATGTCAGGTGAAATTTACTTACAAAAGCCCTCTTATGGACAGGCTGTATCCGGCATCAAGGTGGGAATTTTAAATCTCGAACATCCGACAGCCTCCATCACGACCAAACAAATGGAAACCTTTCAGTATGCCATTATGGCCGCTGTAGAGGATATTCCTGAAGGTGGTCCACAACTACAGTTCCAGAGCTGTACTTTCAGGCCTGGATGTTTACAGGTCACCTGTGTAAAACAGGAGAGTGTCTCGTGGTTGACTGGTGTAGTCAATATACTTCAACCATGGAACGGCATCTCCCTGAAATGTGTCTCAGGCGACCAACTCCCAAAGCCACATACTCGTGTGGCGAAGGCAGTCGTAGACTGACTCCAGAACAGGTCCTCACCAGACTGAGAAAAATGAACCACGGTCTGTTTACCTTGGAGTGGACTGTCCTACACAAGGAAATTACAGGCCCTGGTCAAACATGGACTTCTGCCATTGACGATCGATCCATGGCCACGTTGGAGAGGATTGGATTCAAACCATACCTGGGTTTTGGACAGGTTGTTTTCCGGCCTAAAGCCCGGCCCTCCCTACCGGCATTAAAACCGGGTCCCTCAAAGAGATCCGAGAAAAGCCATAGCCCGGGGCCGAGTGGAGAACCTCCTGTTCCACCTCGACCCTCCTCACAAGAACAGGGGGAGTGTACCACCGACACGTAGCCGGGGCACCAGCTATCCAAAAGGGAGAGCTGGCTTACCCAAAAAGAAGACGGGTAACGTCTCTTCAAGGGAACCGGAAAAAAGAACTGGACCTGCTGTCCTGAAATCGAAGACCAGTATGGCCTCGACCAAAAGACCAAAGCAATCAGCTGGATCTGCCGTGGCGAAAGGTGACCAAGCCTTGTCAATGACACAAACTACAACCTAACCCCTGGGAGGATCAGATGGTGGCGTCTCAATTGACCCACCGTGTGATCTCACTTAGGGATCTGAGAAAACACAAGTTTGCCTGCGGCTACCTGTATTCGCCACTTTCAACTGTTCACAGGCAAACTTACGGCATGCCAAGGCCGCTTCTTACATTCTTGATAAAAGGTTCAAGGACGAATAAATCGACCTTGCCTTCCTGCAAGAATCATGGACAGGAAACACAGACCCATAAACTGGTCTCAGCAATATTCCTGGTGAGGTAGTACTCTGTCCTGGGGTGAAACCCAGGGCATGTCTCCTCATTAGGAAAAATATTAATTATTTTTTGCTTACAGGCTTTTGCACTCCTGATGTAGTAGCCATCCAAGTGTCCCTACCGGAGAAGAATGGTATGACTAACATAGTCGCCTGCTCAGCATACTTCCCAGGGGACACGGATACTGTACCTCCCCTCGCTATACGTCGGTTAATCGACTATAGTAAGAAGAACAGACTGCCGTTAGGCATGGGCTGTGACGCCAATTCACACCATACATCGTGAAGCAACACGGATATAAATCATAGAGGTGAGTTACTTTTTGATTATATACTAGGGGAAGGACTATCTGTTATTAATAAGGGCTCCGAACTAACTTTTGTAACTAGAAATAGATCAGAGGTGTTAGATTTAACAATCAGCTCAAACTTTTTGAGCAATAAGATACGGCATTGGGCAGTTTCTATTGAGCCTTCGTGTTCAGATCACAGGCACATTCAATTCAACATTGAAATAGGTCCACGGCCAGTAGTGGAATATCGCGACTCAAAAGCTACTGACTGGAGTGGATACAGAAATTCCCTCTAACGGTACATTGAGGAAGGCTTCACTACAATAAACAGTTGTGATGGGATAGATACTGCGGCGGACAAGCTTCGGGAAGCAGTGATCTCCTCCTATCATGAAAACTGTACACTCAAGACAAAAAAAGATAATCGCAACTCGACTTGGTGGAACAAAAGCCTAGATAAGCGAAGAAAATAATTTCGACGACTGTTCAATCGATCTAAAGATTCAGGCAACTGGGAACCTTATAGAACTGCTCTAACAACTTATAACAAAGTAATTAGAAGGACGAAGCGGGAGTCTTGGAAAAAGTTCTCTGAGAGTATATCTGACATACCTCGCAGTACCATAATGCACAAGATTCTCTCTAAAGAGCCGATTGCCGAGATAGGGTCGATGAAACGGCGAGATGGGACTTTTACAACCTCTACAAAAGAAACGTTAGAGCTTTTGATTAAAAACCACTTTCCCGGAAGTTGACCTCTGGATAACAACCAACCCCCCCCACTTTGAGAGCGCAAGGCGGCCGAAAAAGAATTATTGAGAGGTCGCCAAGAACGTTATCACAGCACCGGCGATTGAATGGGCAATAAAATAATTTCAGCCCTTCAAATCTCCCGGTGAGGATGGCATCTTCCCATCTCTGCTACAAAACGGACTGGAATTACTTATACCCAACCTCATTAAACTGTATAGAGCTAGTCTGGCGTGGAATTATATACCACCCAGTTGGTTGGCGGCTAGGGTAGTATGTATACAGAAAGTGGGCCGCACAGACCAACACCCTAAATCGGTCAGACCAATTAGCCTAACATCTTTCCTGCTTAAAGGACTTGGAAGAGTACTGGACTGCCATATCAGGCTTTAGACAGCTCCCCCTGGGCATCCTCCAGTACGCTTATCAAACTGGCGAATCAACAGATTTAGCATTACATAATCTTGTTGGGAAAATCACACAATCCCTTAACAATAATGAGATTGCGGTGGCCATTTTTCTCGGCATCGAAGGAGCATTCGACAATGCACTACCGGCCTCGATTGGTTCAGCTTTGACTGAAAAGGGCATTGAACCAATGATTACCGGCTGGATATATGCCATGCTCACTAATAGAACAGCCACTACATGTATTCAAGATAAGGCCATTAGCTTTGAGGTTTCCAGCGGCTGCCCGCAGGGTGGAGTATTATCTCCCCTATTGTGGTCACTCCTGATGGATGACCTACTTGGTACTCTCGCAGGAAGAGGGGTAGAACTGCAAGCGTATGCAGACGACCTTGTCATTCTGGCAAGAAACAAGTCAGGACGTGTTACACATAATACCCTCCAAAGGACTTTGGACGATGTCTACAGTTGGTTCCAGAGGGATCATATGTCTGTTAACCCTGGTAAAACTGTAATAGTTCCCTTCACTAGGAGAAGGAATTTGGCGGACCTTCCGCCACTTTCCGCTAATGGTGAGGTTATTCCATTTGCAGTGGAAGTAAAATATTTGGGGATCATCCTAGATAAAAACCTTACTTGGAACGCTTACTTGGAAAAAGTTATCCATAAGGTCAGACTATCCTTGTGGACATGTCGCAGGATCTGTGGAAAGTCTTGGGGCTTGGGTCCCAAACAAATCCATTGGATATATGTGATGATTGTTAGACCAATGATCAAATATGGAGCCATTGCTTGGTGGTCAAAAGCTTTACAGAAAACGGCACAAGTAAAGCTCTTTGGCATACAGAGACAGTATTGTTTGGCTATAACTGGTGATATCAGCATCACTCCATCAGCAGCCAAGGAAATCCTCCTGGACCTACCTCCTCTCCATATACTTCTGGAAAAGGAGGCCAGATGGACAGCATATAGAATTGTGCATATTTCTAAATGCACAAAACAGGCTTATACAGAGCAAAGCAGAATGCTAGCAACCACCGGAAGTCATAGTGTTCTGGGAATGACCTCTGATATAATGCCTTCAACAGTAAACTATAATCTGCCTTATACCGTCCTATTTCCAAATAGAGATGGATGGGTCCTCCGCAAGGATGAACTCTCAAGAGCAGATATCTGTTGGTACACTGATGTATCAAAGACACCCTCAGGCTCTGGTGCGGGTGTAAAAAGGGCGAAGACCTAGGGCAGAAATCTCAACCTCTGTGGCATCCTACGCAACCGTATTTCAGGCGGAAATTCATGCCGTTGCTTCATGTGTGGAGAGTTTGGGGCAATCCAACCACACACATAGATCAATAAAAAATTTCACGGACAGCCAAGCGGCCATGAAAGCACTTAGTTCGTACCGTGTAACATCGAAATTGGTTCTAGACAGCCAAAAAAGACTCGCCTCAATAGGAGAACGCATGAGAAGGCGGACTCTCTTGCAAGGGAGGGTGCCGCTCATGACTTTATCGGACCAGAACCTACAATTGGCATCTCAACAAGTGTTGCCAAACAAACACTAAATACCTGGACTGCAAGAAGAGCTTTAGATTTCTGGCATAATATACCAGGATTGGTTCATTCAAAGGCCTTCATACATCCTTCGAATAATGTATCCAAACAAATGTTAGGCTATAATAGACACGATCAACGGTGCCTAACAGGCCTTCTAACGGGCCACTGTCGTTTGCATCATCATAAGCTGAAACTTGGACTGTCGGACGATCCGATTTGCCGTCTTTGTTTGGAAGATGATGAAACAGCAGAGCATATAATTTGTGCCTGCCCCGCCGCGGCTCGAGTCAGGTATCTGATGTTTGGCAGGGCCACTCTCTTGCCCTCGGACCTGAAATATCATTCACTGAACAAATTAATCGGTTTCGTTATGAAGCTGAATTTGTTTGGTGAAATTTGAATAGGTATGAGCCACAATAGACTCTCACGAGTCGCAGTGGAGGGCCTTATTGACCCAGTCATTATAAGCCTAGCCTAACCTAACCTATCAATTTGAAATTGGTGTATAAAGAAAATCATTGACAATCTTTTCTGTTGAGGCGATAAAGCTTCTTGGAAATAACCAATATGAGAATTGCTCAAATTAATGGAATGGAAAATCCAATTGAGGAAACAATCATTCATAGTCAGAGCATATGGGGATAATCATAATGTCGTTTATTCTTGAATATAGCTAAAGAAAAATGTTCAATACAATTATAAATACATGTTTGTTGGTAATAATTATGTAATTTGGATCGTGAATTGAGAAAATAATTCCTGCCATAGATGTCAATACATATTAAATCTAGAAATAATGTAATGAGAGTAGATAGTATGATGTAATTGGAAGAAATATGATTCACGTCAATGTTCTCGATTTGAAAAACATAAGTCGATGAGGAAATATAAACTTCCTGGAAGATACTGCATGACAATAAAGGAAATTACAAAAATAGTGTTGCTTACCTTCTACATACGGTCTCCATCCCGCAAGATCTCGACCATAATAAGAAAATTCATAGAAATAGACATCACTAAATTGTGATTGTAATTTAGCATGTTGAAGAATACCTCGACCGAATGAATTATCGCTGAAATACTTAAAAAAGAAGAGTAATCAATTATTTTGTCAATACATGAATATTCTTAATATAAAAAGGAGCATAATTTGAATAATATTTTTTGTAATATAACTCTTGTCCATATGGCATAAAAAATATTACTATCGTTATGCAAAGGAGCATTTAGGAAGCATGAGAAAGAGCCATGAGAAAGAGCGTAAGTGTAGTCAGAATATGATAAATATAAAGGCAATAAACAAATATCTTGAAATTAGGGAGTCATGAAAAGCGAATAAAATCGGCAAAATCTGTCATTTTCTATTTTCCTTCACTATACTCTATAGCAAGATAGACCTCACCTTAATAGTTCTTCCCGGATTATCTTGTATCAGTCCATCTACATATACTTTCCTTATTAGTTCACCCACTACTTCTCTCACGTTTTGATCAATTATGTGCATATCGTCATGAACAAATCTGGTAATGTTGCTGTCATACATCTGACCCTTCTCTTTGCATACCGTCAAATCTAAAAAATATTTTTGTACTGCTATTCTCAATTCCCGATTAGAATTAATTTTATCAAATCCTCACAATATTGTGGAGCACTATTGGAAAAATCAGGAAACGTCGATCGTTAAATCTTATCCGATCCTTCCAACTCTCTATATTTTCAAAGCAGCCAGGTAAACTCCATTACAATATTTATTCAAAAATTAACTATTGTATTAAACTTAATAGCTAAGCATATATGCTATACTCACTTGATCCAATATCCCAAAGTCTTTCTTCAGAACAAATGCCAATAATTAGAGGTACTCTGGACATATGGCCATTTTCAATAGCGCCATATTGTAACTCTGTAATAAAAGCATCCTCATGTTCTGGCTCTATTACAGGAGAAAATAAATAACCTCCAATCATTTGATCTTCAGTCTACAAAATAGAAGTCATTTTTATCACGATCATTTGTTGATTGGACATCAAACAATCTCTTCACTCTCAATATTATAGAGATTCATAGATTACCGTGATGTAGGAAAATTCTGTTTACAGTACTTACAGCTTGAATCTGGAAACTAGCTATTTTAAGCTGATCAAATGTGACACTCAAAAACAATTCACGTATTGCTTCAGAATTGGTGTATTCATTGAAACTGGGATTTAAATAGCTCGCCATTTGATAAGCGTATTTTCTGGCGTTTCTTTGATAACCCCATGGACAGAGAATAGAACCACTTAATGCTATAGCACCTCTAAATAATCCTAAAAACACCAGAAATCCTTCAACGTTTTTTTCTCATAATTTTTATGCATCTATATTTTCATAAGATGTTGAAAATCGTACCTTCCGATTTTTGACTCATCAACTGATAAGTTACTGCAGCTGCTCCTGCACTCTGTCCAAATATAGTTACTCTAGTCGGATCACCTCCAAAATATTTAATATTGTCCTGAACCCATTTCAATGCAAATTGTTGATCCTTCAAACCGTAGTTACCAGGAATAGATGTATCTTCGGTTGATAAAAATCCTGGAATAATTTCTTATTGAAAATGTTTGCATATAAATTAATCACAAAGTAATAATTATAAGCATGATTGCATTTTTGTATGAATGCAAATAGTTAATTGTTACTGACGACTTTTCTATAATCTACTATATTCGAAAAATTTGAAGCTCTTATTTCGGGACTCGGTAGTCATAGAAATAGTGAATATAGTATATTATGTAACGTGTGTTGTAAGAAGCATTTTACGCACGAACGGAAAAGTTACGCACGAAGCCGCGTAGCGGCGAGTGTGTAATTCCGTGAGTGCGTAAAATGCGTTACAACACGAGTTACGTACTTTACTTTACCTACGACCCACTTGTACTTGTGTTTATAATCTTATGAAGGTATTTGAAGTACAAGTAAAAACGTACATCCTCGATGCCCAGCCATGTTTTATAAAAGTCGCTCCTCGATGCCCAGCCAAGCATCTTAGAAGTTCACCCTCGATGCCCAGCCAAGTTTCGTAAAAGTCCGTCCTAAGTAGTATTTATTTTTATTAAAAATGTATGTAGAATTACCGGAATTGCATAAAATAGCGTATACACCTCTCGACTAAAGTGACATTAATCCCTTAGGTGGATTACTCCCCTCAGGAATCAAACACCACCCGCGGGATTAAATGTGCCACTTTAGTACCTTGGTGTATAATAAACTATTGTTTACTAATATGGGATACATTCAGACAGCTAAAAGATGCGGATTGAATAGAACGGAACCAATTATCATATAATTCCAAATAACTCTTAGTATTAAATGCAATCTCATATCCGTTAAATGTTATTTATATACAGAATAAAATTCAACGTCAAATATCTAAGTAATACATTTTGAATAAAATGGCTACGTATATTGACAGTTGCTAAGTGGTTGCTATGGAAGCCGTGCGATTTACTTTACAGTCGTGCGTTTTGTTTTACCGTGCGTAATAGACGTCTTACATTGATTGCAGACTGTGTGTTTTTGACTACTTACAGGGGTGGTCGTAGGTAAAATACATTATCCTTTTCCGCGCCAAATTTGCCTCTTGGTCTCTTATTTAGTCATTCAGATCTTTTGTAATCTCATTATCTTCGCTGTTACCCCATATAGAGCAGTTACAACAAATAGTGTCTCTGAAAATGTTTGAGCTTTTCCATTTCTTACTACACTGTTGTATCCCGATATCCAAAGAAGCGTTCAGATTGAATTGTAGACGATTCATCATTACCATGCTTCTTTTGTTTTGGAAGAACATGGAGATTTTGATGCATATCTTTGAAACATGTAAATCATTTTTGGAGAGTTTTGTGTTTCCTGTACTTGTTCAATGCTGCTTTTGCTTCCCGTATAGCTTTTTCGCACTCTTGATTCCACCAGGGGACTTTTATGTCTTTTGTTTGGCCAATGTGCTAGCTGGCACTATCCAAGATAATTTCATTGAAGTTCAATACACATTTCTGAATATCGTTGGTAATATCGCAGGTATCCATGTTTAGATCAATCTGATTTCTGAAGGATGTCCAATCTGCAGATTTAATTCTCCATTTAGGCGAGTATTTGGCATTGTTGATAGCGCAAATAACGATTGCTTGTTGCTTGCTTGGAAAAACAGCTTGGTTAACTGCTGATGAATAACTTTTGGTAACTGTTGTAGGAGTATTTGAGTGTGAATCAGTGACAGAAGACATCATTGAAATTTGATTTTATTTGGCCGGAATTTGGAATACGTCCCTGGCCGCTATTAGTAAATATTAGCATGCGAAACTAGTTTGTTGCTTTTTATATGTGATGTACTACTTGAATTGACTGTGTTTATGATGTGGAATTCACTAAGTTTAGATAATTTGGAAAACAATATAAGTAAAGTGAACTTCCAGTTTCTGAAAGTAATTCTCACTGATCAAAACTAATTAAAAAAGGTTTAAACTAACTAAATTTGTAATATTTCGAGAACTGCACAAAACTAGGCTAGTCACTTGTTCTGTCAGCGCCGAACTCCCGGTAATGAATATTGACTGTCATTAGAGACAGGTCTTAATATTGATATTATTACTTTAACATATCCTATATATTAATGATTTTTGATACTTTTTACCTAATAGCCCAACTCTGTAGTTTAACGTCACTATAATGACATCATGCTCCATAAAATAGTGCGGTCCTTTGGTATTGAAAGTTCCATCTCCAACAACGAAGCCTCCTCCGTAGAAATATACCATTACGGGCAGAGAAAGTTCTTCCGACGGATACTAAAAACATGAAGTACAAGTTGATTCACCATTTACCATTGAACTTTAATGAAAGAATACTGTTTCATCAAATTAGCAACGATGTATGGAGACATATAAATATATAGAGAATTTTAAGCGATTTACTTACTCTAGGAGTATAAACATTGAGATAGAGGCAATCCTCGGTTTCTATAACAGTTGTGTCTTTAATATATCCTTGTACAACACAAACTTTCGTATTTTCTGTTGCATTCAAAATACCTTCCCATTTTTCAGCTGGTTGAGGAGACTAAGACACAAAAAATTATGTTTCAAATTATGATTAGCAGATTGATTTGTGTAAAATACTTAATATCCTAAAAAGGGCTACAAAATCTACTGAACACTAAAGTTAAAACTACTTACCTGGAATCTCAAATTTCCGATTGGGGGTTTGGCGTAGGGGATTTGTTGAAAGGCATAGAATGTTATTCCTCTTTGAGAATATTCCTGTCGGCCTAGGATTGTACCATTCGGAATAGTCACTAGTACATCTGCATTCTAAAGAGCAATAAAACTTTATTTTCATAACAAAACAAAGTAACCTACATTGATGGGTTAGCTGAGTTTCTAAGAATTGAAATTACGTGAAAATAATCAATAAGTAACCAGAAGAATGTATACAATTGTGACATCCACGACGTCTTGATAGTTAATATCTCGGAAGCTTGACATAGATGGAATTTGGCAGTTATAAACAGTGGAAACTGATGCGTATTTATCAAATAGATAAGGTTCAAGATTTACTCATTTCAAAAAAACACAATCACAAGATAATCCCTCAACTACACAGTACTGTCTGAGACCATATAGGGTAATTGGCGTAATTAATGCATTATTGTAACAAAACCTATCACATGCGAGCCGCTAACTTCTTTTGGAAATCCTTCTGTATTATGATCCTTCAACATTAGCGACTTAAAGATTCCGGATAACGCGATAACAATAAATCTCAATTAGAAATGATTTCACTATAGCTTCACAGACTAGAGATACTCATTCGAGAAGATACAGCCGGTTACACGACCTCCACGGCGATTAAATGTGTAAACTTCTTTGTAACATTATATTTTTTAATTGACAGTTCAGCTATTATCATGGACTAATAGCTCCACAGTAAGAAAGCTTTGATAAAATAAGCCTGTGATACTTTTTCTACGGGTTTGTTTTCAACTTTCTTTCTGATGTACAAGTTAACAGCTTGACTGCCGACTACTCCGGTCGGAGTATTTCGGAATCATTCGGCGACGCCCATCACTCCGATAGGAGTTTTAGTCAGGCTAGGGACACTGCAGACCGTGCCATCTATAGAGCCTGTCGAGTAATTAAAATCGGTAGATAATTCCAAAAAATTAACGAAAACTGTAACGTCGTTAGTAATAATATTTTATTACTGCGTATGCGCGATATCATATTGATCGTCCCCACATGTTATATGTTATACTGTTATCATTTCTTAGTTAAAGTATAGAGGTATTATAAGGCTACGGTATTTTGGTGTATTTTTTAATTGCTGTAGTGTAATATTCATCTGTTGTTTCGTTGCTTTATTGTTATTAATTGAAAAAACAATGTCAAAGTGTATTCTGAAGGAGTCTAATAAGTGGTGCACTCGGTAAGTTTTATTAAAAAAATTTGATCATTCCTTCTTTCACAATTAACAACCATTATCTTCATTTTTATAAAACACAGATAATTTTTACTAATTTAATCGACAACTTTAGAGATCATGGTGGTGTTTTACATTAGCTAAACTGAAAATTGCGGTATTAATAAAGTAAATATTCCTTTTTACAGTTTTGTTACTCCAACCCAGGAAGATAAAATTAATATGGCTGAAAAGCAGTGGCAATAAATAATTAAATTTTTTGACGAGGAAACGATGGAGGATATGATCCCTTCATTTTCAAAAACACTGTTTCTTTATATTTGAGAAAGATGAAGAGAAGTTAAGACAGTTTGATTAGCCTTCCCATATGAGTGGAAATTAACAAAAATTGATGGAAAGTTTTATTGTATTCAATATAGCATGCTATAATTTTGGACATTTTAAAATGTAAATTTAGTGAATGAGAAGACGAGTACTGAGTGTTTAACTATATTGAAATTCCAGCTAAGCGCTTTCAGCCATTAGGCCATTCTGAAACTCTCGTCAAGAAAAAAACATACAGAAGGTGTCAAAAAACAACAAACCCTGTAACTGCTACATACAATGAAAAAAAATGTTTGATGTTACAACATTATTTATGTAAAATTTGTTAAGATTACTCTATAAAGAGCGTGTACAATTGTAACTCACATAACGAAACGTCTAATTTTAGATTATCAACTAAATGATATGTGTGTACACACTCTTTATAGGGTTATTTGAACAAATTTTACTTAAATAGTGATGTCACATTGAACATTTTATTTCATTGTATGTACATTGTACCTGTTGTATGTTTTTCTCTTGTCGACAGCTTTGAGAATGACCTAATGGCTGAAAGTGCTTAGCTGGAATTTCAATAAAATGACACACTCAGTACTCCTCTTTTCATACACTCAATTTTTATATAGTGTGTACACCATACTCAGACAATTCCATTTTAAAATGTACCCATTAAAGAAATGATAATCTGGGTTTTAATTTATGTTATAGCTATTCCCTCCACCAGCTATGGAATGGAAGGTATTGACCCCTTGGCGATTTTTATATATAGCCCATGGTATGACAATTTATGGGAAATGAAAGTGAGTATTAACTTTTGTTGAGGCATAACGTCTAAGTATTTGGTCTAGCGGTAACCAAAAATCCAAAATATCCAATAAAGACAAAAAAATCGAAAGCTCCAAAAAAAGGAATTCAAAAAAACCAAAAAAATTTAAACATTCAAACATTTTTTGATATTTTTTTTGGCTTAGTACAAAAACCTGTGTGAACTTATTATTTCAATAGTAAGCGCATTTTGTTTTATTTTGTTGACATAAATTTTCAAACATATTTCTGTGTTTACTTATTTATTGTTGTTATTTTGTGTGTTTACTTGTAGAACCTCAACCAGAAACGAAAAAGGACTTCCACGAGACGGTGGGATTTTCAAGAGCCTTTAAGAAACATCTTAACAATCATAGACTGCCAGGAGCTGCAGAGTAACTTAAACTGCCTTATGCGATGGTTCCATAAGAACGGAATGCTTTTAAATGTAGAAATATACAAATATGCAATATACTAGGTTTAAGCTTGTAATATAAACCAATTTAATACTTCCAGTAAAGATATAAAGATGTGTTCTAAGTAGAAATGAAATGTTAGATATATTATTTTAAATGTTGTACAGTCACAAGTGCTGTTTAGCACTCTTATATGTAATTACTTGGCACCTTGTATTTACAGAGCTGGGCAGTAGTTAACAACTTTTCCTTTAAAAGTATTTTAATAACTTTTGTTCCAACATTCATAGTAACTATACTCAAATGTTTTCTGTAACAAAGAGTTGCGAAAAATAGTAGTTAACTACTCATTGCTAACACTTTTTCTGATTAAATACGTAGCAGTTATACTTCAGCAGTTTGTCCAGCTCTGTGTGTATATACGAGTGTAATGATAAATAAATAAATTAATATAAACTTATCATAAATAATTTTCTACATTCATCTTGAGTTAACATCCTTTAAAAATCTAATGATACTCCAATCTAGAATGTATGTTACTCAAATTATTTTTTAATTATTGCGTTGTTTTTACATTACTGTTTATTTATTGTCATTCTGTTTGTTAAGAAAAGTACTTTGTGAAAGAAATTATTTGTTGTGTATTTTTATACCAAAATAAATAAACTGTTTATATGATTACTGTTCCATTTTTTCCAATTTAATTAACCATTTATAGTCCATCATTAGATATTTCATTTATTTTAACTCAACATCTAATCATTATTGAGTTAAATAAATGGTTATTTTGAAAAAAAATAATTAAAATACAGTAAATTTGAATATACCGCCAAAACCTAAAATTACAGAAATCTTTTCAACAATAGTCGACAGGCTCTTTAGATGGCGCCACAATCAGTGTCTCATCTATCTGTGGGTTATCTGTGGTTTTAGTTTCGCTTGAGATTCACACACTAGTATTGAGCCGGTGTTACCGAGAGAAGGTTGTATTTCGTGTGACGTCAGTCGTTGAACTTTTATTCAAAGTGTATTTTAGTTGGTTACGCGATTGTCTTTGTGTTTCAAAAATAAACATGGATTCAAAACCTGGACCTTCTGATCAGCACAAAAGAAAAGTTGAAAGAAGTTATGGACGGATTCGTAACGAAAAAAGACTAACAATGAAGAATTACTTCAGTGTTTATATGATAGCATTGATGAATATTTGTTAGAATCTGAAGATGAAGATTCTACGTCCGAATCAGAAGCCGCAAATGATTCAGACACACGTGATCAGGATCAATTATTAGGAAATATTCCTGGTTCGCCTGTAAATATCAATCCAGCACCGACTAATGTGCAAGTGAATTTCCAGTGGACAAATACAGGGACATTTAAACTCTTCACGTTCCAGAAAAATCAAGAGCTTTTGGTACCAATTCTGGGCAGAGGGAAACCTATAGATTTTTTTAGCCTTATAATTGACGAGACTTTTCTAGAGCAGATTGTAAACCAAACAAATGATTATGCTATTGCTATTTTTCTCAGCAGTGAAACATCCCTAAATTCGCGTATTACAATTTGGAAACATTTGACTGTTGCAGAGTTAAAAATTTTCATAGCTCTCCTCTGTCATACTGGCACTATCCAACTTACACGAATAAATTATTACTGGAAAATGGATCCTTTTTTCAATATACCACTTTTTCGAAAATATATCTCGAGAAATAGATTTCTTTCCATCCTTAGGTGTCTACATTTTACATCTACAAATACTAAACCTAACGATCGTTTAGGCAAAATAAGGTCTGTAGAAGACTTTTTCAACGCCAAGATGAACAGCATCTATTACCCATGAAAGGAACTCTCATCAGACGAATCTATGGTACTGTGGCGGGGGCGGATACTGTTCAAACAGTACATACAAAAAAATAAACGTCACAAGTATGGAATAAAGCTTCATATGCTTACAGAACCTGATGTATTGGGGCTAAAATTTTGCATGTACGAAGGTCATCAGATGAATATACCGGTGCTGGACATACAACCAAAGTAGTTCTACACTTACTTGAAGAAAAGTTAGGTCAAGGAGACGCGGTATACCTCGACAACTTTCACAACAGTGTTGGCTTAGCTACAAAGCTGCTAGAAAATGACACCTATTGAACCGGAACTCTGAGAAGTGACCGTAAGCACAACCCACAAGAAGTCATGAAGGCAAATTAAAATGAGGAGAAAACGAATCTAGGTTCTCTAATGGAATTCATATTGCAAAATGGAAGGACAAACGCGATGTCACTTATATAAGTACCGAATTTGGAAATGAAACTGTTATTTTCAAGAATAATAGGAGAAAAGAAATTGAGAAACCTTAAGCCATTCTAAATTACAACAAATACATGTCAGGAATTGATCGTCAAGATCAAATGCTATCCTATTACCCTTGTAATAGGAAAACGATTCGGTGGTACAAGAAACTTTTCATTCATGCTTTACAAATGAGTTTGATAAATGCATACTATTTGTACAGACAGTATTCTAGTGATCGTCGTCTTCGCTTTTATGACTTTTGGCTGGAAGTAATTAGAGATCTGTTAGCCACCCAGGATGATGTACTCGTCCGTCCTCCTAGCCAAAAAAAGGATTCGAACGCTAGCCATTTTCTTACAAAAATTGAAAAAATCGCCAAGGAAACGAAGAAAGGAAGTACTGAAACGAAGAGAATTTATAGACAGGAATGCAAACCATGCAGGGAACACAAAATAAGGAGAGAGACAACGTTTGAATGCCCCGGAAAACCTGGTTTTTGTATCAAATGCTTTGAGGACTTTCATAAAGGACTCTAGTTTGTTGTCAGTATTTTTGATATATATTTCAATTCTGTTTTGAACGAACTTATTGGTTTTTTATGTTTTCTTTGTCTATGGTAGTTTACCCGTAAACCAAATATGTTTACTTATTTTGTTCTTAATGAAAATAAGTTATTTGCATCATGATTACGACATTTTCTTTTCTTTCTATGGCTAAAATGTGTAACACCGATCGGAGTGTTCGGCCTCTCTTGAAAATTTCAATGGCTGACGCCGACCACTCAAATAGGAGTAAAATATTTTTATGCTAATTTGAGACATATATATATATATATATATATATATATATATATATATATATATTTTTTTGGTTAGTTTATTTCTTGAACCTATTTTATTTATTTTTCAAAACAATTATTCTTGGGATTTTTTGGTTCTGCATAAAATTGAAAAGTATTTTCAGTTTTTTTTTATTTTACATTTTAGTTTATTTTTAACGTTTCGGACAGTCAATGTCCTTCATCAGAAAGGTAATCTACAAAGGACTGTTACAATTAATATGATGTACAATACAAATATATTTCTTAAAACTTACCATAAAACATGGGTCTGCGAGCGCAATGTCCATCACGTATAATTAAAATATCATTCCTAAATTAAAAACTTTTTAAAATAAACACACAAACAACATACACCTTCATCGGTGCAACACAATATGCCTGACAGTCCAAAACCTCACATGTAAAAACAACATTTATCGATTGAAGGCCAACAAGTAGCAGTATTATCGTGTAAGTAAATTAGTTGTAAAACACAGGAGCAACTAATATCCGGAATATAATGTTCGTATTGGTATGTTATTTGGCAAAATTATGATTGTCGCGCCAGCATATGTACTTACAACATGTGGCAAAAATATTTTTTCCTTTAACTTGAAATTCATTGTATTAAATTAAAATAGATTTTTGATAGATTTTTTGTATCAGACTTGGCGTTGATGGAATGTTTGTTTTTCTGGATTTCTATCATTTCGTGGATTTCTCTTCTCTTTTGGTGGCTTTCAGTTCGTAGTATTTTTGTGCTTTCATAATCAAAAGCATGGTTATGTTCAACAACATGATTCGCAAGAGCTGTCTTGTTTTTTTTATCATATTTATGGCCATTTAAGCGGTTTTTTAAATGCTGACTGGTTTGTCCAATGTAGACACCTTCACAGTGTTTACATGGAACTTCGTAGATAACATGACTTTTTTTGTCCTTGGGAATTTTTGACTTGAGTTTACTGAAATTGGTCTTTAAGAGATTATGTCCTTTGTGCGATACGGTTATGTTATATTCTTTGAAAGTGCCACCCATTTGTTCTGAAAGCCCCGAAATGTAAGGTAAAGTGAGATAATATTTTTCAGATATATTCTGACTACTGTTTCTAGATTGGGACTGATTGTGAAAACGATGAATACGGTTATTAAAAATTCTGTCAATTAGATTACCAGGGTAATCATTTAACAAGAGCGCTTCTTTAGCTTTTTTTATGGCGATTTCCCTGTAGTCACAGTCAGAAAGTTTTATAGCTCGATCAGCAAGACCTATGACAACAGATTTTTTCTGTGACATTGGGTGCTGGGAGTTGAAATTCACATATCTAGAGGACCAGGTTTCCTTTGTATACCATTCCGTTCTGATAGTGTTGTTTGTATGGTGCAGCGTCAAGTCTAAAAAGTTTATTTTATTATGCTGTTCCTTTTCAACAGTAAATTGTAGTTTACTGTGAAAACTGTTGAATCGATTGAGGACGTCATTCACCCTGTTTACAGGTACCAGTGCTATGCAGTCGTCGACATACCTAAAGAAAAACGGAACCTGGTATTCCAGGTCTCCAATTACGGATTCCTCTAAGTCCTCCATCACCAGTTGCGCAACTACACTTGAGATGGAAGCACCCATCGCACAACCTTCTGTTTGTTTATAAAATTTATCCTCATACATAAAGTATGTAGAAGTTAAGGTCAGTTGTATTGCTTTTAAAAATTCATTCTGAGGTATGTCCGTATGCGACTCAATCTCATTCCATTTTTTTATAATTGTATTTCTGGCCAAGTCGAAAGGTATGTTAGTATATAACGATACAACGTCCAATGACAAAAGTATGTGGTCATCAGGTAATATCAAATTTTTAATTTTGTTCTTAAAATCAAACGAATCTTTTATGTAGTATTTGTTTTGGTTTACCACATTTTGTAATATATTTTTAAGAAATTTGGAAAGATTTTCAAAAGGCGATTGCACACAAGACACAATGGGTCTGAGGGGAATGCCTTCTTTATGTAATTTTGGCAACCCATAAATTCTTGGTGGTAGTGAATTCGAAATTTTTAGTTTCTTTGCTATACTAGGTGAAATATACATGCTGTTTTCCCATTGTGATATTAGGTCATTATGATTTTTTTGGTATAAGTTAGTGGGGTCATTTTTTATTTCTTTATACGTGTTACCATCCTGCAATATATTGTTCATTTTTTTGTCATACTCCACGTTAGACATAATTACAGTTTTGTTTGACTTATCAGGCCTTAGAACCTTTAAATGGTTATTTTCCCTTAGGAATGATTTAGTTTTTTTAGCTTTAATAATTAATTTTTTCTGGTATTTATCACTTTTTTTATTTCTATTAAAATTATTTTTGTGATTTGTTATTACGTTACAACATTTAGATCGTAGATTGTCTTTATGATCCGAGGGAAGGTTTGTTATTGCGACCTCAACATTAGCAATAATTTCAGAAATAGGCAAGTCCTCCGGCTTTTCAATAGGTAAGGCAAAATTTGGCCCCAGACTAAGAATTTCTGAAACATAGTCTGGAATTATAGTGTCTGTCAGATTTTCGATCCAACAAGATGTATCCTTTGTTGGCTTTTTGTTGCTTTTATTTAGGCGATCAATTTTCTTGATATTTTTCTGTCTAATCCTTTGGAAGACAGCTTCGATTTTTGACGCTTCTTTTAATATTATTCGGTCCAAAACTTGTTGTGGTATAATCGTTTTTAAATAATTAACTATTCTAGTAATTTCATTTTGCAAAGTTATCAAATTTTTTATTGTATCTGTAATTAATAAATTTAATGTTTTTTGTATAAACGTTTTTTTGATGCGCTCGGAGAACCTTTGTTCGAGGTATTTACAATTAAAATATAAAACTAAACACCTATATTTTAATTGTAAATACCTCGAACAAAGGTTCTCCGAGCGCATCAAAAAAACGTTTATACAAAAAACATTAAATTTATTAATTACAGATACAATAAAAAATTTGATAACTTTGCAAAATGAAATTACTAGAATAGTTAATTATTTAAAAACGATTATACCACAACAAGTTTTGGACCGAATAATATTAAAAGAAGCGTCAAAAATCGAAGCTGTCTTCCAAAGGATTAGACAGAAAAATATCAAGAAAATTGATCGCCTAAATAAAAGCAACAAAAAGCCAACAAAGGATACATCTTGTTGGATCGAAAATCTGACAGACACTATAATTCCAGACTATGTTTCAGAAATTCTTAGTCTGGGGCCAAATTTTGCCTTACCTATTGAAAAGCCGGAGGACTTGCCTATTTCTGAAATTATTGCTAATGTTGAGGTCGCAATAACAAACCTTCCCTCGGATCATAAAGACAATCTACGATCTAAATGTTGTAACGTAATAACAAATCACAAAAATAATTTTAATAGAAATAAAAAAAGTGATAAATACCAGAAAAAATTAATTATTAAAGCTAAAAAAACTAAATCATTCCTAAGGGAAAATAACCATTTAAAGGTTCTAAGGCCTGATAAGTCAAACAAAACTGTAATTATGTCTAACGTGGAGTATGACAAAAAAATGAACAATATATTGCAGGATGGTAACACGTATAAAGAAATAAAAAATGACCCCACTAACTTATACCAAAAAAATCATAATGACCTAATATCACAATGGGAAAACAGCATGTATATTTCACCTAGTATAGCAAAGAAACTAAAAATTTCGAATTCACTACCACCAAGAATTTATGGGTTGCCAAAATTACATAAAGAAGGCATTCCCCTCAGACCCATTGTGTCTTGTGTGCAATCGCCTTTTGAAAATCTTTCCAAATTTCTTAAAAATATATTACAAAATGTGGTAAACCAAAACAAATACTACATAAAAGATTCGTTTGATTTTAAGAACAAAATTAAAAATTTGATATTACCTGATGACCACATACTTTTGTCATTGGACGTTGTATCGTTATATACTAACATACCTTTCGACTTGGCCAGAAATACAATTATAAAAAAATGGAATGAGATTGAGTCGCATACGGACATACCTCAGAATGAATTTTTAAAAGCAATACAACTGACCTTAACTTCTACATACTTTATGTATGAGGATAAATTTTATAAACAAACAGAAGGTTGTGCGATGGGTGCTTCCATCTCAAGTGTAGTTGCGCAACTGGTGATGGAGGACTTAGAGGAATCCGTAATTGGAGACCTGGAATACCAGGTTCCGTTTTTCTTTAGGTATGTCGACGACTGCATAGCACTGGTACCTGTAAACAGGGTGAATGACGTCCTCAATCGATTCAACAGTTTTCACAGTAAACTACAATTTACTGTTGAAAAGGAACAGCATAATAAAATAAACTTTTTAGACTTGACGCTGCACCATACAAACAACACTATCAGAACGGAATGGTATACAAAGGAAACCTGGTCCTCTAGATATGTGAATTTCAACTCCCAGCACCCAATGTCACAGAAAAAATCTGTTGTCATAGGTCTTGCTGATCGAGCTATAAAACTTTCTGACTGTGACTACAGGGAAATCGCCATAAAAAAAGCTAAAGAAGCGCTCTTGTTAAATGATTACCCTGGTAATCTAATTGACAGAATTTTTAATAACCGTATTCATCGTTTTCACAATCAGTCCCAATCTAGAAACAGTAGTCAGAATATATCTGAAAAATATTATCTCACTTTACCTTACATTTCGGGGCTTTCAGAACAAATGGGTGGCACTTTCAAAGAATATAACATAACCGTATCGCACAAAGGACATAATCTCTTAAAGACCAATTTCAGTAAACTCAAGTCAAAAATTCCCAAGGACAAAAAAAGTCATGTTATCTACGAAGTTCCATGTAAACACTGTGAAGGTGTCTACATTGGACAAACCAGTCAGCATTTAAAAAACCGCTTAAATGGCCATAAATATGATAAAAAAAACAAGACAGCTCTTGCGAATCATGTTGTTGAACATAACCATGCTTTTGATTATGAAAGCACAAAAATACTACGAACTGAAAGCCACCAAAAGAGAAGAGAAATCCACGAAATGATAGAAATCCAGAAAAACAAACATTCCATCAACGCCAAGTCTGATACAAAAAATCTATCAAAAATCTATTTTAATTTAATACAATGAATTTCAAGTTAAAGGAAAAAATATTTTTGCCACATGTTGTAAGTACATATGCTGGCGCGACAATCATAATTTTGCCAAATAACATACCAATACGAACATTATATTCCGGATATTAGTTGCTCCTGTGTTTTACAACTAATTTACTTACACGATAATACTGCTACTTGTTGGCCTTCAATCGATAAATGTTGTTTTTACATGTGAGGTTTTGGACTGTCAGGCATATTGTGTTGCACCGATGAAGGTGTATGTTGTTTGTGTGTTTATTTTAAAAAGTTTTTAATTTAGGAATGATATTTTAATTATACGTGATGGACATTGCGCTCGCAGACCCATGTTTTATGGTAAGTTTTAAGAAATATATTTGTATTGTACATCATATTAATTGTAACAGTCCTTTGTAGATTACCTTTCTGATGAAGGACATTGACTGTCCGAAACGTTAAAAATAAACTAAAATGTAAAATAAAAAAAAACTGAAAATACTTTTCAATTTTATGCAGAACCAAAAAATCCCAAGAATAATTGTTTTGAAAATATATATATATATATATATATATATATATATATATATATATATATATATATATATATATACATAAATGTAATGAAACAACAATTTACATGATCTCTGGCGTAAATAAATATAAAAAACAAATAAAACACTACGGCATCTGGGCATGCTTAAAAAATATGGTCGGCAGTCAAACTGTTAACGATTTCATTCATAAACTAAAATGACTGTCTGATTACTAGGTACCTATCAAAACTAGTCATATACCTATTTGAGAAGGCCTCAATAAATTCAAATTTACCATGGCAATCATAATCACTTGGTCTATTTTATGTTGCTGCTTGAGAATACGTGCACTTGTAGCTAAATGGCATTGATGTTTCAAATTAAACTAACTGTTTCTCAATAATTTCACAATATATTAAAAACATTGTAAGAAATTGACAATTATATTAAATATCATCGTCAGAATGAAGGAAGTTACATTTCATTTAATACCTACCTGATGTTTAATAATTATTTTTAGCTAGACCACGGAGTGACCTACCTTAATAAGAAGATATTATATTACAAATATTGAAGCTTAGATATTCTTAGCCCTAGAGGGATATCCTGGATATATTTTTCCCATTAAATATCAGTATAACTGTGCAATGATATATAAAACCAGGAAAACTATATCTGCTGATCTTTATCACTTAAGAAGACAGTTTAAAAGTGGAGAACTCCCTAGATTTATCTGTTCATTGACGAGTTCATGTTGTGGGTTTCTTAGGTGTCTTCTAATTTCCAATTCGTCAAGAAAATTCAGTCCTTGTTTCTTATCACAACTATGTAGTAGTTCTAGTTCTGTATTAGGTGTCAATGAATGTTTGGCGTCAAATAGATGTTTTGCGTAGTGGGATTTATCTGGTTGTGTTGATCTGTATACTCGTAAGTGTTCACTGTATCTAATTTCAAACTTTCTAAGGATTTGACCCTAATAAACAGCATCACATTCTAGACATTTAAGTTAATATATACCAGACTTCTTTAATGGGGATATTTTTGTTTTGACATTTATCAATTTTGTACTCACATTACTTTCTGAGTTCAGTTATTACTTGAGGAACGACTCAGCTACTAGCATCAGTTTGGTCAATTATTTCATACCCAAGCATATCAAAAGTTAAAGATGATAATATTCATATAATAACGTAATACAGCTACAATATTCACACTTACCACATTATATATCAAGCAGATGCACAACAAATTGAAAGTCACGTACATTTTTCCGTTCAGTGCCTATCCCAATTTATAACGTACTAAAGAAAAGAAATTATTCAGAATTTTATATATAATCATATCTTCTGATAAATATACTTGAACAGATTAATTTGAGATCACTTGATACTTGGAATAAATATTATATAGCAACAACAATGATGAGTTCCAGAAATTATCATAATATGTACTCGTTTTGATTATACCCCAAATGCCATCAGATAAAATCGAAACCAGTGAATGCGAAGGAATTTAAAGTTTCTTTTTCAATAATTTATTCTATCATTAAGTTGCTGATGGGTACGCGTAGCTTTATAGCTCATTGGACCACCATCTCTCATGAAACCATCGTATATATACAGGTTGGCAAATTAATTTTGGCAGTCGGAAGTTTGGCAACTTCCGATGCGCCGTAGCAAAGACGTATGCGGATTGCAAGAGCTCACTTCGCTTGCAGAATTGGTAAGTTTTGTTTCGACGGTACAGTTCAGAGAAAAGTGTGATTACCGGGGTTGTGCAATACTAATTTGTTATGGCGATTCCAGAAAGTAAAGTTGTTCAAAAAAAGTTTAGTGAGCAGTGTCGTTAAATAATTATGAACGTTTTGAATGTGATGACCGAAGAGGAAAACAAAGGTAAGTTTTAATTATTGCAATAAAATTTTTGAACCAAAATAATTATTTAACAAATTTACAATCGATAGTAAATTTTTTAAATCGATTTTCGTATATAAAATATTTATTTGTCAAACGATTTAAAAAAGTGACATTAGGGTGAGACAAAGTATTTTATGCACTCATGTCTCAATTTTATGCACCGTTATGTCACCATTACAAACAAATCGACGCCATTTTTAGTCCATTTAGAGCAACCTAAATGAGACATTTTTTGGTTTTTGCTTGCCTGCGGCTCATGCGTCAATTTTTCCATTTGTGAAAAAAAGCACCACTTATGCACTTATTGCATAAATAACTATTCCGTTTCTGTCTACGCTTTCCCGTCTTAAAAAGGAAGCTCTGGCAGGAAGTAATACTGACACTACTAAAAAACAAAGAACGTCTAGTATCCGTATGGAGCAATTCGACAAAACTGTGTTTAGAAGGTGTATAATAAATTATCACATGTCCGAGAAAAAAGCACCCACGTTAAGAAATGTACACCAAACCTTTGCAGATAGTTATGCGGAAACAAATACATTCTTTGGGTTTTCGATGGACCAACATGAAAAACAACAGAAGTTTGTTAATGAAACGTCACGAAATCAGACATTTACACCTACTATATTTAAGAAACATAAAAAAGTGCAGAGAACCGAACATTCCTATCATTTATATGGATGAAACATACATTCACTCATGTCACACGCACATTAAAAGATGGAACGACAAGAGTAACGAAGGATTAAGAAAACCCGTTCCAGAGGTAATAGGCTCATCACTGTGCATGCAGGAAGAGAAAATGGTTTTGTACCTAATGCTGGTATTATGTGATATTCCCAGTCAAAAACAAGAGATTATCATAATGAAATGGCGTACGAAAATTATGAGAAGTGGGTACAAGACAAACGTATTCCAAACCTACCAAAAAACGCTGTTGCGGTAATTGATAACGCCTCATATCACAAGGTTCTAAATGACAAATTACCTACGACTGCTTGGACTAAATAACAATTTAAAAACTGGCTTTCTGGAAGAAACATATATTACAGTGAACAAATGTTGAAACCGGATCTTTATAACGTTGCAAAAATGTACCAACCGTACAAGTTTTAAGGCTACCCCTTTATCACCCGGACTTAAATCCGATCGAAAGTGTTTGGGAAGCACTTAAAGAATATGTGGCCAAGCGAACTGTTACCTACAATTTATCAAAGATTAAAGAATTCTGTAATGAATTTTTTGATACATTTTTTGCAAATGATTGGAAAGTTAGATATGACCATGTTAAAAAGGTTGAAGATGAATTTATGAGCAATCAACCACTTTTAGATACTGTTGTAGATAATATTCTTATTAATTTGGCCGAAGACGGAGATAGCGAGGATGATGAAGTTGATATAGAAAGTGATTTTGAAGAATCATTTGTAGATGCACATCATTATTTTACTGTTGGTGATCCCTGTACATCTAAAACATATTTTTCATTATAGTATTTGTTTGTAGGTGGTATGACTGAATATATTAAACGCAGCAAATGTAAAAATATAAATAGGTGTTATAAAATTGTAGATATTAGAGACGAATTCCACTAGAGTAATATAATATTTGTAGCACATCTGTACATGGTTCTAAATAAACAATAATTGACCGCACTCAGAATCAAGATTTTTATAATTTGCTGGTCCTAACTCTGTAAAAATGTCCTAATTTCATAGTAAATATTTGCAGAACGCCCAAAAATTTACATATGAAAGTAGAAATATCTACCACAAAAAGCTTTAATATTTAATTTATATTATTAGTATACTTATTAGACCATCTCTAAAGGCGATTTCCTCATTTTTTTTTTAAATTTCATGTATAAATTATCTACTACATATTATTAAGAACAACAATTTTAGAAAGCTTACCAAGTAGGTATGTCATCAACTATTACTACGAACAGATAGGAAAAGTTGTTGGCCATTGTTGAATTTAGAAAGTCTTTTAACAGTCCTTATCATATTGTACGCTTTATCTACAAAATCTACCTAACTTCCAATTTATATTCAAATAAATCTCAATGACGAATATTATGAAAGGACCACTTAAAAGACATTACTTTGAAGTAAAGGTGCTCTCACCATTACTCTTGAATTTATAGTACAAGAAGCACTGGAAAATCAAAAAACAACGGGAGTGAAAGTTAATGGGAAGGTTATAAACAACATCAGATACGCGGATGACACAGTACTAATAGCAGAAACCCTGGAAGAACTGCAAAGGCTAATAGACCTAGTAGTACGGATCAGCGGAGAAAGGGGGCTCACACCTAACACCAAAAAGACTAAATTCATGACAATCACAAAACACCAACAACAGCGAGAAACATTATGCATCAAAGGGGAGCCAGTGGAGAAGGTCCGCAAATACAAGTACTTGGGAACAACTGTAAATGGCAATAATGATTACTCACAAGAAATGATATGAAGAATCGGAAAGGCTAGAACAGTGTTTAATAAAATGAGGAATGCATTAACCAGAACAGATCTTAGTCTACAGATTAAAATCAGAATGCTTTATTGCTACATATTTCCAGTACTATTATATGGAATGGAAGCCTGGACGCTTGAGAAGTGCGAGACTGACCGGCTGGAAGCATTCGAGATGTGGGCATATCAAAGAATCCTCAGAATAAGCTGGGTGAGCAGAACAACGAACAAGGAGGTATTGAGAAGAATGGGAAAGGAGAAGGAAATAATCAACACAATCAAAATCAGAAAATTGTAATATCTGGGCCACGTGATGAGAGGGGAGAGGTATACACTGTTGCAAACTATTATACAAGGAAAAATACAGGGTAAAATAAGTAGAGGAAGAAGACGCATCTCCTGGTTGAACAACCTAAGGCAGTGGTACAACAGTAGCTCTGTTGATTTGTTCAGATCCGCAGCTTCAAAGATAAAAATCGCCATGATGATAGCCAACCTTCTTAGAGGACAATGTTGACATTAGGTAATTTCTAATTAATTTTCATTTATAAAAAGATCTCTCTGTGTCACTGTCACTGGTAACGTGAGGTAAAGTCTAAGCGCAGTAGACAAATTCGGAAATACCGAAATTAAATTATTTTAAAATATATAATTCAAATTTCTAATGGGATAGTGTAATCATCAAAAAGAATTCGTAAAAGTTCGATTTCATTGAACAGATCGTTTTCATCAATGTCCGAATTTGAACTGGGCCATAGCTCAATTTATTTTGCAAATTTGTACAATGCAATATTTTTTTCTGAATATAATGTTTTCCAATTATTAAGGCTTTGCAAAAAATAAAAAAAAATATATTCCTTTCATTTAAAAGTTCGAAACCTTCGTCTATTTTTTTTATAGCTGTCTCAAGCCAAATAATAATAAGAATGAAAATAAACACACATATACGAAACACGCAATAAATAAAGCTAATGGAGATATCAATATACGACAACATTAGATGAAAAAAATAACAAACAAGAACGGTTATATAGCAGGATACATTACAAGTGAAGAATACACAGCCCATAGAGAAAGTAATAAGAGAGTGTTCGTTCCTGTACAAACAGCTGGCATCGCGTCGATCTGAGCGCACCCCTTTCGGGGGGCAGAACTAATTCTTACAGGCGGGATATTCAAATTTGGTAGTTTGGATTATTGGTAGGTAAATTTTATAGTTTGTCTTAAAATTGTTTATTATATAATCATTTCATTTCGAAAAATTATATTTTATTTTTTGTAATGAAATAATTATAATAAACAAGTTTGAGACAAATAATTTAGATAAATATGAAAACAGCAAACACTTAAATTTTTTATTGACCTGCACATAATATAAAAAAACACAATTACATATTTCTACTAAAATTACATTACATTATATTTAAGAAAATTAATCCAATATCACATCAAATTGCACATTGTTATTTCAAAATTATTGACAACAAAACCAACAAACATTTTAATAAAAGGAAGTTAAAAACTAGATTCTCCATATCCATGAAGACAGGAACATGTCTGAAACAAAAAGTAAATTAACAGTAGTACGTTTTAAGTAACAAAAAAATATTTTTGTTTGTTAGTCCTCTTACCATCATTATATTTTTCAATTAATAAGGGAACACAAACTTTTATGAGATGAGAAAATACGTATGATTTATGTTCTAGACAGATGAATGAATCAAAATTTATATATATATTTTCTACATGAACGAAAAGTGGTGAAATATGATAACAAAATCATGCAGTATTAAAAGAAATTTAACAACTTGTCTGTAAACAAATCAGACGTATTTTATCAACATTTTCTTTGAAGGAAGTGAAAACACGGTGGTGAACAACTAAAATATCGCTCTGCAAATTATCATTACATTCTTCGCAATTAAAAGTTGTATGAAACTAGAAACATAGCTTATGATGAAAATTTGAAAAATGTTTTGTTCTTAAACCCAAATTGCGAAGTGGCCAATAATATTTAGTACTAACAATTTTTTACAATACAACTATGACGAATTATACCTGATAATGACATTTTAAAGGTTCACTTACCTTTATTTACTTTATTAGAACGGGAAACCTAAATAAATTGAACAAAACTATACTAATTTTACTCATCCTTAGAACTTGTAACCATAACCAATATAACCATATTTTTAGTTTTGACACTTCACTTTGACAAACACAAGCCGTATTCACACAAACCAATGTAAGATTGATTTTGTATATTTTCATTTTTAATGACTTAAAAGTTAATATACTAGGATATTTCATAATATTTATTCACAATAAAGGCAATATGTTGAAATTCATTATCATTTATAATATTTCAAATTGTTTTATTCTATTTTGTTATGTAAAATTGTCTTGTAGTTCGCGCGACTGTAGAGACTCCATGCGCGGGTGGCGGCGCAGAAACGTTGTGCCACTTGCCGCCTATGCATCAAACCGTCTCTTATATTATTTGTCCATGACACAGCCAATCAGAGCGTGTTAGGAGGGGCTTATTTGGCGCCAAGTTTAAATTGTTAGACACCAAATTTGAATCGATTTAGCACACTTACAACTTTTTGGATATTATTAAACTGCAAGAAGTAATTCTGTGTTGTGTATTTAGCACATGATAATGTCTAACTTACAACTTTTTGAATATTATTAAATTGCAAGTAGTTTGTGTATTTAGCATTGTCGTTTGTGAGAGGGCTCAGTAACCTGCAGCCAGGGAGCAATGCCGGCGGTAGCATAGCTACTGGTAGGGCCACCCCAGGTAGGTCCCACACCCGTAACAGGGTCAGCCTCAAGGATTCTGCGGGAGGCAAAAATTCATCCCCTCCACTCTCAATACAGAATAAATTTAAACTTCACCTTGCCACCTCTAATATTCGAACAATGAGATCAACCGAACATCTGTAAGAACTAGAGGTGGAACTATCTCATATCAAATGGAACATTCTGGGTCTATGCGAAACCAGATTACCTGGCGAGAAATGTATCACTCTGAAATCAGGCCACCTTTTGTATCGAAACAACAAAGAGAAAATTCCCACATTGGCGGAACAGCGATAATGATACATAAGAGTATAAAGCAGCTGCTTAATAATATGAAATCCATATCGAGTCGAGTCATTCATATAATAATGAAAATATCGAAACGACATAGTGTCCAAATAATTCAAGTATTTGCCCCTATATGTTCTGTACTCGATTATGGGATAGAGAACTTCTACGATGACATTTCACAAGAGCTGGAAACAGAAACAGCACACTACAAATTCATTATTGGTGATTTCAATGCCAAACTAGGAGTGCCAGCAGAAATCCGATATCAATGTGTAGGTAAATTTGGACTGGGTTCCATCAACGAACGAGGAGAAACACTTATTAATTATCTCCAAAAACAAAGGACGTACTTTATGAACTCCTTCTTCAAAAAACGAGCAAAGAGACGATGTACATGGAGAAGCCCGAACTCAAATACGAAAAACGGGATCGATTACGTATTGACGAATGAAAAGTTTACTTTAAGGGACGCATCGGCCGTAAATCGCTTTGACATTGGTAGCGACCACAGGTTGGTAAGAGCTATAATAGAGACAAACATAAAAAGGGAACGAAATAAATTAATCAAAAGACAACAATTTCCCACAACAAAAGCAATTCAGGAAAACCTTTAAAAATTTCAACCTGAACTCAACAATAAATAATTAAATAAAGAAGCATTGAACAGCTTGAATGTAAACGACCTAGAAAACAAAATAAGTACTGATATTAGAATGACGACCAAAAAGATATGTACCACTACCAAGAAGAATAATTCAAAGATAAAAAAGGAGACTAGAGAACTTATGGCGAAGAGAAGAAACTTGGAGAGAGGGACTATTGAAAATAACGTAATTAACAAATCTATAAAAAAAGAAACAAGAGAAGATCTTAGGCAGTACAACACAAAAATGATTACAACGACTATCGAAAACAACAAAAACATGGAAATACTAAAAACACTTAACAATAATGGTCATGACAGACGAGCGTCTTGCGCACGCAAACACGCTGAGGCGATGTAACGCCCTGTGTGAATAAAACGATGAAAACGATGTGTACACGCAACAGGTACGCAACGGCAACGCAGCGAGCACACAAGGTGCACACGCTTTTACAGATACCAGTGCAGTGTCACATTAACTTCAGTTGTACAGGTTGGCAAATTAATTTTGGCAATTGACGATGCGCGAGAAAGCCATACAACTTGACAACGTTGTAAACGCAGTTACCGGGAAGAGCAGGCGACGTACATTCCGCATGCAAAGTTTTAAATTTTGTGATACTGCTAATACGTATGAGGATAACACAATATTGTGAATTTGGATTTAAAAATAATAAATTGTGGCATATGTATAATGCTATATAAAATCGAGTTTACAAAAGAAAATAATATTAAGGTATTTTTATTATTAATTATCTGAATAAGGAAATAAAAACCGCTAGATTTTTCTACGAAAATTGGTTTTTTTTTGTACAGACATCATTATTTATTGTTTCAAAAACCATACAGGGAATTCAATAATTACCCTTTATTATTTTATGTGATGTAAATATTAAATAGATTCCAAGAGACATATACTTTCACCTTTACTTTACACCTATTTACATTTTTACATTTGTTGCTACACTATAATGAAAAATATGTTTTAGATATACTGGAATAATCAAACGTAAAATAATCATGTGCATCTACAAATGATTCTTAAAAATCACTTTTTATATCAACTTCATCATCCTCGCTATCTCCGTCTTCTGCCAAATTAATAATAATATTATCTACAACACTTTCTAAAAGTGGTTCATTATTCATAAATTCATCTTCAACCTTTTTAACATCTAACACATCTCATTTGCAGAAAAGGTGTCAAAAAGTTCATTACTGAATTCTTTAACCTTCGTAAAATTGAAGGTAACATTTTGTTTGTCGACCTATTCTTTAAGTACAGCCCAAACATTTCCGATCGGATTTAAGTCCGGGTGATAAGGGGGTAGCTTCAGAGCTTGCAATCTATGTCGAATAAACAATTCATCAATTTTATAAGTTTTCTATTGCGGTTTGTACATTTTTGCAACGTTATAAAGATCCGGTTTTAACATTTGTTCACTGTAATATATGTTTCTTTCAGAGAGCCAGTTTTTTAATTGTCGTTTAGCCCAAGCAGTCGTAGGTAATGTTTTATGTAAAACATTGTGATATGCGGCGTTATCAATTACCACAACAGCGTTTTTGGTAGGTTTGGAATAAGTTTTTCTTGTACCCACTTCTCATAATTTTCGTACACCAGAACATTCTGATAATCTCCTATTTTTGACTGGGAGCTCCACATAATAACAGCATTAGGTACAAAATCATTTCCACTTCCTGCAAGCACAATTATGAGCCTATTACCTTTTGAAACGGGGTTTCTTAATCCCTCGTTACTCTTGTCGTTCAATCCTTTAAGGTGCGTGTGAATGTATGTTTCATCCATATAAATGATAGGTTTGTTCTGTCCTGTGCACTTTTTTCTTAAATATAGTAGGCGTAAATGTCTGATTTCGTGACGTTCCATTAACAAACTTCTGTTGTTTCTCAAGTTGAACAACGAAAATCCAAAGAATGTATTTGTTCCTGCAGAGATTCGCGACTTCCATAACTATCTGCAAAGGTTTGGTGTACATTTCTTAACGTGGGTACTTTTTCTCGGATATGTGATAATTTATCATGCACCTTCTAAGCACAGTTTTGTCGAATTGATCCATACGGATACTGGACGTTCTTTGTTTTTTAGTAGGCACATCAGTGTCAGCATTACTTTCTGCCAGAACTTCTTTTTTAATACGGGAAAGCGTTCTTTGGCTAACTTTCGTAGCAGCAGAAACTCGTTCAATGACCTGACAATAAAATAAGTCGATATAAATGTTGTATTAAAAGTTTTACTCATGTGTATTTTTATACAAATAAAATGATGCAGTAGTTAATTTTGTTTTCAGTTACCGTTCTTTGAAATTAAAATTTTTGTCGTGGTTTTCGGCCATTTAAAAAAGTGATAAATTCAAGAATACTATATTACGTTTCAGTTCTTCAGTTGTTTTAACCGATCTTCAGATTTTAGATCAAACATATTTTAATATGACCAAACCGCAATTGTGACTGAAATCGGAAGATGGTTCAAAACGAATAATAAAACCGAAGCGTAATAGAGATAGATATGGAATGAGTATAATAATTATAATTATAAGCTAAAAAACCTATTACATTTAAATAGGTATCACACAAAATAAACATGTGCCCTTTTATACACTCCTGTAGAGAGAAACAGAATAGTTATTTATGCACAAGTGCATATAGTGGTGCTTTTTTTCACTAATGGAAAAATTGACGCATGAGCCGCAGGTATGCAAAAACCAAAAAACGTCTCATTTAGGTTGCTCTAAATGGACTAAAAATGGCGTTGATTTGTTTGTCATGATGACATAACGGTGCATAAAATTGACACATGAGTGCATAAAATACTTTGTCTCACCCTAATGTCACTTTTTTAAATCATTTAACAAATAAATATTTTATGTACGAAAACCGATTTAAAAAATTTTCTATCGAGTGTAAATTTGTTAAACAATTCCTTTGGTTTAAAAAATTTATTGCAATAATGAAAACTGCTCACTCAACTTTTCATGAACAACTTTACTTTCTGGAGTCGCCATAACAAATTAGTATTGCACAACCTCGGTCATCACACGTTTCTGTGAACTGTACTGTCGAAGCAAAGCTTACGAATTCTGCCAGCGAATTGAGCTCTTGCAATCCGCATACGTCTTGGCTACGGCGCATCGGACGTTGCCAAAATTAATTTGCCAACCTGTATATTGTGGAGACGATGGAAAGACGCATTAAGCTGATGATATCATATATGGTCTACAAAGACATGAAAATCCGACTATTTTGGGTGCATCCATTTACCAGCGTTAGATTGTTAAAAGGTGCTTTTACAACAATGTTCTCTGAATTACGACAGCATGAAGATACATTTTTTAATTATTTTCGCATGAGTGTGTAATCCTTAGATGAACAAGGTTAAGTGATACCTTGAGAGGACAGCAAAACGTTATGAAAATTCCGATATCCCCTATGGGGATGCTCTGTAACATTAAGGTGAGATAGTGATTAAGACGCTAAAATTATTAATTTATTATAACATATTAATTATTAGTCTAGTATGCGTTAATAGCTATAATATTAGGGGCTCACATTCAGATCCGGCATGTCGATGCTGGAGACATAGGCTTCTTGGGACCACGTCGACGCAGCGATAGATCAACGTGATAGTGGCCATATCTGGGAGGAACCACCGCTCGGGCTCTAAGCGGAAGATAACGTACAAAAACTGTGCCGCGAACATTGTTGATGCTGATATATATGTTGTGATATAGGGAGAGTGTCCATTGGAGTCCTGCTTTTCTTTATTTTCTGTACGAGACGCAGTACTTCGCTACGTAGTTCTAGTGTTTGATCTTCATCAAATTTGCGAACTATTGGAAGAAGAGAATCATCGATTTGTACACGAGTACTTGGTTGTTTCATAAATCCAACCATGGTTGTTTCCAAGTCCCTTCAACGTTCAGCAGCGGTTTTTTCGGTTTCCTTAAAATTAATGGAAGTGGAACTATTTGCTTCTGCACCAGTATCTGTAATTTCTTGCGTTGTTTCCTCGGGTCCAGCTTCGGGCGAATTAGCGGTGTCGCCGTTCTCCTCGTCGACAGTTGATTGCGTAGCGGCAACATTTTTCGATACTTGCAAAAACGACATTTGCGTTGCATAAATGTATTTATGATGGGTTTCAGCCGCTTATCCAGACTAATTTGGTTTTTTTTTATATTTTTACTATAGTTATCTCTTAGGCTTTTCCATTTTGCCATCACTTTCTTTAGTGCAAACAAAGGAGAACAGCAACAATTAACGTTCATTTGAACTAACAATTTGTTATAAAAAGTCAACAACCAATTACCAATGTTATACTTGTTACACGCAACTGCGAATATTAGCTGTACACAGAACTCCCTAATCACTATTGTCACTAATATTTTGTATTACAGGTATTTGGGTAGTGGATATAGTATAATGGATCTGTTATGATGTGTTATTATTCGGAAAGTGTGTGATGCCATCTGGTCAATTTCGAATAACGAATGTTGTTCACCATTTACAGTTGAAAGGTGGCACGGAATAGCGTCAGTCTTCCAACAGCAAGCCAATTTTTCTAATTGCTTAGGCGCCCTTGATTGCAAACATGTGAGAATCACAAAACCAGTGATGAATGGATCTCTGTATTATAATTATAAAAAATATTTCTCTGTTGATCTTTTTGCAGTTGGCGATGCCAATTATAATTTTCTTTATATAGATGTTGGTTCATTTGGACGTAAAGTCGATAGTACTATATTTGAAAACACAGGCTTTTACAACAAACTTATTAATAGAAAACTACAGATTCCACACAATGTCGCACTTTCTGGTATTTCAGGACCAAAGATGCCTTACACGTTTGTCGGAGATGGGGCATTCTAGCTCAGTAAACACGGGGCCTTATAAAGGAAAAGTATTAACACTCACTAAACGAATTTTTAATTATCACCCGAGTCGTACTCTCCGATACATTTAGCGCATTTTCCCCATACACTCTTAATGTTAACGTGGACTTCGCCGTAAACATTATAAAAACATGCTGCCATCTTCACAATTATGTTCGCTGAAGAGATGGATTCACGTTTGTCGATACTTTATTAATCAATGGAGAGCATCACATCACTACTACCCACGTAGCTCCTGTACGAACTGGTAAAATGGCGTCTACTAGAAGAAATACATTTGCAGACTATTTTGTGAGTAACGATGGCCGCGTTCCATAGCAAAATTACTTTATATAACTTGAATATCGTATAATATGACGAAAGTATTATTTGTTGGTGTTGCGCGATGCAGTTGACATATTAGCTTTAGAACTGATATTTTTTGTAAAACCGTTGTTTTGGAATTAATAAAAAAAATTAACCATTAATTACAACTGTTTTATTTGTTTGAGTACCACCAATCATTGTTGACAAATGTTTAATGTAATTTTGCTTCACATTCATTTCTAAGTAGTTACTGACTTCTTGCAGCAAACCGACGATTAGTTATTTACTACAAACAAAGTGCACTTACCAATATCCATTTGCTCCTTCTCGGTTTTCTCTGCTAATCCCTGACACATTATTTCGCATACTTTCAGCCATGCTGCATTTTTTGTTGTTGTGGTATTGTTGTGTTCCATAATTCTGTATATTGCCTTACGTCGGTACCATGGGTAAACTACAACCAGTTGGAATGTTCTACGCCTATCGTTGGCGGTCAACATTCGGCATGCACGCAGCTTTCCAGTCGGAAGGCGCAACGTGCACGCTGTGTGCACACAGCTTACAATCGTTCCGTGTGGCAGACTTCATTTAGTACCGTGATCATCTAAGTTCAGTGTGGATTCGCCGCAGCGTATTTGCGTGCGAAAGCATCAAATTTTTTAACCGTGGAAGCCAGCTGCGCCCTCTGACACCTACCCAGGGTGCTGCGCACTCCTTGCACACTCGGTAGGGCCGACCCTGCGTACAAGAAAACGTTTTCAGCTGGAAGTAAGTAGAAATTACTTTGCATCTCCAATAAAATGAGGACCAAGTACACCATGACCAGAAACCACTAACCAAATGGTGACTAGGTAGTTGAAGAATATATTTTCTTCAAGAAGATTTACGAGATGTTTATCGATTGATATAGTCACCAAAATGGACGCAAATTAAACTCAATAAGCCACTACAAGGTACTTCACGTTTTTCTGCACCGTTTAGTTTTCGCTTAATGTGAATTCTGTTTTCTTCAGAAATTCATATTTTGTTATTAATGAATTTATGAGACAAATTTATTCAAAAGACTCAACTAAAATCTGACATTCAATTCCTATCTGCTAATTTAACAAAAGTTATTCAAAGTTTTATGATACTACACTATTCGTGGTTTAGCATAATCTAGAAAGTGTCTGCCAATCAGCAAAAATTATGAATATAATCCTGATCATATCAACCCATTCCAAATAATTGTAATTACGGCTTGAAGTAAAATCTGTTAATATTGTTTAATTCTATTTCTATTCATTCATTGATTGTTTGCCATATATGTTCATATTAGCTTGGAGTAGTAGTGAAAAACTCGTCGTGAGATATAGAAGGATTTTACTAGCAAGAGGGGGCAACTTCTATGTGATTATAAGGATAATCATAAACAATAGATGGAAAAATCCTGAGGATGAAATAATTTACTGACATACACATAACACATGATTACATTTCATAACATGTACTTTGAATCAATTTTCCAAGTAACAAAACGTGTAGTTCGAACTAGATTCAACTATTCTCAATTTTAAAGTTCCAACTAATAGATTTTGGAAATTCTTAAACATGTAGTAATTTTGTAGGCTAATTTCAGTTAAAAATGAGAAATACTTATTTGGGAATTATTACAAACGATTTCACTACCTATGTTGGTACTTGGATAAATATGAATTGAAATTACAATAATATATATTTATTTCTCTCTTGAAGCTTCGCATCGGTTGACTAGATGTCCGCATTTGGTACAAACTTGTTTCATTTCTATGAAGTTTACAGCTCGCTGATCAAGTGATATTGGTCTAGTAGAATCGTGATATAACATATCGGGTTCACTACAAGGCGACTGTAGACATTCAAAATCGCTTTCTAAAAAAATAGTGTAAAATAGTAGCTAAAGTCGCACAATATGCTATTTCATTCACCAGAATTAATATTAAAAAACTCCAGTTCAGTTCTCATTGATACAATTTTGCAGGTAATTATTTGAAAATGTATTAATATATATATATATATATATATATATATATACGAGGGCAATTCAGAAACTAACCTCCGATTGGTCACAGTGCGGGTAGTGGGGGGAGTAGCGCGCCATCTGTGCATTCACACGCTCAGCAGGTCAGTCGGCATCAAGCCGTAGTCGAGTGAACATCGTACCTGCGCTAGTTTAGTTTTTGTGGCAGTTTGAAATGTGTGCTGCAATAGAAAATCCCGCCAAATGTGAAGTGCGTGCTGTTATAAGGTTTTTTACAGCCAAAGGATACTCTGCAGCAGCTATTCATCGTGAGCTTTGTGCCGTGTACGGACCAAAAGTTATGAGTGAAGGAGTTGTCCGTGAATGGGTACGTTTATTTAAAAGTGGACGAGAAAACGTTCATGATGAAGAGAGGAGTGGTAGACCATCCTTGGTGACTGACGAACTCGTTCAGACAGTTGATGCAAAAGTTCGTGAAAATCGACGTTTCACAATGGCGGAGTTGTCTACTGATTTTCCACAGATTTCTAAGACTCTTTTGTACGAGATAGTGACAGCAAGATTGGGTTACCGTAAGTTCTGTGCACGATGGGTGCCCAAAATTCTTACCGACCACCACAAAAGTCGAAGAATGGCCTCTGCATTAGACTTTCTGTCACGTTATGAGGACGAAGGAGAACCATTGTTAAACAGAATCGTGACCGGTGACGAAACCTGGATTAAGTACGTGAACCCTGAGACAAAAGAACAATCAAAGATGTGGGCACATTCAGATTCGCCTACCAAACCAAAAAAAGCCCGGCAAGATTTTTCTGCCAGAAAACTGATGGCAACGGTGTTTTGGGATGCCAAAGGGGTGTTGTTGGTTGAATTCATGGAACGTGGGACGACCATTAATCAAGACGTGTACTGTGAAACACTAAAAACATTACGACGAGCTATACAGAACAAACGCCGTGGTATGCTGACTTCCGGTATCGTTTTTTTGCACGATAACGCCCGTCCTCACTCTGCTCGCAGAACAACAGCCCTTCTTGAGTCCTTCAAGTGGGACGTTTTCAACCATCCACCTTACAGCCCAGATCTGGCACCAAGCGATTATCACCTCTTCATGCATATGAAGAAATGGCTCGGGTCCCAGCGGTTTGATGACGACGAAGAGCTCAAAGATGCGGTCACAGGCTGGCTCAAGGCACAAGCGGGTGATTTTTATGCAGAAGGAATTTCAAAGCTTGTGAAGAGATACGATAAGTATGGAGACTATGTCGAAAAAAAGTGCAAAGTTGTAGTTGTAAGATGTATATATTAAAATATTTTTACTTAACTTGGTGTATTTTTTTCAATCAACCGGAGGTTAGTTTCTGAATTGCCCTTATATATATATATATATATATATATATATATATATATATATATATATATATTGTGAATCATTTAATAAACTTTATTCCTCTGAAATATAATTTATAATTTTTTTTATTAGCCACGGCCTGAGATCCTATCACAGGTGAAAATTTTATTATTATTTTAAATTTAATGAGTGAAATTCTTCTAAATCAAAATAAAATAACAAATCCTAATATTTATTTTAATATAACTCTAGTTCAAAACTATAAAGCTTTTCCTCAATTTATTCAAATTATAATGCAAATCATTCACCCACCTTATTAAATTATTATTTTCTTAACGACTAACGACTGACAGTTTGTACGTCACTCGCTAGTAATTAGTTCAATGTTTCACAACATAATTCAAAGATTATTATTTATATACAACTTATAACTTAATCTTAACTAGCAGTCCAAGATTAGAATAAAATATCGAATAGCCGTAAAAGAACTCGATTGTCGAAAATGTTTTTAAATATTCACCCACTAATCCAATTCAATTTCAGTTTCTCAGTGATCAAAATCTATTTAAGAATTAGCATGCTTATTATTTAATTGATTTCTCTTTTAAACTTTTTGTATATCGATATACTATTGAAAATTTTGTTACCAATGTTTCCCTCGGTGTCCTTAGTTGATTCAATCCTCGTTTTATCTCGGTCCAGATAGGTTTCAAATTGGCTGACTACAGCATAGAAACTCTCTCACATGAGGAATATTAAGTGGATACTTATTTGCTACAGACAAATTCTCCTTCCCCAAATATTATTACAATTAGGACTTTCGTTTAATTTAATTGATTACCTCTACTTTTTAAATAATTATCAAACATACTAATCTCAAATTACAATTCTCCTTTCTTCGAAAAAAATCTGACTACGACATTTCATAATAATTTTCTTCTCTCTCGTTACGATTATCTCCAATCAGAAGAATCATTGCAATGCATTCTGGAGTTCAAGCTTTAATATCATTGTAACCTTTAAAATCTTATAGTTGTCAGATTTGCTTGATTTAGTCTCGTCTTGTCACATCCAACCATTTCATCTTTAATAACGCCCTATATTATTCAATTACTCATTGTTATTTAATAATTGTTTTATTCATGATAAAATATGATTTGTTAAAAGTTTTATTATTTTATTCCAATGTGACATGGTTTCAAATTCCTTTTATTGACTGGATAAATGACAATTTTGAAATTCACCTCTGATAGGATACGTTCACAGTTACGTGGAACTGTAATAACTAAATACTGACATTGAAACGATCTACTACCTAAAGATTTGTTTATTGAATCAATTTGTGGATATAATTACTTAAATTCAACCTTACTTATATACCGAATGTCCCCTGAATAGTCAATGGGGCATCTTACAAAAAGATTTGCTTAACTTTTTAATTATGGGTATTTGCAGACACCCCCAACTTTTTTTTAATGGAAGGGTAGGTTGATTAATTTTTTATTTGAAATATTTTTCAATTGCAAATACAATTCCATTTTTTTTGTTACTTTAATGCAATAAATGTCCAAAGTGCTCTCCTCCTTGTTGCTGACAATATCCTAATCGATTATAAATAGCATTCCGAACATTTTGGTACACTTCCGGCGTTACTTGCCTAATTTCTTCCCTGATTCTTTGTTGAAGCTCGGCTATGTCGTTAGGTTTAGTAGCATGAACCTTGCTCTTTAGATATCCCCATAAAAAATCTAATGGAGTAAGATCGGGTGATCTTGCTGGCCACTGAATTGGACCCCTTCTTCAATTCCACCTATTTGGAAACACTTCGTTAAGATAGGTCCGAACATTTTGAGCAAAATGTGGTGGTGTCCTATCTTGTTGAAACCACATCCGTTGGTCAAATAAGTTGGGATCCAAATGATTGGGGAATAAATTTACTGAAGTAGGAATCAGTTCTTCTTGGAGAATATCAAGGTATGTTTCTCCGGTTACGTTTCCACTGGTAAAAAAGGAAGTACTATGCGATCCCCAATGATTCCAGCCCAGACGTTTGTTTTTTGAGGCCTTTGGGTATGGTATTCACGCATCCAAGGGGGATTTTCGTCAGCCCAATAACGTCAGTTCTGTCGATTGCATGCCCATGTAATGTGAACGTAGCCTTATCAGACCACAGCACCCATTCCAAAGCAATTTGTCCACCATTAATAGACGCCATAATTCGTTCGCAATATTCGAGTCTACGATCAGGATCATCATCGTTAAGCTCCTACAGATTTTGCATCTTATATGGGTGCTTTTTGGCTTCTTTAAGAATTTTTATAACGCTTGTGAGACTGACATCATTGTTACCACAAAACTTATACATGACCTGATGTTCGGTTACTAATTTGTTTGTGGCGACTACTCAGTTATAGGGCCTCTCAGGCGGGATTTTTTTAACAGCTAAGTAATAATCTAGGAGTAGGTCTTACCGGTTCGCGGGTAATACTACTTTACTTTATTATAAATGATCAAATCTATGCTTATCCCGAAGATAAGTGAGTTTTTGTGTGAAGGAAGAGAAAAATGAAGTTAGATAAGATACGATAAGCGGGCGGCACCTAGAATATTATCAGCTTTGTAGTTGGTACACATCCACATCAATAAACCTTGTGAAGAGGGTTGGAAGTAACCACGTTAACTGTCTTGACCCTTACTTCGAGGAATCTACTCATTTTATTGTTTTAAATGAAACTTACTGTTTCTAGATAATTCCACAATACATTGAAAACATTTTAAAAACTCTAAGAAAATTGACAATTGTTTCGATATTATATAAACGAAATTAAAAGTGAAATCCGAATACTTTGGCGTTAAAAATTCACTATAGGGAGCAAAAGAGCAGTCAATGGCTTTGGGAATAAATAATACCAGAGTGGTTTATAAACAGTGGAAAGAAAAACAATCACCCCAGTGATTGTAAAAACGGTTCATTATTTAATCATATCTCTTCACGAAAACTTCCTAGGAATGGTGCGCCGTATCTACTTGTTTATTGTACGTTTCTTCCTTCATCATAGAAATATTGAATAAATGAGAACGATAGATGTATCGAAACCAACGAGTAAATTTTTAATACAAATGCTCAATAGCCTATTTCTTTTGATACTAACTATAGTAGACTAAATACACAATAAATTGAAGTTAACGGTACGTACTGAAACCAAATAAACGGGATAACATACCATATTAACATTTATTTACTGAACATCATTATATAGTCGTCTATCTCTAGTATCGCCTGTAATTAATAATTTCTGTTTCTAACTACTTCCAATTAACATCAACGGAAACTTCAATCAAAGTTGTGAATGAATAATCTGTCACCAGAGTATTCATAATTCCCCTCCATTACAATGATCCCTCTCACCCCATCAAGTTATAACCAGTCCAGTCACATCTGGTGAAAGAGTTAAACTCCATGCAGCCCTTCCAAATATATTTTCTTCGGTAAAAAAATACGTCCTATATGTTAGGATAACAAAATTATTCAAATTTTCTGCCGCGTGAATTGATAGAAAGAATCTGTCATAACATTATGAAGATATTGGGTGGTCAATAAGTGCCTTAAACTGGATACATTTTCCCCAGAAGCGAATAATGGCGTTTCTGAACGTTGAAAAATGTTTTCACCATGGATGTTTCCAACACTATTCTGAATTTATTTCTTGTTATCATCTTGGTTATAAATGGACTAAAAAATGATCATTTCTGCAGCTACTAAGATATAAATTATTTTTAGATGTAATGTCCTCTGGAGATTAGACAGAAATAGCTAAGGCCTTTTTTACAGGTGTCCTAATAAAGCAAACTCAGGGCTAATAAATAATCTTCCTATTTTTGACAAATTCAACTTCTCCTCCAATATACATTGTATTTTATCAAAATTTCCAATGCTTACCAGTACAGCTAGTATCTTCACATTCATTCGTATCTTCAAGTAACAGTAACTTCTCATTTGTTCCGGACTTCGTAGTAGTTTCAATACCATGAAATAGATCAAGTCTTGAATCTAACGAGAACTGTTTGCCTGACATGAGAATGCCTTTAATTCTTCTCCGCATTGCTGAAACAAAAGGATTTGAGATATTGATATCACTATAATGTTCTTAATTATATTTTTCAACTAACCTGGACTATCTTTCGCATCTTTTCTCAACCTAATAGTTTTCATAAATTCATCCAGAACATCACCTTGATCGTATATAGCAGCAAATGAGCCGTTGACAATTTTTGGAGAAGTAGGAATATTCGACAAAAGTAGACTTGTGCCGAAGTTTTCATTTTTTTCTCTTGTATCTGAAATAGCAATATTCCAATAGTATCATAACTACAAGATATATATGCATTGAGGACCAATCAGTTATATTCGGTAATTGATTTTCGGATTAATATCTACTCCCAATAACATACTTCAGTAGTTTGAATATAGAAGTTTCAGAAACGTTCATCAGCTATGAAAACTGAGTCCTGTTCAAAAGTTCCAAATTATCGTAACAATTATACAGTTATGAAATCATAAAATTCCTTGTCAAAGAGAAGGTATTCATTTTTCTATCGATTAGAGTAAGTATAACTTAACTTATAAATTGACTCATTGTTGATATACTGATTGTTTACAATTCGGGTCAAATCAACTTGACAACAAATTTAAATTGAATTTGAAACAAAATACTGCCATACAAGTAAAGATATTTTGCGGTTGCCTGATTATCAGTAGGAAATTCATACCTGCAAGTGATACCTTTATTCTGGCTGACATGGCGGCTCTTTCTTTTAGCAGGTCATCTGCAACCAACACAATTTCCTTCCAAGCCACGATAATATCGTCAACAGTTGATCTTGGTGATGTGACAGTGAATCTAAATAGAGATAATATGAGTTTGGAATTTAATGGAAGATGTTTACTTGATACAATACATACGATAGACAAATTTCTTGATATAATTATTTGGGTAAGAAATGAAAACGTCAAGTAATATGTATCTATAAATGAAGAATCTCACTTAAAAATGCTAAATAAATTATTGTTTACTATGCTTTTGTCGTACTTTTAACATTAAATTTAAAGGATTGATTTTTATCAGCTCATATTGACCACATAAACGATGCATGTTTTGTATTGGCTAACAATTCTACCATACATTCAATGTTTACTGGTTCTGTTAACACTTCGTGGCGTTCTGTTTCAAACATTTATGAGTGTGCTTGGAATTTTCTATGTAAAAACGAATTGAAATTTTTATTATGGCAGTACTAGAAGCTATTTCACACTTGAATCTTTTTCACGTCCAATAAATTCATATGTTAAGTTTTTTCTCCATCATAGAACACGGTCGCGTTGGCATCTGACCTCAAATTTTCAGAGTATAGTTTATATACCTAATGACGTATTTTCCTTTCAAACTAGCTGGAACACAATGGATTTTTCCTCTTGCATTCAACCTTTTCCACAAAGACTCGGTGATAACATTATCACCAATTAATCTGAAAACTACCAATCCCAAATATCGTCGGCACGGTATTTCAAATCTGCTGTCACCTGCCAATAGTGACTCGAATTTTTCTGCTAAACGTATACCCTGCAAACAATAAAACTCGTTTAGTGCAGTGTGTCCTAAAACATTTAGAAAACTGATAAGTAGGCAAGTTCCATCAAGTTATCAGTAGATATTCCAAGAAGAAATCATGTCAATTGACCATTTAGAAAAGTAATGGTGGAACATGTTTTGCAGAAACAAACCTTTGAATTACGATCACGAATCTATATTTGAATTAAAAGAATAGGTATTTTGAGGAAGTTTCAAATTGGGTGAACATACCGATGGTCATCGTAAAGTGTAATAAAAATAAGAAACAACAAAGATAATGTATGGAAAAAATTTCATTTTGTTTTTCTCGTACATGAATTCTATGCTAGATAATACATTTATATAAAATCCAACTTATAAAAAAATCAGTTAAATCAGTTAAAAAAAATGTTTAACTGATAGAAGTAGTGTAATCTCTTGTTTTTATCTAGTGATTGATGATTGCAAAAATAAATAACATGCTGATTAAACTCCGATAATCTCTAAAAAGAGGAAATGCTAACAAAAATAAGGATTACATTGATATTGCCCAAAAACCTAAACAGGAAATATCTCGCTCATTTCTAATAATTTATCAGATATCATTCATTAATTATTACAGATCAATATGAGGAAAATCAGTTAGATCATATTTGAAGTTATACATTTTACAACGTAAAATGGAAGACTTTAGATTATAAAATTACATTTATCAATAAAATGGCAGAAAATTGTTTTGAAATATTTTATATAAAATCATTGTTGATGCAGGTACTGAATCTTTGAAGTAAAAAGGGCAGAATTTAGTGGACAAATCCCAAACGAAAAGGGAAACAAAAATAAAAATATCACTCTAAAGATAAAAATGTGTTTGTTGAAATAATAGAACATATCTTATTACCTTTCTTATATGTTGTTGTAAACCGCTAATTCCATAGTTTCTAATAACAAACCATAATTTCAAAGCTCGAAATCTCTTACTTAAAGGAATCTGCCAGTGCTATTGAAATAATGTAAATTTTTAAGTTTTCAGCTCGTAGACCTATACATATATATATTTATAAATATACGCACACACACACATATATATACACACACATATATATATATATATATATATATATATATATATATATATATATAAAGTGTGTTTTGGTGGGGATGTGGCAATAAAACACCAGAGTACACTCTTTCAGATATTTATTCCAAGCTTTCGAATAATTACTTATTCATTTTTATGGATTGAAAATTGATGGTCAATGATATCAATATTGAAAATAAATTAAAATCTATCGAGAATTTTGGTTAAGTTGTTAATTTCTATAACAAATTGTTTTATACATAATTCAACGAAAAACTTAAAAAAATATGACATCAAACAAACTATTCGATCTTGAACTACTATAATATTGATTTTTTGTTTTCAAATTAAAGGTTGTTATGAATGGCGTGTTGTTTTTTCAAAATCTAAAAGATAGGCATAGATTACACTAAGGTTATTTAAGTCCTTTTTATTTATTTATGGAATCATTTTGCTGTGCGATATACGCTGTTTCTAAAAAAAGACGTTTTATATAATTACTATCTATGGTCAAAACTTTGACAAATTGATAATCCATAGAATGGCCTCCACAAAACACATCTGGGTATAATTTACTCTCACTTCTATGAGAGCCGATTCGATTGGTTAGCGATCTTTTGGAGTGACCAATGTATTTCTTATTACAGTTATGGCAAGGAATTTCATAAACTATAGTTAACTTATTAGAAGAACTCTTGTCTTTGATCTTACTAAAAACTTAATTCATTGAAACGTATTCTTTATTTGTAATTATTATATTATGTTGATTAAGGACTCCGGATAGTTTAGGTGTGACAGATTTTATATATGGTAAAGAAATATAAAGTGGAGAGGTATTATTCGTACTTGTAATGTCACTGTTTTCTTCGTTTCGTATTATGTTATTAGTAATGTCATTTTTATTGTCAGAAGTATTATAAAAAATCTGTTTCAAAAGATATGATGGATATGAGTTATCATAGAGAAGGTTGTAAAGGATTTTTATGGTGAAATATAGGATTCGAAATTTGTAGGACTCTATTTTTCATCTGTTTTATCAAGGTAATTTTTGTATTACGTGGATGATATGAATGGTAATTTATATAACTCCCAGAACTGAAAGGTTTTCTATACCAGTGGATCAAAATTCTATTATCATTATCTGTAATAAATTTGGTGTTCTTTATTTTCCTTTTCTATTGTAAATTGTATATGAGGATGGAAGCTATCAAAGTAAAAGAGTATATTATTTATTTCATTACACGGAAAAGATAATATTAGATCATCTTTATCTGTAATAAATTTGGTGTTCTTTATTTTCCTTTTCTATTGTGAATTGTATATGAGGATGAAAGCTATTAAAGTAAAAAGGTATATTATTTATTTCATTACACCGAAGAGATTATACTATATCATCTACATATTTTTTGATGAAGAACAGCTTGAAGGGTGAAACAGGTATAACATAGTCTAAAATATAATTCATGTCATAGTCTGCTAATAGAGGAGATATTGAAGAGCCCATAGGTGTTGCAAAGGTTTGTTGGTAATTTTTGTTGTTATGAGACAAAAATTTATTGTTAACACGTGAAGTGCCGTGGTGGGTGTAAGGAGCCCACCATTTTTTGACATCAAAATATTTCTGAGGGGCAGTGGTGGGTCTATGTAAGGCACCATACCAAATTTTGCTTCTGGTCTCGGTGGATAATACTGACCCACCGAATCAATGTAAACTATATTGGGATAGACTCTTAAATGTTTTGGCTTCATTTTAGTCTATTTGGCCTGTATGTGATGTACTTATATGGCCCACCATGGCCCGAAAACTTTATAAAAAAATAAAAAAGAGATATTCTTTTTATAAAAAAAAAATTATTGTAAGAAAAAGATACAATATAATGTGTAGGTGATTAAGGCTTCAGGAAGGCATTATGACATTCAAAGAAACATTTCAAACATAGGAATCTTGAACATTTATTGCATCGATATTTAGTTTTAGTTGTTTTATTTATAGCAGCCTTCCTTCCCAGTTGAATTACATTTTTCTGGTAGCAACCAGAGCACATTTGTTTTTTTCCATCTCTTCTAAAACATGGTGTTCTTCGATTGATGATTGATTGTCTTCAGGAAAATGTTGCTTTACCAAACCTAATAAAAAATAAATAGAATAGTTCTTTACTTTCTGTTTTTATATGTTTTTTAACCTTCTATAACTTGTTCCCGAAATTTTGTAATACTCATTTCGTCATTGGTAATAGATTGATGAATGATAAAGGCGTTTACCAAAGCAGATCCAACAATCAACTCTATGGCTAATTTCCTATATCACTTCACTCCCCGCCGTTATGAATTGTTGTATGATTTCATTTGCTCTAGAATGAAAAATAAAATAAGTTCAAAAAAGTTCAAAAAATTACAGGACATCTTACCTGACACGTCTATGTAGCTTTTGTGCTTATTATACTCCACCACAGACTTCGGTTTTTGAATTTCCCCAGATCTTTTACGAAGGGTCACCATTTCAGGGACAAATTTTGTATTTAGCATCAAAATGTCTCGCTTGTTCTTCCACTTTTCTACGAAGACCCCGTGTTACTTTCTTCGGCACAATGTTCTCCTTTTCTCAGTTTGTTTTCTAATACAATCTTTTGGGTTCTTTTTTCTATTGCTTCTCAACGTCCCTAGTAAATAAGTTTTCTCAGGTATCAACTTGTGCGCTAGCTCCACCGATGTATAGTAGTTATCTACACAAAGGGTGCGTCCTTTTCCAAGTAAATCAGCTGCTAGATTCAGTACAACTTTAATTGGAACTGTTTCAGCTCTTTCAACGTCTTTCTCTTGACCGCAATAAACTTTTAAATCTTACAAATAGCCTCCTTGAAGACATAATTTAAATATTTTTATGACAATCTTGTGCCTTTTGTTGCTTATATATTGTTTAAACTTCAACTTTCCTTTAAATGGTACCAAAGTCTCGTCGTTGCAAATATAATCACCAGGCACACTTTTAGATTGAAAAGACTCACGAAGTTTCTCAAGAAGGGGTGAAATCTTATATAATCTGTCAACAGAATGTTGGGCATTTTCGGCTGTGTTATCAGAAAAATTGCCACGTTTTTAGAAACATCTGAAAGCGATTACGTGACATTACTTTTGAAATATTATTTTTGTACAGAAAACATTTCGACAAATATGCCGAAATAGAAGGCAGTGTAACAATGCCCATCCACATTATAATACCGATGAATTTTTCCATTTCTTCTTGATTTGTGTCTTTCCAATCTCCTATTCTTGATTTTCTAAAAATGCTTATATTTTTTTCTTGAACCGCATAGCTATTTGATTCTGTTACGAACAATTGAAAAATATCATCATTTATTATCATTTTGTAAACTTCGTATGGAGATTTTCAGTAGTACTAAAACGCATGAATGCCGGGCCTGTCTTCTGTGAGCAGAAAGTTTTTCTTGTAATTTCCGGTTAACGAATTACAGGAAATTGGAAGCGTGTCTGGGCTTTCATGGTCATCGTCCGATATATTGTCATAGGCGTTTTGAGCAATAACAGATTCAATAATATCATCAATATCGGTAAAATCACCGACACTTACGTTATTTAGCGACGCTTGGGCATTACCCTCAGAAGAAGCCTGTGTGATGCTACCAGCGACTTGAAACGGAGAATCATTAACACGATGTATTGTTTTATCGGAACTAGTAGATGGCTTGCAATCTTGACTTATGGGTATTTGTAACTCTCTATTTACTTTTAACTTTTGGCTAGCTAGTGGGTTAAAGAAATTGGTCCTCTTCTTTGGAGTAATCAAATCGGAATCGCTATCTTCCGCCGACGGCTCATATTCCGAATGATCAGGGGATAAGTCTGACTCATCCGATCGAATTCCTAGCATTAATTTCTCGAGCCGCTTCTGTTCATTTTCGTAGGAATTAGCCATTTTTCACTACACTTATTTGCAATTCACTGACTAATAAACAACACAGCAGTATTAGCCTACGACACCAGACAGTCAATACCGACTACCGACACGTCTGAACGCGAACTAAATTGAAAATAAACAGGAACGACGCGGTGGGCGGGTTTTACCACCACGGCCTTGACGAACTTCATATGTATTTGTGGCCGTGGTGGGTCAAAGTGAGCCACCAGAAAAAAAACGTTAATTTTATAAAAAAATTACACTTATTTGGGAACTGGCTGTTTTTACCTACTACATCAGATAATTGTGTATGATTAAAGGAAAAAACTCGTCCGGCCATTAGGACCCGATTTTTTTTATCATGGCGGCAATTTACGTGTTAAAAATAAATGTTATTAATTCTAAAAACATTTCTTTTTCAAGTTTGCAATTTTCACTTATATCATTCCATTCATGTTGAAGAGATGTTAAACATATATTTAAGTGAACATTACTAAAAAATGATACTACATCTGAACTTAAAAGAGCGTGATTTGGTGGTAATATTAAGTTATTAAACGATTTTTTAATTTCAAAGGAGTATTTAATATAATATTAATTGTTACAGTCGTAGAATTTTGTCAAAACGTCTTTTTTTGGAAAGCGTATATTGCACAGCAAAATTATTGCATAAATAAAAAAAAATACTTAAATAACCTTAGTGTTTATTCCTATCTTCTGGATTTTGAGAAAACAACACGCCATTCATAACAACCCTTAATTTGAAAAGAAAAAAATCGAAATTACAGCAGTTCAATATTGATAACATTGACCATTAATTTTCAGTCCCTGAATATGAATAGGAAATTATTTGAAGGTTAGGATTATATATATATATATATATATATATATATATATATATATATATATATATATATATATATATATATATATATATATATATATATATATATAACAATCAAACAATCAACAAAGGGATTCATGGGTATTTCAGACAGAAAGGAAAACGGACTACTAAAAAGAGTGGTGACCGCAGACATTAGTTGTTCTCAGTATGGTATAACCAAGTAAGTGTATAAAACCTGGGAAGAGAAGCTTAGCTCCAAGGTTTTATACCCTAACTTGGTTTTGCTCCCAGGTTTTACACCCTAACTTGGTTATACCGTTCTGAGGACGGCTAATGAGCCAGAAACATGCATGTCAGAGGTTACCACTCTTTCCAGTAGCCCCTTTTCCTCTCTGCATGAAATACGCATGAATCTCTTGGTTGCTTGTTGTTTACATGTCATAATATGTTTTTCTTCTTTTCTTTTTGGGGTTTCGGCTTAACTTTGTCCTTTATCAAAATATTATTAGACATTGACAAACCTAATCTATAAGCTTTGCTTAGTTTGCATACGTTTTTTATCATTAGAATATTTCTTCTTTTTGTTGCTTATAAACAAATAATTTCCAAAAATGTATGCTTTTTACTATTTCATGGTTTGATAATGTCGTTTTATTTTTTTATCCATTTGATGACTTTTCAATATATTTTCCAAATATTTTGATGTTTGTCCTTTGTAAACAGCATCACAATGATCACAACGAACTAAAAATTAAAACAAAACACTGTAAAATAAAAATTGTGACATAACGGTTATGCTGTTTATATAAGACAAACATCGAAATATTTGGAAAAGAGATTGAAACGTTATCAATTTGATAAAAACATAGAACAGCAACAATCCACGAAATATCAAAAAAGCATACGTTTCATTAGGAAAACCTGAAAATTCTTCAAACAGAATTAAAAACGAAGATAAGAGAATTTTTGGAAATAGTTTATACAGGGTGTCCCACGACGTTTTGACAGTTCGATTTCTCGAAAACTGTTCATATGACAAGTATGAAATTTGGCAGATGTAAACAGTCAAAACTGATGCTTATATTTATTATAAAATGATCTCCGTTGTTCCTGTCATTTCGGGTCACGTGACCCCAACATAATTTTTTTAAATGGGACAACCGGTATAATATTACAATTTTGGATATATCATTCAAAAACAAATTCAACGATACCACACTTGTCATCATTATATTGTGCAGTAATGATAATATGGGCTATTCATTTTTACTTTATTAAAGCAATATTTTGCACTCAAAAATTTAGGTGGCTATGAAACAAATAACTATAGTAGCAACAACATAGGTTATCATTCATTATTGTTAGGTGAAGTTTATTCAAGAACTGTCATTAATTATTAGTCATAATCTTGTGAAGACACTGTAATAATAAGTAAATAATGACTTAAATTTTTACTTGCTATAAATATGTTGACATGCTACTTATTTATGGAGAATGTGGATAAAACAAAACTCATGCTCAAGGTTTGTACAGAAATCGTTTTTCCTCGTAGAATAACTACAAGCAAAAATACTTTTGTCTATATCGAACGAAAGCTTTTCCAAGCGGTAAAAATCAAGATCCTCGCTCAAACAGATGACGATTTAATACATATTTTGGCTTATCTTCAGGTAAATCCACACACCTCAACACGATTTCTTGAACAAGAATTACAAATGAGTAGAAGTTCAATATACAAGGAGTATTAAAAAAATTACAAATACAATCCTTATAAAATACATTTAACACAAGGTTTGGTTTCTGCAGATTCTGAAAGGAGAATAAATTTTATTGCTGAAATGTCAGTTGAAAGTAATGATGACCCTTCTGTTTTAGAAAAAATATTATGAAGTGATGAAAGTAGATTTCGTAACAATGGTTTTGTTAATCGTCATAATTGTCATTATTTTCGCAAGTGAATCCAAAGTGGATGAGCGAAACCAATTTTCAAACAATATAGGGAATCAATGCTTGGTGTGGTTTATTTAACGATCGGTTGATCGGTCCCTATTTTCATGAAGGAACATAAACGGGGCTAAGATATTTAGATTTTCTTAAAAATACTCTTGCTGAATTACTTGAAGATATTCCTTTACATGAAAGGCATACAATGTGGTGGCAGCAAGATGGAGCATCTCCTCACTTTTTTTGGTCAGTTATAGAATATATTGATAACACATTTCCTGAAAAATTGATTGGTCGAAATGGTACAATTATGTGGCGACACCATTCTCCGGATATTACACCCTTAGATTTCTTTCTCTGGAGTTACTTAAAAGGTCGGCTTCATGACACACCCCCGATTGATTAAATGATTTAAAGGATAAAATAAAACAGACATGCCGGACCCTAACACCCAAATTATTACAGCAGCATTTAAAAAAATCTCTTAACAAGGTTTGAACATTATGTCAATGTACGTGGTCATCAATTTGAACATTTTCTTTAATTTTTTAATCACTCGTACTTTTTAATTTCCTATGTTACATTTTTTAATAAAAAAATTTACACAGATGTTCATTTAATTGCCCCTAATTATGACTAATAATTATTGACAGTTCTTGAATAAACTTCACCTAACAATAATTAATGACAACCTATGTTGTTGCTACTATAGTTATTTGTTTCATAGCCACCTAAATTTTTGAGTGCAAAATATTGCTTTAATAAAGTAAAAATGAATAGCCCATATCATCATTACTGCACAATATAATGATGACAAGTGTGGTATCGTTGAATTTGTTTTTGAATGATACATCCAAAATTGTATTATTATACCGGTTGTCCCATTTAAAAAACTATGTTGGGGTCACGTGACCCGAAATGACAGGAACAACGGCGATCATTTTATAATAAATATAAGCATCATTTTTGACTGTTGATATCTGCCAAATTTCATACTTGTCATATGAACAGTTTCCGAGGAATCGAACTGCCAAAACGTCGTGGGACACCATGTATACATAAAAATGAGAAATGTAATAATGATAAAAAATACGCAAGCAAGTTAAGAAAAATGAATCATCTATTTTATAAATGTCATGTATATATTATAAATAATTTAAATGGTTAATTGTTTGTTTCTCGTAAATTAAAACTACAATTTTAACAATACAGACAAAAAAATCTTCATAATATAATTAAAGCAGATTGTATTTTGAATCCATGTAGTAATTGACATATTTTATACATGATATGTTTGTTTATACCAAATAATATTTTAATAACTGTCAAAGTATAGCCAAACCGTCTAAAATATTTCTATAAAAAACAAATTATTCATTAAAATAGAATGAAAACTGAAGAACAGTTATTGAAGATAAAATAATGTTAAATATATCAAAATTAATTATATCAATATTTTGAAACTTACCATGAAATCTATCGCAAATCCTGTCACACGGAAAAAGAAAGGATCAAATTACATTTATAATATATGAATAGAGTAAGTACCTGAATACTCATGTGTTAAATATAGGGGATTGACATTGAAAGCACCATGTAAAGCTCCACTATTTTTGACCCTGAAATTGAGAATTCTTGAATGAGGGCAGTAAAAAATTAGTTGATACATACAGCTAGTGATAGTTTCAATCAATCTTTTCATGAAGGAATTTTTTGAAATGAAATTTTTTATAAATTATTCAGTCAAGCAAAGTGCATTGATACTTTTCGTTCATTTTGCAGATTGTCGGGACAGGTATATTTTTCCAATATCAAGTTGAGATGCCGTTTAAAATTTTTAAATTGCTTATGCTAACCGCTAAATTGGAAAAAAACATAATATACTATACTATATTTTCTTAGAAGGAATACTGGTAATAATAGTAAAAATAAATTCAGCCAGAACATTCGTGAATCGACCCAAACATAACCAACCTCAATGTTGTACCGGAAAGATCCTTTGAGAAAATAACATGGAAAGAGAAAAAAAACAAATAATAATCAAATTGACTCTCTCGACCCTTACTTCGTGGAATATGCTCATATTAGTGTTTTTAAATGAAACTCAAGGTCTCTAGTTAATTCCACAATATAATACAAGTTATTGAAAATTCTAAAAAAATTTTTAGAATTTTAAATAACTTGTATTATATTGTGGAATTAACTAGAGACCTTGAGTTTCATTTAAAAACACTAAAATAATAATCAGTTTATTGCGTCTATAGTTTATTTACGATAAAAAGACGATGACGTTGCAAAACAAAATATTGTGATGTTGCCATTTTTTCCTTTACTTAACGAAAACTAGATAAGTCAATCTAATGTGGGATTGACAGTTCTTCTTTTCATTGTTCCGTGCCTCGTAGGGCGTAAGTCAAAAATATTTATTTAAAAATAAAAGGCTTGTATGATAGGCTTGATTAATTTAATATAAATATTTATTCATGAAAAACTATGCATAAGATACAAGAAACAGTAACCAATCATTCAATATTCGAATTAACATTTAACTATTTTACAAAGAAAAATGACGAACTGTAGGTCCTCATACCTTATTCTACGCTCGATAGAACCATCTTCAAGAGCACTGCAAGGGTTTACGCTAAAAGGAATCAATACAAGCTTCAATCATCTTCATGCAAATTTAAATATTGTTCTTTTATACAATATTTATTATATTTATTATAATAAAAATAGAATAGAAAAGAAAAATATATATACACAAAATAAAATTTTGTTACAAGATATAAAAATAAAAAATCTCCCATTTTATCAGTATAATTTATGTAGATATACTGTGGTCGTTGTTTTAATTTGTGTATTATAAAATAACTGTACCTAATTAATTTAATAATAGTTATTAGTGGTTTTGAAAAGGTGGAAATAGAGCAAATCATCACTATCTTCATCGTCACTGTCAAAATTAAAAGTAAGTGGAGGCACATCCTGTCTATTAAATACTACTTCTCTATCCCACCCATCTTGTATAATTTTTTCAGTGTGCTCTACTGTCTTTGACCAAATATCAGGAGTCAGTTTTTCTAAAGACTTTTTCCATACACCTATTGCTTGTTCTGTTGAAGAACCAGCAGTTCCCACATGATCTCTATAAAAAATGTCAACTATGCCCCAAATATGTTCAATTGGGTTGAACATACAGTGGTAAGGGGGAAGTCGAAGCACTTTGTGACCATATTTTTTAAATAATATATCAGCTTCATATACTGTTGGTGGTTTATTCCTACATAAATGCATATATTTAAACAAAATAAGTTATCTGAGTATTACCATAATATATTGAAAAATGTTTATATCAACTTACCGTTGTACTAAATTCAATAATTGGGTTTTGAGGAAAGAGTTTTCGAAAGGAATGTCATTTTGTATCGACCAGTTCTGTATATCAGCCTTTTTGGTAGCTGTTGTTGGTACTTTATTGATCACTGTACTGTGATAACTTGCATTATCCATTACAATTGTGGCAGGGTCTTCCAAGTTCACTAAAAGCTGGTATTCAAACCAATGCAAAAAATGTTCTCGGTTCATTTCACCGTGGTTATCACCATCTTGTTTTTTGGAAGAAAAAACCAGCCCTACTACAGGAATAAATCCAGAAGAGGAACCAGCATGCAATACTATATACCTACAATAAGGAAATGACAAATTACTACTAGGTTTCCTAGATAGACTGCATAGCTCAAAACAACTATTAATAATTATATAGATTTAAATAAAATAGTGTGACTAGTAAATATTTGAAAAGGTTTTAAAATGGCAGGAATGTTAGTACATCATAAATTAATTGCTAAATTTTATTATTCAATTACCTTGGACCACCAATTTTGGTTTTTTTCACGCTTCTATGATTAGAATCTTGCCAAGAACGTCCAACAGTACCGTCTTTAAATATCCAGAGGTCTCATCCAAAAACACAAATTGATATAAATCTTCCCTTTTTATCTTGACATATTCATGTAGAAAATGTACAAGTTTTAAAGTAATATGTGCAACTCCATTAAACCACGACGAGGATCATCTTTTTGGTATTTGAATCCAATATTTTCCACTATCTCCCAGAGTGATGTTAAACAACCATTAAAGAGTTCACGCTCCTGGAGTTTGTCTCTTAAGGTTTTCAAGGTTATATGTTCCTCTTAAAAAATATTGTGTTAGTTAATTATGAATAAAATGAAACAGTAAATTCAATATACTCACTGTTTCCATACATTTCGTATATAACATTTCGGGAAGCATTTGATCAAAGTTATCAATTTCAACAGTAGGTTTTATGCGATGTCTCTTTTTAGGTGGGCTATTAGGCTGTTCACCTCTATTATGCTTGGCGGTTAACAGTGGTAACGCTAAGTTGTAAAGCTTCTGCAACTCTCTACAGTATAATTACTTCAATTTATGAAAGAATAATATATTGTCAAGTTTAATTAACCTAACCTAACATTAAAAACATTTAATCACTTACATTTAAATATGTAACAATAATATTAACAATGATGAATACAAATGGCGAATACTATTATTTACGTCTCTTACAGCAGTAAGCGGGCCCCATTTCGGCATTCTGGTTCAAAATAGCTCAACAAAGATGTTACCATCTCTTGACATTTTCTGTTTAGCTGCTTCGGCATTTTATTAACCACACACTGCAGATTTGCCTAAATAATTAGTTATGAAAATAACTGGTTTTTTTAATCTTAAAGAAGCAATGAATTTAAAAGCACCAAAAAAACTTGTAAATATTGGACGATGATCGAATGTCAATAAACGTTAAAACAAACTGGGGAATTTTACCAGTTGATTTGACAACGTCTTGAAGTTTTGCCAACCTGTTAGCTGTAAATTGCCCTGGCTGTTGAGGATAAATTGTATTCACGGTTGGTAAATTAATATTTATTCTGATAAGCAGGAAAGTAACTAAAAATGACATCATCGTCTTTTTATCCTAAATAAACTATAAAAAACCATGTTTAACGCAGAGTAAATATCAGCTCAGTTAAGTGGACCCCTCCCCCATCCCAATAGATATTTTCAACAAAAACTTTTGTACTTTGTACCATCCAGAGGTTATTATGCACCATAATGCTCCATCAAAAAAATCGTTTGCACCCCTCGCCTCAGTTAGTAGTATTATTCAGATATTCAAAGTAATGTTGACCTTGACTTTATGCTGAAGTAACGCAACTAATTACTATGAAGTGTTGACTAATTCTCTTACTTTTCGAGCCATATAAACTTTGATTGCCCGTCTATTTACCAGCATATTTGACATTATCACTTCGTTTCAGAATTTCTCATTTCCTTTTGTGCTTTTTCAGCGTATCCGAAGGGATTTTGATGGATATATTCTACTGACGGGTAGGTATTTGTTTTGTTGTTCGTGCCTTTTTTTAAATAAATATAATATGCAAAAATCATTGACATTTAAATTAATGATCGCTTCTCTTCAAATCCAATTTCCATCCAATACTGCTATAACAACCTTAGACCTGAGTTAAATGCTGTTGTTTTTTTGAAAATGTATTTGACAATAATATTCGAAAGCTATAAAATTATAGTCATGATTACCACCCCTAAATGTTGACATTCACATTTTAGTTGTGCCCACTGCGCGTTTCGGTTCATTTTCTTTCTAAACCGTCGTCATAAAACTGGAACAATTTAGTTTAATCAGGTCCCACCTGTGAAACATTTCTTACATGTATGGAAGTACACCCAACTAACATTCCAAAACCAGATTTCCGCGGAAAAAGTTAAAAGGTCAAAATAAATCTGACAATATTTTTTTTTGTAATAAAAACATACTATAATGGAATGTTTCTCAATGCAAGCTACTTATTGAAATGAAGCTTACTTACCACATAGCTGTGCAATCAAAATGCACCATCAACCATTTGGAAGGATTGAATGCTATGGAATCTGCCTTCTCAATTCCCCTTAACCATATTCTATGTTCAGGACAAATGAACGCCGACCCTGCATAAGCGGCATCTACGTGACACCATAACAACTCTTTCTCGCATATGGTAGCAACTTCCTCTAAATTGTCAAATGCACAAGATCCAGTAGTTCCCAAAGTAGCGCACACCTAAATTACCCACATTTAATTATCATTTTGTAATTAATACAAATTATGGATTATAAACATGATTTTTAAAATTCGTTATCAAAGTTTATTCAATAAATCGCGAAAATGGGTACTCATAATTGGGGAAAATATATTTAAAGAGAGTTCTAAGAAATTATGTATCCCAAATGTATGAAATATGAAGGTTATGTCAAAATTACACTGACAATATTTAAAATACAATTTCCAGTAAATAATTTTCAACCTCAGCTTGAGATTTGATATTGCAACATCCAGTAGCTCTTCATTGAAATTCGTATTAAAAAGAAATAAAATATCATTTTTGACGCAAATGTGCTTATCTTATCAACTTCTGTTTCCATGAACTTGTTAGTATGTTGACGTCAACCGCCGTCAAAACGTATTCTTTCAAACCAATAGTTCTTCTGATAGAACGGACAAGTCAATTAAATGCCTCTGGAAAGGATTATGGTTATGTATCAACCGCAAACAACTAATTGGAACAATCTTCTTGAAATGATCATTGGAGACTCCCGGAAAATCCCAGAGGGTGCAATTAATTTAAACTTACTTTTCACCATCTGCTTTTTCGTTTCTTCTAATGGGATTGAATATTTAATAGAATATGAAATATTGCTAGAATAATCACCAAAAAAGCATGGAAAATGTTTTGTAAGAACATTTGGATTTTTTATCATAAAAAATATTGTATTTAGCTTAGATTTGATTCCAAAACTTTGTTGTTGTGTTGTTGTACAACATCATCCACATTGATGTATACGATTCGAGTGTTTAGTTCTCGTTAAATATATTCACAGTATGACTATCAATTTATAATACTGAATATTTCTACTTTGGAAATCAACAATCAAATATTATTGTTATAAATAACTTTTGTAATTTTGCTATTACTTTGCTAAATGATAGGAAGACGGTTAAACGCAAAAACTTAGGGCTTAGAATAAATTTCATCATATATCTCCACTTTCAGATTGTACAAGGAGAAACTAAAATTGCTAATTCTAATATGTTTTCCTAAAAAAATATCTAAAGTCATAGAAGAATGGTACTATAGAATTTTCAATGCGACGATTTGCTATGTTCAGGTTTGCATGGAAGATTTCATGGTACTTCAAGCTAAGAAAAGTTTCGATTGTTATTACTTTTCCGCTCAACCCTATCTAATATGTGAGAAAAGTATTTTTGAATTTTGAGAAAAAAATTTACTTATTTTTCGTTTTTCAGCAAGAAGAACACGAAAAAACGGTGGTTAGAAAAAAAATCCTGTGTGTATGTCGTCGTCGGCCACTTTTCGTAACATGTCTTGTTAGCACAATACAGCCTCGGGACTGTAACAAGTCACAAATTTTATGACTGAGTATTATTCAGAACATCTGACAGATGAGATCTATTGATTTTGAGCTCACCAGATCCTGTACAACGGGTGCTATGGTATTTAAATTACCACATTTTTGTAATTTTCGGAAAAATTTCGGTATTTTTGGAGAAATTTCGGTTCGTTAGCACGATACAGCCTACGGAGTGTATATATGTAACCAATTTTATAATTGTATATTGTTTAGGGCATCTAATATATCAACTTTATTGATTTTCAGCTGGCCAGAGCTAGTACAACGTGTGCTATAGTACTTATAGTACCAAAATTTTGTCATTATTGGAAAAATTTCGGTTTGTTAGCACGATACAGCCTCCGGTGTGTACACAAGTGACCAATTTTATGATTGTATATTGTTTAGTGTCTAATAGGCGAACGCTATTGATTTTCATCTCGCTAGAGCTAGTACAACGGGTGCTATGGTACTTGAAGTACCTCATTTAAGGTCATTTTCGAGAAATTTCGAGTTGTTTACACGATACAGCCTCCAAAGTGTATATAAGTGACCAATTTTATGATTAGATGTATTGTCCAGGGCGTGTTACATATGCCGAAAAGTTAGTTTTCATCTTTAAAACAGTTTATTTTTTAAACGGTTTTATTTAGCTCACCCCGTTTGTTTTATTCCTGGGTCAAATTTATTAATTCAAATTTCACCCTCTTCTTGTCAACCGATTAATCTGAAATTTTGTATACACTTTGGATTTTGGTGACAATACAATTATGTTTATTCATTATCATTATAAATTCAAGATGGCCGCCGCTACAAAATGGCGGATAATTTATGTTTTATTAATCCCATCAATATGGGTATCAAATGAAAGGGCTCAACAAGCAGAATACAATATACTATGAAAAATTTAAATCCAAGATGGCGGCCGCTACAAAATGGCGGATAACGTAGGTTTTATCAATCCCATCAATATGGGTATCAATTGAAAGTGCTCAACCAGTAGAATACAATATACTATATAAAATTAAAATCCAAGATAACGGCCTCTACAAAATGGCGGATAACGTAGGTTTTATCAATCTCATCAACATGGGTATCAAATGAAAGGTCTCAACAAGTAGAATACAATTTACTATGCAAAATTGAAATCTAAGATGGCCGCCGCTACCAAAGAGTTGGACTGCAATAAACTAACGGGCAAGAAACCTTGCAATAATGAAGCACTAAATGAATTAAACAGAATGCGAAATAAAAACTATAAACCAAAAAATGAAAATAGGTAAAAAAACTTTTTAAGTTAAACGGTTTTATGTTAAACATACATTGCAATGTTTAAGATAAATGTACTAGAAACCAAAAAATAATAAAATAGATACAGTCGTGGGAATTATAAACATATGCATAGACTAGACTAAAATAAAACCGTGGGGCACGTCAATTGTCGGTTGAACAAATGCCTAATTATAGTGTAACATTACAAAACAAACATTTTAATCAACGATTGTAGACAATTGACGTGCCCCACGGTTTTATTTTAGTCTAGTCTATGCATATGTTTATAATTCCCACGACTGTATCTATTTTATTATTTTTTGGTTTTTAGTACATTTATCTTAAACATTGCAATGTATGTTTAACATAAAACCGTTTAACTTAAAAAGTTTTTTTACCTATTTTTATTTTAAAACAAATACGACATGGGCAATACGTTTCAAATATAGAATCCTTCAGATCTTGATTTTATGGACTTTTCTTCAAGATGGAGCGAGTTATATAAGTTGCTTGATCCACAGTGAGAATTATTCCGATTATGTTTTGTTGTGAGTATTAAAATGAACAATTAAATATGTTATACGAATTAGTGACTGAGGGGTCTAAAAATTAGTGAAGCGTTTCTAATAGCCTCTCCTACTAATTCCTGCTCGCACCTCCACACCGGTAGACCCTGGTATACCATCTCTGGGGATTCAAGATCGAGTAACCAACCCCCGGTGGCGGATCTACAGCAGATGGGTAAACGCGAGAGGGAGAACGCACGGGAAGATGAAAAGTCAGAATACTAGACTTTGTTGCCTTCTGGTGAGTATGCGACCCCACTGAATCCTGAGCCTACACCCCTAGGGAAAGGGACCACGAAGTAAAATTTTTCCCCGTAAGCTCAAGCGTAAGCAACCGTACCGAGAGCTGCGTGGCCACGCGGAATTCGTCGTAAACGGTGCCTCTGGGATACCTGGTGTCCTTCCAGAGTAACGAGCCTTGGCGGGGCATGAGGGCACTGCCCCGCTTGACTCATGTATCATCCCAACTCGTGGGAATATATATGAGAGATAGAAATATAAAACTAAAAAGCGATAGGAGTAGCAGTATAAATGAAGGCGAAATAATGAAAGAATTGGTGGAGAACCCATTCAGAAAAGGCAGTGTAATAGGTAGAACTCCCCCAAAATTAACAATTGGAGACATACAACAAGGAAACGACAGCTTTATTTTGGCACTCGGAACACCGACAATTAGTTCCGCAGAGGAGAAAAGCAATGAAGGCGAGGGTTTTACAGATGAGGCTCGATTCACGTCGTCAATATATTAATTAGCAGATGACGATATAACTTAACAAGAATCAGACGATGAACTAGACAGATTTCAACAGGAAGATGAAAACACGGAAAAATAATAAAGGAAAAGAGCCCGAAAGGGTTCAACCCCCGAGGAATATAGTAAACGTATCAAATACAGAGACAGTGGAGAAGAGTTAAAATTATGCGGGAAAACGTATAGAAGAATAGCTGACTGCTCTGCAAAATTTATGAGAAATTAGAGACTTGCATGATTATATACTACAAATGAAAAACATAATAGACACCATTCCAACTGCACCAAAGGAAGCACTCATGACAACACAATCCAAGGAAACAAAAGAAACTTGTGATATAGAAATACAGGCCAATCTCGACTTCGAGGGAGAAACTGTGGAAGATAGGGAGGAATTGGTAAATCACGTTAAAGACAGAACACAGGATTCTATGATCATAAATGGAATAGTGTCAAAGCCATGGAAAGATTCGCTTTATTCGAACACAACAATTGAATCCGGAAATCCCACTAAACAACACGCAAATCAAGACCTGGCAATTATCATCGACCCAGACTAAGAAGAACATAAATTTAATATGATGCAGGAAAAACACGTAGCAGAAACAATTGAAAACAAGCCGGTCGGCAAAGGAAAGACGGCATTTCTAACGAATAGGAAATCGCTAGAGATCATAGGCGAAAATATAGATGTACAGGAAACATGCACTTTCTTTATAGGTGCTGATTTGAGCGTGAGAGCAGAGCAAGCACTACTTACGGCCAGTAATAATCTTAAAAACCTGATGGTGAATAAAAAACACACTCATGGCGTGGTTGTTCTAGATACGAAAACGCTGAGTGAAAACTGCAGGAAAATCATGCGCCTTTGCAGAAACTGGAATGAAACTCACTATATATGACCTGGGGATGCTAAATAGGAGCAACAATGAAATATGGAATGTAAGAGACAAAAGGGAAAGTAAGCTATGATAGTAAAGCACTGATTTTACAAGCAAAGGGGAAAACATATGCAGACTTATTAAGAGACGCCGATCTTGAGAACGATATCTGGGGAGCTGGATATAAAATAGCCATGAAAGGGTTTGAACATTCTGAAAGCCCCTACACTCTGGCAGATGAGGAGAAGGAGAAGCAAATTGGAAAATTATTTCCGGAGAGTAATGGAACAGTAATAATTCGAATTCCAGTCCAGAACTGTCCGCCAATCACTGATATGGAAATTGTGTCCGCAGGAGAGAAACTAAAATCAGAGAAATCACCAAATCCAGACGGCATAACTCCAGAAATTGTTAAAGAAGTAATTAAGTGAAGTGCTAATACGGCCAAGAACATCATGAACCCCATTTTAATACAACAAAGTCTGCCCAAATCATGAAAAACTACTAAAGTTAGTCTAATACCAAAGGGAAAACTAGATGAAAAAGGCAACCCAACATTCCGTCCAATTTTCCTAATAGTTACCTTCTGTAAAATCTTCGAGATAATTCTCAGGGACAGACTAGAGAGGGAATTGGAGCAAAAGCATGGTCTTTCTGATAGACAGTTTGGATTTCGTAAAGGAAAATCGACTATACAGGCGGTAGAATACGTAGTTCATCAGTTATCTAGCAAAAAGTGGACCACACTTATTGCCATCGACGTGAAAAATATTTTCAACACAGCCACATGGAGAATTATTATCAATCGACTTGAGGAGATAGAGGTCAGTCAGTACCGCGTTCGACTGATCGAGAACTACTTCCAAGGAATGGAATTATTAGTTAACCGGACAAAGCAGATGAAGACATTTATGGGAGTAAGTACCTCAAGGTTTCGTAATTGATCCAACCCTATGGAATGTTATGTACAATTCAGTTCTTGAGATTGAAGTTCCGACAGGATGCTGCACCGTAGCGTATGCTGACGATCTCGTCATAATAGTAACAGCAAACACTGCAGATGAGCTAATACGAAAGTCAAATATCACACTGCAATTCATTGCCACTTGGATGAAAACCAATAAACTGAACATAGCTCAAGAGAAAACCGTGGCGATTATCTCAAAAAGCAAACGAGACAGGAGCAATGTCATTTTTAAAATGAAAAACTCATATAAATCCGGTGAAATCGATGAAATATCTCGGATTCTGGCTCGACGACAAATTAAGCTTCAAGACACATGTATAAGAAACGGCCGAAAAGGCTATAACAGTTGTAAGCAACCTTCAAAAAATAATGCCAAATGTTAAAGGACCAAATTATGGCAAAAGACGACTACTGTATGGGTCTTCAATATGGGTTAATATCCTGAGACAAGCCAAATATAAACATATCCTGGAAAAAGTGCAACGGAAAATGATTCTGAGAACCTGTTCAGCCTTTAATACAACCTCCACAAAGGCCCTACAAGTTATAGCCGGAGAACTGCCAATATATTTGTTAGTAAGATAAATGGCTCTAAATTGGGATCATAGAGAAGAAGACACATCGTCAAGAATAGGGAGAATAAGAGTACAAATGATACAAGAATGGCAGGGCGAGTGGAATCAGGAAACAAGAGGTGCCCAATGGACAAAACGGTTAATACCCAACTTAGAGACGTAGATTGCATGCAAGTACAGAACTTCTAACTACTACCTGACCCAAGTACTATCAGGACATGGAATTTTCAAAAAATACGCAAACAGATATAGAAAAGTAGAACCCAAAGTGGTAAGATATAAGATATCGAATCTACATAGAACTGGAAACACATCTAATACCAGATAACCTAATTCAGTGCATGACACGAGTAGTAAAAAACTGGCATATATTTATGAAAAGTATAGAGAAAATAATGGAAACAATAGAGATTGACGAACGAATTAGATGAAATAGTAAATTTTTCAGTCAGTGCCAGGCACATGAAGTTATCACCTCACCTGAGGTGAGTTTCGGTGTCTGGTACAAGGAGCAACGTGAGGTTTGGTGGGTAGGCAGAGACAGGCACCTTGAGAGCTCTGAGTCCCACATACCCCTTAACGGGAGAACATGAGTTTCCTCACTAAAAAAAAAATAGTGACTGAAATTATTATGTGAATCTATATGGAGTAGTAGGTGAAACGAAACAATTTAATGAGTACCAATTAAATGGAATACTTTTTCTATTGAAATAAATTAAAATTATAGCAAACATTTCAAAGAAAATTCTCATAATGACTCAGAATATACGCACAAAATATTGTATTCAAACTTTTTACATTGAATGAATAACAAAATTTCTTAAAATGTAGTTTTTACAATAATTAATAAGAAGAAATCGAAGCTATCAGGTTGAACAATATTCTCAAGTGAAATAAAGCGTACACATTTTTTCAGATGTTTTTGCTTCATATAATAAGAATGGAAACATGAATAATCAAAATTGAATCAACCGGCCAAATGAATTATTTCTATATGTAGTCAGTCATTTTGTTCGACTTACCCAAAACGGAATTAAACCTTTATCCTTATCTTCCGTTATAGCATCCTCCAAAGCTGCGCCTCTCATCGCATAATCATCATCAGCTTCGATGTATCTAAGAGTAACCAGTCCTATGAGAGCGGCTTTTTCTATGCTAGAATGTGCTTGATCAGAACAGTAAGCTACTAGTTTACCATGTATTTCATGTTTGCTAGCGTCTGGATAAAGATTCATATATCGTTTCAGTGCTACGTATCTACCAGCTAGAAGACTTATCAAAGTACTTTCACTCGCTGTCGTCTAGAAATCACAATATTTATTTTATCGGAACATTTAGTACATTTTATAAAAATAAAATATAACGAACTTGTATAACTCCTCCTCCTTTTCCACCTTTCTTATGCAGATAATCATCTGGAAGCCCTATCATTTTTGCCAACCAGTTCATCACCATCATTTCTAGTTCTGTGCAAGCTGGACTAGATGCCTACAACAAATTCCCACTCTGAATCAAGAAATTTTATTTAGACTTTGGCGGAGATCATTGTATATTCACCAAGTTTCATGTGTATGAAAATGTGGTTTTGCTGTGCGCATTTATTAAATGAGAAGAATATACGGGGTGTCAATTTTAAAACTTCTCACCCTTATTATCTCCCTTTGATTAATAATATAGCAAATGAAAAAAGTTCTATTTTTTATTCAATGACGACACATTTTTTGATGAGCAGTTTCCCAGAAGTAACGTTCTGAATTTACAAAAATAATTAGAACATAACTGCACTGAAATGAATTATTGTATTGACTCTTCTTCGAATAGAAATGGTTAGAAGAGTAGGTGGTACCATTACAACCCTTGAATAACAGGAATAAATTCATTCTACATGTGTGATTATTCCCATTAAAAAAAATTATTTGGGATAGATGTTTCAAGCATGGGATTGTTGCTTTTAACCCTACACTGCTCAATTTTTTAAAATTTAATGAAATAATGTGTTTTGGGCTTGTTATGCTCTAAGGATGAAGGGAAAAATAATAAAAAATATAGAATCTAATTTTTTTATTAATTATAGTGAAAACTATACTAGTATCAGATCTGATACATTGAGCATAACAGCATAAAAATATTATCTGTTATGAAAAGAAACAAAACAGTTGTGGATTTTATTTAAACATAAATGTATGCCACATTTAGAGCATTTAATATAAGAAAACAAAGAACAGGAATCCATGGAGTCGGTGCGAACTACTTTTGGTGGCACGTGAGAAAACACTGTAGATGTATTTCTCTTTTCTATCAACATTGACTGAACTGAATTCTTGGAAGGCCTACCTCTCTTTCTACTGACATTGTCAGACTAACAAAGGCATTCTGCAATTTCTAGTCGAACATCAACCTTTGACATTAACTTATCTATGTCGGCATGTGCCCGTCTATAAAGCAGCCATGCAATCTGGAACTAAACTGGGACACTCAATATGTACGTATTTTTTTCTTTCCTGACCCATTGTCTAGCCTCAGTTAGTTGCCTTTAAATGTTGATAGAAAAGTAACCGGTTTATTATCTAACCGTATTATTGAGGATATGTCAACTCTATCAACATTACAAACGAATTGTTCAGAAGTACCCCTGACTTATTTTTTAAACTCTGCATCAGTCGGTAATTTGCAATTTGGAATCCTTGGACGTCGAAATGTGCCCAGCGAGTAAAATCCCTCACTACCTAAATGTGCGAGCAGGGGAACCGATGTGTAGAAGTTGTCAAAATAGACTCTATACTTTTGATTTGGAGGAACAATTCTACACAGTCTCACGACAATATGCGCACTAGAACCTAGGTCGGGTTCGCTATCCAAGAGATATTTTGAATTATTATCGTCCCCCGTATATATTTCAAAATTATATGAAAAGCCATCACTTCTGCATAAAACATACAGTTTGTAACCCCACTTGTGGGGTTTTGCTGGAAGGTATTGTTTTAAATGATGGCGTGCTTTGGTAGCACAAAGCTGCTCTTCAACTGACAGACATTTATCTAAAGGCACTGACTGAAATCTGGCATCTATAGTAGGTCTTAGCTTGTGTAACCTATCCCGATCTGGATTTTCTCGAGGCAACATCGTGTTGTTATCATTGAAGTGTAGGTTTTTTCGAATAAATTCAAACCGATTTTTGACTCATAGTTTCCTTGATTTGGGGGAAACCTAATTTTGTTGACCCGTAGCTTCGTACATTAGGCATATGTACCACTGACGTGTAAATGCAAACTCCTAGAAACTGCTTTATATGAGCTGCAGATAACATGGCTAGTTGACTGGGATCTTTTTAGATTGAGTAAAGATTTTACTCATTTGCAATTTTTTCGAATAAATCGTCATCAAAAAAATATTTAAAAAACTGGAATGGTGTTACAAGATTGTTTGTTGAAGAAGTAAGTGTTGTGTTTCCTCGAAATGATAAACTTTCTTCACTCAAAACAAGATTTTGCTTACACCATAATAGATTGGAGCATTGCTTTTTCAAATTAACCATGCCTGGTTCTGGAATTTCTACGGCTCACAAACGCAAAAATAACTAAACAAAAGCGGAGACTAATCTGCACAAGTAATGCAACCACATGCTACTGTTCAAACATAAACAAACTAGCCGATGGAAAGCACGGTATATTCAATTTTCGACCGTATAGACCTGTTTAGTAAAGTTGTAGCGGATCTGATACGGTTCGTAGTAGACTGAAAAATAATCTTTAGCGGTAATATATGAGAAAATAAATGGTTAGGTTAGGTAACTCTTCTTTTAGTTCATCAATATCAGTATGTTGTGTTTTATAAAGAAAGGCTTTAAGATGTCCCCAAATGAAAAAATATAAGGCAGTTGAATCCGGTAATCTCGGAGGCCCTGTTCCCCTTCTGCTAATCAATATATCTATCTATCTGGAAATCTTTCGTTTATGAACTGTCGGGCGGAAAGAAAATAATGAGGTGTAGCTGACTGTAAGGAGCTAGAGCTCTGCAGCAAATAATTCCAAAACTCTAATTCTTCATATAGTACTCTAGGGTTATTTTATTTTTCGCCGAACTACTTTCGTAAAACTTTGTCGCCATATCAAGCACATAACGGTGACTTAAATTCGAATTTTGATTTCTTTTTCATTAAAAATAAATGCGCGCTTCCCAATGTAAACCATTTTCACACTTTTATTCACTTATTAAAGTTATAACTAAACAACTCAACAACTAAAACTGCCTCAACAGTACTAAAAAATCGTTACAAATTGCTTAAAAATTTTTTTCTTGTAAACAGAAACTTTTAGTGCAGACATAGCAAAAAAGGAAAGCTATGCGTGGAATATCTTTATTTTTTTGAAGAATAGATGTACTCCTGTTATTCAAGGGTTGGAACGGTGCCACCTTTTCTTCTCACCATTTCAGTTAAAAAGATAGTCAATACAATAATGTATCTCAGTCACGTTCTAATCATTCCGTAAGTTTAGAACGAAATTTATAGAAAGAGAATTGAATACCAATCAAAATGATGATGTCACTTGATCCCTCAAGATACTAAGGGTAACATATTGAAAATAAAATTCACTTGTTTTTCATCATATTTTTTACAGGAGGGAAGATATTGAGGGTGGGAAATTTTCAAATTGACTTGAATGTAGTAGCTATCATGGAAACTTTCATATCCCGGGATAGGTAGCGTTAAAAAAATTACGTCAAAGGTCGCGTGTAAGGTTTGACCTAACATTTACTATTTTTAATAAAACTAAAGATGATAAATCTTTTATTTTTTTCCTTAAATTGAAACGACCAATATGTTAGCTAATATAAAATAATATTTTTCTTAATCGGAATTTTCTCTACGGGCGGCGCAGGCGGTACAAGTCGATATGGTTGTTATGGTATGCTCTTTGCAAATAGGAAGTTCACATGTGGCACAGCGTTGCATGGTAAACCGATTTTTTATAATGGCACAATACCTGCATCCCATTTTTGGCTGTTCGTTTTGCGGTGCTGCGGCAGTCATATTTGTATTATTACCAGTGACGGCGACTATGTTGGGATTGATGCACGACGTGTTAGATGAGGAAGTGTTAGTTGTTTTGAGAGATCCATTATGTACTTTCTTCTTGTTGTAATGACATTTGTATCAGCTTTACAAATTATTTGGACATTTATTGCTGCTATGTTCAATAATGTGTAAAATACAGTCATAGGCCAGCGATTGCTTTTCCGTGTGACAGAATACTCTAACTTGAGTCGATCCACTACGTCCACACCACCTTTAGTCAGGTTGTAAAATGTAATTACTTCAGGTTTTTTGGCCTCATTACTAGTTACATCAATTGTGTCATCATTATGGAAGGTTGAGAGCATTAAAACGTTTTTGGTTTTTTTCGGCCATATGAAACAAGAAGACAATTGTTACCATCTTTACTGTAAGCAAAAATACTGAAACTGACTGGCCGCTGTTTTGTATCGATAAATTCTGGTGGGATTTCCCGTTTATTTTTTCGTAGTGTGCCCACTAATGTAATTTTATTATTTACAAGCAGATAATTGGCAAGGGGTATTGAAGTAAACTAGTTGTCTACAGTAAGATTCCTTCCCGATTTATCTATAGTGGATATTAGTCTCTTCACAACACTAGCCAGCTGAAAAGGCCCATCAGCTTGTTTCCCAGGATATATTTCTATGTTGTGAGTGTAGAAAGTTTTCGAGTAAACTAGGCTGTATATTATTATGCCGTATTTACTGGCTTGTTTGCAATATACTGTTTAAAGCTGCACCTCCCACGAAAATCATCAAGCATTTCGTCGATTGTTGCGTACTCTCCAATACTCCAATTATCGGAGCACCTTTTGACAAAATCTTCAAAAATTTTTCTAATAGGTACCAAATTGTCATATTTAGCCCTTTCTTTTCTTGTAGTAGCATCATCAAACCTCAGACTTTTCAAAAGTAAATTAAATCTTCTTTGAGACAGTACTCCATAGGTCAGTAGTGTCGACATATTGGCTTTTCATAACTCCTGCCATATACAATAAACCTAAGAGGGCATGTATTTTTATAAAATAATTTGGTTGACACTCTTTATCTCGTTGGTAAGACTCCCGTAATTTTTCCAGCTTCTGATTAGTAAAGAGTACAATTTCATGAATAATATCGTCCGGAAAAAACAATTTCCAACTGTCTATTGGAGTTCAGGCCTCTTTAGCAACCCTCTTTATACCTGGAAGCTGGGATATCAAATTATGTGTACGTGTTTTGGTTCGAGATAAATTGGGTTTATGTTTAAGCCATTCAGTCTTATCTTTTCCTATAAAAATAGGCACTCTTTGTTGATTCACAAGTAAAGGCATAGGCATATCTAAGTCAGTAATAAGGGTGTCTTCGCCCTCTGATTCCATTTGATCTCCATTCGTACTATGTTCAATGTGCTCAGGAGAACCGCCACCATTATCGTTTTCGCTATCAGAGTCCATATCTTCATCAGATTTGATGGATTTGATGTCATACCATTTTAATAATTGTTGGATTTGTTTGGGTTCCATTGTGAGCACTTCACTCACAATAGTTGTAAATAATTGTTTTTATCACACTTTTTTTAATAAACTTATAGAAAAAAACACACACGCAAATGGTCGCGCCGTTAGATTTTACCTAACACTCTGCCGACGCGTGTTGGTCGCCTGTTAGTTTCAAACTAACAAGTGACCATAACTCAAATAAAACTTAAGTCTCCCCCCTCCACCTTCACACGTGATTGGATGGTGATATACATGAGGCATTCCGAGGCGGAAGTCAACATAAAATGGATTAATAATATTTTATACTCAAAATACATAAATTGTTAGGCAAAATCTAACAACGCGACCGTTCCCGGGATATGAAATAATACCAAGATGGAACTTTAAGATATTGAACATAATTTCCAGTTCTATTTGAAGTGGAATTTATGTCTACAAATGAATACTACTCTAAATCTTAATGGAGTGATATTTTGTCAAAATAGTCAAAATGTTAAATAATTCAATAGTGAAGAATCAGAAAATTCATTAAGAATCTAATCAAATTAATCAACAAAATATCTTGGATAGATTTGTAATTTTTACCCATGTGAATCCCAGACAATTGATGGCGTTTGTGATCATTTCTCCCAGCATTGAGGGATAACTGTTGAGAGCAGGAAAATAGGCATGCATATGTGGACTCTGCCAATGGGTAACTCCGGGCATTATAATTCGATCCACATCTTTGAAAATCTCTGACCATTTTTCACCTTCTACGGGAGCCGAATCAGGTATTTGTTCTCCAATAAATCCCGGTTTTTTATCAGGGAATACCCTTCTTTCTCTTATATTTTCCAAGTAATTGGTTATGTAGTCTATCAAAACTTTTCCTAAGCAAAAAGAAGTTTAGTTTCATTACACTGTATTTCAAGAGATAAGTAAGCTTGCCCCCTCAATCATTATCAGACATCATTTGGTAACAGGATTTGAGATATTTTTAACCATTCTGTATAAAGAAACTATCCAAATATGATTTGAATAAAGAAAATGTTATAAAGTTTAAAAAAACTAGATTCATATTCTTTCGCATAACTAAAAGAAATATCATATACCTATTAAATGATATTTTTAATCGTAATTACCAAATTACTAATTCTTCTTCCAGTCAATATTTGCTCTAAAGTATCGAAAAATTCAAATTAAATACCATCTATATTATTTCAATAGTTGACCATGATGGATAGCGATAATGAATTTTTGTTTTCCGCTTCACTGTTCTTTGTTGATTATGCTTCAATAAATGACTTCCTTGGTATTACAATGTATTGCTAGCGTGTTTCAATATTCACACGTAAACTAGGTTAGATATTATCAAAAATTGAATCTATTCTCTATTTTCGATACAGTTTTGTGTACTAACCTATAAAATTCCCCATACGAACGGTATTAAGAACGATATACAATGGTTAAAGTGACATTTATGTATTGTTTTTAGCAGAGGAATGGTGTCAGACAGTTTGCTCCTCAGAAGCCCTACATTTTCATGTTATTAAATTTGGATACGATATTGAATTACATTCGACGTAAGGCTTACTGTTCTATAAATCTTTATATACAGCTTTATATACAGCTTACAAAGTCATTTATTCAAAATATCTTAGCTCTGCTTATAACAAAATATAGTATTGATGGTTTATTGTAATTTATGAATATAGTCTTTGATATATTTAGAAATACTAACAATTTTCTAGAAGTGCAATATTTTTTAATAGTTTTTTATTGTCGATGGATTTGTTATGGCAATTGAGATGATGAAATTTTGGATGTCAAAATAACTGTTGGAAACAAAAGAATATATTAATCGGATCTTCATATTTAAGTTTTTTCAACAACTCGACGTTCATATCGTTTTCGAGATGGTATTGAAATCAACTCGTAATATTTTTGTGCCTCTTTCTTACTTGAATTCAAACAGTCTTTTTCGTAATTAACCTTCAATAAGTTAGATGTTTCAACTTGCTGTCAGCAGTTTCCAATTATAACTTTTTGAGAAATTGATGCAATTTCTACATTCTGCAATTATCATGTATATTTGTGTATACGAGGATGTATTGATATCTAGTTAGCCTAGACCAGTTCCATGCATAAACAAAATATTGCGTTACCATAACAACGAACAATAACTTATTAGAAGTGTCAGTATAAAGTTTGACGTCAAAAAAGTAAACCGAAGTTACGCAATAAATTAAAAGAAAAAAGATGTCCACCGAAATTTTGAAAATCGAAAAACTGGAGTATCGAGCCATCATCAACTACCTGTATTTAAAAGGGTTAAGAGGTAAGCAGATTTACGAAGATATGCTTAATACCCTTGGTGATCAATGTTTTTCGTATGCGACCGTGAAAAATTGGACTTCAAGCTTCAGAAGAGATAAATTTTCCATTGAAGACGATGACCGATCGGGAAGGCCAGTTATGTGTCACTCTCCTAAAATATCGATGCAGTTCATGACATGATTTTATCAGACCGTCGAATTGGGCTAAAACGGATATCTGAAGCACTGAATATTTCATACGAATGCGTTCATCATATAGTTCACGTCAATTTGGACATGAGAAAAATTGCTGCATAATGGATCCCCAAATGTTTGAATGTTGACCAAAAGCGTGCAAGGGTAGAAGCATCGCGTTCGATCTGTGCTCGATTTGAAAACAATGTAGACTTCTTAAACCGAATTGTTACTATGGATGAGACTTGGGTACATTTCTAGGATCCAGAAACAAAGCAACAATCGATGGAATGGCGACACACTGGTTCTCCAAGACCTAAGAAGTTGTAGTAATCATGATTGATTTTTTGGATAAGGGTAGAACAATAACTGTAGATTACTACTCGACATTACTGACCACTCTACGGGAAAAAATAAAAGAGAAAAGACGCGGAAAGCTATGCAAAGGTGTTTTATTTTTGCAGCACAACGCTCCTGCACACAAATCTCATGCCATAAATTCGTGATTTAGGGTTTGAATTACACACCCCCCTTATTCACCAGATTTGGTTCCGCCCGACTATCATCTCTTTTCTCAACTGAAAAAAAAGTTTAAAAGGTCGTAAATTTTCTTCCAACGAGGAGGTAGCTGTGGAGGTCTGGTTTGCAGAGCAAGAAGAAAATTTTTTTTTAAAGGTCTAGAGTCGTTGCAGGTTCGCTGTAATAAATGTATCCAATTAAGAGGAGAATATGTTGAGTAATAAAATATTTTGACATTGACATTTTATTTGGTTCTATAGTAGGCTAAGAATTTTTCAATATATCCTCGTATATATGTGTATTTTCTGAAACTCTCAATTAGAAAAAAATATGCTTATTCACGAGCTTCTAAATTCAAAACAATGTAACATTGCATTGTAAATAATTTAACGCGTAGATTATTTCGAAACCATTTCAAATATTCTCACATATTTGTTCGTCATAACTACTTATTTTTAAGCAAACAAACATACATAAAATAGCTACATTAAATAATGAATACGTCTATATTTACCCGGTGTCCCAGGATGCCTGTCGCATTCTTATTGTTCGACTAGTTTATTTTTATAAAACACTAAATTCAATCAGAGTAGGTGATATTATGTGTCATAGATGATATACAATATATGTATGACGATGACAGTGACAGTTGTTAAAAATTATCATATATAATACTTCACGAATTTTAATTTAATTTTATACTCGTACATCTTTGTAATAATACGAAATACAGTCCATTCAAAGAATACTTGTTTATTTACCAGGTACAATTAACTATTAGTCATAAAACGCAGACTCAGGTCTCCAAACTTATAACTTGGTTATTCCAAATAATATTCCCCATAAACTACATATTTTCGTAAATCACATATCAAACTGCTTTAAAGTAGTTCAGTCGAAAAAATTTAGCACATGGCCCACGAATTAGTTATGTAAACAACGAATCTGGTTTTTTATAAACAAATTTTACAATTGTAATTAGAACGTTATTGAACAACGTTTGAACAGAGAATAATATTTAACAGAATGTAAAGTTATTATAGTATTTATTGTTTACATAGAGTCATAATTTTCATTCATTCGAGTTTTGGATTTTCTTCTTTGGGGGTTTTTTCTTTGCTTTGGACTTCATCTTAATTTTGATTTCTGCAGCAATGATGGAACAATTCATTGAATTTAGTGTAGAGCATCCATCCAAGTATTAGTTATATGATAATTATAGAGAACAAGCCGCCAAAAATGAGTGTGAAGTGGTTGGATGATGAGATTTTTAATAGGATAAGCCGACATTTTGTGGATTTCTTCTAAATATTCTTTTTTCAACAGAAAGTCGCATCAACCGTAGTATGTTATTAGCGACGGTACAATAGATAATAACATAATTACACTGAATTATACATAATTATTAATTTCAAAAATATTATTAGTTTACCATAATTATTATCCTGAAATAAGGCTTCAAATGTGTTGGGTAGTTTACAATTTTTTCTTTGACTATAGTATTTAGGACATTCTGTGAGGATATGTTTCACTGTTACATCTACATTACAGAGATCACATACTGGATGTTCTTCACGTTTTATTAGGTAAGTGAGTTAGTCTAGTATGCCCCAACCGTAGACGTGAAATAATCACTTGGTGTTGCCTGTTGTTAGAAAAGGGAAACCACTTTTTATATAGAGGTTTAATTTCACGAAGTTTTGAGTCACTTTCAGTCCATTGAGATTGCCACAAAGCGATCATATTCCTATTTAATACGCACTTCTAAATTTATTTGTTTCTATTTTAGATGCTTCATACTCCGGCATATTTTCAGATTTTTCCAAGTTTAAATTCGGAAGAAGTAATGGTTCTCATTGCTGAATGCTGACGTTGACAAATTTTTTTGTGTTGACTTCAATGTAGCATGATTCTTGTATTTTTATTAGTGTGGGAGTTTTTGCTTGTATGTATTGATCTATGTGGCATTTGGAGAAAACTTTTTCTATTTGCATTGGTATAATAATTATTTCGTCTTGTGTGATTTGATTAATGAGGTATTCTTCTTATGTTAAATTTATTTTCATGGCAACCTTTCAGCGACTGGTTTTCGATAAGCTACAAAGTGCAGTTGTCTTCAGGGAAATAGTATTCGATAAAAAAATATGTATTTTCTAGTAGTCGACAGTTTTCTTCTTAAAATTAGTGTTTCGAGTTATTTTGTGCCAAATAGGGATGTTTTAAAAGGAATATTTGGTTGTTTTGGAGGATTGTAAAAAGGTGGTATAACTTAAAAAATTTGGTCTCGATAATTGGTATATGTATAGTAAAAATTGAAATGTGACTTGTGTGCCAAAAAATGTGTAGTATGTTAATATATTTCTGAATTTCATGATTTGGTTACTTGGGTAGATTTTTCTTAAACAATCTAAAGTGTAACTCTTCACTAGAAATAATATAAGGATAAATTGAGTTGATTTTCGCAAAAACTATTGAATCTTCTAAATTATCTAAAAATGTGATAACATTTTGACAATCCAGATTTATTTGTGCAATAATTCCTTGTGACTCAGTGATTGATTTTTGTACGCTTATCTGAAATATTTCTAGATAATTTTGAAATTTTTCTTGATTTTTTGATAATATGCGAATTGTTGCGTTGGAATGTTTTATTAAATTTCTTGAAAGTGAACGTTGCAACTTTATTTCAGTAATCATATTCTGTTGATTTGTTTCAAGAATATTTATTGTGTTATCATATGTATTACAGTCGTCGGCGTCAAGTGTACTAAACAACCATTTCTCTAGTTGGCGTACCCCGTTAATAGTCCAGGGGGAATCGGCGCATGAGTACCGAAAACTATTCCACCTCAATTTTTTTATGCGATCCTCTTTGAATTGCCCTACTGATGATATAAATGCATGTTGCCATGGGGCAACCTAGTGCCATATTGTGTAAACCGAAATTGTTTAAACAATTGGAAGGAATTGTTATTTCTCAACCGGACAAATTTTTTATATTCCTCATTGAAATACAAATAAAAAAGGTCCTATGACCTTTCACGATAAAGTTAATATTTTTAGAGATATGAATTTTTAAAGGTTCGAAAAATCTCAAATTTGAGTACTTTTGACCCATGAAAAATATATTAAAAAAATAAAATAAAATATAAATAATAATTTTTTTAAATTCTTTATACAATAGTTAATAATATTCTTAAAAGAGATTTAAGAAAATTTCATTGTTCATACCTGTTTTTGAATTGTTAATTTCGCGCGCTCACAAGTATGCGTCGCTACCTTTAAGTATCGCCGTCTCTCTCTGACTCATGCGCTGCATACGGTCTCCTGAATCATTATTAATTATTTATCTAAAAAACCATTAACTTTATCAAGATTTGTAAAGAGAGCAATGTTATTAATATTTAAATCGTCTACAATTTGTTTTTAACAAAAGTAATTTAAGTATGAATCGGAACATGTAATTAAAATTACTTTTTTGTTATTATCATAGTGATTTATGGATTTTCATCAACAATAATAAGATATAATAGTATTTGAAAAATTTTTGGAATCACAATTATATATAAATAATAAGCTTTTGCTTAAACATACATTTGGAAAAATGCATTGAATCCGGAATATAAAACATTAGATTATGATCAGTTGGAAATGGGCTTTTGTTTATAAATAAAGGTATTAGCAAAGTATCATTCTCTAGTTTGTATCCGAAATTCGTAAAATCTAATGTTTTATATTCCGGATTCAATGCATTTATCCAAATGTATGTTTTGAGCAAAAGCTTATTATTTATATATAATTGTGATTCAAAAAATTTTTCAAATACCAATATATCTTATTATAAAAATGCATAAATTACTATGATAATAACAAAAAAGTAATTTTAATTACATGTACCGATTCATACTTAAATTATTTTTGTTAAAAACAAATTGTAGACAATTTAATTATTAATAACATTGCTCTCTTTACCAATCTTGATGAAATTAATGGTTTCTTAGATAAATGATAAATAATGATTTAGGACACAGAGAGGTCGCTGCAGCGCATGAGTCAGAGAGAGACGGCGATACTTAAAGGTAGCGACGCATACTTGTGAGCGCGCGAAATTAAACAATTAAAAAACAGGTATAAACAATGAAATTTTCTTAAATCTCTATTGAGAATATTATTAACTATTGTATCAAGAATAAAAAAGAATATTATTTATTTTTTATTTTATTTTTTTAATATATTTTTCATGGGTCAAATGTACTCAAATTTGAGATTTTTCGAACTTTTAAAAATTCATATCTCTAAAAATATTAACTTTATCGTGAAAAGTCATAGGACCTTTTTCATTTGTATTTCAATAAAGAATATAAAAAAATTTGTCCGGTTGAAAATAACAATTCCTTCCAATTGTTTAAACAATTTCGGTTTAAACAATATGACACTAGGTTGTTCCATGGCAACATGCATTTATATCATCAGTAGGGCAATTCAAAGAGGATCGCATAAAAAAATTGAGGTGGAATAGTTTCCGGTACTCATGCGCCGATTCCTCCTGGACTATAAAGAAACGTCTTTTATTACGAATATGAGGTTGTAAGTTATCAAGTGTAGTTCTTTTAATTTGTGTGAAAAATTCTGTTCTTAATAACATGTCTTGAGATAAGGCATGATATGAGATTTCATTTTTTACGTCCAAGTTATTTTTTATAACAATAAAAAGTTTTTCAATGTTAAACAATTGCTTAATAATAGGTTCTAAATTTAAATAACGTAAGAAAGTATGTTTACTTCAAACGAGACTTGCGTCTCCTAACTGTATCGGTAATAAAGGATTAATTATAGTCAAGTCTACGTCTCTTGCAATACTACTCGTTTATGTTATTGCCAGAAGTACCAGGGATACTATATTTATCAGCCCCATTTTCCCGAAAAAGTTGTTTTTTGTTAGTTTTTAGTTTTCTGGCACTTACTTCATGGTATTAATTTTTATCTATTATTACTTTAACCCACAATGGCTACCATTAAAAATTATTACCCTAAGACTACTAAGCGTTATGAGATACCGCTGCGTATTTTTCGTGTTTTCTTAAATAAAAAAAATACCAGAATATATTTGAAACTATTCATTAAACTAAACATATTTCAAGGTACCATAATGAAAAGATAACAATATAAACTCCTTTAAACAAATTTTAAAACGAACAAAAAAGAATAAAACTAATTCCTAGATTTTTCAAGGCATGGCTTATAACTTTTTTTAACATGTTCCGAGCAAATGGGTTTTTCGCATTCTCGGCATTGATAAAATGTTTTTCTTCTCAATTTTTTTAGTATTCAATCGTTCATCGCTGTTGCTGCCTTGTCCACTTTGAACAGTATCTTCCATTTTATTTAGTATACCACAAATTCGGGAAGAAGTTCTTTTGGTAGCCTATTATTGGAAAACAGTATTTGCATATATGGTTAAGTTAGAGCCTTATCTTTTTTAAAAAGATCCATTCGTTCTATCTTTTTTGAGTTTTCAAAGCTTTGGTGCAAAATATAGGAATTGATGCTGCACATGCTTACCATTGAGAAAAAAATTGCCATAGGCCATCTTCTAGCTCTTCTACTAGAAGAATAGTTTGCACATTTTCGATCCAAACTATCCACCCCTCCTTTTGTCAGTTTATAATCTGGAATAATTTCGGGTTTCTTAGTTTGTGGATGATCTTTTTGGAAATGGTGCATTGATTAGATGAGAATGACGGCTCTATTTTTTTGTGTAACATACGACAGCAAAGTAACATCCTCCTTAAGCCCGTATAAAGAACTGTTTATCTCTCGATTTTTATTTGGCAAAAAGCAAGCTGGAATAAATCGTTTATTAGTTCTTAATGTACCCAAGTAAGTCAGTCCACGTTTTTGCAATTCAAGAACTACTTCCATGGATCCAAACCAGTTATCCGCTGTCAGATTCCTATTGTCTTTTTCTATAGGTTTCGCCAGCACATAATTGATTGTGTAGGTATTTTTAGGCGCCTTTCTTCTGCAGATAACGTTAACCCATCAGATTCTTTTCCGCAATATATATAGGCATTGAAAAGATAATTATTTCTAGCATCAGTAAGGCACATAAATTTTATGCCATACTTAGCCGGTTTCTTAGGCATGTACATCCTAAATCGGCATCTACCTCTAAATGCAACGAGGGACTCATCTACACAAACGTAAAAGCCGAAGGAGAAATTTTGTTGAGAATTTGCAATAAATATAATGAAAATGTTACTTATCGCACATGCAGAGTCTGTCTTTTTTCTGTCTTCCCTATCAAAATAATTGTAAAACCTTAGTGTACACAATAATGTTTCAAATCTTCTTTTAGACATAGTACATCGGAATACATCTCTTCCGGTTCCATCTGTTGCGAAAAGGGTATCAAGGTTTTCATTGCCTGATTTAGAAACTTCGGTGTATATCAGTAAGCCAAGAAATGCTTTAAGTTCCTACAGAACAAGATTTCGTAAACTGTAGTGACTGCTATTCTTATATTTTTCCCCGCATTATGCCAGCTTGATATTGGTGCATTGAATTATTTAATTTAGAATGTCCTCTGTAAATAGTAAGTCCCATACTTCTTGTGGACTGGGATTATCCACTATTCTTTTTGCAGGCTCTCGAATGCCAGGAAGATTCACTATTAAATTATGCTTCCGAGTTCTTACGTTTAGTGGGGGCGATTGTTTTGACCTAAAAGAAAAGAGGTATCAGAACCTTCGAAAAAATGTTTAAAAAATGCTATTGGTATGAATATATAAAATTTAAAACCACTTACCACTTGGTTTTATTTGTTTTTTTCACGACCGTAATAGCAGTCCTTCTTGTTTTCTTCTCGGTTTAGATCTGCTTGGTTTTCTTGTTGCTGAACAGGTTCTACCAAAGGTTCAAAATCATCTTCATCTCCACATATCTCGGATTCGGTATCGTGATCACTTTCTATCATATAGTGAGGATCTTCATCACTGTTATTACCGTCTTCCAAAATATTTAAACACCATTCTTCAAATTCCGGATCATCCGGGTGCATTTTGGATAGGGCCAGGTTGTGTTGACATTTACAACCAGTAATTAAAAGGAACGCCAGGAACGTCACAAATGTTAGGGTAACAAGATACCTTCAACCACTAAATTTTAGTAAACTTAGACTATGACGTACCGCAAGACCTTGAAACTCGCCTGTTATAAACACGTCTGTCCCTAGTGAGAGCTCGAACGCATACTAACCATAGACAAATAATAATATAAGAGACAGTTTGATGCATAGGTGGTATGTGGCACAACGTTTCTGCGCAACTGACCCGCGCATGGAGTCTCTACTGTCGCGAACTACAAGACTGTTTTATATAAACAAAATAGAATAAAATATCATAAATTTCAATACATTTCAACATATCGCCTTTAATGTGGATAAATATTATAAAATATCCTAGTATATTAACTGTTACGTCATTAAAAATGAAAATATACAAAATCAATCTTACATTGGTTGGTGTGAATACGGCCTGTGTTTTTCAAAGTGAAGTGTCAAAACTAAAAATATGTTGGTGTGGGCTTATGGTTGTCAAAGTCAAAAAATTGTTGAAAATATGGTTATGGTGTGACAAACAATGGAGAGTATTTTAGGATAATTTTTAGTTTGTTTCTTAATTTATTTAGGATTTTGGTTGTAATAAAAGTATGTGAACCTTTAAAATGTCATCACCAGGTATAATTAGTCATAGTTGTATTGCAAAGAATTTTATTATTAAATATTTTTAACCACTTGGCAATTTGGAATTGCAGAACAAAACATTTTTCAAACTTCCGTCTGACATTAATCAAAGTACTATATTATCCGTGGAAAGAAAGCTTATTTTTTGTAACAATAATGATAGTTAACAACTACACCACAAATTATGAAGCAGATGACTGCAGTTTATTGTATTATTTTTTAAATTTTCATAATAAACCAAAACCATTCACTATTAACTACTACTATTAATAACTGAATGATTTAAATTGCGAAGAATGTAAGGCTAATTTGCTGACAGATATTTTAGACATTCGCCATAGGTTCACTTCCTTCAAAGAAAACACAGCTGATTTATGTACAAAGAGAAGTTAAATTTATTTCAATACTGCATGACTTTGTTATTATATTTTATCACTTTTAGGTCATGTAAAAAATATTACTGAAAAAACTGAACACTTTGCAAAAGGTCGTATACATTTTGATTTGTTCACCTGTCGAGAACATAAATCATACGTATTTTCTCAACTCCTGAAAGTTTGTGTCCCCTTATTAATTAAAAAATATGTTGATGGTGAAAGGACTAACAAAAAAATATTTTTCGGTAACTTAATGTACTGCGTTTAATTTCTTTTTTGTTTCAGACCTGTTCCTGTCTTCATGGAAATGAAAATTTCGTTTTTAACTCCTTTTTATTAAAATATTTGTTGTCAATAATTTTAAAATAACTTGAGCAATTTGATCTGAATTCTATTGAGTTAACTCTCTTAAATATGTGCAGGTTAATAAAAAAATTAAATGTTTGCTATTTTCTTATTTATCTAAATATTTTATTAATTGGCTTTTATATTATTATGTGGCGGTTAATAATAAATTTAAATTTATGTCGTTTTATTATTTCCATACTTGTCTCACAATTGTTTATTATAATTATTCCACTACAAAAAACTAAATATAATTTAATTTTTTTGAATGTAATAATTATATAATAAACAATTTCAAGACAAACTGTAAAATTTAACTACCCATAATCCAAACTACCAAATTTAAATATCCCGCCTGTAAGAATGTTCCAGCAACCGCTAGGGGTGCGCTGAGATCGACGCGATGCCATTTGTTTATACGGGAACGAACACTCTTTTAATCTGTTTATTTCTCTATGATACTAACTATTCCGCCTCGATGCACTTGAAAGGTACTCGGGTAGTCAGGTCTGGCTTCAAAAGATTTTAAAACATATTATTGAATAAAATATCATAGCGGTATGTGATACTGCATGGTAGCCGTTGCGGGTTAACCCTACGTTGGATGCCCTCAGATAATTACACTCAAGGATGTCTTGGGTCTGTCGGAACCCTTAGTAAAATTTTTCTCTAAAATCTCATTTTCTCGGTTTGTAATTGAATATTGTAGTTCTAAATTATTATTATTTGGAATGTAAGTTTACAAAACCTAATAAGAAAATATAAACATAATCAAATATTGAGATATGGTACTAAAAATATAATCATGGATTTTGAGTGACACATTCATCACATAGAAAATGAGAATGTTCCATGCATAGATACACTTTGCATTTTTCACGAACATATTTTGTTTTTCTGTCCTTGCAGTATTTGCAATGTCCTCTCTTATTGGTATCAGTACGCACACGCCGTTAATTTTCGGGAGCTAATGGTATTCCCAAATATTCTCTTGCGGTCTTAAGTTTTTTTTTAAGTAATTCATTCTATGCCTGATTCTGTAGCTGTTAGGTTAAAACCAAGTTCTTTTAGGAAGTCTTTTCGATTTATTTGTTTTTGCTGAGGGTAATTTGCCTTATAATTATTTGCATGGTGAATAATATAAGAGTTGTACCTACAACATTGATAGTGACATAAACAATTACCATTGGCCAAATGCGAATATTTCTAGCTACGTTATATGTGCCACAAAATTGGTCAACAGTATCTACACCCGGGACGATTTTCGTTTTTATTTTTACGTACTCCCATCAATGGTAACCTTGTCACCTAATATTTTCTATGCAAGTGGTGTGCTCATGAAACAATTATCCAGTGTCAAATTTCTACAGGTTCCATGTAAAGAACTACTTACTCATTCCACTACATAATTTGGTGAATTACTAATTCTATGATCTACTACCACGAAACGACCATAACATTTCGTAATTAGTTGCGCATTCGCCAATATTGTAGGGGAGACTGGGGGAATGGCGACCCTCTAAGCAAAAACTTTTATAACTCAGTTCTGTTTTGTTTGTCATGTAAGAAGCTAACTACTTGAGTTAAGACCGCTCCACAAAATACAGTTTGCTTATCAAGCAGAAAAATCCACGATTAATGCTCTACAATGCCTAGTTGAAAGCATTCAAAAACATACGCGGCAAAAGAAATGGTTCTCTATGCCTTCATTGATATAGGAGGTGGTTTCGAAAGCACCTCACATGTCTCCATCACTAGATCACTAGAGGATAGAAACATTAACAACTCACTGATCAGATGGATACAATCTATACCGAATAGCAAAATTATTGTAGCGACACTTGGAGGGGAGACGGTAAGGATGACAACAGGAAGATGTTGTCTCCAAGGGGGAGTTGTCTACAGCCCTATAGTGAAACTGCACAAATCGGGTTTTACGACTCAAGCTTATGCCGATGACCTGGTTGTAACCATCAGGGGCAGACATGACGGAGTAATCTAAGATTGCATGCAAGTAGACCTAGGTATAATCTAAAGATGGTGTACAAAAGAAGGACTTAATGTTAATCGTAGTAAATCAGTTTTGTTTCAATTCACCAGGGGGCAAAGCATCAACTTTGAGTGGAACTCAGCAAATATTTTCCAAAGAAGTTAAATACTTGGGCGTCATAGTCGTTCAAAAACTGAAATGGAACAGCCAAATTACCCACATCCTCTCCAGAGCTATAGTGGTAAGCTGGACTTGCCGCAGAGTTGGTGAGACATGGGGTCTTAAACCAAAAATGATGTAATGGACATTTCAAACGATCAGTAATCCCATGGTCACCTATGTTTCACTGATATGGCGACCAAAGGTATAACAAACCTCGGCACAAGCCAAGTTGCAGAAAGTACAACGATTAGCTTGCCTAGGTATCACAGGAGCAATATTTACGTGCCCTACTGCGCATTTAGAGGCAATGCTGAACCTTCCACCATTCCACCTACGTGTAGTGAAAGAAGCAGTGCCTTTCGACTGATCCAATCTGTAAAACTAAAAGCAGGAAATTCCACTGAACACCTAAAGATTTTGGAACATAATTAGCCATGTCTAAACCGAGAGATTATATGCCAGTTAGGAACGACTTTGGAACGAAGTTTGAAGTGGTCATAAACATTACCAAATTGTCACAGAGAATGGATGTCAACCGGGAAGAAACGCATCAGTTTGGTACCCTGATGGGCTGGAGTGCGAGTGACGGGGCCTAGTATCAGGATCTCAAATCCCTTTGGCAGAGCCCCAACCGTATAAAAAGCAGAAGTACATGCTATTGAAAGTTGTGACCAGGAGTGCCTCAAAAGGGACACCCGGAGGGCAGAAATCTATATACTATCAGATAACCAGGTAGCAATGAAAGATATGAAGTCATACACTTGCGAGTCTAAGCTGAAATGCGACTGTAAACAATCCCTAAAACAACTGGCAACAACCAACCGGGTCACTCTGATGTTGGTGCCATATTGAAGGGGTGTTATAGATAATGAGGAAACAGACAGCCATGCCAAAGCTGGAGCAAACTCCGAGTTCCTTGGCCGAAACTCTTCTGTGTACTCTCTAAAGCCCACTTGAATTTTTGATGCTGGAAAAACGATCTAATCAAATCTCACTGGAATAAAGTACCAGGACAATTACACCCGAAGAGGCTGGTGAGCATTTCGCCAAGGTAAGCTAAACAGTTTCTTCAGTTAGACATGAAAGGCTTGAAATTGGCAACGGGACTCCTTACTGGACATTGCCCTCGGAGGTCTCAGAAAAATGGGCAAATAAGAGAGTGAATGTTGCTTATACCGCGAGAAACTGCAGAACATTTCATTGCGAATGTCCAGCACTTTTCTGCAAAAGGCTGAAGTTCCTAGCCCCCTCTGATATCACTGATATCCTAACGCCCTCTGATATCAAGAACTTAGCTCCCAGGAAACTGATAAACTTCGCACTAAGTCTTGGAATCTCGGGCTTCGAATGGTTTAAGGGTTATGTACAAAAGATCTTATAGGACGAAATGTTTGACTGGCCACGGATCCTTTACGATCCTGCATAAAGTTGCTGTGAAGCGCGGTCATTTGGTCCAAATTCACAGTAGAATAGTATCTGACTTATTCCTCGTCTGTATAATAATCCCACATATTCAAAAGTCACTTATGCAACAAAACAAATTTAAAAATAGCAAAAGCCAACTATCAAGAAATGATTTAGTGACTTACGTATTGATCTTGTTTGTCAAGTATATCTTTTTTGGTGGCAAACACAAACAATTTTCATATAATTATTCATTTTATTATAGTTTCCAGTTGTATATTTATTATGTTGGGCTTGCATAGAAGAAGTTGTACACAGAGCATGAGTGTGTGGAAACAGAAGTAGGTTACGTCTTGCATTTAATATACTTAAATAAATAATTTTTGAAATATCATTTGAAATATCATTTATTCTAGTGATTAGATTAATTAAAAAATATACATAATATATTTATATATATACAGGGTGTCCCACGAGGTTTTGGCCAGTATATATCACGAAAAGTATTTGAACTACAATATTGAAATTTGGCAGTTATAAACCCTAGGTAGTATTATTACACATTTAATGCAAGCAGTTACTTTGCTGCAAAGTCACGTTTTGGGTCACGTGGTATCATTTTCAGAAATGTTAATGAGACAACCTGTATATTGTTCCACTGCTGTAAAGGTCTCTCTTATACTAATTCGGTGATATCTATTTAGAGAGAGAGCTGAGAAACAAAAACATATTCTAATAACAGCTATTCTAGTTGTCAGAAGCTGTCAGTGTCAGTGAACAATTGTTAAAAGTTTTGTGACTTGAAACTTATCATGCCTTTACTTATGACGAGTATGTCGATATGATGATCATCTATGGAGAATGTGGAAAAAGTTCCAGATGTGCTAGAGATTTATATAGAAATCGTTTCCCCAACCGAACAACTCCAGGTAAAAATACTTTCACTTATGTAGAACAAAAGTTAAGACATGGTTCTTTTCCAACCGGAAAACATCAAAATTCTTGACGTAAGCCTATTGTAACGAGAGATAATATTATTAACATTCTTGCTTATATCCATGTCAATCCCCACATGCAAACTCGATATCTATAACAAAAATTAGAAATAAGTAAATCTACTATTCAGAGGGTGTTGAAGCAATACAAATATCATCCTTTCAACAAACATGGAACGTAAGGTCTAACTCCTGCAGATCCAGAAAGGAGACTCGTTTTCATTCCTGAAGTGTCAATTAAAATCGTAGAGGACTCTTTTTTCTTAAATAAAATATTGTGGAGCGACCAAAGTCGTTTTCACAACAACGGTATAGTTAATAGACATGATGGTCACTACTGGTCGGCTGAAAATCCAAAGTGGACGCAAGAAATGCATTTCCAAACTATATGGGGGATAAATATTTGGTGCGGTTTGTTTAATGGCCGCTTGATTGGGCTGTATTTTAATGAAGGGGCGAAATGTATTTAGATTTTCATCAGAATATTCTTCTTTATTTGCTGGAGGACATTCCACCAAATGAGAGAGCGACTATGTGGTGGCAACAGGATAGTGCAACTCCTCATTTTGCTCAGCGAGTAACGTCACATTTGAATGTGTTTTTCCAAGAGAGATGGATTGGGAGCAATGGTACAATACATTGGCCGGCTCGTTCACCAGATATAATCCCGTTAGATTTTTTTCTTTGGGGATATTTAAATGGACTAGTTTATGTTACAGCTCCTACCGATATAGATGATTTAAAAAACAGAATCAGAGTAGCTTGTTAATCTGTTACACCAGAAAGTATTGAAGCAGCATGCAGAAGAAACTCACTCAGAAGATTTGAATGCTGCATTAATGAAGGTGGACATCAATTTGAGCATCAACTGTAGTAAAAGTGTTATTGTATTCCAATTCTTCCTGTTTTTCAAACAAAATACTTTATAAACATTTGTTTGTCGTTTCTAAGTACCTAACACAATAAAATAGGTATCGCCGAATTAGTATAAGATAGACCTTCAAAGCAGTGGAACAATATACTTACTAACTTTTCTAAAAATGATACCACGTGACCCAAAACGTGACACTGTACCAAAGTAGCTGATTGCTTAAAATGTGTAATACTACCTATGGTTTATAACTGCCTATTGGTATATTAAGTCTTAACTGATATATTAAGACTTATATACCAGTACAACTGTGAAAGTCAATACACGCACACTTCTACTTGTTAAAAGTTTTAAATTGAAATTTTCCTTGAATAACGAGGCCTAGTATCTACTCTAAATATAATTTTTTCATATCATGAAAAAAGTACCATTATTCACAGCATAATTACCTATTTAAAATGAGTATTGTCAAAAAAAGTTTGTGTATTTCGAAAACATGTTCTATTAAAATTTACAAACACATTCGGTCCTATTTAAAAAAAAACTGTTGACTATTGTTGTTTAACTGCGGTATTTATTGCAGTTTGATGTGCGATTTACGAAAATATATACATTGCGGGGCATATTATTTGAAATAAACAATTTATAAGGGTACAACAGGCAGCCACACGGAAATCGCCCACCAGGAAGACCCCCAAAAAGGTGGCAGGAAAGCTGGCAGTCCACCTCGCACGAAACCATCCAGAGACGGCTTCAGCAAGCAACAGACCAATAGGTCTATTTAAAAGAAGAAGAAGAAGAAGAAGACAACAGGCAGCCTGTGACATCCATATCCATTATTCATTGAGGGATTTATCGTTTATTTGGATTTTTCTGAAGAAATATTTTCAACGAATCTTGTTTCAACAAGTTTTGCTTGGTCAATAAGAATAGGTTTATAAAAAAATGAGCATAGATAATTCTTTGGAATATATCGAAACTAATTCACTGTGTTGTAATGAAAATAATTTAGTCGCCATTGGTATTTGATACTAGTTTCCATTCCAACAATTTTCAACAAATACACTTCTCGTTTTATTTCAAATTGATTTATCTAGAATATATTAATAAATCGTAGTCATTACTCACCTTCTTTTCTAAATTCAGTTGCATCCATAGTGAAATACTATACAAATAAACGTATAAAAATTAAACATTGTTATACAGAAATCATACTTACTATTAAAGTCAACATGAATTATTACATCTAGAGTCAATATAGGAAATTTCTAAATTGAATAAAATGTATTTTAAAGAATTTGAAATTGTGTTTTTGTATTTCAAGCATCAAGCATTAGTTCTTCTCACTAAATGTATTTTTCTAGTTCCTAAATAGATTATTAATTAATAATTAGAGTAAATTATTTATTGTTGGGGTGCAAAATTTTCTTGAATCTTTATGGTACCTATTGTATATTATTCACATCTTCCGTTTAAATTCTTATGAAGAAGCCTTGCAATTACCTAGATATTTTTTTGCATCTCTCATCCAAAATAAAATCCTTCAATTTCCAAAACTTCCAATGATCGCTTAAGATGACTTTAGTAATTTTTCTTCAATTCATTCAGAGAAGTAACGAAATGTCAGTTCTCAGAATAGTCAAAGGTAAACCGCGAAATGAGAATGTTCTGCTTAGGAGCCAATTAATTATCAACATAACATAATTTCGGTGTCAAAATTTTCCATGTCATTTTCAAAATGGATATAAGATTTTCCCTTTTACCACCAAATCTTATATATTTCAGTACATTACAAATTCAAATTAATGTTAAAAGTTTAGTATACGATGGTAAGGTGGAATCCTTACAAGTGATTAGCCAATCGCGTTTATCTTGAACATATTCATTTCTTAAATTCAATACTTTCATTAATTGCAGAATGGTAATTTGGGATATATATTACAACCAAATTATTTGCAGGTATGTTTGGGACAAGATTTTTATTGAATGAAATGGTTCTGCAAAGGAATTTCACCCTTTTATATAGTATCATGTGTGTCGAAGCAACCAAGTAAATGATTTGTCAGTGCTGGTCTCAGTAAAATCTGATTTTTTGTTGTCCTGACTAATATTGGACTTTTTTGAAAATTGTCATTAGAAATTTTTATGAATCTTAAATTCATATGTAGGATACAATTTCGAAATGTTTCTCTATTACATATAATCAGAGTTACATATTTTTCAAGCCTGAAGTAATGTAAGCAATCCCATCTATTTTCGAGGTGAGGCAACTGTGGCAGTTGCATATTTCCTCACTGGAATATGAAAATTTTCACAAGTTTCGATAGAATGTACTGATTTTCTGACACAACAAAGTTCAATAAAGGCTCAATAAACATTGAATGCTCTGCATTAGTGTTTTCTACCATTCAATCGAAGTAATTTGCGAAGACACCTTTTCCAATAACTATCGCACAAAATCGTGGACGATGTTCTTCCCATACGAGTTTAAACTAATTTCTGTGCTCAAAACTAGTGTGCCTCTTAGATCAAATACAAATTGAGTGTATATATAAGATACATTACTTATTTTTGACTATACTTACTCCGCTATAGCCATGACAAACTTCACCTGATTCTTATGGAATAAATGAAAAAATGTGTGTCATATACATAATATGGAAACCAACATTTACTGTGGATAAAGCAAAAACCTGAAAAACCTTTAGGTATATAACTGGTTCTTCTGAAATTTCACATAATCTTCAAAGCCGCTGCTAATTTTGAGCGTACACTTTGGCTTCAAGAGGTTTTTTGCGATTAAACCTTAAAAATCACCAAATGTTTCGAAACCCTTTTGAGAATGTTTGCTACTACCTGAACTGGAGTTACAGTAAATATTAAACAAGAACTTATTATCGGTTTAAGGAACAAAATCGTGCAAAAGTCCTTGATAATATAATCAGCCAATTAATTTAGTTGTACCTGAATAAAAATGTTCATTGTCCATTCCGAGGGAATGCATAATGAATATACCCTTTTCAAATAGTTCTCACATATATTTCAATAATAATAATAATAGATAGTAAATAAATCACTCACCCTATTTCTTTACAAAACTTACTTTATCACAAAACAAAACAAATAAGCCGAAGCCAAATGAAACGCAAGAATTGTCTGGCATCTTTATATAAGGCTTCCCTCCACCCTTCTCCGATAGGAAGTGATTCCTAGTATCCCTAACATTTTGAATTGGCAGCCTTTAAAAAGAATCGTAATGAATTAATCTTTAGTATACATATTAGGTACGTTGTATACTATGGAATTCTGAAGTGCATGGAGCACATAATGTAAATTTTCCTTGAAAGTCAACATTTATAAATGAGCTTAAGTGAAGTATGAATATTGAAAATAAAATCAAGAAATTTTTCACCAAAAATTTTGTTTTCTTTTTGAAGAAATTTTAATATCTTGAAACACATTTGTTATTCAGTTTCGCAAAAAAAGTGCTCATCAATTATTAAAAAAAGTACATATATATACCAGGTTTCAGTTTAATAAAAAAAATTTGAGGGAGAAAAAAATAATACTGACAAATTTTTATGTTTTTAAATATCATTTATGACAGATCTTTTCTCTTTTTTATTGTCTACGGCCAGAAAAACATTTTTTACCAGGACATTTCACAATTTTCCTTTATCTCGAACTCAATTTCTGTTCTTCTGGTATTCATATCCCAAACTTGATTTTATCGTATCTTCTTTTAAAAGATATTTCCACGAACGATCCGTTCTAGAATCAGGTCCATACTCCATACACTGAATATCTTTACCTGAGAGAGATAGTAGTATGGAAATGGTTTTATAATATGAACACTATCTACTTCTGAAACTGACACTTTCGAAAGCCGATAATAGTGTGACATATTCCGTGTGTCAGAATTAATTTGCATAATAAATTAAATAATGGCGTTTGTAAGGCTGCTTCTAACTTCCCAAAGACTGCAAAACTATAAGAAAGCATTAATAGAGGAGAAACAGGAAGCCATCAATTACGAAACTACAAAAAGAAGAAGGTTTAAATTTTCTTATGTTGGAATAAAAATTCAACAACGATTGAAACAATTAAGGAGAAGAATAGGATACTGTTGTTGTTGCAAAAAGTTTTGCTTCAATCTGAAACACCCAGGTAGCGTGCAGAATTATGTTCTCAAAAGTATCATCGGGTTTTTCGGAGGATTATTTTTGACTTACATAATTTTTTTATTTTTCATTTTTCAACTGAACTTTACTTTTTCCACTGCTACTGTTATATGTTCAATTTTGGGATGCATTTTGGTTAATGGATTGGCGTTCAGCTCGAAAGTTAGGTAAGTGAACACAAACAAATCATTTAAATAAGAAACATCACAAGAAAAACAATTACTACACACGTGACAAGTAGGTACTCCCTTATTTAGGTCAAGCTACAGATATTTTTTCATGTAAATAGTGTTAGAAGAAAACCAGCTACTTCATAGTTTGGAAAATAATTTCATATGATATAGTGAGATGTTTTTCACTAGACTTTATTGTTATACAATTAAAATATGGCTCTTTTTTCTAGATTTTTGCTTATAAAATTAAGACTGTTAGGGTAATCGTGATGGAGTCAAGAGAGAAATTGTGAAGAATAAAAATACGAAGAAAATGAGAGGTCGAACAACTCGATCAGTGATACATGAATACGTTAAACCTAAGAAATTACGCTTTAATTAACTTAGAAGAAAACGAACAATTACATAGAGTGACAGATAATATGACACCAGAAACAACAAGATTATATATCATTCACCCCTCTTTGGGTTCTTAACGGTCCTTAGGTTGCGAGGAACCGGGAGGTGGATCAGCAGCCTTCATGTTTTCGTCCTTTGTTGCTCCATTATTGTTTGATAGATAGGGCGTCGTGCAGCTCCATTAGCTTGTTGGTATTCATGATGATAAGGCATCTGCAGTGACATTTTTGACTCCAGGTCTGTAAATGATGTCGTATTTATAACAAGATAACTCGAGGCCCCATCTTTCGAATTTGTCGTTCTTAATTTTCGATGAATGCTTTTGGTAGTATACGTGGCTGACCGATTGCTGGTCGTTGATTAGAAAGAAGTGTCGTGATATCAACAGATGTCGCCATTTTCTTAGGCTCCCAACACATGCTTCTTTTTCTAGCGACGCATGCATTCGCTCGCAATCTGATAATCTTCTGGAGAAAAATGCGATTGGGCGGCCTCGTTGTGAAAGTGTAGCGGCGATCGCAAAGTTAGAGGCGTCCGTCTCAACTGTCAAGATTTTCTTGTCATCGATAGCAATTAGAGCCGCTTTTTGTATGTCTGCCTTTAAGTGTTCAAAACTAGATCGGGCTTCACCATTTAGCGGGAAACTCTAGCAGTTCACAAGTGGCTGTATCTTAGTAGAGAAGTTTTTGACCGATTTTGCGTAGTGTGCGAATAGTCCCAGCGCTCGTTTTAATTCAGCAGAATTAGTAGGCAACGCTAATTTTGAGAGCGGCTCGAGGCGATCCTTGTTCGGTTCGATGACATTGTTTGTAATGTTGTAACCCAGAAGGCCGACAGTTGTTTTGTTAGAATCACAGTTGTCCTTATTTAGTGTAAGCTTGTATTTACTTATTGCTTCCTCGAATTTCTCTAGGTTGTCGTCATGTTCCTTTTGACTTTTCCCGCATATTGTTACATCGTCCAGGTTTTTCTTAATTGTTAATATATTCTAGGGTGCGTTGGAAGGCAGCTACGCCGTTTGTTACTCCGAATGGGATTCTAGTAAATTGATAGAGTTTTCCATCTGCGTCGAACGCGGTATAAATTCGTTCTCTTTCTAGTATGGGTACCTGATGGTAAGCAGACTTCAAGTCTATTTGACTGAAAATGTGGAATTTTGCGACCTTGGACACGATATCTTCGACGTTAGGTAATGGGTGAGCATCGAGATACGTGAATTTGTTAATTGTCCTAGAATATTCTATTACTAATCGTTCACGATTATTGCTTTCGCCAACGACAAGTACCTGAGCGCACTATGGGGAGATACTCGCTTCAATGACTCCATCTTCAAGTAGTTTGTTGATTTCTTCTCTGATACAAACCTCTTCATCTTCGGTACGATTTGATAGCAATAGGTATAATGTCAGCGGACAGATTAGCAAATACCGACGCCGGTGGGACTGTTGCTTCCATCACACATATTTGTAGAGGTTCCTTTGATCCTCCAAATCGCAATTCAAGTTTCGAGTGGTTTTTGAGCAGGTCGTGGCCGACTATGACATCAGCATACCAAGTTGTTTACTACAAGTAAAGGACGTTGCTTGCAAACGTGTTTGTCAATAGTAATAATAGCGAAGCAAATAGCATCTACAAAGGACGTGTGGCTGAGTGAGGCTAGAGAGATAGTCTGATTGTAGGATTTTAGTTCAACTTTCATTGTTTGGCCGATATCCTAGTCTATGAAGCTTACGGAGCTACACGTGTCAATTAAAGCATCAGCACGGACATCATTAACGACAATTAAGACAGTTGCTGTCTAAAGACTTGACGGTGATGCAGCCGAAAAAATAGAGTTGGTCGGGAAAAAGACGGCATTGCTTGTGGCTTTGCCGGCTGACTGATACACCTTGGAGAAGTGCCCTACTTGCCACAATTTTGACATTCGGCCCGAAATGCGGGGCATGTAAGTCGTCGGTGTACTTTTCCTCCACAAAAAAAACATTTTAATATCGCTGGAGGCGCAGCAGCTACCACTTCAGGACAACTCGATGACGGATTTGGCTGAGTGACTCTCTCTGGCGATACTAGAGCATTCAGGCTTTGATCGTTGTAACTTACCATTGTTTGAGAATCTCAATAGTTTGGGCTTGTTTGATAGCGTCGTCTAATGTCAGACGTTCCCTTATTTTCGTCGAAGTTAGTCCCGCCATGAAAACCCCTCGTATGGCTCGACTTTTATATTAAACGGCTTCAGCAGTTTCATAAATGCAGCTTTGAGCTAAGAGGCGTAGTTCTCGACCGTAGTCAGCGACAGTCTCACCATGTTTTTGTTTTCTCGTAGTGAGTATGTAACGAGCCAATATCTCATTTTGCGGTTTAGAGTATGTGTTCTTTAGAATCTTGATAGCAACTTCATACATTTTACTTTCCTTTATGTGTGCATAAATACTCGTGGATGGGTGATTTACCAGTAACTTTACATTTACTTTATCTTCGATCATCGTACCTGATAGGGCATCTGCTTCGAAGAAATTTTCAAACGTAGAGAACCAATGCTTCCATCTAGTTTCGGCATCGACGCTGCCCGGATCCACTTCGAATTTTTCGGGCCTCAAATATTTGGCTTTTCGCCATTGTCTAAGTTAATTAAATTGATACATGAATGCGGTAACCTCAGAAATTACGCTTTAATTAACTTAGAAGAAAACGTACAATTACATGCAATGTGTGGCAGCTAATATGACACAATAAACTACAAGACAGTTTGATTATATATCAATCAGGCCTTTAGTATAGAAGAAAATCGAGAAAAGCTGGCCAAAATACAGTTTTTTTCCAAAATTCATAACTCGGTTATTTTTTGAGTTATAGCGTAGATTCTCCGGCCAGTATTACTTTTTAATATAAACTTTATATTTGCAAAAAGTAGGCACTATCCGATGCATAGTTTTCGATCTATGAAATTTTTACTGTGCAATTTTCCAGCAGGACTGAATGCTACAGGTATGATCCGATTTCAATTTACAAAAACTATTTCGAAAGTAGAATTTTCATCCTTCAAAACGTTTATCTTGGTTTTGCAATATTCTTATTTGTTGCTGAGATATTCAAATGAGAATATCTTGAAATACACGCTGGCAAAAGTATTACTATATACATGTAGAGATGACAAAGATTAATCGTAACAAAAGAGTGAAACCAGATACAGTAAATCGATTAATCGAAAATTAATCAATTAATTCTTATATTTGTCTACTTAAAAGTGACATTTAGGTGAATTATTGGATCTTTACCCGTGCGTCATTAATATGTGATAACATCACCGACAAATGTCAAATTATTTTGTTCTATTCTTCACTATTAATAGAAAGAGATGCCAGTTAATAATTATGTCGGTTATGTTATCAGTTATCAATGACGCTCGGGTAAAGATCCAATAATTCAACTGTACATAAATATAACCTCAATATTATGTAATACAATGAATATACATGTGCAGTTTTCTAAACATAACTATTTCTATGGTTTCTTTGAAGTATTTTATATAAATTAGACGAATTTTCATTTAAAAATATTAAAATTATGTCACCGCACAAAAGTATAGTTAAGTTTCACTTGACTAATCGTTGAATTGTTATAAAATAATCGATTATTCTTCCATTTCAGTTAATCGTTGCCATCTCTACATGTATAAAGTAATAAATACTGTTGCACCACGCGTATTTCAAGACATTTCCATTTGAATATCACAGCAACAAATATGAATATCGCAAAACCAAGATGAACGTTTTGAAGTATAAAAGTTCTACTGTCGAAATCATTTTTATGAATTCAAATCGGACCACACCTGTCGCATTCAGGCTTGCTGTTACATTGCATAGTAAAAAATTCAAATAGCCACAAATCGAAAACTATGCATCGGACAGTGCCTGCTTTTTGCACATATGAAGTTTATTTTAAAAACTGATACTAGCCGGAGGATCTACACTACATCTTACAAAATAAACGAGATACGGAATTTTTGAAAAAACTACACTCGGTCGGTTTTTCCCGATTTACTCCTAAACTAATAGTCCTATCTAGTTATTCTATCACTCATTGTCTCCGTGTTTTTATTCTCCACAATTTGTAGCCCTCACGATGAACCTGATAGTTGTAATTTTATTAGCAAAAAAATAAAAAAAAAACATTTTTTGCATAAAGTTGGTAATAACAAAGTTATCAATAGTAAAGTCGAGTAAAAAACATCGCACTATATCATATCAAACAATTATTCAAACGAAATTGACTGTCTCGACCCTTACTTCGTGGAATATGCTCATATTAGTGTTTTTAAATGAAACTCAAGGTCTCTAGTTAATTCCACAATATAATACAAGTTATTGAAAATTCTAAAAAATTTGACAATTGTTTCGATAAATCAATATCATCGTCAGAATGACAGAAGTTACATTTCATTTTATGCCTACCTGATGTTTAGTAGTTATTTTTGGCTAGACCAAGAAGTAACCTAACTTGTGATTGGCTTAATATATGTTTATAGAAAAAAGAAGAAGATGTGATATTACAAATATTGAAGCTTAGATATTATTAGCCCTATAGTGATATCCTGGATATCATTTTTCCAATTAAGATCAGTATAACTGTGCAATGATATAGAAAACCAGGAAAACTATATCTGCTGATCTTTACAATTATCACTTAAGAAGACAAATTATTAGTGGAGAATTCCCTAGATTTAACTGTTCATTGACCACTTCATATTGTGGGTTTCTTAAATGTCTTCTAATTTCCAGTTCTTCAAGGAAATCCGGTTCTTCAACAACAATTGTCGGATATATGAAAAGATTGGGCTTTCAATGTGAAAAAAGGGGAAGCTTAAAATTATATGGAATTCAACTGCAAAAATAATGCAAAAAGAAACATTTTAAAGAATACAATATTAAATTTGATCCTTTTGCGGACATAATATTTAAGGAAGCTCGTGATGCTAGAAATAGTAAGAGAAAAGAATTGCAAGTAATTCCTGAAAAAAGAAAACTATGTTCTGTAGCATTAGAAAAAAGTATAACAAAAATTGCAAAATTATGGAATATAAACGAACCTAAACGATTGCAAAAAAGATTCTTTCACATAGCTTCCTACGAATTGGTTTGGAGGGGAGGGGAAGCTGTAAATTGTAAACTTTATTATTTTAATGAATAAAAAGACCAAGATGGAACTCCCCAACAGGTAGAATCGAATACGATGCCATATTTTCAAAAACGGCACAGGGTGGTTCAAAAAATTAACAGACAGCAAATGGTTAACAACAAATGACACGGATGAAAGTATTTGTCCAGTAAAATTATTTAATTTACTTTTTAAAAAAAGAAATGAAAATATTACTACAGATCGTTTATTTTTAACTCCAAATGCTTTTTGGAAAACTAATCATTCAAAAGGTTGCTATAAAAACGTTCCACTGGGAATACAATATCATCTTGGACCAAAAATTCGGCCGCAAAAATTGGACTAGACATAATAAATAATAAAATTACAAATCATTCTTACCGTGCTAGTACAGTTTCCCAGCTAGCCAAAGCAGCCGTAATCGATCAACAACTAATAAGGTGTTAGTTCAAATAATAGTTGTTGTTTCTTTCTTCACAGTTCTGATACTGATGAGTTGTTGCAAAAATTCTGGGAAATAGAAGAAATTTCCCTAAAAAATAAAATTCTTAGTCGTGATGAAGAGTTAGCTGAGAATATCTTCACAAATAGTATACAAATTCTAGAAAATGGTTCCTTTCAGGTCGATTTGCCTTTAAAAAGTTCAAATGAACATTTAAAGTTAGGCAATTCCTATTCCATGGCAAGAAATAGATTTCACAATTTAGAAAGGCGTTTTGAGAAAAATCCTAGTTTATTCAAAGATTATAAATCCTTTATAGACAAATATGTTCTATTAAATCATGCTAGATATGTTCCTTTGAAATTGAAGAATGAGTTCCAAGAAAATAAATATTTCCTTCCTCACAATTGTGTGATTCGAGAAGATAGTAGTTCGACTAAATTGAGAGTAGTGTTTGATGCTAGCATGAAAAGTGTTTCACAGTTCAACCAGAACTATTCGATATTATTTGTCGTTTTCGTATGTTTAAATTTGTGCTTACTTGTGATATACAAAAAATGTATCGAATGATTAGATTGAATCCAAATCAGACATTCCTACAAAATATATTATGGCGAGAAAATCCTACAGATCCTCTAAGATGCTTAGAACTACTAACTGTTACATATGGCACAAATAGTGCTCCATATTTAGCTACTCGTACACTGAATGAGTTAGCTTATAGAAATAAAGAAAAATTGCCCTTAGCTTCTAATACCATTCTTTCTCAGTGTTAGGTAGTGATTCTATATATAATTTGACAAAAACTTATAATCAGCTAGTAAAGATGTTACAGTCAGCAAATTTTTCATTGCATAAATGGGCTTGTAATGATCCACAATTTCTAAAAAAATTTATAAAATATAATTCTCAAGAAAGTGTTGATTTGAAAATGGGAAGTTCTTCAAATAAAGTGGCGTTTCGTGGGATCCAAATTTGGATCAATTTTCAGTAAAACTTCCTAAAAATCTTAGTAAAAGATTTGATCACTAAACGTGTTGTCCTATTCCAAATTGCACAGATGATTGATCCCTTAGGGTTTATATCTCCTCTCCTTGTAGTAGCAAAAATTCTAATGCAAAATATTTGGTTGTCAAAATTGGGTTGGAATGATGAATTAAACTCTGAACTTCTACATCAGCGGACAAATTGCATTCCACATATTCATGAACTTTCTCAGTTATTAATCCCTAGACACATTTTCTTCAAAAATAAAATTGTGAAAATTGAATTTCATGGATTTTCCGATAGTAGCTCAAAGGCATTCGTGCATTCTATGACAATGGTTTGATTTATTGTAATTTTATAGCTTCAAAAAGTAGAGTAACTCCTTTAAAAACTATTATACTGGCACGTGTTGAGTTATGTGCTTCAGTCTTATTAGCGAATTTGATTACAAAAATAATTTCAATTTTTAAAAATAAAATTCCTACATTTACTACGAATTTGTGGACAGATTCTCAAATAGTCTTGTGTTGGCTAAAATCATATCCTTCTAGGTGGACTATTTTTGTGTCAAATAGAGTTTCTGAAATTTAAGATATAACTTCCAGCTGTTAGTGGCGGCACATAGATTCAAAAATTAATCCTGCAGATTTGATTACTAGAGGCATTCCTCCAAAGGACATAATCAAAAGGTCGTTGTGGTGGCATGGGCCACACTTTCTAGAAAATCCACATGTTAATTTAAACGAATTTTCATCTAATGAAATGAAAGACAACATTCCTGAAGAAAGAAATATTAACGTTTCGTTACTTAATATTAAACAGGATACTTTGTTAGATTTTTGGAATGCCTTATTTTCAAAATATTCCTCGATGGTTAAATTAAAAAGAGTTCTTGCCTTTTGTTTAAGATTCTTGAATAATATCAAAATCAACTCTCAGAAGAATTTAGCTCCTTTAACTGTAGATGAATTGAAAAATGCACAAGTTTTTATAATTAAATTTTTGCAAATGCAGTTCTTTTTTAAAAAAATTTCAGAATTAAAGGCTAATAAATTCATTTCCAATAAACATATTTTGCATTTAGCTCTATTGACAGTTCTGGTCTTTTTAGAGTAGGAGGTCGTTTAGGTAATTCTGATCTCCCTTATGATCAGAAATTTCCAATTTTACTACCTTCAAATAATTTGATTACAACACTCATGTTAAGATACGATCATTTGAAATTTGGGAATGCTGGTGCGCGAACCACATTGTCAAATTTTCGTTTAAAATATTTGCCTTTAAATGGTCTTGTACAAATCAAAAGAATTATCAGAAAATATAGTTTGTGCTAGATTCAATTCAAAATCCGGTGAACAAATGATGTCAAATTTACCTTCAGATAGATTGAAACCGTGCAGACCTTTTTCTAAAGTTGGAGTTGATTTTGTTGGTCCATTTCTTATTAAATCGTCACATCTCCGTAAGGCTCCTTTAATAAAATGTTATGCTGCTGTGTTTGTTTGTATGATTTCCAATGCTGTTCATCTAGAACTGGTTTTTAGTTTATCGTCAGATGCTTTTATACTTACATTGAAAATATGTATCTCAAGAAGAGGTAATCCTTCGATCATATTCAGTAATAATGGAAAAAATTTCTTGGGGCAAAAAATCAACTATAGTCTGTTTCTTATTGTCTGACAGCACGCGAAAAGGTCACAGATGCTAGTCAGGTAGTAAACCATAAGCGTCCCAGTTCATCTAAGGAATTTATTTACTATTTAATTTTATAATTTTATACCCGATCTGATATATAAAGGTAATATAAATGTAAATTCGGTTAGTTGAAACAACTAACTGACCTTCATACAATTGTAGAGTACATACAGTTAAAACAATAAATTATTTTTGAAATAATCTTGCAACGCAACTATTCTGATTGAATATTTCATTAATTATCTTGAGAATTTGGAGCAGGTCAAATCTTGGGAGACATATTAACAAACCATTTATCAATTCATTCTCCAGATAATTACTTTCTGATTTTCGAAATGTTGATAATAACATTTCCAAGAAACATTACAATAGGGTCCTACTAGGGATTGTCCCAATGACTACTTAGAAAGTTTGCAGGTATATACGGTGAAACTTGGTCTCGCCCAAATTTGTATAATTTGTTTTGCTTAGAGTCGCTTATGTTCCATAAGTGTTAACTGTGTTGTGAAAAATGTCTTCAAGTTTTACCCTAGTAAAGTGTAAGAGCGTGATTAGCTTACATACGAAGACTGTAGTGTTAAATGTGCATGATGCTGTTGTACATCAAATGCCAGCGCCTACTTTTAGAAATATAGTTTCGACATGTTCGAATATGACAGAAGTTAGTGAATCTACTATTTACAGGCTTCTAAGAGAGAGGAAAAATGGAAATTTATCTCCACCTAAAAAGTCAACTGGAAGAAAACCATTTTACCTTGATGAACATATGAAAAATACAATAAGACGAAAAGTACATTTAAAAAAGAGATCCCAACCTTTGACAGAATTCTAGGAATGGTGAAGGAGGACGAGAATTTGCCTGACATGGCGAAAAACTTTGTGGAAAATTTTACACAAATTAAATTTTACTTGGGAGAAGCAAAGTCGCAAATCAGTGCTAATCGACAACGAAGAAATAATATGTTGGAGACGCCAGTATTTACGAGATATCCGAAAATACAGACAGGGCGGAAGACAAATCTATTATCTAGATGAGACATGGCTTAATGAAGAACATTCAGTGGAAAAAAATATGGCAGGACTAAAGTATTCAAACCAGTTGTCTAGCTTTCATAGCAGGTTTATCTACTGGACTGAAAACTACTATCGGTAAAGGTCGCCGACTAATAATAATGCATATTGGATGCAATCAAGGGTTCGTTGAAGGTGGTTTACTGGAGTTTCCGTCAACATCAACCAAAGAATATCATGAAGAAATGACTGCAGATGTATTTTACACAAATGTTTGAATTAATTCCAAATAATGCTGTAATCGTTATGGACAATGCCACTTATCATTCGTGATTAACAGAAAATCTTCCATCTACCTCTTGGAGAAAAGCTGATATTAGAAACTGGTTAATCGTAAAAGATATACCATTTGAAAATGATATGTGGAAAAAAGAACTTTTGAAGGTTGCTTCAGATCACAAGCTACAATTTAAAAAGTTTGTTATTGATGAAATAGCCAAGAATCGTGGGATAACAGTGCTTCGTTTGCCGCCATACCATTGTGAATTAAATGCGATAGAGTTAATATGGGCTCAAATGAAAGGTTATGTAGCTAGACATAATAAAACATTTAAAATGAAATATGTTCGTGAACTCATGAAGTACTCATTGACAACAATAACTGAAGAGAACTTGAGATATGCTGCGAATCATGTAATTAAAGAGGAAGAGAAAATGTGGGTTTTGGATAACCTCATAGAATAAACTATAGAACCGATAGTGATCTCTCTCGACGAGTCTTCGGATGATTCTTGTATGGACAGCGAAGAGGATGATACTATAGATTGAATTTTATATTTCCTATAAATGGTATGTTTACTTTACTTAATATACAATAATTCATTGTCAATAAATTTGAATTATGGGAATTAAACTATATTTTCTTCAATTAATTTAATTTATTAAAAATGAAAATGTAACTTGTTAATAGCCCTAAATGAATGAATTTTATTTCAACTGTAATGTTGACCGAATCTAATTAAATGAGCAAAATGAACTAATATCGTAATCTCCGCCACTGCCGCACTGTTTATCCTTTTGCTGAAATTGTTCAGTTTTATTACCATATTGTATTTTGAGCTGAAACAGGGATGTACAGATAACCAATACAAACACCTACTTGTTTTGCATTAGAATTTTAATATTTGCTTGTAAAATTCTTAGGATCAGTCTGTGAGAGATAATTTTCTATTTGAATATTTAATGAGGCTACTGTGCTGTCAGACATTAAGAAATAGACTAAAAGAATTATAGGACTTTTTCAAGGTTAAAGGTAATAACAATAACATTGTAGAATTTTAAGCTAGTAAAGAGATTGTATGGAAATTTATTCCACACATGAGTCCTCATTTGGGCGGTATTTGGGAGGCTGCAGTAAAGAGTACAAAGCATCATTTATACAAAATAGCTGGAAACGGCTATTTCACATTTGAAGAGTTCAGCACTATTTTAGCACAAATAGAAGCAATCATGAATTCGAGACCTCGCCAACCTCTTTCAAATAATGCAATTCCTGGACATTTCTTGATTAGTGTGACATCCTTTCCTGAACCTGATTTGTCAGAGAGTTCTGAAAATCGCTTAACTCGTTTTGAAAGATGTACTCGTGTTCAACAGAATTTTTGGAAACGTTGGACAAAGGAGTATTTAAACCAATTGTAAAATAGACCAAAATGGCTCATCATTCATCCAAATTCAAGAGAAAATGATATTATATTGCTCAAGGTAGAAAATTCGCGTCCGTTAGAATCACCCCTTGCTAGAGTTGTTGAAATTATTCCTAGTAAAGATGTAAGTAGATAAAATACGTTTAGTTAAAATTAAAACTAAAACTGGAACTTATATTAGAAACATTACAAAACTATCTCCTTTACCAAAAGAAGATTGATTAGAAAACTAATTTCTGCGTTTTTAAATAGTACGTTCTTGTTAGTTGAATTTTTTTATTTTTCCTTTATCGAAGCTAAGAAGCTTCAATGTTGGGGCGGGTATGTTTGAAATTAGTTCAAACATTCTCTAATATTTTTGACAATTATTCCGTTCAATTTTATTTTTATCTATCAAGCAGTAAAGAAAAAAGTGAAGTTTGTTTATCTGAGTCTGTTGAAAGAGATGTCATTGTCCATTGTGTATTATGTGCGCCAATTAAAAAAATTACTATTCCAATTATTGTAATAATTTGTTATTTGTGGATTAAAATCCACTAGTCCTTCGAAAAAGATTTTAGAATACAGTTGTCTTTAGAAATTATATTGGATTTTATTTTACGACCTATGGAAATTAGTTCTGAGGTATAAATAAGCAAATATACCTCTATGACTGTTGAAAATCAGTAATAATTGTGTTTTCAATAACTGTTGTTTCAATTAATTTGTTCTGTTAATTAATAATTAATTGTTCAGTGAAAATAATGTTTTTTATTCTTGTTTACTATCGTTAATTTATCTTATCAAAAAACACGCGAACTTTTTTTTATTGGATAAATTTGCCTTTTTTCTCAACATTTTTCCATCAGTAATTTTACTCTAAAAACTGACATTTGATAAAATCATGTCAGTTTTTTCGTAAAATTACTGATTGGCAAAATGTTTTGATACAAAGAGAAATGTATCCGATGAAAAAAGCTCTTGTGTTTTTAACCTGGAATAAAATTTCTAATGATTCTGCAACGGTATTCTGTCGTTCATGCAACAAAAAAATTTCATGTTTTTCGCAGACAAGAAAAGTGTATCCATCTGTTTTTGGATCAAGAATATTGCTTTTGTTCCTTAGTTATCCCTAAAAAGAATTTCACCCTTTTCTATAGTAGCATATGTGTCGAAGCAGATGTTAATCAAGTAAATGATTAGTCAATGCCGGTCTTAATAAAATCTGTTGTTGTTCTGAATAATATTGGACTCTGTTGAAAATTGTCCTTTAATAATTTGATTGAATCTTAAATTCATATGTAGGATACACATTCGAAGCGTTTCTCTATTACATATCAGTTCTGAAGAAGTAGCAAGAAACGATCGTACAAAGAGTAAAATTTAAAAAATAGATAGCGTCTTCTAATAGAATCGTTGTTCGAGTGTAGACGTGTTTCGTTTGTGGTCCTATAAATATAAAGTTTTGACAATAGATCAAGGAAAATAAGCAGCACTAGTAAGTTTGTCATACAAACATTATTTTTATTACATCTAATCCTGAAATAGTTATTGAAATCAAAAGTAACTTTGATAAGTTGAATCCCGTTAAATAGTATTTTGGTAGTCCAGGGGCTACCGATTAAATTGAAGATAATTAAATAACACAAAATGGCTCTAGGGGAGAAGATTCAACAGATACTAATGAAATTATCTAATTTTAAAGCAGAAGTCCTCACGGAACTTGCTAAAATGCGGAATTGAAAAATTCAATTGGAGCAGTGGGAGCATGCATTGCATTAACAACAGAAGACTTAAAAAGAAGAATAAAAACACTTGAAACAGAGAAGCAAGAATTAAGCGACAAGCTTGAAATCCTTCAAAGCAATGGTTCTCAACGGGGGCGATACCGCCCCTCTGTGGGCGCTGCAGCCTTTTAGGGGGGCGGTAGCGGATTCAGAAGCAAATAATAAGCAGTCAAGAGGAATGGTGGAATGAAAATGATTTAATTATGGTTAATAAGCAGTTTTAAATTAGCATTAATAATAATACTAATATTTATAATTTCTTTTAGTTCAGAATAGAAGTATATGACCTCGCACGTTGATAAGCGAACGCGCGATGTTCATACAAAATAACATGTTTCGACATCTCCGCACACAGACAAGTTGAATCATGCACGAAATGAAACGTATAAAAGCAACAGCTCTACGAATTATTCGTTAGTTAGTTGTATGTGCTTGGCCGCGATATATAGTCGTGAATCATAAGCTCTGCCGTAGTAAATAATCGTAAGTGGTCTGTCATTTTATAAACATTACTATCTATAAATCTATTGAGAATTTAATTTTTGTATGAAAATTGCTGAATCTACTTCTAAATTAAAAATGAAATGCTGGCAATACAGTATTGAATATTTAAAATATGGATTTGCGGAATCTTCTACAAACAAATCATTACCTATGTGTTTAATTTGCCGAAAAGTTTTTTCAAATGAAGCTATGAAACCTTCTAGGCTACAAGAGCATTTACATAAAATGCATCCTGATAAAAAGACATATTCTATTTTCAAGAACTCGAAAAACAGTATTCAAAACAGCCAACTATATCAAACCTTTTTGCATCGTCTTCTAAACGAGACGATGATGGGCTACGAGCCTCATATAACGTTTCATTGTTAATCGCAAAGTCAGGAAAACCACACACCATTGGCGAGGAATTAATTTTGCGGGCAGTCGAAGAGATATTAAAAACTATTCTCCATCATAAGACACCATTTGATGTCATTAAAAAAATTCGTATCAGTAATAATTCAGTGCAAAGAAGAATAGATGAAATGGCAAATGACGTTGAAATATCATTATGCGATTACCTAAAGACTTGCAAATTTTCCATTCAACTTGATGAATCAACTCTACCAAGTAACGAAGGTCTACTCTTATCATACGTACGATTCATAAAAGAAGAAAAAATTCATGAAGAGTCATTATTTGCTAAGAATTTGGAATCTGATACAAAGGGACATTCTATATTTAATATCATGCAAGAATTTTTTCAGGAGGAAGAAATTCCTATTATCAATATTTTGTCTGCTGCTACTGATAGTGCTCCAGTAATGACCGGGCGTCGTAAGGGTTTTATAGCACATTTGAGAAAAGCAGTGCCAACTGTACTCGCTGTACATTGTATTATTCACCGTCAGCATTTGGTTGCGAAAAAATTAAATGAACGTTATTAAAGCAATCAATATCATTAGAAGCAATTCATTGAATGACCGTTTGTTTCATAAGCTTTGCAATGAAAATGATGAAGACTACAATCGCTTACTGCTGCACACATAAGTACGTTGGCTCTCTAAAGGTTTTTGTCTGAATCGTTATTTCAATCTATTTGACTCAGTGTTGGAATTTCTTGAAGAAAACGAACAATTGCGCGAAAACCTGATTACGTCAAAAAATGACATCGCTTATTTGACGGACCTGTTTAAAGTATTTAATCAAGTTAATCTACAATTGCAAGGTGATGATTTAAATTTAATTAAAACTAAAAACGTCATAGTTGCTTTTGCAGGAAAACTTCTTATATTCAAAATAAATCTTGGTAGAGGTGAGTACAACCATTTTCCCACATTATCAACAGTGTCTGCAAAACCGGAAGATTTACTTACTTACTGCGACCACTTGGAAGTTCTTCACGTTGATTTTACAGAGCGTTTCCAAGATATTTTGAACATGGAAATACCAAGTTGGGTTATAGATCCTTTCGCAAACACAGATACTGAAGGCTCATCAAATTTGGAAGAGGAGCTATTAGAACGCACAACTAACGAAGAACTGTAAGTAAAATTCAAACGTGGATATCAAGAGTTCTGGCTTCAAAAACCAATACCAGTTCTCTATCCTGGATTGTGGACAATCGTACAGAAGTTGTTAATTGCATTTCCTTCGTCCTATATGGCTGAGCGTGCAGAGAAGAATTACATACTACACATCACTGAACGTGGTGATCTGCGATTGATGTTAACGAAATTGGAACCCGATATTAACAAACTGGTAACACTCCACCAGCCTCAACCGTCTCATTGATTTTTTCTTTATTATTAATTTTGTATTTCTTATTTCTATTGTGATTGTATTTCTTATTGATTCTGTGTTTATATTTAAAAGTTTAATAAACAATTTTATTGTACATTTGGTAGTCGTTTAATAAATTTCTACTTCATCATTCCTCTAAAATAAAATTTAGACATCAACTGAAATTAAAGCTAAATACAGATCAATTGGGACGGTACAGATAATATTTAAATAAAATTAACTACTTTGGACTAACCAGCGACTGGGTTGGGGGTCGGTGAAATTTTGGTTCTCTTCTATAGGGGGCGGTGGTCCAGAAAAGGTTGGGAACCACTGCTTTAAAGAAACAACAAAAGAAATAATTTAATAATATTTGGATTGACCAAAGCTAATTTGGAGATAAGCGTCAAATTTTTTGCGACGAAATTGAACATCTATTAAATATTGAAATATTAGAAAAAGATATATCTAATTTATACACACTAGGGCGCTCAGATACCGCTCCCTTAAAAATAGAATTTATTTCCGAATTAATGAAAAATTATATATCGAGGAACTGTGATTTTCAAATATTAGAATATCACAGGACCTTAATATATTACAGCGCGAAAAAATAAAAATTCTAAGAGCTAAATTATTCGAAGCACGAAAAAATCAGAGCGAAACGAGTTAAATAAAAGGAAACAAATTATTCGTAGGAGATCAAGTATACAATATAGAAGACCTTCGATATATTCAAGAAGAAAAATATCAGTTTAATAGCGCCCCAGCTACTCCTACACAGATACATAGTTAAGAACAAACAAAAAATCATTGCCAGGAAAATTCAGAAAAATCTAACGCGCCCTCTACCAGTGACACTTCAAAAAATAAAAGAGCAAATAAAGGAACCAAACCATTCTCAACTAAGTTTATCACCTCGAAAAAATTTAAGATAAAATTAAGACCAGATCTGGGTCCAGTTTACAAAACTTTAATTGTTTCATTCCATATTATACTGTTCGCATTTTAAAGCTTGGCTCCACAACTAATTCAAAAAATATACTTGTTTTAATGTTTAGTCTTCTTTTAATAACAAGTTGTTTTAGTTCTTTTTGTGTGTTTGTTTTATTGTAAAAATGAATGCTTATATTCGGGAGTATGATAACCAACCGGTAAACTCAAATAAAATATATATTGCGGATATGTTCAAAAATCAAATAAATCAAAACTATTTCAAATTATTTCATACAAATATCCGTAGTCTTGCGAAAAATATTGATGATCTCACCGTATTATTGGATAATTAGTCTGTCGAATTCGACATAATGATACTGATCGAAACAAGGAAGTTATATGATCACACAATATTTAAAATACAAGGATATGACAACATTTACAACCAAGGCAGTTTAAATAAAAATGATGGTATACTGGTTTATGTGAAAAGTACCCTTAACTATACCACCAAAATAAAATGGCTAGGTGAAATTAAAGTTGTAACGGTGACAGTCATTGAAGAAAATAAAAAAATTGAAATTAACGCGATTCACCGTTTACCTAATAGTGACCCAAAATTATTTAATTAAAATTTAATCACATTTTTCAACGATCGCAAAAGAAATCTCACTCGGGTAATAACTGGACATATAAATATAAATCTGTTAAATTATAATAATGAAGTCGTAGATGAATATAAGAATATAATGAGTACCTTCAGATACATTTCATATATAAATAAATATACAAGACTACCCTCCCAGACATGTTTAGATCATTTTTTTATAAATGATCTCCATTCATCAAATTGTAAATCATACATATTCAAATACAACATAACAGACCATTGTCCAATACATATTACATCGACTATGAAACACTTAGAAACAACTTAGCTTCAGAAAAATTGGAAACGTTATAGAAAGAAAAAAATATAGATACGGCAGCAAATAATTTTATAAATATATTATGAAGTTACATCAAGAAGTGTACTAACAAAGTTAAAATAAAAAGTAAAAAAAAATTTAAACAAAAATGGATGACACAGTCACTCGCCAATCAAATATTGGAAAAAAATAAGTTATACAAGTTGTCTCTAAAGCATCCTAAAGATACAGAATTGAAAAAACAATACAATAATGGTAAAAATAGTTTTGAAAAATTAATAAAAAACGCGAAAAAGAATATTATCCGAATAACATTAATGAAAATAAAAATTCGTCAACATCTATGAGGAAATGCATTACTACTATGTATGGTAAAGAAAAATGTAAGAAACCAATAGATTTAATTAAGTTGGATGAAAGAAACATTAATAATAAGTGCGTTTAATACTTTTTATAGTGAAATAGGAGAAAAACTTGCAAATAATATCCAAATAGTCCCAAACTTTACAGAAAACCTTGAACATGTTGAAAATTCCATATATCTTACTCCCACTACTGAAGATGAAATTTTAAATACAATAAAACAATTAAAACCTAAAAAATCACCGGGCGAAGACAATATACATTCTGAAAGATTGCAAAAATTGATGTTAACATAGCTCCATTAAACTATATCATAAACCATTGTTTCAATACTGGGCATTTTCCAAACATTTTTAAAAATGCCATAATAAAACCGCTATATAAAAGTGGAGAAAGGAGTGAAATGGGAAACTATAGACCTGTATCGTTGATATCGAATGTAAGCAAAATCATGGAGAAAATTTGTTCCTTTTCAAAGAGATACAATATCCTTTCAGACTATCAATATGGGTTTAGTGAGGGTAAATTTTCTGCAGATGCTATCTACAATCTATTATTTACCAATCGATAGATCAAAATGTCCCCGTGGTGAGTGTCTTCTTAGACTTGTCCAAAGCTTTTGATACGGTATGTCACAAAATTCTTATGGAAAAATTATACAGATATGGAATACGAGGCAATGTGTATAACTTAATAAAAAGTTACCTATCCGATAGAGTTAGGTTAGGTCACCATAGATGAAACATTTAGTACGCGACAAAAAGTGACATGCGGTGTCCCCCAGGGTACTGTTTTGGGACCAGTTCTGTTTCTTCTATACGTTAACAGTATATTTTCCTTGAATCTTCAGGGTACAATAACCAGTTTTTCAGACGATACTGTAATTACATATACATCTGCTTCATGGGTGGATCTGAAATATAAAATAGAAAATGATTTTCAAAATTTCGAAAAATGGTTACAATATAATAAATTGCCAATAAATTATAAAAAAACAAAATACCTACCGTTTTGTTCATACAAAACCGGACTATCACAATTAGGTCCAATAAATGTAGGGAATGATATTGCTATATGCGAGGGACACAAAGTGAAGTATCTGGGCATTCTAATAGATAGACACTTAAGATGGGACCTACACTGTGAAGAAGTTGTAAATAAAATTAGAGGTCACATACCGAAAATTAGAATTTTGTGATATTTTCTAAATATTAATAGTTTAAAATTAGTATATTTTGCCTTGGTGGAATCGATTTTGTCCTACGGTATATTGAGATGGGGAGGGATGTATGACCAGTATCTGAACGGAGTACATGTAGTTCAAAAATGGTTATTACGAATTATATACAGTGAAAATATTCTCTTCTCAACAGATAAATTGTATAATGAGTTACAAGTCACAGATATTCGACAGCTCTAGTTTCAAAAAATTCTATTATTTCCATATAAAGAAAGAGATGTACTTACTTCATATAGCCACTCTTACAATACCAGACACCACGATATTGTTATTCGGCCTAGGCGTGTGAAGACTATAAATGCATATTACTTAGCACCGAGACTTTATGCAATGGTACCCAAGCATTTAAAAACAATAACCAAATATAGTAAATATAAAAAGCAAATTAAGAAATGGATTGTGGAAACGGAGAGATCAAGATTTTCTGATCTAATGAATTGTAAATAAATACAATAATTCAACGAACCTGACACTATAAAATTTTACTTTATACTGCCATTGCCGCATGTCGAAAAATACCGAATATGTCGCACACACAAATTCTAATATTAAGACAATATCGAACAATACGAAATGTAAATATATTTAAATGGTAATTTGCATCACAAAACAAGCAGCTTCATACACTTCTGTGTTTATTATATTTATTCATATATGTATTGTATATTTCAGTTGTTAAAAATTTTTACTTGAATAAATATCATTATTATTATATAATCAGGGTTACATATTTTTCAACCCTCAAGTAATGTAAGCAATCCCATCGCTGCATTAGTGTTTTCTGCCATTCAAACGAAGTAGTTAGCGAAGACACCCTTATTCCAATAACTAACGCACACAATCGGGGATGATGTATTTCCCATACGAGTTTAAAGTAATTACTGTGCTGAAAACTAGTGTGCCTATTAGACGAAATACTAATTGAGTATATATTCAAGATTTCTGACTACTTTCACTCCGCTATATTCATGACAAATGACAAACTTCACCTGATCCTTATGGAATAAAATAAAAAAATTCTATGTTATATATATATATATATATATATATATATATATATATATATATAATATGGAAACCAAAATTCACTCTAGATAAAACAAATTCCTGAAAATCCTTTAGGTATATAACTGGTTCTTCTGAAATTTCACATAATCTTAGAAACCGCTGATAATTTTGATCGTAAAGTTTGTTTTCAAGAGGTTTTTCACGATTGAACCCTCAAAAATCACCAAATGTTTCGAAACCCTTTTGGGAATGTTTGCCACTACCTCAATTGGAGTTAAAGTAAATATTTTACAAGAACTTATTATCGGTTTAAGGAACAAAATTGTGCAAAAGTCCTTGATAATATAATCAGCCAATTAATTTAGTTGTACCTGAATAAAAACGTTAATGTTTTTAAATGAAACTCAAGGTCTCTAGTTAATTCCACAATATAATACAAGTTATTGAAAATTCTAAAAAATTGACAGTTGTTTCGATAAATCAATATCATCGTCAGAATGACAGAACTTATGACGATGATATTGATTTATCGAAACAATTGTCAATTTTTTAGAATTTTCAATAACTTGTATTATATTGTGGAATTAACTAGAGACCTTGAGTTTCATTTAAAAACACTAATATGAGCATATTTCACGAAGTAAGGGTCGAGACAGTCAATTTCATTAAAAAATGTTAATGTCCATTCCGAAGAAATACATTTCAAAATGTTATGGAATTTTTGAATAAACTACACTCGGTCGGTTTTTCCCGATTTTCTCTTAAACTAATGTTCGATCTCTCATTTTCTCCGTGTGTTTATTCTCTACAATTTCTTGGCATCACGATGAACCTAGTAGTTGTAATTTTATTAGCAAAAAACCAAAAAAAAAACGATTTTATGCATAAAATATTTAATAACAAAGTTATGAATAATAAAGTCGAGTTAAAAACATCGCACTATATCACACGAAACAATTCTCCAAACAATGGTTTTCATTTTACACAAAATGCTCACTCCAAATTACTGTAGCTTGGCCTAATTGAGTAAAACCATCTAAGAAATCAGTTTTGTATACTCAAAATATGCGTCTGGTAGTTTGAGGTATTGGTACAGTGGCACTGAACAGTATTCTCATGAATAGTTATAATAATTGATTGTTTGACAGAATAATTCTTCAGTTCTTAAAGTCAGCGGGCGAGGGCAACAATAATATCATAAATGTACTACTCAAGCCAACCGAAAATCCTGTCATGGGCCTTATTGGTAATATATGGGGCTTCATATTTAGAAAGTATGTCAAATAAACTTTAGGAAGGCAAATCATAATATTCTCTATATCATTATTTTCACTTGCTAGAAGGTTGTCGTACTCTAACATTTAGTTCGGCAGCTACTTCAATTAGGGTTTTTCAATTTTCCACGATCCCTGATCATCTTCGAATCAGTATCAGTATCAGTTTATAACCAACTCCGACTTCGGTATTGCTGAGAAATTCAATCATGTAAATGACAAAAGATAAAAAATCCACTACTATCTTCACTATACATCAAATCTTCGAAAAATATCAGCATCCTATAACTTACCAATACTAACAAGAACTTGGATGTGACAGAGATGACATGGCCTTGTTGTCTTCACAAATAGATAAAATATTGATATTTGGATTGAAATTGATATTTGATTGTTTGTAACTTATTATTTCGAATATTAATTTATTTTCATGTTTGTGGTGTTTGTAGTAATTATTGTGAGATATTCCAATTTACTTATTTACTGTTTGCTTTGCCCATGAAAGTGTTTTACCTCACAACTTTACTTCATCGTGGGAAGATCTTTAGCTTTTAAAGAATACAACAAAAGTGTATATGAAATCTGAAATATAACAACGACATCAATTGCATGAACCCCTACTTGCGAAGTTATGCATACTTCCGTCAAATAAATTAATTGAATAGGAACTCAAATTAATTGTATTTATGGAAATTGCTTGTTGAATGCATTCTCCTCTCAAATTATTCTCCATCAGTTTTGTTTGGTGAATTCTTTTGCATATATTAATAAGATAGGACTGTATGATACTCTGTTATGAGACTGTACTAAGAATATCGGTGATTGATTTGAGTTATACACAAAAACTTAATTTTCAGCCGCTATAAATACGTAGAATCTTAAAATAGATTATTTTATACAGTATTACTAAATAGAGTATTATTTCACTTATGATCATCATATTCACTAAGCTTGGATGTAAAATTAGTAAACACAGCCTTAATTGAATTTCTTAGAGAGGTTAAGGGAGACATATAAATAAATTAGTGATTATTCTACTTAAAATTCCTAAGAATATCCTTTTGTGTGGTAAGTAACTACTATCCCGTCAAAACACACTTTACACACCAACACATTCTTGCATATATATAATACCTTCCTAAACAAAAATTTAATATGTAATTGAAGTGTGCTTCAATTACATATTAAATTTAACCAAAATGTATAAATTGAAATTTATGTAATTGGCATAAAAGAAACAATAAGTGCCTAAGGTAATAGAAAATATGTTTAGCTTCTACAATCAATATACAAACCATTGATAATAAATTTTAGGTGTGTGGTGTTATTGACTTTGCCTAATTTTTTCTCTGAAAGAGGTCGCCAATTACTAGTTGCTTTTGCTTTAATTTTGGTTGTTTCTGGTCCTGTTAAAAATACTTTGAATAATCTTGGGATTTTGAGTGAGTCCCTTGCATGTGGACAAGTAAGTATACACAATAAATTCTCTTATAAAGTCTGAAATATTAAAACTATTAATATTTTAATTAGTGCTGTGTCAATCGTATTAAAAAACCGACTACGGAAATATCAGTTTCTTCGCAAAACCATTTGAAGATCATCTAATATTATTGTTATGCTTTTGATTGATAATTTTAGTCATTCAACTTTCACACCCGTTGATCAACGGTTCCAAGGTATTTTTGCACGCGTTCTGCTCTCAATGAGAATAAACTTTGAACAAATGACTGAAAGCTATATAAAAACACAGAAAATAGTGCTTCTATCCTTATTATTGACCTGATTTTATATATTTGGCAGCCCAATATAATACAAAATATTAAGGTAGATGAGCCAATTATTGCCATGGTCTTAATATTGCCATCGCCCATGGAATGGTTAATTCAGCTATTCTTAATAAGATGACTTTCCTAGTCTGTCTTAGATACAGTGACTATATACGAGACAGTGGCGGCAATAGGGTAACCCGTTTTTGATTGGCTGGCAGTTTGGCAGCCATATTGAGGCCAAAATCTCTTTGTTTACGTTTGGTGTATACGAAGTTTCTTATAATGCTGGTTATACTTGTGATTAGAATTATTGGTTTTGTGCTTTTTTGGTGAATATTCAGTGAAAAAGAGGTGTTTTGCCTTTACACAATTGAAAGACTTGTATTTGGACTTATAAATAATCTTATTTCGAATCGGAAAATTCGTGATATTTGGTAAGCTAGCTTGCTTAGCCCTAGAAATTGTATACTATTCATCAAGTTTTGATTTTTCTAGATAATAACATTTGAAATGCCGGGCTGTGCTGCAATAAATTGCAGCAATTCTGCTAAAAAAGGGTTTCTCATGAAACGTTTTCCTAGAGATCCATCTAGAAGAAAAGAATGGCTTATTAAAACTAGAAGAGATCATTGGACTCCAACAGACTATTCGTGTTTATGTGAGGTAGGTAGAAGCCTTTGTTTTACGACTTATAATTGTTATATCTAATTTAAAATTATTGTTTGTCGTTATTGAGATAAAATTGAATGTAAGATTTTGTTTAAGATTCATTTTGCTCCTGAAATGTGGGAGCGACCTCGTGTAGATGGCAAGAAAATTTTAAAGTCAAATGCTGTTCCTACAATATTTTCCTTTGTGGAACCAAAACCTAAAAGGAAATCCCCAGTTCCAAGGAAATTTATTTCTCCAAAAAAACCTAAACATTTGTCGGGTAAGTAGATATCTCTTAGTAATTACAACAAATCCCCACATAATAATGAAAAACTCTTAGTTTTTGTCCTATTAAATGTGTTTTGTTGCAATTATAGTTTAATCATTAGTTCTAGGTGAAAATATAGCTCTAGATGAGACTGTGCCAGAGGAATCACCGGAACCATCTACTTCAAATTTAGCTTTGGATGTAGAATCAGGTCAACAATTGTCGATATCTAAAAGCAGTTTGAGTGAAGACAGTCTATCCACAGCTCCCTCACCGTTAATATCAGAAATTGATCCAATTAGTGAAATAGCTCAGTTACAGCTTGAATTAAACAGGTACAAGAAGTTGTACGGAAGAGAAAAACGTAGAGCTTATCGATACAAAAAATCTGTAAGAGCCACACGAAAGAAGCTAATAAAAAAAAGAGAAAAAACTCCCAATTCTTCGGACTGTGAACTACTAAAGCAAATATTCAACGAAGATCAAATAGAAGCTTTAAAAAAGAGAAAAAGTGGAAAAACAACAAAACTAATGAAGTGGATCAACAACACCGTTACAAGTTCTTTAAAATTAAAATTTAGTTGTGGTAGTAGTGGATATACTGAACTAATAAAACAAGGATATCCTCTCCCATCGACCAGAACTTTACAGAGAAAACTCCAGAACTTGAAGTTCGATTCAGGTATTCTGAATGAGGTATTTTCATTTTTAGAATTGAAAGTGGAGCAATTTTCAACTCATGAAAAGGATTGTGTCTTGGTTTTGGATGAAATGGCTATCACTCCAGAAAAAATATATGATACCTCCTTGAATAAATATTTTGGAGATGTTACTCTCCCTGAACATTCAGGCTTGGCGACACACATCTTAGTGTTTATGCTGGGAGGTATTACAGGACATTGGAAACAGGTTGTGGCCTATTACTTCACCAGTAACTCTGTCAACGGAGCTGTCATGAAGAATATAATAATAGATATATTTAAAAAAGCCGAACAGCTTAATTTGAATATTTTAAGTATTACATCAGATATAGGTCCCTGTAATCAAGCTTTGTGGAAAGCTTGGGATATTAAAGCTGGAAAGTACAGTCCTATAAAATGCAAGATTCTGCACCCATTAAATAATGATGAAAATATATATGTCTTTGCAGATATTCCTCACCTATTTAAAAATATTAAATCTATGTTAGTGACAAATAAAATCATCCAGTTACCAAATAATATTGTTCTAAAGTATGGACTACCCTCTAACATGGTCATGTCCAGTCATATCTCAGACATATTAAATCATCAGAAAGATAATTTTTTTAAACTTGCACCGAAACTCTCAGAAGAAGATCTCCTTCCGACACATTTTTCTCAAGTGAAAGTGTCAACTTCAACTAATGTTGTTAGTCACTCAGTTAGTAGCGCCCTCAAATTTTTGGCTGAAGAACTTGATAAACCAGAATATTTAACAACGGCATGGTTTATTGACCAAGTAGAAAAATGGTTTTATTTAATGACTTCGAGACATCCTTCTTGTGCTCTAAGCAAATTTAATATTGACATTTATAAAGAAACAATATCATTTTTGGAAGGATTTAGTTTATTTTCAGATATGTTGGTTGGCTATAAAAAAATTTGGAAACCTTCACAAACGGGTGTTCTAATCTTAACACAATTAATGTTAGAACTACAGTCAGAATTATTAAAAAAGAATTATGAATTTATTTTAACTAGCCGATTTTCTCAAGACTGCCTTGAAAATTTATTTAGCGTGTTGCGAAAAAAACAAATAGTACCGAATGCGGTACAAGTTAAAAATAACTTGAAATTAATATCTGTATCACAGTATTTAAAAAGTGGAAGTACCAGTAGTTACGAAGAAGATGAACGGGAGTTTCTTGGGGGATTCTTGGATTCTCTTAAGGACTTAAATACAGTGTATGATGAAGTAAAGCTTCCAAGTGAATTAAAGACTCCCTCATACAATTTAAATTTCAGCGAACTTAATTCGTTATATAATATTTCAGGATATATTTTAAAAAGTATTGTGAAAACTTCAAAAACTTGTGTTGCCTGTGTAGGTGCAGCAGGTTCAAAAAAACCAATATATAAGAAGTTTTCAAAACTCTCTTTAATCAAAAGATTTAAAGAACAATCCCTTTTTTTGTGACTGAAGAGGTTTTTTATTATTTTTTAGAAATGGAATGTGTTTTCTTAAAATATTTAGATATTGTTTCACTCCAGAATATAGACATAAAAGAATTTTTTATAAAGGAAATGTCGAAAATACATTCCAATTTACCAAATTGTCACCAACTTAAAAGCAAAATAATTAATAGATTCACTGTTTTCAGGTTGAAAATTAGTTATAAAAAATTTTAATCCGCCTCAAAAAAATATAGAAGTAAGTCATTAGCAGGTAACTTGTTATGAAATAAAAAAGTTTTCCATAATTATCAAATAAAATCAATAAAAGACAACTAACACATCAGAAATTTTATTTATATCAATTTTTATAGTTTATAATCCTGACGATGCAAATGTAATTTAGGAAACCGATCAAGTAATATATGTTATATTTTTGTTGTTGAATTTGTTATTTATAGATTTTACTTGATAATTAACTGAATCTATGGTTATATTTGAGGACAATAACAGTTGTACCTATAGCAATATAATTGTTTGCATGAATTGTCCCCTATCATACTATACAAGCAATTAATATTCATTATTTTTTTGTATCATTATTTACCCTTATTATATACTAAATATTATTAGGTGAAAAAATAAAAATTGCGTGTTTTATTTAAATATACCCATTTCCTATCAAAAGCAAAGATATATAATGTATATTTTCATGTATTTGGGTTTCAAATTGATAATTTTATCATAAATTTCTATTTAAATTATATGCATTTGATCTTCAAATTAGCCTCAATATGGCGGATGGGCGGAGCTTATACTCAATTGTCGCCACTGTCTTGTATATAGTCACTGTAGTCTTAGAGTAGGAACACAAACAATAGTTACCGCATTGATGCATTTCAGTTTTCAGTCGCCAGTACCAAAGAATACACCAACCAACAAGAAGCGAAACTTGTGCTATTTTAGAATTCATTTTCTAAGTGCGCATGTCTGAGTGAGAGTCAGTTATCTGTCAATGTCATGTGATTTTATTCATTTATTGTTTACATGTTTACATTGTTTAGCAAAGAATATTCTTTGTTGTACGGTTTTCCCTTATTTACAATATAATAATATATATTTTGTTTGTGTTTTTAATTGTTTAAAAAACTATTATATTAGTTATGGCGCCAAGAACTTGTGCAGTTCGTGGGTGTCATTCAAGAGATGGAGACGGAACAACTATGTTTAGATTTCCTAAAGATCCTGTAAGGTAAGAGGAATTGTTTCTATATGCAATAAATTATAAATATATATTTCTTTTTTTAAATATGTTATTCTTCCATTGCACCTATACATTGTAAGTTGCGCGAATCTATGTTTTGAGTGTTAACGTTCCTCTTTCTCTGTGTCTTTGATAACATAAATAATAATAACACAATCAAGGAATACACTACAATAAGCGTCACTGCTGATGAGTTCAGCTTGAATATGTTGAATAATAATACACAATAATCAATATAAATTGGTAGTAGTTTATTTCTTTTATACACATATGATAAATAAAAATATAAATATACTTACTTAGCTTTATTTACATTTTAGAGCACAGTTATGGTTGGATGCATGTAACCGTGGAGATTTGTTTGAAAAAACCCTAGACTCTTTACATAACAATTATAAGTTATGTCAACTCCACTTTGAGGATAAATTTATTTCCAAAAGGGGACGTAAAAAGTACCTATGTCTTCAAGCTGTGCCTACAATATTTCCATGGTTAAAACGCAAGGGCCATGTTTTATTGAGCGATCCACCAACAAAAATAGCTATTCAGTCTGGTAAATATTAAATTTAAGTAAATATTACAATCAGTTGTTATTGATACTTATTTTTGCCACCTTAGTGCAGAATTAATTATAACTTTTCAACAGGATTCATTAATACCTTATTGGCATTTTGTTTATTTGTTTATTACAATTATTTTTATAATTACAGATACCATGTCGTTTGAGCAAGTGGGACATTCGTCTCAAGCCACAACAAGACATATTGGTGATGCTTCTATATCTCTTGGTAAATATAATCATCGTTTAGATACAACTCTATAACGAGAAAAACCTACAAACCCTCTCAGTGCTCGTTACAGGTATGCGGGTTGTCTCACGTGGTACAACCCGTGCTCGCCAGTCGACTAGCTTCGAGTCGAAGAAGGGGTGGATTCTTCAAAAAATTATTGAGTATACAAAAAGGGCGCCAGAGAAGTTTTGGCAAGCACCCAAGACTTCCTAAGTTAGCCCACAACTCCTCAGTGGGTTAACAACACTCACTACACACTCCAAAGGTTAAACTGATAGGTAAATTATCATCAATAAATAAAAGTCAGCAAATACACCCTGATTGAAATTTTAATTAATCTTGGTGGACCAAAGGTCTCTTTTCAAAATATATGATACAATATCACTACCAAAAGAAAAATATTATAAATAACGTCTGAGCTCAGCTGAAGGCTGTAGTCTCAGGGTGCAGTAGAGCTGAGGGCCCCAAACTACACCGATGTCTCAATCCAAAGATTCTAGAGAATCGACCAAATTGTTCATGTACAAATTCCAAAAATTACAACGATAATATATTATATATATGTCAAAAAAACACCAATGTATAGTTACAAGGGTTCACACTTCCGCAATTTATACCAGTATCAATATGAATATAATAATTGCATAAGCCAGAAATTTAAATTACAACGAGTTTAGCGTTGCTGGAGAATATACAGCTCAAAATTATATACGGCGCAAAATTATATACAAGAAACCATTAGAAATAGGTAAAAAAAACTACTAAATACCGCTATACTAGGTACGTACCAAGTGTTCCAGCGTATCTTAATCTATGAGCAAGATTTCAAAAAAATTTCAAATACAAAATTCAAGTAAGAAAAAAAATAAATAAAACTTAATATAAAAAAAACGGTAATTTGTGAAGCATAGATGTGAATTTACTACTGAGTTTAAAGAAATAAGAAAGGAAAACTGTAACCTTTCCTTTCCCGGCACCAGAACAGGAACTGAAATTCCTCCAGATTAATCCAGGCCTCCTGGAACTGGTCTCACCGACCCATTAAATTCCAATCAGCGTTTTTATGTCCATATACTAAAACCCCCTTTTATTGAATCCTACCAGCTAACGCCGTCTACGGGAATTTTCCACGTGTTTTCTTAAATCCATCAATTCTACTGGAATCCTTCGGTCATCGGCACCCCCTGGTCCAGTATATTATTGGGTCAGACCTTCGATTAGTTAAATCGAGCGATATTTTCTTCCCCTATGTAAAATTTATCAGGCTTTCCGTGAAATAGCGTTATGGCTCCCAGAGCACATGCAAATATCTTTTGTTCAGATGTGTGTTCACACCTTGACGGCAAATGGAGGACTGCCATTTTTAACTCGGTTCCGACAGCGCTGTGACTTCTCTCAGTCGACAGGTTAGCCAAATTAAATTTACAACGGCTCGGCGAATTTTTCGCGTTACAGATTCCCCCCCTTTCGTCAAAGAAAATTAACCCGGAAAGGTTAATTTTCATCGTCAGGCGGTTGCGTAGAGTATGGTTTCAAGTCCTTGCAGTGCCATACTCCTGCCGTAGCTCCATCCTTATCGTGTAACTCATACGTCCACGGAGATACCCTCTTAGCTATCGAGTAGGGCCCTATATACTTAGGCGCTAGCTTACGCGTGTAATACCTCGCAGCATCCGAAAGGACAAAAGTCCTCTTCCACACTAAATCGTGCGGGAGATACTCAACATGCCTACGCCGCAGATTATGGCTATCACAAGCCTTCTGATTGGCATCCTCTAACCGTTTCCTGATGTCAGCGAACAATTTCCTAAAACTCTCATTACGACTACTCTCGGGAGCTCTCACACTATCTCCCAGATCTAAATCTGAATTATCAACATAATCGGCCCCAGACAACAGCATAGACCTACCAAAATTAGCGAAATACGGTGTTACCTTCGTGACTTCATGAGTAGATGTTCTAATCGCACATCCTATCTGAGCGAGATGCTCGTCCCAACAACGATGATTATCCGAGACATAGGAAGCCATCATAGTCTTAATCACACGGTTAACTCTTTCACACGGGTTAGCCCTCGGATGATAATTGGCATTCAGCTTGATACGACAGCTATATCGGGAAGCTAAACTTCGGAAAAGATTACTACGATATTGGGGACCATTATCACACAAAATCACCTTGGGTACCCCATATACAAGAAATACTTCATCTTCAATCTTACGGGCAACGGCCGCTGCCGACGCTGTTCTAAGTGGGTATATCAGCACATACTTGGTCAAATAATCCGTAACGACAAGGATGAAAGAATTACCTCGTTTCGACCTAGGAAGAGGCCCCATCAGATCTGTGCAAATCATTTCCCACGGCCTGCTAGGCTTTGGATGAGACGCCATCTTATCAACAGGTTTACCTTGTGACACCTTATGCGCCGCACACACCTCACAACGATTAACATACCTAGCGACGTCAACCCTCATTTTCGGCCAGTAAAAACGCTCAGCTACTCTGTGGAAGGTTTTAAAAATACCCGTATGTCCAGATGTGGGAGGGACATGGGCTTCCATGATTATACGCGACCTACCAGCCTTGGGAACTACCAGTTTCCAAGATTCACCAGGCGACAGCGGTTGTGTGTACTTATTGACAACATGTTTGAAGAGGAGATTATCCTTCACACGCCAATCCGGGAATTTAAGTTGATTACTAGCGACATTCTTCACCATCTTACAATACCACTTATCATTGGTTGTATCAAACAGAGGGGGCGGTACCTCTTCAGATGAAACCTCTACAGACACCTCATCGACCACAGGGACGGACCGAGAAAGAGCATCTGGTACCACGTGTTCACGACCTTTGCGATGTATAATTTGGAAGCTATACTGTTGCATTTTGACTGCCCATCGGGCTAGACGACCCTTCGGACTCTGCAACTTCTGTAGCCACAGTAGGCTATAGTGATCCGTAATGACGGTAAAAGAAACACCCTCTAAATAAGGCCGAAGTTGTTCAAGTGCCCAAACCACAGCGAGACATTCGCGTTCAGTGGTGGAAAAATTCCGTTCTTGGCGAGTAAGAGATCTACTTAAATAGCAAATAACCTTGTCACCATCCTCGTGAGGCTGACTCAACACAACCCCTAAACCATAACCACTACTATCGGTCTGTACAACAAAGGGTTTATTAAAATCGGGACACGTAAGAATCGGCGCAGAAACCAAACATTCCTTAACACGACGAAACGAAGACTCACATTCAGAAGACCACACAAAAGGACGATTTTTCCTCAGAAGACCCGTAATGGGGACCATGATGGTTGAAAAATTAGGTATAAATCTCCGGTACCAGGAGAAGGTTCCAACCACACGACGAACTTCCGTAATATTACGAGGAGTCGGTAACTCCAACATTGCCTTCACCTTATCCGGATCCACATGCAACCCAAATCGATCAACTACATACCCAAGATACTTCATTTCAGGACGACAGAACTGACACTTATCCACGCTAACAGTAATTTTAGCATCCGCTAACCTCTTAAAAACCTCTTCGAGCACCCGTACATGTTCTTCGAAAGTTTGCGTACAAATAACCACGTCGTCAAGATAGACAAAAACATGCGGTTCAAGATCATGGCCTAAAACATTGTCTATGAGTCTCTGCCAGGTAGCTGGGGCATTATGTAAACCAAAGGGTAGTCGTTTGAACTGGAATAGACCCCTATTAGGTACCGTAAAAGCCGTGTATTGCCTTGAAGATTCGGCTACCGGAACTTGCCAATAAGCGGACTTGACATCTAAACTAGACAAATATTTAGCCTCACGCAACTTCTCTAAGGTGTCCGTTACCAGGGGAAGAGGGTAACTATCTCGAACAGTGACAGCATTCAACTTCCTGTAATCAACGCAAAATCGATAGGAATCGTCCTTCTTCTTGACCAACAAAATTGGAGAAGCCCACGGACTATTGCTGGGTTCTACAACACCTAACTGCAGCATCTCATCCAATTCAGCATCGATATGCCTCTGTACAATGGGATTGACCCTATAATATCGCTGCTTGATGGGGGGACTAGAAGTCACTATCACGTGTTCTACTCTATCGGTACACCCTAGACCTTTTCCCATAATTTCCATATTCCTATCAATCACCGCTTGAAGTCTCTGCTGTTCCAAAGGAGTGAGTACCGTTCTAGACGACACATGTTTCACACTATTTATCAACACAGGATCTGCCGAAAAATGCCACTCGTCATGGCGAAGATCTGGGACGACGCCCATCAAATTCCAAAAATCTACACCAAGGATCAAATTATGAGTTAATTCAGGGACAACCAGAGCCTCAATCAACCGCATACGACCCCTCAAAACCACGGGCAACACTACGGTTCCAATACTCTGTAACACATTACCATTTGCCACTGTACAATTAGTCGTCCTACTTTTATCCAAAGTCAACCCTAAACAAGAAATCAACTCATATCCTTTACCTCCTAAAACAGTTCTTGAAGCGCCCGAATCCAAAAGACCTAACAACGTTTTTCCTAGGATATCTATCTTAAGATAAGGACGTTCATCATTAACGACATGATCCAACACATAATCTATAACGGCACGAAAACTACTGATCGGGGGGTTTTCACGGACGCACTCTATCCGATCGTTCAAGCACGCCTCGGTTCGTTTACGCTGGCTAATTCTGGAAGAGCAATCAGGACAAGTCCTAACCGTGAATCCTTCTTTCTTACATCTAAAGCAAAATTTCCTATTACTACGACACGCTACGGCCCGATGACCTGGCTGCTTACAACGGAAACAAACGAGCTCATGAACTCTAGGAATAGATGACGAAGTAGGGAGGGTTAGAGTTCCAACCTCAGACACAGGTTCCACATGCGATGACACATAAGCTAGGTCTGGCTCCATACAATTTAGTTCCCTCGAGGGTACACTGTAATTCTCGATAGCCGATTTCCTAGCCTCCAATTTACGACCCAAGGTCAATAACTCACGCACGCTATTAATTTCCATAAGTCCAAGATGATGTTGGTAGTAAGGCGTGATATTCCTTAACAATATTTTAAGTTTAGTTTCCTCCGAAATGGGACAAGTCAACCTTCTAAAATAACCAGACATCACAGCCAAGTAAATTCCCATACTTTCATCAGGACCTTGAGTTCTACTCTTAATTTCCTCGAACAGTTTTTCATTATAATCCACGGACAAGTACTCCTCCCGTAATAGATCCACGAATTCATCCCAAGAGTTGACCTCTTCTCTATAAGCTAAATAAAATTGATAAGCCCTACCAGAAAATAAATCGATACCACTAGCTAACAAAATTTCCTTATCCACATTACGCGAAACTCGATACTCTTCCACTTTCTCCAGGAAGCTCGATAGTGAAATACCTTTGGGGTCTCCAGAAAACACTAAACCCCACTTACTAGGTAAGATCGTCTTAATACTAGACAAGTTCCTCGACGCATTACCAGGATTAGGAAGTGGTCTGATTTCATTGTGAGTCGATCTACAGATTGTTGACAAATGTGCAAAAGACGGCCCAGGTTGAGAAAGAATTTCTAACTGGGGGGGTTGAGATTGACGAGAACGCTCATGTCTAGAAGCCTTACTTCCCAATGATTCGAATAAAGAGAGAGCTTTAGCCATTAGTTCATCTACTTTCGCCCTTTGTCGAACACCAGCATCACCTGCTTCGAAATTAGTCGCACGTTCCAACCGACCTATGACATGCACCAACTGACTCTGTAATTTCTGGAAATTATCACTCACACGAGTTTCATTGAACTCTTCTACACCGGGCTCAATCTGATCTAACTTATTCTCAACTGCACTCAAATCTTCATCAGCTGTATACGGATACTCTGGCGGATCTATACTATCATCTTCCTTCTCTACCTGCAACGCTAAAGTTAAACTACGCCGCATCTCAGACACTGTGCCACTTGCAATACCACGTATTGTCAACTCATACACAAGCTCATCCTGAACCAACCGATTAACTACAAACCTACGAGACATTTCTTTTTCTTTTTAAGTTCAATTTGACAAGCGATCCAAGCAACAAACCAATTTCCAACCCAGCGGAACAATAATTCTTCACCGACACACCTGTACCTCAAATGGTCTCCCTCCAACTGAAACCTAATAAGGAATTTAAAACCCAAATCCAGTTACCGAATGTCCAAAAGTCCCTATTTGTCCGAACAATATCTCCAACCCACAAAGTTTCCACGAAGTGTACTTCTCGAACCAACGCAACGTTCCTTCCTCAAAAGCGATTCCAAAATACAGGAGTCCACAAGCCCAAGGCACCACTTCCAAAACACCGACCCGCTAAGGTTCGAACCCACAATGCAGCCTACAATCGTCGAAAGTCAAATAAACTTACCATAAAGCAAAGTATTTACGAATTCAGTTACTGTTCTGATACTAAAATTTATACACAGTGTGACCCAATATGTAACTCACCTTTTAAATTTACAATATCTATAAATTACAAATATTATACAATAGATAATCAAATAAAATTTTCAAAATTACAATTTTTATTGAAACAATAATATCGATATCAGAAATCTTCTTAGTCACTTGCTACCTGAAAAAGAAGAAAAAAAAACAAAACGCATCAAACAATGAACAATCTGTCCGTTTCCTGTATTGAAACTTCAATTTAATATTTAACACTGCTTAACAAAATTAGGTGAATTTGTTTACCACTTACGCCCCATAAAACAATTCCCTTCAAGACCAGATTTACTACAAACACTTAAATCTGGCACTATCAATAACTAATTAAGAGAAATTATTTCCGGGTTACGCCCACAATTGAAACAATTACCTTCAAAGTTAAGCAATCCCCAGATTTACTATAAAAAACCCAATTAAATCTGGTGCAATAGATTACAAAAGATACAATAACTGAAGTTAAATCTACAATGACTGAGTTTCTAAGAAAAAGTTGAAAATTTATCAAAGTTTAAAAAAAAGATAAAATCTACAATATTGAATTTTTCAAAATTCCAATAATCAATCAGTATGAAAAGAAAATAAATGTTGCCCACGAACCAATAAACTCTTGTCTGATTTCTACCATAAAATTTTCAGTTTGATATATATTATAATCTCACAGAATAAGGTAAGTTGCTTACAAATTACGTCCAATAAAACAATTCCCTTCGAATTGAACACAACCCCAGATTTACTAAAAACACTTAAATCTGGCACAATCAAAACATATTAAGAGAAATTATTTCCAGGTACGCCCCAATAAAACAATTACACTTAAATCTGGTGCTAAAAATAAACTGAAAATAAATCTGCAAATTTAACTTATCAAACGTTCAAGTTTAATCAAATGGCTACAACTGAAATTTTGATTTTTAAAGTTTAAGTTTAATCAAAGATGCTAAAAAAAATTTAATTTCAAAAGTTTAAGTTTAAATTACAGGATATGTATTGCTGACAATAAAAAAAAATACTAACGGCCCCACGTTATGGGCACCAAAAACATATAACGAGAAAAACCTACAAACCCTCTCAGTGCTCGTTACAGGTATGCGGGTTGTCTCACGTGGTACAACCCGTGCTCGCCAGTCGACTAGCTTCGAGTCGAAGAAGGGGTGGATTCTTCAAAAAATTATTGAGTATACAAAAAGGGCGCCAGAGAAGTTTTGGCAAGCACCCAAGACTTCCTAAGTTAGCCCACAACTCCTCAGTGGGTTAACAACACTCACTACACACTCCAAAGGTTAAACTGATAGGTAAATTATCATCAATAAATAAAAGTCAGCAAATACACCCTGATTGAAATTTTAATTAATCTTGGTGGACCAAAGGTCTCTTTTCAAAATATATGATACAATATCACTACCAAAAGAAAAATATTATAAATAACGTCTGAGCTCAGCTGAAGGCTGTAGTCTCAGGGTGCAGTAGAGCTGAGGGCCCCAAACTACACCGATGTCTCAATCCAAAGATTCTAGAGAATCGACCAAATTGTTCATGTACAAATTCCAAAAATTACAACGATAATATATTATATATATGTCAAAAAAACACCAATGTATAGTTACAAGGGTTCACACTTCCGCAATTTATACCAGTATCAATATGAATATAATAATTGCATAAGCCAGAAATTTAAATTACAACGAGTTTAGCGTTGCTGGAGAATATACAGCTCAAAATTATATACGGCGCAAAATTATATACAAGAAACCATTAGAAATAGGTAAAAAAAACTACTAAATACCGCTATACTAGGTACGTACCAAGTGTTCCAGCGTATCTTAATCTATGAGCAAGATTTCAAAAAAATTTCAAATACAAAATTCAAGTAAGAAAAAAAATAAATAAAACTTAATATAAAAAAAACGGTAATTTGTGAAGCATAGATGTGAATTTACTACTGAGTTTAAAGAAATAAGAAAGGAAAACTGTAACCTTTCCTTTCCCGGCACCAGAACAGGAACTGAAATTCCTCCAGATTAATCCAGGCCTCCTGGAACTGGTCTCACCGACCCATTAAATTCCAATCAGCGTTTTTATGTCCATATACTAAAACCCCCTTTTATTGAATCCTACCAGCTAACGCCGTCTACGGGAATTTTCCACGTGTTTTCTTAAATCCATCAATTCTACTGGAATCCTTCGGTCATCGGCACCCCCTGGTCCAGTATATTATTGGGTCAGACCTTCGATTAGTTAAATCGAGCGATATTTTCTTCCCCTATGTAAAATTTATCAGGCTTTCCGTGAAATAGCGTTATGGCTCCCAGAGCACATGCAAATATCTTTTGTTCAGATGTGTGTTCACACCTTGACGGCAAATGGAGGACTGCCATTTTTAACTCGGTTCCGACAGCGCTGTGACTTCTCTCAGTCGACAGGTTAGCCAAATTAAATTTACAACGGCTCGGCGAATTTTTCGCGTTACAACTCTTGTAGATAATATGCATCAAAATAGATGGCTTTCTTATAATTAGATTGCGTTTAGCCTATCGGTGAATCGCCATATGCTTTGTATTTAAACAGCTGTATAGAATTGCAATGTTATGTATTCTTTAGAGTGTAGAGTGACAAATCTAAGAATGCTTGACATTTTTTGAACTGTTTATTTGAAATTGATGTTTATTACAATTATTTTTATAATTACAGATACCATGTCGTTTGAGCAAGTGGGACATTCGTCTCAAGCCACAACAAGACATATTGGTGATGCTTCTTTATCTCTTGGTAAATATAATCATCGTTTAGATACAACTCTTGTAGATAATATGCATCAAAATAGATGGCTTTCTTATAATGAGATTGCGTTTAGCCTATCGGTGAATCGCCATATGCTTTGTATTTAAACAGCTGTATAGAATTGCAATGTTATGTATTCTTTAGAGTGTAGAGTGACAAATCTAAGAATGCTTGACATTTTTTGAACTGGTTATTTGAAATTGATGTTTATTACAATTATTTTTATAATTACAGATACCATGTCGTTTGAGCAAGTCTGAACTGCTGCTTGGTGAGTTTCAGGAATAATGCAAACATTTGTTGAATTCAACTTAATTAATAAATTGTGAAGGTCATCAGTACAGTACATTTAATTTGAAATGGTAAATTTTTGGCAAAACACTTTTCTAAAGGCATGTTCAAATTGGATAGAAGTGAGTTTAATACAATTGCCCCCTTGCTTCTTCACACTACTGAAGAAACTTTCAAGAGAATCTGTATTAGTTCTGTGCAGTGTAAATATTTAAAATCATTGGATTACAATTTATTACAATTTTTTTTAACTACTTATTGTGTTTGTTCTGCTTTTCTTCATCCTTGATCTGGAAGTAACACTTCCTCCCTTTTTATTGAATCTTAAATGTTTTAAAAAAGCAACATTTTACCCAAAAATTGTATTTGGTAGTCTGCTGATACAAACTCATTTTTGTATTTGTTAATGTTTCTTGGTTTTGTGGAATGAAATAAGTTTGTCAAATGTCTCAATGACTTTAATGGTTCCAATACTAGGAACTGCCCCCAAGCTCATATACATATTCATACCACTTCCTACGTTATTATTTGGAGTTTGAGTTGGTAGACGTACTTTCATTTTGTCGAAATTCGATGGATAAGTTTGCCTGTTTGTTAATTTTTGTGTACTATCTAATATAATACGCCTGTTTGTCTTGACCGCAAAACTACTTTAAAAATGACCAGGATGTTTGTTTGCCATCAAAACAAAATGTATCTCTTCTCTGACTTTCAGTAGTACTTGCGCTTTTACAAATGATGCCAGAAGTTATTCAAGAGATTTCTCACACATTTCTTAGAAGTCCTCCAGGTTGCATATTTCTTTGTTTTCTCTGGTTTCCTTTGCAAAATTTCGTTTCCCTAGAGCCAGCCATAACCACTAATTTCACCTTGCTTTTCTGTGGTGTCCAGAACTTGAGAAAGCAGGAGTTTGAGTGGAAGTTGTTGGAGAATTTTCAAGAGTAAGCTGTTTCTAATGGGTGCCTACAACAGAAGTTTCCTATGGATCTATAAAAGTATATTAAATATAATATATTTTGGAAATGTACATGTACATGATTCAGAACCCTAACAACAATACATATATATGTTTTACTTTTGTTTGACAAGAAAAATGACTTTTTATATTTCTTTTCACTTATTGTAGACATACTAAACATAAAATGTTACTGAAAAGCAGACATTTTTTATATATTTAGGCTCTAAAAATTAACAGTACTTTGATTATGGTTTTGGCAAGCATAATATAATGCTTTGGTTTGACTAAATAACATTATAAATTACACATACCTAACATCGTCCTTGGGGATAGTAACAAAGTTCCCTTCTCAAGTATTGGAGGATCATCCACGAAATAAGCATACAAATTATCCTTTACAAGCGATCACAAAAAATAAGCTAGTGCCACAAGAAGTACTATATTATGTGTGTCTAAGTTATATCGTAATATTAATTGGAGGGATTACCAGAAAAACAGTATAAACTGTTCAACCAGAAAAAAGCTCAAAATATGATAATAACGAAAAACGCAACAAAACTTCGATAACTATGCAGAAAAGCTTACTGTCGCTACTTTTTTATAACTTCTTTGTCACATACATCAGTAGATTTTCTCTTGTAAAATATTTAATTCAGAATCTGGTGAGGTGTAACTTTTAAATATATCAATTATAAAAATTTTGTATTCAAGTACCATACTTATTGTAATTTTATATCATCATTTACTGGAATTGTTTCTATTGTAAACTGGTATTCTAAATATATAATCTATATTATTGTATTGGTTTTTATACTCACCCTATCCTACATACTACTACCTACCTACCTACTTACATACTTACACATATAATTTCGATAACAATATAGAAAATGAAAATCATTTGGTTAAACAATAGCTCGTTATTTTTAATAATGGATGGAACTCCAAAAACAGAAGCTAAAACTGTATGTATGAAGAATTGTTAAAGTATATTTTTCACATTGTTTGTTTAGCTGTTAAATTAACTTTAACAATTCATAAATTAAGTTCAACACACCTATTGTGAAAATTAAACTTTGGTATTTCTTCATATTAAATGAGTTTTCACTAATTATCAACCAACATTCAAAATATTACACGGTTGGATGCTTAAATATTTCTTTGAAAATTAAAAAATTTTCGAAGCAAGCCATAAAAATAAACAATAATTATTTGAGATTCTTTGGTTTCACTTTTTTGCGTGTAGGTAAGATTTAATTTACATTTTTTGAACACTTTTCTTAGTGTAAAATCAAGTAACGATGGTCAGTTATCTGTCAACGTCAGTTTGAAGGTCACGAAATTTTGCCCCCAAAACATCAAAGGATTTGCGCCGGGTTTCGCTTCTTGTTGGTTGGTGTATTCTTTGCCAGTACCGATCAGACTTTGAAAGAGTGTGTTTTTAACGAGAGCGGTATAAAAAATATTTGAGTTTAAAATTCTTTACACGTTTGCTTTTCAAGATTAGTGGATGTTCTAATTATCAATAATTATAAAAGTAAGTAATTGCTTGTAGCATATTTTGTTTTATTTCATTTAACGAACGAGACAAGAAAATTAATTTTTTTCATTCGGGTAGCAAGTGTCCTAATATTGCCACATAAATTGTTCTCAATATTGCCATAGAAATATTAGGAATCATTTCTTCTAAATAATTTGTTAATAGATGTATTAACTAGAATGGTATTGTTGCAGAATGTCGAAAAAAAACCGAGCTAAGTTGTCTCAAGAAAATCTTAGAAGGGCATTACAATCTATTACAAATGGGACTAGCATTAGTGAGGCCTCAAAACAATATGAGATTCCTAGGACAACTCTTGGATTGCATTACCGACAAAATAATCCAATTAAACGTCTTGGGAGAAAATCAACTTTAAGTTTAGAACAAGAACTTCATTTGGTGGCAAGGATTCATAAATTAGCAGAAATTGGTGTACCAGTTACAAGTAAAGTCGTTATAAAAAGTGTATTTTCTTATGCAAAAACCCTTAACATATCGACAAGATTTTCTGAAGAATCCCAAACAGCAGGTAGAAAATGGCTAAGACTATTTTTCAAAAGACATCCTGATGTAGTCAGACGAAAAGCGCAACAAATGAATCCAGCAAGGGCTCAAAAGATGAATCCCGTTGTTGTAAATGATTATTTCACAAAACTGAAAAATGTTATGAATAAACTGAAGTTATTTGATAAACCAGAAAACCTATATAACATGGATAAGAAGGGTTGCAGACTGACCATTCAGAAACAACAAACTGTTTTAGCAAAAAAAGGAGTTACACGTGTTCATTTAACAGCTCCAGAACATGGTGAAAATGTTACAATCGTAGGATGTGGAAATGCCTTGGGCCAAGCTATTCCACCTTTTATTTTATTTAGGGACAAAAGACTCAAACCAGAATTGTCAGATAATTTGCCTCCTGGTTCAAAAGTAACAATGACTCCAAAAGGGAGTATGACTAATGAGTCTTTTATTATGTGGCTCGAGCATTTTGCAAAATACAAAAATCCAGGGACCAACACTCTATTAATATTCGATGGAGCCAAATCTCATTTAGATGTTTCTATTGTCGACGCAGCAGAGAAGTACGGTGTAACATTGTTTTGCCTACCCAGTAATACCACGCACGAATCTGCATTTGCACCTAGCCTCATCACTTACATAGAAGAAAACAAAGAAAATGGGAATAGTGTTAATGCACCATCTACATCAACAACTCAAAAATCTCCGAATAATAAAGATGAACTTAACAATAAGTTACCGACATCAGAACTTGGAAAGTCCCAATCTCCTAACATACAACCATCAACATCAGGAGTCACAGACTTTAAGTCCACTAAGAGTCAACGAAAGAAGAAATTACTTGAACTAAAAAATCAAAAACAGATTGAACATTTCTCCTCTGATGACTCTTTGGATTTAGAATATAGTGTTCATGACGATTCATGTGAAGATGAGTTATCTTCTGCAAGCAGTTATGAAGATTCCTTGAAAGAGTCGTTAATTGAAAAGCCACCCGGTTCTGCATCTACTCCTAGTATTCCCCATTTTCTGAAAATTCCGAAAAACCGAAGTGAAGCTATCCAGAGTATTCCTAATACTCCAGAACTTCCCAACAAACAAAGTCATAAAGTCAAACTACCTCCAGTCTTCCCGATATTCCGGAAGATCTTGAAAACCAACGTCAAGATAATTCCTTTAAAAAGGTGGGATTGCTCATTACTCCTGAAGTAAAAACAATCGCTTCCAAACGCAAACCAGCCATCAATGGTAAAGCACAAGAAGTAATAAGAAATCTATTTCTTTCCTCTTCAGCACCTCCTTCCAAAAAAATGTAATTTAACGAGACAAAAGGAATTACACCTGTTTCATCAAAGGCACGTGGAACTTCCAAAAAATGTCCTCCTCCTAACGCAAAATCATCTTCCGCATCATGGTATTGTTTTTTATGCAAGGAAAATCGTATAGCAGATATGAGGTTGTGTGTTGTCTTCAAAGTTTATGTCCATGCAGAATGTGTGGGACTGTCCAAACAAGATAAAGAGTTATTTAAGTGTCCAAATTGTGCTTAGAGTAATATCAAACTTAAAACCCTCCGGGGGCCTCAATGCGATGGGTTTTAAGGTTTCATATTACTCTAATTAGTTAGTTACTTATAAACAAAAAATAAAGTTAATATTTTTTGGCATTGATTTTTTTTGTAAACTAGCTATTCCTTTTATTGCCAGGTGTATGGCAATATTTTGACCCCGTGTTCCAAATATTGCCAGTTGTGCACTTTTTTTAAAAAAAATAGTAACTTTTTTTAGAATATTTTTTTTCATTATTATGTTTAATATATTTGAAGATAAATATATTGAAATTTATTCATCCTATTTACAGAGCCTTAGAGTTCAATCTGGATATATTACAAATTATCAAACCTTAAGGTGGCAATAATTGTCTCACCTACCTTATATTGGTTCAAAATGAGTTTATTTACAATAATTAACAATATTTCCAGTTATAATAGAAAACATTTGATCGAAATAAATAAATGTATTCTTATAGAACGAAGTTCTGGCTTCCTTGTTTTGCCTGCTTGTTCTGATGACGTATTGTGGCTCCTTGCTTGAAGTCAGCATTATCCATAACTTTGCGTTGAGTGAAGTGATTTTGCATAGATACGACTCCCAAGTATTTTTGGCTAAATTTAAAAAAAAATATCAAATTCTCAGCAAGTCCACGGACGTCTCTAAATATAATAACTAATTTACAACATAACTGTAGAATCAAAAGTTTTAATGTACCCCATTAAGCGGCGTCCACACTATGCCGCGGCTGGCTAATGCCGGGTTGGCAATGCCAATACAATGTAGACGTGGCCGTTGGCATGTGCCGCTGAGCCAATGGTTTGCCAACGAAAATCGCTCTAGTGTCGGTCTCCATCAAAGGAAGCCAATGAGAGCCGGTAGTGGAGACGAGCCAACCGTTGGCTTCACGCGGCACGCACGTGGTTCAGTTGTGGCTGAAGCAGCGCCCTATTCAGTCATGGAGCGGACCAACGCGAAAGTGTGTGAACTTATTGAGCTTTACCGTGATTGTCCTGTTCTGTGGGACTGTCGTTTGAAAGTATACAAAGATAGAAATAAGAAACAAGATGATCTACAAGAAATCGCAGATACTTTTGGTGATGATGAACAAGTTGTGGAAAGGAAAATTGAGAACCTAGTGTGTAATTTTTTACGTGAAATAAAGAGGGAGAGGGAGTCAAGTAAGTCTGGTGCGGGAAATTCTGATGTATACAAGAGTATATGGTTCTGCTTCAACAACATGCTATTTCTCAAGGATCGAAATACACCTAATGAAACGACGGACACAATCAGGCAGGTAAATATATATTAACACAGTAGAGTCATAGAATAATTAGTAATTATATTTTACATTAATATACAACACACATGACATAGTTTAGGGCTTATTATTTGTCGTGTGGAAAGGATTCTATTCCAGCCGGGGAAGTACAGAAGTCTGCAAATTCATTTCTAACGGCTTGTGCCTCTTCAGTGCTTCTTCTTGAAGTTCGAGGAAGTTGACCAAAGCTTGATTTGAAAAGAATTCTCTCCAAGTTCCTGGATTGATCTCACCTGTGGTTGAGCACTCAGAGTCGAATGTTCCGGGGGGATTGTACACTGATTTGGAGTTACTTTTCCTCAAGAAGTTGTGCAGATAAAGTACTGCCAACACCACCATCGTAGCCCGCTCTGGTTGTAATAGCATAGGTCTTCGTAGTATGCGGTACACAGAGGATATTATGCCAAACGCATTCTCAGACACTCGACGTGCTCTATTTAACCGATAGTTTAACACTCTTTCCTTGGAATTCTTTTTTTGAACAACTGGTAATGGTTTCATAATGTTTTTTGACATAGGAAAAGCATCATCGGCCAAAAGCATCATCGGCCACAAAAACATACGGTGTTTCATCTATTCTTCCAGGAAGAGCAGTAGAAGGAAGAAGATGCATTGTGTTGTTCTTAAGGCAATCTTTGAATATTGTGTGACTAAACACACCTCCGTCTGATATTCTTCCTTGACAGACAACATTTGCGTAGATAAAGTTGTAGTGCGAGGATTAGTGGTGGAATTGCTACTTGGTGGAGTGTTGAATTTGCTCTGGATTAAAGTCTATCTAAATCAGTGAATTTTCAGTTTTAAAATTCTAATAAGTGCATCATTGTATTCAGTGAACCTCTGTATGCTCCTGTTGCTAAAGGCAAGTAATAAAATCTAAGATTTGAGCTGTTCCATTGACTATTTTTGTGGGAAACCATTTAAATAATTTAATAACAACAGATTTGCTGACCAGTTTTTTTACTGAAATACCGAATTTATTCCACCACGGCATAATTTTTATTTAAAGTTCTTGAATAAAAGTGAATATAAATTCGAGAAAGTGTACTACCTAACATCATAGTGCACCATTGTGTGTATTTGAGACTCGTAAGTCTCGATAAATCGCACGGGCCAGGACCGTACTCAGGTACACATGACCCGTGCCAAAAGTTTCAAATATTGAATTGAGTCCACCAAAATCGGGGATTTCTGACTACAGGAATCCCCAAACCACAACGATGGATACCAGAATAGAGAAATCTAACCAACAAACCGAAAGAAACATGTCATATTCTTCAGTACTTAGTAAACAACAGCCAACAAAATTTCCAGAGAAGAACCAAGCTATAATATTTCCTGCGATTGAAGGAACCAAAATCCAAGAATATCTCCTAGCCTTACGAATACTCGTCAACCCTAAACACATTCTGTTCGCATCTAGAATTTCGAATAATAGAATTTGTATATACCTCGCCAGCCCAGAGTTAGTAACTACTTCTATGAATGACCACGGTGCAATTGGTGTCAACAACCAAATTATACGAGCCAGAAGATTGATAACTCCATCTGAACGTTTGATCCTATCTAACGTGAGCCCAACAATCCCACATTCACATTTAGAGCAAGCCCTACAACAACTTGGCCTCAGCCTATTATCCCCCATATCCTTTCTCAGAGTTAACATGACCAATCCAGATTTTGCACATATAATGAGTTTCAGAAGGCAAGTCTACATTAATCCTCCCGAAAATATTGTCATCCCGGAGTCTATGTTGGTCAACCATGAAAATACCTCCTATCGAATATTCTTATCATTAGATAATCTAACCTGCTTCAAATGCAAGCAAAATGGTCATATATCTTCTCAATGTACAACTGAGACACCTGAACATCTAAATGAACCCCCTGCAATGCCCCCTCCCGAAAATCCAGAAGAACCGCCAGAGTATACTACAACATCCCTAATTCCAGAAGATTCCCCCATCACTCCCGACCAAGAGAACCTGACTAATGCATCGAATAAGAGGAACCTCTCAGAAATATTAACTCCTACGGAAGATACACCATCTGACCCATTCCGAAAACCATCGTCGAGTATAAGTAAGAAAAGTCGCCCTGAAACCACAAGTTTCGAAGAACACATGCAACCAACTAAAGCATACATTGATTCAGAAAATTTTGTAATCAACTACAATCAACTCAAAGACTTTTTTGAAAATATATACGGCTCCAACGACCCTCTGAGTGTGGCGAAACAGTACACAACCGATGTGCATGGTCTAATTCATATGCTGAGTAGTGTGTACCCATATTCTAAAGACAGATGTATCAAAAGTAGGTGTACCAAAATTAAGAAAAAATTATTGAAACAGTTGCTAGCAGAAGTATCGCTAACTTCAGATTCCGAAAGCGACGCATCGTCACAAGAAACACATTAATAATATCAACTTTCGAACTATCCATCATTCAATGGAACCTTAATGGGTTCTTCACACAACAAGAAATGCTAAAACTGATTATCTCCGAAAACAAACCCTCGATCATATGTTTACAGAAGACCCATTTTAAACAAGACTACTCACAAAATCTGAGGAACTATCTTTGTTTCCATAAAAACAGACCAGATCAAAACATAGCAAGCGGTGGCGTCGCTACTTACATACACCAAACTTACGGTGCAATCGAAATCCCTATAACAACCCACCTTGAAGCAGTTGCCATTAAAATTTTGGACCCTGAAGAGATAAATATATGTAATATCTACATTCCACCAAATCGTGACGTGACATACGAGGAGCTGAATGATCTCTTTCAGCAAATACCCAAACCGAGATTATTATGAGGAGACATCAATTTCCATAACACCCTATGGGGATGCGACTCCACACATACAAGAGGTCGTATATCAGAACATGTTATCGATGATAACAAGATGACGTTACTTAACAACGGAGAAAAAACTCGTTTCAACTCGTTTTCAGGAAACTCCAGTGTTATAGATCTCAGCATTAGCGACCTCTCACTCCACACTCAATTCAATTTTACCATCTTTCCCTATCTATATGGCAGTGACCCCTTTCCCATCTTACTCACAAGTTCACAGCATGTTGTAGAAGAACCTATTGTGACAAAAAAATGGAAACTAAAAAGAGCTGACTGGAATCTTTTTGCAAATATTATAGAAACCAAGGTTAGTCACTTCCACATGCGAGATAGTATCGATGAATGTGTTGATGATATTACCAAAATCATAACGGATGCAGCCCAACTAGCAATAGGAAAGACAAAGCAACTGAACAACCACACACCCGTTCCTTGGTGGAATCAAGAATGCGACCAGGCAATAAAATCCTCTAAACACGCTTTCAATAGACTAAAAAGGCACCACACACCAAGAAACCTGATAACTTTTGAGAGTCTGAGGGCAAAAGCTCGATGGATCATGAAAAAAAGTAGAAAAGAATCATGGGCAAGATATGTATCATCCATTAGCAGTTCAACACCACTAAGTACGATCTGGGACAAAGTGAAACGTATTAAATGTAATAAAACAGACCATGGATTCTCACGGATTGAATATCAGGGAAAATCAACGACACACCTGGAAGAGGTGACAATGCAAATAAAAGTTTGCCAAGGGAACCGTCTGTTCGGCCAGGCGGAGGCCCACAAAAGAAACAAAAGACATCAGCTACAGAATAGGCTCTGTCAATTATGAGAAGTATTCAAGGAGGGCATACATCAGGGATGGATCAGTTCAAGTATTTTGGAGACCTAGTTGGACTGCGTATTAAAGACCTCCCATCGTCAAATGCTCAGAAAATTGTAAAACACCTTATTAGCAATATTCTGTTTGAAGCTGAAATGGGCAAGTACGACTATGGCAACCCGTTGAGCGGAAGTAACTCACAGCCTTTCTACCCAATCCCGAACTACGTACAACAACCGATTCCTGCCACGATGCCACCAGCTTGTCCCAATCCAAACCCATATTTTGAGCAGCCGTCTATTCATGGACAAACACAAGCAACCTCTCCACAGTCAGCCTTGAGTCCCACGTCTTCAACCTATACGGTAACGGACAATGACTCTATTGACACTATGTTAATGCACCTGTAGTTCCCACCCCATCTCTTCAAAATTCAAATTTGAGTTAGACTTTTGTTCATTTTTTGTTGTAATAAACTTAAGATACATTTTAACTGAGTACATGTTTCATTTGTAATAGAGAATGTTTTGTTCTAATAAACTTGAGACACATGTCGACCAAATAAATGTTTTATTTGTAATAGACTATTTTTTCTTACCTTGATGTAATCCTGTAAAACGCCGACAATTGCTTCACAAACACTCTGGATGATGGCTGATATTATTTGCTTAGAAATCTTGAATGTGTAACTTAATGAGTGGAAAGAGTCTCCCGTTGCTAAAAACCACAGAGTAACTGCAAGGCGTTCATGTGGAGGAATAGCACTTCTGAAGGGTGTGTCTGGTTTCTGGATTATATGAGCTATCTTATTCAGAAGACATTCCAAGTCACTACTTATCATTCGAAAAAAGTTTTTGAAACCACATCCAGATCTGTACTCGAGATTTATTTCGTCTGCATCATCCAATAACAAATCCTTCATTAAGTCACTAGTTCCGTATGTTCTTCTACTTTGATGGCTTGGACGCACCCAAAACCGTCGTTTACGCCGTTCACGCACATTTTCACTGATAATTACAAACGCACCTGAAGCAACTAGTACATCCTCCTCGGCAGACATTTTGCGACTCAAGTGTAGACGGCAAGCCAAAATCAGCTTTGCCGCGGTGGCTTTGCCAACAGCCAATCGTGGCATAGTGTGGACGCCGCTTTAGAGAAAGCTCACATATATATTTCATTCCCTGTATGCGATTGTAAAAAATATGTTTTAGGAGCAGCTGAAATCAATTGTTAGACAAATCGTGGAAGTTATAAAAAAACCATTTTATGCTCTAAAAGATGCTATTAAGAAGGTGATAAAAACAGTGAAGGAAATCATTAAGAAAATTAAAGAAATATTGATTAAAATAAAAAGAATAGTTATGGCAATATGTAAGTCCGTTTCATATGTTAGGTATACATAATAATTTTAATTGCTTACATTAGGTATTTAACTCATATTTCAATAGCTTTAATAAGTGTCCAGCAACTTAGCAAATATATTTACTTATATAAATTTAAGATTCCGTTTTGAATGACACAAATTCATATTTCCATTAATTACTAATTAAATTGTTTTAGTGAGAGTCATAAAAGCAGCCTTCATGTTTCTGGCGAAGATAATAAATATTTGCAATAAAGAACTTGGTACACCTTTTGAAAGATGTAGTCGAGTTTTTGACAACGCCATTGCAGATTGTAATGCTAAACTGGGGTCTTTATTCAGTTGGATGTGTTCGATCACATATATAGTCAAATCTGTATGCTACTTAGTGAAGATATTCGATTTTGTGTGTTTGATCGTTGATTTTATTAAAGATTCCATTATTGGTGTAGTAGTAAGAAGTAAGTATATTCATCATTGTTGCAAACATTATGCAACACGAAATACACTAAAATTTATAAGTGTAAAGTTCATATCCTAGATGTCGTCTGCGGCAAGCATCTGAGGTTGAATCGTGCGCAGAGCAAAAGATAGCCTGCGGCAGTATAACTCAAAACATGGTACAAGCAAGAGCTCTCGCGTACGAAAGCGTTGTAACTACGCTGTACCATAATTTTAATTATCAAAAGAATCGGGCTAGTTCCCACAAGTAGTAAAGTGTTTTTAATACGCATACAATCGGGCAAGTACCCATAAACAACAAACCATTTCAACAGTGCAGTTGATGTGTAAATATGTTAGTGTAAATAAACCAGTGTAAATATATGTAAATAAATTGTACATAGCAAGTAACATCGAAGGAAACTTATTTATTTTAACACATTCCACAAACCCATGAGTGATATGTGCTTGATAAAATTGTACATATCAAACAATCATTAATGATTAAAACAACGTCAAGGTAATGTCATAACGTTGGATCAATATTTAACGGGGCAATTAATTGAAAAGTTGCCTCAAGAAACAGAAAATTGTATTCCTATAGAAAGTATCCAGAATTTACTTGCTTTGAAGTTACTGGCTTCTAAATACTACGGACAACAATTATATGGATGCTGTTATGCAATACAATTTTAACCAACAAAATTTCAAAAAATGAGTTATTGATTGTAATCTATTCAAAAAAAATCCTGATTGTTTTTCAATATCATTTTAAGTCTCTTAACGCATATAAATATGGCAAAATATTAGTGAAAAGTTAAACTATTTGAATATTAGCTTCAAAATGATACGCAATAACGTTTCATGTCTCTAAGTGTCAATGATATGAATAATACCTGCCATCTGTTATATCGAAATAATAAGTTAAGTGGCATAACTTGTAATTGCACAGTGATTTCCTAACCTTCAATACGAATTTTCCGTCGTATTGACAACGTGCGAGTGTATTTTTCTAGTTCAAAAGTATTCTTACATGGCATATGAAATCAATATTAATTGTTTAAAATTATAATTTTTATAGTGCATTAGTGCACATTTTGATGAAGGCTTGTTTTCTGTATCAAATAAGTATTTGAATAAATAAATTCATTCAGTAAGATAACCTAATACAACAATAACTTCATAACTTACCTAATATTGCCTTTATTCAAAAGCCAAAAAGATCAGTTTCCTATTCTTATGAAATATCTTTGAGATAAAAATCACAACAAACTACTAATACTTATTATTGAAAATGTATTATTTTCATAATAAGCTAAGGTTTAATCTGTGTTGCTTGAAATCTTATTGCAATTTTGTGTTTAAACTTCATATAAGAATTCCAAGCTTCATAACATCTTGTTGCAAATTGTTTAAAGAGGCTACTGATACAAAATAAAAGATTTAAAGAATCTAAGTTACTTGATGCTTTGCTGTAAAATTTCGTTTCGGATTAATTTATACTTTTAATTTTTTATTTTTGGCATATTAATTTTATATAACTACCTATTTCAAAGCTATCTCTTTTCTATGGTACAAAATTTTATTTTGTTTCTAATATGAATCCAAATTCAAGAGGGCATCGGATGGTAGGAGAAACTCTTGGAAAAGATTTTTAATCTAATAGTCAGTGTCCTAATGCAGCAACAATTATTATTTTTGAGGGCATGACTCAAGAAGTTTGGAATAATTCAAATACTGATTCTCAAACTAACACATCACAAAATAACGACGTTTTGATTATTGAACCAATGGGTGAGCTTTTAACTGCAATTAATAATAATTTTGACAATGGTCAATATTTAGTGGCAAATGAGCAAATAGACGAATCATTCACGAATATTATTCATGAAGTTGCAGGCATTGGAAAACATGTTTCTGGTAATAATGGTTTTTGCCATACGGTCCAGTTGAGCAATGTATTTTGACAGCGATTTTGCAAACAAGAGTTTCCAGGTGATAATGATAGCTTCATAAACCAAGTTAGTGAAGTTGAACAACAAAATAATGTCGAAGAAGAATTCTCAGAAACATTTGATAATGTCTCAGAAAAAGAAAACCAATTTTATCAAGATCAGGGGACGTCACAACTTTTGTACCACGATCCACGGGAGCGGAGACCAAGGAAGACGTGATGCTTGGTCTAAACAGCCAGAGTGGATCAAACACCGAGCACTGGGCTGTTGTGGGTGGTAATACCACGCCAGAAGGACAGTTCCTAGTCATCCACATTGACGACGAATCCCTGCAGAAGCTGAGGAAACTTGGTATGCGCCCATTCGTGGGAGCAGAAAGAGTTCTCTTCAAGTTGCAGGGGGGATCACACAAAGGTGGCAATGATGACCGCAGTGCTGCAAATCAACCTGCATCACAGTAGAGCGGCAACGGCGACGCTCTGCCAGAAGATCCTGGCTGATGACATAGGAGTGGTTCTTGTTCAAGAACCATGGACCGTCAAAGGCAGCGTAATGGGAATGAGCGGTGCGAAGGGTAAGTTAATCCACGACACTGATAATGCAAACCCAAGGGCATGTATTTTTATCAGAAATAATATCAAAATGTTGAAAATAACGGATTTATGTTGTAGAGACACTGCCGTGACTAAGATACACCTGCAGGCAGGTGATGGAAACATCAGAATCCTGCTTGCATCAGTGTATCTGCCATACGATTCCACAGAAGCACCTCCGTCTATGGAAATGAGGAGGATAGTGGAACACGGATCAGAGACGGGGAAGCACCTCATCTTGGGAATGAACGCCAATGGCCACCATCTGGTCTGGGGGAGCTCCAATACCAATAAACGGGGTGAGTACCGTATTGATTACCTAATAGAGCCGAATCTAACTGAGGTTCTGCACATAACTTTGGCCAGCCACTTTGTGGCTAGCAAAATTAAGGGCTGGGAGGTATCAGACGAAGCCCCAGCGTCGGATCACAATTACATATCCTTTACTATTAAGTCGACCTATAAAAAAGAGACTTATAGAAACCCAAGGAATACAGATTGGGAAGCATTTCGGAAGGAATTGGAAACCAATCTAGCCTCACTTGACCCAGTCTCAGGGCAAGGGGTTGAGAGAATGACTTGTGACATTAACAATCCCATAATGAACTGAAATACCGAGACCTGCCCTGAGACGGTCAGAACGACCAACCGAAATGCACGCTGGTGGAACAGGAAGCTCGAATCGATGAGAAGGAACGTTCGAAGGCTGTACAATCAGTGCAAACGCACAGGAAATTGGGACAGTCACACGAAGGCGTTCACTGAATTCAATAAAGCAGTGAGGAAAGCCAAGAGAAGCTCATGGAGAAATTTCTGTCAGGACATTGATAGTGTCTCTGATTGTGCAAAGCTCCACAGAGTCATGGCTCAAAATCCAGTTAACACTCCAGAGACCGTACTCAAAGAAGACTGCTCACACACGGATGGACCGGAGAATACACTGGCAGTAATGCTCAGTACGCACTTCCCGGGATCCACCGAAATACAAGTCGAAGCAACGAGCGAAGTCAGAGAAGAACGGCAAGTTGCCCGCGGTCTGGCAACTCGTGATAGCTGGACTTGTGCAAAGTCCATAGTCACATATGGGTCTGTGACATGGGCTCTTCAATCTTTCAATCCCTTCAAGGCGCCTGTAATGGACGGAATTTACCCTGTACTACTCCAAAAAAGCGCCGACATAATAACTCCAAGACTTGTGAATCTGTTCAGACTAAGCCTAGCCAAAGGAGTTATACCTACGGTGTGGGAAATCTCCAAGGTGGTATTCATACCAAAACCTGGAAGACTCTCTTACGATACTGCAAAGGCTCATCGTCCAATAAGTCTCTTGTCATTTCTTCTTAAGGCACTAGGGAAGATGATAGATAGGCATTTGAGGGTCACGGTGCTGGGCGACAAGCCGCTGCACCCCAATTAACATGCCTACCAAAGTGGCAAATCTTGCGAAACAGCCTTGCATAGCTTGGTGAGCAAGATAGAGCAAGCCATTATTTACAAAGAAGTTGCACTGGCCGTGTTCCTGGACATCGAAGGAGCATTTGACAATACGAGCACTCGCCCAATATTGTCAAAGCTGGAATCCAGAGGCACAGACAGGACAATCACCCGATGGATAGAGAACATGCTAAGCAGCACGAGCACAAGCATCCCTGTGTGGTGTCACAAGAGAGGTAAAGACAAAAAGAGGATGCCCACAGGGAGGCGTTCTGTTACCAATGCTGTGGAATCTGGTAGTCGACGACCTTCTTGTCTGACTAAACGAGCAGGAGTGGTATGCTCAAGGATACGCTGACGACATCATCACTCTAATACGGAGAAAACACGTGGGCATCTGCCTGGAACTAATGCAGAGGGCAATGTCCGTAGTGGAGAGATGGTGTGATGTGGAAGGATTGTCTGTCAATCCCTCGAAAACCATCATGGTACCATTTACAAAACAGCGAATCGCAGAGATTACTAGTGTGTCAAAACTCTTCGGCAATCAGATAAAGGTTGCCAGGGAGGCAAAATATCTAGGAATCCGGTTGAATAACAAGCTAACCTGGAACGGCCATCTAACGAGCATCACAAGCCGTTTTCAAATTACTCTAATGTCGATGAGACGAGCAATTGGGTGCACCTGGGGACTAACTCCGACAATGGTAAATTGGTTGTACACCAGAGTAATCAGACCAATGATGGTGTATGGTGCGATCGCATGGTGGCCTAAAGTTCAGCAAAGCACAGCCGCCAAAACGCTTTCTAAAGTGCAGCGAGCTGCGTGTCTGAGCATTACAGGCGCCATGAAGGGCACCCCAACCGCAGCATTGGAAATACTGCTAAACATCCCACCATTAGATCTCTATATACAGGGGGAGGCTAAAATGGCTGCATACAGAATGCAGTGCAATGGCAACTGGTGCAAGCACCATGCTATGAAACATACTAAAACACACGACAACATGAGGTGCGACATCATCGAAATGCACACTGACAGAATGCCCAAGGTCGTGGAAACTGAGATACCATATCGTGTCAACTTGAGTGTTAGATCCAAATGGGCCCAGGGAGAACCTAAACGCATGTTGAACAGTATCACCTGGTACACCGACGGGTCAAAGACCCTAACGGGTACAGGAGCAGGCGTTTACAGCGTCAGACCTAGGCAAAGCATAAGTGTTTGCCTTGGCAAAATGACGACCGTATTTCAAGCAGAAATAGCTGGACTAATCGAATGCGGCAGAACATGCATAAACAGGAAATATAACAAAAAGACCATCTATGTGAATACGGACAGTCGGGCGGCCCTTTCGGCCTTAGCAAGCCACAGCTATACGTCGAAGATAGTGTGGAACTGTCACAATACCTTGAAAACCTTGGCAAAAGACAATAGAGTAATTCTTACTTGGGTGCCAAGCCATACAGGGGTAGCTCGAAATGAGGGAGCTGATAAGTGTGCCAAGAAAGGAGCTCATCTCACCCTCATGGGACCAGAACCAGCATACGGCGTTTCATACAGCGCCGTACGAAAAACTGTTTCCAACTGGGTGTCGCTTGAACACCAAAAGCGCTGTAACAGAATCACGGGACATGCTCAGTCTAAAAGAATGCTAAAAGGACCATCGAGTTCCTACGCAGCAAATTATTTTAGACTGGGTAGGAAAGAACTGCGAAAAGTGGTAGGATTCATAACTGGCTACTGGATATTCAACGCACACTTAGTGAAAATTGGAATTGAAATAACAAATCCCATTTGCAGGATGTGTGGAGAAGTAGAAGAACCCGCAAAGCACGTGGTCTTCGATTGCCCTGCCCTGTCTGTGCAGAAAGCCTCCTGTCCAGATATCTTCCTAGCCACAAATCAGGAGGGAATGCAGGAAAACATAGTCCGACGAATCTCAATGTTCGCTAAGAATTTAGGATTGGACTCTGCTTAATACCTGTGAGTGGGGGTGCACAATAAGCCAATCAATGGCTGAGCGGCAACAATTAGGGCACCTGAACCCTAACACCCTCGTGATTAAAAAAAAAGATCAGGGGACAAGCAATCTCAACACCGATAAACCAAAAAACCAAAGAAGAAGAGGAAGAACAACATCTATTGGAAGATGCCGATTACATTCCTAACGAAGAAAGAGAACCAGATAAAGGAAACGAAGCAAACCGAGAAAGAGCGAAAAAAAGAAGGAAGAGAATATACCCAGAACAGAGTAGACAAATAAGAAAGAAGAAAGCCAACACTAATCAAAGGTATATCCGCGCAAAAGGAAAAGAGGTGTTTTCCAGATAATTTAATCTGTTTGATTGCAAATTCCCAAACAAATTTTTCAATAACTTATCAGAAAGTCATAGAAAAGCTGCTTTTGAAACTTTTTGGAGTAGTGGCTCATTTGAGGCCAGGTGTGCAATAATTCAAAGTCATGTGAAAGAAACAGTTAAATCAAGGAGCTATTCTAGCGAATCGAAACGGCAATTTACAAGAAAGTACTTTATATCAGAAATAGAAGTGTGCAAATAGACGTATATAAAAACTTTAAATATAAGTCAAACTAGGATAGACCTTGCTTTGAAAAAAAAAGAGAGAAAATAAATATATTCATGATGGCAGAGGAGTGTATTCGGGAGGAAAAAATGCTATAAGTGACTGTAAATTGAATAATATCAGAGAATTCATTACTTCTATTCCATTATTGTAGAAATGGAACTACATCAAATTTATTAGCACCGAATTTAAACATGCAAATTTTATATGATCTTTACAAAGAAAAATACCCCGACGGCGTTACCCTATCTCGTTTTAAGAAAACATTTTACCAAGACTTCAATTTACGCTTTAAAAAGCCACAAAAAGATACGTGTTTAAGATGTGATACTTATCAGGTGCAAAAGACGATGACTTAAGCAGACTAGAACAAGAACATAAAGTTCATCTAGATCATGCTTACAAGTTACGAAAGCAAATGAAAGAAGATCTCAATCTTGCAATTTCTGATCCTAATACTGAAACACTTCAACTTTTGACCTTCAAAAGACCCAGGCTTTGCCGCGATTGCCAGCCGGCATTGTTTAACTACAAAAGACAACTCAATTTACAAAATTTAGGCATGCACTGTGGTAGTACGGGTACAGGGTACTTCAATATTTGGTTAGACCATGGAGCAGGGCGAGGTAGTGAGGAAGTTGGTTCTTGCTTGAGGAAATATATTCTTGAGAACTTAAGAGGCAGTGCAACTCATTTAATATCATGGGCAGATTTTTGTGGAGAGCAAAATCGGAGCATCAAAATGGTACTCATGCTTTTACACATTCTACATAATCACCACAAACTTGAGAAAATCACTATTCGATTTCTTCAACCTGGACACACATACATTCCCAATGATTCCGAATTTGGAGATGTAGAATGTGTATTAAATCACATACAAGACTTTTCACTGATGAAGATTTTATGCATGTCATGAGGACATGCCGCCGTCGGAACAGGTTTATTGTGAATATATTATCCAAAGAAGATTTCAAATCAATTGCTCAGGTTCAAAATTCAGTGACTAATCGAAAAACTGATATTGAAAAAAATAAAATTTCATGGCTGAAGACTTTTGAAATAGAATTGAAAAAAAAACTGTCCGCCAAACTCTTTATAAAATCAAACCTTGATGATGATCCAAAAAAAGTAGATATTGATAAGGGGCTAAAAGGACGTAAAAATAAGCCAAATTTTGCATTTCAACTGCCTTTACTGTGGCCAGATGGCCGTGAACTGTCAGCTCTTAAGCTTCAGGATCTTAAAGATATGTTAAAACTAGTTCCAAATGATTCAAAGCTTTTTTATCAATTTCTCATACATGTTCAGGTTGGTGATTTTAGTGATGTCGATTGATTTGGATCACCGACAGGTATTGATTTTGAGCCGGCAGAAGAGAACCTATAATTCCTATAAAGTGATACCTATTAGGGAAATATTTTTTTAATTTTATTTATTATGAACAAACGATGAATAATTTTTTATGTGATAGGTTGATAGTTTTTGTTTTGACCAAATAAGGACGAATCATTTTTTTTATTATGTGATATTAGGAAGATACTTTTTGATTTGTTTTAGTTTTCTTATTATCATTTCAGTTTGTCATAAAGTTTTCTAATAAAATTCACCAAAAACGCCTTATTTTTTAGTTTTTTCCTTGGAGATTTTTGATTTGAAAAGTACCTAGTTTGGTAATATGCAATACAATCATAAGGAGCATAACGTTGCATTTATTTGTTTTTCAAGATTTGTCAATAAAGTGTTAAGTGCTTTAACATACATACCTTAGTAACAATTACAATGAGCAAATTTGCAATAATAAAAGTTTGATATAAAAGAGTATAAAGCGATGTTTTCATTATGTAAGGATAAGAACTGAAAAGAATTTGGAAAAATGAAATTTGTATCAACAAAATACAAAAAAAAAAATATGCTATAAAAACATGAGCCTGCTTGGGACAGATTTTATTCAAAATAGTGTTAATGTTGGTTAATACTGTATTGCATAACAGCGTCTTTATATTGTTATAAAACTCCTCAGATTAAGACATACAATAGGTATGTTTGTTTTGACTTTTTGATCCCTCAAACATCGAGTTACATTCTACGCTCACTTGCGGACACTTCCCCACCGCTTTGCCATATTTCCAAATTCTCTTTAGTTGCAGGGAAAATGAAATTAGAAATTCAATTAATTGAAAATTTATCAAAAAGTTATGCAATCAAAATAAGGTCATACTGATTTTTGCATTTAAGTCGCAGCTTTTAGAAATAATTGAAAATTCTTCAATTTTATTTAATAAAGACATATTCCTAAATAAATTTTAAACAAGTATTTATTGTAACCAAGAGTAGCAAATTTGCTCTATGCTTTATGCGTCTGGGGTAAACTAATCAGTAGTTTTGTCCTTGTTCAATCACTATATAAGGAGATATGGAAATATCTTCGGAGTCTCCCCATGATTTCGATTGCGATGTAGTATTCGTAGTAAATAATGTCAAAAGTGTTTTGTTTATTATGAGTAACGAGTAAAAATTTGGTTCTTTAAATTTCATGTGTTTTTTAAGAATTTTAATCAATTAATATATTAATATAATGTTTCTGGATCATCATGGTTCCTCAGTGCAATGTTTGTCAGAAAAACTGCCGAAATTACCAAGGCCATGTATCCACAATACCGTCCACACTTTTTGTAATTCATTAATTATTTCAGTACTGACGTTTAGTATTGTTAGCCGCAATAATAGACGTGTTTATTAATGGATAGCCCTATCTATTGTATACTATTACTCCGAGTAAAACACTTATTCATATGTCTAAAAAGGTGTTGCGGACAGTGTCCATCTGAATAGTTGCTAAAAAGTTGATCAATGTACACATTTTTCCGGTCTTTCCAGTCTCCACCTTTCAACCATTTAGTTTCCATGACGTCTCTAACGTTTTTTCCATTGCAGTCCATTCCGGTATTTTCTTCATCCATCTATATATTTCGTCTTTCTTGTACTCACTATCTTGATATTTTTTTGTTCTTTGAGTTACATCTTTTGAAATTTTTATATTCTGTTCAATGTCTCGATTCTTATTTCATCAGTAGATCATAATACTCTACAACATGTACTCTATCTATTTCTACTGCCAATGAGATATTTTAATTTATTTCCAGTTCCTCAGAGATCGGTGGCCTGCATCTTAGATATTCCGTTCCACCAAATTTCCTTATAAATCTGTCTAATCCTTCATCTTTCAAGGTTCTCATCATTTGACTGAGTTGTTACTATCAATCGATCATCACCAAAACTATATATGATTAAAGTTTCTTTCTCTATTACTACACACCCTTTGTTGGAATGACCCACTTTCTCACTGTAACTTATTTTTTTTATAATATAGATATATTTTTTCTCTTCAAAATTAGAAGTATTCCGTCCTAACTTGATCGAATTATAATAATGGTAATTTACATTCCAATAAAAGACTTTCTCTTTGGTTCTTTTCTTTTCATCCTTACTCCTACTTTTCACTACTTATTGTACTGATCCATAATTACTGTATTTGTACGCCTTCTACATTCACCTTTATTTTATTCCTCTCATTAATATTTTTCTTTACCCAGTATCTACCATTTATCCATCCTTTTTTGTCAGTATCCAAGGTTCGCTTTCGTACATCACTACCGGTCTTATTAGGACAAACGTTACCGTCCAAATTTTCCACAAAAATTGTGATTTGGAGATCATCAGCCATTTTATAGATGTAACCTTCAATACTCTTTATAACATTATAAATTGTTCTATCTTTGGAAAAGGTCAAATTTCATATCATATTTGAACTGCAGCTTTACAACATCTCAGTCCAATTGAAAAGTGTGCAGAAGCAAGTTGAATGAGCAGGGCTAAAATCAATTGAATATATTTCATGAGTTTTACAGGCCTGGTTCAGATTATATCACTTCCAGAAACTTCAATGGTGATTCAATACTAGTATTGTTGTGAATTTTCTTCAACCAAATTTGCTAGGTTTATTAATTGCTTTCTGCGAAGGTGGTTGAACGCATTGGATTTCCGAGATTCCTCTTCACTTCTATTACCAGGATAACTTCCCATACATTTACTTATTTTCTCTAGTCTCCTAGGTTGAAGTAGAATGAATGGTGTTTTCCATATGAGTAATTACTCATTTACTGATGATTAATGTGTTCGCCCTACATTTTCAATCGATAAAATCAGCTGGATGTCCAATATAATAAAATAGAACTTTATATGAAATTCCTTTTGGGATTGAGTTATTTGAAAGTATTCTATTTGTGAATGAAATTAATTTTCCAAAAATTTTCAGAAATCAAAGGATTCATACGTCATATACGTACAATGTTTTACGTTAGGATAAGATTTTCTCACTCGTTCCACTTCGAAAGTAAAGCTTCAAAGAGTATATCTGTGATATCTAAGGAAATATTGGATGAAATAAGAGGAAGAACAAGAGTACTTTCAACTATTTTCAATTTTTTTTCATCGACTGCTTCGTTGTTCTTCATATTTATGATTGTGAAGTGAGTGTTATTAGCATATTTCCAGATTTTTTATCATTTTTCATATTATTATAAGGATATTTCTAGTAGAATTGTCCAACACATTACTTTTTCATGTTCTAGAGTTATCATTTATAGATACAGATTCTTGACAAGTGATAGTTTCGATAACAAATTCATTACCAAAGATTTTTTCAAAATCGATATTAGACGGGCGAAAATTAATAAAGAAACCGTTCTCCCCCTTAATTCTAGAGAACGAAAAATATATGTCAATGTAAGTATTAAGTTGGAAGCGATTCATTGAATTTGTACCCAAGGTTGCGTAGAAACTTTACCGTAGAAGTAGATTTTCTATGATCATTTTTCCTGGTAGCATTAATGTTACAGATAAAATCAACAAAGTTAACTGAAGTTGAAAATAAAAAACTGAAGAAAGCTGTTACAACTTTGGCCTCAGTCAACATGAAAGCTGCAATTTACATCAGTATAGATTACTGCTTATACTGGATTTTGAATTTAATAAGCTATTATGGAAGGTTTCAATCTAAGGTACAAGGTAAATACGCATTGATATACAAATTTTGTTTATTCATAATTTCATTACAATTCCGTGGTGCCGGGAAATAGGAAATAAGTCTATTTTTGATCAAAACGAGATATGCCTTGACTGGATGTATGTATCAAAACCTTGCTTATAGATCAAACAAGAGAAGTCAGATCAAAAAAATACGCGTCAGTTACTCATGCTCGTAAGGAGGTATATTTAAATATCTCCTACAGAATGTTTCATTAAAGACAAGGTAACTTATCTCACCTGGAACAAAATTAAATGATAACGAGTTAAGTCAACATATCTCACTTTGACAAAAATATTTTTGTTTGTTTACACTTACATATCGTTTTTTTATTCAATAAACTGTGTATTCAGCCTTAAATGAGTGTCAGTCGCAAGAAATATATTGAAATTTAGAAAAAACACGTTTTAATTAAACTTCTATGGAGTTAAGAGAAAATCGGCTCGTGTCCATGTGCCGCATAAACCAGGAATAATGGTAAGTAAATTCAAAATTAAATTTATGTACTTTACATCCTAACCTAAAAATTAACAAAAACATACATAACTACATATTTTATAGCAGATCAGCAAATATATTACTGTTTTATCTTCAAAACAAAGTTACTAGTTAAAAGGCTGTGGTATACCAGTCCAAAAATCAATAAAATTCTTACATATATCTTTTTTAAAATCCTCTATTTACAGTACCTTTGAGACTTATTAAAATATGCCCAAGTTTGCAACATGTGTGTGAGACGTGATTCACAACACCGGAACGTTTTTTAGTGATTCAAGGTCAACTAAAAAGTTCCTTTTTATTTGTAAAATGGTTCTTTTCATTTGAAGTTACTGAATGGTACGGTTTACATCTTTTTGAAGAATACAAATAGGAAAATAACGATTTACAACTCTAAGACGGTAGGCTATATGTTCTGAACTATATTTCTAATACTTTTCTGGGGATTATGTATTTCTAGTGGTTTTTGCTAAAATATGGATCTATGCAAACGAGAAGTAAGAAAATTGACGTTGTTATATGAAGAAGTGCCCTCAGATACTCAAATAAATGAATCTGACAATGATTCGTCTGCAGATTCAAGTGTAAAAGAACTAAGTGAATACGATACAGACACTGAGCAAGTATATTTACCTCAAGAGGAAGGTACTGACGAAGAAGTCGTGTAAGTCGAGACCGAAAAACAAAGCACAGGTTCTGAAAATCGAAGTTTTTATTATAGAGGTAAGGACGGAACTGAATGGAGAAAAACAGTGCCACCACGAAATGTTAGAACTCTGCAAAAAAATATTACCATGCACCTAACCGGTGTCAAAGGAGATGCGCGACAAGCAGTGTCAACAATGCAGTGCTGGATGCATATGTTTGAAAGCTGCATAGAAATTGTGGTGGAAAGCACAAAATTGTATATAGAAAAAATTTCTATTGAATACGGAGACAAGAGTGACTGTAGGCCTACACAAACTCTACAGAAATCCGAGCACTGTTTGCTTTGTTCTATTTATGTGGAGTGCAACATGGATCACGAGCACATCTGAGAGAATTCTGGTCTTCGAAGGGAATTTTTTATGAAATATTTCTTGCAACAATGGCCCAACGTAGGTTCGAGTTTTTACTCAAATGTCTTCGATTTGATGATACCACTACCAGAGACCAAACAAAACAAGTAGATAATCTTGCTGCAGTTCGTACTATTTTTGTAAGGTTTAACGATAACTGTAAGAGGAATTATGTAGTGGGAGATTATGTGGCACTCGATAAAATACTACTTGCGCTTAGGAGAAGGTGTCATTTTCGAATGTACATACCTCAGAGGCCCAACAAGTATGGCATTAAAATATTTTCACTTATTGACTCAAAAACATATTATGCGAATCATATGGAAATTTATGCTGGTGTTCATCCTGATGATCCATATAAAAAAGACAATTCAACTTACGCAATAGCTGGAAGAACGTGTTCTCATTTATCAGGATCACGAAGAAATATGACGTTAGACCGTTGGTTTACTGGATACATCATTGTAAAAATATTACTAAGAGTTCACAAACTGACAGCTGTGGGCACAATTAAATCTAATAAACGGGAACTTCCGCCCCCCTCCAATTTACGCAAAAGGCAAGTACTTTCTTCATTATTTGCATTCAGTGAAGAACAGTTGTCTCATATATTCCTGAAGCAGGAAGAAATGTGCTTCTCGTTTTCTCATTGCACCGAGACGATAATATTGATGTTGAGACTGGTGATATGAAAAAACCTGAAATAATTACATTCTACAATAAAACAAAAAGTGGTGTAGAGATAGTTGATCGCATGATTACATCATACAATGTTTTCAGAAATACCAAGCATTGGTCCATGGTTATATTTTATAATCTATTGAATCTGGCTGCAATGAATGCATTTGTCATCTAGAGGCAACAATTCCAATGGAGAGTTCGCTAAATTTCGACGACTATTCCAGAATGAACATTTTTTGATTTCGTTAAACGATTAAGAAACGAATTACAAATGAAGGAAAAAGATGAATCTGGAAATCCGTTTTATTGGCGCAATATTCGGGACCTAAAAGTAGATAAAAATAAATTGCATACAATGTTTTTCAAGTCAAGCATACAAGAAAATTTCAATATTTCATTTAGAAAGAGAGGACCTCTCCCCAACTTGTTCTTCAACTTTAGTGGGCTGGCCCAGTTCCGATTTCCAAGAAAAAATTTAACCTTCTACAGCTAATAATATATATTTTGGATGTATTTTGGGATTTTTATCAAACACTACCAACCAATGATGAAAACGATATACACCCAGACCTAGTATTTTCTGATGACGAGGATAATAATTAAAATAGTTCTTCATTTATTTGATTTTATCTTATAAAAAGGGTATTTCTGTATGCTCTAGCTAAGAATAATAAAGTTTTCGTTTTGTACAGTGTGATTTTCATTTTTAATAGAATTACTTAAATTGCCAAAAATGAGATAAACTTTTTTTGGCAACTTCAAAACATGTTCTCTTTTTTCTAAATATTTTTAAAAATGTTTAAAACATGTCAATTAAATATAAAAAGAAGAATTGATTTGTACTTTAGTCTGAAGTTATTTAAGGTATTATAAATTTTTAACCTGATTTGTAATTTGTAATTAGACTTATTTTCCTGAACATTCTTAATAATGGATTTATCTCCTTTTTCCCCGTCACCACGGAATTAATCATACAAAGTGAATCTCGTTAGAGAAGCTTTATCATAGAAAGAAGTTCAAAGAGGAAATGATTTGGCCGTTTGAATATCGTGTACGTCAAAAAAATGTGTGCCTATTACGGTTTCCATGATAGTTCACGTGCACACATTTCTACCCAATTATGAATAAAAAAATTAAGTGTGCCTTTCATTCAATTCCTTTTATTTTTCCAGCTCCTAATCTCCCTACTCCCCACATAAGCGGAAAAGGAATATTGGCTGATCTTTTAAAAAGTATTGTTTTGGCATTTCAACCAATGGGTTTACAAATTGAAGTCGATACAGTACCATGTTTGCCTACCCCCATACCACCAGATTTGGATCGCTACATTCAAATAGGTAGATTTAGTCTTAAAAAATAAAATTAATCAAATTCACTGTCTCGACCCTTACTTACATTGTTGAATCCACTCATATTACTGTTTTAAATTAAACTAACTGTTTGTAGATGACTCCCCAATATATTGAAAAAATGTTAAAAATTTTAAGAAATTGAAAATTGTTTCAATGATATTTAATATCGAAACAATTGTCAGTTCCTTAGAATTATTAACATTTTTTCAATATATTGTGGAATTATCTAGAAACAATTTTATTAAAAACAAAAATTCTCTAAATTTGTTAATATCAATGTTTTTCATTTCTATATTCGATTTATACTGTGCGTCTATAAAATAACGCATAAATTCATTATTAGCTGAATAAACAGTAATATTAGAAATTCCGGTAACAGGTCAATTTTTGATTTCAATTTACTATTCTTTCAAATTATAATCTAACATACAGGGTGAACCACCTGCGTGTGATGACGTCATCGCAATTTTTATTAAATGGAACCCCTTGATTTTTTTTCAATTTCCGGATTTCTCTTGCTGAGCTGATTCCAATAACGTATGAAAAGTTGCTTCAAATTGATACAGGGGGGGTAAAAATGCATGCAATAATAAATAAAGAATAAACGTAATAAACACATTAAATGAAACTACGTATTGTTATACAACTACGTTAATAAACTATTAAAAACACCCTGCATTATTTTTATCATTGTATCTAACAGCTTTTATTAGTGATCCAAGCCCGTGAACTATGAAAATATTTTTATTGTTTGAGAGTATTTTTTTACCATTTTTTCATTTCACGTTACAACTGTCAGAAACATTAAAGTACAATTCTGTATTGTTGACGCTTTAGAGAAGGTACGTTCACGTGAAATATATTCAAGCAATTTATCATTTGCAACTTTTGTTACAAAATGCCTTCAACCGAAACTGATAGGATTGAAATATTAATTATGATTGGTATTGGCGATAAGATGCGATCTCAACAAGAGGTATGCCGATTATTCCATGAAAAATACCCAGATCGTGAACCAATTTCACAATCTACGGTAAGCAGAATAGAGCGAAAATACAGAGAATTAGGACATGTGAGAGATGCAGCAAAGCAAGGTAGACGTAAAATGAATGAAACTATTCAACAAGACGTAATTTTGTCGGTAGTAGAAAATCCACATTGTACGAGGATTATCTAGGGATTTTGGTATTCGAAATTTTTTAGTATGAAACATTTTTAAAAAGGCAGAATATTATCCTTATAAAATACGTCTTATCCATGAATTGGCTGAAGACGACTTTGACAGAAGAACTGAATTCTGCGAGTATATGATGAACCAAAATAACAATTTCATCACTAACGTTTTATTTTCGGACGTAGCAACGTTTTATTTGAACGGTCATAATAACCGGCAAAACACCCGTTATTGGACTGATGAAAATCCACACTGGATTACCATACACAAAGACCACAAAAAACCAACTTATGGGTTGGTATTTGAAATTTAAAGTCTACACAATTTATTTATTACATTCAAGAACGTATAACTTTCCATAAACAATTTTCATACATTTTTTTTGTATTCTTGTCCAACTTGTACCAATTTGAAGCAAAGTAATGATGGGTATAAATAAATTATAGAAGCGATTATTGGAATTGGGGCACCAAAAAATGTTTATCATTCGTAAAACTAGGTGATTGGAAATTATAGCGTAAGCTATTTCACTTTATTGTAGAACCTTAATTTAAAACAAAAAAATTGAGAAATACATTAACTCATGTATGAAATCGCAAACTCAGCGACCCATATATGGAGTTTAGTCGACAGGTAACCAAAAAAATTAATGAGGTGGGGAAATTTTGGAACCCGTCGATGGGAATGAAAAAATTGAAAAGAGTCAAATCACTAGCATAAGTGATTGCTCTTTTTATTCGTTAACAGAAAAATCAACGTCATTTATCAGACTTAGTTTTTTTTGTTTTGCTGTGTGCATATTCTTTGGGTCACTCGCTCCACGCTCCACGTCTGAGAGGAAGAGATTTCGTCTCCGGTGAGTAATTTGAAAGTTTATTTAACCTACTAACCATTATTCAGACGGTGTGTGTGAAGGCAGAATCAGTAGAGAAACCAATATATTGCTTCTCGTGGCCGATGACACATAACTACTAATCAGATTTGTCAGGGTAGTTATTTTATCTTAAAAGGGAAGTATTGCAAAATATTGCCACCGAAATTCATAAAAGGTCATTAACTGATCTACAGATCAAGAGGGCCAGTAAGAGGCGATAGTTTGTAACGGCTTCACAAGAAACTGATTTTTATTTTTGCATATATTTTTTTTATTACTAATTCTTTATTTGATCAAATAGTCCCAGGCAGTTTTAAATCATTTCATGTTATTTTCAAACACGTATACAGTGATATTTAGCGGAAACTTAACTTTTTTTAATAGAGGGAGGAACTAATCCTCAGTAGTTCATGATATTGTGGACCAAATTTCACTGTAACCATGTGGACTAGTTCCATTAGATTACGGCCGTATTAGTCCAAGAGCCCGCTTTGGCTAGGCGCACATCATTTCATAAAACCTGAAAGTTTGTCTGCGCAGGTTTGTCTTTGGGTAGTAGTTACTTTGACAGGTAACAGGTAACAAAGGTGTTTTTTGATATTTTCTTTAGAATGATATTTAAAATGACGTCATCCATTGCCGGACACTTAGTATGGTTTCAACCCCCTGCCGGACACCCCCAAACTCTAAAAAGTTGTGACTACACTTACGTTATAGTATAAGAGCTGAATTTTATATATGTTACTTGGGAGGCTATGAGAAGTAGTCACCCCAGTAGCCAGACGGTTTTCATGGTTTTTTACCGCTTGCCAGAGGCCTTGAGAGTCCGCCGTAAGTGCGAGCGCGAGGCAATATATGTTCAGGTGGGTTTGAGTGAGATGGTGAGTTTGCTCTATTGCGATCTTTTACTGCGCACCATCTCTCGTTTACACTGTATTATGTGTTGGACTATTATACCAAAGAATACACCAACAACAAGAAAAGAAAGCCGGCATAAATCGTTTGATGTTCTGGGGGCAAAATTTCGTGACCTTGTAAAACTGACAGAAAGCTAATAATTTACACTGAGAAAAAGGTTACAAAATTGTGAAGGTTTATATTTTACAGGCAGAAAAAAATGTAGATAAAACATTCCAAAAAATAATTGTTTACTAATGTATTGTCAAAACATTATTCCGAGAAAGTATTAATTGTCAATGAAAAATGTAAGCATAAAAAACCTGTAACATGGTCTTGTTAGCCCGTTACAGTGCCACAAGTTACCAATTTTGTAATTGGATATTGTTCAGGACATCTCACAGAAGAACCCTATTGATATTCAGCTCACCAGAGCCAGTACAACGGGTGACATGATACTTGAAGTACGACATTTTTGGAGAAATTTCAGTGTGTTATACTCGATAGTCGAAATTGTGTAAAGTGAGTCAGAGCTATCTAATCAACACTTTGGTTAAAGCGCAGTTGCCATATGTATTCTAGAGAGAAATGCTGTATTTTATAAATACACTTCAAATCCATTGTGTCAATATTTCAGGTACAAAAGATGCAATGTAATTAAGTCAATACCAATTTAATATATTTATTTCAAATTTCAAGCAGACTAATAATAATTAGTTTACTTGAAATGTGAAATAAAGTGTTTATGTATATTTCTTGAACGCAAAGTTTGTTGTGAAAAACTCGCCGATTTGACAATGTTGGAGAGTCGCTTCAATGTTCCGGCTTTGAGAACGAGATAGATAGATCGAGCTACGCGAATGAGACAGTGATAGTAAACAGTTATGTGAGGTGTTTATTCTCTTCATGAGCGTAACATCGGTATTTGTGTTGTGGTTTTGTGTGATAAATCGGTTATTATTGGTATTTATTGTAATATTTATATCGGTATATTTAGTGACAATAATGGCGGAGTGTAGCGGTGTTGGCGATAAAAAACGGCGTCGTAACAATTTAATTCGGGAAGAAAAAGTCCTCATATTAAATGTGTACGAAGGACTGCGTGCCATGGACAAACAGTTGGGTGTTAGTGACGCTGTGATTAAGTGCAGTTATTTAACTAAAGTTTCTGAGAGTACTATATACAATATTCTATAGAAATCGCGGGACGGATCTTTGACAAGAGAACGAGGTGAAAACTGTAAACCGGAAAGTAGGGGAAGGAAGAAAATTGTTTTGGACGACCAAACACGGAATGCTATACGTAGGGAAATACATTCTTTTTATTTTAGGAATGAAATCCCCTCGGTAGCTAAATTGAGCAAGGTAATAGAAGCTGATGATACTTTACCAAACATCAGTGATAAAGTTTTGAGACGAACTTTAAAATTAATGAATTTTCGTTACCAAACAAGAAGTAGAAACAGTGCCTTAATTGAACGAAATGACATTGTGGAATGGAGGAGAAATTATTTAAAACAGATACGACAGTTTCGTAACGAAGGACGGCACATATATTATCTTGACGAAACATGGTTAAATGAAGGCCACACTGTGTCAAAAGTGTGGCAAGACAAGAATATACGAAGCAATCGACAAGCCTTTATGGAGGGTTTCTCTTCCGGTTTAAAAGCTCCCTCTGGGAAAGGACGTCGACTGATTATCACTCACATTGGCAGCGAGGAAGGATTTGTAGAAGGTGGATTACTAAGTTTTCAGTCCAAAAAAACTGTCGATTACCATGAAGAGATGGATGGTAACCGGTTTGAAACATGGTTTAGATCAATTTTAACAAAGGTGACTCCTGGTTCAGTGATAGTTATGGATAATGCTTCATACCACTCTCGTCGACTGGAGCAAATACCTACTTCAGCTAGCCACAAGAGGGTTATAATTGATTGGTTAGAGAGTAAAAGCATTCCGCACAACGAGGCAATGCTAAAAGTTGAATTATTATCTCTCGTACGGAAACATAAAAGCAGTTATATTAAGTACGTTGTTGATGAAATGGCGAAAGATTTCAACGTCTCAGTTGTTAGACTTCCTCCCTACCACTGTGAGTTAAACCCCATCGAGCTGGTTTGGGCCCAAGTGAAAAATTATGTTGCGAGAAAAAACAGTACATTCAAAATGGCTGACGTTGAGAAACTGTTTGACGAGGCGCTGCATACCGTTACTGCTGAGAGTTGGCGTAAATGTATTCAACACGTATTAAAAGAAGAAATAAAGTTTTGGGATTTAGACATACGTGTAGAAGTAATGACGGAACCACTCATTATCGATATAGGAGGAGAAAGCGATGATTCTGAGGAGTCGTCAGGGAGTGATACCGCTTCCAGTTAGTCAGACATTTTACAAGTGACCTCGCAACATACCTATACTTATTGGTAATTTATTTTGGTCTTGACAAACAACTTTTTTTTAGTTTTAGTAGTAGTAAGTTGGAATTGACTTTTAAACATTTTTTTATTTTGTTTTAACTTACTTATGAACAACTTGTGATAAGTTATTATTTCAAATGTTAAAAATTGAAATTCCAGATATTTCAGTATTCGCACCCTTAAACTATGATACGCTCATGGAGTTCACTTTAAATCGGTAGATAACCGATGACGTCACTTTACAGAATTTCGACTATCGACTTTTTTATATACATCTTATTATAGCTCATCCTTAAAAATGTGTATTATTCTTGGTAACACCCTGTATATACATAATGTTACCTACCATAATAATTTCGTATTTCTGTTCTCTCAAATTTAAACGCCAGAGCGTACAAGAACATTTTCTATTTATTTTTTATTTAGGACTATTAAGAACCCTTCAAAAATGATGCGCTCATGAAGTTCGCTTCTGCAACTGATTTTATGGACAGTAAGAGCGATGAGTCACTTTACAGAATTTCGACTATCGAGTATAGCATAATACAGCCTCCGGAGTGTATACAAGTGACCAATTTTATGATGGGATATTCCTCAGGGCGTCTCACAGATGAACTCTATTAATTTTCAGCTTATATTGTGAAAAATATGTTTTAGCATTTCTTTATACATAGTTTAAGTTTCTGTTTTTTAAGAACAGTTTATTACTAAAAATAACATGCTATTGTTTAATCAAATGATTTTTATTTTCTTATATCGATATTGGAATTCATTATGTGTAAATATGTATTTAAGTAGCAGTATGTGTAGGATAGGGTAGATATTAAAACTAATACAGTAATATAGATTATATATTTAGAATACCAGATTACAGAAGGAAAAAGTTCAATATACATGATGGTATAAAATTACAATAATGTTGGTGCTTAAATGTACAATTTGTATAATTTCCATGATATGACATAACAGTTATACTCTTCCAGATTCATAATTCAATATTTTACACATAGACAAAATATTTTAATATCTGCAACATAATGTGTAGAAATTATCAATATATATTAAATAATAATAATAATACAGTTAGATAAGTAAAATAGTCATCTATCACTTTATTTATAATTGTACAATATTTTTAGCGGCACTAGATTAATTTTTTGTGATGGCTTCTAAAGGAGGACTTGTTTGCTTATGTTGTGGTTTTAGATGTCCCTCTAAAACTGGACAAGGATGATGTATAGGTAAACCAAACCAAACTGTTTACTGGTCAAACCCATATTAAATGTACTCATACTTTTTGGAGCTAAAATGTGGTTAAAAGCAGCTAATAGAGAGGATTTTGTTCAGAGACGTTTGCTTTCGTAGTGTGCCAAAAGTCATGCTTTGTGTTGAAGTCGAAGGAGATTGTAAAGGTACAGGTCGTAACTCAGTACTTCCCCCTAACTTCCATTTTAAAATGTTGATTATCTGAAAAGAAAAATACAGGAAGACTATATTAATAGACACAGAAGTGTATGAGTAGGTTTTATTATAGACAATGTGTTGTTTTATTCATCCGACACTTTAGTTTTCTAGTATCTAGTTTACCAGAAGAATTCTCTCACACATTAATAGCATATCAGAGACTGATAGTTAATACTGCCACAAAGTGAGCATGGGATAAATAAAAAGCATTTCTCTATCATAACAAAATCATAAAAAATACTCTTTTATAACAAAACCAAGATTCTTTCAAGTGAGACACAGGTAGGCTGAACATTGTAGGTGAAACTTTCGTCTAGTTAAATTCACAGTTGCAAACACTTAATTTTTTACTAACTTATCTAGGTATGAGAGAGCCATCCATTGATGTATATTGACTTACAGAGGTGAATCTAAATAATAATTATATTTACCAAGCAGTGGGGTAGCATCACGGTAACTCGTATGTATTGCAGATGCCTAAGAGATGAATGTCGCTATTGCTGTAATTGTGTGGTAGCTGCAATTATAAAAGTAATTGTAGTAATCATTCCCTTACACAAATTCCATGAAGGTATTAATTCATCCTGTGGTAAAGTATCAATTAATCCTGTGGCCAGGTGACAAAAAATAAATATTAATAACAGTTGATTGTAATGTCTACTTAAATTTAATATTTACCAGACTGAATAACTATTTTTGTTGGTGGATGATTTAATAAAAAATGTCCCTTGCATTTTAACCATGGAAATATGGCAGGGGCATCTAGCTGAAACAAACGCTTGTAACATCCTCCTTTGGAAACAATTTTTTCTCAAAGTGAAGTTCACACAACCTATAAATTCTTTTGTTAAGCATCTGTAGTCTTTCCAATTAAATATCTACGGTTACAAGCTTCCAACCCTAACTGTACCCTAAAATGTAAATAAAGGTAGGTATATTTTTATATTCACATGTCTATAAAAGAAATCAACTATTAATTTATATTGAATATTATGTATTTTCATTCAACATGTTTTTTGCAGAACAGGGCTCGTCAGCAGAAAGCTTATTGTAGTACATAATATTATCATTACATGTTCTTAAAGGTTAACAAACAAAAACATAGATTTACACAACTTACAATTCATAGGAACATATAAAATAAATTGTTAAATATTGAAAAATGAATATATACCTATAATACATTATATATAGAAACAATTTCTCTTACCTCACAGGGTCTTTGACAAAACCAAACATAGTTATCTTTTCTCCTGTTGGTGAATGACATCCACGAACTTCACAGCTTATTCTTCTCATCATAAATATAATAATTTCTCACTAAGAGTGCAACTAGTTACTTTTACTAAACGGTATTGTTCAAAATCAAAGTAAATAAACAAATAAAAAGCATATTTTTGTTTAACAACAAAGAATGACATTGACGTAAAACACATATAAAAAATGGCGTCTATCACACATGTGCATTCAGAAAATGAATTGTCAAAAAGCCGAAGTTTCGCTTCTTGTTGTTGGTGTATTCTTTGATTATACGTTCAGTATACGTTTTATCATTCATTTGTGTAGTGTGTGAAATAAATTTGATCGAGTTTAAGTAAAGTGTTATCATGGAAAATAAATTAATTTGTTTTGATTGTAAAGAAAGTAGCGGAAAAATAGTATTGTCTTCAGAGGAAACTTTCAAAAAATGTTAAAAATATTTTGAATGTCAGAAAAAAACATAATCCAAAATATAAAGACATTTTTGTTAAGTTAGTATTTTTATTTTTTGTTAAGTATAAAAAATAGTTTAAGATATAATAATGAGTAAGTAAAAAATAAGCAGTAAAAGATCGCAATAGAGCAAACTCACCATCTCAGTCAAACCCACCTGAACATATATAGCCTCGCGCTCGCACTTACGGCGGACTCTCAAGGCCTCTGGCAAGCGGTAAAAAACCATGAAGACTGTCCGGCTACTAGGGTAACTTCTTCTCATAGCCTTCCAAGTAACATATATAAAATTCAGTTCTCATACTATAACGTAAGTGTAATCACATTTTTTTAGAATTTGGGGGTGTCCGGGAGGGGGCTGAAACCATACTAAGTGGATGACGTCATTTTAAAGAAAATATCAAAAAACCGAACTTTATATCTTAATGTATTTAAGGTGCACTCGCACTTACGGCGGACTCTCAAGGCCCCTGGCAAGCGGTAAAAAACCATGAAAACTGTCCGGCTACTGGGGTAACTTCTTCTCATAGCCTCTCAAGTAACATATATAAAATTCAGTTCTTATACTATAACGTAAGTGCAATCACAATTTTTTATAGTTTGGGGGTGTCCGGCAGGGGGCTGAACCGGTGTCCGGCAATGGTTGACGTCATTTAAAATATCATTCTAAAGAAAATAACAAAAACCCAATCTTTATATCCTAATGTATTTAAGGTGCTGTTTTTTTACACCTTTGTTACCTGTTACCTGTCAAAGTAACCACTACCCAAACTACATAGTCGCTCATCGTTCTTACCTGTGTTGATGACGTGCGCAGACAAACTTTCAGGTTTTATGAAATGATGCGCGCCTAGCCAAAGCGGGCTTTTGCTCTATATAGATTATAGCTAAACGGCTAAATATATAAAAAAAATTGTCATTTAAAAAGGTCCTATTTTAAAGTGTTATTTCACCTTGTTTATAATTTCACTAAAATCTAATGTGATTGTAATTTCAGCGATTATTTTTTTTAATTGACTCTTTTTGCGCCAATTCGAGAATAGGCTAATTGTAAACTTTCTAGATTTCCTTTAATTTTTTTTGCTTATTTTTATTAGTTTGTTGATTATAAAATTTTGACTATTTTATAGAGGAATATATATGGATTAGTTAAACTCAGGTTTTTCATTTAAAATCACTCTAACCTTATACAAGGAGGAGAAAATTTTTTTCTAAAAATCAATCCTCGTATTGTAAACCGAGGTGGGACTTCAAGCTCTTTCCAAAAAATAGCTATAGACCGCTCGAAAGAAACTAAAAATGGATGTATTTATTTCATAACTTTCTTTTTTTGTGGTGACAGTCGTAGGCATAACCAAAAAAGCAATCAGAGAGGGGTGGAATCTCCCTCAAAATTACTTTCGTCGGTAATCCGTAAATGAACGTAAATAGGTCTTTAACGACCCTCAGGGCTACAGCAACGTATTATAAATTTTTGAAATCTGCTCAGCAAGGGAAATCCGGAAATTGAAGAAAGAGGGAGAGTTCCATTTAAAAAAAATGGTGATGACGTCATCACACGAAGGTGGTTCACGCTGTATATGAGATTATAATTTGAAAAAATAGTAAATTAAAATCAAAAATCGACCTGCTTCGAAAATTTCTGATATTGTTTATTTAGGTAATAAATAATTTATGCGTTATTTTATGGACGCACTGTATAGTAGCAGCAGCTCTTACTATAGATTCTATGTACAAAATGAGGTAGCATTAGGAATTTCTCCTTGCATTCGCGAGATCATGGTAGAAATATCTCTCAAAACTGAACGCAAATAAGTTTTTCTAAATATTCAATCATATAGTCGTCTTAACTACTAAATACCTCCACACTCATATCATCCCAATCTGATATTCCATTTTTCTTCAAAATCTGCTGAAAAGGCAACGAAATCACATAATCAACCACTTCTTGTAGTGAGAGAGAGAGCTTTCATAAAACTTCACATTTCCATTACAGGATAATAACGAATATGTTTGCATCAACTTATTTCGAATAATAAAAATCATTATATCCCTCATGTACATATATAGAAGAGGCCAATATCACTACTATCTCAGTTGATTGTTCTTTTTCATTTTATTTCATTGTGTTCATATTCGAAGGTTGTGAACCTGGGCTGTGTAGGCTTTGTTTCTTTTAGCGCCATTATAGCAACTGATTGCTAATAAGAACCCTACGGTGGATGGTCTACTAAAAATTAACACTAAGACTTTTAGAAAATAGTTTACAATGAAATAGTAATTTGAGATCATTTTCAACCAAGGTGGCAATCTAGCACCTTTCAATCAATATCTCACTGATCACTCTAGTTGAACTTCAGTTGACGGTGGAGATGGCCCTTTTTATATATTGTCTGATATTGTCTATAAAAATAAGCTTGATAGGAACACAGCTATATCAAAAGTGGTAAGAAAAGAAGAAAAAACCGGCATTATTTGTGTTAGAACAGAAGTGCTATGTTATAATGTATACTGTTAAAACTCCAGTATTTTCTTAATATGGCTCCGGTCTACTTTTTTCTTTCTTTCAAAACTCGAATTACCACTTTAAGGCATCTGTTTTTAGTCGACAGAAGGTACCTTGGCAAATATTCAAGTAAAAAATGAGCTAAAAAAATATGTTGATCAATTCGTTGGCGTGAGCATCTAATTGTGTAAGGGGCTCAATTTGAAAGCGATACAATAATTTCAGCATAAAATATGGTTTGTGTTTTATTGGCCGATTCCAGGTGATTTTTAAAAATAGTTAAATACTAAATCGTTCCCCGTACAGTATCCAATCTGATTTTACCATATTTGGAATATAATGAAGTTCCAATTTTTGTCATAATCTAGTTCCAAACTCTATCGTATTTGTTCATTTTATTTTTTTTAGCAACATTACTTATACTTTGTTGGGTACTGACTCTATTGGAACCTTATGGTTTAAGATTTAGAACATATATAATGTGCTATTATCACCCACTTAGAAGTAAACAGAGGGCAATTTGGTTATATAATAATATTTTAAGAAAAAGGACATCGTTTTTGAAATTCGCAAGAAGGCAACTAAGAAGAACTGTGCTTGATGACAAAAAAGTTGATAAAGTTAAGATATCGGAGTTTTTAGCAGCTAATTTTAGGTAAGAAACATGTAGCACCAATATTATTTCTAAAAAAGGGTGCATTTAATAATCAACAATGAATATGAGAATCATTCAAATGTTATTTATATTATAATACAAAGTTCAATCATATAAAAAGTATCTAGGTACCAGACGAGGATTTGCCTATGACACTTCAACTTCAAAAGTTATTAGGAAACTCTGTATAATGAGCAGAGAATGGGAAAAGTGGAAAGTTCATAATTGGAATGATTCATAGGATTTTTTTGTTTGGAAATAAATATTTACTTCATATTTATAGTTTGCCACTTTTATGTCGCACTGCACACCTATTGACGCATTCACATTTTTGTAAGGTACAATTACAGGAACCATTATGTATTATTCGTAAATTATTAATAAATCGGCGCTGTCTACATTTGTAAAAATAAACTTTTACATTGTTTATATATAAAAAACTTTAACGAAAACGAGCATTAATATAACAAACGTAAACATAACAGCATAACCCTGAAGAATTAATAACTAGTTTGTTTCGGACCTTCATATAAGGGCGGACGTACAGTAATTAAAAGCTAATTAGCAAAATCGGTGTTATCTCTAGTCTAAACAAAAATTACTCACAATAAAAATATATTAAGTGACATAAAATAAACGGTTTTAAGGATTAAAACTAACTTTTCCGCATCTGTGGCCCTGAACAATATTCTATCATAAAATTGTTACTTGTATACACTTCGGGGGATGTATCGTGCTAACAAACCGAAACTTCTCCAAAAATAACCAAAAATTCAGTATATCTGGATTTATAGGACCCGTTGTACTCGCTCTAGTCAACTTAAAATCAATAGGGTACACCTGTGAGACACCTTGTACAATACTCAATCATAAAAGTGATCAATCGTATACTCTCTGGATGCTGTATCGTGCTAACAATCTGAAAATTCTCCAAAAATGACGAAAATTTGGTACTTCAAGTACCATAGCACCCGTTGTACTGGCTTTAATGAGTTGAATATCAATAGGGTTCATCTTTGAGACACTCTGATTAATATCCAATCATAAAATTGGTCACTTGTGTATACTCCGGTGGCTGTATCGTGCTAACAAACTGAATTTTCTCCAAAAATGACAAAAATATCGTACTTAAAGTACTGTAGCACCTGTTGTATTGGCTCCGGTGATCTGAAAATCAATAGGGTTCATCAGTGAGATGCCCTGAATAATATTCAATCATAAAATTGGTGACTTATTGAACTCCGGAGGCTGTATCGTGCTAACAAACTGAAATCTCTCAAAAAATTACAAAATGTCGTACTTCAAGTACCATAGCACCCGTTGTACTGGCTCTGGTGAACTGAAAATCAATAGGGATTATCTGTGACATGTCCTTAACAATACTCAATCATAAAATTGCTGACTTATTGCACTCCGGAGGCTGTATCATGCTAACAAGACATGCAAGGAAAAGTGGCCGACGACAACGACAACGACGACATACACACAGGATTTTTTTTCTAAAAACCGTTTTTTCGTGTTGTTGTTGATGGAAAACGTGAAAATAACTCAAAAAAAAATTTCAAAATCCAACTTTTTTTGGGGTAAACCAATACTTTTCTCGCATATAGAAAGGTTGGGCGGAAAAGTAAAATTGTCTTTATTACGGACAATTGTGTGAATAAACATTAACATGTCATCGGAAAGCAATGGCTCTAATGATGAAATGGATACTTCGAATCCAGCGGTAAACTGGAAGGAAGTTCAAGGAAAAAGAAAAAACAAGCATAAAAGAGAACGAACCCAATAGTTGACTCAAGAAGAAATTAACGATATCGCTCTAGGAAAATCCAACACAACAAATACTAGTACAAAAGATGCTAAGCAAACCCAATACAAAAACAATCTCAACAAAAAAAAACCAGCCAACAAGGAATCCCAATATATACCTACTCGCCAATAATCAGGGACATTCAACAAACGAAATACCAACACATATTCTACATCACAAATGAGGAATCCTACACGCGAATCAATTTCATTAATTTCTGGGCGAGAATATACCCCAATGCAAAGGATACAGTAATCAGCACAAAGCAAGGCTTGCTTTTGAAAACTGACACTACAAAAGAATCTATTATATCAACTTTGAACAAAATAGTTGAGGTCGGAAAAATAATAGAATGCAAAGAATCGGCGACAAATTCAACTGTACCTGCTACCTCAGAGCAATTCTCCAGCTACTATGTAGTCATTGCATCAGTAGAATTCGAAATAGAAGAAAAATCAATCAGCGAATTTCTAACCAAAAACAACATGGATTACAGATTCTGCAAAAGACTCGTATCAAGAGCTACAGGAAAACCTACTGAACTTATAAGAATGATAACTGGATCAGAAAAAACTTCTCAGATGATGCTATCCCAAGGACTACTTTTCAAGTATCGCCACTATCCAGTTTATCCCAATAAACAACCTGCACTAGCTCCAAAACCATGCACTAAATGCTTATCCTTCAATCATCCAACAGAAACATGCCAACAACCGATAAAGTGCCTAAAATGTAATGAAACCCACCCAACCAGCAAATGTACATCCACATTGACTGCTAAGCCTCATAGCTGCGGAGCAGAAGACCACCAAGCCTGGTCATATAAGTGTCCCAATAGACCAAAACAACCAATACAAGGCGTGCCTAATGTTTCTATAAAAACAATCAACAAAAAATCACATGAGGTCTCAAAACAAATAAAAAATCAAGAATACATCAACCAATAACCATACATGATACCATCATAAATACCTATGTTAATGAACTGCACAACCCACTAGTGACCAACAGAGACGAACTAGTGACACAACTTCGTAAAAAAATTGTCAACAACTTCAGAGTGGATAGCGTTGCAGTGTTTTCAGGAAATAAAATGTACATCCTCATGTTTGACATGGAAGGAACGAACACCTCACATCACTCACCTACTGAGCCCACCAATAATGCCCATAACGATCATGTCCTTAATTTATATAATATACTCAAACATCAATGGATATTCCGGGAAGAAAGATCTTATACAAAAATATATTGAATCCAATGATATCAATATGGCATTATTCGTAGAATTAAAAACGAAAGATCCAAAGAAAATAGTTTACAAAAACTGGAATATTATTCAGAAAAACGGCAACTTAATCCACAACCACGCCAGGGAAAGTAGTCTAGTCCTTACAGATCCAAAACTGAGAATGAGAAAAGGCAATGCTCCTCCATCTATCAACAACCCTCTTAATGAATGTATACATTTTTCAATGCCATTTCTTGATGATTATTTACACATATTTCTTGTTTATATTCACCCATACTCCAGAATAGAGGAAAATATATTTACGATGAGCAGCCTCAACAAATATACCATTGTAATAGGAGACTTCAATGCCAATACAAAGCCGAAGAAAAAACAAGTGAACGACTTTCTAAATAATACCAACTTTGTTAAATACGACACTCCGCCTACTTTTCTTATGAATCATAATGCAGACTCAACACTGGATATGATCTTTCATACCTCCAATCTAGCAAGAAATATCAAAAGTGTAGTAAATATACCAGACCTATGCTCAGACCACCTCGGTTTCAGAATCATTATTGACCCCAATTAAAAATATCAAAACTGAGAGATACAATTTCAGGAAAACAAACATAGAGAAAGTGAACACAGCCATGTTGAGGTACATAGACAACAACGAGCAGGACATGAACAGAAGAATGATCAGCAATTTCAACTCTAAACTAACAAAAGTTGTATTGGAAAATACCCCCAAAAAAGAAATCCGTTACTTTACCCAGGGAATACCACCATAAATCATACAATTGATTGAAAGCAAATGAAAAATGTATAGGAATATATATTGGCAACCCGGTCTTAAAAAGAGAACTAAATAAATATAATAAAAACATACAGATGATGATTCAGCAGTACAGAGAACATAAATGGTTGACTGTATGTGAGGAGATCAATGATAACCAGAGCAAATCGTACTGGCAGGATATTGAGAAACATTCTAAATATAAAAACAACTCAGAAGAGAGCCACCCACTGATAGAAAATGGTCAAACAGTCGACTCGCCGGAAGAGAAAAGTACCATACTTGCTCAGCATTTCGAAAAAAACATATGAAGAAAGCGAACAAGACAATTTCGATGATTATCACTATGAAACTATGTCGGAATGGTACAAGTCAACGTGAACCCAGAGGAATATGAAATCGAAGAAGAATACTACAGTATAATAAACCAAGGTGAAAATACTGCACCAGGGCATGATTTCAATAAAAAATCGTTGGTTAAACAGCTACATGCATTTTTTATTAACATAGTACAAAAATATTTCACTTTAAAAGCGTGTTGTTTTATGCTGATTTGCTTTCATTGCTGATAACTAATAATTTTCATTGATTCATTATATCGAATATATTTTTTTGTTGTTATTCTCGTATTTTTACTTTTTTTAAATGAATTGTATTATTCTCAGTAATCATTATCATTAGTAAATAATAAAAGCGGTATTAACAATGTAAAAGTTTATTTTCATAAATGTAGACTGCACCGATTTATAAATAATTTACTAATAATACAAGATAAGCTTCCTGTAATTCTACATTAAAAAAAAATGTTAATGCGCCAATAGGTGTGCAGTGTGACATAAAATTGCCCGTATCTCTTAAACCATTAATCTTATCGAGATCCATGTATAACTGAAAAAAGTTACATTTACCAAAAAATTTCCGCATCCGCCATTGAACTTAGTCCGTACCTGATGTCACAAGTATAGTATATACTTGTTAATCACGCCAAAAGTGTGAAATTATGGTCTCTATAAACGTTTTACTAATTTCCAATCAGCCATTTAATAATTATAAATAAAAACCCATTTTTAATTCGCAACTATAGTTCGTTAACGAAGGGCGCAAAGAAATTTTTTTATATGGAATATCATGATTATTTTTAGTCCCTCTATCATCTCCCAAGTTTCTGGTATGAATTCCTGTGACACCCTGTATATTCTTTCACTTTCCACCACCATCATCTTTGCCCTTAGAGTATATTTTTTTCAATTACAGCATATTCTCTAAGTTATCTGAGTTTCTTAATTTTGAGACAAAAAGTTGATATAGACATTTGTGAAGTATTGACGTTTTCATACAAATTATGCAACAGCTAGGTTACCTTCCTTTTTCTGGTCCCTATTACCTGGTTGCCGTCTACAAACGGTTAAGTTGAAGGCAATTTTATAACGAATACAGTAGTATAGGGTTGCTTGGCAAAATGTGTTCATAAATAACAGTTGCCATGTTTGTTAATTAAACAATGGGAGCAAGCAACGATGTATGACAGAGAAGCATTGCTACTACTATTTGATGCGATAGAGGAAGATGCAATACAACAGCTGAAACTAATATGCTATTAAGAAGCGTTTTGGAGAAAACATTCCATTTTAAACACGTGTTTTGTGGAAAAATGGAAAATTGTCTAACTTTTCCTTTATTATAAAAAGCAGCCGTACAATCTGAGCATGTGTATGCAAGAAAAGCAGGTAGCAGGCACACATTTGATCCCAATTTAATTGCAAAATCCATACACTTAATGCAATTAAGGTAGTTTTTTTTTCTTTGCTATTGAGCCTGCTAGCCAAATTTGAGGAACTGGAATTTTATGTATATTGCGAAGAAATATCGCCAAAACATGTATCAGCTGAATTAATTGAAATTCTTGAACTTGGTGCTGCTTTATAAGCGTGAAAAATTATTCTTGTAGCGGCCTGTTCGTGACGACAATGGTAATAATTTTCTTCAACTTTAATAACGCAATTTAGTGGTGTTTCATGATAACAGTTTTCTTCTACCGTTCAAAATTTTTTGTTGTTGTGGACTATTGATACCAAATAGTCGTTCTCCCAGTAGTTAGCTAATAATTATATCAAAACTTATTTGAATCGAAAATTTTTCAGAGTTTGCAAAAAAAATATAGGTCTTGTTTGGCGAGGACATGAAAGTTTAAAATTTTTGGCGTACTACCGTAAAATAATTGATTTCAAAAACATTTCGACAAAAATAAATCACCGAAACGCTTGACTTGCATAAAAACACTTATTCGCCATTTTTAATTTTTCCACAAAACACATGCTTACAAACGGACTCCAAAACGCTTTTCAATAGCATATTAGTTTTAGCTGCTGTACTGCGTCCTCCTCTATCGAATCAAATAGTACGCGCAATGCTTCTCTGTCATACATCGTTGCTTGCCCCGATTTTTAAATCAAAAGCCTGACAACTGTTTTTTGCAAAGCAACCCTATACTACTGTATTCTTTATAGAATTGCCTTCATTTTGATAATAAGCATATTAGTGCAATTACTGATCAACTCACCAGTTTATGATCGGCAACCAGGTAATCGGTACCAGAAAAAGTAGATGCCCTAGCTGTTGCATATTCTGTATGTTCCATGCTTTCTATTAGAATTTCGTTCATTTGGCAAGCAAGTCAGTGAAATTTTTCGAATAATTCAGTTTTAATAACATTTATTTATTATAGCCTTGACTATATTTTTCCTGGCAACCCTATTAGTATATGTTCAAAAATATATTTTTTAGACGGCTCCATCTGAAAGTTGCTCGTTCTGTATTCATTTAAATACCGAAAGTTGCGTTTTGAGTGTTCCTTGTAGTAAAAGTGACAGTTCCGTACTGCAAAACACTTTCGGGACGCTCTGGAATAGACAACTTTAACTTCCTTAAATGTGACTCTAGCCACTTCAATGTTGACAGTTGACAGTTTCACTTCGATGATTTTGCATAACCTTAAATTTTTAATTTTCTGGAATTATTTGTTTCATCCGAAGTTTTGTCTAAATTAATTAACAACTGTTATGCACCGGGTTATTTTGCCGACCAGAGGAGAGGTCGAGTGATCAGTGTTTAATTGCTGGTTGTCTTACACACACATATTTTGAAAGGAACACTTTAACTAACGAAATAATATATTAACATTGAATAATTACGCAGGAATAAAGAATAATATGAATTAACAAAATGGCGAACTTTTTATATATATGTCAAAATGACAATCTCTGCCGCTGTTCTATTTCTGATGTCCCAGACCTCGTCGACCAATCGTTACACAACAATGAATGATGATGAAAAAGAAAACATCAGCGATGAAGAGTTATTCGAATGTACGCCACCTGTTTTGGATCTTATGCATCGTCTAAAAAATGTTGTGTACGCCGCGGCTGAAATACTACTTTGTTGGACTCGTCTGTTGCTCGCATCGCTTCGCTCGTCTCGCAATTGTCAGAGTCGTCCAACAAAGTAGCACTTTCAGTCCTTGGTATACAAATAACTATTGTTTAATAAAATATACCTTTCATCTGGTAAGCAGATGAGTGAAGGTCGACCTTACTTGGGATCATGTACTATATTGATTAATATATCAGCTGAAAAGAGAGAAAAGATTGCGACTTACTTAAAGCTTTTTAAGCTGAATAATAGTTTTTTTCAAACGGCATCTAACTATATTTAGATGCCATTTGAAAAAAACTATTATTCAGCTTAAAAAGCTTTAAGTAAGTCGCAAATCAACCACTTCCATAGAAAAATGTAAACTGTTTTCAAATTCACGGATCTTATTGATTTTAGATGGTATCAACTGTTTTCAGGTGTTTTGCAACGTGCCTGGAGAAACAGCAATTAGCATGTCTGCTTTGTGGAAAGATCTTTCGGGAAAATGATCCAGAAAAACCAATCAAATGTCAATCTCCAAACTGTCCCGGTCTGTATTGTGAAGAATGCTTCGCTGATTTGAGGAATTTATGTACTGTTTGCTTATCTCCTATCGATTATGGAGACTTGTCCGACTTAAGTGAGGAAAAGTAAGTAAAAATAGCGATCAATTCACCAATTTATCAGAAATAAGTCTTCTGTGATGTCTCCATTAGAAAAAAAAGTTGTAATCCTATTATAACCGTTCCATAAAGGCTTGAAATCCCTCCAGCTTCTATATCCAAGGAAATTCTATATTAACTGCATCGTTTGCTCCTTTGGCCGGTAGAGACCAGTTTTGTGTATGAAGATTTTATTCATAATCAGAATACAACGGTGATAAAAGTTACTGATAATTACAATTTGGTGCAGTTTATTATTATTTGAAAAATTTATAATCCGAAACATAGAAAAAATAAAAAACTGGAATCAAACAAACACTTGTTACATCCTTACATCTATAAGGTAATAACCAATCTACGATTTAGTATCCTTCCACTTCCCGGAATTATTCTAGTTTTATTGGTATTAATTTGACCGGATTATAAAACAACAGTTTAATATGTTCTATTTTGTTAGTCAAAGAAATTTGTAGCGAACTCGAAATTAACAATAATTACTTATTACTTCGAATGAAAGAATAAATTGCAAATTTGCTGCTGGGTAAATGCAAAATGGCTATCTTGAAATTTTTCGCATCGTATCCTTAGAAATAGCTGATTTTTTCCCTTTCCTCTAGTTATTTTCCCATTTCAACCTCACAAACTTTTATATGGAAGTAAAATGTAATTCTAAGAACACAGCATGTTCAAATTTTGTTTTTCAAAACATGCGAAAAATTAAGGAAACAGTTTTTTTTTATTTTATTGTTTAGAGATTCTTCTGATGAGGAAAAACCACCAATTCGAGAGAGAGGACCTAAAGGGGACAAACGACAGAAATCAAAACGATGTATACCCGTTTTCAATATATGTTCAAGAAAACGGAAAGTTTTAGATGAAGAACCACTGCTACCCATTACAAATAGAGACAAACATCATAGAGGATTTTTTTCAAGAATTTGTTCTAGAAAACAAAGACAAAGTAGTGAACACTTTGAAGACGTTCCACTGTATGAACAAAAATCAAAGAGTTATGTATCGTTGTATGAAAATTTTTCAAAAGATAAGTTTAATGAGGAAGAAGAATATTCAAGTAAATATCAAGATTTGGATGAGGCAGATATGGAAGGTTATTTTTAAATACACACAAACTTAGTACAATGTTATAATTGATCGTTTCCAATGTTATTTTTAGTTGTAAATCTCTTGGAAAGCTCAACAGATTCGGGTCAAGTTAGTGAAACAGATATGTCTACGGACTATTCTTATTCCTATCAATACTCCAAAAACAAAAACGGAATAGATCCATTGGAAATACCATCCAGAGACATAGAAAAACAGGCTATCCTGGACTATGCTAGTATGGATAGTTTTAGAGAAGAATTAGATCAATATTATGAAGAAATTACTTCTAAAGAAGAAATTGCTTCATTGATTTTAGACGGAAACGTTACTGATGTCGAAAAAGATGAGGAAGTGCAGAGATTTCTAGTAGAAGCGGATTCTTCAAGAATTAGCACAAGCGATGGTACTATTGATAATATGTTTATACAGAACCGTTCTAGAGAGCTGACGTCTACTGAAAAAGCTGAAGAACGGGTAGATATAGGAACTAATATCTCAGGTATTTTTTCATAAATTTATTCAGTTTTGCTGTTTTTTTGGCTCTGTTACTTGACTTTATTTATTTGTTTTTCTCAACGCATTTTTTAGTGCTGGCTGTACGAAATATAAGTTGTTTTGGAAAGTATGTATATATATATATATATATATATATATATATATATATATATATATATATATATATATATAATAAGTAACGAATAGATTAATGGGTATTGCACGCAAATAGAAGAAGGGGCTACTGAAACAAGTGGTAACCGCAGACATGCATGTTTCTGGCTCATTAGCCGTCATCGGTATGGTACAACCAAGAAAAGATGTGAAACATGGGAGCAAAGTTGGTGAATGAAACAAATATAACAGAATTCAGCAGGATAGTCAAACACAACATTTGCGTCAGTAATATTAGAAGATCTCGAATTTTCGAGACAACAACCAACATAGACACGGAGGTGCATATAACACTCCCGTCTGAAACTTCCGACCCAGATCAATGAAATAACAACAAGATGTACGAATAGTGCGTGACATATAAACAATAAGTAACGAATAGATTACTGGGTATTGCACGCAAATAGAAGAAGGGGCTACTGAAACAAGTGGTAACCGCAGACATGCAATACCCATTAATCTATTCTTTACTTATTGTTTATATGTCACGCACTATTCGTACATCTTGTTGTTGTTTCATTGATCTGGGTCGGAAGTTTCAGACGGGAGTGTTATATACACCTCCGTGTCTATGTTGGTTGTTGTCTCGAAAATTCGAGATCTTCTAATATTACTGACGCAAATGTTGTGTTTGACTATCCTGCTGAATTCTGTTATATTTTCTCATGTTTCATTGACCAACTTTGCTCCCATGTTTCACATCTTTTCTTGGTTGTACCGTACCGATGACGGCTAATGAGCCAGAAACATGCATGTCTGCGGTTACCACTTGTTTCAGTAGCCCCTTCTTCTATTTGCGTGCAATACCCATTAATATATTCGTTACTTATTGTTTATATGTCAAACACTATTCGTACATACATATATATATATATATATATATATATATATATATATATATATATATATATATATATATATATATATATATATATATATATATATATATATTAACATAGAGTGAAACCTGAAACACCCTGTATACAGAATTATTAATAATAGACTACATATTTCAAGTAATTAAAATTTTTGGAATTTGAATTTTTTTAAAAATGATCTAAAAAGGAGACAATCTGTACTATTTACTAATCAATAGAGAAAGCATATAAAGGATCTAACTGTATGATTATAGAGAAGAATTAAAATAAGCTTTATAAGAATATAGGTGACATAAAAACAACTTCCATATTCAAAAGAGAGAATTTTAAAACGTTTGTTGCATATGAATGAAATAATAATAACCCATTATTCTTATTGTCAAAGTAAATTAATATTGTGATTTCTTTCAAAGAAGTGAATATTAGGGTTTGAAGGAAGTTTTAAATAAGATTGTATAAGTATTTAAAATATGTGAATGTAAGAAGTAAAATGAAAAACATTAACTCTAAGGAATATGACATTTGTTGAACGATTTGACATTTTGAATAAATAATTTAGAAAACAAGAACTGTCATTTAGAAAATTTATTGAAATACAAATTAAGGGACAAATATATGAGTTATAATCGTTTAAGAGGCTCAAACCAGAATGTTTTAAAATGATGGATGGACAATCCACTATTTGAAATGAAATCTTTCAAATAAGAATTTGATAACCAATTTTGATTGGTGGAATGCTTTTAAGATATATTTATCAGCGACAAGTAGGTTGCTAATAATAATAAAAAAATTGAATGGGAACAGTTTGTTGATTATACAGTCTATTGACTGGGTACTTTCTTTTTTGGGTAGAAATTTTGAAGAAGCAACATCTTTAGGAGAAAAATTTTGAAACTTTAAAAAAAACAATAATTTGGCATTCTAAATCAAAGAAAGAAATACATTATACTTAAAAGCTAGAGTAATATATTTAAGCAAGTGGAAGTACACATTATAGGAGATTGGTAAATATATTTGAATACTAACCATAAAATTTATAGATGTAATTAAGTAAAATATAGTATGGTGGAACGGTGTCTCCACCATACTTTTTAGAAAGCTTCGGATTATATGATTTGATTAAAATGTATTGATGTGGACGAAGTATAGCACTGTTTCTGGATATTATGCAAGCTGGACAAATGGTATGGTATTTTCCAAGAGGTAACCTAAAACAAAATAAGAAACATTTATTGATGTGCATTAATTGAACTATACAGTGAAAAAAGGTATTTAAAATTATTTAATTATACAAAAAGAAGTTAGAGTAAACTTACCCATTTAGTGCAAAGAATTGAACTTTGATGTTAAACAGACGCTTATAAGTTTTATCTACCGCCATTTTTCTATCATAGACGTTTATATAACGGATTTCATATTATAAGATTTGTGTTAAAGTTGCCTATTTTGAATTAGATATAGAAATTGTACTTCATTGAGTGGATGACTTTATTTGAATGAATGATCATAATAGATAATAGGTTTTCATTAATTTATGTCCCTGTAAAAGAATAATGTATTTGTTCCTATAGCATTAAATAACGTTTTTCTATTTGAAGAACATTGTGAAATTATTTTCTTGAGATTTTTCATTTCTCTATGGTGATTGCTCCATCTAGTTTAAACATTTGGTAGCTTTAAACTGACATCTATGAACCGTGGAGAGGTTCAGCATTAAACACAGGACCGTCTTTAGAATTTCTTTGGAAAGAATAATAAAGCAAGTATATTTTGATAAACAAAATTTTTATTGAAAGGTAGGAATGTTATTTGAATTTCGGCGCTCATATTAGAAATTGAAACTGTTTTTTTTGTTTTGCTACATCTGAACCCTACTCTGAGATCAGAGAGTTTCTCATGCAAAAAAATAATTATTTTACAAATAAATCTTAAATATTACAATATACCGGGCAAATAAAAATTAAATATCAACAAAACTAAACTAAAAATAATAATTCATAGTATTTAAACTTTTTAAACATTCTCTCTCTCCCCATTCTATCCAGTTTAACATGTCGGCCCAACGTAGGGCAAATTAGGGAAAGTATATTTGTTTTGAAACATTAAAATTACACACCTAACATATCGGTATAACATGGCGCCCAACGTGGGGCTAATATAGAAATTTTGTAGATAATAATAAAAAGCATTGAAATAATTTTTTTTGACTGTATTAAAAAAAGATTAAATACATAAAATGGAAAGGAAAATGACATTAAGGGACGGAAAGCAGGTAGGAGTCGAAAGTAGGTCTGATGAAGAAAAAGAAGAAAGGAGTAATGGTAGAGGAGATTTTCAGGTACAATACTTGGAACAGGGGAGAGAACATTCGGAAGAAGACATTGCAGAACAAGGTCAGGAGGAAGAAGATGCACCATTATCAGAAGAAACAGGACAAGAGGTCAAACAAAAATCAAAAGAGGAAATGGACGTAAAGAGTATGTTTCAAATGATGATGAAAAGGATGGATCAAAATATGAATAGAATGGAAGGAAATATGAATAGAAAAATGGATAAACAAGATGCAAATATGAATAGTATGAAGGATGATATTGAGGGAGATATGAATAATATTAGGGGAGGTATGAGTAATATGAATATTAAAATGGACCAAAATAAGGAAGAATTAAAACAAGAAATGAATATTAAGATGGACCAGAACAAAGAAGAAATAAAACAAACTAAGGAACTGATAATAAAATTAATGGATGAAAACTTGGGACAGGTTGAGAAGAAATTGGAGGAATCAAATACATACATGGAAAATAAATTAGAATCCACTAAACAAGAAATAAGAGGAGAGGTGATTGGAAGGATCATGGAAATAGAAAATTTACAGATCAACAGACTCAAGGAAATAGAGGAGAAGGAAAAGGATTTCAAAGGAGAAATTCAAAGAGAAGTTAAGGAAATCAAAATGGGATTTCAAGACACCCAAGAAAGAATGGAAAATTTAGAGGGAAAATGGGACAAAACTTTAACTGAATTTCAACAAAATGTTGAAGAAGCATGTAAAGAGAATCAAAAGCTAGAGGAAGTGAAAACAGAAAGGAAGATTAGGGAAATACAAAACGAAATTGAAGTTATGAAAGGAAAAATTGAACAAACTGGAAGTAGAATTTTCAAGGAAGAACAATCAAAAGAAACACTGGAAATGACAAGAAAATTAGAAGACATGGAAGAAAGATTATTTTATTGACAGCAAAAACATGACCAAAGAGAAGATATGAATTTTCAAGGAGTAAGAAATGGAGTGATGGAAACAAAGATAATAAACAATTACATTGGAAACAGAGGGGAACACAAATTTGAAGGAGATAATAGGAAAATACACCCAAAGGTATTCATAAAAATTTTAAAGAATAAAATCAAAAACATGCAAAATAGAGAAGACATAAAGGAAATGATAAGAGAAAACTTAGATAACCATGCATTAGTATGGTACACAAGTAAAGAAGACGATTTCAACAATTTTGAAGAGCAGTTTATAAAATATTTCTGGGGAAATAGTGCTCAAGCAAGAGTAAGAGAAAAACTCTACTCAGGAAAATATGAGACAGGAAGAGGAAAAAGCATTAATGATTATGCTATGACAGTATTCATGAATGCGAAATTCCTAGACCCACCCATACCAGAGGAGGAAATAATAATGTTTATATCTAGACATTTTTAATGTGAGATAACTGAGACAATCGCTATTCAGAATGTTAAGAACATAGAACAACTAAGTAGTTATTTGCAAATATTAGAAAGGAACAAAGTGGATAATAATAACTATAATAGGAATAAAAACAATAATAATAACAATTTTAACAGAAATAATCAACATAATAACAATAATAACAATTTTAATAGAAACAATCAATATAATAACAACAATAACAATAATTATGAGAATAATACCAATAATCAAAATAGTAGAAGAGATAATTATGAACAAAATTATAATAGAACAAATAACATGAACAATAGAAATTATAACAATGGATACAACAACAGAAACAATAATTATAACAATAATTCAGGAAATAACAACAATTATAACAGAAATTTCAACAATCAAAACAATTATAACATAAATTTTAGATATAATAATAATAACAATAACAATTATAGAGAACGAAACTTTAGAGAACAAAATAATAGAGGTGGACAATATGACAACCGACAAAGAGAAGAAAATAGAGAACAAAGAAAAGATTATAGGGAGGAAGAAAGAGGAAATGGACCACAAAGAAGAATAAACAATATCCAAAGAAGAGAAGAGAGAGTGATATCGGTAGAACCAGAAATTATCACTGAACAAGAGCCCGACCAAAATTTTGGATCGAGCACATACCAAATGTAAGAAATATCATCTGTAAATATGAACATCCAAGGGAATACATTAAATTTGGGGAAGATTTGGAATTAAAAGAAATAACGGGATTAATAAAAATTAAAGGAAAATTAAATGGGAAACAAGTTAAAATAATAATAGATACAGGTTCGGAAGCGTCCATAATAAAAACAAAACTAATAGAAGAAAATATTAAAAATTATGAAAATAAGCTAGTCAAGATACCAAAGACTACATTAATAGGAGCAAATGGAAAGAAATTGTGTGAAGTTAGCAGATCTATAATACAAAGTATTGAATTAAAGGATGGGAAAGAAGTTGAGATGCAATTATTGCTAGTGGATAATTTAGAAACACACATAGTTATAGGAATAGATGAATTAACGAAGTATAAAGCAAGAATTGATTTTGAAAAGATGGAGATAGAATTAAATGGTAATAAGATTGAATTTGAAGAAGAAAATATGGGAGAATTAGATATTGAAGAGGATAATAGGAAGTTATGGAATATAAAAAGGAGTGGAAATATGGAAGAATTGGAAATTGAAGAGGATAATAGGCAGTTATGGAATATAGAAAGGAATATAATTATGGAGGAATTATAATTAGTGTGTGGAAATAAGGAATATGAAGAGAAAGTGAAGAATTTAATAATGAAATATGAAGGATTGATTAAAAAGGAGATGAGAATGGCAAATAATTATGTACATAAGATAGAAGTTAGAGGAATAGATAATTTTAGAATAGGAACTTATCCCATACCTTATAAATATAGGAAAGAAGTTGATTCAGAAATACAAAATATGTTAAAAGACGGTATTATAGAGAGATGTAACACAAGAAATATAAATCAATAAATTGTACCGAGATAAGCGACTCTGAGAAATGTAGAAGTAATAAGACGCATAACGAACATTGAAGAATTTTCAAAAATGGATTTATAACATGATTTTTTTCTAAACTAATTCCTTTGGATGAAACTTATAAATGAAACTTGAAACTAAGAATTTATAGTATTATGAATAAATAAGAACTAATTGAAGAGGATACTGCAACACAGGATTCCAGAATCCTGTGTTGCGTATTGGCCTGACCTGAAATTTCGACTAAAGGCAGGTGTAGTAGAAAATCGAAATTTATGTTTCATATAGACACCTCGTATTTTATAAAATGATATCCATTTTATTTCATACGACTAATACAGTCGCATTTATCGGAGGTGTTAGTTCGCAACTGAAAGTGAAGATGGCGCCAGCTGACTACTTCACGCTTGTGTAACTACACGAGACAAGTAGAAGTTGTCGGAGTACGTAATCTTCAGTTCGGATTAGAGACTCTGAACTGGGAGGCATTACGGCACTCTTGAAGAGACCCAAGAAGGTCGAAACGCGTCAGTGTACTATGCCCTTCCGCTATCAGTTGCTATTCACCACAGATGTCCGTATTGGCAAAATAGCCGATCGACGTCACGGTTTTCGAAGGGAATGTAATTCAATATTCTGCGTCATTTTCGTTTCTATGCCCTCTATTAAAAACAGGAAATACATATTCCATTAATTTCGAGTGTCAATTAAAAACAGGAATAGAATTGATAACATAGGCGTTTCAACATAAATTTATAAGGTGTAATTTTATTTTAAATAATAGACAAAAACGAATAATTCTTTATTAATCTATATAAAACAATAATAAATTACATAAAAAATATTTAGGCCTGAACTCAAAGTTATTACGGAGTACTCATGCTCGACTTGATATATTTACCCTGAGCTATAAATGAACAATAATAATTATAAATTATCGTCGCAACAATTAATTTGAGCTAGCCGAACAACATTCATTGAACCTAAAACAATAATAAAAAAAATTTCTTACACACACAAAAATATATTATAATATATATATATATATATATATATATATATATATATATATATATATATATATAAATATATAAATATATATATATATATATATATATATACTGATTTTTGGCAAAGTTATGCAAAATATGGTGTAACATATAATGGACTTAATCATGTTTATGGTTAACATGAGTCTATGCTATAGATAGAGTATTTGATCTATTTGTACCTCACTATCTTAACAATTCTTCTGTTAGTATGTTTTTTCGTAATTCGATATGATCATTTAATGACGTTTCTTTTACTATCATATGAAACTTTCCATTATGGAAGTTGTTCTAGACATAGTAATTCAAACTACAATTCCTATTAAAGGTGAAACTATCGCTAGATTGAAACAAAAGCAGCACATCGAATTCATTGGTTTGAAAAACACTGACCTAGAAAAACCGAAAACAAAGAGGAAGAGGAAGAAGAAGCGGAAGAATAATAATGACATTTGCAGTTGCTCGGATTCTGAAGATGCAATTCGATATTTGGAGATTCCATCTGTAGCTGCAGTAAGAAAAAGTACCACTTTTACCAGTACTCGACGTAAGTTTTTCCTCCAGTTTAAATGTATGTTTGATGTAATTACTGGTATTTCGTGGAATCATCAATTTTCCAAATTATGATTGATATTTCTGCAATACTAGACTACTGATCTATTTTCGTTAGGTGGAAGGCGCGATAGGGAAAGAAGATTATGTGAATGTGGAAAAAAATTGTGTAAATGTAACTTATCTTTAAGTTCGGAAGAACCCAACAGTAGTGATTATTTTCCATTCAAGTCTTCAACTGATATAAGTTCTTCACTGAAACATCAAAAAAAGGATACAAATGATACCGAACCCGAAAACTTCGAAATGAGAGACAAGGAGAAACGAAATGGGAGCCCCCATGTGAGTCAAGAGAGAAGAAAACCTAACATATTAAAGATGTTTATGAGAAAAGTTATACCGAAGGTAAATCGTGAAATTATTATTGTCATAAATTCTTTTATAATAGTATCATTGGATGAAATGGAAAAAAACATAACTAAAAAAATTGTGTGAATGAAAGGTAGTTTATTAAAAAAGCAGCTAAGCGCTTTCAGCTACTAGGCCTTTATCGAAGCTGTCCTATGAAAATTAGAATAGTTGACAAATTGAAAAAACAATTTAAAAAATTGAACTTGCGTCACAAACGTTTACAACAGGTGTCTAAAAAAACATAAAACTTTGCACTTGTTATGCATAACTAGATAACATTGGTAGAAGTTAAAATACTTGTACTTAGGAAAATATGAGACAGGAAGAGGAAAAAGCATGAATGATTATGCTATGACAGTATTCATGAATGCGAAATTCCTAGACCCACCCATACCAGAGGAGGAAATAATAATGTTTATATCTAGACATTTTAAATGTGAGATAACTGAGACAATCGCTATTCAGAATGTTAAGAACATAGAACAACTAAGTAGTTATTTGCAAATATTAGAAAGGAACAAAGTGGATAATAATAACTATAATAGGAATAAAAACAATAATAATAACAATTTTAACAGAAATAATCAACATAATAACAATAATAACAATTTTAATAGAAACAATCAATATAATAACAACAATAACAATAATTATGAGAATAATACCAATAATCAAAATAGTAGAAGAGATAATCATGAACAAAATTATAATAGAACAAATAACATGAACAATAGAAATTATAACAATGGATACAACAACAGAAACAATAATTATAACAATAATTCAGGAAATAACAACAATTATAACAGAAATTTCAACAATCAAAACAATTATAACATAAATTTTAGATATAATAATAATAACAATAACAATTATAGAGAACGAAACTTTAGAGAACAAAATAATAGAGGTGGACAATATGACAACCGACAAAGAGAAGAAAATAGAGAACAAAGAAAAGATTATAGGGAGGAAGAAAGAGGAAATGGACCACAAAGAAGAATAAACAATATCCAAAGAAGAGAAGAGAGAGTGATATCGGTAGAACCAGAAATTATCACTGAACAAGAGCCCGACCAAAATTTTGGATCGAGCACATACCAAATGTAAGAAATATCATCTGTAAATATGAACATCCAAGGGAATACATTAAATTTGGGGAAGATTTGGAATTAAAAGAAATAACGGGATTAATAAAAATTAAAGGAAAATTAAATGGGAAACAAGTTAAAATAATAATAGATACAGGTTCGGAAGCGTCCATAATAAAAACAAAACTAATAGAAGAAAATATTAAAAATTATGAAAATAAGCTAGTCAAGATACCAAAGACTACATTAATAGGAGCAAATGGAAAGAAATTGTGTGAAGTTAGCAGATCTATAATACAAAGTATTGAATTAAAGGATGGGAAAGAAGTTGAGATGCAATTATTGCTAGTGGATAATTTAGAAACACACATAGTTATAGGAATAGATGAATTAACGAAGTATAAAGCAAGAATTGATTTTGAAAAGATGGAGATAGAATTAAATGGTAATAAGATTGAATTTGAAGAAGAAAATATGGGAGAATTAGATATTGAAGAGGATAATAGGAAGTTATGGAATATAAAAAGGAGTGGAAATATGGAAGAATTGGAAATTGAAGAGGATAATAGGCAGTTATGGAATATAGAAAGGAATATAATTATGGAGGAATTATAATTAGTGTGTGGAAATAAGGAATATGAAGAGAAAGTGAAGAATTTAATAATGAAATATGAAGGATTGATTAAAAAGGAGATGAGAATGGCAAATAATTATGTACATAAGATAGAAGTTAGAGGAATAGATAATTTTAGAATAGGAACTTATCCCATACCTTATAAATATAGGAAAGAAGTTGATTCAGAAATACAAAATATGTTAAAAGACGGTATTATAGAGAGATGTAACACAAGAAATATAAATCAATAAATTGTACCGAGATAAGCGACTCTGAGAAATGTAGAAGTAATAAGACGCATAACGAACATTGAAGAATTTTCAAAAATGGATTTATAACATGATTTTTTTCTAAACTAATTCCTTTGGATGAAACTTATAAATGAAACTTGAAACTAAGAATTTATAGTATTATAAATAAATAAGAACTAATTGAAGAGGATACTGCAACACAGGATTCCAGAATCCTGTGTTGCGTATTGGCCTGACCTGAAATTTCGACTAAAGGCAGGTGTAGTAGAAAATCGAAATTTATGTTTCATATAGACACCTCGTATTTTATAAAATGATATCCATTTTATTTCATACGACTAATACAGTCGCATTTATCGGAGGTGTTAGTTCGCAACTGAAAGTGAAGATGGCGCCAGCTGACTACTTCACGCTTGTGTAACTACACGAGACAAGTAGAAGTTGTCGGAGTACGTAATCTTCAGTTCGGATTAGAGACTCTGAACTGGGAGGCATTACGGCACTCTTGAAGAGACCCAAGAAGGTCGAAACGCGTCAGTGTACTATGCCCTTCCGCTATCAGTTGCTATTCACCACAGATGTCCGTATTGGCAAAATAGCCGATCGACGTCACGGTTTTCGAAGGGAATGTAATTCAATATTCTGCGTCATTTTCGTTTCTATGCCCTCTATTAAAAACAGGAAATACATATTCCATTAATTTCGAGTGTCAATTAAAAACAGGAATAGAATTAATAACATAGGCGTTTCAACATAAATTTTTAAGGTGTAATTTTATTTTAAATAATAGACAAAAACGAATAATTCTTTATTAATCTATATAAAACAATAATAAATTACATAAAAAATATTTAGGCCTAAACTCAAAGTTATTAAGGAGTACTCATGCTCGACTTGATATATTTACCCTGAGCTATAAATAAACAATAATAATTATAAATTATCGTCGCAACAATTAATTTGAGCTAGCCGAACAACATTCATTGAACCTAAAACAATAATAAAAAAATTTTCTTACACACACAAAAATATATTATAATATATATATATATATATATATATATATATATATATATATATAAATATATAAATATATATATATATATATATATATATATACTGATTTTTGGCAAAGTTATGCAAAATATGGTGTAACATATAATGGACTTAATCATGTTTATGGTTAACATGAGTCTATGCTATAGATAGAGTATTTGATCTATTTGTACCTCACTATCTTAACAATTCTTCTGTTAGTATGTTTTTTCGTAATTCGATATGATCATTTAATGACGTTTCTTTTACTATCATATGAAACTTTCCATTATGGAAGTTGTTCTAGACATAGTAATTCAAACTACAATTCCTATTAAAGGTGAAACTATCGCTAGATTGAAACAAAAGCAGCACATCGAATTCATTGGTTTGAAAAACACTGACCTAGAAAAACCGAAAACAAAGAGGAAGAGGAAGAAGCGGAAGAATAATAATGACATTTGCAGTTGCTCGGATTCTGAAGATGCAATTCGATATTTGGAGATTCCATCTGTAGCTGCAGTAAGAAAAAGTACCACTTTTACCAGTACTCGACGTAAGTTTTTCCTCCAGTTTAAATGTATGTTTGATGTAATTACTGGTATTTCGTGGAATCATCAATTTTCCAAATTATGATTGATATTTCTGCAATACTAGACTACTGATCTATTTTCGTTAGGTGGAAGGCGCGATAGGGAAAGAAGATTATGTGAATGTGGAAAAAAATTGTGTAAATGTAACTTATCTTTAAGTTCGGAAGAACCCAACAGTAGTGATTATTTTCCATTCAAGTCTTCAACTGATATAAGTTCTTCACTGAAACATCAAAAAAAGGATACAAATGATACCGAACCCGAAAACTTCGAAATGAGAGACAAGGAGAAACGAAATGGGAGCCCCCATGTGAGTCAAGAGAGAAGAAAACCTAACATATTAAAGATGTTTATGAGAAAAGTTATACCGAAGGTAAATCGTGAAATTATTATTGTCATAAATTCTTTTATAATAGTATCATTGGATGAAATGGAAAAAAACATAACTAAAAAAATTGTGTGAATGAAAGGTAGTTTATTAAAAAAGCAGCTAAGCGCTTTCAGCTACTAGGCCTTTATCGAAGCTGTCCTATGAAAATTAGAATAGTTGACAAATTGAAAAAACAATTTAAAAAATTGAACTTACGTCACAAACGTTTACAACAGGTGTCTAAAAAAACATAAAACTTTGCACTTGTTATGCATAACTAGATAACATTGGTAGAAGTTAAAATACTTGTACTTAATTAAAAGAAACTGATGACTAGCAAATATTAATGCAATAGGCAAATTAAAAAAAAAATAGTATTTAAGCAATACCAATTATTTCGACACTTTTACAATTAAATCACAAGAAATAGTGGCAATTTATGATCCCCCACATTTATTGCAAGACATGAGAAACAATTTTATTTCATATAATTTGAAATATGAAATTGATAATGTGGAAAATGAGGCATCTTGGAATGACATTATTAAACTATATGAGCTTGATGTGGGTGACTTTAATACAAGAATGTGTTACAAATAGACTGATGCCCATATTTACAAAACGAAACTGAGGAAAATGAAGGTTAAGGATGCTGCTCAAGTATTTTCGCATAGGGTGTCCGACTATGAGATGGACAATCAAACAAGTTTAGATATAATACTATTTTTTTTGTTATGTATATTAAGTAATAATTTTTGTAGGTCAAAAAGGGCTTATGTTAAAAACGGCGGAAAACACTTCAATTTTTATATATTTTCTGGACCAAGTGTTTTATAGCATAGACGGTTCAACTTATGTTGTTTTAAAAAATACCTGGCTGTTTAAGACGCAAAAAAAACATATTTTTTTACAAAATTAGCATGTTTTTTAACAAAAATCATTACAATTCGTAAAACTCATAAATAAAAAATAGATAAATTCTTGGAAGGCACATTAGGAACTATGTTTAGTCACAAAATGGCAACAAACTTAAATATCTAAGGAAAAACTGTTTCAAAACAAAAATTCTTTAAGTTGCCTAAATGTTTACAGAAATGTGTCTGCCTCTTTTCATAAAGGTTTTTTTTGAAAAAGAAATAATTTGAGAGGCCACTATATTTTCCAAATCTGGAAAAACATAAACATTTTTATTTGAGTTAGGACTTTTTCTCAGGAATTTACAGTTCGTTTATTTCTAGCACCTTAGCAACGAACTTCTTATTCACCATTTAGTTGCCTGGGGCTTTGTAGGGAGTTTCCACCAAAATAAAGCTGCCTTCTTCACCTTTTTCCAGTTCTAATTCATCTTCGATATCTGATTCGAAATTCTCTGCAGAATCCGAAATATCTTGAAGGTAATATGACTCCGATAGAGATGTTTCGCCAATGCTGCGTATTCTGCGAGATTTGAGCGATTCTGCAACGATGGAAATGAAGGAAGTTCTTCATCTGAGGGTACGTCATATTGCGGTTCCTTTGTCGTTGAGATGTGCAATTTCGAACTCTTCATCAAGCTGTTGCTCTTCTCTATTGGATATACTGGCTCCAGGTTTGACATTTAATCTTTGCTTTTTTACAGGAGCTGTTTTGGCACAATTTCCTTTTCATAAGAATTGCTTCAAAAAATTCGAATGCATTGTTCACTGTTATATCCCCAACTTCCACTGGCAAAACTTCGGGTGGCACTTTTTTTAAAACACAATCTTTATTTATTGCATATATACCTGTTGCTTTAAGCCCAGCCACAAGGTTTTCTTTATATCTATCTCCTTCAGGAAGTTTCTGGATAGTTTTATTCAACAACCTCGGAAAAACGTCTTTGGGCACTGTGCCTTTATTTTTTAACTTCCAATCTAAAAGAACCTTACGCCACGGGATCTTAAAGAGTCTAAAAAAGGCTACATCTAGGGGTTGGCATAGGTGGGTTGCATTGGCAGGAAAGAGTACATACGCGATATTGTTTTCTTCGCACGCATCAATTACTCTGACACTCTGACAGCCAAATTGTCACCAATCACCACTTTGCGGCTTTTCACGGGAGAGCTTTCAAAATATTTTAATGCTATTTTAAAAACCCAATCTTCATATATGCATTCGTTGAACCAGCCTGACTTATTCCTGTTATATCTAATCCTCTTCGGTCAATTTTGTGTACAGGTAGAGTATAAATGTTCGGCCTTGTACACTACGTATAAAGGTAACAAGGTTCTTGACGCCGTTCCAGCAAACATGACGGAATTGCTTGTCTTGGATGAGTCAACAATCCTGTGTGTGTGTGTTTGGATCCTCGTCTCGCAATTACTTTCTGCCTGCCGGGGTCATCACAGATATTAGTTTCATCATAATTAACTATCAAGTCAGGATCTACACCAGCATCTGTTATTTCTAGTTCAACAAAATAGTCGCTGACTGTTTTAAATGTGACCCCCGCCCTGACTCTCTTAATATTTTCTACCCAGCGATGATATAAAATTTCTCTATGCCTAGTTAAAAAGATGTATGCCCAGTCCTATCCAGGATAATTATTTTTAAATAATTCCATCTCTTTTTCATCTAGATATGACTTTACTATTGCCCTTAAATTTTGGCTTGTAACAGGAAAGCTCCATTTGCAAACAGTCGCTGTGTTTTGCACTATTTTCGCCTCTTCGTCAGCACTTAGTCTTGTTTGACCCCCTGGTTTTTTCATATAAAGATTGTTAACCTTCCTTTGAATTGTTAATCGACTCACTTTATATTTTTGCTCAAGTTTTCGGAAGCTAACACTCTTCAATTGGTATTCCCTTAACGTCATTTCCAAACATTTTTGATCAAACACCGCATATTTGCAGCCGCCAACTTTGCATTTGTATTTTCCCATTTTAATCTGAAATTAACAAGTAAATTTTATGCAGGGTGGCTTGAGACATAATATGCAGGGCGACTTGAGCCGATATCTCAAGCAATGATACGCCATTTTAATTTTTTTTAACTTTTTGTCGAAAATAAAAAGTTAAATAAATGAAACAAAGCTCAAAAGACTGGCAATTCATAGCACTACAATAAACTTGATTTACAAAGTTTTCATAAATAAGGAGTACTACATAGAGTTTTGCAATTAATGTTTTTTTATGTGAATTCAACAATTTACCTCTAAAATTCCCACGAGGATACGTACATCACCTACTGGTGCTAAAACCACACTAAACCGGAGATAACTATCCCACGTAGGTTACCAAAGGTCGAACCAAATACATAACTCAGGGGACAGACCTGTAGGCGTCGCTAGCTGTGCTCTTCTTTTTTTTTGTCATCGGTTGCCTACTTTGACTTTTAGTGCCCGTGCAAATTACTGCTTTTCCTGTAACTTTTCAGTAGTCGTAATTTTGTATGCAGGTTTTACCATAATAACTTCATGATATTACTTTTATCGAATTCTGTATTGTTTTTCCTATTTTTGTTTATTTCTGTGTTTTATGTGTTTATAACATTATTCTGCACTTTAACAGTTTAATTTTAGTCGGAACATTCGTGGTATAGTTAGTTGATGTAAGTTGTAGATTATTATTTCTGAAAGTTAATACTGATCAACAGTGATTAAACACAATGCCTTTTCATAATAATGTTTGTATCCCTGGGTGTATTGAAATATCTAAAATCCGCCACATATTTCCAAACCCCATAAAGGATTTACAACGGTTTAACAAATGGATGGAATATATAAATGATGCTACGCTGAATGGGATGGATCATTTAGTAATATTTAAATCTGGAAGAATTTGTCATCGACATTTGGACCCCATATATGCTTCGACTATGTGCCATCGATTACACAGAAATGCGATTCCTAGGATGTATTTGCATGGTAAGTCTGCTTCTTGCTAATAAAAAGTTAGATCTTTCAATCCTATGTTTCAGATGAAGCAGTCAATATCAATATACAATCTACATCTAGTGGAATACCATCAACATCAGCTAGTATACCACCAACATCTTGTAGTATATCATTGGCATTGGATGATCCATCATGTTTGCCACCTACTTTACTGACCCTTTTTTGTTCTGATGACAACTCACTTATGTTGAATTGTTAAGCTTAGCCATATAATGTAACCATGAATAACTAGTAATACTTCATATGTTTTTTCAGGTAGTAAGCATGGTACTTCCCCACTTAAAATTATTCAAGGAGTAGCGATAAGTAGTATTATGATGTCATCGAAAAATAAGAAAATGTACTCTGTAATAAAGCATATGTACAAAAAGTACAATCAAGTGAGAGCCAGCCTCAAAACCGTGAAAAGAAGATTTTTTGAAGCAGAGGCATTTCAAAAAACACAATTTGGAACAAAATTTTGAACAATTAAATCATATGGTATGGTAAGTCTGCTTCTTGCTAATAAAAAGTTAGATCTTTCAATGCTATGTTTCAGATAAAGCAGTAAATATCAATATACAACCTACATCTAGTGGAATCCCATCAACAGCAGCTAGTATACCACCAACATCTTGTAGTATATCATTGGCATTGGATGATCCATTATGTTCGCCACCTACTTTAGATTCTTCTGTACCAACCATATCTATGTCACATAATGTATTGAGTTGATTTCGTCTCTGTAGCCCTGCTAGTCGTTTGACCTTTTTATGTACATTAAAGCTGTCGTGTATTTGTTGTAATTCTTCAATATCTTCACATTTAGTTTTATAAAAGTTTTTGTGACTCCCACTACCTTAATATTAATATTAAAATAACAATTTTTCAGTGGAGAGTTGTTCCAAGTTTTGTTGGAAATATTTTATAAATGTTTTCACCTCGTTATCATAAGATCTATATAAATCCGAAATAATTATTTTACGGTTTAAGATTAGAACAGATAATTTTAGAACCTATTTTTATGATTTCATAGTTAAATTCTGAACTATTATTAATATAAACTAGCCTGGAAGATATAAATAATTTATATTTAAAATTTTTCTGGTTTCTATTAAAATGACACACTCTATTTCCTTGATAAAATCAGATAAATAAACTAATATTTTAATGCTTCAAGTGATAGAGTCATTTAAACTAGATTTTCAAATTTTAGAAAAATTTGAGTTGCACTTGAAAAGTACCTATTTTCAATAAGCAATTCAATAAATTTGCAAAATCCCTACTACATTTTCCAGAATGAATTTTGAATTTTGTAATTTCTCTCAAGTTTAACGAATTCTAAATATATTTACAATATGTTACGGACTACTATTCTGAATCAAGAAAACAATATAAGAATAATATTGTTAATATATGACTAGTACAAATTTTGTGAAGGACAATATGTTGAAAAGTTAGCATAAATTTTAACATTATTTTTTGTAAAAAGTAGTAGGGTTTTCAAAATTTTTAATTTGGTAATACGTACTTCTGGTGCAAATCAAATTTTCTTTTTTTCACACGTGAGTCCTGTCAAAGTATAGAATATAAATTTCCCTCCGAAACCAGTCTTTTATATTTCCCGCCGAAGTCAATATTTTAAATATCTCTCTCCTCATTATATCCGATGCAGACCTGTAGAGGGTGCTAAATCGGTCTAATTTTAGAGTGGAGCGTCTAGGGGAAGGGGTTAGTGGTATGTGCACTATACCGTTACCGGGAGTGTCATAAGCAATAACCATACCCTGGAAACTTAAATGAGAATGACAGTTCTTTCTAAAATAGTTGATCCTCCAGCTGTAAGTGGCGCTGACTCAAATTGGCAAGTGACAAGTTTCTGTATTTGTCATAATGTTCTCTTATCTATGATATCTATGATATTTGTTTACAGCGACTTCCAATATATTTTTATTTGTGTTATTTGTATTGAATAAATTTCCAATAAAAATGTGTGCTGTGTTAAAGACTGTTTTAACTCTACTAAAAAAGGATTTGAGATGCATAGTTTCCCGAATAATCAGGAAGTAAGTTAACCTTAAAAAGTTCCCCAATGTCAATTGTTATATTTTGAATATAAAAATACACATATTTCAAACTAAATTTGTATATCTCTAGCTAAAAACGTTGGTTTTATAGAAAAGTTTTACATTGTGTACTGTTTTTGAGGATATTTTGTTACAATATTTCAATAAAAGTAATTGAATAAGCTTGAGCAAACAACATTTATTTTATAATTTTAGATGTGCAATATTTGGTAGACTGCAATTGTACGCTTGACTATGAAGGAAAAACCTCTTGAAAGAATTCATGCATCCTATAGAGTTTGTGGCATACATTTTGCACCTGAAGCTGTTTATGTTGGTAGCAGATATGGATCAACAATAAAAGCTGATGCTGTGCCCACTCTATTGGGTAATTCCATTGAAATATGTAAGTTTTTTTAATGAAATACCAAAGATGAATGATTAACTAATTTTTGTATTATATTGTGGAAATGAAGGAAAAGTAATTATACATTTATTCTTTAGTTCAAGAACACAATTTAAACCAAGTTGATTAGCAACATAATATAAATGCTGTTCCTCTTTTTCTGTTATTTCAAGAAGACAGTACCAACATAGTGTGTGTTGAATAATATCGTCAACTAAGTCACCTGATGGAAAAGCTTCACCATTTCCACAGTATTTCCTTGCGTTAGTTGTTTTTTCAATTGTATTTGTAATATTTTTTAATGGATTTTTAATTTTTTTTTAACTTTATAATATGTAATACACTTGTTATTGTGTTCAAATTGTGTTTTATTGAAGTTGATTGAAATTGTCGAGTGAACTCAAATATTGTACATTCAAAAGAACCGCCGCGCCAAATTTAATTGATCCTCCAGCCGTAAGGGGCGCTACCGGTTCTCTGGGATCTCGAGTTTTAACGTAAGATTCCGATCTATCCGTGTATATAATATTCTCTTATCTATGGCAATAACCGTTGATCACCGTGCGCCAACTTACTATAGCGGCGTTGCCAGACCAAATAAAAATAATTTGGAAAGTCGTGTCCGAAGTCACCCGAATTTACGGTACAAGTGGCTAATATTACAACGTGATCTTAAGGGGAACATCGAATCAATTTATGTTTAAAAAACCAGTCAATGAAAATATTGCAAATAGTAAATTGTTTTAAAATATTGAATAGATGAGGCTTTTACTTGATGAAGATCCATACTGAACGATGAAATAAAACAATATAGTTTGTTTAAATCTTCATTTATTTGAACTAATGTTGAATTTACACTTGTTGACGCGTTTCACTAACACAGTAGCTTTGTCAAAGCGAATGAAGGTAAAATATAAAAATGTCTTAATATATACAGTGCTAAATCTATTTACTAAGGTTAACAATGGTATTGAAAGAAATTACCTGGAAACTCATTCACTACAAACATTCCTAAGCTATCTTCTAGGTAAAGGGGTTCATTAAAGGAGACTGATTGATATCTATTTGGTCGTTAATGAGATTACCTGAATATTTATTTTTGTTAATGTCTGGGGCCTCTAATACATTTAAACTAAAGGATTCACCGACTACATGGAGAATTTCAAAATTTGGGTCGAAAATGTGTTGGTTTTCTAATAAATGATTTGAATAGTTAGAATCTAATTTTTTGTTGTCATAGCTACGTTTATGTTCCGAAATTCTAGTTTTAAAATTTCTAAAAGTTCTACCGATATAAATTTTATCACAATTGTCATTACCACATTTTGATTTATAAACTCCTGATTTGTTTAATTTTGAAGATTTAGATTTATTATTTTTAATGAATTTGGATAAATTGTAATCAGTTGTAAAGGAAATATTCATGTCCAAAGTTTCTAAAAATGATTTAATTTTTAAGGATGGTGTTCCAAAGTATGTTAAGCTTTTAAATTGTTTATTATTTTTATCTGAAGGGAATACTTGTTCTAAAGTCTGTTTTTTTATCTTTTTATTTATAATATTGTCAATTAAATTTGGATCGTAATTATTATTAACTGCTATTTGTTTTATGATATTTAATTCTTTGGTATAATTATTAATATTTAATGGGACTGTTAAGAGTTTGTGTATCATACTATTGAAAGCTGCGAGTTTATGACTGAATGGGTGGACCGAACTATTATGAATTGTAATATCTGTATGTGATGGTTTATGAAATATAGAAAAATCATATTTATTATTTTGAAATTGTAAGGTCTAGAAAGATTATAGACTTATTTTGTTCAAGTTCTACGGTAAATTTGATATTATTGTGAATCGAGTTTATGTAAGTAATGAAGCTCTCTAATTGTCTATTTGTACCGATGAAGCTAGCTAAATTGTCGTCCACATATCGGTGCCAGTACATAAATTTTTTACTAAGGGGCTGTTCATGAATTATTTTTTCTATATTATCCATGAAAATTTCTGCTAGTAGGGGGCTGAGGGGGTTGCCCATAATCCCATCTTCGCTGCTATAAACCTCTCCATTGAAATGAAAATAATTTTGATTCAAACACACTTTTAATAAAGTAATGATATCAGAGTGAATTATAGGATTAACATTATTGTATGTGAGCAAGTTATCAACAAGAGATATAGTTTCTTTAGGAGGTATACTAGGGAATAGATTTGTTACATCGAACGATATGAATTTAGAATTATGGGGTAGTATTATATCTTGAATATTATTAATTAATTTCGTTGAGTTTTTAACTGAAAATCGAGGTATGAATGAACAATATTTAGAAGTGACATATATGAGAATCTTTGAAATTTTGAATGAAGGTGGTGCTGTGAAATAAGAAACAGCTGGCCTGATTGGGTACCCCTCTTTATGGAGTTTAATTAATGAATAAAGTTCAGGGTGTTGCGGATTGGGTGAAAATAATTTATATTTTTCTTTATCGTTAATTATTTATTTAACGTTATCTACTGCTAATTTTATTTCTCTCTGAAATTTATAAGTTGGGTCTTTTTTAAGGGTCTCAAAATTGCTTGCCTGAATAAAATTGTTGGTTTTTAATATATAATCTTCTTTAGGTAATGTTATTACCGTATTTCCTTTAGAATTAAATATCATAAAACAAATAGCAGTTAATAATAATTACGATCCAAATTTAATTGACCATATCATAAATAAAAAGATAAAAAACAGACTTTAGAACAAGTATTCCCTTCAGATGAAAATAATAAACAATTTAAAAGCTTAACATACTTTGGAACACCATCCTTAAAAATTTAATCATTTTTAGAAACTTTAGACATGAATATTTCCTTTACAACTGATCACAATTTATCCAAATTCATTAAAAATAATAAATCTAAATCTTCAAAATTAAACAAATCAGGAGTTTATAAATTAAAATGTGGTAATGACAATTGTGATAAAATTTATATCGGTAGAACTTTTAGAAATTTTAAAACTAGAATTTCGGAACATAAACGTAGATATGACCAAAAAAAATTAGATTCTAACTATTCAAATCATTTATTAGAAAACCAACAGATTTTCGACCCAAATTTTGAAATTCTCCATGTAGTCGGTAAATCCTTTAGTTTAAATGTATTAGAGGCCCTAGAGATTAACAAAAACAAATATTCAGGTAATCTGCTTAACGACCAAATAGATATCAATCAGTCTCCTTCATTGAACCTCTTTACCTAGAAGATAGCTTAGGAATGTTTGTAGTGAATGAATTTCCGGGTAATTTCTTTCAATACCATTGTTAACCTTAGTAAATAGATTTAGCACTGTATATATTAAGACATTTTTATATTTTACCTTCATTCGTTTTGACAAAGCTACTGTGTTAGTGAAACGCGTCAACATGTTTAAATTTGAACATTAGTTCAAATAAATGAAGATTTAAACAAACTATATTACTTTATTTCATTGTTTTAAAATAGTTTTATTTAATAGTTTTTAACATATAATTTACAATTGTAATTAGAAATATTGTGGCCGATGTTCTGGCATTCCTGGTACGATTGTTGTAGATCGTGATTGTATGTATATGGCATCTTGCTAAGTGCATTATTCATTTATTGTCGTTTGGAAATTTACTTTGTCCCGTATTCATAAATATGACTCCACGGCTATTTCGACGTGTATATCCCTGAAAAGCAGCTGAAAAACAGGGTTTCAAAACGAACAGAATGTTTAGTTTGTGAGGCAGCAGCATGACAGATGTTTCTAATAATGAGAGATATGTTTTGTGAGATGGATATTTTTTAATTGATTAGGGGTAACTATGTTAGCCTCTAAATCGATGTGTTTGGTTTGGAAATTTGAACATCTTGTTATGTGAATAAGTTACCATGCAGAAGCATACACCCACTATCACGGGTGTCTTCTGCGCGATTGGCGGCTCTGAGTGTATTACGAAGATGTTTGGGTATACAATAATTAATAATTGTAAACATTTTTAGAGATTTTTGATATGAAGTCCTTGATAGTGGGCATGTCTGCTTGTTCATGTAACCACGAGTTTTTAGGAAGTTTTGGATATTCTGTTTTGTAGGGTATTGTCATGCGAAGGCACTTGTTTTGCACCACTTGTAGTGTGTGAAAGTTATGTTTAGTGGCAGTGTAATAAGCTGGTGTGGTGGCGTATGTTAATATAGGTCTAATAATTTGACGATATATCAGCAGTTTGTTGGGTATGGAGAGACAACGTTGCTTGCAAATCAGCGGGTAGAGTTTGCTCATTGCCATTATTGCTTTTTGTACTTGCTTCATTATGTGCGCGTTGGCGTTGGTATTGCCATGCACTGTGTAGCACAAGTACTTTAATGTGCTACTGGGTGTAATTGTTTGCCCATCTACACACAGCATCGATTGCAATGAGCTCCTGTACCTCGCTGTCCTCTTGAGTAACAGGTACTCTGTCTTAGAGGGGTTGATTGAAAGTTTGTTGTCTCTCATGTATGTGAGAATTTGTGTTTTGATGTGTGTTTGAATATTTTGTAATGCTGTGTCTGGTGTTGCTGCAGATGATACAAAACAAGTGTCGTCTGCATACATGGCTGTTAGGATTTGTGGTGAGGAGGGTAAATCATGGGTGAATAGGAAATATAACTAAGGTGAGAGAACTGACCCTTGCGGAACTCCGGCTTGGATGGAGGTCCCGCCAAGCCATCATTCACACATGAGTAAAATTTTCTGTTAGTTATCTATGATTTGATTATTTTTATTAAGTATTCTGGAATTTTAAGTTTTATTAATTTATACAATAGCCCCTCGTGCCATACAGTATCGAAGGCTTTCTATATGTCGATGGTGACCATTATTAATTTATTTTTTCTATAAAATTCTTCCCTGATGTGATTAAAGACTCGGATAATTTGTGCAACAGTACTGTGTCCGCCAAGGAAACCATACTGTTCTTGGGGAATTATATTTCGTTTGTCAACAAAATGTTGAAGTCTTTTTAGAACTATTTTATCAATCACCTTTGCTATATTATTTAATAGTGAAATGGGTCTGTAACTATCCACATAACATGATTGTTTATTAGCTTTGATAATCGGGATAATATTGGCAATCTTGAGCATATCAGGATATATACCGGTTTTTATTAATATGTAATTAACAATATATGTAAGTTGCACTATTGCTTTCTTAGGTAAGCCTTTTAGAAGAATATTCGATATGCCGTCAATCCCCGGCGCGGTCTTGTTTTTAAGTGTAGCAATGATATTAAGTATTTCAGAAGTAGTGGCCAAGTTTGTTTTGTTTATTGTGTGTGTGTTGTGTAGATAGTCTGTTACTGTTTGTGATATGTTATGATGATGTTGGGTATTTATTGTATTATTAGTGAAATTGTCCTGGAAGTAATCTCCAAAGGCTTCTGCAATCTTAGATTTTTGTGTAAATGTTTTACCATTTATCTCAATTTTTGTTATTTCGTCCCTATTGTTTTTCAGGTTCTTAGTTATTTTTCATAATGAATTATTTTTAGGGGATAACTGCTCCAAAAATATTTTCCATTTATGATTTCTGTGTTCATCAATTAAAGAGTTTATCAAGTTTTGATAGTTTTTTAAGCTTGTCTATCATTATCTGCTGTAGTAATTTGCCATCGTCTTCGAATTTTATTTTTCTCGTTTATGATTTTCACAATATAATCTGGAAGGGAATTTTGGGATTTAGGTTTGGGTTTAAGGGAAGTTGTTTTGTTTCTGGCTATAATTATTATGTTTTGTAGATTCTGTATTGTATCTGCTAGTTGTTTTTGATTTTCGATGTTGTCTGTGATTATTAAGTTTTCGTTCATGTGTTTTCTGTATAATGTCCAGTTTGTGGTTGTGTAATCGTGTGTTCTAATAGGGGGTGAGTGTATAGTGACAAATAGTAAATTGAAATTTGATAGAACATTTTTAGGAATGAAATTACAGTTGTGATTAAAATTGAAGCAATAAATAAATTTTAAAAATCATCTAACTTAGATGCTTGTCTGAAGAGAAAGAAATTAAGAGTTGGATCTATTACCCAGCCAGTCAGGAACCAAGTGAAGTAATCCTATATATTTAAATGATAAAACAAACAAACATTTGGTCTTAAATTCAGCTATGGAGGAGTTTAATCATTGTAGTAACTAGGGGTGGAAAGTCATGCTAGCAAGGTAAATTCAACAGTTAATGGCAACCCATATGAATTAAATGCAACAGCTTTGATAATGGCCTAGTGGATGAAAGCGCTTAGATGAATTTTTAATTACACACTCAGTACTTGTCGTTTCATTCATTCAATTTATATCTAGTGTGTACACCATATTTAATTATAACTGAGAGAGGTGAAAATAATTTATTTTTTTGATGACCGTTTATTAATTTCGATATTAATGAACTATATTGTCTAAAAAAGGATGTATTAATAGACGTCAATAATACACTATCTTTCATTAAGTAACTTTTCTCTGATTTTGACGTTGTTTTGACAATAGTTTGATAGATACAACCAGCTATAGGTACTCATAAAAATAAAAAAAATATTCACAGACTAACATCATACACTTTAATTAACACTAGGAAAACAGGTTCCGTGTAATATGGTTATATGTTTTTCAGTACACCAGGTATCAAATTCATTATAGGTTATTTCGACTTTTATTTGGTAAGAAACTCGAACATTCAATGTTTGCTCTTACCAACATTGCAGTGGGTAATTCATCAGGATTTTCTAGCTCCGTAACTGCACAATTACGAATTTCCAATAACCTTTTCACAATGACAACTTTTTGTGACAATTCGCATTTCATATTGTTCAATGGTAACAGGGTTTTTTAGCAAACGTGATTTTTACATGAAATTGAAAATGTTTGGAGTTGACGTTCTGGTCTTCTGATAGCCTTTGGGGAAAATGAATGGAAAGTGTTGAAAATTCAAAAATGCCCTACCTCGAGGAAAAAAAAAGGTTCAATATATTTTATAAGCTCTCATCTCTATCGATGGGATAAAAAATTTGAAAGTGGTTTCCATTTCGAACTAATTTCCAATTTTGTCACAAAAGAAATTAACCGTTAACGAAAAAATATTGTAATCAACTCATTTGTTAATGGGCGATTGATACATTCATCTATTAAAGGCACGCAATCCCTATCGCTCGTCCGTGTTTTAAACAGGTTCGATTTATTCATCGGCTTCAGTAACAAACTAGTTTATTAAATAACTATTAATTCAGAATTCAGAAGTACTTAGAATTCAGGGATTGCTTATTTATCAACATGTGGTTTTCTGGGATTTCCTAATATGTGGTCAGCATTCTTCACTTTATGGGACTTGTATATAATTTTAGGAAATTCTACTTTACCGTTGTGAATGTTTATATACATATATCCAAAAACGCATCTCAACGCCATCTTCATTTTTGCCCTAATGTATTTCTGTAATATTTTGAAAATGAGAAAGCTACATTTTTCTTCTTACACTATTTGGTTAGATGATTCGACCATAAAAATATACTCAATGACATAGAAACCTGAACACCCATTAAAAATGGTTTTATTTCGGTAATATTTGCATACAGATAAGGGAGTTCGTAATATGTAAATAATTGAAATTGCACTACAATCGGGTGAGGCTAACTTTAATAGGGTATGTCCGGGTGAGATGCCCCACCGGGAAAGATGGCAAAGTGCAACTATTTGGCTAGGCGATGACAGATGGCGCTGCCGATACGCCGCCTCGTCATTTAATACCACATGTTAATAAGTAGAAGTGTAGTGTGTCAATAGCGTGCCATAAACGTAAGTTATCAAGTTTATAATTTTCCAAACAGGTTTGAAATTGTTTAGATACATATATAAATGTTTGTATATTTTTAAAGCAGTTAATTTAACAGGTGATTTTAGTAGAGTTTGTTGTGGTAGTTTAAGGTTATGTAATGGGCTATTCATAAATCCGATAGCTTACGTAGTGTCTTTGTTATAGGGTGGGGCATCTAACCCGGTATTTGGGATAGATGGCACACTGTTAGTCGGGTGAGATGCCTCACTATATTTGATACAAAACTATGCAATAAAATTCAAAATCATGCTCATAGTCTGTATGCGATGAATATTTATTGATGTATTGTTTCAGATGCCTACGAAATATATTAGAAAACCAGGTTCCACAAGAGGATCTTGGTCGGAAGATGCTCTTCAGCGAGCGATAACCGCAGTAAGAAATGGTATGGGAATAAACTTGGCTTCCAGAACTTTTAATATACCATCAAGGACATTACGGCGTCGGGTGCAGAATAATGACGCATCAAAAAAACCCATGGGACCAACAGGAAGTTTAGGAATGGCTAATGAGTTGAAGTTAGTAGCTCACATTAAAAAGCTACAAAAGAGAGGATTTGCTCCCACTCGAGATGATTTGAGGACCATGGCATATGAATTTGCGATAGAACTTAAATTAAACCATAGGTTTAACCATGAGGAAGAAAAAGCTGATTACGATTGGTTAAATTTGTTTTTGTTACTCCACCCAGATTTGTGTGTGAGAAAGGCTGAAGGAGTTTCTGTAGCCCGCGCTGAAGGTATGTCCCGTGAAAAAGTCTTGGCTTATTTTCAACTACTACATGAAATTCTAGAAGGAAACAACTTATTCGAGTTACCGGGATCCATATGGAATTTGGACGACAGCTTAATAATAAAGTGGGTTATGTTATAGCCCAAAAAGGATCAAAAGATGTATCCACAATTACATCTGGAGAAAAGGGGGAAACCATAACGGTTATCGCATGTTGCAATGCAGAAGGCACTTTTCTACCCCCAGCTTGTGTGTTTAAAGGCAAGTACAATAAAGATGAATTCCAAGATGGTATGCCCAACGGATCAAAAATTTACATGAACCAGAAGTCGGCGTATGTGAACTCAGATATTTTTCTGTTGTGGTTGAAAGATCATTTTCTGCCAAGAAAAGGTGTAGGAAAAGCACTGTTGATCGTCGATGGTCATGCATCTCACTGCAGTGCAAAAGTATTAAAACTTGCGGAAAGAAATGATATTATTTTATTGTGCTTGCCTAGCCACACTACCCATTACCTTCAGCCTTTAGACCGTGGGGTGTTCAAATCATTAAAATCTGCGTTTAACAAAGCTGGTCACCTTTTTATGAAAACAAATCCAAGCAGAAAAATAACCAGATTGCAATTTGGCAAATTATTGGCCGAAGCATGGACTAAAGCAGCAACTAATGACAATGCAGTTTCTTCATTTAGAGCCACGGGAATTTTTCCGTATAACCCTGAAGCTGTACCAGAACATGCCTATCATGTTTCTGATGATTCAGCAACTTTTGCAATAGGTGCTCGGCCTATTGAAGATAATGCAATAGGTTCTAATTGTCGATTACCAGAGTCTGAGTCCAATCAATCTTCAGCACTTCAATGTCGATCTTCTAGTCCTCAAGCTAGTTCCTCTTCAGTACCTGATCGTCGATCTAAGGAGCCTCGACCTGGTCCATCTTCAGCACCTGATCTTCAATCTCCTGATACTCGACCTGGTTCACCATTAGTTCCTCATCAACAGTCACCAAAAATTAGACATTGCTCATCCTCATCATCTGGTCAACCTCCATCTGCTGGAAAAATTCTGGATAATATCTCACCCTTACCTATAATTCCTTTAGCATTAAAAAAGCGAGGTTGAAATGTTGCAACAATATTAACTTCACCAGAAAATATAGAGAAGGCCAAATTATTAAAAGAAAGACTTGCAAAACGTAAAGGTGCAGCAAAAATCAAATCTGTTTTGAAACCAATTAAAAAAGCGAAGAAGACCAAGCCTGAATTGCCTTCCTCTGAGTCAGATGAAGATTTTGAATCCAAAGAAGACAGCGATAGCGACATCAACAAGGAATTTAATGAGAACGAATGTGTTGGATGTTTGGAAGACTACAACAGCACAACTCGTTCAGATGACTGGATCCGTTGCATTAATTGCAATCGGTGGATGCACGAAAATTGCACTAAGTTTGAAAATAAGTGTGACTCATGTGGGAAGTTTAGCCGAAAATAATTAAAAGACATTTTTTTGTGTTTTTGTTAACTTTAAGATTTTATTTTGTGCCATCTATCCCTTATAAGTCGGGAGAGATGGCAAAGTCGTATTTTTACTAAATAATTATTTTTTCGTTAAATGTGATATAATTTAATTTGTTTGTATTTGTAAACTGCTTAAATAAACTTTGCTTTTACTATTCCGTCATTTGTTTTCGACATAGAGATGTTGCATTTTAAAAAAATATTTTTTTTCGAATTGTAGGGCATCTCACCCGGACTTACCCTAATGAGTTTAAGCTTCACGATTTCTTACACATTTCCCAATGCATCTAGGCATTCTCATAATCAGGTGATCAATACGCTCTTACTGTCCATAAAATCAGTTGCAGAAGCGAACTTCATGAGCGCATCATTTTTGAAGGGTTCTTAATAGTCCTTAATAAAAAATAAATAGAAAATGTTCTTGTACGCTCTGGCGTTTAAATTCGAGAAAACAGAAATACGAAATTATTATTTATATACAGTTTGTTATGAAAAATAATACACATTTTTAAGATTGAGCTATAATAAGGTGTATAGTAGATCATAATAACGTTTTATGCAACGACCATGTAATTATGGTAATTAATACACGAGCGAGCCTCTTGTAGCATACGAAGCAAAACATTTTTCACACTCTGTTGTTCTACATCTTTAAGTTACTTCCAAACGATACAATTTTTTTAGCTGTATATCCTGGGATGTCATTCATAAGGGGGCAATAACAAAACAGAATGTAACTATAACTAATATCAATAATAATTTTAAAAGCGAAGATTATTTTCCGCTGATTTTTGTCTGTAAAATCACTCAAAAAATTAACTGGCATCACTGTCACTCTCCGATGACTCCTCAGGAAACAAATGATCACTTTCTTTTTGTAGTTCTATAATAAATGGTTCAGTTACCACTTCAACACGTATGTCTAAGTCCCAAAACCTCATTTCTTCTTTATATACGTGCTGAATACATGTATGCCAAATATCAGCAGTAACAGTCTCTAAAACATCGTCAAACAGTTTTTTAACGTCAACCATTTCAGTTGTTTGGTTTTTTCGTGCAACATAATTTTTCACTTCGGCCCAAATGAGCTCTATCAGGTTTAATTCGCAGTGGCAGTGCCATTTCATCAACTATATATTTTATATAATTGGGTCTATGTTGCCGCACCAGGGATAATAGTTCAGTTTTTAGCATTTTTTCTTTGTGCGGAATACGTTTACTTGCCAGCAAATCCATTATAACACTCTTGCGGCTAGCTGAAGTAGGTATGTGCTAGAGAAGGCGACTGTGGTATGAAGCAATATCCATAACTATTACCGAACCGGGTGCCACTTTTGTTAATATTGACTTAAACCATGCTTCAAATCTGTTACCGCCTATCTCTTCATGCTAATCGCCAGATTTTTCTGACTCGAAAGTCAATAAGCCACCTTTCACAAATCCTTCTTCGCTGCCAATATATGCAATAATGAGTCTGCGCCCTTTTCCAGAAAGAGCTCTCAAACCGGTAGGCCGACCTTCCATAAAGGCTTGTCGACTGCTTTGGATATTCAAGTCCTGCCATTCTTTTGATGCAGTGTGACCTTCGTTAAACCAAGCTTCGTCAAGATAATAAATTTGTCTTCTTTCGTTACGAAACTGTCGTATCTGCTTTAAACAGTGTCTCCGTCATTGAACAATTTCATTTCGTTAGACTAAAGCACTTTTTCTGCTTATTTTCAGGTAACGAAAGTTCATTAGTCTTAAAGTCTTCCTTAAAAATTTATTGCTGATGTTTGGTAACGTTGCATCTGCTTCTATAGCTTTACTAATTTTTGGTAACGTGGAGATTTTATTTTTAAAATAAAAAGAATGAGTCTAAGTACAGCGTTACGTGTTTTGTCGTTTAAAACAATTTTCCTTTTTCTTCTAGTTTCCTGCTTACAATTTTGATTTCCTTCTCTTGTCAACGTCCCTTCTTGTACATTTCTCAAAATTTTATATATGGTACTCCCTGAAACTTTTGTTAAATAATTGCACAGAGCCATAGCATCGGTAACGCCTAATTGTTTATCCCTGGTACGTAACCCTTCATAAACATTTAAAATAATAATTTTCTCTTCTCTTAATAAATTCGGACGACGCCGTTTCTTGTCGCTAACACCACTACATTCGGCCATTATTATTAACAAAAAATAAAAAGTAACCCTAATTTACAACGTACAAAAAAAACAAAAAGTTATAACTAATTAGAAAACACAATAAGCACAAATTGATAAAATACCAAAACAATCACAATGTTACGTCTGTGAATACTAGACACTGAATAAATTATGCAGGTGTCCTATTCTATCCTCTCTGTCTTGTACATATCGCTGCATGAAGCTGTCTTTTTTCACAAGTAAGTAAGTTTTCGACGTTGTCACGTACGCCAAAATTCTCGCAAATAATATTTTTTCAATAAAATATTCAAATTGACTAGCTGTGCTTATGCACAGCTCGTGTATTTGAAATCTATAATCAATATATTGAATTGATATGTGCATAGATGTTTGTTACAAGTATAAGAAAAAAACTAAAATATATGGATATGGTTATTTGTGTAATCAATTGCCTATCGCTAGAATATATCTGGCAACACCACTTATAATACATTGCTTGCTAGGGGGTGATGAGTCACTGTACAGAATTTCAACTTTCGACTATAAAGTATCTCATTCCATGCCAACTTTATCTCATATCGAAGAGCCATCAGAGTTTGAGGATGACGTTGTGAATTTCTTCACCTTCTTCCGATTATGTCCCACACATGTTCAATTGGAGACAAATCCGGGGACCTTGAGGGCCAAGGTAAGAGATGAAATTGCGCCTGGTGACAGTAGTCCAAGGGCTGGCTTTATGTGGCTGTGCGTGATCTTGTTGAAAAGTTGGATTTTTAAGTGTCCTGAGGTAAGGAATCAAATTAAATTCCAATATTTGTTGAATGCATCGATGTCCATTCATATTGTCCCTGATGGAGATTGAATGTGACATTGAACTATAAGCCCCATATCGTAACTCCAACAGTGCGAAATACACGTCGTTCGCCTCATCTCCTTCTCACTCTCGCTCGAACATTATGCATGTCTAGGCAGAACCAGGCACCACTGAAGTCGATTCCTTCGATGTTCCAGAGGTAAAGCTAACACCAATTGATGCGGGTATGAAAAAGTCCAAACCTTCTTATCCATCCTATAACACTTCGCATTCCCAGGACACTTCCATGTTCTGCAAAAGACTGAGTTGCTATTGTCCTTTGCAAGGGTCTCAGTAACCTTACCTACCCCGGATGGAAATTCTTCCTTAGATAGTGGTATTCGGCCTCAGTTAAAGTATTTTCATAGCTTACACTGAGATGGGGTGATAAATCGATATTGAACTGGACGCCACCAGTTTCTTAAGCGATAACATCTCTATTTTAACAAAAACGCTAAGAGGGTTAAAAACTAGAAAACCTTATATTTACTTTAACTTGACAAAATACTGAAAATATCTTAACCCCATGGTCCAAGTTAATATAAATTGCTGAAAATCAAATACTGAAGGTTGCAACAAATTATATTTATTCATAAATTCGATAAGAGCAATAATATCATTCACATTACTGCTTATTTGAAATTAGAGATGAATCCTAACGCAGTTTTACCATAAAGATCTGCAATTCCAGATTTCTAATAATTGACAATAGGACAAAGGACTTGAGTTGTTGAGGTTCTGGAATTATTTAGCTCTCAGCTAGGTCCTAAGTAGATGTAGTGTGGTGCTTAATTCCATAGCGGTCCGTTCCCTGTTATTTCTAGCGATGTCCTCTAGGTATCCTAAGGGCCTACATAGGGGCCGCAGAGCTGCGGAGAGGAAAAAAAGAAGGAGAAATATTAGAGGAAAATTATTGGGAAAGTAGGAATTGATAGAACCGATTCGAAGCTTATGCTCCAACACATAAAAAGCTGAATCTAGTTTTTAAAATAAAACTAACAGAAGTCTGCTATATTCTAATCGCTTTGTTCCTTAAATAAACAGAAAATGCAGAATGAAAAGATATCACTAAAAACTTGCTTCAAAGGAATATGAAATGTCTCTTTTTGTAAAATAATGAATTGAACATATACCAAATTAAACAAACGCCAACCAATATTATAATTGGAAATAAAACATTGTAAGCACACGCAGAAAAATATATTTGAAGATTGTAACTCACCAGCAAATATGTGAAACCACCACAATATACTTCTAGTAATTAACTGAACGGAAGAGAATTTTCCTATATACGATGTCGTTTTAACCCTCGAGGTATCGAGCGGGATACATATGCACCCCAGCATCAGTTATTATGACTTAATTTTTCAAATATTGCTTTTTAAGCCTCCATATTTTTTTATTGTTAATAAAGAGCAGTAAAACTTAATCTCTTTTCAATTTTCTCACAACTCTTAAAGAAACGTAATTAAAAAATAAAAACTCGCATTTGTACCCCGCTCGGTACTTGAAGCCAGCAATTTTTGCTGCCTCCTCCACAAGCGCAGTAAGATTATTCACCGCTGGGAGGAAGTAAATTCATGTCTGAGCCTGCAGTGTGTGATTGTCAATCGTATATAACGTGTCACGTTATAGTAATTTGTTATAGTTTCTTGCAATAACGTTGCAGTGCAATATGTCTAAAAAAATGCAAGTACGTAAGTAATTCTCAAAGACTGACTGAATTTGAAATGGAACAGTTTCTAAATGACGATAATGCAGACGAATTGGACGATAGTATAAACTACTGTGATACGGATGAAGACGGTGATGGAGAACCGGAAATATGTGAAGAGGTAGATGACGATATAGGGGACGATAATACTGAAACGGAAGGTTTAGGAAGAAATGTAAAACTGGAAGCAGTTTTACAAGAAAATAATAACCCCGATCTAGTCTACAGAACCAAGAATGGCACAGAATGGGCAAAAGTAGCTTTTAGACAGTCGCGCAGAACAATCAAGGATATAGTTAAGATAAAGCAAGGACTTACTGAATTTAATTCAAATTTGACATCTGAATTGGATGCATTTATGTTGTTATTTTCCGATGAAATAATTGAAGTTATTGTACTTCAAACAAATAATAAGGCTGAACAGGTAAAAGTACACTTATCTTTATTGGTACAACTTTTGTAACATTTTTAATTTTTTTTTATAATTGTAGGTAATGAAACTTTTTAATGAACGCCATCCTGATAGAAACGAATATGGTTTCCAACAGATAGATAGATAGATAGATAGATAGATAGATAGATAGATAGATAGATAGAAAATTTATTGTTCTTTCGTACAGAATACATGAACAAGGAGGTGACAATATTTCCAAAATGAATGTAAAAACTAATAACTAAAAAAAAGAAATGAAGTATAATTTTATAGATATGCTTAGATGATGCCTTGACGGGAATGAGAGGATACTTACTTCTCGTTTATAATGAATGATCTGATTTTTAAAATATCCTTTGTCACATTATATATTTGATATAATAATTGTGGTTCAGCTTTATTTATTACTGTTTCAAAGTCCGTTAGGGGCTGATAAGTTTTAGAGAAGAAATATCTAATTTGTTCATACATTGGACATACAAATAATAAACGTTGTAGGGATTCTGGAACTAGACAGTTGCAAATTGTGCATATTTCATTTGTTTTTATGGTATATGCATTGTTATTAACATACATATACAGTATTTTGGTGTTAGTAGTGCGTAGTTGTGAGATGAGGCGTTTAATATGGGATTGAAAGATCTAAGTGTTTTGTGCTTTGAAAGGGATGCCTGTCTTGTAGTATGTGTTTATACATTGGACAATATGTACTTACTAATATTTTATTCCCATCCTCTATATGACTATATTGTTCGTATTTTTCTTAAATAATGTTGAATTTATCCCCATCGAAACTATGCATATCAAACTCTGGAGCTCCAATTTTAGTTAAAATATTATTTATTTGACTTATCCAATTGTATTTTGATACAGTTTTATTTTGTTGGTATAGTTGGTAAGTTCTATCTAGCGCTATCTTAGGAAATCTTTTGTTTTATAATAAAAAATCCAATTTTCACTAGTCTTGTTTCCGCTCTCAAAATGTAACTGGGAGTTGTTTTCTGTAAATAGAGAAAAATTTTCCAAAATTGATTTTGAACTATTTATGTACCGAAGTCCCCATATTCCATTGGCATATGTGTAGGTTGGAACTACAATGCTATAATAAAGCGATTTAACACTTTCTTTATCGGTCATATGTGAGGATTTAATTAAATTTTGTGTTGCGTTTTGTGTTATTTCCGTTTTCTTTATACGTGATTTTAAATTTTCTGAGAACATGCCGTTAAACGAGAATATCACTCCTAAGTAATTATAGCTGTTACCTGTACTATTAGTGCATTTTTATACCAAAATTTAGTTTTATGTCTGATATTTGGGCTTTTTCTGAATATAACTACCTTTGTTTTATCTACATTAATTTGTAAATTATTAGTGTCGCAATAACTTTCTAATATTTTCATTGATCTATTCATCTGAATTTCCGAGTCTTCTAATACTCTAAAGTCATCAGCATAGCCCAGCAATGAAATGTCTTCGATTTGACCTAGAGATAAACCTCTAGCTCCTCGTTGTTTAAAGTAGTCGTCTATGTCTCACACATATAAAGCAAATAATAGTGGACTTAGCGAGTCGCCTTGGATGATGCCTTTGGTGATTTTAATGTTTTTTTAGGTACAACCGTTCTGCTCAATTGTTATTATCCCTAAAGTGTACATATTTTTTAAAATTCTTATTATCTTGCTGCTGATTCCATTTGAGAAAAGCTTTTGCCAAAGTATATCCAAATTGATGTTATCAAAAGCTTTTTTGAAGTCGATAAAAAGTGCAAAAACTTTCCTCCCAGGCAGTCGCAGATGGTTACTTATCACCGAGTAAAGAACAAAAATATTATCTTCCGTACTTCTTTGTTTACGAAAGCCAGCCTGACATTCTGGTAGCGTTTCAATTGATTCACTGGATGTATGTAGTCTCTGATTTATTAGTTGGGCGAATAGCTTAGTTTTGTGATTGAGTAAGGCAATACCTCGGTAATTTAGAGGATCGTTTTTAGGGCCTTTCTTATGAAAGTGAATCATGTTAATATTTGTCCAATTGCATGGAAGGTGTTCTTCCATGTATATTTTGTTAAATAATTCTTTTAGATGTATGATCCAGTCAGTAGGCAAGTTTTAATAAAAGTCGTTTGGTATTTTATCATCCCCTACCGCCTTATTATTTTTTGCTATTGCTATTACATTGTATATCTCTTGGATTGTAAAGGGTGAATCTAGATAGGGATGTCTGGCATCCATTATGGATAGGTTCATATTAGCTTCAGTGGTGTTATAAAATAGGTTATAATAGTTCTCCCATTCGTTATCGTAATAGGGTGTTCATTATAGTGCTTTTTTTATGAAAGTTTATATATTTCCAAAATTCGGATGGGTTTTTAATGTTCAGAGATTTTGCTTGTAGGTTTTGTTGATATTTGATTTGTTTATCTTTAATTAACATCTTAAATATTTTCTTTTCTGTTTTATATTCTTCGATTGTATTTATGCTGTATTTATTTTTCTTTAATTTTAATATTTTTTTTCTTTCACACATTCTTTATCAAACCAGGGTTTCGATTTCTGAATTAAAGTATTTTTATAAAGCCGTGTTCTACACATATTTAAAGTTTCGGCTGTAGAAATGATGGGAATTATCAATTGTGCATCGAGTTCTTCAACATTGTATGTTTCTGGGTTTATAGTCACCTCTGACATAACGTTTTTATAGTTTTGTGTTTTTTGTGGGTTCCACTTTAGATATTTTCTTTCTTTTCGTTGAATTTGTGATTGGACTAGTTTAAACATTTTTATGTCTAGTTGTACCGTACAACTTTGATGGTCTGAAATAAAATCACTATTCACATAAAAAGTTTTTATACAATTTATGCTATTAAGATTAGACCAAATTAAATCTACTACACTATTGGCTCGCTCACTCAAATATGTGTAGTGTCCTAAATTATCATCATAACGGCCATTAAAAGTGAAGAAACCTACATCTTCAAATACGTCATTAAGTAAGGTCCCACTTTTGTTAATCGTTAGGTCCATTGAGTTTCTAGTTCCTAGGGGAAAGTTATTTTCAAATAGGTCATTATTGTTGAAGCTATTAAGTTCCCCAATTCTAGCGTTAAAATCCCCATAAATAAATATTTTATACTCGGAGTATTTACGACTAATTGCCTTCACAACAGTCTCCACTGAACTAGCCTATTTGAGACTTCTAATTATTTTGGGCTCACTTCTAGCTTCAAAGGAAACTGTAAAAATGCTGTGGTGTACGGAAAAAGGTTATACTACGCCAATAATTGCTTCAACAATGTCCCATACACGCTTTCGGTTGCTATCATCATTTCTTCGGTTTGATGACTTTACAACCAGAGAAGCTCGCAGAGCGATTGATAAATTGGTTCCCATTAGGAACGTTTTTGATATCTTTGTGAGCAACTGCAAAAAGACCTACAATCCAGGAATGCACGTAACTATCGATGAGCAGTTGGTTTCATTTAGGGACCGTTGCTCATTTCGGGTTTATATGAAGAGTAAATCCGATAAGAATGGATTGAAAATATGGGCGATGGCCGACAGTGAAACTTCCTATAGTCTTAATTCACACCTGGGCAAACTCAACAATGTAGAAAAAACTCAGGGAGAAAGAGTTGTGCTTAATCTTATAAGTTCATTAGAGACAGGATACGGTCTAACAACGGACAACTTCTTTACAAGTTTGCCATTGGCAGATAAATTGCTGGAGAAAGGAATAACTCTCTGTGGTACTCTTCGAGCATGCTCCCATAAAAAATTATATAATTACGAAACTATGTTATATATCGATTCCTTTCTTACTGAATTCGATAATCGAAAAATGCATCTCAATTATAGTTACCATACTTGAATTTTCCCATTTTATTTGTAGACAACAAACGGGATTAAAGCTGGAGTAAAAAATTTTGTAAAAAGTTACCTTAAAAAAACTTGTAGTAACTACGTGTATACAATGGAAAGACTGAAATTGGTGAAAATCGAAATGGGAGTGTTCATACTATTATAAAAAAATACAGTAACTTCCCATCGATAATGCAAACTAACTTAGGAACCTTAAAGTTGAACTTATTTTTAAAAAATCCCAAAAGAAATTTTAGATTTCAATTTCTATTAAATTCGGCATAGGTGAGTTTTTTCATACGAGGATTCCAAAAAATGTGTCAATTGTTCGTAAAAAAATTATATCGGGTGGAAAATTGAGAACATTTTATGAAAATGGGATTTTCCGGAAAACTGTACATCAGATTCTGCTCATTTACGAATTCAGCCTCATTTTTTACGTTTTGATTCTACATATAAAATTTCATTGAAAATTTCCGTCGTGTTTTTGAGTTATCGTATTGACAGACAGACCGACCGACTGACATTTTTTTAAAAATAGCTATTTTGGACATTTTGAAACATATGAAACGTGTAGATCCGCTTGAATCTCGTCTCGTCAAAATCATATATGAATACATTTATTACATATACTATACAAAAGGTGAGGTAAAAATACCATCAAGGACACATCATTCAAAAACGAAAGGATACAAAAAGACAAGGAATGAAGAAACTTGGCAAAGAAATGCCTGAAAAACAAAAAGAGGAGAGGAGAAGAGTATGTGTCGGCAAATACTGGTAAAGTAATGCCTAAAAGAGATTGTAACTGCCGCCGCAGATGTTGATTTAAGCGGCATGATTACTGTAAAAGATGTTCCATGGATGAGAATAAGATCTGGAAATGGTAAACAGAAAACTAATTTTTGTTGTACAAGGTACGATTTTTTTTAATTATGATTTTATGGCTATTATTACAAGCTTTTACTCAACTTCACTCGATTTTATGTATGTAAGAAAATTTTACAAATCGATTTTGAAGGATTTCTACGTATCTCATTGACCTCAAAGTTGGTATAGTTTATAGTTCTCTTGAAAATAATGCTATTAGACTTTCCTTTTTTATTACTTTTTAGTGCATTGAATGAAGCTTGTTTATAAACGTTTTTTTGAATAATATTGTTTTATTCACAGATTCGTGTCGGCGGCAGTGAATTTATGGTGTGTAGAGGAGCACTTTGTGCGATTCATGGTATCACGAAGCATCGACTGGTCCGTATAGCTACTGCTCTACCAGATATGAGAGGTAAGGCCTCATCCAGGCCGAACAAAATACCAAACTACATTATAGCTACTATTGACAATCACATTTAAAAAATTCCACGTCGCTCTTCACACTACAGTAGAAAAAAAATCAAAGAAGAACTTACCTGTCATCAAAAATACACTCACTATACCTACATAAGTATGAGCCTGATACTTTTGAAAAATTGAAACTGAATGAGAAATTTGAGCCAAGTGTTACAAATGACTTTTATAATCGCCACTTTTGTGCAAACTATAACATAAGTTTCGGATCACCCCGGTCAGATAATTGCCAAACATGTGACATATCAAAGAATGCCATTCAAACTGAACAGGGCAATGATGGGAAAAGAGCTTTACAGACAGAGAAAGAATTTCATATCAGAAAAGCGAAATCTCTTTACACTGCTTTAAAAGAAAAAGAAAAAGTTGGCTAAAACTTTTAACATGTACGATGAGGTAACACCTAAGAAATGCGGCAATAAAGTAATCAGTTTTCTACAGCATTATATTGAAGCGATTTTGCCAGAGTTCCAACAATATCCAGAACCCGGCCACAGTTTATTGCCATGTGGCTGTTCTTTTGGTTTGATGGAAGTAGAAAAGATAGAAACGGTAAGAGTACACGACCCAGAAGAACGGGAGGACTTAGTGCTCAAAACATCCAAACAATTTCGCGTAGTAGAAGTAAATCAAGAGATGGTTAAGGGCTTCTCCAACCATTTTATACCAATGCAGAAAACTACCTTTCCTAGCATAGACAAGAAGTCGAAAATTGTTGTTTCATCTTACCGCTCATTTAAATACGAAAAGTGGTCGAACTTCATTGAAAACAGCCTTGCTACAAGGATACCATTATTTTCTAAATTCTTCGCAATGAAACCTGGAACAATTTTGTCACTATCAATATCTAAAAGGGCTTAAGAGTATAGTTTATCCCTTAATGAAAAAAGGCCAAGGACGTTAAAGCTCTAGTTGAAAAATATGTCCCAGCCGCAGATCAGTCGTACCACAAACAAATTTTGGGAGAAGGACCGACTGTTAAAATACCACGTGAATACGAAGTAGTTGAAGATGTAGCCTATGAATCTGATTCTTGGTTTATTTAGATTTGGATTCCTATTATATATTAAACAGTTTCTCAAATAAGATCTTAAAAATATTTCATTTATATTGTTATTTATTTTTGACATTATACTTGGTGCAAATTTTCAAAAAATTTTTGCTCATGTATTTTTCATAATGTTCTCAATGTTACCCTGACAACTTTATGCATAATATCTACAACAACAAAATGTATGGCATAATTTTATAGTGAATATTTAAAAATGTGAAGTTTTTCCTTTTTCCCAACAATTATTATCAAACATGGACTTGTTCGGTTTTTGCACCAAAGTCTTCAATTCTAATCTCGTATAAAGATTTTTATGATTAACATGTAGGGAAACTGTGCTTAAGATGACATACTTTTTGATTTGAGGCAAATATATTAGAAATTTCAAAGATCATAAATAATAGATCTCAGATTATACAGTCAAAACATTTATTTAGATACGGAACATGAAATAAATACTAATGTTATTAAAATCCAATAAGTGAAAAAAATAAAAAAAAAAACACCATCATGTCCGTACGGGTAAGATGATACATGGGAGTTTGAGATGGTCTACATAATTATCGGTGCACAATTCACAAATAAATATCTTGGCCCTTGGTGCAATGCCGGCACATAGAGTGTGGCACCATTGCTTGTCTGATTTGCAACATACTCAATGCTCTCCTGGCCTTGATTTATATAACTCGTTACAATAAAGGCGTGCAGAATCGGATTCATCCACATCATTACCGTCCTGAATGAAATCAGGTTCGCTGTCTGAGACATCCTGAAAGATATTACGCTTCACCTGTTCTGGAACTCTTGCGATTTTCTTTTTTATTTTGGACTTGGGTTTTGACTTCGTCCATGAAAGGTATGTCTATCAGAAGCTGAGAGCATCTGCTTTTCATCTTCTAATATTTTGCTTCCCCCGTAGAAACTGATTTGGGGAATGGAGAAATCTCTTGGGTCGTAGACGATCCAACAGCTGCAATTAACGAAACAGGTCCGGTAACATCTTCAAGATTAGGATGCAATTGAGCAGCTGATCCAGTAAATTCTTGAGTTTATTTTCTTTCTCCCTGCCTCCGTCGTTCATCTCCATGTCAGTAACATTTTCAGTAACTTCGTTAGGCAGAAACAAATGATCCGGAAAAACATATGGATTTAATGGATAAATTCCAGTTTTTTCAAAGCCACTTGTTATATTTCCGACTGTTCTCGCAAAAAACTGGCGATTTGGTAAAGCCCTACACTTCTACAAGGATGCGCTTTTAGCCAGGTTGTCATTTCACGATTGTGATTGTAATATACATAGAGTGGTTCAAAAAATAAAACGTCCAGTGGCTGCATTCTATGGGTGCAGTGCGGCGGGAGACACAACAATATTACACCATTTTCTTTAGCAAATTCTAGTACTTCCAGGTATTTGTGGCTACTGTGGCCATTGAGAATCAAAATAACGTTGTGTGTAGGGTTGCTGCCAGTAGAAAAGACGAAATGTTTCATTCATTTGACAAATAAATGCCCAACCATGTAGCCACTTTCATATCATAGCTGCAGGTTTCCTGGAGGTACACTGTCAAAATATTCAGGTTTATTAGTATATTAATAACCAAGTGTCAAAAAGGTTACTTTAGTCACGAGTTTTACTAGGCACGAGTGGAGCGGAGCGGAACGAGTTCCTTGTGAAACGAGTGACTAAAGACGTTTTTTACACGAAGTGCTTACTATACTTTTTCTTCGCCCGCGGGAAGGAAAACATTATATTATATTGGAATTATATTCATTACATGACGGACGATGACTGACAGCTGACTGATAAATCAAATGACGCAAAATAACAAAATTATCAAGGAGCATGAAACTTAACCTACAAAAGATACACTTGATTTGACGTTTAAAAAACAAAAGATAAACGAGATGTGACTTTTCGCATTTTAAACACTAGTGTTTAAAGAGTCCTTTTGTGCATGTCAAACCGGTGTTCAAAGTGCGGTTTTAGTAGCGAAAGTGGAAAAAGTTTTTATGGGGATAATCGTTGCTGGCTGAACTAAATTTACAGCAGGATTAGCACATGCAGCGATACAGGCATGTTGGCCTCGTTCTGCACTTGTCAAAGCACCAAATTGTTTCAACCCTTTTTGTGCATATATTTTGGAGAAATTTGGACAGTGGTAGTAAACCCAAAAAATATTTGTTCAAAGTCTAGTATGCTCTGCTAATTGTATTTTTAAGACGGATTCAAAGATGGGTTTAAACGTCGAAGATTTACAAAAACATCCACGGACGGACAACGTAGTGTGACCTGTGATACGTTAAATGTTCTAAACGCCTTCAACCACACCCTCTTGTTTTCTTTGACACTTTTAATGGCCTTCGCCATATCTTCCTTTGGCCACGAATGACTCGTAGACTTCCTTTGATAGATTCCGGGCATCCTAAAAAGAAAATTCAACATAAATTCAAATTATTTTAACACGTCAGAAATTTAAAGTAAGATGACATACTAGTCATCTTGAGCTGACAGTCGTATCTCATCTTACCCTACGAGTTAAAAAACATTTGACGCATTTTGCGACTTAAGAGTTTAAGGTTATGTTAACGATTCTTCACTATTTATAACTCATATTAACCACAGTTCATTGTAAATTAGTTGAGGACACCAAAAAACTTACCTGATAGTTATTTATTGGCACAAACACTTTTAACAAAATAATATTTTCTGGTGACGATATCAAAACAATGCACACTAAATATAAACAACGCATACGTACGCTCTCTAATGTTTTCACTGATTACGTCATCTGTGAGCCTATGTGTTAAAGTATACTGCAGCTAATATAGTACTATGTCACCTTACCTGAGTATGTCATCTTAATCACAGTTCCCCTACGTGGAATATTTTTGACATAAAATAATATTTTCTGGGTGTTCGGGTTTCTATGTCCCTGAGTATATATTGATGGCTGTTTTTACTCCGTTACCTCAAAAACTCGGCTCACAATCGTCGTTTACTGAATTTCTAAAATAATCCCATTCTGATGAAATTTGGTATGAGGCAATAAAATGGTTCTTAAGTTTTGAATGTCGAAACAGAATTTTAAATATTTTCCATTGCCGACCAAGGGGGTGGATAATTTAAATAATGTGTTGATGATCAAAATAATAGAGGGAGGTTTTCGGAGGCAAAAACTTCAATAGAAATATCTGATGTAATTGGAAGTATCGTTCATTTTAGTAACTTGAAAATTGCAGCGCCATCAAATGATAAAATGGATATCAAAATACTGTACGGGTGAAGGGTGATTATTAGGAGGGTGGTAGGAGTGATTAACAAAGAAAGAGAGGATCGAGGTGAAGATAATTAAGGTAGATTTGAAAAAAAGAATTAAGAATTACCTGTAACCAAAATTTGGCAACGAATAGTTCATATGATGTTATCTACAAACGAATGGAATTCTAGGAGAAAACTGGGTGTATTAGTAGGCACTTAGACGTCATTTTGAAAAAAATCTATTTGTCTTTCAAGGATATTCAACCTTCTTTTGCATTATCTTCATGATAAATATTTATGAATATGAGCTGGGCTCACTAACTAAAACGTGCAACATATACATATCATTCAATACAATTAACAATTTTAAAAATATCTTCATAATCTATTTGGTTTAACGTTTTTTTCAATTGAAATTGAGGTTCAATGCATATTCTAAATACAATGAACCATATATAATATCTATATTTTTCTAAAATATTTTCATTTCTAGTACAAAGTCCAAAAGGAAAAATAATACCCATTACTCGAAGAATGAAGAAATGACACCATTGTAATAAAAAGGGTTTGTAATATAATATATTAATTTTAATGTGATATTTTAATTATTATTTGTTATGTGTGAGAGTATTAAACAACAATAGTTCATTAAAGTAAACCTAGATGAACAAGAATAACAAAATGGACGGAGAACCCAAGATCTTTTGAATATCTCTCCTTGTAAAACAAAAAGTGGGATCGACTGGACTGGACGATTGTAATTTTGAAAACCCATCAATATCTTGAATTAAACAAAAATTTTAAAACATAAGTATAGCTCTACACCTGATGGTTTGGTGGATGTGAAAAAACTTTTTTATTTCTCGTACGGGTTCCTTTGAGAGAACTCATTTCTGCGTTAAACTTTGTGATCTTCAAGTGGAGTAGCTGTATCTTTAGAATACTTGTTCAAAAATTTATAATTAAAATTAAGGATACCATTATTCAAAAAATAGTGGTGACCACAGTTTGATTTTTCCAATTTAGTTCTTTGTAATTTTATGTGGTTTTCAATATTTTTCATTTACAGGAAATTCAGTATTGAACTAATCCCTCATTTAAATTGAATGGGAATAATAAAACAATGCTGATCTTTTATCAAAAGTTTATTGAACAATGCTATTTACAGAATGATCAAATACATTTTATAATATTATAACATATAAACCTAATATTGCAAATGGCCATCAAGTTATCATTCTCATGACTTTATTGTACGCCATGAATATCAGAAGATATTTGCTAATTGAATGTAATATGTCAAACCTGAAATCAATTTTTTTTATTAATATTGATATATTTTCTTCGTTTATTCACTTTTATGATTATGAAGCTACGATCCTTTTTCATTAAATACATAATTTGACTAGTTTCATCTTGCAACACCGATATTCACAAATAAATCTTAGGTTTAAAATATGTATGTACATTGACTTCTTAAAGTATATAAAGCAGGGTCCACACTATGCGGGGGTAGGCCGGGCGGGCTGACCCGGGCGGCCTAAGCCGCGTTGAAGCCGAGCCAAGCCGAACAAAAATATAGAGTGGGGACGTGCCGAGCGGCCCCGAGCGGCTTCAGTTACAATTAAAATTCCGACCGAACTAGACGAATTATTTTATTTTCGACTCAGTTTGTTTAAGTAGGGTTTTTATTGTTCATTTCAAGTGATGGAGTGGAATGACGCACAAGTTTTAGTGTTAATAGACTTATATAGAGAACGTCGTCTTCTATGGGATAGTTCAGGTTCCCAACATAAATTAAAAAACCAAAGACACGACAGCCTCACAGAGATTGCTGTGTCTTTTGGAGTGGATTAAAATGAAATTGAGCGCAAATGGAAAAATTTAACCAGCCATTTTTGGAGGGAAAAAAAGAAAGAAGCTGAAACGAAAAGAACAGGGAGTGGCGCTGATGAGCCGTACGGTAGTAAATGGTTCGCCTACCAACCGATGAATTTTTTGGGCGATACAAAAAAAACCGAGGAATACTCAGGATAGCACACAAAGAAACGAAGAGGTAAGTTTGTAATTTCTATTTATTTAATTTTTTTACAACTATGCTAAAAACTAAGTTCACTTTCCAACATGATATGTTTGACTTGTTGTGTTGGAATGTCACTTCACCCTGTGGAGAAATAAAAAAATCGGCAAATTCATCTCTTACTGATTGAGCCGAAGTAGTACTTCTTCTGGGGACTCCAGAAAGCGTCACGCCTCCATAATCCTAATGTAAGTTCCCCATCTTCCGTAGATTCGCTATCGAACATTCCTCTAGGGTTAAAAACTGATTTTGAAGACGTTTTGCGTTAAAAATTATGTAGGTAAACAGCAGCCATAGTAACTTTGGTTGCAGCTTCAGATTGTAATGCCATTGGAGATCGGAATACACGAAAGCAAGCAAACAGCACTCCAAAGGCATTCTCAGAAACTCTTCGAGTCCTGCTGAGTCTATAACCAAATATCCTCTGTCATGTATTCCAGAGTACGGTTTCATAATATTTGGTGAAAGAGGGAACGCGTCGTCTGCAACTAACACAAACGGGGTTAGGGTTGTCCTTCCTGGCAATGCCCGTGGGGGATGTAAATGTAGAGAGTTTTCTTCTAGAGCCTTCTTGAAAAACGTATTATTGAAAACGCTTCCATCGGAGATTCTCCCTTGACAACCCACATTAACATATATAAAATTGTAATTGGTGTCCACCACAGCCATCAAAACTATGCTAAAAAATCCCTTGTAATTAAAAAATTCTGAGCCTGACTGAAAAGGTGCTACTAAAGCGATATGTTTGCCGTCGATAGCACCGATGCAGTTTGGAAAGCTCCACTTTTTCTCAAATACCTGGGCGATTTCATTCAACTCTGCTTCACTCTGAGGCATCTGAAAAACGAAAGTAAAAGAAAAATTAGTCATATTTTTTAGCGAATTTTTTCTTTGTATATTTATTTATATTCATTTATTTTAGTATTTATTTTAGTATTTATATTTTCAGAAAGATGGACCACAAGACAGTCAAGAAGAAGGCATTAACGATGACAGCCAATTCGTTCATCCCCAAAATTCTAAAGACAAATAAGCATCAACGCTTTCCCCTTCAGAGGTCGCCGGAACCAAAAAAACATTCAAATCTCCAAAGGCACTAAAAAGCAAATCTGCAAGACGTCAATTAGTGGCTAGTCCCGGTTCTTCCGATGCACTGGATGAGGCTCTGATCGTCATGAGATCTCTTCAATCAAAAAGAGCGAACATGGATGATGAATATTCGTTGTACGGTGAACAGATAGCAATTAAACTGAGAAAGCTTTCTTCGCCCAGAATAAGATCAACCAATTATTATTTGAAGCTTAAATGGGATATCTTGAACATCAGCATGGGTACAAGTTAATATACGGCAAAACTCTGGACCGGTCAATCCAATGGTGCCTTCATTCCCCCAGACTTCTAACATGCCCAATCAAACGCAACCACCATTCTTCACTGACAACATGACCAATTCAACATTTCCATGGTTTTCGACGTCTGGATATTCCTCATTACCGTCGTCAATTTCATCGTATTCGCAATCGGCATCCCCGACATCCACTAATTCAGAACTGTTCAATATGGACCCCTTCCCTCAATAGTTTTCAACTTTTGTACTCAATCATTTTTAATGATGTCAATAAAAGTACTATTCTAAATCAATTTTGTTTGATTTTCCTTACCTTAACGTAGTCTTGAAGGGCCTCTACAATGGCGTCACAAAATTCAGGTACGATTTTAGAGATACATTGTTTGGACATCTTCAAAACATGCATTAGTGAGTGGTACGAATCACCAGTCGCAATGAAGCGCAGAGTGACAGCTAATCGTTCGCTTGCTGGAATAGCACCTCTATAAGAAGTATTCTTTTTTGATATTTTGGGTCCAACCTTGTTGAGTATCATTTGAAAGTCCGATCACTGCATTCGAAAAAAGTTGGTGAAACCAACGTCATTTCGGTATTCCTAATTCAACGAGTCTTCTTCATCCAAAATTAAATCTTTCATTAATTCGCTAGCCCTGTACAGCTGCCGTCCTCTCCTAAGGCTCGGGCGAATCCAAAATATTCTTTGACGTCTTTTTGGGGGCTGATTTAAAGCGAGTATCACCACTGGCATGGCTGACATAGCGACGTCATAGTCGGTAATCATTTTGAAAACACTTTAAGGACACTTTAAAAAAACTTCTAAAAAGTACTCTTCAACGAAGTCACCAGTCATGGTGTTGAAACTAAAATAATGTAGGTAGAAATAACCCGGTCGGCTTCGTTTTCGGTGTGGACGTCGTGCCGGCCTGAGCGTACCCGCCCGGCTTAGTCCACCCGGGTCAACCCGCCCGGCCTACCGCGGCATAGTGTGGACCCTGCTTATGATGTAATATATTTTTATCATATTGATAACACGATTTCAGGTAAGAGACCTCTAAACCATAGGCGGACGTTGTAATTTAGGCACGATAAAATAAATCAATTGTACCTCAATTTTCCAGAAGAGAATAAATATGGACAATAAGTAGGATATTTAAACGTGGGAACCTGAACATAAAAATGACGTGCACACACTACCTACTTATACTAGAATTTTGGTAGTGACGATCAACAAAAGCATCCAAACGGTGTTGGAATTTTGGTAGACAAAGAAACAAGTAAATCCGTTAGAGAATTTGTACTCCTCTCAGAGAGAGTAATGATGATACAGTTAGAAACATCAAAGATAACAACAAATATAATTCAAGCACAAAGTGAAGACAGAGAAATTGATGAATTTTACGGACAAATAGAACAATTATGGAAGAACATTAAGAAACACGAAGTGACAATTGTGATGGGAAATTTCAATGCCAAAATCGGTAGGGAAGGGTCTATGGATGTCATTGGAGAGCACGGACTGGGACAGCGTAACGAGAGAGGAGAGAGGTTGAATTTGTCCAAGATAAAGATATAGTAGTGACAAACACCTTATTCAAACTATCACCAAGAAGATTATGGACGTGCAAATCACCACAGGACACAAAAGATAAAATAGTGATAAATCAGATCGACTATGTTATGATTAATAAACGATAAAGAAATAGCATATACTCTCAACCAAGACATACCCATGGACAGACATGGCATCGGATCATAACCCTGTAGTTGCAACATTCAAACTAGCTTTAAAACGTATTAAACGGTCCAAGAAGAGTAACAAAATTGACGTCACGAGAATAAGAAACAGCGAAACTAGATCAAGGGTTGAAGAACGACTTTCAGAAGAGTTGCAGACAGCACACAGCAGAGATAAGGGCATAAACATCGAATGGGAGAAAATTAAAAACACAATTCTTGAAATAGGGAACAAAGAGTTGAACGGGGCGAATGAGAAAAAGAAAAACGATTGGATGACCGATGAAATTATCGAATTAATCAGAATAAGAAGAGAGGCTAAAACCACTGACAATAACATATATAAAAGTATACATCGAGAAATACAAAATAAAGTAAAAGAGGCTAAAGAACAATGGTTGAATGAAAAATGTGCCGAAATTGAAAAACTGCAAAAAGTACATGACTCCTTTAATATACATAAAAAGGTTAAGGAGATCACTGGAAATTATGAAAAGAAGAACGCAGATATACTGATGGATGATAATGGGAATATAGTGGTGGAGCTGACATCTAAGACATGGAAAACATACATCGAAACGCTGTTCGAAGATGACAGAAATAGCCCCTTATCCCCAGAAAATGATATCGAAACCGGACCAGAAATAACAACAGATGAAATAGAATATGCGCTGAAGAACGGGAAAGCACCTGGTCCAGATGAACTAACCATTGAAATGATAAAACTGATTAAGGAACATAGCTTGGATGCACTTGCTGAGCTCTTCAATGTGATCTACAGATCAGGAACGATACCGAATGATTGGTTGGTGATTCCCAAGAAAGCCAACGCAAGACTATGTAAAAATCATAGGACCATAAGCCTAATGAGCGATACACTCGAATTATTTCTGAAAATAATTCACAACCGTGTGTATAAAAAACTGGATAACGACATCAGCGATACACAGTTCGGGTTCCGTAATGGAGTTGGCACGAGAGAAGCATTATTTAGTATAAACGTGTGGACTCAACGCTGTTTGGACGTTAACAATGATGTGTACGCCTGCTTTGTGGACTATGAGAAAACATTTGACAGAGTCCGTCATGAACAACTTATCAAAGTTCTGAGAGGAAAGCAAATAGATACCAGAGATGCCAGAATTATTGAAAACCTATATAACGACCAAACAGCAAACATCAAGATAGATGATAAATACACAGAAAATATCAACATCAAACGTGGTGTACGACAGTGGTGTACGACAGTGGTGTATACTTTCTCCGCTATTGTTTAATATGTACTCAGAAGTCATCATGAGGGAGGCATTACACATTGAAGCAGCTGGAGTAGTAGTAAACGGATTTCCTATAAACAATTTACGATACGCAGATGATACCGTACTGCTAGTAGAAAGTATAAATGATCTGCGAAGAATGGTCCAAAAAGTGAATGAAACAAGTATCCATTATGGCTTGAATATGAGTCTTAATAAATCAAAATCCATGATCTTTACCAAAAAAACCAAATCAAAACACAGAAATGATCGTAAACCATCAGATAATAGAGCGAGTCTATAAATATAAATATCTAGGAACCCTGATCAACGACAACAATGATTACTCATCAGAATTAAAAATCAGAATTGAAATAGCACGTAACATCTTCATTCAAATGAAGCAATTCTTTTGTTGCAAAACTTTAAAAAACCACCTCAAAATACGAATGCTAAGATGCTATATATTTACAATAATGCTCTATGGAATAGAAGCTGCCACTCTGACAAAAGAAATGTTTAAAAAGATGGATGCCTTGGAGATGTAGCTTTACAGAAGGATACTCCGGATATCCTACGTTGACAGAATTACCAATGAAGAAGTCTTAAGTCTTGCGGAGAGTCTCAAAAGATCTAGAACTGCCTAAGAGGTAAAGGTCATTAAACTCCAATATCTGGGCCACGTAATGAGAGGTACAAAATACAAGCTGCTACGACTAATTATCCAGGGTAAAATAATAGGGAAAAGAAGCATAGGAAGAAGACGGATGTCGTGACTTCGAAATCTCAGAGAATGGTTCAACTGTAAATCAAACGACATGTTCAGGGCCGCAGTCAGCAAAATAAAATTAGGCATGATGGTCGCCAACCTTCGTAAGAAGTCGGCACCTTAAGAAGAAGATACTAGAAAATAGTACTCTCATAGGCTTCGCCCAATTGCATCTTGTGCCTTGATTGGCGACAACTTACTTGATTTAATGGGCGGAGGCTACGAGAATAGTACTTTCTAGTATAAATAGAAGTCGTTTTCATTTAATGGTGATATTTAAGATTTTTATATTATAATATTAACGATTATTATTATACGCCGACCACCGCAAACGTTCCCAAACCACCAAAGGCTCGTCACCGCAACTTACATCCAATTTCAACAAACAACCAAATTCGACAAACTTTTGGAAAATATCTCCTATACACTTTTTTCACTAAAATCCCAAAAACCAATAAAATCACAAATCTTCAATATTTCATAATATTTCACTCTAAAAATTTCGGAGACATTTCAAATTCAGTAATAACACCCATTTTTCATCAAATAATTTCTGACACCTAGCCAGCTCAACGCATATACAGGGTGTCCCGGGACTAATGGGAAAAAAGTCAGGAGCGTATAATCTGAGCTGAAATAATGTTAGTACTTCATATAAACTTTTACTATGCAGGCCCTCGTTTTCGAGTTATAGGCCTCCAAGGTTTTAATTTTGAATTTGGTTTTTATCTGTATTTTTTGTACTAGTTATAAAATTTACGGCAAAGCTATAATGTATGTGTATGTTTATTTTGGTAAGGTAAACAGATTTACAGTAGTGCATTGAAGCCAGGGACGGACTACTCGCTATGGTTAGTGATCCAAAAATTTTGCAGGTACGGCACACCCTGTATGAAATTATCGAAATTCACTTCCCCACACATTAAGCTAACGAAAAGGTACTCTTGTTGGAATTCGATAAAATAAGCCGTTTGGCTAATATTTACAGTTTTATTAATGCACTACGTACCAGTTTACGCATTCACCATTTTTATAAGTACACAACGAGGTAAAACTAACTTTCAATAGATGTCCAACATTTAGCTAGAGTACTACAAAAAAATAATTTAACGATAGCAGAAGATGAAAAACATTAGCGACTTATTAATTGGAAAGTTGGTAAAAACTTTTTATAAGTGTTTTTACCGTTTATCAAGTTACCATAGGATTAGTTGTCAAACGTTGTGTAGAATAGTTCGTAGTCAGTACTTGTCAATAATTCATAAGTCCTTAATTTAACAGTTACAATAGCAGAATTCGCTTTTATTGAGTACGCAGATAAACATCTAATGTATGGACTGGCTTCTCGAAACTGTTTAGAGGCCAAAAGGCTTTATGAAGAACATTTTGCAAACAGAGCATTGCCAGACAGACGAATGTTTGGGCGTATTGATCTCAGGTTACGAGAAACAGGTATGAATAAGTAAATGTATACAAAACAAAATTTTAAATTTTATGAAGATTTTCGCCAGAAAAAGCTGGAGAAGGTCCAGTACGAAGCATACGTACTGTGGCAGTTGAACAAGACTTGTTAAATGCAGTTGATAATGAACCATCGAGTTTTAGAAAATTATCAAGAGAACATAACGTCTCGAAATCAGTTGTTCATCGCGTCCTAAAAGAACAGCTGTTATATCCTTTTCACATGAAAAAAGTACACCATATGACAGTGGCTGATTATCCTGCACGACTTGAGTATAGCCAGTGGTTTCTGCGACAACAACAAGCAGACAACACATTTATTAGTAACGTTCTCTTTACGAAAGAATCCGGTTTCACCAGAGATGGAATCATAAATTCTCATAATATGCATTTATGGGATGATGTGAATCCACATGGCATTATCCAAACTAGGATCCAGCATAGATTCATGGTTAATGTTTGGCAGGAATAGTTGGCAATCATTTGATACAGCCATACTTTATTGACGGTACTTTGACCGGTCAGAGATATTTGGAGTTTTTGCAAAATGAGTTATGGAACCTGTTTAATGATGTGCTACTACAAACTCGTAGGAATTTATGGTTCATGCATGATGGGGCCCCTCCTCATTTCAGTTTAGATGTACGACAGCATTTACACACAAGGCTTCCTAATAGATGGATTGGTCGTGGAGTCCCTTTTCAGTGGCCACCGCGATCAGGAGACGTTAATCCTATGGATTTCTTTCTCTAGGGTTATCTCAAGAGTAAGGTATACGCAACACCTGTGCAAACAAGGCAAGATTTAATAGACAGAATTGTGTTACACTACAATGTTATTAGAAATAGTGTGGGATTGCTCTTTCAAGTGCAAATAAACAACCTTCGTAGACTTAGAATGTGCGTGGAAGTGGGAGGAGCTCATATTGAACATTTATTAGAATAACGTTAGTTTTTGTTGTGGTTTAGGAATTAATTTTAGTCTAATGTTTTATAACTTGTGTTTTTTGAGGTTTTCTTAATGGTTTAATAATGTTGTGTTCGTAATTTTGATTAAAAGCAAGTAAATTCTGGACATCGTATTAATAAGTTAGTTAGATTTGTACGTAGTGCATTAATAAAACTGTAAATATTAGCCAAACGGCTTATTTTATCGAATTCCAACAAGAGTACCTTCTCGTTAGCTTAATGTGTGGGGAAGTGAAGTTCGATAATTTCATACAGGGTGTGCCATACCTGCAAAAATTTTGCATCACTAACCATTGCGAGTAGTCCGTCCCTGGCTTCAATGCACTACTGTAAATCTGTTTACCTTACCAAAATAAACATACACTTACATTATAGCTTTGCCGTAAATTTTATAAAGATCAAATAACTTGTACAAAAAATAAAAATAAAAACCAAATTCAAAATTAAAACTTTGGAGGCCTATAACTCGAAAACGAGGGCCTGCATAGTAAAAGTTTATATGAAGTACTAACATTATTTTGGCTCATATTATACTCCCCTGACTTTTTTCCCATTAGTCCCGGGACACCCTGTATATGTATCGACAGCGATACATGGTCTTCTACAATAACGCTCCCATCCAAGACACTTTTTGTAACACCACTTCCGCACACTTTTGAGCTTCGCCGCTTCCAAACATCAACCCCCGACACACCCCAACATAAAACAACCCTCCAGTTACATTCTAGCGAAAAACCCAACCAAATACTCTCAATTCCATACATTTTGAAAAAATCTTTCCTAGTCACTTTTCAAAAAAAATTTCTAGACACTTTTTCAACCCCCGATTCAATTTCTCAGTCAACGCGCACTAAACCATCCAACACACCCCCAACCCAGCCCTAAAGAGGAAACCTATCCTACACCAAGGCACCAACAAGAAAAACAACAATTTCAACCAAAATCAATTCCAATCCAACAAAATTCATTACGAATTTCTCTCGCTTTTTTTTTATTTGATGGTTTATCTTACAAGTGTATATAATAGATACTTATCTGATTTCTCGTTTATGTATTGGCAGTTTATAAAGAAAGTTTGTGGAATCATCACTCCGAGTATATTTTAATTTAAAATGACATCAACAAGTTTTGCTTTTACCCCAGTTAAGCCTGTTAGTAAGGCTGCTTTCACGTTAAGGGAAAAAACTATAGTACTGAATGTCTACGATTCACTTGTGCACCAACGTCCTTCAAGTAATGTTCGGAAAATAGTTAGCGCCTGTTCCAATATGAGGGGAAGCCATTGGATATTGCAGAATTCCATAAAATGTTATTAGAAGACAAGTCCACTCCTTTTATTTTATTATTGAAATTCCAACATTAGACAAAATTATTTCCATAATTAGTCAAAATGACTTACCATCAATAAGCAGAATTAAATTATGGAAACAATTAAGAGAGGTTGGATTTCGCTGGGAGAAGCATAGTCGGAAGTTACTGTTAATTTATGAAGAACACATTGTATGTTGGATAAGGGCTTATCTTAGAGCCATTAAAACGTGCCGAAAGGAAGAAAGAAATATTTATTATTTGGACGGGACTTGGCTAAACGAAGGACATACCGTTTCAAAGGTATGGGTAGATGCGACTTTGAAGAGCTCTCGCCAAGCGTTCATCGAAGGTGTATCAACTGGATTAAATAATATTCAATTACTGCAAAACTCTTATCAAAAGAGTCTGCAGAGAAATGGAAAAAAGATGTGTCATACGCATAAAGAAGAACAGAAGATGTGGCAACTGGACAATATCATTGATTGAACCGTTGAATCTATAATAATTAATGTTGGAGTTGAATATTCGTCAGATTCTGATGAAATGGAATTTTGATAAGGTACATCATCTGAAAGTTCTTAAAAAGCAGCCCTTTTTATGGCTACAAATCTTTCTTGTATGTAGAACTTACTAATTAATTAATTAAATAACGAAATACCAGATAATACCAATTTATCTTATTCTTCTTGCCAATATTAACATATCCAAACAGGTTGGAAAAGCTGAAATAAAATATTGTGAAATTTATACAAAGGTTATGCAATTAGGTACCTTAATATCCAATATAATCTCATTCATACCTAACCGCCCGATACTATCACAACAGCACATTAATTGCTTTTAAATGTATTTTGAATAATCTAGGATATCCGTTTCTATTGTTATCACTACCTGGAGTTCACTAAATGGCGTAAATACGTCGAAAGCTATTAATTAAATGTCTGTGCAACATGAAATAAATATTGTAATAAAATACATCTATAATGAAATACCTAATAGGATATTATTCTTACCCAACTATACTGCACTGCCACGGCAAATTTATCATTTCTAAATATATTTGAATGGTAATGGTATTAGGCTTCTATTATCCTCGCTACATGCGGTTAACTATACACGAAGAATCTAACTGAACACTTATTTACATGAAGAAGCGCTTACAATTCTGTTTAATTCTTTGAATCACCCTGAAGTGTTACAGACACGTGTTTGAATTTATAATGAGCTCTTCAGCTATCAATATGATAAAAATACACTATAGATGGTAAAAGAATATACTTGTCTGAATAACTTATTTCCAGTTTTCAACTTACCATCTTGCCCTTCTTCTCGCAGCAACCAAAGTGCTATCAGGATCCTTCAGAATATACTTTCTAATGCCTTTTATGTACGTGCAACAGAAATTCATCCAATTCACATCAGCTATATTGAAGTTGAATAGATGTTTATCTTTATGTTGCATTGTTTGCCAGACGTTTCTCATATTGTTATTTGAAAATTCCCAACTTCTACTCGAGAAGAATTGAAGTGCTTCATTACCGTTGTGAATTTTTTTGTAGGTGCTGTACATTCTAAAAAACAATTTATTCTATAGATGTATTGTTATGACATAGACATCATGTTTATTGTAAACCTGACAAGATATTCCAATAATACTCCTTGATGATAGCTTACACTGAAATTAGGATTTTTTGGATTATCAATTTTGAAGCGAATTGAAACTACTTATCTCTACCCATTCTTATAACATTAATGTATCAACATTTCTTATATATCTTGAAAGAAATATTCATAAATATGTTAACCCACCTTCCTCAAATATGGAAGTGTTAGCAGAAATATTACCACCCTTTTCTTCCACAGACAAATATTTAGCTTCAAATTGAATTCATATATCTAGTATAGAGTGTTAAGAAAGCTCCAATTGTATTTGCTACTTTAGTGGACAGTTTATGTATTGAAAGATGAAAAGTACCATTCAAAGTTCAAGAGTGGTTATCTTTTTAGATTTCGATATACAAACAGTAAAACAGAAAAAAATGTCTCATATGTTTTGTGAAACTTGTAAAATCGTTGCATTCCAGTGATCAGCAGTGATAACAAATATACTTACTTTCGTAGCACATAATATTGATGATCGGAATCAAAGGTATATACATACAGGGTGTTCATTTCAGGACTTCCCACCCTAATTTTCTCGAAATGTGTGTATTTTAAAAAAAAATCCTGGGAGACGTCAACAAATATATCCAAGGGGACAACTTTTTATCATAAAGGCAACGCGTCCCCTTCCACCCCCCGCCAGGGGGAGTTGCCAACTTCAAAATCTTAAATAGGAAGGGGTATCGAGTTATACCTCATTTTAAAGGTCTTTTTAATCTCTACACGTCGGTATCTGTTTTTTTTAAATTGATCGATACGTTGTCGAGATATTTAGGAAAATCTATTTTCTGCTTCGTACCATTAAAATAAAAACTGCAACTGTTTATTCTCATTCCTTTCATCAAAACTAAATTACAATATTGTACACAGATTTTCAATTTAATAATTGCTCAAAATGTTGCCCATTGTTGGCCAAACAATGGTATAACCGCTGTTCAAATTCGTGACGCACATATTCAAACACTTCTGTTCGAATTGCTCGACATTCTGCAGTAATCCTTTGTCGAAGGTCTCCTATATTTTGTGGCGGGGGTGTGTAAACAACTGATTTTAAATGTCTCCATAGAAAAAAAAACACATGGTGCTAGATATGGAGACCTAGCTGGCCACTCTATAGGTCCTCTTCGCCATATCCATTTACCGGAAAATACATTGTTTAACCATTGACGGACCGGAAGCACATAATGGGGGGGGAGCTCCATCTTGCTGAAAATATAACTCATTTTCGTCAAGAAAGTTGTTGCCATCTCTATCCAGTTGATTTTCAATTGCTTCGGTAATTAACGGATTGATCGTATTTTATAGCATATTCAAGTACATCTCACCATTTAGATTTCCATTTATAAACAATGGACCAATTACTTGATTTCCTAGTATACCGGCCCATACATTAATTTTTTGGGGATGCTGGGTATGCCCCTCGACAAATAGATGGTCATTTTCATTGCTCCAATATCTGCAATTATGTTTGTTGACAAAACCATTTAAATAAAAAGTACACTCATCAGTGAAGCAGATATTTTTTAAAAATTCATTATTGTTATTAATAATTGTAGTCATTTGTTCAGAAAACTCAATTCTTCTGTCAAAATCGTCTTCACTCTTGACATACTTTCATTTTATAGGGCTGGAATTTATTAATTTTCGTAATTTTGTAGACAGAGCCTGAGGAAATTCCAGTTGCAGCAGAAATGGACGTAACGAAGTATTAGGATTCATACCAAAATAACCTATCACTTCAATTTGAGTGGCTTCATTGAAAACTCCTGGCTGATCATGTTTTAAAGTTGCAACAGATCCTGTTTGAGTAAATTTGGCGATTAGATTTAGGACATACCTATGAGAGGTATTCTTATCTGGGTGCATTTCGTTAAATATTGCAGCAGTTCGTCGAGCACATTGGTTTTCGGCGCCGTAAATTAACACTATTTCAACTTTTTCAGCTAAAGTGTAAACCATTTCTAATAAATTGCTTTTTCACACAACTGGTAAGTATTGTAAACAATTCAATAGATATCAGGTCTTTTATTTTCTCTATCAAAAACATTACATTTTTTTGCATTTTTTTATACAAAAAAGTTGAAAGGAATAACAAAACAAACAATTGCAGTTTTTATTTTAATGGTACGAAGCAGCAAACAGATTTTCCTGAATATTTCGACAACGAATCGATCAATTAAAAAAAAACAAAAACCGACGTGTAGAGATTAAAAAGTCCTTTAAAATGAGGTATATCTCGATACCCCTTCCCATTTAAGATTTTGAAGTTGGCAACTCCCCCTGGCGGGGGGTGAAAGGGGGCGCGTTGCCTTTATGATAAAAAGTTGTCCCCTTCGATATATTTGTTGACGTGTCCCAGGATTTTTTTTAAATACACACATTTCGAGAAAATTAGGGTGACTTAAACGAATTAAAACGTAAGAATAAAAAAATTGCGTTATGTCCATGGTTACAGAGTTATTGACAAACAACAAAGATCTAACATTCAATGTTTAAACTTTATTAAAAACTAAGTCAGCTAAAAACAAATGAGTAGCATAGGTTGCTTTGGTAATGTTAAATGTTAATTATTAGTTCTATCAACTTTTGTCATAATAAGTATAAGTATAATTTCATACGGTTATTTGTTTTAAAAATGGAACGTTATTATTCCAATCGAAAAAATGTTGATATGTTAAAATTATTAGGTGCGCATAATGATAATGCCAGTGCTGCAGCTAGAGCATATACCGTAAAATTCCCAAATCGACAGCACCCTGATGCAAAAACTATACGACGGGTTGAACAAAGATTACTGGAAACAGGTAATTTAAATCCCAGATTTAATAAGGGAGGACGCCATTCTACGCTCAACGTCATCCAAGAAGAGCAAATTCTTGATTTTGTTGAAGCGGAACCAAATACAATTCTTTGAGTTACATCAAGACAAACGTATTTCCAAAAAGATATCATTCATAGATTATTAAGAAGGAATGGCTTATATCCATTTAGGATTCAAAAAGTTCAAGTTTTACATGAAGGAGATAGGGAGCTTCGGATTAATTTTTGTAGATGGTTATTGGATAACGTAAACAATGATCCACATTTTATAGAAAATATTATGTTTACTGATGAGTGTACATTTACCCAGACAGGGATTATTAATACTCATAATTTGCACGAGTGGGGAGATGAAAACCCTTATTTAATACGTAAAAGATGTCACCAAAGACGATGGTCAGTAAACATCTGGGCTGGATTATTAAATAATAATGTAGTCGGCCCAAATATGTTACCTAACCGACTTAATTCAGCATCGTATTTTCATTTTTTAAACAACAATTTACCACTGCCATTTCTGGATCAAGTTCCATTAGCAACTAGATTGAATTGTTGGTTCCAACATTATAGTGCTCCTGCACATTATGGTAGACAAGTGAGAGCATTACTAAATCAAACATTCCCCGACTGTTGGATTGGAACAGGTGGACCCGTACTATGGCCTCCTAGATCTCCAGATCTGAATCCATTAGATTTTTTCTTCTGGGGATTCTTGAAAGAAAAAATTTACTTAGAACCTCTTGAGAGTGCGGAAGATGTAGTAGCTCGTATTCACGCTGCTGTGACATTTATAGACGAAAACATGTTACAGAGGGTTCGTCATTCAATGATAAATCGTGCAAATATTTGCATTGAAGTAGGAGGCGATTTGTTTGAACACCTTTTATAAATTAATTTCTTGTTTTGTAACAAATATTCGTTTTTAACAAAGTGTAAGCATTGAATGTTAGATCTTTGTTTTTTGTCAATAACTCTGTAACTATGGACATAACGCATTTTTTTATTCTTACGTTTTAATTCGTTTTAGCCCCCCGATTCATATTCTGAAAGGACGGGCGTCAATTTTGAGACACCCTGTGTATATATATATATATATATATATATATATATATATATATATTATGTTTGTTTAGTTTGTATCCTGTGTTTTATATGTATTATCGATGCAATTTAAATGAAACAAATACCTGTTATTTTTTTATGATAAAATACTTTTCTGGGACAACAGACAGACACGATATTAAACAAAAACAACATTTTCACAGTCTCTTTCACACAATTTATTTTTTATACTCAAATTTATTTTGAAGGTATACCAAGTAATATGTTGAACACTATGTTTTCTTTCTAAATTGTAACTTTAATTATAATTGAATTTTTGTTATTGTGAAATGTGTAACTAAATTTGTGAGATCTTGAACATTTCTTATTATTGATTTTAATTATTTTGAATTTGAAATTAAATATTAAGTTATATATATATATATATATATATATATATATATATATATAATTTTAAAAATTGTTCAAGGATATTCTCAGGAATAATATTAGTTATTTTATTAGTTCCATTTGTAATTAAAGAATTCAATAGTTTTATGTTTTGTATTGTATCAGAAATACTTAAATATATAATTTTTAATTTGGTGTTATTTATAATATTGTTTAATTTGTTTCTAAGGCACGTACCTGTTACATTTATGTGAGACACGTTAAAATTTAAAAACTTCGGCTGGATGTTGTTGTCCTTGCATTGCAATAGGAATATCATCCGATTTCGTTGGCTAGCGAGGTTCTGATATGATCTGGCTATCGTTTTCATTGCTGCTACAACTGCTCTGCCATATTGTTGCTGAATATTTTCGTAGAATGACGTGATGGATTGTTTTTGCAATTAAGCCCTTGCAAATTATAAATTCTTTGTTTTTCTTTAACCTTGTATATAATTTTATTCATTTTTCTTGGGCATCAGGTTAATCGTAAATTCTTTATCAATTTATATTTTTATTTGACGTTTCGCTCTCTAATTCGAAGCATTTCCAAAAAATTTTACATTGATGTTAAACAATAAAATGGAAACGATTGAAAGATTAAAATTGAATGTACACACAGAGACGACAAAAACTGGTAACTAATAAAATAATTTCAAAAACAATAAAATCGAAAATACCTGCCTTAGATACAACTCTTTACAATATACCAGGGATATTCACCAATTTCATCAACCCTCGCACAAATTGTAATGGAATACCTTGAAGAAACTGTGCTTAACCAAATAAATTTCAATATATTATTTTTTAAAAGATACGTTGATGATTGCTTAGCTGCCTCTCAATCCAATGAAATAAATCATATATTGACTGCTTCCAATAATTTTCATCCAAAGCTCCAATTCACAATAGAAATCGAACAAAACAATACCATAAATTTTCTGGACATGACACTTATTAAAACTAGAGGAAATAAAATTACAACAAAAAATTTATTAAAGAAACATCATCAGGTCGCTACTTGAATTACCACTCCCACCATCCTAATTCCCAAAAAACAGCGTAATCATAGGATTAGTAGATAGAGCCATCACACTTACATCACCTGAATATCGTCCAGAAATTTTATATCAAACAAAAACAATATTACAAAACAATCACTATCCATCCAAACATATTGACAGAATTATCAAACAACGCACACATAAACATTACAATAGTCAAATCCAATCAACACAAACCAATACACGATCCCCTCTTACATACATCGCAATGCCATACACAAATCAAATATCAGAAAAACTAAATTATATACTATCTAAACATAACATAAAAGTTTGTCATAGGGCACAAAATACTCTATCACCATTGTTCTCCAAATTAAAAAGTCAAATAAATGCTTCAAAAAAATCTAAGGTCATATATTCTATACCATGTTTAGATTGTCCCAAAAAATATATAGGTATGACAACCCAACATCTTGAAAATAGACTTAATGGCCATAAATATACAAACAAACGCCTCCACTGCGCTTCACAAACATGAGAAAAATGAAAAACATAAATTTGACTTTAATAATACTAAAATAATAAACCAAGATTCCAATTACAAAAAACTAACAATAAAAAACATATAAACAACATAATAACATAAATAACATATAAAAAAAGAGAACAATGCAGTAAACGATAAACAAGATATCAAAAAATTTAAGCAATATCTTCTGCTGCACTCCTAACTTCCATTCTTAACAATTTATTTCATTTAAATTCTCCAACTAAAAATTTAACTTTTAGAATATCCGTCTCTGCTCTCCCAATTTACTATACATTACTATGATGCTACTTATTGATGCTTAAAATTTCTTATCTGCCCTTTGCTGCTATTATTATTTGGATTCCCTCCAAGTTGTCCTAATTAACTTTTTCAAAATTGATATTTCTCCTTCTATAATATTTATTTCTTTGGTTTGGTTCACTTTTCTATGTAATCGTCAAATTAGTATAATTCACGGTTCTTTTTTATAATTTTTTCTCGAATTCCAAAATTCCTGTCACCCTTCTTCCAAATCTCTAAAAAAACTCCCCTATTTTTTCCGTTTCCCGGTATCCATATTCTTTTTTCTATATATAAAAAATTCAATCTCGCTTCGATTATTTATTTGAACCAATCACATTTCCTTTATATTTTAGTTTAATGATTTTATTAATTGTTATACCTTCTTTACATGTATTATCAACTAAATCTACATTGTAAACTATATTATTTACCAGTTACAGTTTTTTTTATTTACAAAAAATCTTCTCTTTCAGATGTCAATTGGAATCTTTATATTTATCGAATTAGCTGTATAACCACATATATCTCACACTCTTCTTCTTATTTAATTTAAACCTTTGACACTAATAATTTTAACCCAACATTTTAACTGTCATCGTGACATTTTGTGTTTACAAAGTTTATCAAAGATATTAATCGAAATATGGATTGCATTTATCCATTATTAATTTGTTCATTGGCAATTACTGAGGTATAGTTCATATTTTATGTTATGTTATAAATACATTGTCTTCGAACCAATATTATAATGGTTATTCGTGAAGATAACTTTTCAACACTGGAATTTGGACATTCTTATAAAGTATTTATAATTCTATAACTAATATATATATATATATATATATATATATATATATATATATATATATATATATATATATAACAACAAAGAGATTCATGGGTAATTTACGCAAAATAAAGGGCTACTGAAATAGAGTGGTAACCGTGGACATGCATGTTTCTGGCTCATTTTGCCTCTTCAGCACGGCATAACCAAATAAAGATGTGAAATTTGGGAGCAAAGATGTTAATCGAAACATGGGAAAACACAAAATAACGGATTTCAGCAGGGAAACCAAATGCTCATTTGTGTCTTCAATTGGAAGATCCCGATTTTTCAGGACATCAACCAACATCGACACGGAGGCGCATATAGCCCCCCCGCCATGAACCTTCCGACCCATAGTAAATAACAAAGAAGATGTAGGAATATCGCGTGATATGTTAACAACAACAACAAAGAGATTCATGGGTAATTCACGCAAAATAAAGGGCTACTGAAATAGAGTGGTAACCGTGGACATGCATGTTTCTGGCTCATTTTGCCTCTTCAGCACTGCATAACCAAATAAAGATGTGAAATTTGGGAGCAAAGATGTTAATCGAAACATGGGAAAACACAAAATAACGGATTTCACATCTTTATTTGGTTATGCCGTGCTGAAGAGGGAAAATGAGCCAGAAACATGCATGTTCACGGTTACCACTCTATTTCAGTAGCCCTTTATTTTGCGTGAATTACCCATGAATCTCTTTGTTGTTGTTGTTAACATATCACGCGATATTCCTACATCTTCTTTGTTATTTACTATGGGTCGGAAGGTTCATGGCGGGGGGGCTATATGCGCCTCCGTGTCGATGTTCGTTGATGTCCTGAAAACTCGGGATCTTCCAATTGGAGACACAAATGAGCGTTTGGTTTCCCTGCTGAAATCCGTTATTTTGTGTTTTCCCATTTTCGATTAACATCTTTGCTCCAAAATTTCACATCTTTATTTGGTTATGACGTGCTGAAGAGGCAAAATGAGCCACAAACATGCATGTCCACGGTTACCACTCTATTTCAGTAGCCCTTTATTTTGCGTGAATTACCCATGAATCTCTTTGTTGTTGTTGTTAACATATCACGCGATATTCCTACATCTTCTTTGTTATATATATATATATATATATATATATATATATATATATAAAGCAAAATGGTATTCTTGACGGTAGATAAATCAAAAATCTCTGAATATCTTAGGGATTCCGTCGTAAGTAGGGCTGAATTAAACTCTTATTTACTACCCAACGTTTCGAAAAATTTTATTTTCTTTTTCAAGGCTGAAATATGGACATGTTGGTACATTTCATTAATTAACAATTTTTTTTTATACTTACGTGTAAAGTGAGTTAATAAATATTAAAATAGTTCATACTCGGAACAAAAAAAAAATATATTTTATGTATAGATACTTTTCAAGTACTAATAATCTTTTTGATTTGAAGGAACATTATATGTCACAGTTTGAGTGACAGTTTTTTGGTTGAGACATAACCTAGTTGATGTGTTCAACTTTATGACTTAAAAGACAGTCTTCATTATTAGTAGCATGACTTGTCACTTAATCATGATCCTATGAACAAAGGAAGTCCTATATATCATATATTCTCCCTTGTCAACGAGCGAAAGTTGTAGGGTATATTACTCTCACTAATTACCCCACTCAATCTCACGATAACAATAATAAACAATCATGCGCTTTGGCTGAACATAGCATAGAAACTGGGCATCATATAAATTTTAATAACATCATGGTTATACATTCGGAATCCCACTATCACAAAAGATCCTGCCTAGAAATGTTTGAGACTGCCTTAGATGAAAAGTCACTGAATAAAAAGAGAGAAAGCAACCATGTTAATCACACTTATGCGTATCTTCTTTCATTTAACCAACAACATAAGAACAATCAAATTGTAGATATTTCTAACTTATAAATATAAACATCTATATAACTAATGAGTTATAACGGAGTTGTTGTGTATATACTACATTCACTCTTGTTATCGTGAGATTGAGTGGGGTAATTAGTGAGAGTAATATACCTTACAACTTTCGCTCGTTGACAAGGGAGAATATATGATATATAGGACTTCCTTTGTTCATAGGATCATGATTAAGTGACAAGTCATGCTACTAATAATGAAGACTGTCTCTTAAGTCATAAAGTTGAACACATCAACTAGGTTATGTCTCAACCAAAAAACTGTCACTCAAACTGTGACATATAATGTTCCTTGAAATCAAAAAGATCCTTTTGAATTAGTACTTAAAAAGTATCTATACATAAAATATATATTTTTTTTTGTTCCGAGTATGAACTATTTTGATATTTATTAACTCACTTTACACGTAAGTATAAAAAAAATTGTTAATTAATGAAATGTACCAACATGTCCATATTTCAGCCTTGAAAAAGAAAATAAAATTTTTCGAAACGTTGGGTAGTAAATAAGAGTTTAATTCAGCCCTACTTACGACGGAATCCCTAAGATATTGAGAGATTTTATATATGTACTCTCTTGGTTCCTCAATTCTCAACTTACCTTGGCTTTTTTCCTATACATATAGTAAGAAAATCAATAGCAGCACCTGGTATGAAATGAAAGATTAATCTTAGAATCCAATATTCATAATAATTTTGTGTCATCACTACGAACGGTTTCCACATTGCATGAATAGTAGGGTATTTTTGCATACTGAACACATTCATTATGTAAATTTCTTTCAATGTTACAGGATTTTCGGCTCCAGAAACGTAATTGTAAACTTGTACGTCTTTGTTTCGACTATGTATCTTTTTAGAAATATCCCAAGCTGTAGCGATCAGACCAGATATACACATATCAGCAGGAACAATATCAAGGATTATTTCTGGATTTCCATGGTATACTCTCATCAATCCTAATAATATGGCAGTGAAGACTCCAGTTGGACCATAATTGTTATTTTTCCATCCTGTTAGTGGCTCTCTGTACGTCGATACAACTGAAATAAAATATGGGATCATTCAAAATATCATAAAAACATCTATAGGGATGGTATTGCAATGTTTCTTGAGAACATCTTAGCCCAAACGGAAGTCATTTTTTACATGTCCAAAACAATACCTATATTGAAATGTTATATTATTGTTAACAAAAATCAATGTACTGAGGATGTGTGAGTGGTCAAAAGATGTCCTTATAGAATATAAACCATATGAGGAACTGATTGGATTGTTTGCTTAGAACCATAAAACTAAAACATTGAAAGGGACATTGCATGGATTAGACCATTTTTTATCATCTGTAGTCCACACATAATGCTTTCATAAATATGGTCAGTATAAATGATTTCGGAATAATTTTTAGTTAGTCTTTTGTAGATTCTCCTAGAGAGAACAGCACAGAAAATTTATATATAGGTTGCCCCATCTAAAACTTAACATGGGTGTCCCAAAAGATAAAGGAGACCTATATTTTCGGTCATATTGAGTGTACTGTTTACATCTGAGCCCTCACCTACCGATCTAGTCTAAAATTATAGGCTATACGGGAGATATCGTATGTTCGATGATCATCTCTCTATATATTTTGTTTTCTGTATTGTGCAAGGATATTCAACTGTACAGGATATCGTATTTATTCTGAATTAATTCCAAAAGTCTTGTCCGATATTTTATTACCTTATACTGTACAGGATATCTAAATTCACGAGATATCATAATTATTTTATTCGATTTCAAAATTTTGTTGATATATATGATTTACTATATTGTACAGGATATCCAAATTCACGAGATATCATAATTATTTTTTTCGATTTCAAAATTTTGTTGATATATATGATTTACTATATTGTACAGGATATCCAAATTCACGAGATATTATAATTATTTTATTCGATTTCAAAATTTTGTTGATATATATGTTTTACTATATTGTACAGGATATCCAAATTCACGAGATTTCATAATTATTTTATTCGATATCAGAATTTTGTTGATATATATGATTCACTATATTGTACAGGATATCCACATACCCGAGATATCATAATTATTCTACTAGATTTCAAAAGTTTGTTGATATATTATTTACTAGATTGTACGGGATATTCAACGGTACGGGATTTCACCTTCATACCATTAAATTTTCGAAGGGTTGTACGATAATCATTTCTTTCTTATATTATACCAGACGTTGTGCCCGAGTCAGGCTTCTGTTTTCGTTGGTTTCAATTCTTATACAGGGATAGTCCTATATAAGACATCCTTTACGGGTGTCACGAGAACAGGTAACTACTTCTAGATTTTGGAAAGACGTTTTTCCTTAGCTGAATTTTTTTTACAGGGGCGTTTCCCCGAGTAACTGTCATTTTTATCCAAAGCAGGGCTGTATGATTCACTACTATTTGTAATATATACTTGTACATACTTATCCATCCAGTCTGTTCCATTTAACAACAACCCTTACCCTCGTACCAGCAAATAGAACGGGCTGACACGACCTGCATTTGAACTCAGGCTTGGCACATTGTATAAGCCCAAGAGGCCCCACGGAGTCCTTGACCGCTCGTGCCAGGAAAACCCCTCCCTCGAGGTAACCCGCAGGAAGATTCCTGGTTCTAAATTTTGTGCAGTAAGGCACTGGTCACAGCACGCTGCAAAAATTTCTAGGATATGAGTATGCAGTAGGGCCCATCCGGTCACTACAAACAGAGGAAAAGAGGCCAGAGAAATAGTACCGTTTCCTACACCAATTGGAATATACCAACGACCTATTAGTGTGGGGACAGCGGTAACGGGATACACCCCCAAAGTAGCAAGAGAAATTTATTACACAGGTGAGAAGTATTATACTGGTGACAGAGAAATACATTACAGTAGGTCAGAAGTATTACAATATCGTAGATGTGGAAAAACGCTCCGACACGTCGATTTCAGTTTCGATGGGGACGTTTTGTTGTCCTGCCTGCAGCACCATAACTTGCATCTGCAAGCCGTGGGGTGAACAACCCCTAAAATTTGAATAGTGAATTGGAGTCGAGTGTCACATCGTTTGAATGTTTGTTAACTTCTATAAATAACGGTGGGTTTTCAATTGGGAATGAATCCTGTTAAGTGTAGAGGTAAATTTACTTAAGTTAGTCTCATCTTAAAAATTGCTCGAAATGCGCTCCACCAACTTCCATGAAATAAACATTCTGCTGAAAACGTTCTCGTACATTCTGGGTTTCTAATGACCCCATAGAAATGAATCTTAGGAGGACAGGTCTGGTGACCGTAGGGCCATTCAATAGAACTTCTCCTACCAATCAGATTCCCGGAAAGTGTTGATTTAAATACTACCGAACAGGTAGAAAATAGTGCGGAGGAGCGCAGTCTTATTGAAATATCATCTGATTCACCAGATGATAATGTTACTCATATTCAATCAAGTTTGTTAACATACGTTCAATTGTGTGTTCAAGAAGTTCCAGATACATTTCCCCTGTAAGATTGCCTCCTAAAAATAAAGGGCCATCGATAGGATCATCAAAAATGCCAGCCCATACGTTTAATTTTTGGGGATGTTGCGTATATACCTCATCAAAAATGTGGGGATTATAATTATCCAAATATCGGAAATTTTATGGTTTAATTGCACTATTTGAAAAAACGAACATTCATCACTAAAGCAGGCGCTAAAAAAGAAACTGTGGATTTGCAATCGCCTGCTGACTACCTGATAGAATTCTTAACGCAAATCAAAATCATCTTCATTCTATTCTTGCGTGAATTTAATTTTGTAAGGATGTCGCCTAAATTCTCACTGGTGGTTCGATTTGACGTTTTTTATTTGATACCGATCCCGTTTCTCGAAATTTTGTAACCAATTCAGACACATACTGCCGCGACACGGTCCTTCTATGTTGTTGACTGAACAATTTAACAGGCCCTTTTCGCAACTGTGTACACCATTGTTTCATTCTAGTTTATTAGTACAATACCACACACGAATAGAAATTACTTGTAGTAATTTACTGAGACGCAAATGTTCTATCTATCTGTTCTATTGTGTTAGTGTATTTTTATTGGTACAGGAGAAACCTGAGAAAAAACACTCATAGTATCATAGAAAATAAATGGTAGATTGCAAAAAATTGTAACTGTGTTATCCAGTGACGCACAACAAATTGTAGCTATGAAATATTATAATTATTGTAAAATATTTCATTTGTAGCCGCTATTTTACAAAATATACGACATAATGTCAACTGCTGCTGAGCTTCGGCATAAAAATACATTCTTTTTGACTGGTTATATTGAATTCATAGGTTATAAAGGTCTATTCTCTACCATCAATTAAGGAATTCCTAGATTTTTTAGATTGAAAATGCATGATTTTGGAAAATGTTACTTCCCCCATGGCACATAGAGAAACTAAGGCAACTAGGCATACCTCGCATTTTAAAGATAGCAAATCAGAGTTTACACCTCAGCAAAAGATCTCAATGCATACAAACACTGCGCATAATACTCACTTCAACCAAAGATCGAACGCGTCTAACACTAACACTATATTTCGTGAGAATAACTCCCATAAAGTATATTATTTCCCGAACTTTGCTGCTCTAGTCCCGGAAGAAAGGTATTAAATTGTAAAGCCAAAAGCTTTGTGTTTTAACTTGTTACTTGAATTATATTATAATATGTTATGACCCTCTTGTGCGGGGTTATAGGGAAGGAATTTGTTAAAGTTCTCCCCCAATTACTCTTTGACCTAAATATAAAAAAATGGATGATATAATCAGTTTTATTTACGTTGAAATATATTTATAACTGATGATCTCATTTAAATTTGTAGGTATATAAATATTTGAGTGTAAATGAACGGCTAGTACGTACTATTTGTTGAACATATGTGTAAATGAATATTTACTAAGTACTTGACAAAATGAAAATTAATAGATATGTACAATACTTATATTATAATACAATATTAACTTGCCATTGATCGTAATTCAAAACTTCCAGTAGACATGTCACATATTTCGACCACCTCGTTGACCGCTCTCTCGTCCAAAAATTCTCTTGTTTCATTAGCCTCCGCACAGGCCTGTCAACCCAAAGATAGGCAAGCCGTTTTCTGTCAGAATTCTTTTAGACAATGGCAGTCAAACTTCATTCGTCAGTCACTCTATAGCGGCAAAATTAAGATACATACTCTCCACGTTTCCGATATTTTAGGAGGCAGCACCACGTTAACCGATATAATAGATATCACCTTGTTTTCAAAAGTCGCAGACAACAAACTGGGCTGATATCTCGAAATGTCCCACAAAAATGTATCAAATAAAGTTCTCTAACGCCTATACACTCTCATTCTTTCTTGGTTAATCCTTTTTCAGCAACTCAAAACAACTCAGTCCCTCATAATAACGACGTGTATCTTAACCTATTGCTTGAGATGTTTTGGTCTCAGGGAGAGGTCGATTAGAGCACCGCCCTTCGCTCCTTATCGGCTCGAGAAGAAAAGGCCGAAGGAACATTCTCGTCCACCACAAAAATTTTAGACAACGTATGATATCAAGTAAACATTCCTTTCATAGAAGCCAATGCTCACAAACAATTTGGAGATTCCCTTTTAATAGCAAAATGTAGATTCGGATCACTCGAAAAGAAATTCAATCACAACCCAGTTATTTTCTCCGAATATAAACAAGTTCTCGATAAAAATATTTCTCTCGGACATGGCAAGTTTTTACTTTATCTCTCACCAGCTTCTCCATTGAAAATAAATATTTTGTACCCACCTATGTGTTCTGAGAGAACACAGCTAAGCCACCAAATAGCGACTGGTCTTCTACTTCGCCTATAAAACAAGTAAATTTTTCTCCTTTAGTGACATATCTCTCCAAGGTTCTCAGGTGCAACCCAAATTATTTGACATATTATATCGTTTTCACTCTTCTAAATACTTATTGACAGCACATATACAAAAAATGTACAGACATATCTCCAAAAATATTCATCAAAATATATTATGAAGAGATTCTCCCAGTGATGATTCTCCATGCATCGAATTAACTTGTGTGTCTTTCGGCCAAAAATGTGCTCCCTATCTCGCATGTCGAGTACTTGAAGATATTGCATAACGAAATACATATATATCTCTCGCTTCAGACGCATTATTACATCAGCCAACTTGTCGAGGTTCAGAGCTCCAACCTCAGTACTGCGGCTTGGAAGATCCTAAACTCTAAAACAGAGGGACAGGGAACTATCCTCACGATTGGGATCGATCACCGATCTGGGGAGGCTCTGAAGGCAGGAGATTACGCGCTAAACTTCTGTTTTGTGCGTATCCCTGTCTCGGGGCTGGGAAAGGAAAAGAACCCCGCGGAGCATCCAAAAGACATGGAGATACCTTCCATATCCGGAACCTCTGGAATAGGGGGAAAATGCGGAAGATTGACCTTGGGTCGGCCCGAAATCTCATCCGGCTCTGCTGGGGTGACTGGGGATGCGGATATTGCCTCTGCATCCCGGGAAACTGGGCGGAGCAGCCTGGGGGTCGAGAGCCTCACTCGAGATTAAGAAACCTGCTCGAACTCCGAGGAAAATATTGCTATGGTGGTCGAGGAGGGTCAGAGATAGACAAAGGAGTGGGATGAATAGAGGCTGAGTAACGCGGCCTCTTTCGTCCATAATAATTCACCATCACGTTCACGAAATTAACCTGCATGACGCGGAGGGAGCTGCAGCCGTGATTGCAAGGTTGTTCGCTAGACTACAACTGGATATTGTACTGATCCAAGAACCATGGATCAACAAAGAAGGCCAAATCAAAGGTTTGGCATGGAAGGATTCTAGATTGACTTATGATCAAAGGCAAGTATTTCCGCGTGCCTGTGTAATCATAAGATAAAATATATTTGTGTTTCAGAATACGTGTCACGGGACCCTGTTTCAATCATGTGTTACCTCAACATTGGAGGTTTCGATCGAGACATCGTCATTGCCTCTGCCTACTTCGCTGGGGACGGGCCGATGACACCGCCAGAAGAAGTACAAGAGCTACTGAGACACTGTAATAGCAGACGGCTGCCAATTATAATTGGTTGTGATGGCAACGCACACAATATCGTGTGGGGAAGCACCAATAACAACGCAAAAGGTGAGTGCTTATTAGAATATCTATTATCAAATAACCTTGAGACCTAAAATGTGGGGACAAGCCCCACATTTGTCACGAGAGCAAGAGAAGAGATCCTGGATATAACAATTGTTAATGTTGCTTCTAGGAAAAATGTAAAAGATTGGAGGGTGATGAGCGTGCCATCACTTTCCGACCATAGGATCATCGAATTCAGGATAGAGAGAAGTACCACCTCGATTCCTACAATCCGAAAACCTAGAAATACTGATTGGTGTCTTCACAAGACCAATCTGAAGGACAATTTAGAACAAGTCAAGTGAATGGGGTAAATCACCCGCACTACGACCTGGAACAAAGAGTCGAACAGATCAGTGAGGCAATAATGGATTTTCATTCCAGTGGCCCACTGTGAAAAGCTTGTTTAGAGAAGGATTCTCCTTGGGGGAATGAGAACCTGTCAAACCTCAGAAAAGAGGTCCATCGGCTCTTTAATAGAGCCAAACGTGACGGTAATTGGCAGAGGTACACTGAGAAGCTTACTCAGTACAATAAAGAGATTAGGAAGGCCAAGAGGCTTAACTTTCAAGCCTTTTGCGAAAAGATCACTTCCACTCACACAGCGGCCGGACTAGAAAAGGTCATGGCAAATGGGGGAACTAACTCCACAATGTCGCTGAAAAAGCCAGACGGATCATACACGGAAGGTGAAGGGGAACGATCGATTCTTCTTCTTAGTACCAACTTTCCAGGTAGTGAACCAGCAACAAGCATTCAAATAGCAATGAATCACACCAAAAAATCCCGCAAGGAAGATTGGGATATTACTAAGAAAATATTTACCAGACAACGGTTGGAATGGGCAATAAGTACCTTTCAACCATATAAATCACCAGGAGTGGATGGAATATTTCCATCACTCCTGTAGCAAGGGATAGAGCAGATTCTTCCTCATCTGCTGAAGATTGCAAGAAGCAGCCTAGCACTAGGTCCAATACATAGAAAATGGAGAAGGGCAAGGGTAACCTTCATACCAAAAATAGGGAAAAATATAGGTCTGATCCCCGATCTTTTAGACCCATCTGTCTAACATCGTTTCTACTCAAAACGGTAGAGAAAGTAGTAGATAACTACATAAGAATAGAGAATCTGGAGAATATATCACCTTATAAATGTCAGCATGCCTACAGAGCGGGTCGATCAACTGCGACGGCTCTGTATCAGCTGACCTAGTCATCCAGAGAACTCTGAACAACAAAGAAATCGCAATGTGCGCATTCATGAATATATCTGGGGCCTTTGACAACACAACTCATGTGTCTGTCAAAGAAGCACTAAGAAGGCGAGGAGTAAATGAAACCATTGTAAAATGGATTTATGAGTTGTTGACGACGAGGATAACTGAGACACAGGTGGGGAATCAAACCACAACAGTTAAGGCCACTAGGGGGACACCTCAAGGGGGAGTGATATCTCCCTTTCTATGGAGCCTAGTAGTAGATGAGTTGCTCTACAGGCTAACGGAGCTTGGCTCATACCACGTGACCACATTAGACGCTTGACGCCAGCTTTTAGCGTCACCAAGGAATGACCCTTTTTTTAAATCGAACCAGTATCACAGAATGAGAAAAACAATAACAAATTTTTAAATACAATACAATATATATATATATATATATAAAGAAGATGTAGGAATATCGCGTGATATGTTAACAACAACAACAAAGAGAATCATGAGTAATTCACGCAAAGTAAAGGGCTACTGAAATAGAGTGGTAACCGTGGACATGCATGTTTCTGGCTCATTTTGCCTCATCAGCACGGCATAACCAAATAATGATGTGAAATTTGGGAGCAAAGATGTTAATCGAAACATGGGAAAACACAAAATAACGGATTTCAGCAGGGAAACCAAACGCTCATTTGTGTCTTCAATTGGAAGATCCCGAGTTTTCAGGACATCAACCAACATCTTTGCTCCCAAATTTCACATCATTATTTGGTTATGCCGTGCTGATGAGGCAAAATGAGCCAGAAACATGCATGTCCACGGTTACCACTCTATTTCAGTAGCCCTTTACTTTGCGTGAATTACCCATGATTCTCTTTGTTGTTGTTGTTAACATATCACGCGATATTCCTACATCTTCTTTGTTATTTACTATGGGTCGGAAGGTTCATGGCGGGGGGGCTATATGCGCCTCTGTGTCGATGTTGGTTGATGTCCTGAAAACTCGGGATCTTCCAATTGAAGACACAAATGAGCGTTTGGTTTCCCTGCTGAAATCCGTTATTTTGTGTTTTCCCATGTTTCGATTAACATCTTTGCTCCCAAATTTCACATCATTATTTGGTTATGCCGTGCTGATGAGGCAAAATGAGCCAGAAACATGCATGTCCACGGTTACCACTCTATTTCAGTAGCCCTTTACTTTGCGTGAATTACCCATGATTCTCTTTGTTGTTGTTATATATATATATATATATATATATATATATATATATATATATATATATAGTAAGTACATATAATTTTTCTACGACTAACACTGAGTTGAAAACAGGAAACATCCAATTTTACAATAAAAAAGAATATTGCGCTTGCATGTTGTGTACAATCATACATAAGTAATGCATCAAATGAAACTTTCTCAACTTTACGATTAAGCACTATACACTAAATTACGAACTGTCTACCACAAGCTGGGTAAACGTGTCTATTGAAATATTATGTTTCCATAATTATGCATTGATAATTAAGAATCATCGGTTAATAACTATTAGCTGGTTCAACGTACTTTTTGTCCGAATTACGCATTAAGCGTTATCAATTGCGAATTAAGAATTAAAATTGTGGATCAAGCACTATTAGCTGGCCAAACCCACCTTTAATTTTGTAGAAGAAAATAATACTAATCAAAATAAAAAGCAGAGCCCCGCTATATGGTTTTTTAATCAAGTAAATTCATATGGACATATATTTACGATAAGAAAATAAAAATTATTTGGGAGGTGCATTTAATGTAAATAAGAACCATATGAACCCCTAAATACAGCTGTATTTAAGTTCACATTGGATGAGCAGTTTATTCAAATTGAGAAATATATATAGCATATGCCTTGTACCAAAAATATAACAGGTTATCAAATATTAAAAAACAAATTTTTCCTCCGTTGGGAGATTTAGTGATTAAGAAAAGAATGTAAATTATGAAAAGTCCAATAAATCACTGTACTATAATAAGAATGTAGCATTACGTAATAAAATAGTAGTAAAAGTATGCCGGTGCACTTATTCAGTGGATTTTTGTTAAATTGGAATGAACTCACCCAAATTCGAAGACGTTCAGACCTTCAGACCCTATCTTTCAAACTAAAGATTTATTCTGCTGAACTCCATCCATCTTGAAGAAATAACATCTAGAACATGCGGCGAACACGTGCATCAACGCGATCAATCATGCAGTAATGTCGACTCGAGGGTGGTGAATAGCTGAAAATGCCGTTTCCTCTGGGATTTCCTCCCTCAAAGGCCTCAGGCGGATAATCTAGACATTCAAGTATACCATGTGGTTGAGTCCAAAATGGCTGCCTCAATATTAGACTTGTGTTGAATGAAAAAGATACCGATGAAGAAAAATTGATAGGTTCAGGGAGCAACTAGTGATGCGGTTGCTATAAAGGGTACTATACAACAAGAAGGAAAATAGGAAAATTAAACATAAATTGGAGGACACTGAAGAAAAAACTGTGGAAAATCGAAAGAAAAAAAAGCGCTGTGTGAAGATACCGATGAAGAAAAATTGATAGATTCAGGGAGCAACTAGTGATGCGGTTGCTAAAAAAGGTTCTAGACTACAAAAAGGAAAATAGGAAATTTGAACATTAACTCGAGGACACTCAAGAAAAAACTGTGGAAAATCGAAAGAAAAGAAAGCGCTGTGTCTCCTGCTACGAAAAGCAGTACAATCAGTTGAAAACATCCCGGATGGCGGCCAAGACAAAAAAATGTATATCTAAATTCTGTAGGGAATGTCTCAACTCCCCTTCACTCTGTTTGGAATGTTTCCAAAAAAACACTAAATTCTTATTTTGATAGTTTTTAAAGTTGTTATATTATATGTTCTTATGACCAAAAAAAATACTTAGAATATGCAGTTTTATGAGTCACCCGTGATACCCCCTTAGTTTATGAGGTATTTGGTTCATTACTATACCAGTAGTGTAGCTACTTTCTTTTATATTCGTCCCATTTAATATTTGAGGTAATTCGAAATAATCTTGATTGACATCACCGGTGATACACATGGTCTATGCGTGAACCTTTGTTGTGAATCACCCGTTGGTAACCAATGTGTTAATGCACTTTTAAGTATATTTTTGATTTGAGATAAATGATACTATCGAACATGATGTTATGGTAATTTTCTACAACTTGCGCACCAGCACTAATTGTAAAAATTGAATGAAAAATGTTATGCTGTTACCTTAAACTATTTTAATCAGTGGTTAATAGTCTAAGGCTACTACCTACCAATGGACGGCCTAAATATTGCTATAGGTAAATCTCCAGCTACTTTTTTAATCAATGATTCTGCCATACATTTTGTAAAAGTGTATGTATTGGGCCATTTTCCAATTATTCTGAAAACAACAATGTAAATAAATAATTGTTGAACACGTTAATAATAACAGGTAGATAAGTGCATAGATATACAGGGTGGACCGGATTTAATTGACGTATACAGAGATCTCATAAGCCGCAATAGATACAATATCGACTAAATGGAGAAAAAGTTTGGTATATTTATAGGGAATTAGATGTTTCAAAGAAATTTGAAATATCTCGACTAGTTCCGGAGATATTCGACAAAATCCGAAAATGGTCCTTTCGGTTTTTTAAATGTGCCGTTCTTATTATAAAAGGTATCAAAAAAAATGATTCTCAACTCTTTTTAATGCATGAGGTTTTCTATAAATTACCGTACCAAAAATTTCTATACGACGTTTCTTATTTACAGGATCACCATCAACTTAATTTTTTTAAATACGGACCTGGATTTTTTATTGCAATATTTTTTACGTTTTGAATAGATACATACAATGATATAGCATACTTGACGATTCTACCACGTTTTGTCTTTCAAAAATCAACATCTTTTTTAAGTCCGCTCTCCTTTACTAAAGTGAAATTAATAATTGTAAATATTGGGCATTAAATAAGAATTTCGAAAGAAAATGAATGTACTAAACATGTGTCTAAAAATCTGTTAAATTGGTTAACGGGAAATGTATGAAGATCGGTTAACAAGAACTAGGTATTACGTGCCGAACTAAATAAAATCGTTTATAACTTCGTAGAAGTATCTAACTTTTGAAAATTTGATAATAGTACCGTTTCTGTTTTATCAAATAAAGCAGTCTGCACTCTATTTTCTTACACGTTTGTTTCTATCTTCAATATTTCTAGATTTACATTCATGACTTTCTTTAAAAGTAATGTTAGCCGTGTATGTCACAACCATTTTGTCAAACTGCTTATTTATCTGTCAATTGAAATAGGGGTTACTATGTATTTCATTTGATTTTTAAATTTCTAATGATTTGAAAAGTAAATAAATATTACGGCTCGTTACACTGACGAAGAAAAGAAAGATATGTACGATGTGTACATAAAATGTCATCGAAATGAGTTACAGGCAGCTCAGGCCTATTTCGTATTATATCTAGAAATACAGCAGCCATCGTCAAGGATATTTTCGCGTATATCAAAGAATATGAGTGAGTGTAGCAGTGTTAGAAAAAGGAGAACCAAATATCAGATACGGTTAACGAAGTTAATGTTCTTGCTCAAATTTACATTAACCCTGAAAATTCGACTATCCGAATAAGTAAAGAATGTGCAGTAGGTACTACCACGGTGAAAAGAGTCTTGAAGAACCATAAATACCATGGGTATAAATTTCAGAAAGTGCAGAAACTACACGCTGGAGATTTTGAGAGAAGAATGACGTTTTGACGTTGGTGGAGACTAAAATTACTCCGTGATCCATATTTTAACATATAGATACTTTGGACTGATGAAAGTACATTTACTAACAGTGGAATATTCAATCCAAGAAACGAGCATTTCTATGCCACTGCGATCCCCCATTTAATAAGGGAAGTTGGGCCACAGGGCCGTTTTTCGTCATTGTATATATTTGGAGGGTAAATTCATTTCAGTTGCTAGGGCTGTAAAAAGGTGTTAAAGAATTGATAGACCTTTCGTATTGTTATGAATTCAAAGGGTAGTTACACTTTATTCGCAGCTTTTGTTGAATACCTTTAAAATATCACGTTTTGCAATAATAATTGTGAGTAGTTTTGTTTGAGCATTGAAAGAATCCATTTTTAAAGTCGACATATCATCGCATTGTGTTTGAAATCCTATAGTTAAAAAATTAGGAAAATGTCACGTTTCACCCTATTACCTATTGTATTGTAAAAAAAACCCTAAACTTATTGTCACTTTGTGCATGACTTTATATGGTCGACAGTCGGAAGCTTGTAAGAAATGTTTGAATAACCTTTCTGAGTAAAAAGGTTACAATAGAACGGTTTCGCTATTGGAGTATTCAATAGAAATTGTAATATCTATTGCAGGCGTCCATTGTTCATTCTTGTCGATGAACCCGACGAGTCGAATGATACTGGCCAATAAGAAATGTTTATTTCCGTTTGGTGAACCCAATCCACGTGTAAACACGCTCCTTGCAGATTTCTATTTAACACGTCCTACAACGTGAAGAAATCAGTTTTAACACTCATCGAAGCGAGTTCAATACTCAATAACAAAGTTAGTTTTTAATACTCATCGACACGAGCTTACAACTCGAAAACGAAATCAGTTCTACTACTCATCGAATCGAGTTCAACATTCGAAATCAGTTCAATGCTCAAGTTAGTTCATAACTTAGTTCAACATTCAATCGAATTCATCGAGTCGTCGTTACATATCGAAGTTACTTCACTCAAAGTCAAACAATCAGAGATACTAAGTCTAACACGTCGTTATTTAGTTTCTATAATAGCCAAATGAATATTCATCAAATCGAAACATGAAGTGTCTTCCGATCTGAAACCACCAAAGTTCAACATTCATAACTTTGTACCATTCTTGTGAATTTGTACATAATAAATCAAACATTTCGACATTAATTTTGTCAAATGAAGATTATTTATCTAGTTGAATGTTTACGCCAGTCGACGAAGTTCAGCTAGAAACATAATCAAAACCATTGGTCCTTCGAGAGCCGGATATAACAAGTATGGTTATATAACATTGTAAAGTGCCAGTACCAAGAGAGCAGTTCAAATCGTAGTTCAAGTATAGCAGTCCAATTAGCAGTCCAATTAGCAGTTCAATTAGCAGTCCAATTAGCAGTTAAAATAGCAGTTCAATTATCAGTCCAATTAGCAGTTCAATTAGCAGTTCAAATCGCAGTTCCAAGGATTCATCACAGCAGCAGCCAGGATAATCAAGGTAAGTTGGTCAGTAAGCTATTTAAATGTGCCAATTACCCATCCTGTTTCCGTATTAGTATCGTATAAACATTGTTGAAATTCCTTACCATACTCACGCATAATCTAAATTCAAAATGGCTGAACTTAAAAGATTAAAACGACAACGCGATTATATACTAACAACGAAATTAGGAAAACTCGTCGACCACGCAAACGATGAGCCTACGAGATTCCGTAAACATTTGATTCAAGCGACGTTAGATGACGTAACTAAAGCGTATGAAAAATTTGATTCAATTCAAGGTAGCATAGAGGAGTTGGATCGAGAGGAAATTGATCAGCGTAGCTGCCACGAAGAGAGCTTTATGTGGGAAACGTCGCGAGCTAAAAGGTTTCTCGATAAATTCGCAGCTCTACTGTGCAGTAGATACCGTGCAGTGCAACAACTAGATACCGTGCAAACGGCCAATAAAACACGTATAAACGCTGATAAAAAGACATCACCGCTGTAAACATACCAGTAATCTCTCACGTTATGTCATATGAATCGATCCAACGTGAGCAGATAAAGTTACCTGCTAACATCAAATGAGCAGAAACAGAGTTTCATCAACCGGAATCGGTTGACATCTTAGTAGGAACAGGCACAGCGCTGCCTGTAGAACAAAACATAGTACCAGAAACAGAGTTTCATCAACCTGAATCGGTTGACATATTAGTAGGAACAGGTACTACACTGCCTGTAGAGCGAATCAAAGTAGCAGAACCAGAGTTTCATCGACCTGCACCGGTCGACAGATTAATAGGAACAGGCAATACACTGCCTGTAGAGCAAAGAAAATTAACGGACCCAGATGTCCACCGACCCACACCGGTCGACAAATTATTAGAAGCAGTAACTACTCGGTCTGGACAATACGTTGATATCAGATGGTTATTATTTATCTCATCACGCAATCAGTAAGGAAACGAGTCCTACTACGAAGGTAAGTGTCGTATACGACGGTTCTTTGGAGACTTCTACAGGCGTACCGTTGAATGACGCCCTGTATACCGGTCATAATAGTCAACCTAGTTTATTAACTACTAACTTACAATTGATCGTATTCTCTCAACAGGAGGGGTATGTGCAAGATTAGAAAATCTTGAATTATATTGTTTAGGATATTTTTAAAAATATGTGAGATATTTGTATGTTACTTCTTTTCGTCATTGTATCTATTTAAAGCGTAAATTCATTTCAGTTGCTAGGGCTGTAAAAAGGTGTTAAAGAATTGATAGACCTTTTGTATTGTTATGAATTCAAAGGGTAGTTACACTTTATACGCAGCTTTTGTTAAATACCATTAAAATATCACGTTTTGAAAGTCGACATATTGTCGCATTGTGTTTGAAATTCTATAGTTAAAAGTTTAGGAAAATGTCGCGTTTCACCCTATTATCTATTGTATTGTAAAAACCATAAACTTATTGTCACTTTGTGCGTGAATTTTTATGGTCGACAGTCGGAAGCTTGTAAGAAATGTTTGAATAACCTTTCTGAGTAAAAAGGTTACATTAGAACGGTCTCGCTATTGGAGTATTCAATAGAAATTGAAATATCTATTGAAAGCGTCCATTGTTGATTCTTGTCGATGAACCCGACGAGTCAAATGATACTGGCCAATAGGAAATGTTTATTTCCGTTTGGTCAACCCAATCCACGTGTAAACACGCTCCTTGCAGATTTCTATTTAACACGTCTTACAACGTGAAGGAATCAGTTTTTACACTCATCGAAGCGAGTTCAGTACTCAATAACGAAGTTAGTTTTTAATACTCATCGAAACGAGCTTACAACTCGAAAACGAAATCAGTTCTACTACTCATCGAAGCGAGTTCAACACTCGAAATCAGTTCAATACTCAAGTTAGTTCATAACTCAGTTCAACACTCAATCGAGTTCATCGAGTCGTCGTTACATATCGAAGTAACTTCACTCAAAGTCAAACAATCAGAGATACTAAGTCTAACACATCGTTACTTAGTTTCTATACGAGACAAGTGAATATTCATCAAATCGAAACATAAATTGTCTCCCGATCTGAAACCGCCGAGGTTCAAAATTCATAACTTTGTACCATTCTTGTAAATTTGTCCATAATAAATCATTAATTTCGACATTAATTTTGTCAAATTAGGATTATTTATCTAGTTGAATGTCTACGCCAGTCGACGAAGTTCAGCTAGAAATATAATCAAAAACAGAGTGAATGGAAAAGTATAATCCAGGATTTTGGAGAATGGAGGATGGCGAAATCAGAAGAATGCCTATCACAAAATTAAGAATTTAAACATAGAAATAAGTGAAACTGATATGTTCATCTCTGAGAAACATGGAGATTGAATCAGAAAAAACACGTAGAAAGGCAGTCTTGACGAAAATTCGGAATAAATAGAGAATAATAAGTTATGAAATGAGGTACATGAAAAAAGCTCAAGATTGATCTAATATGTGGCGAATATCGGAAGAACAAGTAATATTTTGGGCATTCATGTCATACCAGTACAAAATACAGTAAGAACTACAGAAAAAAAACACGAAAATGTTAGGGGTGGGCAGATAGAAAATATTTCACATTGGAGAGGAATGGAAGAATTACCACAAGAGATAAGGCCAAGTATTTGAGTCCACGAATAAATAAAAAAATTATAAAAAATAACTAGATACATACAATAACTGGGTTGTGGAAACATACCTTGGGGTTATCCTTTCGATTTCGTCGAAACTCAATTTATTTATTGTCCTTTTAAGATCTTCATAGGAAGCAGGAGATTCATAGATAATTTCTTTTATTGTTTGTCGAGGACAATTCGAGTATGCGGTAGATACATAGACGATAGACTGAAAAATGGTAAATGAATATATTAACAAATATTTGATTAAACTTTTATAATAAAGTCAATAATTTAGAACTTCACATATATCTAAGCACAATGAAGATATATGTATCTATTTGTTGATGATACTCGAATTTTTTGTAAATATATGCCAAAATGGATAAAATCACGTATTCTGAGAATCATAATAATATTTTATTTCCAGCAATATAATATATAATGGGCATTATAAGTAACGGCAAATATAAAGTGTGTACCAACAAAAACTTGACTGTCCAAGAAAAAATAAAAACGTACCTTCAATTATAAAAAATACGTTGAGTTAAATTTGTATGTGGACTTATTCTTATGCACAATCTAATCATGACATCACCCCCTGGGAGTCTTGTATCTACACCCAATTTTGTAATTGGAAGTGTGATCAACTATTATTCCATTGGTTTCTGTCACATTTATTTTCTTATTCTTGATATAACGATAGAGGTAATGTATGTAAAACAAATTTATTTAAAAAATTAAAAACACCTGTCATACTCTATTAAAATTAATTAAAGTATTGTAATGATTGACTTTTATTTATATTGATACAATGGTGCATTGCAGATGTTCTGACATCCCCAAATACGTACGGTGTTAGTCAGTAATATATTCTCATATATAATCGAAAATATTTTCATAGAAAAATCCAAAACTCCATCTGCCATTTCAACAACATGGAAAACGTTGATTCAAAACTGGCTGTCGCAAGTGTTGAGACGACGTTGCACTATAAAATTTTATAAAGCTCAAAAAGATATTGATCCAGTATATTGCCCCACTAATATTTCTATTAGAATATAATGGTCCACCATTTTGAGATTACTAACTCACACATTTAAAGTTGCCAGAGTCAATTTGAGGAAATAAACTTTCGGATTGAGACTGCGTTATTTTAGTTGACAAACGCTAAAAAAAGTATAAGTCTCTCAAATATCGGCTTAAATATTAATGGTAGATTAAAAACGTTAAGGGTAGATTGAAAAGTAACAACGTATAAAAATTATATATTCTTATTATTCTAGATATAATCCAATAAGAAAATAAACAATTTAATAATAATTATTGTTACTTACTTACTTTTAAATCGTGCATCTCTCTAGCTAAATCTATAATATTTTGCGTTGCTGTCACATTAACTTCGAGAGCGGTTTTGAGATTTTCATTAAATTTGACAGTAGCAGCCACGTGGAACACAATGTTTATATTCATTTTAAGGAATTCCTCATCTGTTTTGCTAATACCTAAATTTGTAATTCCTAAATCACCCGAGATGATTTTAACTCTGTGTTCATATTTTGGTTTTTCCTCCTTCAATCTATTGAATAACTAAAATAAAAAAATTATACTAATAGTATCTTAGGGATAGAAAATTTCATTTCTTTTTCTTCTCGATAAAATACGTTGCTTTCTAAAATAAGGATCTTTATTCAAGATATTATTTATTATAACTGATCACTAATCATATCAAAGAAAAAAACGTGATTAAATATTGTTTGAATGATTAATAATATTGTAATATGTTGGAGACCTGAGTCGGCCTTGCCCACTTTTCCGTGTCCTGTCTGTAGGCCGAAATCTGACCTTCAGGTTTCACAGACTCCTTTCGTAAGAAACCAGAAATAATTCTTAAATTACGTGGTATTTGGTCAATTTGACACTTATTTATTTTATTTTTTTGGTTTACAATGCTGGTGAAAAACACATTATGTACCACAATAAACTATTGAGTGACTAACTTTTCGCATTCAGAATTATTACGAGTTTCTAATTGACTTTTTTCTCTCTGTCCTAAATGGTTTTCCATTGCATTTATATCCGATTTTAATGTTATCATCTGAGACTCGACCCTTGCATTTCCTCTTTATAATTCGGAGATCTCTGCCTCTAAGGTCATAAGAACCTTGATTTGCTTCATGTTGTCCATGAAGAGTAAGAGCATTTAAAACAGCTGCCATAATATGAGCTGCTACTTCACCATTCAGGCTCTTGTCAGAAGATATTTGTCTCACTATTGCACCTGTTAGAAGGGTAGCTTTCAATGAAGCTTGACTATCAATCCAGGCTAAAGCACCCAATACTGCCAACACGATAGAATGACAAGTCTTCTCGCTGCGTAGTAACATCAACCCTATATCAGAAATAACCTCATTTGTGATATTTGATCGAGTATGTGCTGAAGTAGGGGAATCCATACTGTGATCCTCCATCTACATGGTTTCCGAATTTGATTCAGGTATCATGCTCCCACCGACGAGAGCCACTTTCAACAGATCTAAATATTCTCTTGTTAATACACAGGTGAGAATATCTTCTAATATCTCCTGGGTGTCTTGATTGTCTTCCCGTGCTTCACGGTTACGGAATTCGATAACTTGTTGCCATTTAGTGTGTAATCTCGATAATACTATAGGAGAAATATTAGCCATAATCGGTGGGACGACGGCTTCGTAGAAAGGTGTTGGGCAAGAAAAAATAAACGCTTTCAAATAAACCCTAACGATTGGTCGAACTCGGTGATCTGGTATGTACTGCATATATGATAGAACTCTACTGACCACAGCCGGTCCGTGATCCGGTATATTATATAAATCCCTTCCTAGTGAAGGTCCGAAAGATCCTATCAGGTGAAAACAACTTTCATGTAGTCCAGTCAAGAATCGTTGCATCCTTTCTAAACGACTTTGAACTTCTTGGGATTCTCCTGCTTCGTTTACAGTTATGTGGCCCATCAAACTATAGGTTTATTTTTTCAGTCTCTTGCATTGCCAAACCACCCTTGTAGCTGTCGTGAAGCAAGCACTGAGCCTCAGAGGTAAATAGTTCATTGAAAATCTTAATAAGAGAGAGTATATGTGGCAAAAGATGTACGATATGTGACGCTGCGGGATTCCGACAAACAGGATTGCCGAATTCCGTTAGATATACTACAAAACCTCCTCGCGTAGCCCTCCAGGGTCATCAGGCTAAGCACAACGTTTAACAGCACCAAGAAATAGATTAATACAAAAATGTATGTTGCAGCGATTTTGGCCACAAGGATCTTCGCTGTTAGTTGGCATGGCAGGTTTATCCAAACCAACGAACGAAATGAAGTTTGCTGCGTTCCTAAATGCACCCAAATTCACTGTATCTAAAAATTGAGCATTTGCTTCCCTCAAAACTTCTCCCATAAATGTACTCTGTCTGTTATAGTCACCAAAATGATTTGAAATCAACAGCAGTGCCTCTTGCAATCTCAACTTTTCCAAACTACTTAACTGAGTAGGACCTTCGGGTCTACATAATGTTTCTACTGTAGCACGAATTTGGCAAGAGTAATAATGGATATTTGTGTCCAATTTTTACCATCAGAGATGCAGCATGACGTCGAACATTTTTTACATCTCGTGATCTATTGTTGATCGATTGTCCTCCAGGAGTGTAGACTGGAGTTGAAAATATCTTTTGCAGTACTTGCGGTAGTAATGCGGCGCCCGAAGCTGCTACTGAATTTGCCGTTGGTGCCATTTGTCTACTAGACATACTAAGGAACACGAATAATGCTGAAATACAAGTAAGTAATGTCGATAGTATTAAAGGATCTGCTGGTTGATAAGATAGACATAGCTGTAGCAATCTTAGACCAGAAGGTATTGGTGGTCTTCCATTAGCCTATAGAACTCTGCTTAAAACCCTTTCCAGTTATAATTCTTTTAAATATAGCGTTGTGGGCTTGGGAGTTACGAAATTGTGGTTTGTGGGCTTGGTGTCTGAATCCGTTAAATCGGAAATTCACAGATACCGACCTCATGATCAAATTTTCAAGAGAAATCCCAAATGGCTTAATAAAATGGCCATGGCATGAATCATACATACCTAATAAATTAGCATACCTTGAAAAATAAACGGTTTTTAAGATTAGAACAAACTTTTCTGCGAGATGCCCTGAACTACTTCCTATCATAAAATTGTCACTTGTATACACTTCGGAGACTGTATCGGGGTATCAAACTGAAATTATTCCAAAAAATCCCGAAAATGTAGTACATCTGGATTTATAGGACCCATTGTACATACTCAGGTGAGCTTGAAATTAATGGTGTTCATCTCTGAGACACCATGAAAAACAGCCAATTATTAAATTGATCACTTGTATACAGTAAGGAGGCTGTATCGTGCTAACAACCCGAAATTTCTCCAAAATTAACCAAAAATATGGTACTTTAAGTACCATAGCACCCGTCGTACTATCTGAAAATAAATAGGGTTTTTCTGTGAGACGCCCTGAACAATATCAAATCATAAAATTTGCCACTTGTATACTCTCCGGTTAACACACTGAAATTTCTCCAAAAATGATTAAAATGTCGTTCCTCAAGTACCATAGCACCTGTTTTACTGGCTCTGGTGAGCTGAAAATCAATAAGGTTCATCTGTGAGATATCCTGAACAATATTCAATCATAAAATTTGTGACTTGATGCACTCCGGAGGCTGTATGGTTCTAACAAGACATATTTCGAAAAGTGGCCGATGACGACGACATACACACAGGATTGTTTTCTCTAAAAACCATTTTTTCGTATTATTCTTACTGAAAAACGTAAAAATAACTGTATAAAATTAAAAATTTTAACTTCTTTTTTTGGGTAAACCAATACTTTTCTCGCATATTAGATACGGTTGGAGGGAAAAGTAAAAATCTTGACTGACCTCTATAACTCTTGAATCAACGATAAAAATTGAATACTTTTGTGCTTTCTGTATATAACCTCATACATAGCCAATAAAGCTATTTTCTGAGTATACAGCTCCATAGATCTCAAAATCCTCATAAGCCAATTCTGATTCGCATTTTCCGCAAAAAAACACCTGGGAAATGGCCCTCATGTTAACCACAACAAAAGCATGCTGTTATGTCCAATCAATCAATTATTTTGAATGAAATATCTTTTATTTCTCCAACATACGGCAGTGTAACTTAAAAAAACATGACCACCGTTGATGGTACTATCAAAATAAGGTATTTCGATTTAAAAAAATTTTGACGTCATAACTCGAACAGTGATGACGTCATCAAAAATATGAGTACACCAAAAAAGGTGCAACTGAAAAACAAAATCGACGTGTCTGAGATTTTTCCCCAATGACCAAATCAAGCTTTTAGCGAATGTGTTCCAACCGTTGCGTTCTCACTTGATATCTCCAAAGATCTAGAAATCCTAGTAAAGGAGCAGCACTGATTCGGGCTCATTGCTTATGTAAATTAACATGGGAAATCGCCAAGGTCCATCGTGGTAATTTTTGACGCAATTTCGATCTGAGCATGCGTCAAGGCGGCCGGATGAACAGGCGGATGGCCTATGGGTGGTTACCGATAGGAAGAAGTTTCCAGAGGGTTTACAAGAAGTAGAAGAAGTCTCTAGATGGTTAGCAAAAAATGCCGGTAGCGTCTACGGGGGTTATGCGAAAAGTAAATAAGTGTGTATGTTGTTATGTGTATAAGGTAGAGGGTGGTTTAGAAGAAGCGAAGGGGTTTTTAAGGGTAGCGTCTACGGGGATTACGTAAATGAGGGTGTATACAAGAACGGGGGTTATGCGAAGAGTAAGTGTGTATGTTGTTACGTGTATAAGGTAGAGGGTGGTTTAGAAGAGGCGAAGGGGTTTTTAAGGGTAGCGTCTACGGGGATTACGCAAAAAGTAAGGGTGCATACAAGAACGGGGGGTTATGCGAAAAGTAAATAAGTGTGTATGTTGTTACGTGTATAAGGTAGAGGGTGGTTTAGAAGAACCGAAGGGGTTTTTAAGGGTAGCGTCTACGGGGATTACGCAAAAAGTAAGGGTGTATACAAGAACGGGGATTATGCGAAACGTAAATAAGTGTGTATGTTGTTACGTGTATAAGGTAGAGGGTGGTTTAGAAGAAGCGAAGGGGTTTTTTAAGGGTAGCGTCTACGGGGATTACATAAATAAGGGTATATACAAGAACGGGGGTTATGCGAAAAGTAAATAAGTGTGTATGTTGTTACGTGTATAAGGTAGAGGGTGGTTTAGAAGAAGCGAAGGGGTTTTTAAGGGTAGCGTCTACGTGGATTACGTAAATAAGGGTGCATACAAGAACGGGGGTTATGCGAAAAGTAAATAAGTGTGTATGTTGTTACGTGTATAAGGTGTCTAGAGGGTGGTTTAGAAGAAGCGAAGGGGTTTTTAAGGGTAGCGTCTACGGGGGAGGGTAGCGTCTACGGGGATTACGTGAATAAGGGTGTATACAAAAACGGGGGTTATGCAAAAAGTAAGTGTGAATGTTTTTACGTGTATAAGGTATCTAGGGGGCGATTTAGAAGAAGCGAAGAGGGTTTTAAGGGTAGCGTCTACGGGGATTACGTAAATAAGGGTGTATACAAGAACGGGGGTTATGCAAAAAGTAAATAAGTGTATATGTTTTTACGTGTATAAGGTTTGGTGAGATTGAAGTGGAATAAAAGATGAAGAAGACATCAGAAGAGTGTAGACGTAAATTGGAGGAATTTACTAAAAGTATTCGAGAATTGAAAAAAGATATTCCATTTTACGAAAATAAAGATAGAGTGATAAAGCAATTGGAGCGAATGTGCTTGTGGGATAACGTCTTCAAAAATCGACAGCTGCCGTCTACACAATATCCACTATACAGAATTGAACCGATTACAAAATGAATAACACAATGAAGGAGGATGCCATCATGGATGACATTAATAATGTTTTTGCAATGACATGTGTAATTTTAGCAACAATATTTATTTTGATATTGAAACTTATATTGAAAATTGTACAAAGAAAAATTAATTCTTCTTGTAATATAATCATAAATGATTATACAATGTGTTTCAATAAAACCCAATTTTTCCAAATATTATTTATGCGCATGTGCTGAAAGTGCAAGATATTAAAAGTATTTACAGTATATTGCGAAAGAATAAATCTTCTTTTAAGAGATATTTAAAATCCAATGAGTTGACCGTGGCATTTTAGAAATGATTTTTTATATTGTATTAATTCTCACATTCTCCGATAATTTGGGATTGTGAGAAAAAGTGTATGCCATCAGAAGACATTTTAGCAACACAGTATATTGCGAATGAATAAACCTTCTTTTAAGACGTTGTGTTTTAATAAATTGATTGCAGCGAAATAATTTTTATATTGTATTAAAATCTCACATTTGGGAAAGTTTTATGTATCATATTTGATGAATTTTCTTAAAATAGAAAACGTTATTTCCCATCATCATCTTGAATCATGCTATGAAGTCAGATTCACTGATAATTATTTAGGTAAGTTTTATGTGTCATATTAGATAAATTTTCTTGAAACAGAAAACCATCTTTCCTCTTAAATGTATCTCTTATTGCATCATCATCTCAAAGTCACCAAACAAAATTTTCCATCCCAATTGATTTTATCTTAACCAATTTTACCGATTCATTGGTTTAAAAAAAATTTCAAAATACGGCAACACCCATATTGCGGTGATCTGCTGCTGATGTATTTAAGAACTAACAAGTTCGATTTACTCTCATTCCTATAATTGTGCTCTATCTGATAAAAGTAACGTTCGATTTTTTAAAAAGTGTTTTTTAAACTTATACAAAACAGTCTACCATCATCTAAAATAAAGTGTGCAGTCTGCAGAATATATCAATGTAAGTATATTTATTTAACATGAAAAATACTACCTTTGCGCTCTAATTTTCATGCTTTGTTATTTTGAAATCAATTAATTTTAAGTCATTTAAAAGACGTTGCTCCTATCCTCTTCAATTTATAGCTATAATTTTTTAAAACTATAGTTATATTAAAATTAGTCATTTTTAATTTCAGATGTCCTTTTTAGAAAAGATAAATGCTGAATGCACGAAAGAGGTTGAAAATAAACCAAAAATTAAAGTTGATGAGTTGCAGCCATACCAACCGTATCCAATATTGAAAGCAAAATTAATGTACTCTCCTTTTGGACCAACAATATTCATAGAATTACAAGATTGTGTATGTTTCCTGCCAAAGAGGGTTACAGAAATTTTCAAACCAAATTTGCCGGAACTTAACAAGGGAGGATTTTCGCTAGTTTTTCAAGGTATCCAAGAAATACCGAAGTCCAAACCGAGAATTTTGTTCAGAATTGTTGAAACATTGGGAGAATCAACTTCAACTTCTTCTTAGATTGAATTTTATATAAGTAGTCCTATTTATTACCATGAATAAAGTTAATAGTATAAGTGATCATATGGTGATTTTATGTAAAAAAGCATTAGCGCTGCTAAAGCTGATTTTGAAAGTCTTTTACAGAAATATAATCTAACATAAGATCATAAAAGCATCAAGTTCTCAGTGTTGAACAAAAATGGCTTTAAGTGCTTCTTCAGTTGTATTCATCATACCTAACAATTTATATAAACCTTATTACTAACCAAAAGATTGTATTATTTTTTTTAAATAAATAAAACGAATTTATAATATTTCATTCTTTATTTTCAAAGTACCTAAAACATTTATTATTCATAAATAGAAAGTACACGAGTAAGAAGTGCTTTTAGTTGCTCCTTTAGACTGGTGTTGGGGCATGGTATGTCAAAGAGGTCCAATCAAATGGTCCAGATGATACAATACTTCTGGAATATTCGCTGAATTTGTAGTAGGTGTTGTCTTGAGTGAAAAAGTATATGTATCCATCGATATATCTGAATGCACACGTAGACAGTAAAGGAGCAGCACTGATTCGGGCTCATTCCTTATGTAAATTAACATGGGAAATCGCCAAGGTCCATCGTGGTAATTTTTGACGCAATTTCGATCTGAGCATGCGTCAAGGCGGCCGGATGAACAGGCGGATGGCCTATGGGTGGTTACCGATAGGAAGAAGTTTCCAGAGGGTTTACAAGAAGTAGAAGAAGTCTCTAGATGGTTAGCAAGTAATGACGGTAGCGTCTACGGGGGTTATACGAAAAGTAAGTGTGTATGTTGTTACGTGTATAAGGTAGAGGGTGGTTTATAAGAAGCGAAGGGGTTTTTTAAGGGTAGCGTGTACGGGGATTACGAAGGGTGTATACAAGAACGGGGGCGTCAATCATGAAGCGGCCGTGGGGGTCGCTCTTATCAGTTTGCGGCTACGGGGGTTATGCAAAAAGTTCCCACGCGTTTGGCCCGGGCCAATTGCCAAAATTTTTTAAGGGTAGCGTCTACGGGGGAGGGTAGCGTCTACGGGGATTACGAAGGGTGTATACAAGAACGGGGGTTATGCAAAATCTATCATCGTCGTCATTAACCTACATTATCCAATAGGTGTCGGTAATACAGTTACCTTGCCATCTATCGTAGTCATTGCCATAACGGCGCTAACAACTATTTGTTATTCACCAGAGTGCCAAAACGGCCGTGGGTAGCTGGGGTAGCGACGCTACTTTTCCCGTATACTGCGCATGTTTTCCGTCACATATAGGCCTAAAAAGACACATTTAGATGATCTGCGCACGTGCTAAAAGGCATTTCTCCATATCTCTGTTATTATTTGTCGGATTGGAGTCTAATAAACGCCAATATGATTGTTCGAATATTATCGTATACAGGATGTACGAAAAAAGATGCCATTAGGGCACTAGCACATATCTCTGCTATTATTGGTCAGATTGAAGTCAAATAAACGTTATTATATTTGTTAGATTATTATCGTATACAGGATGTGCAAAAGAGATGCCAATAGAGACACTAGCACATATCTCTGCTATTATTGGTCAGATTGAAGTCGATCAAACGTTATTATATTTGTTAGATTATTATCGTATACAGGATGTGCAAAAGAGATGCCATTAGGGCACTAGCACATATCTCAGCTATTATTGGTCGATCAAACGCGCTGGAAGATGAACTTATACCAATAACAGAACCAATTTCGTGACAACATAATGATTGTAAAGTTATGCGACTTAGAGGACTGCGATAGAAATTCTTAACTTGTTAAAAAAAGAAATATGTGGTTCTTTAAATAGTTATATACGTGGAAAGTTTGGCGAATTGGTTTCTGTAAAACACGGTGTTAAGGTTAAGCTGTCTTTCCTCCTACTAACTAACAACAAAGTAGAATTTACGGCCGTTAAACTCGATAGGCTACTTAAAGATATACCAGAAGAAGCGAAGGGGTTTTTAAGGGTAGCGTCTACGGGGATTACGCAAAAAGTAAGGGTGTATACAAGAACGGGGTTATGCAAAAAGTAAATAAGTGTGTATGTTGTTACGTGTATAAGGTAGAGGGTGGTTTAGTAGAAGGGAAGGGGTTTTTAAGGGTAGCGTCTACGGGGGAGGGTAGCGTCTACGGGGATTACGCAAGGGTGTATACAAGAATAGGGGTTATGTAAAAAGTGAATAAGTGTGTATGTTTTTACGTGTATAAGGTATCTAGGGGGTGATTTAGAAGAAGCGAGGAGGGTTTTAAGGGTAGCGTCTACTGGAAGAGGGGAGCATCTACGCGGATTACGTAAATAAGGGTGTATACAAGAACGGGGGTTATGCAAAAAGTAAATAAGTGTGTATGTTTTTGCTATGAGGGCACTCTGGTCGCCACCGACTGAAGACTTTGTGACGAAGCTTCTGGTGGTGTAGAGACTAAAGAAGTGACCTAATAGAAAATATGCAACAGGATGTAGAATGATACCGTATATACAGGATGTAACTCGAACAGGGTGTAAAGATACCTTTTTATGTACAAAAAAGATACAGAGTGTAGTAATAATTATACCGGAATGTACCAAAAAGGGTGGTTTCTTATATACAGGGTGTAGTCATAAAATATACCATTTTGCACAGTTTTGGGGTCGAGGAAATGAACAGATGATGCGCAGTCGTTAGAGCATTGGCACTGTGAAAACGACGCATCAGTTTGGATACAGGGTGTAGTTAGATACCGTATATACAGGATGCCCCACCAGGAGCCTCTCAAAGAAATGGGGCTTCTGGAGGCCTGGAGACTAAATAAGTGACGCCAGGATTGTGACGTATCGTGACGTAATAGAAGATATTTTTTTAGTCGAACAAAAACTCAATTGTAATAGGTAGAGCGTTTTTATTGCAATTTAACCAATTCAGCTACGTGGAGTAGACGACGAATCTATTCAAAATTTTCTTAAATCCATCATTGAATTCAATGTATTGTGTTGCTTTATCATAAAATGCAAAGACCACTATTTGTTTGGAAAATAACATCAACTTTTGAGTTAGTTGGGACGGGTACTTTATTTATTTCCAATATAGTCAAATCTGGTTATAATAATCTCCGGTATTTTTATTGAATGCAAACAAGTTGCCTGCAGAATTTTGGCTGGTTGCGAAAGGACATGCGCATGTGCTGAAAGTGCAAGATATTAAAATTATTTATATTGCGAAAGAATAAATCTTCTTTTAAGAGATATTTAAAATCCAATGACCTTGGCATTTTAGTAATGATTTATATTGTATTGAAATCTCACATTTGGGTTTTATGTGTCATATTTGATAAATTTTCTTAAAATAGAAACATTATTTCCTCTGAATATGTATCATAATCATTGAAGTCAGATCCACTGCTAATTATGTAAGTTTTATGCCGATGGTATGAAAATACATTATTTTGAACATGCGCAATGGTTGCAGAAGTGCTTCTCTTATAATAAATGATTGTGAGAAGATGTATGTTTGTATTACAATGTCATCAGAAGAGTGTAGACGTAAATTGGAGGAATTTACTAAAAGTATTCGAGAATTTAAAAAAGATATTTCATTTTATGAAAATAAAAATAGAGTGATAAAGCAATTGGAGCGAATGTGCTTGTGGGATAACGTCTTCAAAAATCGACAGCTGCCGTCTACACAATATCCACTATACAGAATTGAACCGATTACAAAATGAATAACACAATGAAGGAGGATGCCATCATGGATGACATTAATAATGTTTTTGCAATGACATGTGTAATTTTAGCAACAATATTTATTTTGATATTGAAACTTATATTGAAAATTGTACAAAGGAAAATTAATTTTTCTTGTAATATAATCATAAATGAGTATACAATGTGTTTCAATAAAACCCAATTTTTCCAAATATTATATATGCGCATGTGCTGAAAGTGCAAGATATTAAAAGTATTTACAGTATATTGCGAAAGAATAAATCTTCTTTTAAGAGATATTTAAAATCCAATGAGTTGACCGTGGCAATTTAGAAATGATTTTTTATATTGTATTAATTCTCACATTCTCCGATAATTTGGGATTGTGAGAAAAAGTGTATGCCATTAGAAGACATTTTAGCAACACAGTATATTGCGAAAGAATAAACCTTCTTTTAAGACATTGTGTTTTAATAAATTGATTGCAGCGAAATAATTTTTTATATTGTATTAAAATCTCACATTTGGGAAAGTTTTATGTATCATATTTGATAAATTTTCTTAAAATAGAAAACGTTATTTCCCATCATCATCTTGAATCATGCTATGGAGTCAGATTCACTGATAATTATTTAGGTAAGTTTTATGTGTCATATTAGAAAAATTTTCTTGAAACAGGAAACCATCTTTCCTCTTAAATGTATCTCTTATTGCATCATCATCTCAAAGTCACCAAACAAAATTTTCCATCCCAATTGATTTTATCTTAACCAATTTTACCGATTCATTGGTATAAAAAAATTTCAAAATACGGCAACAACCATTTTGCGGTGATCTGCTGCTGATGTATTTAAGAACTAACAAGTTCGATTTACTCTCATTCCTATAATTGTGCTCTATCTGATAAAAGTAACGTTCGATTTTTTAAAAAGTGTTTTTTAAACTTATACAAAACAGTCTACCATCATCTAAAATAAAGTGTGCAGTCTGCAGAATATATCAATGTAAGTATATTTATTTAACATAAAAAATACTACCTTTGCGCTCTAATTTTCATGCTTTGTTATTTTGAAATCAATGAATTTTAAGTCATTTAAAAGACGTTGCTCCTATCCTCTTCAATTTATAGCTATAATTTTTTAAAACTATAGTTATATTAAAATTAGTCATTTTTAATTTCAGATGTCCTTTTTAGAAAAGATAAATGCTGAATGCACGAAAGAGGTTGAAAATAAACCAAAAATTGAAGTTGATGAGTTGCAGCCATACCAACCGTATCCAATATTGAAAGCAAAATTAATCAACTCTCCTTTTGGACCAACAATATTTATAGAATTACAAGATTGTGTATGTTTCCTGCCAAAGAGGGTTACAGAAATTTTCAAACCAAATTTGCCGGAACTTAACAAGGGAGGATTTTCGCTAGTTTTTCAAGGTATCCAAGAAATACCGAAGTCCAAACCGAGAATTTTGTTCAGAATTGTTGAAACATTGGGAGAATCATCTTCTTCTTAGATTGAATTTTATATAAGTAGTCCTATTTATTACCATGAATAAAGTTAATTGTATAAGTGATCATATGGTGATTATATGTAAAAAAGCATTAGCGCTGCTAAAGCTGATTTTGAAAGTCTTTTACAGAAATATAATCTAACATAAGATCATAAAAGCATATCCGGGTCCGGGTAAGGTGCTAGCGCATGCTTATTTTCCCTCTGGTGATGGATGTATAGAAATTCATCTTGACAATGCCGAAAAATGGAATCCAAATCTCGATGGAATTGTACAAGACACTGGAAGTAGCTTCCTTCTAGTGTTAGCACACGAAATCGGCCACACCTTAGGAATTGGTCACAGTGACGTATCAACTGCAATAATGTATCCATGGTATCAGAAAAATATGTCGATGCTCGACGAAGATGATAAAATGGCACTTGAATATCTCTATGGTCCTACACAGACGTTATCCCACAAGCACATTCGCTCCAATTGCTTTATCACTCTATTTTTATTTTCATAAAATGAAATATCTTTTTTAAATTCTCGAATACTTTTAGTAAATTCCTCCAATTTACGTCTACACTCTTCTGATGACATTGTAATACAAACATACATCTTCTCACAATCATTTGAAGATATTTGGGGCATAGTTAAAAAAATTTATAGAGATCATGTGGGAACTGATGGTTCTTCAACAGAACAAGCAACATGTGTATGAAAAAGTCTTTAGAAAAAGTGACTCCTGATATTTGGACACAGACAGTAGAGCACACTGAAAAAATTATACAAGATGGGTGGGATAGAGAAGTAGTATTTGATAGATAGGATGTGCCTCCACTTATTATTAATTTTGACAGTGACGATGACGATAGTGATGATTTTGTAGTGGAATAGTGGAAATCTTGTGTTTTATTTTTTGTATATTTTTATCCAATTTTCTTTATATCCACCTTTTCAAAATCACTAATAACAATTATTGAATTAATTAGGTACAATTATTTTATAATACACAAATTAAAACAACGACCACAGTATCTCTACATAAATAATACTGATAAAAGGGAAGATTTTTTATTTTTTTATCTTGTAACAAAATTTTATTTTGTGTATCTATATTTTTCTTATCCATTCTATTTTTATTATAATAAATATACTAGATATTATATAAAGAAACAATATTTAAATTTGCATGAAGATGATTACAGCTTGTATTGATTCCTTTTAGCGTAAACCCTTACAGTGCTCTTGAAGATAGTTCTATAGAGCATAGAATAAGGTATAAGGACCTACAGTTCGTCATTTAACCCTCTACTATGTAAAATAATTAAATGTGAATTCGAATATAGAATGATTGGTTACTGTTTCTTGTATCTTATCCATAGTTTTTCATGAATAAATATTCATATTAATTTAATCAAGCCTATTATACAAGCCTTTTATTTTTAAATGAATATTTTTGACTTACGCCCTACGAGGCACGGAACAATGAAAAAGAAGAGCTGTCAATCCAACATCAGATTGACTCTTCTAGTTTTCGTTAAGTAAAGGAAAAAAAAACAGTTTTGCAACATCACAATATTTTGTTTTGCAACGTCATCGTCTTTTTATCGTGAATAAACTATATTGAAAAAAAATGCAAAATTCCCAGAAAAGTAACAGCTCTGTAATTTTTCAATAATTCGGAATCACTGTTTCTCTATACAATTACAATTACAACAATAGCTAGTTTAAATTGAAATTATGAAACTCCAACCTTGACTATGTTATTATTATAAGAAATGCTAATGATTTTCTAGTTCTATTGATACATATGCTGCAATTTTCTTTCCATCAGAAGTATATTCGTTTTTTTATATATATACATTCCACATTATTTCGGATATAAAAAAATAATAGAATGTCTATATGAAATAATAATAATAGAATTGTTATGAAATATGGATCATAATTTTTAGAAAATCTTCCTGAATTCCTTTTGAATGAACAAGCATTATTATTTTATATGCTTTCCCATAATTTCATCAGAATTTTTTAGAACAATAAAATCCATATTCACCTTATCTTCAAATAGCATATCTAATCTGTTCTGTACATTTTTACCTCGTTTGTCTCGAACAAGTAAATATAATGTGCCAACATCTGTCGATCGAAGTAATTTTTCTATGAGAATTTTTCCCATAAAACCCGTTCCTCCCGTAATTAGGACATTGGCATCTTTGAAAAAAGATTGAAAAAAGATTGGATAGGCGTTTCGTCCATTTTTTCTATCAATCTGAAACCAAATAAAAATTGGATTTAAAAAATATATCCAATTACAGGCCTAGAAACTTCTAGCATAGCAGAGATAGGAACATGTAACGTCAGCTATTATTTATATGTATAAGGACAGATTTGTGTAGTTAGTTCTAGATTCAAGTTCGACATTCTTTGTACTACTAAGTCTCAGCTTTATATATAAAAGTAATCAATTTTTGTAAAAAAGTTTTTTTAAAACGTATTATCTTCAATTAAAAAGTAATTGGCGCAATTACAGTAGGATTTGTGCGGTTGTTGAAGACTTTATCGCATAGTGCCGGTAAAAGAAGTTTCAAAATTTGGCGTCTACATCGAGCGCATATTCTGAAGAACCTATCCTCGCTGAAGAAGAGACTTAAGTACTTCGATTAACTGTGAGTACCATGTTTCCTTATTTTTACCTTCCCTTGTAACGCGAAAAATTTGCCGAGCTGTCGTAAATTTAACGATTGGCAAGCTTGTTGACAGAGAGAATCAAGAGCACGGTATGCGCGAAGTGGTCAGTCCTCCATTTGCCGTCAAGGTGTAAACACACACTTCGAAACGTAAAAATTTTGCATGTGCTCTGGGAGCCATAAAGTATTTGCTAAAAACCCGACAATTCCTACGTATGGGAAGAAAATACGGCTGAAACCAACAGCTGGCAGTTCTGACCCGTTAGGCTTCTGGTCCAGAAACGGCCGATGACTGAGTATATCAGTAGAAATTAGTGGAATTACGTAATTCGTGGTAAATTTCCGTAGACGGCGTTGGTTAGAAGGATTCATTATAAAGGTAAATGGTTGAAAATACTTCCTCGGAATTAAAAGTTCTATAGGTATATAAACGTAGAAATTTTAGCTTTGAATCGTAGTTTATTGGAGTATGTAATCTGGATTTCACGAGATAGTTTCGATGCATTTCATAAATTCTTATTAGTTCCTATTCGTCATTGCTCTATATTTTTTTTAAAATAAGAATATATCACGGGGGCTGTATAAATATTCAGGGATGTGTTCAACGACATAGTTTTTATATTATGGGTTTTTTGGTATCGTAGTTTTTTTGCTAAGCGGAAAAAACCAGTCATATAGTTTTTATTCTCAGTGTAAATGGCTTTTATACAGTTAAAAGTCAGGATGTATGATTATTTGCGAATTTCGGGTGTTGTTAATATAGTCAGTATGATATGATATTACGGGGGTACGTCGAAAATTTGACCAGGGTAAAATGTAAACCATATGTAGAGGCTAATTCGTTTCTCTATTTTAGGGTTTTTCTTTAGGATATTAAATCCCTGATTGGAGATTAATGAGTCAGTGAGACCAGTTCCAGGAGAGTTGGAATATTCTGGATCGGCTTCAGTTCCTGTTCTGGTTCCGGGAAAAGGATAAGTGAACAGTTCTCCTTTTTATTTCTCATTCATTTGTAAATTCACCTTTATGCGTCACATTTCACAGTTTTTTATGTGAAGTTTTATTTCTCTTTTTGCGGCAATCACTATAATTTCGCTTTACACGTTGTACTTTGTATTTAAAATTTGTAATCTTTGCTTATAGTTTGAAATATTGGGCTGTTGGCTCTGAACGCTAGGATACTACGGTACGTACCTGGGTACTGCGTTATTTAGTGGATTTTTCAAACTCTGACGATTTTATGTATATAATTTTGCGCCGTACATAATTTAGAATTATATTTTCTTTAGCAACGCTAAGCTCGTTTGCTATTTAAATTTTATGCTTATGCAATTATTTATATTTATATTGATATTGGTATAAATTGCGGAAGTGTGAACCCTTGTAACTGTACATTATGAATTTTTGATATATATTATCGTTGTATTTTTGAAATATTGTACATGAACTATTTGGTCGCTCTATAATTATAGAATTGAGACATCGGTGTAGTTTGGGGCCCTCAGCTCTTCTGCACCCTGAGTTTGAAGCCTTCAGCTCTGCTCAGAGTTTATAGAACCTGCTTGACAGTTATTTACTTAAGCTGTAACTGATAAATCAGTTAGCAATTTTTCGATTTATGTAGATTTCGGCCTTCAGCCTATCTACATTCTGAGTCTACAGCCTTCAGCTGAGTTCAGACATTATTTGGAACATTATTGTAGTAATATTGTAATAAATATTTTGAAAAGAGACCTTTGGTCCAAAGTGATTAATTGAAACTTCAATCAGGGGATACTTGCTGACTTTTATTTTTCTTATGATAACTTACCTATCAGTTTAACCTTTGGAGTGTGTAGTGAGTGTTGTTAACCCACCGAGGAGTTGTGCGCTAATTAAAGAAATCTTGGGTGCTTGCCAAACTTCTCTGGCGCCCTTTGTAAACTTATTAATTTTTTGAAGAATCCACCCCTTCTTCGACTCGAAGCTAGTCGACTGGCGAGCACGGGTTGTACCACGTGAGACAACCCGCATATCTATAACGAGCACTGGGAGGGTTGGTAGGTTTTCTCGTTATAGGTTTTTGGCGCCCAACGTGGGGCCGTTAGTAAATTTATCTTTTTTTGTCAGCAATATATATCCCGTAATTTAAACTTAAACTTTTAAAATAAAATTTTTTTTTAGTAACTTTGATTAAGCCTAAACATTAAAATTTGGTTTGTAGCCACTTGATTAAACTTGAACTTTTGATAGGTTAGATTTGCAGATATATTTTCAGTTTATTTTTGCTTTTTTAGCTATTGGCTGCACCAGATTTAAGTGGGTTTTTGTAGGAAATCTTAGGCTTGCTTCAATTTTCAGGGTAATTGTTTTTATTGGGGCGTACCTGGAAATAATTTCCCTTAATATGTTTTGATTGTGCCAGATTTAAGTGTTTTTAGTAAATCTGGGGTGGTGTTCAATTCTAAGGGAATTGTTTTATTGGACGTATTTTGTAAACAATTTACCTTATTCTGTGAGATTACATTAGATATCAAACTGAAAAATTTTATGGTAGAAATCGGACAAGAGTTCATTGGTTCGTGGGCAACCGTTATTTTCTTTTTATACTGATTGATGATTGAAATTTTGAAAAATTCAATATTGTAAATTGGATCTTTTTTTAAAAAAAAAACTTTGATAAATTTTCAACATTATCTTAGAAACTTACAGTCATTGTAGATTTAACTTCAGTTATTGTGTCATTTGTAATTTATTGCACCGGATTTAATTGGGTTTTTATAGTAAATCTGGGGATTGCTTAACTTTGAAGGTAATAATTGTTTCAATTGTGGGCGTAACCTGGAAATAATTTCCCTTAATTAGTTATTGATAGTGCCAGATTTAAGTGTTTGTAGTAAATCTGGGGTTTGAGGTCTTGAAGGGAATTGTTGTATGGGGCGTAAGTGGTAAACAATTTACCGAATTTTGTTGAGCAGTGTTAAATATTAAATTGAAGTTTTAATACAGGAAACGGACAAATTGTTCATTGTTTGATGTGCTCTGTTTTTTTTTCTCTTTTTCAGGTAGCAAGTGAATGAGAAGATTCCTGATATTGATATTATTGTTTGAATAAAAATTGTAATTTTGAAAATTTTATTTTATTATCTAATGTAAAATATTTGTAATTTATAGATATTGTGAATTTAAAAGATGAGTTACATATTGGGTCACACCGTGTATATATTTTAGTGTCAGAACAGTAACTGAAGTCATAAATACTTTGCTTTATGGTAAGTTTATTTGACTTTCGACGATTGTAGGCTGCATTGTGGGTTCGAACCTTAGCGGGTCGGTGTTTTGGAAGTGGTGCCTTGGGCTCGTGGACTCCTGTATTTTGGAATCGCTTTTGAGGAAGGAACGTTGCGTTGGTTCGAGAAGTACACTTCGTGGAAACTCTGCGAGTTGGAGATATTGTTTGAACAAATAGGGACTTTTGGACATTCGGTATCTGGATTTGGGTTTTAAATTCCTGATTATGTTTCAGTTGGAGGGAGGCCATTTGAGGTACAGGTGTGTCTGTGAAGAATTATTGTTCCGCAAGGTTGTAAATTGGTTTGTTGCCTGGATTGCTTGTCAGATTAAACTTAAAAAGGAAAGCGTTGCAGGTAGAGAAGGAATATGATAGTATAGATCCGCCAGAGTATCCGTATACAGCTGCCGAAGACTTGAGTGCAGTTGAGAATAAGTTAGATCAGATTGAGCCCGGTGTAGAAGAGTTCAATGAGACTCGTATGAGTGGTAGTTTCCATAAATTACAGAGTCAGTTGGTGCATGTCATAGGTCGGTTGAAACGTGCGACTAATTTCGAAGCAGGTGATGCTGGTGTTCGACAAAGGGTGAAAGTAGATGAACTAATGGCTAAGGCTCTCTCTTTATTCGAATAATTGAGAAGTAAGGCTTCTAGACATGAGCGTTCTCGTCAATCTCAACCCCCCAGTTAGAAATTCTTTCTCAACCTGGGCCGTCTTTTGCACATTTGTCAACAATCCGTAGATCGACTCTCAATGGAATCAGACCACTTCCTAATCCTGGTAATGCGTCGAGGAACTTGTCTAGTATTAAGACGATCTTGCCTAGTAAGTGGGGTTTGGTGTTTTCTGGAGATCCCAAAGGTATTTCACTATCGAGCTTTCTGGAAAAAGTGGAAGAGTATCGAGTTTCACGTAATGTGGATAAGGACATTTTGTTGGCTAGCCGGATCGACTTATTTTCTGGTAGGGCTTACCAATTTTATCTAGCGTATAGGCAGGAAGTAAGTTCTTGGGATTAATTCGTGGACCTTTTGCGGGAAGAGTACTTGTCCGTGGATTATAATGAAAAACCGTTCGAAGAAATCAAGAGGAGGACTCAAGGTCCTGATGAAAGCATGGGAATCTACTTGGCTGTGATGTCTGGTTATTTTAAAAGGCTGTCTTGCCCCATTTCGGTGGAGACGCAACTCAAAATCTTGTTGAGGAATATCGCGCCGTACTACCAAAATCATTTGGGTCTAGTAGAGATGAATAGTGTGCGTGAGTTGTTGACTTTGGGTCGCAGACTAGAGGCCAGGAAATTGGCTATTGAGGATTATAGTGTACCTTCGAGGAGATCGAATTGTTTGGAGCCAGACCTTGCATATGTAACCTCGCAAGTGGAGCCTGTGGCTGAGGTCGTAGCGTCACGTAACCCCATCTCGTTTTCCGCCCCTAGAGAGGCAGTGTGTTTTCGTTGTTAGCAGCCTGGACATCGGGCTGTAGGGTGTCTGCAGGCGGCCAGTGTAAAATATTGTTTTAAATGTAAAAAGAAGGGATACACAGTTAGGACTTGTCCTGTTTGTTCTCCCAGATCCAACCAGGGAAACGAACAAAGACGTGCTTGAATGATCGGGTAGAGTGCGTCAGTGAAAACCCTCCGGTCGATGATTTCCGTGTAGCCATAGATTACGTACTAGATCACGCTGCGAATGATGAACGTCCTTATGTTAAGGTAGATATCCTAGGAAAAACTTTGTTAGGTCTTTTGAATTCGGGCGCTTCAAGAACTATTTTAGGAGGTAAGGGTTATGAGTTGATTTCTTGTCTAGGGTTGACTTTGGATAAAAGTAGGACGACCTATTTGTACAGTGGCAAATGGTAATGTGTTACAGAGTATTGGAACCGTAGTGTTACCCGTGATTTTCAGGGGTCGTATGCGGTTGATTGAGGCTCTGGTTATCCCTAAATTTACTCACATTTTGATTCTTGTTGTAGATTTTTGGAATTTGATGGGCGTCGTCCCAGATCTTCGTCATGACGAGTGGCATTTCTCGGCAGATCCTGTGTTGTTGAATAGTATGAAACATGTGTCGTCTAGAACGGTACTCACTCCTTTGGAACAGCAGAGACTTCAGGCGGTGATTGATAGGAATATGGAAATTATGGGAAAAGGTCTAGGGTGTACCGATAGAGTAGAACACGTGATAGTAACTTCTAGTCCCCCCATCAAGCAGCGATACTATAGGGTCAATCCCATTGTACAGAGGCATATTGATGCTGAATTGGATGAGATGCTGCAGTTAGGTGTTGTAGAACTCAGCAATAGTCCGTGGCCTTCTCCAATTTTGCTGGTCAAGAAGAAGGATGATTCCTACCGATTTTGCGTGGACTATAGGAAGTTGAATGCTGTCACCGTTCGAGATAGTTACCCTCTTCCCCTGGTAACGGATACTTTAGAGAAGTTGCGTGAGGCTAAATATTTGTCTAGTTTAGAGGTCAAGTCCGCTTATTGGCAGGTCCCGGTAGCCGAATCTTCAAGCCAATACACTGCTTTTACGGTACCTAATAGGGGTCTGTTCCAGTTCAAACGACTACCATTTGGTTTACATAACGCCCCAGCCACCTGTCAGAGATTTATCGACAACGTTTTAGGCCATGATCTTGAACCGCATGTTTTTGTCTATCTCGACGACGTGGTTATTTGTACACAAACTTTCGAAGAACATGTACGGGTACTCGAAGAGGTTTTTAAGAGGTTAGCGGATGCTAAAATTACTGTTAGCGTAGATAAATGCCGGTTCTGTCGTCCTGAAATGAAGTATCTTGGGTATGTAGTTGATCGTTTTGGGTTGCATGTGGATCCGGATAAGGTGACGGCAATGTTGGAGTTACCGACTCCTCGTAATATTACGGAAGTGTGGTGGGAACATTCTCCTGGTACCGGAGATTTATCCCTAATTTTTCAACCATCATGGTCCCCATTACGGGTCTTCTGAGGAAAAATCGTCCTTTTGTGTGGTCTTCTGAATGTGAGTCTTCGTTCCGTCGTGTTAAGGAATGTTTGGTTTCTGCGCCGATTCTTACTTGTCCCGAATTTAATAAACCCTTTGTTGTACAGACCGATAGTAGTGGTTATGGTTTAGGAGTTGTGTTGAGTCAGCCTCACGAGGATAGTGACAAGGTTATTTGCTATCTAAGTAGATCTCTCACTCGTCAAGAAAGGAATTTTTCAACCACTGAACGCGAATGTCTCGCTGTAGTTTGGGCACTTGAACAACTTCGGCCTTATTTAGAGGGTGTTTCTTTTACGGTCATTACGGATCATTATAGTCTACTGTGGCTACAAAAGTCGCAGAGTCCGAAGGGTCGTCAAGCCCGATGGGCAGTCAAAATGCAACAGTATAACTTCCAAATTATACATCGCAAAGGTCGTGAACAGGTAGTACCAGATGCTCTTTCTCGGTCCGTCCCTGTTGTCGATGAGGTGTCTGTGGAAGTTACGTCTGAAGAGGTACAGCCTCCTCCGTTTAATACATCCAATGATAAGTGGTATTGTAATATGGTGAAGAATGTCGCTAGTAATCCCCTTAAATTTCCGAATTGGCGTGTGAAGGATAATCTTCTCTTCAAACATGTTGTCAATAAGTACACACAACCGCTGTCGCCTGGTGAATCTTGGAAACTGGTAGTTCCCAAAGCTAGTAGGTCGCGTATTATCATGGAAGCCCATGTCCCTCCCACATCTGGACATACGGGTATTTTTAAAACATTCCACAGAGTAGCTGAGCGTTTTTACTGGCCGAAAATGAGAGTTGATGTCGCAAGGTATGTTAATCGCTGTGAGGTGTGTGCTGCGCATAAGGTGTCACAAGGTAAACCTGTTGATAAGATGGCGTCTCATCCAAAGCCTAGCAGGCCGTGGGAAATGATTTGCACAGATCTGATGGGGCCTCTCCCAAGGTCGAAACGAGGCAATTCTTTCATCCTTATCGTTACGGATTATTTGACCAAGTATGTGCTGATATACCCACTTAGAACAGCGTCTGCAGCGGCCGTTGCCCGTGAGATTGAAGATGAAGTATTTCTTGTATATGGGGTACCCAAGGTGATTTTGTGTGATAATGGTCCCCAATTTCGTAGTAATCTTTTCCGAAGTTTAACTTCCCGATATAGCTGCCGTATCAAGCTGAATGCCAATTATCACTCAAGGGCTAACTCGTGTGAAAGAGTTAACCGTGTGATTAAGACTATGATGGCTTCCTACGTCTCGGATAATCATCGTTGTTGGGACGAGCATCTCGCTCAGATAGGTTGTGCGTTTAGAACATCTACTCATTTAGTCACAAAGGTAACACCGTATTTCGCTAATTTTGATAGGTCTATGCTGTTGTCTGGTGCCGATTATGTTGATAATTCAGATCTAGATCTGGGAGATAGTGTGAAGACTCCCGAGAGCAGTCGTAATGGGGGTTTTAGGGAATTGTTCGCTGACATCAGGAAACGGTTAGAGGATGCCAATCAGAAGACCTGTGATAGCCATAATCTGCGACGTAGGCATGTGGAGTACCTCCCGCACGATTTGGTGTGGAAGAGGAATTTTGTCCTTTCGGATGCTGCGAGGTATTACACGCGTAAGCTAGCGCCTAAGTATATAGGGCCCTACTCGATAGTTAAGAGGTTATCTCCGTGGACGTATGAGTTGCATGATAAGGATGGAGCTTCGGCAGGAGTATGGCACTGCAAGGACTTGAAACCATACTCTACGCTACTGCCTGGAGAAGAAAATTAACCCTTCCGGGGTAATTTTCTTTGACGAAAGGGGGGAATCTGTAACGCGAAAAATTCGCCGAGCTGTCGTAAATTTAACGATTGGCAAGCTTGTTGACAGAGAGAATCCAAAGCACGGTATGAGCGAAGTGGTCAGTCCTCCATTTGCCGTCAAGGTGTAAACACACACTTCGAAACGTAAAATTTTTGCATGTGCTCTGGGAGCCATAAAGTATTTGCTAAAAACCCGACAATTTCTACGTAGGGGAACAAAATACGGCTGAAACCAACAGCTGGCAGCTCTGACCCGTTAGGCTTCTGGTCCAGAAACGGCCGATGACTGAGGATACCAGTAGAAATTAGTGGAATTGCGTAATTCGTGGGAAATTTCCGTAGACAGCGTTGGTTAGAAGGATTCATTATAAAGGTAACTGGTTGAAAATACTTTCTCGGAATTAACAGTTCTATAGGTATATTAACGTAGAAATTTTAGCTTTGAATCGTAGTTTATTGGAGTATGTAATCTGGATTTCACGAGATAGTTTCGATGCATTTCATAAATTCTTATTAGTTCCTATTCGTCATTGCTCTGTAATTTTTTTAATAAGAATATATCACGGGGGCTGTATAAATATTCAGGGATGTGTCCAACGACATAGTTTTTATATTATGGATTTTTTGGTATCGTAGTTTTTTTGCTAAGCGGAAAAAAACCAGTCATATAGTTTTTATTCTCATTGTAAATGGCTTTTATACAGTTAAAAGTCAGGATGTATGATTATTTGCGAATTTCGGGTGTTGTTAATATAGTCGGTATGATGGGATATTACGGGAGTTAAATTTATTAAGTAAAAAATATACTTTTTAAAAAGATTTTATTAAACTTAGTGATCAGTTACGTTTGAAGTTACAATTATGACTGATTTCTTTTTTAGTTTACAGAAATAAGGAAAATGTAGTATAATGCTGAATAAAGAAGAAAAATATATGATAAGAAAGTTCTAACAATTGTGTAAACAGGATGTCTCCACGTGTTTGCTGATTAAGGTTGAAATTATAAATCCAATAACGTGGGAAACGTCCTGTCAGCAATTTCACAATAATATTATATGAGTTTAACAGGATGTCTCCATATGACTCGGGGGTACGTCGAAAATTTGACCGGGGTAAAATGTAAACCCTATGTAGAGGCTAATTCGTTTCTCTATTTTAGGTTTTTTTTTTGGATATTAAATCCCTGATTGGAGATTAATGAGTCAGTGAGACCAGTTCCAGGAGAGTTGGAATATTCTGGATCGGCTTCAGTTCCTGTTCTGGTTCCGGAAAAAGGATAAGTGAACAGTTTTCCTTTTTATTTCTCATTCATTTGTAAATTCACCTTTATGCGTCACATTTCACAGTTTTTTATGTAAAGTTTTATTTCTCTTTTTGCGGCAATCACTATAATTTCGCTTCACACTTTGTACTTTGTATTTAAAATTTGTAATCTTTGCTTATAGTTTAAAATGTTGGGCTGTTGACTCTGAACGCTAGGATACTACGGTATGTACCTGGGTACTGCGTTATTTAGTGAATTTTCCAAACTCCGACTATTTTATGTATATAATTTTGCGCCGTACATAATTTCGAATTATATTTTGTTTAGCAATTCTAAGCTCGTTTGCTATTTAAATTTTATGCTTATGCAATTATTTATATTGATATTGGTATAAATTGCGGAAGTGTGAATCCTTGTAACTGTACATTGTTAATTTTTGATATATATTATCGTTGTATTTTTAGATATTGTACATGAATCATTTGGTCGCTCTATAATTATAGAATTGAGACATCGGTGTAGTTTGGGGCCCTCACCTCCTCTGCACCCTGAGTTTGAGGCCTTCAGCTCTGCTCAGAGTTTATAGAACCTGCTTGACAGTTATTTACTTAAGCTGTAACTGATAAATTAGTTAGCAATTTTTGGATTTATGTAGATTTCGGCCCTCAGCCTATCTACATTCTGAGTCTACAGCCTTCAGCTGAGTTCAGACATTATTTGGAACATTATTGTAGTAATATTGTAATAAATATTTTGAAAAGAGACCTTTGGTCCAAAGTGACTAATTAAAACTTCAATCAGGGGATACTTGCTGACTTTTATTTTTCTTATGATAACTGACCTATCAGTTTAACCTTTGGAGTGTGTAGTGAGTGTTGTTAACCCACTGAGGAGTTGTGGGCTAATTAAAGAAGTCTTACGTGCTTGACTTCTCTGGCGCCCTTTTTGTAAACTTAATAATTTTTTGAAGAATCCACCCCTTCTTCGACTCGAAGCTAGTCGACTGGCGAGCACGGGTTGTACCACGTGAGACAACCCGCATATCTATAACGAGCACTGAGAGGGTTGGTAGGTTTTCTCGTTATACCCTTAGCTTTTGATAATAGTATAGGAGAGACAATTTGCTGAAGAAATTTTGAATTTGCATATGAATGATTTGGAAGATTCATTAAAAAGATTTGATAAGCTAAATATGAAATTAAAAGAAATACTTCTAAGAATAGTTTTGAGAATTTAGAATTATCTGATAACTCAAATAGCCTATAAATGGCTAGTGCAACTCCAAAATCACCTGCTACCCTTAACTGGGAATTATTTAAATAAAAATTAGAAACTATCAAACCATATGATGGTGATAACATAGAATGCAAACAAGAAAAATTTATAGGAAAAGCGGAAGCTATGGTTGGAAACAAGATGGAACTATACACATGGACTAAAATTGAAGACGCATATTTTTAAGATAGATGAGATATAAATTGCATATTGCAAGAATTAACAAAAACAAGACCATTCAAAGACTAGATTTTGGAGCTAGGCTTCAATTATTGAATAGCAAAGTCATCCAAAAAGTTTAGTAATGACTGCAATCTTGTGAAAATGATAAAAGATGCCATATAAATCACTGTGATAAAACAGCGCTAAAGACCTTTATAGCAGCATGTACTGGCGTCCTCAAAAATAAAATAAATCTCAGAAAACGGAATTCTTTGCAAGATACAATGGCTTATGTAGACGATTTTGAACCGAGGCAAGCTTTCAAAAGAAAAGAATAATATTTACAAATCATTAAATATAATAATCTGAATAATAATTTTAGCTACCCTGGAAATAATAATTTTAGTTGCCTCAGAAATAATTATAGCAATATCAATATAATAATAATTATTATTATAAAAAGCCAATTTTCGCAATTCAACCTTTAAACATCCAACTACAGCCTCAGAAAGCACGCAAGCATCCAGAAATTATACAAGAAATAATAATATCTTTATTCCGAAAATAATACTACTAAGGGTAATAGATTTTAAAATAATAATCAATATTTCCGGAACAATGGTCAAAACCAAGCATTATGAGCGAAGAATTGTATAATAACGATTACGAAAATGAAACTGAGGAGGAAGAAATAATAAATGATTTAGAAAGTTTTTCTCGTTCTGAACAAAATCAAAATTTTAGGAAATCCCCTCAAACAAAAAATCGGAGGTAAAAGAGATTAATGTTATATCGAATAATCCATTACCATATATCGAAATAAAACCACATAAATTAAAACTTTTGATTGACACTGGTAGTATAAAATCTTTACTCCGACCTTAAGTCGCAGAGAATTTTTACCCACATTGCATTTTTCATTCGAACATTGACAAAATAGAACATCACTTGTAAGCAAAGAGATCAAATGTCAGGCAGAAGTAGCGGCGTTCAAAGAATTTAATTATAAGGGTTCTGTTTATTTTATATTATACGATTTATATGAATTTTATGATGTAATCATATTATTTGAAGACATATTCAAAATCAACTTTTGATATTAATTTTTTGTAATAAACAATTGATTGGTGATCATGTCTATATTCCTATAAAATTCAGACCAACCACGGACAATAAATTTGATTTTTCTGCAGGATCAACAGAAAAATTATGAAAACATCTACCTGTCAACATAGCAAATGGATAAATTTTAATTAATAAAACACATTCAGACAAATCTAATCTTTCGTCTGATTTATTGTCAAGAACAACGCCAAAATATGATCTTAATGCATTTGAGACAGGCTCATTAGTTGTTAATGTTGTTACGAAACAGCACACTGGTATAGTCCCTAAAGCCGACTCTGTCTAAGCCAGGTATGAACGTTAAAATTATGGCGGACGCGCACGGATTCTTTACGACGTGACTATCATATCTAAACATGGTTTTTGTGACCAGTCTTATCTGGAGCATGCCAGAAAGCCAATTGCTTTTGAGGAAGCCGCAATCTAGAATTATCTAGTGAAAAAGGCATTAATATATAAGGGACCGACCAGGAAGGGTAAGTGGAGTTGATAATTTGACATCGTGAGATAAACAAGTAAATAAGTGAATATGAATTAGTAAACTGTTTATATAAATTAGTTTAAGTGAATATACTGTGTATATGATTAGTGAATAGTGTAGTATTTAAATAAATTAGTAAGTAGCCATATCGTGTGTTTAAAATTTATCCCACCCGTTTACTGTTTAAATAAATAAGAAAAACATTACATTGGTGTCAGAAGTGTGATAATATAAATTAATTGCTACGTAAAAATGGCCAAAAGACTATGTGACCTCAAAGTGGCGGAACTAAGAGCAGAATTGGAAGATCGTGAGTTGGAAACGTCCGGTAAGAAAAGTGAATTAGTAGAAAGACTTTGAGTGGGGCACTGGAAAATTACGGCTTTGATCCAGAAACCGTTTTATTTACTGACGAGGCTTCCACCTTAATCTCGTCTATTTCTGCTAACATGGACGAGAAGATTTCTGCCATGGAAGAGAACATGGACGAGAATATTTCTGTTATGAAAAACGATATTTCTGGCATGGAAGAGAAGATTTCTACGAATGTGGAAAGCGATATTTCGGCTATAAAGAACGAAATTTCTGCTATGAAGAACGACGTTTCTGTTAAAATGGACGAGATAATTTCTACTTTGAAGAACGATATATCTGCCGATATCTCATTAATGAACAACGACATTGCCGCTGCCGTTGAAAATGAAATTTCGTCTCTAAAATCCGAAATCGAGAATAAGATTACAACGATAGACGAGAAAATCAAGGAGTTAGAGGAAAATATTGCCGATTCAAGAACGCGAGGCACGCCAGAGGAAGAAAAGAAGACCGAGTAAACGAAACCTTGCAAGCCAGAAACACTACCTGAGTTTGAACACATTGGCTGTTTTACCCGAGTCAAGGCCCCAACGTTCGATGGAAAAATGTCGTGGACCAATTATGTGAAACAATTTGAAGCAGCCGCTAGAGTGAATAATTGGTCCGATAGAGACAAGGCAGTGAACTTAACTATCGCGCTTCGGGGAGATGCCTTAGATGTAATTCAACGATGCCTCTGGAAGAAACGGATGATTGCGAGCAGCTGAAGAAGAGGTTGGACATGCGATATGGTCACGAACATTTGGAACAATTCTACAGATTCCAGCTGAAGAACCGAAGGCGGAAACGTGACGAAACCCTTCAAGAGTATGAAATGGATATTTCCCGACTAGTTCGATTTGCTTATCCATCAGCACCAGAGAACATGATGGAATGTTTAGGCATCCAGGCCTTTATTGACGGCTTATGTGACCACGATATGGAGAAGTCGCTTCGATTAGCCCATCCCAAAACATTAGTTGACGCATTGACAGCTGCTCTTGAATATGAAACAGCAACGGGTGACAACAAAGGTAGGACCATGCAGTAAAAAGGTGACGATAACAGACTTGACCAGATCGTCAACCTGTTGAAAGTAGTGGTAGACGTGAAGCCGAAGAAGATAAGTTGCTGCAATTGTGGCGAGCTAGAGCATGCACGCAGATCGTGTAAACGTGCTACGACTCCTGCAAACAAAGAACCTCCTAAATGCAAAGCAGCCACGAACAGCTCGCCCTACAACAAAGGTAGAACCATGCAGGAAGAAGATGACGATAACAAACTTGACCAGATCGTCGACTAGTTGAAAGGTATGGCAGACAAGAAGCCGGAGAAGATCAAATGCCGGATGTGTGGCGAGCTAGAGCAAGTACGCAGTCCGTCTAAGCGCCCCAAGATTCCCGTAACCCAAACACGCAAGTCACAGGGGAAATTAGACAGGGGTGAACCTCCAGCTGATGTGAATCACCGAAAAGCCAACTCTTTGCCTAGACGGTTATGCCCTGTAGACTATTCACAATGCAACAAGTCGAAATCTAAGGAAGTTATAGTTTCAAGAATTACAGTAGTCAACGAGGAATGGTCACCTACCAGGATCAGAGAAGATCAGGAGAACGATCCTCACCTGACGATGATCCGGCAATGGAAGTAAGAAAATCGGCGACCTACCTGGCAAGAAATGTCAAGATTGTCACCGAAACTCAAGGCGTATTGGCTCAGCCTTGTCCTGGAATGAGGGCTGTTTGAAAGAGTCCTTGAAAACGATGATCGTTCAGAGATGAGGAGACAGCTAGTTATCCCGAGAACAAGAGTAGCTGAAGTACTAAAGAAGTTACGCGACAGTCCATCGGGAGGTCATCTGGTAGTGAAGAAAGCCCTCCAGCCAATCCGTGAGAGGTTTTATTGGATAAACAGCTCCGATGATGTGAAGGACTGGTGTAAGAAATGTACGACTTGTGCTACGAGTAATGGACCACATCGCAAAAGAAAGGCAGCTTTGAAACAGTATAATGTTGGAAGCCCTTTCGAAAGGATTGCTTTAGACATCGCTGGACCATTTCCGACAACAAAAAATGGTGGTAAATACATCCTGGTTGTAATGGATTATTTCACAAAGTGGGTGGAAATTTACGCGATCCTGAATCAAGAGGCCACAACTGTCGCGGATGTATTGGTGAAAGAATTTATCAGCCGATATGGAGTGCCATTGGAAGTCCACAGTGACCAGGGAAGAAATTTCGAAAGCCATCTATTCCAGGAGATTTGCGACAAGCTGGGAATAAAGAAGACCAGGACAACAGCGTTACATCCACAGTCAGACGGAATGGTCGAGAGACTGAACAGGACTATTGGAAAATACCTGTCCAAAGTGGTTTCCAGCCATCAGAGAGATTGGGACCAGTATGAGTTCACGGGTAAAACACCTGCGAAATTCCTGTTTGGACGTGAAAGGAGGCTTACTTGTGACCTGGAATTTGGCTGTCGACCTGGAGAAGATCTAGCAGGCGAAGACTACGTGATACAATTGAGAAGAAGGCTGGACGATATTCATGAATTAGTTCTAACAAATCTTCAAGTTGCCAGCGACAGAATGAAAAGTCGGTACGACATGCAGGCCACAGAAGGCGGTTTTGAAGAAGGGGACAAAATATGGTTACACAACCCGACAAGGAATTTCTCCAAAATTACAAAAATCCTGGGAAGGTCCATACTTAATCAAGAAAAAGATCAATGATGTTATATATCGCATAAGCAAGATCCCCAACGGAAAACACAAAGTAGTTCACCAAAACCGACTAGCGCCATTCGAAGGAGACCATGACCTAGAGAAAGGAGTAAACCATATTCGAGATGTGTCTGACCCTACCTTCGATGAATTTATGGGCGCGTATGGAGGTACCGGGAAAGCTAGATATCGAGTTACTTCAGAACAACGACAAGATTTGTTCACTCTCCCGGAAGATTATTCACTGACATACAACATCCCCGCCCGTCTCAAGAACGCACGAGGGTTGGCATCCGTCTTTCGAAAAAAGTTCGGGCAATTAGAAAAACTTGAAGACCAAATTCCAGCCCCTGGCAAGACACTGAAACTAAAACATAATTCGCGGTACGTCTTCTACGTGGTAACTAAAGATGAATTTAAAGATCGATCCACCTACCGTGATGTGAGGGAAGTACTTCGTAACCTCCGAGACCATGTGTTAGAATCCAGCGTGAAGAAACTGGCTATGCCTAAGATAGCGAGTAACCAGTTGGATTGGTGAGTTATCAGGAACATGGTAGAGATTATCTTTCGAGATACCGGTTTTCAGATATTAATTTGCAGCTACAACCCCCGTTATCAGTATCCGATGAAGACGGTGCCCTGCTATTTCCATAAGATCGGAAAGTGTAGAAATGGGCCAGTTACCGATTCAAACATGCAGTCTCGGCTACACAAAAGTTCCAGGAGGAACTTCCATTTAAGGAGGGGGTAATGTTACAAAACAGCAGACTGGTATAGTCTCTAAATCCGACTCTGTCTAAGCCAGGTATGAAAGTTAAAATTATGGCGGACGCGCAGGGATTGTTTATGATTGTGACTATCTTATCTAAACATTGCTTTTGTGACCAGTCTTATCTAGAAAATTCCAGAAAGCCAATTGCTTTGGAGTAAGCCGCAATCTAGAATTATCCAGTGAAAAAGGTATCAATATATAAGGGACCGACCAGGAAGAGTTAGTTTAGTGGATAATTTGACATCGTGAGATAAACAAGTAAATAAGCGAAAATAAATTAGTAAACTGTTTATATAAATTAGTTTAAGTGAATATACTGTGTATATAATTAGTGAATAGTGTAGTGTTTAAATAAATTAGTAAGTAGCCATACCTTGTGTTTAAAATTTATCCCCCCCGTTTACTGTTTAAATAAATAAGAAAAACATTACAATATTGATGAACTAATAATTTGTCACAAACAGAAACTCGTGAACAAATAGAAATAGATTCATTACCTGATTTATCATATTTAGATGATATTGAAAATATTCTAGGAAATAATGAAATAATAACAAAAAAATAATATAATAACTGATATTCAAATCAAATCATCAAATAAAATTGTGCAAAATCTGGAAGAAAAAATAAGTCAAGAACATGATATGAAAAATGAAAACTTTAACAAGAAGATAGAAGAAGATAATCAGATTATATATCACAAAATCGATGAAAGCAACAAGAACATAAAGGAAACTATAAAAAATAAGAAAATTAAAGAAAGGAGCAAGGAAGTAAATGACAACATAAAGAAGAACATACATAACAAAATCGATGACAAGAATATAGAAATTATTAACAAAGACGTAAATAAAAGGAGTGAAGCAAGCAATAAAAACGTGAACACAAAAATTAAAAACCGTAAAGATAGAATAGAAAGACATGCCAACATTCAAAATTGCGAGAAGAAATAAGATAAAATTGCATTGAGATGGTTCTCAATACAAAAAGTCACTATATTTGAAAAATATATGTAAATATGTAATTAAAATAAATAGTGGTTAGGATTATAATAACAATATTGAAAATTTGAATAATTATTATTAGGTTATAACAAAATAACTAGACATTAATAACAATAATATAATTAGACATATTCAATTCTTTCGTATAACAATTATATTCATTCCGTTACTCAATTTACACATAATAAATTAATTAGGGCATCCGAATCTCCTTTGATTTGAATAATTATTGACTCTTATCCCATTATGTAAAAAATCGTTCATAAAGAAGCTTCTAAACTTCTGTATGAAAAAATTCGAAATAAAAATGCCCAAGGTAAAGAGAAAATAATTAATATAAGAAGCGTTTGTTTAATATATTTTAACTAGAATATCATTTTAGTCATCATTATTTGATTGCCATTCTGCTTACTTCTGCTACTAAGGCCGCTCCCTTTGTCTCTGGTCAAAAGTCAAAATAAATGTTGCCACCTTCAGATCTATCGAAACTACTTAAAATCTAAAATATAACACTCCATCTACTGTAGCTGAGTTTTTTTGAAATATTTTCATTGTTGTGTAGTTTGAAATTAATATTCGTCTACTATTTTATAATGGAATATTATTTTTACCAAATTCTTGCGTGTATAAACAAAATGGCATCTGCAAGTACTGCAGTACTAAAATACTCCTGGTAGATAAGGCCAAGCTAAGTATCATATTTCAATCCAGAGAATATAAGGATCAAAACATTGATATTCGTTACAATTTGAGGAGGGTGGATGCAAAAAATTATTGTCTCCTTTTTTGATCTAGTTTATTCATTTAAATAATAGATATTTCCATTTTTTTAATTTCAGTATAATGCCACGAAAAAAATTTAAAGCAGGCGCTATACGATGTGGCAAATAATATGTTCCAACGTTGGATGCATGACGACTTAACGCATCGTGTGGCTGTCTACGAAGTGAAATGAATTCACGTAACCAACGTTGGACACTTGCCACGCTCGGACTGTTGTCGGTATTTCTACCTGCTTCAAAGAGTTGTTCGAGAAATTGCTGGAAGCACGTGGCGTGTGATGCGTTTAGCAGCCACACGAAATATAAACACGTCTGATTTTGATTCAGATCTCTTGTTATATCTTTGAGCATATTTCCACCACTGTATCCAAAAATGCATTTATGAAAGTACACAACCTGACAAATATTTTATAAGTGTGTACTGCTTCACAAACTATATTTCTAGTTCACTTCCACTTCTATTGAAACATCCACCATAACCGTGGACAACTTTTTTATTTCTGTTTATCCAAATCTTGCAAGACGAAATTGCTACCATGGTAGCAGCGACTGTAACCGTTTAGAGTTACATGTCTGCACCATTTGCATCCATGTTGAAAAAAAGTGACAAACGTATGTCCCAATTAGGTTTGATCCAACATGTGCCACACCGTGTAGCAGACACATTTGTTGAATGAACCGCCCAATTATTTGGCTTGAACGTTGGGTCGAATGTTGGATCCAACATTGGACGCACCGTGTAGCGCCTGCTTAACCTTAACAATGCCTGTAGCAAAGATGCACGATGCATGAATATTAACAGAGCTCATAAATCTGAAGAACAAATTGCAGCAAGAAATGCAGATCAACGAATCTGCACAGCAAAAATTCGCAGACAAGAATCTCGAGAACGGCGTGACACCAGCAACACGTGGCTGGGTCAGCTAGTAGTATATAAAATAAGAAAATTCATAAATGCAAAACATCCATCGGTTTGGGCAATATGAGTAGAATTATGGGACCATGACATACGGCTGTTGTCATTTCTCGCTTCTCGTTGTCCACAAATCTCTATTTCATCCATCTCCCTCATACTGACCATTGTTTTCCATCGCATCTCTCTTCCAGCTATACGGCAGTCTGCCATGTTTCTTTCTCTATGCCGGTATCCATTACCAGATCTTATTCGGCCAGCGATCTTCTTCCATCTACTCAAGGTAGCCGTACCATATGAGTTGCTTACTCCGCTATACTAGTCATAAGCCTAGAGTCTGAACTATCGAGAGGAATAACACCTCGCAATAAAAACAGGGTTTATCTGGCCCATATAATAACACCCTGTAAGGAATCCTGCCTAAGGTAGCAGGTTAAAAGATCAATGGTTCGGAGAGCCGATGAGGATACGATGGATTGTCCCAAAGGTCAAAGAAGTGTTAGAGTACCAGGGGAGGACTGAGCTCCAAAGCCCAGAAAGGCAATCGGTCTAGTGAAAGATAAATCATGAGCAAAATATATACTGGCCCTTTAGCTAGGGGACTGAGGAGATGGTCCTGCACCTGATCATTCATCAAATCCATATCAATGCAAACATTCCCATGACGAGTTCGTTATATATCAAAATACGAACATGAACTTTCAGATCCTGTATATTCAGAATTAGTAGTCTTTGAAATGAAAAAAATTCATAAACCAATTCTACTTAAATCTATAGAGCATAAGCATTTAGTTCTATTGCCCCTAGCTATAGGACAAAATTCCAAATAAGGATGCAGCTAAAATAATAAATGAATAGACTCTATAGGGGAAGATTGAAACATTCCTATAAGCTGACATTTCTCAATTAATCGATTTGTGAAGTCAAAGTTTTGTAAATTGTTCCAAGTTGTCATGTAATCAATAAAAAACTGTTTATTTCATATATTTTCGTGAACTATCACTGAAAGCTCAATTTTTTACATACTCTGTATGATATTTTCCTTCGACTAATTTTATCACAAATTTTCCGCGTTTCGCATATTCGATGCCAAGATGATTTTTTGAAATAAATTTCTTTGTTCGGTTGTCTCTCTCAAAAACGCACAAAATTATTTTCATGAATATATATATATATATATATATATATATATATATATGCTTTGATTGAAAGTACCTTTTTTATTCATCAAGTTTTTGATATATTATTTCACCATATCATCATATATTTTTTACCGTCTTTGTTTCCAATAATTGGAATAAGAGTTATATTGATCCAGCCCAATGGTAATAACGTCATGATTCCAACGCCTTATAGAATTGCTGTGCTGCCATATTCTACTGGTGAGAAAAGTGTGATGTAGTGACTATTGTTACGAACTCGCACACCGAAGTAGATACTAAGTACGGTCCTGTAACCTTACGTTAACGGAGTTAAAAAAATGGCGAGCGCCCCGAATTCTGAGAAGGTCTATTGGGATTTTTTGGGACCGTTATTATAGACATGTTCTCCGAAGATATTTTATGGATTGAGCCGGCATTCGAGAAAGATCCCGAAAGGCGATTGTTTTTGAGTAAGCCGCAAATTAGAATTATCTAGAAAAAAAGACCACTTATATATAAAGGACCGACCAGCGGGAGAGTTTAGTTGGATATTTGGATATCGTGAGATAAACAGTAAACAAGTGAATATAAATTAGTGAAGTGTTTATATAAATTAGTTTAAGTGCATATACTGTATATATAATATGAATTAGTGAGTAGTTTAGTGAATGAATAAATTAAGTAGGTGAACCTACTGTGTGTATGAATTTATCCCACCCGTCAGGATAAACTGTTTTAAATAAATAAGAAAAACATTACATTGATGTCAGAAGTGGGATAATATAAATAAATAATCACGTAATCATGGCCAAGAGACTAAGTGACCTGAAAGTGACAGAGTTAAAGGCAGAATTGGAAAATAGTGAGTTGGAAACGTCCGGTAAGGGTAAGAAGAGGGAATTGATAGAAAGATTAAAAATGGCACTGGAAAATGACGGCTTAGATCCAGAAACATTTTTATTCAATGACGAGGCTTCCACCTTAATCTCGTCAATTTCTGATATGAAGAACGACATTTCTAATATAAAGAATGATATTTCTGCTAATATGGACGAGAAGATTTCAATTATAAACAGCGATAATTCTACTATGAAGAATGATATTTCTGCCGATATATTATCGATGAAAAATGACATTGCCGCTGACGTGTAAAATAAAATTTCGTCTCTAAAATCTGATATTGAAAGTAAGATGACATCGATGGACGATAAAATTGAGAACAAGATGTCGATGCTGGAAAGCCAGATGAACGAGAAAGTTAAGAAGTTAGAGAGAAAGATTGCCGATTTACGAACACAAGAGACTCCAGCAGAAGAAAAGAAGCCCGAGGAAACGAAGCCTTGCAAGGCAGAAATACACCCTAAGTTGGAAGACATTGGCAGTTTCACCCGAGTCAAGGTCGCAACATTCGATGGGAAAATGTCGTGGACCAATTACATACAACAGTTTGAAGCAGCTGCTACAGTGAATAATTGGTGCGATAGGGAGAAAGCGATGAACTTAACTATCGCGCTTCAGGGAGATGCCTTAGACGTACTTCAGACGATACCTCTGGAAGAAACGGTTGACTTTGAGCAGCTGAAGAAGAGGTTGAACATGCGATACGGTCACGTACATTTGTACCAATCCCAGCTAAAGAACAGAAGGCAAAAACGTGAGGAATCCGTTCAAGAGTATGAAGTGGATATTGCCCGACTAGTTCGATTTGTTTAATGTCCATCAGCACCAGAGAACATGAATGGAATGTCTGGGCATCCAGGCCTTTATTGATGGCTTACGTGATCCCGATATGCAGAGGACGCTTCGCTTAGCCCATCCCAAAACATTAGTTCATGCATTGACAGCTGCTCTTGAAAATGAAGCAGCAACGAAGGCTTCGGGATATAACAAAATTAGGACCATCCAAGAAGAAGGTGACGAAGACAGATTTGACTAGTTCGTCAGTTTAATAAAAAGAATAATGGACAAGGAGCCGAGAAAGATCAGATGCTGGAATTGTGGCGAGCTAGGGCATGTACGTAGTTCGTGTAAGCGCCCCTGCAAACCAAGTACCCCAGTCACAGGTAAACTAGAACGGGTCGGCTACGAGGGGGCAGCACCGACCCATGATCGTTCCAAAGACCCTCTCATACTGATAACTTCTCTCAGATGTCGCAACGACAGTGTATATATGAATGGGGAAGTGAATGGCAAGAAATATACTCTGCTGGTTGACACTGGAGCAACTAGAACCATTATACGACCAGAAATAATAAACTCCAAGAAGAAGTTTTTACCAACGAGACTGCGACTGCGGACCGCCACAGGTGAGAGTGCCAACATTCATGGTAAAACACCTGCGAAAATCCTGTTTGGACGTGAAATGAGGTTTCCTTGTGACCTGGAGTTTGGCTGTCGGCCTGGAGAAGATCTAGCAGAAAAAGACAATGTGATCCAATTGAGAAGAAGACTGGACGATATTCATGAGTGAACAAATCTTCAAGTTGCCAGCGATAGAATGAAAAGTCGTTACGACACGCAGGCCACAGTAGGCGGTTTTAAAGTATGGTTACACAACCCGACGCCTTTCGCCCACATGATGCCTCGAGTAAGAGATATTTTATCAATCTAGTTTTCACTTTTAATGTCACGAATTAAATAAGATATTATGAAAAAAGTCCAAACCTTCGTATCCACCTATAAACACTTCGCATTCCAAGGACACTTCCATGATCTATAAACCACTGAGTTGCTATTGCCGATCTCTTAGAGCTAATAACCTTAGGCGACAATATTGGCCCTCTGTTGTCCTGCGTCTCACTCGCCCTGTGTCTCTGGCTCTTCACGTTCGGACTTTTGGGTGCCATAGCTGATAACATCTGATAAGATTCCTGTTTATTCTACCAGCAATTTATCGAAACGACAGTCCAGCTTCCAGGCAGGTTATTGAGAAAGTTTGCTTTGCCGTCCCTGTTTTCGCCTGGTGAGTAATTTTTTTATATAAATTTATTGAATGTTATTAAATATGTATACATTTTGGATTATTCAATGAAGGGGGATATAGCAGACAGTTTTTTGTTTCCAGTCAAAGTGAAAGAGCCTATACAGGAGACGATCCCTAAAAGAATCAAAGGTATTTATTATCTGCAATTGAAAAAGAGAATTAAATAACATATCTACATTATTTCTAGATATGCCTTTCAGCGATACATATTATTCTCCAGTTGGAAAAGTAGAAATGCCCAACAGAAAATATGAGAGGAAATTAAAGAAATTGGAGGTAAGTTTTATTGTATTCAATATAGCAGTTTTAAATGAAACTTAGTTTCTAGATAATTCCACAATATATTGAAAGAATGTTAAAAATTCTAAGATATTGACAATTGTTTTGATATTAAATATTGTAGTCAGAATGCATTTAATTGATGCCTACCTGATGTTTGATAATTAATTTTGGCTAGACCAAGAAGTGACCTACCTTGTGATTGACTTAATATATGTTAATATAGTATCATACTTCTTGTAGTCAATCACAAGGTAGGTCACTTCTTGGTTTAGCCAAAAATAATTATTGAACATCAGGTAGCCCAACAAACACAGACTGGCTGGTCCGATAATGGGACGAAAGTGGTTTGCCGAACTGCCGCTTCGGCCCGCTTACAGCTCCCGGCTCGGCGTGTAGGTAGGGCATGTCCGCCAGGCCGTAAGGTGGCTAAGAGTAGGCTAGCCAACCATTCAACCTCGGCAACGCCTTTGAATAACCGACGACGGGCCGATAGTAGATGGCCGGTAAGTGCACGGCAGACCATCGGTGGCTCGCAAATGGGCAATCCTCTTATAAGCCACTATTTATCGTCCAGACGAATATGCGCAGACGCCCAAAATATTTGTATTTGATTTAGAAATGTTTTTTCTTATGATAAACTTTCTATCCGCTGTTCAAGAAAATATGGTTTGTAATCCATAGGCGACTGTGACCATGTGATAATTATTGAATGCCCTTTATTAAGCGAAAGAAATGATAATTGTATTTTATTATGTATAAAATTGATATTTCTAGCTTAAATATGTTAATATTGGAAATCAGCAAAATATCTCATTTGGAAAACAACACGTGAAAGATTATAATAATGGTTTTTGTATATAGATGCATCAAATAAAAATTGGAATTTTATATTCCCAGAGAAATTATTTTAGCAATTGTGAAAAAAAACATTTAAAAATGCATGAGAGAGATTCAGGGAAACATCCCCTGCTATGGTATTGATAAAAAAAGATGTCTAAAAGTTTTTCATAATAAAATCTAAACTTGTACTTTGTATAATAAAACACTTTTTAGAAGAACATTAGATCATTTATTAGTTACACAACAAAAAAAGTAATGTCAATATATCAACATTCTTTTACAACAAATGCAAAAAATAAGTTTTCCCAATATATAAGTAATAAGGAACGGAAAATGTGTACATATTATACATAAAATACGCAGTTACAAGAAATTTAACGAAAAAACCATCTTATTTATATTAAAATCAGCAACAAATTATTATAGAATAATCGGCTAGGAAATTATATACATTAAAATAACAACAAAAAATAGTTATACATATTTTTCATAGTTCCCATATCATATGACAGAATGTAGATATATAAAACAAACAAGATTTGAATAGTAAGAATTAAACGGCACAGTTTTGAACAACTAAAACAAAATACCCTAATTCATAATTAAGTAAAGTAACAAATTAAAATAGACTAATCGCCTGAAATAAAAATATATAAAAACAATAAATCTCTTATTTTTTACTTTTTCGATTGGCTCTTCCTCCTGCTCTATCTGGAGCATTTTTGAGCCAATTGGGTCAGTTTTATTCTTATTATCTGTTTTGCCATGCTCATTGTTAGATTTCTCGATATCAGAGTTAGAATCTGAGCTAAATATATAATCAAACTCTGTCTCTGATAACACACTTTCTGTTGAAGGCCCTGCCTGTGCTTCAGTCACTGGATTTCGCTAATCGGTGACTATCAATGAAACTGGAGTTAGAAATGTTAGAAGTGATGCTGGAAGTTTTAGATTGTGTCTCCAAATTAGGATCATATTGGGAATTACTTGGGGAATTATAGATAACATCTTGTTCGAAATGAGATGCACAGATTGAAGATTCTGTCTAGGGCTCTGAACATTCAGATCTCAAAGCCTCGTTTATAGAAATAAAATCACTTAACATTGATTGCATTTGCGTGGCCATCAAACGCCGCTCTTGTCTCTTACTTATTTTATGTACAGACGCCATAATTATATAGGTTAAAATAGAATTCAGCAAACTAACATCTTTTAAAATTTAAGCTAAGTAACATTTGCTTGAGATTGTTACATTAATCACTTGTACCATAAGATCCTTTACACTTGTACTTACAAATTATTTTGCCCATCATGTAAATGCGACTGAGACATTATTTATTTTCACACTTGTCTTCTGTCTACACTTTCTTGACATAACAATAAATTAACTGGCAGCGGAGAAACACAAAAATGATCAAATAATATAATTGATAATCTACGAGTATTATCACGGCAGCACGATTCACGATACTATATCCAAATCAGCACCACCAAATATAAAAACAACATAAAACAAGACACTTTTTTCTTAGTTTAAGAGTAAGAGTTGAGTAACACAACACAACAATAAACAATAATGCAATAACCTAACCTCACAAAAATACAAAATATAAGCAAAATGGCCGTCAAATGATGCGGCGCGAAATTTAAACACAAATGATTTAGTACCACTTTACGGCTTGCTAACCGAACGCGGCCCGGAGTCGGATATAGCGAGCAAAACATCCTGCGGATCAGTTTTGGCACGAAATATGGTCTCCCAGTAGCGAGTGTCCGAGAAGTAGCCACTTCCGGCCCGAAAACATAACAGCCGCTCTCGGTTTGCCGTTAAGTTGCCGAGTAAAAGCCGATTATTTGTACATTAGGAGCGGTATATCCGAACTGGGCCGACGGAGGTCCAGATCATGGCTACTTCAGCCACCAGAGTACCGTGCGTGCCGACTGGCGGCCGTATGTTTTCCGATGGCGTTTGGTTTGTTGGGAGGCATCAAATGAAATATAACTTCTGTCATTCTGATGATGATATTTAATATCGAAACAATTATCAATTTCTTAAAATTTTTAATATTTTTTCATTATATTGTGGAATTATCTAGAAACAGTAAGTTTCATTTAAAATAGTAATATGAGTAGATTCCACGGAGTGTCGAGTGTCGAGACAATTAATCTCATTCAATATGCATGCTATAATTTTGGACATTTTAAAATGTATCAATTGGATTTAATTTTATGTTATAGCTATTCCCTTCACAAGTAAAGGTGTTGAGCCATTTTCACCTTCACCACATGTAGAAGCTATTCCCTCTACCAGCACTTAATGCGTTGCGAAGCGAAAAAACCATTAATCAGCATAAACTTCTTCCATTTTTCAAACGTAGGTAGATAGTTTTAAGAAATAAATCAATAAATATGTAAATGTTCATAATCGTATATATGTAAAGCTGACAATCTTGTTTATTATATTTTTTTCATTTACTTTAATTGATCAGTAAGTAGTAAAAATTGATAATTTTATTTAATGCCAAAGTTAATTCCAATAAATTCAATTAAAGGCATTTACAAAGTAAAAATGAATGTTTTACAATTAGCAAAAGCTTTATTTTTCCACTAAGTACTTATATTTTGAGTTTACTCCTCAAGTAACGATTTTCATATATAGCCCATGGTACGGCAATTTATGGGAAACTCCTTATTAACTTTTGTTCAGCCATAACGCCTAAGTATTTGGTCTAGCGGTAACCAAAAATCCAAAATATCCAATAAAAACAAAAAATAAAAACCTATAAGTCAAGAAATTTTCAGAAATCAAAAAAAATCATTAATTCAAAAAAAAATCAAAAACTCCAAAATTTAAACATTCAAACATTTTTTGATTTTATTTCAATAGTAAGCACATTTTGTTGTCTTTTGTTGATATAAATTTTCAAGTATATTTGTGTGTTTACTTATTTACTGGTGTTCTTTTGTGCGTTTACTTATATAAGTAACTGTTGTTAATTGTAGAAGCTCATCCAGAAACGAGAACGAATTTCCACAAGACGGTGGGATTTTTATGAGCCATGAAGACCTATTTAATACTTCCAGTAAAGAAATAAAGATGTGTTTTAAGTGGAAATGAAATGTTAGATATATTATTTTATATTTTGTACAGTCATATAAGTGCTGTTAAGCAACTCTTATATGTTATTACTTGGTACCTTGTATTTACAGAGCTGGGCAGTAGTTAACTACGTTTCCTTCAAAAATATTTTAATAACTTTTGTTCTAACAGTCACAGTAATTATACTAAAATATTTTCCTTCACAGAAAGTTGCCGAAAATAGTAGTTAACTACTCATTGCTAACACTTTTTTGATTAAGTAGTTAGCAGTTGTACTCCACTAGTTTGTCCAGTTCTGTTTGTTTATAGGAGTATAATAATAAATTAATATAAACTTATCATAAATAATTTTCTACTTCTATCTTGATTTAACACCATTTAAAAATGTAATGATACTCCAATCTAGAATGTATGTTACTCAAATTATTCTTAATTATTGCATTGGTTTTGCATTATATATTCTAGTTGTTAAGAAAAGTACTTTGTGAAAGAAATTATTTGTTGTGTATTTTTATACCAAAATAAATAAACTGTTTTTATGATTATTGTTTTATTTTTCCCATTTTAAGCATGTATGGTCCATCATTAAATATTTCATTTAATTTAACTCAACATCTAATCATTATTGAGTTAATGGAGTTAAATTGAATGAAATGTCAAATGATGGACTATAAACCACTATTTTGAAATTAAATAATTAAAATACAGTATATTTGAATATACCGTCAAAACTTAAAATTACAGAAATCTTTTCAACATCACTCAATTGTTTAGTCGACAGGCTCTTTAGATGGCGCCACAATCAGTGTCTCATCTATCTGTGGGTTATCTGTGATCGGAATGGGTCGGTTCGTCTAGTACAAACAGTAAAAAAATAATGGAATAAAAACAGGAATGCTCAACTGATAGCGCTCAAGTTCAAATCTTGTATTAAAACATTTATGATGAAATAATTTTGAATCCACAGAATATTTACTGGGTGTTGATTTTTTAAATAGCTTTTTAAATATTAGCATAATTAAATGGCCACACTGACCTCCGAATTAATAAGGTCATTCTCCCAACCCTACATGTAAAAATTGTGTATAACACTAAAATTATAAATCATTAATAAACAACTATTTTTCGTCAGCAGCTTCTCAGTCGTACATGTGGAAACTGCCATGTTTATAATTCTGTATAAATGTGTTTTTTTTTCAACCTTCTTAAATCATTTATTTTTAAAATTTTTGGGTGTTAGGTTATACAAATAATTAAAACATTTACTGACGTTTCGTTCCTGGAACCTAATCTTATTGTTTCAAATGAAACTCACCGTTTCTAGTTAATTCCACAATATAATAAAAATTGTTGAAAATTCTTAAAAATTGACAATTGTTTCGATAAATCAATATCATCGTCAGAATGACAGAAGTTACATTTCATTTGATGCCTACCTAATGTTTAGTAGTTATTTTTGACTAGACCAAGAAGTGACCTAACTTGTGATTGACTTAATATATGTTAATAGAAAAAAGAAGAAGATGTGATATTACAAATATTGAAGCTTAGATATTATTAGCCCTATGGTGATATCCTGGATATCATTTTTCCAATTAAGACCGGTGTAACTGTGCAATAATATAGAAAACCAGGAAAACTATATCTGCTGATCTTTACAATTATCACTTAAGAAGACAGTTTATTAGTGGAGAACTCCCTAGATTTAACTGTACATTGACAACTTCATATTGTGGGTTTCTTAAATGTCTTCTAATTTCCAATTCTTCAAGGAAATCCAGTTCTTTTTTCTTTTCACAAATAGGCAGCACTTCTAGTTTTGTGTTAGGTGTCAATTAATGATTGGTGTCAAGTAGATGTTTTGCGTAGTGGGATTTATCTGGTTATTTTAATCTGTATGCTCGTAATTGTTCACTGTATCGGAATTCAAAATTTCTAAGGGTCTGACCCAAATAGACAGCATTACATTCTGGACATTTGGGTTTATATATACCTGACTTCTTTAAAGGGGGAATTTTTGTTATTACTTTTAACAATTTTGTACTAACGGGACTTTCTGTTTTAAAAGAAATTGTTGTATTCGTTGCTGAAAATATTATCTTTGAAATATTATTAGAAATATTTCCTGCATATGTGATGGTTTTATAAGTTTTTATTTCATCAGTTTGTTTAGGAAATATTAGTTGTAATGCCACTTTTTCCTCTTTTTTATTGATTAGCTTATTTATCATATCTAATGATTAACCGTTCGATGTTGCTATTTGTCTAATTGTGTTAATCTCTCTATCAAAATTACATTTGTTCATAGGAACTGAAAAAGCTCTATGTATCATTGAATTATATGCCGCTAGCTTATGTGACATAAGGATAAAAAATCTGTAGTTTTCTCCAAAATATATTTCTTTCACTAATTTTGCAGTAATGTTTCATATGGTTTTAATAATAATCTGCTTGTAATCACTACCATCAATTTAACGCATATTGAATGCTCAGTCTTTCAAAAATAATGCCAGTTTTTCGTTGCTATTATCCGCATCTCCCTTGTAATTTCGTTCCACACAGAACGTCATAAATTGTCTCTGTGTGTACGATTCCAATTTTTTTCATTACTTTCATTTTTATCAATATTTTGGTTGATATCTTCGTTTGAAATATAATTATTACTTTGTCAAACTGCCCGTAACCATGGTTAAGACATTGAAAACACCAAAGTTGTTGGACCAATCTTAATTTAGAAACAGGTGTTTTCACTAGAAATACCACTAGAGGTTAAATTATTTCCGGAAGTTTTTTCGAGCTCATGAATATTTTGAACATTATCTGGAGTCGCGAAAAGTGACGATGATTCTAAAAATATTCATGATTGAGAAAAAATTTCCGGTTATAATTTAATCATGTGTGGCAATCGGTATGAAAAATGCGACGCAAAATTATATTTGAATAATTTTACAAATTTTTTTGACTCTCAATGCCAATTTTTGTCCTTCAACAAGATATTAGCAAAACATGTAATGTTTTGATTGACTTAATTGTTTAGTTACAAGTGGTAGAAAATTATAATTTTATCAATTTTTCATATTATGGGTACATACATAAATTTAGTGTGTTCTGCAATTTCGGTAGCAATGATCCCATAAGATGTAGATTTCTACTTATTAAAGTTGCGCGGAAATACCATATTACAATGTGGCATATTATATTTTTCAATTTTTTAATACCTTTGTGCTACTACAAGTGAAAGAAAATAAAAATTTTATTAGTTTTTCATATAGGTACGTACATGAACATTCTTAACCTATAAATTGTTCATTCATATTCATTGTAGTAGCACAAAAACACCAGTTTAGGACGTAAAATATATTCTTTAATAATTACTTAGGTCTATCAAAAGTGGTAGAAAATTATAATTTTAACGGTTTTTCAGAAAGGGAGGTACCTAACATATTTAGTTTGCATCACAGTTTCGGCAGCGATTTTGACCTACACATTGTTGATTTCTACTTGTTGTAGTTGCATTGGAATCATGGAAATAACATTTCAAGACTGAACCTAAGTCTACGCATGTTAAAGACATCAGAGAAATAATTACAATATTTTTGAAATTCATTACAGTTGTTCCTAGTGATGTCTTTATGAACAAACTGAAAGTCCTCAAATATAGTGGGTGATCTGGCAGTGTAAGGGGGGAGAAAGGTTCCTTTCTTCAGTTTTTCACTTGTATCTCGAAAACTGCCAAAATTATTAACGCATTTACTTCTACATTAACTATTTACATTAAATTGTGCATAAATTATGTTATGTGCATTTTTACTGTAGGAGTTACAGGGTATTTGAAAAAATAAATATAGAATTATTTATGCAACTTTTATTAAAAACGAACAAAATAAAAGCTTACAAAGGTATGCGGACTTGAGTAATGTTATTAATCAAATTGTCTTTATTCGTCGTCATCATTTTCATCAATTTCGATGGGGGCTCCATTGTTACATGCTCCTAAGCAGCCGTTGCAGAGAGTACTGCAGTTATTGTCTGCATATTGCAGCAGTAGGCTAATTCTCTTTAATATTATTCAATTAATTTATCAATTTTCATTGAAGGGAGGCCAACTGTTCTTTCTCTATTATTATTTCTTCATTTAGTGGTTCAGTTATCAATTCTTATAAAAGGGTTTAAATATTTGCTTTGTCATCATCATTAATATACATCTCGTTTAAAATGATCTCTCATATAGTTGTGTGTACCAACAAATGTGCGCGAACAGCTCTTGCGTAGGCGTAACCACTCAGCAGCAAAAATTTTACATAGCAAATCCCTTTGCCCACTCCATCCCATTATATGTTCAATGCAACCGAGATAAGATATTAGCATGTGTAATCCACTAAACTTCACAACAATAATTTTGATCTTGGGATCATCTTGACTCGATGCGACAATGTCTGGAGCCTTTATAACGCGGTAAATTAAATGCAACGAAACTTATACTGATCTGCGGCATATTTCAATGCAGTATATATGAGGAGCATCCACGCAAAAGTAAACAAATCCATTTAAAATATATCTGCATAAAACGATATTTTTTGCTGTAGCCACAATTTTGGAAAAATTTGGATTTTCATTTTTCTAAGAAATTTTAAAAAATATCAAAAAATATGCTGCAATGTTTATTTTATTTTTACTAAAATATTGAAGGAGTTTTTCGATATAATGATATGGATTTGTTTACTTCTGCTTGAAACGTGAGGATTTGTACCGTTTTGTTTGACCAGCCGGTTGGAATTTTTCTCTTTTGACTGACATATAATAAAAGCCGTTTCAAGCAGAAAAATATTTCTTAAATCACCTTAGAAAAACATTACAAATGAACAAAAACTTGTATTCCTACTTGGGAAAATGTCATGAACATTAAAGGTGGAGCGCAGGATCTTCTTCACATAAACAGTCACAACCTCTTTCCTGTTCTACATCTTCATCATTATCTTCTTCTACCATCTGTGTAGCGTTTCCAATTATATTGCCATCAATGATATTTTTATAACAAGCTAGATCAGGGTCTGCCAGCCAGTCATCATTAAATTCCGCCTTCAAAAGACTTTCAACATTAGCGACTTTTTCCGATGGTAAGTGGCGTACTAAAGGTAGCTGTTCCAATTCATAATTTTTTAAAGAACGTCTCGCTTGCAGAGATTTTGAAATATCTCAGTAGATGATTCAAATCTGTAATTAACTAGACCACGACACTTAACAACAGTATTGTTCTTTTCAGTCATTAATCTTAGGTGAATTTTTTTCATTGCATTAATGTCTGGGAGCTTTTTATAAATCCCTTCCAGCCCTTTGATGTTATAAAGCATCCAAACACCCAACACCCTCGTTTTCCCTATTTCTTTATACAGTGCGTGGTACTGCTCTTTATTTTTAATACTGGCCTCTTTTCGCAATATTTTTTCTGCCATACCGAATACTCTATCCACTGGCAGGATACTATGGCCCCTGACAGGAAATATGAGAGTAATATATTTTATTGTAGCCAAAATAATAATGTATGGATAATATGGGCATTCTTATTGTGACCACCGCAGCCGTCACAAAATAAACGCAACTCTACTGTCCTCCTCAGTTTGAACGTTTTCTAAAAAACTTAGTAGTGCTGAGCCAACTTCTGTGCAGCCCCTGCCGGCTTGGTCCTCTGTCCAAATATAGAAAACGGGATTCCTCCCATTATTTTCGACAATACAGAATGTGTAGTATCCAATTTGTCTCAAATAGAATGCTTCACCTCTACAGCACTTTTTGGCAGAGGTTGAACTTGCTGCATGTCAAAACAATAAGTTTTTGAAAATGGTGGGGAGTCCTTCATCAATTCATAAAACGTTTTTGCTTTAAGTTTGTGAATTCTCTTTTCCATGATCAATTTGCTTTTTTTGCTAGGATCACTCTCCCTCCGAATGCTATTTTTTAGTCGTTCACACATACTACATGCATCCGTCACGGGTGACTTGATACCAAAATTAAATTCATTAGAAAATATTCTGTGAAACGTTGACATTAACACTTTTGGGCATTTTGTCTCTTGAGGTTTACTTCTATATTCCCTGTACAATTTATTTATCGATAAGTTACTATTAAGGTATATTCTCTTCGATTTCATACGTCCATAGTGGCTTTCTTGGCCTTTAAATCCATTCAAAAACGTAAGCACTTCTTCTTTACTACTTTGCAACTTATGGGATACTTGATCACCTCCACGTGATTCTTTTGGTACAACACCGCGCTTCAATCATTTTGCCACTTTTAGGATCCTACTTTTGCTTAGTTTAGTGACCGACAAACTTTTTTAAATCCGTGGCCAAATGGATTTGTTATCTAAAAATTGTTATTGAAATTAATAATGAATAATTCACTTCAATATATGAATAGGCCAGTGAAATTAGCATTTAAATAAAAATACTCATGGGCGCAAAGACCCCACCAAAAGTGTTTTGAAATAAAAAATAATTAAGAACACGCGTAAACCGTAACACTGCCAACTACTTTTCTGCCCTTCAACCCCTAATTACGCAACTGAAAAAGATTTTTATATTTTATATGCATTCTCCCACAAGAAATGCTTTGTAACAAAATTAGTAATTTAAGGCAAAATATGCCCCTTTTCGCCCGTCAAAGAATTACCCTGGTCTATACTATAACCTAAAACTTACAATATACTCCACGGAAACGTTTCTTAGTCTGATTTGGTTTCTTGGGACTTCTTCTTTTTGGAGCTACTGGAATTATGTGATGGCAAATTTGAATATCTTGTGCAATTTTCTTAGATTCTGCATAAATCCTACTTCTACAATGCTGTATTTCTGCCCCAGTTACTTTTGCACGCTCATACTTAGTTCGTTTTGCTATGTGATTGCATTTTTCAATGACATACTCACCAAAGTTTGGCTTCTTGTATCTATAATCAGTTAATCACTTTTAGTAGGTTTCCGTTGTCTTTTTCGAGATCCACTGTTACCCTCACCTACTGAGATCAAAGAATCATTCATTTCAAATGATTAATCAATAAATAAATCACTAAAAACCAGTAAATTTCTCCAAACACTTCCAGTTGACGCAATAGTGAAATATATTTGCAGGCGTGGTGGTCTCTATCGTTGCCTATGGCTATTACCCAAAATCGCGGAACAATTTGCACCACTAAGACATGTTCATATAACCTGCATTAACCGTTATTTACACTATTAAACACAAGATTGCACACTACTTATAAAATATAATGTTTATTAGGCAGTTCTGAAATACCTCTGAATTTGTTCACTTTTGCATGGTTCTTAACAACGCCTTTGTATTTTCTGCAAGGATTTGTTTCTTTTTGAGAGAGATTCTGCTGAAACTGACGCAAATTAATAGTTTATGGATGCGTTGCTCTTCAGTTGAAATTCCTGATTTCACCACACCATTATAAAAGGATTTATGAACTTTTGGTAAAAACTGGTCATGAGATTTCATAGAGATGATCGAGGTCTACATGATGCAATATTCAACTCATTTTGTGGTGAAAACGGATTTGTTCACTTTTGCGTTGATGCTCCTCATATGGTGTAATAGTCAGTTGGCGGTGACGTAATAAACGGCACAGGGATAACAGAACTTTCATCAAAGTTCTGACTTGGTTGAATACACCGCATGAATTCCTTTCACTCAGGCACATGTGAAACATTTAGCCACTTTCCGCATATCCACAAGATACCACACTGAGTTTTTACAGTCGTTTCTTATTGCTGGTGATTTTGTTGATATACATATTGTATAATAATTTGCTTTAGTCCTCTCTCAGCTAATTTGGTGAACGTGTGTAGTTGCTGGACTCCTAACGTTCCAATTTGTGTAGAGAAAGAATTTTTGGTAATTCTTTTAATCCTCTCTCCCGGTGGTACAGATTCCGCAGGTGTAATGCATGAAATGCCTCTCATGCTGTGGAATATGTTCAGGCTATATAGAAGTCTGCGTTATCAAATACAAACTGGGTGAAAGTATTACGTCGTAAAGGTTCTTGGTAATGATATATCACAGATAACTCGAGCATGGTAGCATCGTAGTCTGAACCACTAAACCCGAAACTAGATAAAAGGTCCAATAAGCTTCTTGAACCAAACTTTCTGGGGATGAAAAATGCAAACCCTTGGAGTACACAAGAACTGAAACTTCTCGGTCGAATTATGCTTATGATAGAATGTGTTAATGAAATAACTTTTTTTTTGGTTTTCTTATTCTGCGTCTTGTAGGTGAGAAGGAAATTCAGAAATAACATAAATTATTCGAGAAATATATATATATATATATATATATATATATATATATATATATATATATATATATATATATATTGTTATGAAGTGGGTCAAAAATCCGCTGTCACCACTCTAATAAATGGGTAGTTCCTATTTTCATTCTGCTGTCACCAGTGTAATGTGTTCGGTTCATGCATTATCTCTCCAGTTTCCTTTCTCTCTGATTATAGTGACCGGAAGTCCCTACTGCATACTCTTGTCCAAAGAACAAAAATCGTTGCAGCGTGCTGTCACCAGTGCCTCGCGGCACAAAATGTAGAACCAGGAGTCTCCCTGCGGGATTACCTCGAGGGAGGGGCTGTTCCTGGCTCGAGCGATCAAGGTCGTCGTGGGGCCCCTTGGGCTTATACAGTGTGCCAAGCCCGAGTTCGTAGTGCAGGTTGAGTCGGCCCGTCCTATTTGACTGGTACGGGGGTGGTGAGGGTTGAGGTTAAGGAAATAAACTGAGAGGTTAAAATATGTACAAGCATATATTACAAACAAAAATTATTAAAACCATGTACGTACGCGTTGCAATCTAATAATTATAATATACGCGGCTTTCTCCTGACTTTTGGATAGCCTACGTGATACACACTACAAAAATAAAAGAATAACAAACGGAATGTCTTTTGGTACTTAACCTGTAAGAGTATGGTACTCTATGCACCTAATAATTATTTCTAACTCTAATTACGTTTCTCGAAGAGAGAGAAAAAAAAATACAGAATACAATCTATATTAATAAAATTCAGAAAATTAATTATGATGTCTCCGGTATCTGGATGTCCGGGAATATGACTGAAAAAGTTATCAGTTGATACTTTAAGGTAGGACTAAATATGATCCCTGGTGCAATATAAATATCTGTGCGCTATAATCAAATAATATATAGGGAACTGGTCCCTGAACATAAGATAAATATCTATAACTGTTTCAGAAATTAATTATGATGTCTCCGGTATCTGGATGTCCGGGAATATGACTGAAAAAGTTATCAGTTGATACTTTAAGGTAGGACTAAATATGATCCCCGGTACAATATAAATATCTGTGCGCTATAATCAAATAATATATAGGGAAATGGTCCCTGAACATAAGATAAATACCTATAACTGTTTCAGAAATTAATAATGATGTCTCCGGTATCTAGATGTCCGGGAATATGACTGAAAAAGTTATCAGTTGATACTTTAAGGTAGGACTAAATATGATCCCTGGTACAATATAAATATCTGTGCGCTATAATCAAATAATATATAGGGAAATGGTCCCTGAACATAAGATAAATACCTATAACTGTTTAGGCTCTACCAGTGGATGAGGGGCGCTGATATATATGAAACACTAGATATGACCGAAAAAATACTGTGGGGTCCACTACCTATTTCGGGACACCCGGTGAAGTCAAAGAAATTATAATATCACAGATCAATACACAATATAATAAAATAATTGTACGTTAAAAACTTACGTTTTGAAATATCACTAGTCACAAACTGCACACTATTACTGTTGGGGGGTGGAGGGCCCGTCAATACTTAGACTTGCCTCACCGGGGGAGAGATACTTTCTCTCTGATTGATTCCAATTTTTCCATTATTTATTCTAAATTTTACCTTGTGTGAAGGTTAGTTTTCAATATCATTGTTTTTTTTCTCGAAACGTACATAGTAAACAAGCATGACATAATCGTAATCTAAAATGTTTTGTTAACCTTGCAAGAGCACATTTATGTCTGTAGTAATTTCTTTCGTTGAGGTCCACATTTATTAGATATTTTGAATTAAAAAAATTATTCTATATAGGGCGTTCTCAAAATTTTCTATGTCATATCTCGTGTTTATTACATCACTTACTCTCTTGTAAAAGTGACGTTTCAGGTCCAACACCTTTTTTATATCTTAACTAACATATTAGCATTGTTTGTTTTGTGAGTACATTTCTATCGCCTCTTCGTCTTGTTTCTGGGTTCTGCTGTGGGAGTGTATTACCCATGCCGTAAGGGAATCCCATATGCTGCATACCAGTGCGATACTACATCCTACAGTCTGCTGGATGCGGATTGCATTTAATATCGTGTCTACCATGTATTTTAGTAGCTGATATGTGCAGTATATACTAATTATACCACTTATTACAGAACCTATCTCCGTGAACCATTCCCAAGTGTGTTTTAGGGTGGATTCGGCTAGGTTTTTAATTTCCTTTGCATCGAAAATATCTGACACTGTGTAACCTTGGCTGTTGGCGTTCAGTCCGGCTGCTCTGCGGGTGATTATGTTTTCGACCGCCCTTCTTTCCGTTCCGGATGTGACGGTTCTTTGCGCTGCATCAATTTCTTCTGGTGTGTATAGACCCTTTGCTCCCAATGGCTGGATGGGCCCAAAGTGGAGGTCCATTTCTTCGTCTGGCTTGACTGTCTTAGGTTCGTTTGCTATTGCGGGGTGCGGGTTTAAGCCTAACCATTGATCTTCTATGTAGTATAGTGGTGGTATCATGTTGTTACAGTCTATTTCTTCTGCGTGATTTTGGATTATTCTGGTTAGTGGGGCCATGAATTTCGTTTCGTTGTTGACTTCGATTGGTAACTCGTTGTAGCATTTTTTGGTTCTTAGGTTAACTGTGGCTGGTGTACACTTCATTATGTATAGTACTTCGCCTAGAACTCTGCCTATATGACCAGGTTCGTTCTCCATTAATTGACTAACTGCGTTTGGTAGTGTGTGAGCCATTATTAGTCTGTTTTTTAGTACGTCTCCCTTTATTATGCATCTTCTATGTATTGTGTCTGTATATAGCATGCTTACGTCACGTTTATATGCTTGCTCTATATACAAAAGTTTGCTATTTACGTAGTTCATGAGATCGACGTTTTGGGGTAGAATTGGCATTGTCGGTTGAAGGTTTTGGTTGTCTTCAAGGGCAATGACAATTCTTGGGTGCTCTGTTTGCCAAACTTCGATACCGCATAGTAGGTTTCTCTTCTGTAGTGTTAAGGCGAAAACTTTGTCTTTTTCTTCTATGACTATCAGTTTCTCTTGTGTTTGTCTGTTTGTGATTATATTTCCCAAGCCTTTGTATAGCTGGCTTAGGTGATCTTCACATGTGGTTGGCTCGTAACTGGTCCAGGTTGCTTCGCCCGTGGTCGTGTCGAAACAATACCCATTTGTAAATTTGCATGTTATGCCTTCTTTGAGATGGATTTCGTTTGTGTCGAGAGTCACTCTGGCTAGATAATCTCTTGTTATTTTGACTGTGGCTATTATTACTACGTCGTTCCAACTTCTTCCATTCTCTTGGTAGGAGGTCCCCTTGCAAGTTCCGGTGTTATCTATAAAGTCCCGTCTATTTTGATTGATGCTGTTGTTATCCCATTCATGATTATATTGTCGATTGTTTGTTGATACAGTTGTATTGTTTTGTATCTATGCGTGGCTCTGCATTCTTTGGATTCCAATTTATGTATGTAGGTGGACAGCCCTTCGTTGACTACGGATGTGTGGCTGTGCACTCCGCAGTAAAACATGAGTCTGGTTACTTCTACTAGGCATGCCCATACTTTTAGTCTTATTTCAGAATGAAATAGGGCTATTGTAGAGAGTAGCATGACGCGACTTCGGAAAAATTTCAATGCAGTTTTTCGTTTTGGTGTTCCTAGATGCCAAAATCACACTCCGTTCGAAAGGTAATATATATATATATATATATATATATATATATATATGTATATATATATATATATATATATATATATATATATATATATATAGGTGTTATAACGGAATTTGCAAGCACGATAGAGGGCGTATTTTTTGACGGATCGAAACCAAACTCACTACAAAAATCGGATATGTTTGTTGTCTGTTTAAGGGATATTTTCGCCTTATTTTGTATGATGTATGGTAGTGTTTGATTAGTTTCGTCTTGTTTCTGTATAATTGTGAAGCTTGTGTCCATGTCATATTAATGTAGCTGGGTACGCTCGGAATCCGATTTATTATCCTGGCTGATCTTCGGATTTCTGGTGGGGGTCTTAGTGAGACTGGGAGCCTTTCACTCGGTTTATCTTTTTGTTGTTTTGTGTAGGTTAGTGTCTTTTCCCTGGGTAGTTGTGTTGACCATAGTGGTAATGCTGCTAACTTCCCTGTGTTTATGTCGTCGGTGGTTTCTTCTTGTGGTTCTTCCTGTTCGTATGCTGTGTTTTCCTTATTCTGAGTCGTTGTCGTCTCTATAATTTCGTGTTGATCATCGTTCAGTTTGCCATAGTATGTTTTTAATCTATTAATGTGGACAACTTGTACTTTTTTTCCTTTGTTTGACGCGATTTGGTAGGTGACTGGTCCTACTTTGTCTTTTATTTCGAATGGTCCTGTCCATCGGTTTTGAAGTTTTTTTGATATTCCTGGTGTGTTACTTATGTCTAGAAGGTAAACTAGGTCTCCTGGTTTAAACTCTCTTAGGGTGGTTTTTTCGTTGTATCTGTTTATCCTTTCGTCTTTTGCCTTTTCTGTGTTCTCTAGTACTCTTGTGTATATTTGGTTAAGTCTCGTCTCTAGCTCTGACACGTAGTTATCGTCTAAGTTGTATTTCAGTCTTCTTGGCTTGATAAAATTGTCGAATGGTAGTGCTTGATCTTTCCCATGTAGTAGGAAATATCCTGTTGATGTGTGTATGCTTCCCCGATATGCCATTAGTACATATGGTATCCAACTATCCCAATCTCGTTGATTTGGGGCTATGTAATGTGCTAACATATCTTTTAGTACTCTGTGTAGTCTTTCTATTTGCCCATTGGTTGTTGGTGCGTAGCTCGCTGTGTGTATTATTTTTATGTTTAGTAGTTTGCATGTCTCTCTCATTAGTTCTGACATGAAGTTTGTTCCTCTATCTGTTAACAATTTCTAGGGTGTTCCGTGCCTGCATATTATTTGTTCTACAAAAGCTCTTGCTACTGTATCTGCTTTCTGATCCGGTATCGGAATTGCTTCGCAGTATTTAGTAAAATGATCTTGAAATGTCAGTAGGTACTTGTTTCCTTTGTTTGACGTGGGTAGCTGGCCTACTATGTCCATTGACGTTATTTCCCAAGGTTCTGTGACCTTTGTGAATCTTTGAAGTGGTGCCTTTCTAAAGTGTGGTGAGGTCTTTCGTCTGTTGCATGCGTCGCAGCGTTTACAGTAATTTATTATATCCGTTCTCATCGTTGGCCAGAAGCAACGTCTTTTTATTGCCAATAACGTCTTTTGTTGTCCTTGGTGACAATATATGGGTGAGTCGTGAAAGTCTTCTATAACTTTGGTGATATATTTCCTAGGTATTACTAGTTGGTCCCTGTTGTCTTCTTGATCTTGTCTGTATAGGAGCCCTTCTTTGTCGATGTAATATTTTTGTTTTGTTTCATCCTCTTTGTTTAATTGTTGTACTGTGCTGTTGCAGACATCGTCGCGTTTTTGTTCTTTCTTAAGTAATTCTTTGTCCCAGAGCGGTTCCCATTCTTCTTCTGCCTCGATTATTTGGATTTTTCCTGTGTTTTTGGTTGGGATCGGTTCCAGTATGCTTACTTTGGTGGTTGAACCGTAAAATGTGAATTGTATCATCTTTGTGATTTCGTCCCAGCTTAGTCCTGGAATTTGTTCTTTACTGGTTATGAAGGTTATGCCTTTTTCCGCGTTCTCTTCGCATTGTTTTTTTAACTTTTGGATAATATTCCACATTATTTCGTATGACGTTTCTTCTTTGACTGATGTTCTATTTAATGCTACGTAGAATTTCGTGTCTAATGTGTCCCATTCTTTGACCGATTCTATTTGTTCTTGTGAGATATCCTGTAGAGTGTATATCTTTTCTATCTTCTTTATTAGTGGTTCCTGATTGGGTCTGTTCTTTGCCATTAGGAGGGCTATTGATTCTTCGTCTTGGAGAGAATCTATGTCTCCTTCTTTCCTGTTTATTTTGTCCTTCCCTGGTAGGTCGTTTTCTGCAATATATTGTAAGTAGTAGTCGTATGTGGTTTCTATGTAGTCGCATGTTTGGTTGTACATTCTGCTCAGTGCATCCGCGTTTCCGTGTCTTCTTCCCATTCTGTGTATTAGTTCGAAGTCGTATTCGGCCAGTGTTAAGGCCTATCGTGTTAGCCTGGAGTTTGGGTCTTTTAGGGTCAGTACCCATTTTAGTGCTCTGTGGTCTGTTATTATGGTGAATTTTGTTCCGTAAATGTAGCATCTGAAGGTTTTAATTCCAAAAATAACGCCTAACAATTCTTTTTCTGTAGTTGACTAGTTGGTTTCTGCTTTGTTTAGTGTTCTGCTCGCATATGCTATTGGTCTTTCTCTGCCATCCCTTATTTGACTCAATATTGCTCCTACGCCTATGTTTGATGCGTCTGTTGATAGTAGGAAGGGTTTGGTGGAATCGGGGAATATAAGTACTTTATCTGAGGCTAGTGATGTTTTTAATTGGTTCATTGCTGTTATTACGTCTTCCGAGACTTTAAATGGTGTATCCTTTTTTGTTAGGTTTACTAGTGGTGCCGCTATTTCTGTTATATTTGGTATGAAGCGTCTGTACCAGTTTACTAAACCTAGAAATTCTCTTACTCCTTTTACATTCTTTGGTAGGGGGTATTTGTGCACCGCCTCCAGTTTTTGTGGATCTGGAGCTATTCCCTCTTGTGAGATAATGTGTCCCAGATATTTTACTTTTTCTAGCATGAATTTACATTTTTTCGGTTTTAGTTTAATGTTGGCTTTTGAAAGTCTTTCGAACACCTCCTCTACTTTCTCTAAATGATCCCCGCTTCCCGTGTAATCAAATATGATGATATCATCTAGATATACCATACATTTTATTCCTGTTAACCCTCTTAAGGTGGCATTCATGAATCTCTGGAACGTTGATGGTGCGTTTACTAATCCGTGGTGGTATGCTTCAGCTACGTCGATTACTGAAAATAACGTTTCGCCTGCCGCTTTGTATCCTTGAAGTAGGTCTGATACGTTAGGTAATGGGTAGTATTCTTTCTTGGTTACCGCGTTCAGTGCTCTGTAATCTATACACATTCTTACTTTTTCTTCTCCTTCCGGGGTCTGCTTTACTACTAAGACTACCGGTGCTGACCATGGGCTGGAGGATGTTCTGATTACCTTGGATGCTAGTAGCCTATCGATTTCTTTTTGCAGTGTCTCTCGTTGATGGTAAGGTATCCTATATGGAGCCTTGCGTATTGGTTGAGAGCCTGGTTCTAGAGTTATGTGGTGTTTGACTTTAGTGATGCTAGTCAGAGTTTCGTCGTCATCCGTGAATAAATGGTGGTACTTTTGTATTAGCTTGACTAGTTCTTCTTTGCTTTGTGTGTCCATGTGGTTTAATTCGAAGTTATTTCGGATCCAGTCGTCTGTTTTAATGTCGAATTTTCTGATTGTGCCCTGTATATTAGTGTTTAGTCGTTTCTCTTCTGAGCTTCCCCTATCTTAGTGCCTTTTGTGAGATTTATTTCCTGCGCCGATGTATTGATTATTCTTACGGTCTTTGGTTTTTTGATATGCTGTTTGCCAATCTGATTGTGTGTTGTCCGTTTTCTTGGGTTCCGCATACGACTGTATTTCCTTTTATATTATGTTTCAGGGTCCCAATTGTGTGAACCTCCGTTAGCGCTGGTATGGTCAAACTATCCTCTGTGTATATATCTGTGCAGGTTCTTGTGCATTCTGTTTCTTCTCTGCTATTCCTGATATCTTCGGTTGTTTCATTTCTTTCGAGAGACAGGAAAGAGTAAGTAAAGAAGATTTACGATATGAAAAATAGTTTATATATCTACCTGAACTACAGGGTTTTCTATACCAGTCAACTTTAATTATATCATTATTTCTTATAAGTCTGGTGTCTAGAAATGGAACAAATTGTTCTTTATCTCCTATCTCAATAGTGAACTGGATGTAATGATTATAACTATTGAATTTCTCTAATATCTCATTGATGCCTGTCCTAGGTAATGCCAATATTATATTGTCTACATATTTTTCTATAAAAGAAAGACGAAAAGATAGTAGAGGAATAACACTGTTCAGCAATTCATCCATAACATATGTAGCTAAAATTGGAGATATATTTGCTCCCATGGGTGTACCAAAAGTTTATTCATAATACTTATTATCAAAAGTGAAAAAAGTAGTATTGAATAAATATGTAATAATTTCTAAAAAAGTATTTTTGTTTATGTTACAATATAAACGAAGACGTTCCCAATTTTTTTCAATAGATTTTAAACTAATTTCTAAGTACACGTTACTTAATAAAGATATTACATCTAGACTTGCCAAAACATAATCTGATGGAAGTTTCATTTTATTAATTAATTCAGAAATTTGAGAAGAATTTTTTACAAAATATTCATCATTGCAATCATATGCATTAGTTAGTATATTTAAGATATATGCTAATAAATGTTCTGTAGGAATTCCCATAGAAGCTACAATTGGTCTTCTGATAAATTAGGTTTACGTATTTTTGGTAAATTATAGTATTTAGCTATGGTATCATTATATGTGGCTGATTTTTTTTGTATTTATATCTATTTGATTGGAATCATATAACTTCTTAATAAGTTTGTTACATAATGTTTGTAATGATAAAGTAGGATTAGAACGTATTGAACGATGAAATAAACTAACACAGTAGCTTTGTCAAAACTACTGTGTTAGTGAAACGCGTCAACCAGTTCAAATTTAATATTAGTTTAAATAAATGAAGATTTAAACAAATTATATTGTTTTATTTATTTATTTCAGTATGGATCTTCATCAAGTAAAAGCCTCATCTATTCAATTTTACAATTTATTCTTGTATAAGAGTTATTATTTTCAATCAAATCTAATGATAATCTTGTATATTCTTCTTTAAACATTATTACCGTAATATTACCTTTATCAGACCTTGTTACTACTATTTCGGGATGTTCTTCTAAAATTTTTTTTGTTTTGAATAATAGCTAACGAAAGAAAGGTGGTTGTGTTTTCTCTAATGTTGAATGAACATGATTTGTGCTTACATTAGTTGTTCTTGCAGTAGTGATAGAACGAGTGTTGGTATCTTAGGTGTATTTTCAACATCTGCTAAAAAGATTTTACTGGAATGTCAAAACCTAAATGAGATTCTATTGAAAATTTTGGTCTTAGTAATAGTAGTTTATTAATATCATGAGGAATGTCCAAATTTGTAAGATTTTTTATCTAATTAGGTTGTGTTATTAGACATTCTTTGATCATATTATCACTAAGTGGATTCAATTTTTTTTTATTATTATATTTAATTTTATGAAATAATTTATTGTATTTTATATTTTCTCTAAGACTAAATTCATCGAAAATTAATTCAGAAGTTAAATTTATAATGGTTGATTTTAATTAAGTAATATCATTCTCAAGATTGTGAATAATTGAATAAGAATTATTGATTTCTATTTTTAAAAGTTTAAAACCTAACTGTTATTGTATTGTTCGTTCTTGTTTGAATTGACTTCTTGTCTTAAAAGTAATTTATTAGGATTTATGGCATTGCGTTTACTTTCTCACATTGCCGCATTCCCCAATAAAAGTTTACCATAACTAGTTTCACTGTTTGGACCCTCACTCTGTGGAATGTACTCATATCACTTTTTTAAATGAAACTAATAATTTCTAGATAATACCACAATATATTGTAAAAAATGTTAAAAATTCTAAGAAATTGATAATTATTTCGAAATTGCTGTCATCGTCAGAATGGCAGAAGTTACATTTCATGTCATGCCAAAAATAATTATTAAACATCAGGTAGGCATCACATGAAATGTAACTGCTGTCATTTTGACAATGAAAACAATATCGAAACAATTGTTATCTTTGAAATGTTTAACATTTTTTTTAATATATTTTGGAATTGTCTAGAAACAGATAGTTTAATCTAAAAAAGTAAATTTTATAGTTATTGTTAATCAGTTGCTATGCGTATTTGTATATAAAAAGTAATGCTGTTTGCCACGTTTTTCCATTTATTTCTATTTCTAACTTAAAATAATGCGTATTCGGTTATATACGTTAAGGGCAATTTTGTTAAGTAACAAAATGTGCACATTAAGGTGAATTCCATGTATATTAATGTAATTCAATAAATGTAAGATAAGACTTTTTCACAAAACACGAGGTTTATACACTGAAGCGTATGTGGCAAATGAAAGATTGACTATAAGCCCCAATAGACGCAGCTGCCATTATAACATACTAAACTCGAAATCTATAAATACCCAAGGATAGCAAGAAAAAATAATGCAATAAATGAAAAAATGATTTTTGATAAATAATTTATAAAAAAAATAGGTAAAAAAACTTTTTAAGCTAAACGGTTTTATGTTAAACATACATTGCAATGTTTAAGATAAATGTACTAAAAACCAAAAAATAATAAAATAGATACAGTCGTGGGAATTATAAACATATGCATAGACTAGACTAAAATAAAACCGTGGGGCACGTCAATTGTCTATAATCGTTGATTAAAATTTTTGTTTTGTAATGTTACACTATAATTAGGCAGTTGTTCAACCGACAACGATGGACGTGTGATAAGTAGGGCTAGAATGTGGAAACAAGCTAGCAAGCTCGATTATAAGCGGGTTTTAGAGTTTCATAATGGTGAGCGAGTAGTAATTTTATCATATGTTTTGTCGATTAAAGACAAACTACGAGCAGTGAAACGATTCCTCGCCAGCCAGCAGTGTGAATGTCCAACGATAAACTAGTTGAAACATCTCTTTTATTTACATGGAGTGTATAACTATTGGAATTTCCATGAGCAAGAAAATAGTAAGTAATTTCCTCACCGTCTGCAGGCCAACTGCCTAACGACGAATTAAACGATTCTTCTATCGCACATTAAGTCGATAATTTGTAGACAATTGACGTGCCCCACGGTTTTATTTTAGTCTAGTCTATGCATATGTTTATAATTCCCACGACTGTATCTATTTTATTATTTTTTGGTTTTTAGTACATTTATCGTAAACATTGCAATGTATGTTTAACATAAAACCGTTTAACTTAAAAAGTTTTTTTACCTATTTTTATTTTTTGTCTTTTAGTTTTCATTTATATTTTTTTTACCATTTTGTTCCCACGAGTAATAGACATTTAAACGGTCGACCCCCCCAGAGGTCCAATAAAGGGGCAAGGATATGTACAACAAGATGCGCCTGGGTCTTGAGGGAAAAACGCTAACGACATATCATTTTTATCCACCCTAATGCCATACAGTTCTCGGCGCGTTTTAACCTTTCACCTTAACTTGGGGGGTGTACCGCTAACGACGTATCATTTTTAGCCACCCTAACGCCACACAGTCCTCAACACGATACAAAATCTTGACTTGGGTGGTGGATTCAGGCTGGATTAATCAGATACCTAAATTACAGATTCAATTTCTAAATTTAAGTCTTATTATTATACGCCATTTAGTGGCTGCGCCCATCTTAAATATTGAGGTTGTATAGTGCACTGTATTCTTCTTGTCAAGCCCTTTTATTTGTTGATACCCATATTGGTGGGATTGATAAAAAATTGTTATCAGCCATTTGGTAGCGGCGGCCATCTTAGATTTCAATTTTACATAGTGAATTGTATTCTACTTGTTGACACCCATGTTGATGGGATTGATAATACCTACGTTATCCGCCATTTTGTAGAGGCCGTTATCTTGGATTTTAATTTTATATAGTATATTGTATTCTACTGGTTGAGCACTTTCATTTGATACCCATATTGATGGGATTGATAAAACCTACGTTATCCGCCATTTTGTAGCGGCCGCCATCTTGGATTTAAATTTTTTATATTATATTGTATTCTGCTTGTTGAGCCCTTTCATTTGATACCCATGTTGATGGGATTGATAAAACCTACGTTATCCGCCATTTTGTAGCGGCCGCCATCTTGGATTTCAATTTTTTATAGTATATTGTATTCTGCTTGTTGAGCCCTTTCATTTGATACCCATATTGATGGGATTAATAAAACATAAATTATCCGCCATTTTGTAGCGGCGGCCATCTTGAATTTATAATGATAATGAATAAACATAATTGTATTGTCACCAAAATCCAAAGTGTATACAAAATTTCAGATTAATCGGTTGACAGGAAGAGGGTGAAATTTGAATTATTAAATTTGACCCAAGAATAAATAATAAATAATGAATAAAACAAACGGGGTGAGCTAAATAAAACCGTTTAAAAATGTAGTCCGTGTGGAAAAGTTTCACAGGAATGACTTCGGAAGACTTTGTCGAAAAATCAAATTCATAAAAAATCACTTTTTCATATATGTACAGTTGCAACTGTCGCATATTTAATTACTTAACAAAATTTCCCTTAAGCCCTATAACCGATTATGCATTATTTTAAGTTAGAAATAAAAAAAGATCGAAAAACGTGGCAAACAGCATTAATTTTTTATAAACAAATAGGCATAGCAACTGATTAACAATAACTATAAAATGATTTGAAGACTTATTTAGATGATCGTTTAATTCTCTCTAAATATGACCTGAATATTTATTTTCGTATCTCAAATGGTTTCTAAGATATTCTATTGTTTTAGATGGACAATCAAGTAGCCGCTGTAACTTCGGAACTATGTATTTTTTCAAAGACATCAAACAATGGAAAAAAAATTTCTGTACTTTGCAATATATTTTTGTTTTAGTAATTTTTAGTAGTTTCCGGAAAAAATAAAGCGAAGTTGTCAATTTGTTTGTAATAAATTGTTAAATTAATAAACAATTAAATTTGCAAAAAACATTTTTTTCTTCGTTACTATATAGAGAACTGTTAATTATGGTTTAAGAGAAACTTTTTCTTGAATAATTATTTAAACTTTTCATATATGAAAAAAAACCATTATAAATAATTAACCAGTCGTTGTACCCAGAACATGACTTCACCTTATGTAACGAGGCTATCAGTTGTCACCCAACATCTTTTTTCTAATACTCTACTTGAAAAAAATATTTTTTAATTTCTTTAATAACAAAAATTGCATAAAATTGAATAAAAAAATCCAAATATAGGATATTCATACTATTATAGAAAAAATACAGCAACTTCCCATCCATAATGAAAACCGAGGTATAAACTTTTTTTTTAATTCCGATTCCGAAGGGTCTCGTGGATTGAAAATCCGAAAAAAAATGTTTATTCCGATTTCGATGAAATTTTGCATAGGTTTTGGATACGAGGATTCCAATACATTTGTCCGTGGAAAAATTATTTCGGGTGGAAAATTGAGAAAATCGTATGAAAATGGGATTTTCCCGAAAAATGTACAGTAGATTTTGCTTATTTACGAACCTAACATCAGTTTTCACGTTATGAACCTACATATAAAATTTCATTACCAAATTCGGTCGCGTTTTTGAGTAATCGTATTGACAGACCGTCCGACTTTTTTTTAAAACATGTTTTTTGGAATCATGAAATCTCGAATCTCGAAACGTCAAAATCACTCCAATACAAAACTTCCCATATAATATACATAAGGTGAAGTAAAAATTGTTATTTAGAAAAAAAATGTTTCATTTAAATCATAATATTCTCAAGACAACAAAATTGTGAAAATATTTTTTCTAAAAATATCAAATTAGTCTATTTGTTTATAGGGAATTTATAAATTAATGACGACGAAGATTGTAAAGTTCAGTAGTTGCTATTTTGTTTTCAGTACAATCAAAGAAAATATGATTCAGATCTCCTACTTAATGCCTTGTTACAGGAGCAAGCTGGAGAATTGACAATACCCATTTTAAAAAGATGAGCTGGGAAACGACCATGATTCATTCTTAAACGTGATATGATGGAGGTATATTGTTTTCTATAATCCAAATTAGAAATATGAGGAATCTTAGTTGGTAAAGTAGGATGCAAAAGGAAATATTGATTATTAGATGTTTTAGCGAAGTCGGCATAAGACCGCTCGCAATTAGTTATAATATGTTTCTTATAATAATTTAAAAGGTCTGAGAAGACATAAAGTTTGCTATACAGTACTCATTTTGCAGGCTCTCTTGGCTTCCAAGTCCACGTACTCATTTCCTTCTAAACCGCAGTGCCCTTTTACCCAAATAAATACAATACTTTTGTTCAAGGTTTTTAATTCGCTTAATAATATTTCAATTTCTAAAATTATATTTTGTCTGTAACACTTGAATGGATAACCATCTATATCCTGTAATACTGACTTGGAATCACACATAATAACAGATCTTTGAATAGGATTTAAAGTACACCAAGTTAGCGCCTTTTGATATGGCGAAAGCTTCTGCAGAAAAACAGAATAATAGTTTGGAATTCTAAATCTTTCCGCATAATTAGTTTGAATAGGATTAAAAGTACACCAAGTTAGCGCCTTTTGATATGGCGAAAGCTTCTGCAGAGAAAACAGAACAATAGTTGGGAATTCTAAATCTTTCCACATAATTAGTATTTGAAACAAGAAATGCTGCCCCAGTTGCTTCATCACCTTTCGATCCATCAGTGTATATTGTGGTAACATTGTCGCCTATATTGTTAAGTTCAGTTTCCAAAATTACTTGGTTAATACTAGTAACTTCTCAAAAGGAGTGGTATATGATGTTAGGTACAATCACTAAAGATTCATAATTGCATTGACAAATAGGGAACTTATCTTGCTTCACGATATGATTTTCTTTGCTGTTGGTATTAAGAAAAGCCTCTGCTAATGGAGGACTGGTTTTATTCTCCAGTATGGCATAGTTAGATTGTTAGTGTTTATTGCTGAAATATTTTGAACCATGTACGTGTTAAATGTTCGGTATTAAATAAGAAGCTTTTCGACTAGATATTGCCTTCTAATATGTAATGGAGGCTCTTGCATTTCTGCTAAGACAGCTTGATTAGGTGATGACATCATAAATCCAAGGCATATTTCTAATGATTTGTATTGAATTCGGTCAACAGCTATTAAATTGGTTTTTGATGAGGAACCATAAAATGTACACCCGTAATCCAATATTGAACGAATATAAGACTTATATAAAATGAAGTAAATGTTTGAATCAGCTCCCATTTTGTTTGGAAACTACTCGGAGAAGATTCATACCTTTTTCACATTTTTGTTCAGTGTACTTGATATGGCTAGTCCATAATAATTTTTTGTCCAGGGCAATACCTAGATGTTTGTATTCGTCGACAAATGGGACGTTTCCAGTCGATGGCGAGTAAAACATACCAGAGCAGACTTCTCCGAAGAAACACTAAAGCCCATATTTACCAGCCATGGTTTGAGTAATTGAATAAATGCTCGTAAGTCTTTAACACATTCTTCATATGAATTACGAGAAACATAGAAACATAAATCATCAGCGTATTGAATTCCGTTAATTGTTTCACCGCCTAACCTATGCAGCTCTGCAGTATAGATGTTAAAAAGTAAGGGACTTAATATGGATCCCTGTGGTAAACCGTTAAAGACTGTGCCTGGACCATGTAACACGTTATTATGGTAGCGGATAAAAAAAATTTATTTGTGAATAAATTAGGGGAGGGTGGTACACATTAAAACAGGGTACACAATGAAACATTGCAATTTGCTAATTTGAATGTGACGCTACAACGCCACTAGCGCTGTCGTGAATTAGTCTTATGATGTTGCATCAGCCACCCGTTAGTTGCTTTTGATATTCGGAAGAGTGCACATTTCATGACCCAATTTGTGTTTTTTGTGTCTTAAAGTAAAAAAGGAAGCTAATATAAAAAGGTATGGTATTTACAATTAAGCAGTTTTAGTGTCCGTTTATATTTGTTATGAATAATTAGGGTATGCATTTCTTAACCTATAAAATATTTTGTACAGAAATATTCTTGTCTTAGATTTACTTCCAATTAAAAAAAAAGTGCGTAGTGGTACACATTGAAACATAAGGTGGTGGTACACAATGTAACACCTCGTGTCTTTCTGACCGTGGAATTTTTCGTTGTAGGCAACCATGGTAAGGAAGAAGAAGGAGCGAACAAGAGCTAAACTTACAGGAGATCAAATGACCGTAGCAGTCCAAGAGGTCTTAATAAATGGTACTTCCTATCGCATTGCTGCAGATATGTTTGATGTGAATTTTGTCACATTAAGGCGTTATGTGCTAAAGGAACGAAATGACCCTAATACTAAAATGGAGCCGAATTATGCTGTTAGATCAATATTTAGCACCGAGCAGGAAAGATCTTTATCTGAATATATAAAGACCTGTAGCAAAATGGCATTTGGGTTAAATACTCAAAAAGTGAGAGAGCTGGTATATGAAATGGTGCTTAGAAACAATATTAATATGCCAGATTCTTGGAGAAGGAATAAGTGTGCGAGTAAGGATTGACTAAGAGCTTTTATTAAAAGAAATGCGTCTTTAAGTATTAGAAAAGCCAGAAGCTTGCTCTTTATCCAGGCTTACTTCTTTCACAAAACCTAATGTCGAAAGATTTTTTATACAGCTTGAGAAAATATATAGAGAGAACCCAACAGTTGTTCAGGAAATTCAAATTTATAATTTGGTTGAAACTGCTACTACAACTGTACAGCGTCCACATAAAGTAGTTACACAACAAGGGGTGAAACAATTGAACCAGTTCACAAGTGCCGAAAGAGGATTACTAGCCACTACTTGTGCTATAATTAGAGCAAACGGAACTTTTCTACCGCCGATAATTATTTTTCCCCGAAAGAAGTTTGTCCCTCATATGTTAAGTGGCGCGCCCCCAGGCACATTAGGACTAGCAAATCCAAGTGGGGTGGATGACCGCTGAACTGTTTGTTGAGGTGTTAAACCACTTTATTAAACATACTGGTGTGACAAAAGAAAGGCCATGCCTATTAACATATGATAACCACGAATCACATATGTCCCTGGAAATAGCAGAAAAGGCCAAAAAGAATAGAATCATTATCCTAACCCTCCCGCCACATACGAGTAACAAGTTGCAGCCTTTAGACAAAGCAGTATTTTACTCTTTTAAGAACTTTTACCATAGTGCAATAGATTCGTGGCTCCTCACCCACCCCGCCATACCTATGACGTTATATCAAATAGCTGAATGTGTTGGTATTGCCCACTCAAAATCAATGACGTCTGAAAACATACTAAACGGGTTCCGTTCGACGGGTATCTACCCATTCAATAAAAATATTTTTACGGATGCTGACTTTCTTGTTTCATCGGTGACTGACAGACCTGAAGGCACCCAAAAGGAGAACCTCCAACAAGGAGCGGCAGCGGCAACGATACCGCAGATGTTTCATGTAGCACAACCGATCCTCAACAGTGTGCAGGTGATAAGGACGACTCTACTTTGGAAATAGCGTCGACTTCAGAAATTTTTTTATTTCACCATTTGAGATACGGGACTTTCCAAAGGCAGCTCCTCGAAAAAACTTAAATCGAACACGAAAATCGAAGAAAAGTGTAATTTTAACCAGTACACCAGAAATGAAAGAACTTTCGTACAAAATAGAAAAGAGAAAAATTCCTAAAACAGAAGAAGTTGAAAGGGTAAAACGAAATTTAACTGCAGACAAAAAGGATACAAAGAAAAAAAGCAAAACATGTGAAGAAGATTCAGAGACGGACACAGAAAGGGTAGATTTGCATTTTGCGGATTCTTCATATGATGAATTAACCTTGGCTGAATTTCAATACCATATGATGCAGGAAGAGAAGGAACAATCAGAATTTTTAGCAGTTGATGAAACTACTGAAATTTCGAGTGATTCTTTTGTCTTGGTCAAATTTCAAAATAATATTCACTATGTTGCTAAAATTTTAGAAGCTTTAAACTCTAACGAATTTAGAATTTCGTATTTGAGGAAGAGCGCAAAAGTTTCAAATTCATTCTATTTTCCAGATGTTCCGGACATTCATATGGCGCTGAAATCAGATTTTGCTATCCTGTTGCCGAATCCGATAAATACAACGAACAAAAGGCTTTCATCATACTTTAAATTCGGAGTTGATTTTGGCAACATGATTGTACGCTGATATTTTACTATTACCTTTTATTAAAAATAAATATTTTAGTTTTTTTACCGACAGGTTAAAAAGAAAAAATGTTTTTGTTCCTTTTTTGTGTTGATTTAGATTATTTTAGTTTTTTTTCCAATATTTTTTGAAAATAAAAAAGTTTTCGTTCTTTCACAACTGATTTTGTTTTAATAATAAATATTTTTATACGTGTACTATTTTGTTTCATTGTGTACTACCCCATGTTTCAAACTGTACCACCAGTGGTACACATTGATACAAAAACATCTATTTAGTTTTTAATTTATTTTACCTAAATAGTATGGTTTTCTAAAAAACTGACTAAGGTTGTTTATAGCTAAATATCCAATAACTATGCAATAAAAAAATTAAATTCTTTAAATAATAAAGTCGGAAGTTATACGAAATGTTCAAAAAAACGTTTCATTGCGTACGACTCTCCCCTAACTACATTAGCACTAACCTTTTTCCTAATACCAGCAACTACCATTTTTCCAAATAAAATATTTAAATCTACTACCTCATATGCACTTGTCAAATCGATAAATAAACATAATGTGTACTGATTGTTGGAAAAACATATTCGAATATGTGCACCTACAGCATCCACTGTGCCCAGTCCCCTTCGGAAACCGAACTGCGTCCTAGGGAGAATAGAACTATTTTCAAGAAAATATTCAAGTCGAAATGTGATTAATCTTTCAAACGTTTTTGTTATACAAGACAATAGGGAAATTGGTCTATATTATGAAGGAGACTCTGCATCTTTATTTGGTTTTAGAAGGAGACAAATTATAATATTTTTAAAATCGTCGCAATATTCTTGTTTCACCCACCAATCGTTAAAAATCTGAAGAAGGAAAATATTTACCGATAAGGGTAGCTTTTGAATAATTTTATAAGTAAAACGATCTAGCCCGGAGGCTGTATTACGACTATGTTTTGTAGGAAATTCTAGTTCATCTATTGTACTCGTAAATGATTTTAATGTATAATCCGTGGGTTGGAAGCCAAATGAGCTGCAACTTAACGAGATTGGGTGCAGAAGGAGGTGCTACTTTGTTTAAAAAATTTCAATTAGGTCTTCATGAATAGGCTTTTTACGATTTTGATTGCAGTTGCTGTTCATATATCTAATATATCTCTATATATCAGTTAGTGGGGTATTTTTATTACGTTTATTTAAAAATGTCATCCAGCTGTTCTGTTGTTTCACTTTAAATAAACGTTTAGCATTAGCAGCAGCATTTTGGTAGTTCAAAAGGCTTTCAAAACTTGCTAGAATTCTATATATTTTTAGAGCTTCTTTTCGTTTTTTAAAATTCATTATACATTCCTCGTCTCACCATATAGGCTTATATCGCTATAAAATGCTTCTTGGCCGGCATGGATTGACACGCCGCACCTGAAATCATTTCTAAAAGTTTTTTCACTTTATCCGGGCCAGTTGATTTTTTATCAAAATCATTTTTTATCATTTTGGTTTGCAAAACGTTTTGAAATGTATTTCAGTCAGCGTGGGCATCATTCCATTTCGAGGAAGAATGTATTCCAAGGTTTGTAGGATTAATCTGAATCTCAATTATTGAAGGGTAATGATCAGATCCCAATGTGTCATCTAAGATAGTCCAGGAAGACTTCGCTGCGAGAGTGTTGGAGGTGAGAGTTAAGTCAACTGCTGAGTGATTATCTCTTGGGTTAATTCTAGTAGGGGAACCGTCGTTGAGAGCTATAAGTTCTAAGTCATCCATAGCTTCTACCAGAATTTTTCCGTGTCGATCATCAGGAATTGGTCCCCACATATCGTGATGTGCATTAAAATCACCGCAAAAAAATGAAGAAGGTAAATCAAATTGTTTGAAAAAATTAATCCAGTTGACTCGACTTACCATTACGTTTGGAGGTCTATATATTTATGCTATAGTCAAATTCAATGAGTCAAGCGATACGACGCATACTTCTAAATCCTTGATTCCAGTATTCAGCAAAATATCTTTATAGTTATGACCCTGAATCACAAAAATGTATACCTCGCCATAACCATCATTTCTACATTTACTAACTAGATTATATGCTTTTATGCGAAATTTATTGTTTGGTTTCAACCAGTGCTCTGATATAACTAAAATATCCACATGTGTGTCTTTAATATGTTTTACAAGACTCGTTTGATTTGCAAGAATAGATCTACAGTTCCACTGTACAATTATGATATTATTTCTGATATGCTTATTATAAAGTATCTGAGTCTTCGTTATTTTGTCTATTAATATTAATTTTTTCTTTTAATTCATATTTATACAGGATGTTATTAATTGCTTGTTTAACATTGATCTCACTGATATTACTTTTTTTTGAGAATTTTATCTTAAATAATAGTTTCTGCTCTTTATAAAATTTGAAATTTTCCCTATAAGGATTTGGAAGTATGGAAGAATGTTTGTTGTTCTCATGATTTACTGGAGGAGAAGGTGGAGGAGAGGACTTTCTTTATTTTTTTATGTAGATGTACTCGTATTTAGTTTAGGTAAATGTACGGGGGGCTTAGGTTTACTCAAGATTGAACTGTAAGAAGAAGTTGAAGCTGTATGTGTTAGCTCAGGGAAATTTTGTGGATTTGATAATAATGAAAATCGATTATTAGTTATGATTTTTCTGCACGCAGGATTTTTCACAATAGTTTTGGCTTCTTTGAAAGATGCATTCATAGAAGCCATTACTTTTTTAATACTTAATTGTGTATTGTAAACAGGGCATTTTTTGGATGTGGATTTATGTTCATTACTGTCGCAATGTACACAATGTGTTCTATTTTCTTTACAGGAAACCAAGTTACAATTTTCTTCTGAACTATTTGGGCATTTCTGTTTACCTTTACATTGATGTTTTATATGACCAAAACGTAAACAATTATAGCATTGTACCACCGGATATATGTATGGTTCTACCTGAAAGTTTACCATATTTATTTTAAGGGATTGGGGAATCCTATTTCCTAAGAAAGTAACCACGATCATTTGTCTATCCACTTCTTTTGTTTCTCTGGTTTCACTCTCCACAATTTTACGCTTTAATCGCTTAACATCAACTACTTTAATTCCAGATTCAAATGCGCCTTTTAGGTACACAGCATTAAAATAAGTATCTACCATACGTACTTTACCTTTTTATGCGTGAAGAATAGTGGAATATAAGCAATGTAATTATTTTTTCATAAAACTTCATGATTTACCAACAAGTTAGCAATATTGAAATTTTAAAAAATTACCTTTACCCTATTTACCCCTACTGGTTTTATATCTGTTATATTTTGCCTACATTCTGTAATATTAAGTAAAAAGTGACCGATTTTAATGGGAAATAAACGATCTACATTCTGTTCTTTATGTTCTATGTAAACCAAGTAAGGACCTACATATGAAGGCTGATATTTATTCTCGAAATTAATATTTTGTGAACCTTTTATCGAAGTCCCTTTACCAATTAATAGGGGCGGCGATGCGCCGCCCGAATTTAAATCCATAAATTGGTGAATTCAATTAATTAGCCTTATTCGAGTCTATACTTAAACGAAAATAAAACTAGTTACTTATCTTTAGACGAACGTGGAAGTTTTTGTTAGGCACTGTTAATACCTGACCGGTTGAACTATCGATACGTTCACTGTCAAGGTACAAACACAACTGAAGTTTCTTAAGTTAATTAATGTCTTTCATTGATATGAAAACGGTAATATGATAGTAAATTTATAAAAGAAATTTCACAATACTTCGACTTTTCATTTTAGGTTAACTACAAAAAATTATAATAAACAAATTATTAATTTTTTTTCGATTTTTATGACGAGATGTTATTGAGTGCGTATAAGTGCGGAGCGAAATAAGTTTAGGCCAGTTATTTAAACATTTTTTTTTATTTACAATGAAGACGTAAGTCGTAAAAAAGTTTGTTCATTAACAATCGCCTAACTTGGTGAAAAATTAAATTTATGATAAATTCTCAACAGGACTATATTCTGCGAAGTTTTTAGAATATAAAATAATTTTTTTCGAATTTTCTAATTGTTATTTAATACCTTAAAAATATTATTTAATGTGGTGTACTAGTTTTTGACTCCGCGCGCACATCCCGAAAATTACGCGCGGGTACCTATTTTCAGCCTTGAATTATAATTATTAATAATGAAGTTAGAGATCCGGGAGTCTTTTATCGGAAATTTCCTCCTCTTTAAGAACCTATTTTTTTTTAATTTCTTAAATGTTAATAGTTCGTGAGGTATAGGCGAAAAACAAAATGCCATTTTTTTCTTATTTTAATTTGTTGATAACTTTTGCAATTTTTTATGAGCTGACAAATGCTCTCGACACATTTTTCTAGACAAAATATCGAATCCAATGAGCTATCACACATATTTTTAGGAGCTTTATCTCTATTTTTCACGAATCTCAACTTGTCGACTAGACTACATAAATATGAAACACACATTAAATTTATCAGATTTTTACATAATTTTTTAATTGGGTGTTCCATTCTATGAATTTGATAAAATAGTTGAAAATAGACTATTTACTCTTTCTTATTTTACTACAATTATACTGAACAATCATATTATATCATAATTTATCATTTATCACCATCAATTGGCTTGAAGATTAAAATAACTATTAGTAAGGGATGCTCTATATAATTCGCTTTCCAAATTAATATTCAAGAATCTATAAATTCGATAAAATTCTATATTTGTCTACTTACATTTTATAGTTTCACCAGTTTAGATATTTCCTCCGCGACAGACCAGTGGAAAAATTTTGCACAGAACCCACGTTATACGTATTTGTAGTACTAAGACTATAAGCATCTAAATCTTACACTACCTTTTCTTATACAAATACACATATACTACGAAATATCCCCTCCACTGGAAATTAGCATCTAAATATGTTATAATTTATTTAAATTTTTTATTAAAAATACGAGGTAAATAACTTATTTTTCTAAATTCTACATATGGTACAGATGGTAAAGTCGGTTGTCTCATGCTACATATACAAAAAATAATTGAATACAATTATATATTTTTAAAGAAAACATGTTTACTCAATAACTAAGAACCAATAGGTGAATTACGTATTTTACTGGAAAAAATACATTTTTAAAAAAATTATTCACAAAAATTTGTTACAATTTGAGATATAGCTGCACAATTAATGGTAAACTAAAATAAAGAATACACTCCGTGTCGATCTTGGTTGAGTCGAGCGTTGGCAACTAGGAGGCGGTACATATCCAGCGGTCAGCCAAGACTATAGGCGTTTTTTTCTTGAAAAACTGTTTTAAAACAGTTTCAAACTGTATTAAAACGGTCCTTTTCCTGGTCCGTTAATAACGTCAGGAATCAAACTGTTTGTTAGCGTTTCGAAACGTTCTCAAAGACCGTTTTAAGCTGTCAGCAGTTTTTTTATTCACTTTTATAGCCCCTTTTTTTATTTATTGTGTTTTACGATGGAAGAAACGGTGAAAATCCCTTTGGGTGAATATGAAATAACAGTGGATAAATCTACCGCTGATTATTTAGGGAGTGGTGCTTTGTTCATTAAACAACAGTACATATTCCATCAACGTTAACTAATTAACCAATAAGCAACGAATTCCGGCTAATAACTAATACTGAAATCGAAACGACAAAAAAATGTCTGCTAAGCTATGTTCAAAAACAAACATAAACAAACAGAAGCTGGCAGGGCAGCTGACAGATATATACTGATCACGTGACGTTTTAAACGTTTCATTTTTGCGATCGCCACTACTGAATACGTCACGCTGAAACTGTTTCAAAACGGTCTTCGAAACCGTTTCGTCAAAAAAAATAGTTTATGAACCATGATACAACAAAATAGAAGATATGATCTCTAGCCGTTCGAAATATCGTTCGCCGCGCGCATGACGTACAATTTAAAACCGTGAGCGCGGGTTGATGCATTTGATGTAATAGAACTTGCGTATGATGCGTTGCTAATGCATTTTGAAGGAAAATGAGGATGGTTCAGGCTGAATGAGATATTATTAGTATTATAAAGGCAAAGAGAATTCATGTAAAAGTCTTATATGGAATCGGAGAGCCTGCCAGAGCAAAACAATAATTCTAAGATATGATTGAAATATTCGTAAAGTAAATAATTACTGTACTGATACAAAAAAAAATATTATTATACTTTTTGGATTTTTGAAATGGTTTTATAAACATTTAAATTTGTAAATAAATATAAGGAATAAAACAATTAGCAAATTTTAATACTTAATCGGTTGTTTATTCCAAAATAAGTATACTACAGAAAAACAATAAAGAACAACTCAGGTACTGTGGAGCATTTTTCAAAATAATAATAATGATGAAATTGTTATTGGTAATAAAAAATAACAAATTAAGATTTAAAAATATAATTTGTCAACTTGGATTTAAGAAAATATTTATTTATTTATTTATTACGGGAAAACCGCTCTAACTGTTACAATACAACAATAAATAATACAATAAGGACAGGTATAAAGACTGATACAGCATAACCAATTAATTTGAAATACACAACACTTTCCATGTAGCTACAGGTAATAAACAATACTTATATAAATAAAAAAAATAAGAACACAACATAACTCAACAAATCACAGCCCTAAGCAATATTTGAACTGGCCCAAAGACGTATTGAAATTATCAAAATTAAAGCTATTCAAAAAGTACAGATATCTATTTATAGGACTCATAGCACCATATGTTGTTCTATGGAAGGGCACATGAAAGGTAACTTGATGGCGAAGACCCTGACAAGGAATGCTAATCCCCATATGACTCCAAAGATCCGCACAATCAACCTGCCCATTTAGGAGTTGAAATATTAATATAGCCCCCAACATATCTCTACGATTATCAAAAGGAGCTAGTGACTTTTTTTCTCAATTTCAGCATAATTAACATCAAACTAATTCAAGGCGTTCAATCTCGGTGTGACGTCAGAACCAACATATGCGAAATCATATCTTATATTTTATTGTATCATGGTCATAACTAGCATGCAGAAGAAATGCCCAAAAGTTTACAGTTAAAAGGGAGCAAAAAGAGTAGGAGCTGCTACATAAGGCGAACGAGGTAGGACGATAACAAGTGTCTTCTGCATGAGTGCTTTGGGGAACTACATTCCACCTATACTAATATATCCCAGAAAAAGGATGACTGCTATATTACAAAAGAATGGTCCAGTCGGTGCCATCTAAAGATTTTCAAAAAATCGGTGGATAGACGGAGAATTTTACTATGATTGGTTACAACATTTTGCAAAACATGTTATACACACCGATGACTATCCAGTTTTACTTGTGTTGGATAATCACTCCAGCCAAATTATATTCATGTAGTGTCTCTGCCACCTGATACTTCGCATCGGCTACAACCCCTCGATCATACGCTTTTGGCCCAATAAAGAATGTACTTTATAAAGAATATGATTTATATCTAACATCCACTTGTCATGAAATAATTACTGAGTACGATATTGCAGAGCTGTTGAATAAAGCATTTATGAAAGTGGCCACCATGGATAAATCAGCATTCTAATTTCGTTCCTCAGAAATATTTCCGTTGAGCCCCAACAAATTTAGTACAGAAAATTTTGCTCCTTTTCAAGAATGAAGATCACTTGTTGTTGAGGCGGGCAAGGACGCATAAAACGACTCCGCATTATCTTAATTAAATCAAGAACCGAATAATATTTCTGATTCTCCAACTTCCGAGCTCCAATAAAATTTCGACTGTCAAGTTAAGCAATATGCTATAATTTTAAAAAACGCAATAAATAAAGGAAAACATACCGTCGACCTTTAACTTCAACAAGATTCTTTACCGTCTACGTTCAAATTAAATATCTCATTTTTTAAGTTCGCTCCAATTTCCCAAAAGATAGGATCTAAACAAACTGTAAAAAATTTTATCGTTCTAAGCAACAATCACAAATTCTTACGATACAAACTCCCAGGAAAAGTGTATTCAAAGAAGTTGAAGAGAAGAGAAAGCGAAATAAACAGAAAAAACTTTTCCTAAAAAGTGAAAGAAAAGGAATGACTAAGATAAGTAACTCAGAAACAAAAGTTGATGTTTCAAAACTTGAAGTTTCAAAAGTCGAAACACCGGAATTAGAAACACAAACTGGAGGCAATAATAATGATGAACTGGAGAAAGCTTATTCTACCATTCCAACTTCCAGTTTCTACGAAAAAGATAATTGTCGGGAGCTAGAGAAAGTTAACACGGCAAAGAGAGTAAGAAGGTATATAAAGGTGTATAAACCAATCACCTGAAATAAAAAAATAAAAAAGGGAAAACTAGAATACACTGATTCTTCCGAAATAACTGTTGATATCGGTGACAGTGACATATACGATGATGATGAATTAGATGATATCGAGCTATGTTCCATCACCGTAGGAGCAACCACTAAATGTTGCATGCGTAATTTGTAGGGAGTAAGGGAAAACCGAGTTAAGTTATAGGTGTGTCACATGTGGCTTATGGAACCATGCAGTCTGTACCGGTGAAGACTTACCTAACCAGTGTATTTGCGACTTTTACCAATAGATTCAATAAATTCGTTGTAATAATATACATTTTCCACTATTTCTTGTTTTAATCTACGCTTATGATTCTTCTCCCAAATAATAAATATAATATATCAAATAATAAACTATTAACCATGTATTAAACTCATTGAAGTTCAGATAAAGATTATAAGATAAGAAAATGATATAAAAGTATGCTCGATATGAACACTGCATAAATGTTTGATACGGTGTGGATATAATGTTATTCGTTATATCGTCGTGTGATAAAAATAGAACAAAGATATAAATCATAATTATAACATTCAGCGTAAAGCCAAATCAAGACAGGTACCCAATCGCGTCAACAAAAAGCCGCCAGCCAATTAAAATGCAACTGGAGTCCTCTATACACACATTTATAGGTTGATTTCTATATCATGTGTCTGTAATGGGCTTAAGCCTGGCATGCTCAAAGTCAAGTATCAATAGGTGTAACGCGAAAATTTGCCGAACCGTCGGAGACTTAATTTGGCTAACCTGTCGACTGAGAGAAGTCACAGCGCTGTCGGTACGAAGTTAAAAGTCAGTCGTCCATTTGCCGTCAAGGTGTAAACACACATCGTTCAACGTAAAATTTTCGCATGTGCTCTGGGAGCCATAAACGTTTTATAGGAAAATCCGACATAGGGGAAGAGAAATACGGCTGAAATCAACAACTGGCGGCTCCGACCCGATAGGTTTCTGGTCCAAAATCGGTCGATGACTGTGGGTACCATAAGAATTTAGAGGAATTGCGTTTTTGAGGTAAATTTCCGTAGACGGCATTAGTTAGAAGGATTCGTTAACAAGGTAAATGGTTGAAAATACTTTCTCGGAATTAACAGTTTTATAGGTATTTTAACGTAGAAATCTTAGCTTTGATTCGTAGTTTATTGGAGTATGTAATCTGGATTTCACGAGATAGTTTCGATGCATTAAATAAATTCTTATTAGCTCATATTCTTCATTGCTTTATATTTTGTTAAAATAAGAATATATCACGGGGCTTGTATAAATATTCAGGGATGTGTCCAACGACATAGTTTTTTTATTATGGGTTTTTTTTGGTATCGTAGTTTTTTTTGCTAAGCGGAAAAAAACCAGTCATATAGTTTTTATCCTCAGTGTAGGTGGCTTTTATACAGTTAAAAGTCATGATGTATGATTATTTGCGAATTTCGGGTGTTTTTAATATAGTCAGTATGATGGGATATAACGGGGGTACGTCGAAAATTTGACCGGGGTAAAATGTAAACCCTATGTAGAGGCTATATTCGTTTCTCTATTTTAGGGGGTTTTTGTAAGTGGACATTAAAAAAAATCACTGATTGGAATTTAATGGGTCAGTGAGACCAGTTCCAGGATAGCTGGAATATTCTGGAGCAACTTCAGTTCCTGTTCTGGTGCCGGAAAAGGATGAGTGAACAGTTTTCCTTTTCTTTATTCTTCAACTTCGTTAGTAAACTCACATTTATGATTCACATATAAAGTTTTTTATTTCTTTTTTTCTTGCGGCAATTACTATAATTTCGCTTACATTTGTACTTGATATTTGAAAAATTTGAAATCTTTGCTCATAGATTAAGATACGCTAAGACACTACGGTACGTACCTGGTATTGCGTTATTTAGTGGTTTATTTTTGCCTATTTCTGATGATTTTATGTATATAACTTGCACCGTACATAATTTTGAGTTGTATTTTCTCTAGCAACGCTAAATTCGTTGTTATTTAAATTTTTGGCTTATGCAATTATTTATATTTATATTGATACTGGTATAAATTGCGGAAGTGTGAACCCTTGTAACTATACATTGTTAATTTTGATATATATATTATCGTTGTATTTTTGGGATATTGTACATGAACAATTTGGTCGATTCTCTAGAATTTTAGAATTGAGACATCGGTGTAGTTTGGGGCCCTCAGCTCTTCTGCACCCTGAGTTTGAAGCCTTCAGCTCTGCTCAGAGTTTATAGAATCCGCTTGACAGTTATTTACTTGAGTTGTAACTGATAAATCAGTTAGAAATTTTTGGATTTATGTACTTTTCAGCCTTCAGCCCATCTACGTTCTGAGATTACAGCCTTCAGCTGAGCTCAGACGTTATTTGTAACATTTCTGGTAGTGACATTGTAATAAATATTTTGAAAAGAGACCTTTGGTCCACAAAGACTAATTAAATCTTCAATCAGGGGATACTTGCTGACTTTTATTTACTTATGATAATTTACCTATCAGTTTAACCTTTGGAGTGTGTTGTGAGTGTTGTTAACCCACTGAGGAGTTGTGGGCTAACTTAAGAAGTCTTGGGTGCTTGCCAAAACTTCTCTGGCGCCCTTTTTGTGAACTTAATAATTTTTTGAAGAATCCACCCCTTCTTCGACTCGAAGCTAGTCGACTGGCGAGCACGGGTTGTACCACGTGAGACAACCCGCATACCTATAACGAGCACTGAGAGGGTTAGTAGGTTTTTCTCTTTATATAGGTTCGTTTCTCTTCCGTTTTATCTAATATCAATCTATGAACTGCAGTGGATTGAGATCCACCCATAGCTTAAATATATTAAAAATAAAATATCCCACACAAACTGGTGAAATTTCGACAATTCATTTTCTGAATGGGCAGGTGTGACGTGTGATAGACGTCAATGTCATATTTCATGTTAACCAAAAAATATTCTTCGTTGTTAAACAAGCATACGCTTTTATTAAAAGTTTATTTTGATTTTGTTTTCAACAATATCGTGACTATAGTGGAACTCTTAGTGAGAAATTATTGTATTTGTTATGGGATGAATAACTTGTGCAGTTCGTGAATGTCACTCAAGAACAGCAGAAGGAATAATTATGATTGGATTTCCCAAAGACCCTCTGTGAGGTAAGAGAAATTGTTTTTATATGCAATATATTATAGGTATATATTACTTTTCTAATATTTTACTATACATGTACCTATGCATTGTAAGTTTTGTAATTCCATGTTTTTGGTTTTTAACATTAATCTGTCCCTCTGCCTTTAATAACATGGAATAATAATATGTACTACAATAGCTTTCTGCTGACGAGCCATGTTCAGCAAAAAATATGTCGAATAATAATACATAATATTCAATATAAATTTGTAGTTTTGTAGTCGATTCATTTTATGACATGTGAAAATATAAAAATATACCTACATTTATTTACTTTTTAGGGCACACTTATGGTTGGAAGATTGTAACTGTGCAGATTTGTTTGGAAAGACTACAGATGCTTTACAAAAGAGTTATAGGTTGTGTGAATTTCACTTTCAAGAAAAATTTGTTCCCAAAGGAGGATATTTCAAGCACTTGTTTCAGCTAGCTGTACCTACCCTATTTCCATGGTTAAAACGCAAAGGTCATATTTTATTGAATGAGCCACCAACAAAAATAGTTGTTCAGTTTGGTAAATATTAAATTTAAGTAGACATTATAATCAGTTGTTATTGATATTTATTTTTTGTCATCTGGCAGGATAATTAATTAATACTTTCTGACAGAATTAATACCTTCTTGGAATTTGTGTAAGAGAATATCCTGGTGTTAAGATAATGGAAACAAAAAAATTAAAACATTTATATCTCCTGATAAAACTAAGTCAACATTCATTTAAACAAGTAAATTATCTTAAGAACTTGAGGCTGGTAAAAACTTACATGAGAAGAACATACAATAATCACCATATGCTTTGTATTTAAGTGACAGTACATAATACCAATGTCAATGTAATGTATTCTGCATAGTGACAAATTTAAGCAAATATGATATTTTTTATACCTATATTTGTAAAATTCTACAAATGATTACTACAATTACTTTTATAATTGCAGATACCACACCATTACAGCAACCGGCACGTTCATCTCAGGCCGTCGCAATACATTCTAGTAACTGTGACGATATAACGCAAGTTTATGAATTCACACGCTGCCAGCTTTTAACACCGCCTTATCTGAACGGGTAAAATTGATATATCTGATTGAAAAACGTTTAACAATAAGGATGTTTCTCAGTTATACCTCAGTTATGTAGCCTTGACGGTCCATTTGGGTAAAACGAATGCTTAAAGCTCGCAGTGTGTGGGTCTTATAAATATTCATAAATTTTAAAAGATTAACCCTATATTTTTTTATAGAAACAAGTATTTGGTCAATTTTGTTTTTTCTTTATTTTTTCATTCCTCACAAAAGAATGTATCTATAAATATTTTATTTTACGAAAATGATGTTCAACAAGTAGATTCCTGCTTTATATATTTTGTGAAGCGCTTTCGTTTTGGCTTAAAAACGATAAAACACACTGCCAGCTTTTAATACCACCTTACCCAAACAATTAAAACTGTCGGGTAAAATTGATATATCTGACTGATTGAAAAATATGTCAACAGAAACGACATGTTTCAGTTACACATCAGTTATGTATATTATCCGGACAGTTTCACCCGTTTGAGTAAAACGAATGCTGAAAGATCGCAGTGCGTAGGCCTTATGAGGAGCGTTCAACAAAATTTCCACTCAACTTGGCTGTGGATGAAATTTGACGTCATGAACGTATTTCTATGATAATTTAAACTCTAATAGCAAGAATGTATACCTGTCAAATTAGTGGGCGGACCTCACAGTTAGAAGCAACAGGTAGATAATTAATCTCACTTGCCTTTAAAATCCAAAGCCAACTTGAGCGAAAATTTTGTTGAGCACTCGATATTATAGTTAAATATTTATAAATTTTAAAAGTTTATAGAGAGTTATAAAGTTTATGTTTGTCTAATAAAAATTTGGACAGTTTAATATTGAATTTTATTTTAATTTGCTCAGGTAGTTAAAATATATTTTTTTCTTAGATGTAACCAGAATTAAGCACTAATGTTATTGGCCTTATGTTCTGAATCGAATTTGTGTCTGTGCCGCTTTATTCACTTTAGAAGCCACCATCCAGTGAATGGTCGAGTAGAGAATACCATAAGGCTATGAAAATTTATTGATTTACAGAAATTTGAAAAAAGTGCATTTACATGCATCCTACGTACTAACCCTCCCCTCTCCTCCCCTCCATGAAATGTATGGTTCTGAACATTCTGAGGATATTCCTGCAATATACTGAATACACAAAGAATATCCCCTGAATATACAATTTGAAATAATTCTACAAAATTCCAAATGAATCTACCACGAATATTCATAGTATATAATGAATATTCTGGAAACATTCATTGAAGAACATTCTTAGATAATGTTTTTCTGAATATTCTCAGAATAATCCTAGCTTATTATTATTACGAAAAAGAATATTCATTTGGAAATATTCTCTGAATATTTAGGATATTCCCATTTTCACTTTCTAGGAATACTCCAAAATGCATAAAGATATTCTTGGCATTTTGAAAGCATATTCTAATATGCCAAAATGAATATTCCACGTATATTTATAGAATATCTAATGTTGACTGGGTAACGATCCGAAAGAACTTATGAAAAATTCAATACATATCGATCCACATGTTACACCCCCTCTCCTCGGAGAAAAAAGAAATTCAAAGAATTACTGTTTTTTGTAAACATAAACAACCTAGGAAGAAGAGTTGCCGAAACCACAGGAATGTGGTGATCACAATGAAGATGAATTTTCATTTACAGGAAATTCAATATTGAGCTAAACCTTCATTCAAATTGAATGGAAATAATAAAACAATGCTGATGTTTTATCAAAAGTTTATTAAACGATGCTACTTACAGAATGATCAAATACATTTTATAATATTATAACATATAAACCTAATACTGAAAATTACAATCAAGTTATCATTCTCATAACTTTATTGTATGCCATGAATATCAGAAGATATTTGCTAATTAAATGTAATATATCAAACCTGAAATCAAAGAATTTAATTAATATTGATACATTTTCTTCGTTTATTCACTTTATGATAATGAGGCTCTGATCATTTTTCATTAAACACATAATTAACAAAGTTACATCTGGCCACACCGATATTCACTATAGCATTCACAAATATATCTTAGGTTTAAAATATGTATGTCCTTGGACTTGATAGAGTATACAGTAAATGGTAAAAGAATGTATAATGAATACTTGTGTAAATAACTTAATTCCTGTTTTCAACTTACCATCTTGCCCTTCTTCTCGCAGCAACCAAAGTGCTATCTGGATCCTTCAGAATATACTTTCTAATGCCTTTTATGTATGTACAACAGAAATTCATCCAATTCACATCAGCTATATTGAAGTTGAATAGATGTTTATCTTTTTGTTGCATTTTTTGCCAGACGTTTCTCATATTGTTATTTGAAAATTCCCAACTTCTACTCGAAAAGAATTGGAGCGCTTCGTTACCGTTATGAATTTTTTTGTAGGTGCTGAACATTCTAAAAAAACAAATTATTTTATAGATTGATTGTTATGAAATAAAGATAATGGTTATTAAAAACATGACAAGATATTCCAATAACACTTCTTGCTAGCTTACACTGAAATTAAGATTTTTTTTAGATTATCAATTTTGAAGCAAATTCAGAATACACTAATTTACAAACATTTTTATACTTCTTGAAAAAATATTCAAAAATATGTTAAAAACCACGTTCCTCAAATCTGGAAGTGTTAGTAGAAATATTCTATCATCCGAGGTAGCAAAGGTACGTCAAAATGGCGTACTTTTTACGTCATATCTGACGTTAGACATCAGTGACCATAAAATGACGTCTCTTAGAACGTCATTACTAGACGTCACTATCACGTTTGTAGAATGACGCCATTTTGACGTCATTATTTGGCCATCTTGTGACGGAATAGCAGAGGAGATTATTTTTCTTAACAAAATTATGTTATTCATGTAAATACCTACACGAATATTAAAATTAAAAAAAACTCAAACAGAAAGCTAACAAAATTAATTTATAATTATTTTTTCTTTCAAAATTTTCGCCACTATGACTATATCAGAGTTGCCAGAAAATAATTTTGTTGTTTCTGATTAATTTTTTCGCCCACAAACAAGGCCTGAAGGGCCTTGTGTATGGGCGGAAAAATAGATTAGAAAATATCAAAATTATTTCAAAATTATTTTGTCCTTGTTATATCGAAAGCGTACGACAAGGACATTACATATTTCCATTCTCATCGAGTCTGCCCCGACCGAAACCGAAGTGTGTCGCGTCGCAGTTCGCACGCAACAATTCCATTTCCCGTCCCGCTCTCGTTTCGTTAATTCGTTCGTTGACTTGTTGCTTGTTGTGGTCGCCGGTCGCCATACTCGCCCTTGGTTTGTGTGTCGCATATAAATAATACTCCGTGTATCGTTTTAAAGGGAATTTTTGGTTGCCGTTTGAATAAAAATAATATACCTATTTATATCTTAAATATTTAAATTTAAAAGGTGTTTTCCGTGGTTGGGTTCAGTGAGGAGTTTGGTGGCACTCTTGCCGTTGTCTATTCAAAATGGCTGACACCGTTGAAAAAGAAAGTGTTTTGGCCTCCTTATAAGGACACGAAAGTCTTTAATAAAGCGGTTCTGAAAGGAGAGGAAGTTTGCGATAAATGGAAAGTGTATTCGATTTGAAACTGTTATTACACAGCAGGTATTATGTAACTCTAACAATATCTAATCTAAAATGCATAATATAAAATTTAAAATCTGGCTATTTGATGTTGTTACTGCCATTTTGTTACCTACAATTTATTATGTTTCTCGGCCCCATAACTTCGTGAGTCGTGACGTCAAACAATGATTAATTTAATCACTTATTTTTTCCAGTATTAGCTGATGCTAGAATGCACATTGTATATAAGTACTGTTAGAAAATTTGGAAAGCCCTATACACACATATGTTTTTATCTTTCAGATGATTTTGAGGTAGCACAGAATAAATTAAAACTTGCTGAACTAACTTCAGATTTACAAACAGACAGTGAAGAGAATGAATCCATCACTTTGAAATCCAAAAGAAAAGTTAGTCGACCAAGTCTTATCTGAATTTAAAGAGAGAGAGATTTAAAGTTTTCAGGATATTATCACCAAATGTTTTATTTTTCATCTAACAAATAACTCTCGAGCAGCTTTTCCTTCGCTACATAATATAAACTAATTACATTTATTATTAAAATGTATTATTATGAATGAATGACATTTTATGTTTAATAAAAAATAACTTTAAGCATTGTTTGTTTTTTATCAGTAAAAGATTTATAACGGTTCACTGTGACAGCCGGTATACAGAATTTGATGAAATTGGCAATGTCATTCATAAACTCAAATTAATTTGCGGCGAATAGTTCCCACGTATAAGCAACCAAAATCACTCCGGAAATTGAATGGTCTTATTTCAGGTGATTCAGTCATAAATGGCAATTTTGGCTACTTGTGAGGTAGGTACAAATGTCGCTGAGTAGCAGTAGACACATGGCATGCTAATTTCTTATTTTTAACAATAAATATCGAAGTTGATAATTTAAATCTTAACGGTCGCGCCGTGCGCATGACTAGATCAGTCCAAAAAGATTAGTCAGTAGAACATGGAGACTTTGTACTAAACAATAAGAGAAAACGGAAGCCATCTTTACTGTTCGGTGTTCTTGTGGATAGTGCCTAATAAAATCTAAGGTGAACTATAAGGTATTATAATAAAATTAGCATAATTATAAAAGGACGTAATTTGTCTTACAGGCAAATCTGGTAAAGACGTTACCACGTACTTTGTAACAAAGTTAGATAGACATTGTGCAATAAACCTTATAAAAAGAAAACGAGTCGGCCACTGCTTGTTTTATGGGCTATCACCATCATAGTTCGAAGTGGTTCGAAGAAAACAAGACCGACCGAGATCCTGCTGTACACCGTTGAATTTTGTGACAACAACGCTACTGATTGCGGAACTTTTGGGATAGGGCGCTTCACCCCATCTCACTAAGGCATAACACATAGGGTTTGTTCTCAAAGGCGTCACAAACCATCAGAAACAGTCAGGATTCGGCGAAATACATTTCTCCGCGTTCATACATAAGTTTCTGATTGTTTGAAAACACCTGGACGATATTCACACGGGTTTGACTGATGGTTTTCTAACTGTCCAACGTACAGCTGTTTTCAACTCAAACTTATGTTTGAACGCCGAGAAATGGATTGCGCAGAATCCTGACTGTTTCTGATCCTATTAACCTATTAACACTTACATGGGTGCATTATCTGATCTGACGTAAGCAACCCGATTGGCGTGCTTTCTGGAGCACGAGAGGGTTCGAGTTTAAATAATTTCATCCCCAAGGAGAATCGTGAGTAGACAACCGTTGATTTAAAGATGTTGAAAAGTGTTTCATTCGCTTAATACCTGAATGCTTATTGTTTTTTATATATAGTAAGTCTAATTGTATTTTTTATATTATCTTTATTGTGAACAACTTACAGATGTGGGTTGGGAAATTTTTTTATTATTTCGGCAATCATTTCTATTTAATTACCCTCTGATAGGCTTTATTCTGGGGTGATATTGTGTACAATATTTAATGGTACCATCTATGTTATACAAAAGTTTATCTATAAACTTATTAGTAAGTGATCTAGTCAGATTTAAATTTTAATTCGTAAATGCCGAAAATTATTTATTACGCAATTTATTTATTTCGCAACTGTTATTAAATTAAAAAGTGAGACTAGTATTTCGAACTCAATCTCTCCCCTGAGTTAGCATTCTGTAGTTGGAGTTACAGAATAGGGTCATAGATTTTTGATGTAAACGTCTAAAGTTGCAGTTTTAATGGCGTCCAGAAGTGACGTGTAGAATTGACGTTCAATGACGTCTAGAATTGACGTGCACTGACGTTGACATTTGCCCGTCATTAAGACGTAATTTTGACGTCATAATATAGGTGAACCAGACGTCTGCAATGACGATTCTTGTATGCCCGAGGTACTTCTTATGCTACCTGGGGTGTCACCTTTTTCTTCTACAGACAAATAATTTATTTTCAACAAATATCTTGCTTCAATTTGAATTCAAATATCTAGTAAAGAGTGTGAACAAAGTTCCAATCGTGTTTGCTACTTTAGTGGACAGTTTATGTATTGAAAGAAGAAAAGACCCATTAAAAGTTTATAAAGGTGTGGTTATATTTTTAGATTTTGGTATACAAACAGAAATAATTGTTTCATATGCGTTGTGAAATTTGCAAAATCGTTTAATACCAGTGGTCGTCACAAGATAATATATATATATATATATATATATATATATATATATATATATATATATATATATATATATATATATATATATATAATTCATTTTGCAATGTACTCTGTAGATTCCTCAACTTACCTTGGCTTTTTTCCCATACATATAGTAAGAAAATCCATAGCAACAGCTGGTATGAAGTGGAAGATTAACCTTAGAAACCAATATTTATAATAATTTTGCGTCACCACTACGAACGGTTTCCACATTGAATGAATAGCAGGATACTTTTGCATACTGAACAAATTCATTATGATAACTTCTTCCAATGATACAGGATTTTCGGCGCCAGAAACGTAATTGTAAATTTGTACGTCATTGTTTCGACCAGGTATCTTTTTAGAAATATCCCAAGCTGTAGCGATCAGACCAGATATACACATATCAGCAGGAACAATATCAAGGATTATGTCTGGATTTCCTTGGTATACTCTCATCAATCCTAAAAATATGGTAGTGAAGACTCCAGTTGGACCATAATAGTTATTTTTCCAGCCTGTTAGTGGCTCTCTGTACGTCGATACAACTGAAATAAAATATGGAATCATTCAAAACATAACAAAAACCTTTAGGGATGGTATTACAACGTTTTTTGAGAACATTCTAGCCCAACCCAAAGTAATTTTTTACATGTACAAATACAATATATTGAAAAATTATAATATTGTTAACAAAAATCAATCTATTGAGGATGTGTCGGTGGTCTAAATATGTCGTTATAGAATATAAACCAGATGTGGATCTGATTTGATTGATTTGAACCATAAAACTTATACAATGAAAGTGACATCGCATGTATTAGAACATTTTTTATCATGTGCACTATGACCACCATAACTCTAATTAGCATTAATTGAGATAATGGAGTTTTCATTTGTCATAATATTACAATGAATGATTATATATATTATCCTATAATTTTTTATTGATTTGATAAATGGGCTTATAGATATTGTACGTATCTGTAACATAAATTACAAAAAATGCAATTTATATTATGAGAAACTCTTTAAAAATATAGTTATGTTGTAATTGCACTGATATAATAACTAAGAAGATGCAGAATTTAATACTCAAATGCCATTTTATGTTGTTATTATAATAAATTTGTATTCAATTATAAAAAAACGGCGTATGGTTTAAACTTTTCATTTATTACATTGAAAAGGAGTTGGCAAAAATAAACGTTATTTACAATTTAGATGAGAAACAACTATTCGCCTATTCTGTTTCTAACTCTTCCGTTTAAGCGCCAGATTTATTTTTCTCTTTGTCACTTTCCGCTACAAGATTTTGATAATTTGAGTGATGAACTTTTTTTATAGCATTGGTGCGGCACAAAAATAACAGTGCATCTTTTTTCAAAAGAAATCTTAGGTGGTATGCTGTTTCAATTATCCAAATTTGTGATTTTGTTTGTTCGCGCCGTTTTGTTAATTTTCGTGTGTCAACTTCCTTGAAATAATTAATCATAATCTGTTTTGTAAAATAAGATGTTCGGCGTGATATCTGAATCTTTATGATCTTGATAGTATTCCAAACTACTTTTTCTTGATTGGTGTTAACGTAATTAAGATTATAGTCATTGCATAGCGTCTTGAAGTCAAAATCATAAGTTGACATTTCTGTTACCCAATATTATGGTTTCTGTTTTCTTAGTCTAATTACAGCAGCCCATTGGGAAGGCATGTAGACTGGACCAGATTTGGGCATTCTCTTCTTTTCTTTTTCAATACAGGAATCCATCAAATCGCCTTCGTTTTGATTTTGTCCAGTTATTAAAAACGTATACTCAATAACAAGTTTGGACACTGCGTACATGTACATGCTTGTTACAAATCTATTTTTGTTTTGTCCACAACAATTGTCAGTATAGAATATTACGTGTTTCTTCCCAATGTATTGCTCCGACAAAAATTTGAATACGCATGTTGCTATTTCATTTGCTCCACACAGTGCAACAGATTCATTCCAAAGATAAGCATACCCTTCATTGAGTGTTATATTATATATTGTAAAAATAAATGGATTAATCTTAATTTTATAATAAAAGAAGCTTATTGCGCAGCAGTGTGTTTGAAAAACAGCATGTAGATCATAAACAGCAACTACAACTGACTTGGCCTTATCGATGTCAGACTTTTTTTCTATTCTTGACTTATTTTTATTTCGTTTATTCGTTTCATATTCTTTTTGCCATCTTCGTTTGAATTTTCGTAATTTGAGCATGTTGAACACTGATCTTTTTTGGGGGTATACCGGGAAATATTAAATCCAGTATAGAAAATGTGTCGGCAAATGCATTTTTTGGCAAATTTTTTCGGAATATTTAAGTTTGCATTTGGAACCGCATGGATCTTGTAACTTCCTTGCTTTCACTTCTTTTTCTGCCCTACCCACATAAGCTTGCCCAATATATTTCAATTTTTTTTAATTTCTGCCCCATTCCTCTCCTTTATGAATCCCTCTTCTAGATTTTCTCTTTTCAACGTCCGTTAATATTAAATTATGATTAGTGATTAATTGAGCAGGAATAATATTATTTTCAATGTCTTGATTGATATTTGAAAGTTTATTGTCTGTTCTTCGACTGAACTCTTCAGAAATATTTGAATTGTCTTTGAATCAGTTTCATATAAGTTAATGTCTGAAGATGTCCAAGAACCATCGCTGGAATGGTTTACTGCCTTTTGATTTTAACTTTCATCTAGTGGATTACCTATCTTCTTCACTGTTGGTGAGAACCAACGGCAAGTTAATAGACACTATTTTAGAATATGTACCCCCAACTCTTTCTACGACCATTTTAGAATCTTTAACATTCTCATTTGAAGTATTTTTCTCTTCTCCATTACCGCCACAAAGAAAAATAATTAGATTCACTTCTTCTTTATTCAAGACGCATCCTGCATCTAAATTACACAAATCAATCATAATATTGTTACTTTAATTATTATTTTCGACAAGTGCTGAGTGAGTATCATGATACATTTCGAATACAGGGTGTAATTCACTTTGATCTGATTTTATTATTTATAATTGATTTATCACGTGATTACTTTCCTCGTGGCTCTCCAATGATTCTATCTAACAATCTGCTTCTGCAGAATACATATGCAGGGGAATGAAGCTCAGGCTTTTCTATTGTTTTTCGATTAACAGTTTCTGTAGAAGATTAAAGTGCCAACGGTTCCTGGAAAATAATTATATATATATATATATATATATATATATATATATATATATATATATATATATATATAATTAAAGCATCACAACGTACATCGGATTTATCAAATTGATATAACAAATATTTACAATTTACTTGGTTAGGTGTTTAATTTCTAAACGCAAAACAAAATACAATACAATAATTGGAATTTATGGAACATAAAGATTTTAAAGTGAGGTTAGGTAATTAATGCGATTTAATTTTCAATTGGAAATGGAATAACAGCAATGCCATTGAATAACTTACCCGACAGTAGAATAAACAAGCATATAAATAGTATTAAAATTATTGTATAGTATAAAATAATGATATCGGTCAATTATTTTTTTTTAGCAAACTTTATCAATTTTTAAGTATGTACAGAAAAATCAAATTAAGTCAACAGACATAATCAGAAAGAAAGATAAAAAAAGGTCAAATAAGCCATCTGAATAATTATTACAAAACATAAATAAAATAATTCAACACCATGTGCAACCTGAGACAGAACTTAACGAGAAATGAAGCTCGATAAATTAACTTGACGCAAGGCGTAATATTAGACACCAAACAGATCTGTTTATGTGGAAGGATAAGATAGAATGGGAATTACAATACCAACAAAACTATGAAATGATCGACAAACAAGTAAATTTTGAATAGGGAAAACATATAAAATACAGTAAATCAAAAATTCAATGATTTTAATTTACCAACTTACAATGTAATTAATATATTAATAAGAATAAAATATAGGATAATATTGAAATATTATGTTCGGCAATGCAGTGAATAGAAAGAAAATGTAAAATGAATTGTATATATATATATATATATATATATATATATATATATAACAAAAACATAACAAAAACAGAATTAGCGGGCATATCACGCAAAAGAGGTTACAGAGAATGAGCCCACTGAGCACAGAAACTTGCAAAACATTGCTGCAAATTACATTTATATACATTTTGAAATGTTTCCTGGAGAAGTTGCAGTAATATTATTGCGCAATTACATTTATATACGGTTTGAAATGTTTCCTGGATAAGTTGCAGTAATATTATTGCGTTAGTTTAGTTGAAACATTGTGACTTGCTCATTAGAGAAACATTTCATAAAGTTGAGATTTCCTTCCCACTGAAACGTTTGTAATTGAGGTTGCCGTGATGTTATTAGATATGCCAGTTGTAATTGTAATTTTTTCAGAAACATTGCTGTAAGTTAGTTATTTGTTATTTTTGAAACATTTCGCTATTTACCTTCAGTGATATTGTCAAATACACAAATTGAAATATTGTCGTTTACTTCCGCAAGTAACATTGCTGTAAGTTAGTTATTTCTTCCAGTCGAAATATTTCCATATGAAGTTTCAGTACCTATCCAAGTTGGAATATTGCGATATTTTTTAATCAAGAAACATTGCTATGAGTTAATAATATTCCTTCCCTCTGAAAAATTCCTAGATGCATGACGTTTATTTCGATTACTCTCCGGCACACTTTTCGGATTTCGAATTTATATATTTCTAGATTAGGTCTGATCGGAGCTGAGTGAATGGTTCCCAATGCATCGTTTTTGTTTTTTGCGTCGCGCGTCACGTGTTCTGATAGGCAAATTCATGACGCGATTCACCAATTCGCCAATCAGAATGCGTGAAGATAGCGTGTACGTGCGACGCAAAAGTCAAAAATAATGCATTGGGAACTCATCCTAACCGAGCCGAATAATAGTATAGAAGAACAAAAAAGGTTGGGTTAGGATTTGTTTCTTTCGAGTTTCGAGTGTTTCGACCGGTCGTTGGAGGGAAAAAGAAATAACATTTTTCACATTTATTCTGTTTTCTTGGTGAAGAGAATCAATAGAATAATTTATATTTGTATACTCTATACAATAGGATCACAGTTTCCTTTTTATTTTATAGTTGTGAATTGAAAGGTGTGTTTCAGGTATAAATATTTGTTTTTCACTTAGAATTATTACGTTTCAATTATATTAGTTGTTATATAGTATATCAACAAGACTATAGGCTCCTTCGATTTAATCACTTGTTTGTGAAGTTCATTTGAACCACAGATATGATTTGAACCACAAATTTTCATTTTAATATACCTCCAGGAAGCACCGAGTAATCTGGTTGTTTCCCAGTATATAAGTTTATATCTGTGCAAATTGTGTAGTGTGATATATTTTTGTTATTAAATTATTTTTTATTATGAATTTTTTAGTTCAATAAATTAATGGATGCATATTTATAATTTAATTTTTTTACTGCTTTTAGTATTTGTATAATGGTTCCATGCGAAGTATTCAGTGGCCATTACTGACAAAACGAAATTGATGAATATAAAGCAGTGTTCATTCATTCATTCATTGAACTGAATTATCTGCTACTGGAAATACATGTTTTTTTGTATCTGATGTGTTATTTTATGTGCAATATTGTTTTTATTTCGGTTCAATAAATCGTTGGAATATTTTGATATAAATTTGCTTTTTTTGGGTTCTCTTACTTGTCCAAAGTTCAGAACGGACACACATTCTGCGTTAAAAGTGCAGTCACTAATGAATCTCAATAAGTTTTTTTAACTTAGAATATACATTTTGACAAAACTTTATGAAAAGCTTCAACCACACCATGAAACCAAATTGAAGTCACTAGCCCTCAGCACACGTTTAGTTAATCATGCTATAGTCTCTACAGATTAGAAGTACTCTTCATTAAGTACAAACGCAAGTCATTTCAATTTGAGGTTAAGAGACTGATTGATCCATTTTGAATTTTTCCAATCTTAATGTAATCAAGCATTATTCCATAATCAATATGATAATTGGAGAGTACCTGTAACTCCCTAATAATTATATTGCCAAATCATAAAGATGATTTTAGTAAACTTTCGAACAGTATCTTCAACTTTCAATAACAGGGAATATGCAACATCTTGCAACAGCACAAAAAGAAGTTGATTCAAGTATACTTCTGAAATGTCTTGGAATGGTAGGTACTAGTCAGTTCTACCTATAAGGTCCCTGCTACATACCAAATGGAAAATGATTTGAATATACTTTTGAAATGTATAGGAACATTTCCTGAAACGTCTAGTTATAAGGTAACTGCAACATCATAATAGAAAGTTGATTAGAATGTGATATTGAAATAATGATGCAACCTTGCATTTGAACGGTGTTAGAAATATCCGCACGTACCATCACCTAACATAACTTTTGAAATATTACAAATGAACGTTGCAATGGCGGCCGTTACGGCGTTGCTGGCATGTTGATGCAACATCATTGCAAAGTCGGAAACAACATTACACATCCTATATGTGATTTGCAGCAACGTTGAGGCAACATATTCTTGCTCAGTGGGAGTGGTAACCGTAGACATGCATGTTACCACTCATTCTCTGTAACCTCTTTTGCGTGATATGCCCGCTAATTCTGTTTTTGTTTTATAATCCACGCGTTATTCTTTCATCTTTTCATTATATATATATATATATATATATATATATATATATATATATATATATATTTTATTATATGAAATTTATGTATTTATCAGTTTATAAATAAATATATTTAAACAATATTTATTTTTGAATTTTGTCTATTGCATTATGTTTAATTACTTTATGTTTTTTATTTTTGTCGATGGATTTATATAGTAAATTGGCTAGCTCAGGATATTTTGATTATATTGTTTTACTTTATTGTGTTATTGGAAAACATGAGAACTCTTAACTCCCTTTAGATTCTGGCAGATATTATAATATGCGAAATTTGTATTTACTAAATATTATATTATTTTAACTCCTTTGAAAGCGCTTTGAATATCTATGCGGAACATACCTATTCGAACCTCTATGATGATTTTCTGGAATTATTTATGTCAATTGTTAAAATAAAAACAAACATATGAGATGAAATTTAGTTTATATATATACGAACTATCATTGAATTGAAAAACACTATCGGTATGAAGAAAAATCAGTTAAAACAAATTATTACTATAAACTAATATACATGAAATGGTTAGAATTTTTAATACATATAAAACAACGAATAGTGAACTTTTGGCCAATTAATAATGTTTGTGAAATTTTTAATGGTATACCATATAAATTGTTTATACACTAACCTGTTTCTATCACTTTAAAGTTTCTGTTGTGCACTCTGCTTCGGATTCATCTCTCTGGAATGAAGCTGGATTCTTGCTGAATATCGTAGGAAAACAAACTTGATAGTTTGTTGTAGGTAAGTCGAGATTTTGGTTTAATTTTTCAGTAAATACAACTTATAATGTTTATTACCTTACTAAATGTCTTTGAAACTAATAATCAATATTCCATTGTGGACTTTTGATAAAATTCAGACATAGCATCCCTTCTCAAAATATGGATTAGCTGCATTTTCCACAAATAATGAATGTTTACAAATATTTTCTTCTAGAAATGTCTCTATTATTATTATTTATCATTTAAATTCAATTTTGCTTTTGATTTCTAAAGATTTCTGCAGAATTTAATAAATTATTAGAAAAATTTTCTTACATGTCCATCTGCTTTTGAACCACCACACCTAATTCATTGTTCCCCAAATCAACAAAAAACTCGTTGCTAGCCTTGTTATTTCCAACAAAAAACTAACAAGTAACTAGATATCATGGTTTAATTTATTTACTGTCTAACATTAATTATAATTATTTTCCTCGTATTTTTATTGTTATTAATTATTTGTGAAAAATTTTAAAATAATTCATTGTATCTATTAACATACAATATCATTCCAAAATATGCCTTATTTTTATATCAATAATAATTTTTATCCCACTTTAAATTACAATATCTATGAATTTATAATCATAATCTTCTTAAAATCTTTTATAATGTCTTTCAATTACTCTTTTATATGTAATTCAACAATTATTTTATATAAACTTTGGCTTAACCTTTATTATTGTTATCAATCTTTAAACACTCCTGCTGTTTTGAAAATAATCAATACTTCGAACATAACATATCTCTATGGTTGAAAATATTTCTGCTCTGTTAATTCTGTGTTACATGACATGAAGTTTTTACTGACACTTCTACATAAGAATCAACAAATGATATAACATGTATTCATATTAGTATCAGTTATATATATTGTTTATCATCGTTTAAATAATAATTTTATGTTCTTTTTCAGATTCTTTTGTTATTCTAGATAGAATATACAATTCATTGTCTATGTTGCTGATAACAATTTGGATTTATAATTTACTAAGAAAATGGGTTAAGGTTTTGTGATTCATAACTATTTACAATCTGAAAATAAAGGTAACAAATTTTAATCTTGCTAATATATTTCTATATTATAAAGGATAATTAATCTCATAGATGTTCGATTTGATATGATACATATTGTTTAATTATAATTGTCAATATAAATAGTAATTTTATCTGTCTGAAGAAAGTGATTTCTATTTGTTATTCAACAAAGTTACAAATTTCTCATATTTGTGTATCATTCTCTTGAATATTCATTATGATAAGTTCAAATCCCCTCAAATTTAAATTTAATAAATATTAACATGGTTAATTTTGTTTAAATTTCAATTTCCCAAACAAACTTATCATTCCTTCACTATTTACTATAAAAATATTAGAAACTTCTTAGACTAATTCTTGGTTGTATCCTTATCCTATCTTAATCTACTATTTACAAACAACTTATTTCCTATGATTTTAAATTACTTGTAATATTATCTATTCCTCGTTTTTCAATACATATTCCTTAAGAATAATATTTGTAAATGTGTTCTATGTTAAAGATACCCCTTAATATTTTAGTACCTGGATATATTAATCGATAACTGTTTTTACCGTTTTCTGTATCTATGATATATGGACCTTCGAATGGATATAATAATTTCGCACATTGTTCTTCATCTTTCTTTGGCATTCTTAAAGATTTGACAATCACCATATCTCCTTTATTAAACTGTGTTGTCCTAGGTTTCTTTTTATCTTGTTTTTTAATATACTTCTCCGCATTTCGTATTATTCTCCGATTAACCTTTTCAAGTACACTTGTCATAGTTGAATTTCTGTTCAAAATCCAGTGGCGTTCTGGCTGTATTCCTTTCATAATATAAATCGGATTCTCCTCTGTTACACCATGTGGTAATTCATTTATGAATTTTTTTATTTTAAATCAATATTCACATCTTCAAATGCAGATTTTGGATTCTCATTTATGATTATTCTATTAATATTTCATAAAATATACTTAATTTGTCTCATTGTCAATTCAAATATTCATAACATTCCTACTTTTAATTCTCCCTACTACTCATATCCATACTAATACTTGCTTATATATCATATTCATATTTCAACATTTTCATTATACTTTATTTTATATATACTCATCATTTCATATTTCATTTTACATATTCATTTTTCATTATAATTAAACATTTCTTAAATTCATATTTATATATCTCAGTATTAATTTCCTTATTCTTCCATATACCTCCAAATATTCTATAAATATCAATTGACATCAAAACATCATCTCATATATTCTAATCTATATAATTCATCTAACTATCTCCTTTCTTCTCGTTTGTTTAATTGTTGTGTCTTATTCCATTTATTTTCTAAATATGTGAAATTCTATTTAATATTTTTAGTTGTACATGATTTCATCCCCTCTATCTTATATCTTCCTGTTTTATTTCTATATAAGGCCAGTACTTCAACTAATTTATTTATCATTACTTATTTGTTTGCCCTGTTTGAATTTCCCTCTGTATACTCTAAGCTATTTATTCCATTCCTAAGTTTCACCTAATAAGTTTCGATTTATATTATATGATATGTATTATATATATTTTTTTCTTTTTTCTAGATTCTTAATAAAGAAGTGTGAAGAATCGTTTGGAATATCATCTGCTTAATCAACAAAGAACACAATCTATCCTATAATATTATCTAGCATGATATACTTAATTAATATTGAATTTTTTTTTAATCTATACTTATGTCTATTATTTTATTTACAGCTGACCTAACCTATCTCTATCTTTGTACATTGTTTATAATAAAAATTTTATCTTAACTTTATTTTTGTTTTTTATAATTGTTATGTGATATTAATAAATTTATCTTCCAGTTTATTTTATTATCCTTTTCCTGTCCATTCCATAGCTTTTTCGTTTCCAAGCTTCCTTCCAATCATCATGTTATACTATTTAATTTACTATTCTTTTCCTAACTTTTTTCTGATGTTCTTCTCTTGTTGTTTGTTTCTCATTGCACTTCTGAATCTTCTTTCCGTTCTCTATCATATGCTTCTTAATTTTGCAGTCCCATATCTCATTAATTCCTTCCAATAAATCCAATAAAATCTGTGTCTCAAATTCTTCCACCTTATTCATTTCATTTATTATTATTTTGATGAAAGCATTTGTGCATATTATCATTTTATCATCACATTTTATTCTTGGTACATTATAATTGTAAAATTCTCCTAGGCATCCTATATCTCTTACATTTCCTCTCATATTTGCTCCTATATCTTCTACTGTGTCTTTCAATCTTCTGTTCATCTCAAGTACTTCCTTGTGATATTGACTATCCATCGTTTTAATATCGAATTTAACACCTACATCCATATTTCCATTGTATATGATTCCTCCTCCATTTCTTCTCACAGTATCCTCCATTTCTTCTACCGTTTCTTGTAGTTTCCTATTCATCTCTTCTAATTCCCTATTAAATGATCTACCCATGACTTCCGACCTTTTTTCATATGTTCCTGTTTGTTCTTCCAGTCTCACATTTAAATCTTGAAATTTTTTATCCACCTTCTGTATTACTTCTTCATTAGTTTGTCCTTGTACTTTTATCTGTTCCACTTCTCTAATTATATTTTCATTTTGTTTGTTGATTTCCATTACAATAGTTCCTGTTAGATTTTCTTCTAAACATCTTCCCCATTCTTGAATTTCTTGATCAACATGTTTTTCTATCTCTTCCCGGATTTTGATTCCATTGTCTTGAATCTCTGTTCTTAAATTTTTATTTTGTTCCTCAATATTTTGTTGCACCTTATCCATTCTTCTTTGAAATACTTCGTTTTCTTCCCTGATTTTCTGGATTTCTTTAATACTTTCAGATTTCACATCATCAATTTTCTTTTCCAATTTGTCTATGTTCCCACTCATCTGGTCCATTTTTCCATCTATCCTGTTGATATCTCCTCTCATTGTATCTATGTTTCCATTTATTCTCTCCTCCATTCTGATAAATAATTGTTGCATCCTGTCCATCATCTGATCATCTCTATTTGTACTTGTTCTTCCTTGTTTTTCCCTGCTCTCTTGTATCCTCTCCTCTTGTTCTTGTGCTTCCTCATCTCCTGTTGAGTCTTCCTCTGGTACATTTTCTCCAGATTGTCCCTGTTCTAAGTAATGTACTTGGAAATCCCCTCTACCATGTCTTCTTTCCTCTCGTTCCTCTTCCGATCCACTATCCGTACCTACCTGTTTTCCGTCTCTTAACATCATTTTCTTTTCCATCTTATATTTATAATATAGTCAATAAAATTTCTAATATTTGTATACTTTTAATTATTCCCTTAACAAAAAAACAACCTACCAAATATTTTAAAATCGCCCCACGTTCTTGGGTGCCATTTATTATATCTAATTCTTATGTTTTTAAAACCTTCTTATCATGAAAAAATCTTAATTTGCCCCACGTTGCGGTGACATTTATTATATGAAATTTATGTATTTATCAGTTTATAAATAAATATATTTAAACAATATTTATTTTTGAATTTTGTCTATTGCATTATTTTTAATTACTTTATGTTTTTTATTTTTGTCGATGGATTTATATAGTAAATTGGCTAGCTCAGGATATTTTGATTATATTGTTTTACTTTATTGTGTTATTGGAAAACATGAGAACTCTTAACTCCCTTTAGATTCTGGCAGATATTATAATATGCGAAATTTGTATTTACTAAATATTATATTATTTTAACTCCTTTGAAAACGCTTTGAATATCTATGCGGAACATACCTATTCGAACCTCTATGATGATTTTCTGGAATTATTTATGTCAATTGTTAAAATAAAAACAAACATATGAGATGAAATTTAGTTTATATATATACGAACTATCATTGAATTGAAAAACACTATCGGTATGAAGAAAAATCAGTTAAAACAAATTATTACTATAAACTAATATACATGAAATGGTTAGAATTTTTAATACATATAAAACAACGAATAGTGAACTTTTGGCCAATTAATAATGTTTGTGAAATTTTTAATGGTATACCATATAAATTGTTTATACACTAACCTGTTTCTATCACTTTAAAGTTTCTGTTGTGCACTCTGCTTCGGATTCATCTCTCTGGAATGAAGCTGGATTCTTGCTGAATATCGTAGGAAAACAAACTTGATAGTTTGTTGTAGGTAAGTCGAGATTTTGGTTTAATTTTTCAGTAAATACAACTTATAATGTTTATTACCTTACTAAATGTCTTTGAAACTAATAATCAATATTCCATTGTGGACTTTTGATAAAATTCAGACATAGCATCCCTTCTCAAAATATGGATTAGCTGCATTTTCCACAAATAATGAATGTTTACAAATATTTTCTTCTATTATTATTATTTATCATTTAAATTCAATTTTGCTTTTGATTTCTAAAGATTTCTGCAGAATTTAATAAATTATTAGAAAAATTTTCTTACATGTCCATCTGCTTTTGAACCACCACACCTAATTCATTGTTCCCCAAATCAACAAAAAACTCGTTGCTAGCCTTGTTATTTCCAACAAAAAACTAACAAGTAACTAGATATCATGGTTTAATTTATTTACTGTCTAACATTAATTATAATTATTTTCCTCGTATTTTTATTGTTATTAATTATTTGTGAAAAATTTTAAAATAATTCATTGTATCTATTAACATACAATATCATTCCAAAATATGCCTTATTTTTATATCAATAATAATTTTTATCCCACTTTAAATTACAATATCTATGAATTTATAATCATAATCTTCTTAAAATCTTTTATAATGTCTTTCAATTACTCTTTTATATGTAATTCAACAATTATTTTATATAAACTTTGGCTTAACCTTTATTATTGTTATCAATCTTTAAACACTCCTGCTGTTTTGAAAATAATCAATACTTCGAACATAACATATCTCTATGGTTGAAAATATTTCTGCTCTGTTAATTCTGTGTTACATGACATGAAGTTTTTACTGACACTTCTACATAAGAATCAACAAATGATATAACATGTATTCATATTAGTATCAGTTATATATATTGTTTATCATCGTTTAAATAATAATTTTATGTTCTTTTTCAGATTCTTTTGTTATTCTAGATAGAATATACAATTCATTGTCTATGTTGCTGATAACAATTTGGATTTATAATTTACTAAGAAAATGGGTTAAGGTTTTGTGATTCATAACTATTTACAATCTGAAAATAAAGGTAACAAATTTTAATCTTGCTAATATATTTCTATATTATAAAGGATAATTAATCTCATAGATGTTCGATTTGATATGATACATATTGTTTAATTATAATTGTCAATATAAATAGTAATTTTATCTGTCTGAAGAAAGTGATTTCTATTTGTTATTCAACAAAGTTACAAATTTCTCATATTTGTGTATCATTCTCTTGAATATTCATTATGATAAGTTCAATATATATATATATATATATATATATATATATATATATATATATATATATATGTGCATTATATGATTTTATATGTTGTAGAAAGTGAAAGATTTAAATTTTTGTGTTGACCAATCAGAAGACTTCAGTATTATTAACTAACTAAAAACAATTATAAACAATATTAATGAACAATGTGACGGTAATTAATATAGTGCATTGAAAACAATGTGTTAAAATAATTTTAAGTCAGAAATACATCAAACTTTACAAAACCATAAGTGACAATGGGACGCTAAAAATGGAAAAGTCTAGAAAAATATGAGCTTCCGGTCATCAACAAAGGGTTGATGAACAAGAAGATGCGGAGAACGTTAAAAGAGAAGCATCTATTGTAATAGGCTAGTGAAGATTTTGTAAAAAAAGGTTAAACTAGTAAATTCAATGATTTTATATCATCTTTCTTTCAATTATCAGTCTAATGTTGAGAGTATAACAATGCAATATCAAAGATAATATTTTTTTTATATAATATATCTAACAATTTAAAATTCATTATAGTCAAATGGTATAGAAGAATTCCATTTCAAATTTAGCAAGGCCAAAGCATGTAAAATATATAGATAAAATTTAACAACATTAAATTTAAATTCATAAACTAAACATATTATAATAAATACACATTGACAATAACAAATTGTCGTACCCAAAGTGAGGCATATAAAATTGACATAACGAAATAAAAACATAAACCTTTAAAATATTAATTATTATTAAATAATACATTTACAATTGAAATTGTAAATTGAATATAATTCACATATTCAATATATATATATAACGTATATATATAATATATATTATATATATATATATATATATATATATTGAGATGATATGCTCGGTTAGGAATAAAATATAAAGATAAAAATGATAAAAAAAAATATATCGCTAGATATCAATAACCTTTAAATAACATATGAGAAACAAATTAAGTTTTATTTATTTTTTTTATAAAAAAAGCACTCGTGTTCGTTTGTCTGCAAGATGGTGTTAAATGTTAATGTGATTGTGTTATTTTAAACCTTTGTTTACTGTTTACTGTTTCATATTTTAAATATCCGTAGTTTAATTCTTTACAACATAATGGATTCTAACCTCAATTCGGAGGTAAGTTCGCACCTGTTGCGATTTCTTCTATATTATATATATTAATACAGATCCTCTATTTGAAATTTAAAGAATAAGTAAAACATAAGGAAATTTATCTAATTTTGGCTGCCATACTTTCGATACACACTGTACTATATGTAAATTATTAAATTTTGAAAGATTCAGTAGAAATATCAAACATGACATTTCATAATTTCGATGACATTTCTGTAGAATATATCTAATGATAGATAGAACATAATAGGATTTGGAGAAAATATTTGAAATTGCAAAATATAGAGGTCTCTGCTAGCAACATTACAAATGTTATAAAAGAATTTCAAAATCTCACTTGGTTATTGAAAATTATAGATTAGTAATTTTTTTAAAAAACAAGAAAAATCGGTAACCAACGGAAAAGAGGATTATTTATTTTATTAAAATTTAGTCAGTAGTTTTTTATCCTTTGAAGAAACAACATCAGAATTAGAGTTGTCTCAATTTTTTGGTAGATTGTATAAATTGTATATCATACAATCAGATAAATAACCCATATGATAAAGCCAGTGCGTGTATAATTCGGATAAGAATTGCATCGTAAAAAGTGTATGTGGTTCCAGTTTTCTAAATTGTATATATTTAGAAAGTTGCAGAATTCTAAATACTTTTAGAATTAGTACTAGTTTTCCTGATCCATTTGGTGATTCCTCTCCAGTTTTTAATTTATTTCTCGAGAAATATCAGGCCTTTTAAAATACAGTTGAAAATTTAGATGCATCTATATAAGAAATTTTGAAATATACCAAAATTATCGATACATATATCAGTTTTAACATCAAGTAAATAGACAGTTTGAGCAGAAATTTCGTTATTGTATTCTAGCATAGTTGTATTCTAATTTTAAGTTTTTGTAGAGATTACGACTGTTGTTCTTTTATGGTATTTTTTGGGAATAATAATTTTGTTGAATTTGCGTATCTGATAGTATAATATATAATTTTGATTTTAACTCCCTGTAGTATTTATTCAGTATCCAATCTCGTTGAACTTATTTTACATTCATAGAATTTTCAATTTAATCAGTGACATTTGGTTGATTTTTTTGGTGACAGTAAAATAGTAAATGTCATAAAATAATTAAAGGGCCTTTTATTATATTGAATTAACAGTTATTCGAGAGTTTGATAATATTGAAACATTTAATTTGAAAATACGTTAAAAAACAAATAAATTTGAAGAATTAATTTTGAACAACTTTGATCTCACCCTGAGATAGGAGTAATAGGTCGATTGTATATGAATTCATCTTTAGATTGATATTTATTGGCGCCGGGCATATTTTTTTGACAACCACTGTCAAAATTGAAATAGAATACGTACTTAAGTTGCATGTACAATAATTGTCGCTGCGACAACATATTATAAGTTGTCTCCACAACAATTACAATTAAAGAATATAAATATTTATAATATAAAAAATATTACAATTTGGCACCCAAACCGTGGGGCGATTAAAATTCTGCATATAACTGTGAAAATATTGAAATATATTGACTTTATTATAAAAGAATTAGGTATCTACGATGGAGAGAAAAACGACATTGACGGACGGAAAGAAAGGTCAACAACAAGCAAAAAGACATTTAACAAGAGATGAAAAGGATCAGATAATGCAAATGTTAATTAGTATGAATTAAAAGATAGACAGTTGGAGGAGAGAAATGAGGGAAGATAGCAAGAAATGGGATAATAAATTTAGTGAAGATAGGAAATCGGACATGATGGTGGAAGATTTTAACCGAGTAGGGGGGAACATTGATGATAAGACGGATATGATGTTAGATAAAATGGATAACATGAATGTAGATATGAATAGTATGAAGGGAGATTTGAGTGGAAAACTGAACACAATGAATGAAGAAGAAATAAGTGGAGATAGTGGAAAATTTAAAGACAGATAATATGTTAGATAGCATGATACAAGAAATAAATGAGCAGAACAAGATGAATGTAAATATAAATGACAATGTAAATGTTGATACTGTTGAACAGAAAATATGTAATAAAATGAAAAAGAAAATAGCAGAAGTAAACATGGAAACCTTAAATGAAATAAAGAAAATTAGAGATGAAAACGAGCAATTGAGTGAACAAATGGCAGATATGAGAGTAGATATGGAAGAACAAAATAAGAATTTGAAAATAGACCAAGAAAATGGAGTTAGAGAAAAACAGATAGATGAAATACAAGAATTAGATAGATGCATAGACGAAAATTTGTCTAGAACAATTCAAACAGAACTAAACAAACAAAATAAGAATACAACTGAAGAAATACGATTTATAAAAACACAAAGTTTAATGGAGATTAAGGAAGTTGAGAAGAAAATTGATGAAATACAGTCTATAAAAGTACAAAGACAAACCAAAGATGAAATGGTAGACATTAATTTACAGAATCTAGGAAGTGAAGAAGTTATGAAAATTTATGAGAAAAATATTTATTGGAATATAAAAGAATTAGATGATAATATAGTAAAACAAATCGTGACATATGATAAAAGAAATCATAATTATAATAGGGGGAAGCAATTTAATTGGGAATTAAAGAAAATTAACAAAATATTACAAGAAACTATGGAAGAGATAGAAGAAACCACAAGACAAATTGAAGAACGAACAATTTATACAGGAAATGTCAAAATAAAAGTAAAACTTGATAGAAATATGAAATTAATTGATCCAAGAGTTTTTATTAATATAATTGGAAATGAAATAATAGGAATTGAGATTATGGTGGATGAGAAAATAATTAAAAATAATTTCAATGATACGGAAGAATTTGAGACGCAAATTCTAATCCATTTTTGGGAAGAAAGCACAGAAACAAGTATATATGATGAAGATAATGAGATGTGGGGCAATGAATTTGAAAAGAACATAGTGAAAAATTTGAACAAATTTAGGAAACCAAAAGAGAATCAAACAATAAGAGAAGAGAATAAGACGAAGTTTAGGAAAAGAAAATAAAATTGAATTATATGACAGGATCATAGGAACGAAATCTAGAAAACGGAAGGGAATTGTACATGGTAAGAGATGGATATAAAAACGATATGTAAATAAAAGTTTTATGATTACCAAGTAATATTTAAAAACATATATAAATAGAAATTATATAAACAAGGTTTGATAATAGAAGAAATGATAGACATGTTGATATGAATTATGGAAATGAAAATATAAGTTACAAATGAAAAACGAATATATGGAAATGGAGGTAAAATTGATGACAATAAGTATTTTGAGAATAGAAGAGATTTTCGAAACTTTGATAGAAGAAATGATAATGGAAATAGAAATGAAATTAGGCAACAAATAGATGGACAGGAGGAAATAATTACATTTATAGGAGCAAATGGAAAGAAGTTATATGAACTGAGAAAATTTATGATACAAAAGATTGAATTAAGGATGGGAAAGAAGTTGATATGTAAGCATAGTTGATAAAGAAGTTAGAAACAAACATAGTTATTGATGAATTGATGAAATATAAGGAAATAATTGATTTTGAAGTGATAGATAGAATTAAACGGTAAAATAATTGAATTTGAGGAGGTAAATATGGAAGTATTGGCAATTGAAGAGGATAATAGGAAGTTATGGAATATAAAGAGGAATGGAATTATGGAAGAATTGGAATTAATGAGTGAAAATAAGGAATATGAAGAGAAAGTGAATAGAAGATGTGAAAATAATGGTAATTGGACAGACTGTAATGAAGAATATTATAAATTTATAAATGAATTATTAAAGATGTATGAGAGAAGAATGTCGAAGGAACCGAGGGTTGCTGAATGAAAATATGGATAATCAAAGTGAAGAATACTGAGAAATGTTGAATCAAAATCATATCCTGTAACATATAAATGGTTTAGACAGAGTAGAACAGAGTTGGAAACATTTGAGATCATAAAAAAATGTATCAACATGTATATAGGAAACTTTAGAATAACAAATAACAGTGAGATTTTAAGATAGATATAATAGAGTTAATGAGTTTTATGGAATTAGTGACAATAGTTTAATTTGATTAAAATTAAGATTTTTTTATTAGTTAATAATCATTTTCAGAACAGTACTAGTATACTGAAATAATAGGATAATATTTGGAAATTTTAAAGATGAAATTATAATAATATACAATAATCGATTTATCATTCTTTTATTAGGGGGATTTAATACAGATCCTCTATTTGAAATTGAAAGAATAAGTAAAACATAAGGAAATTTATTTAATTTTGGCTGCCATACTTTCGATACACACTGTACTATATGTAAATTATTAAATTTTGAAAGATTCAGTAGAAATATCAAACATGACATTTCATAATTTCGATGACATTTGTGTAGAATATATCTAATGATAGATAGAACATAATAGGATTTGGAGAAAATATTTGAAATTGCAAAATATAGAGGTCTCTGCCAGCAACATTACAAATGTAATAAAATAATTTCAAAATCTCACTTGGTTATTGAAAATTATAGATGGTAATTTTTTTGAAAAACAAGAAAAATCGGTAACCAACGGAAAGGAGGATTATTTATTTTATTAAAATTTAGTCAGTCGTTTTTTATCCTTTGAAGAGACAACATCAGAATTAGAGTTGTCTCAATTTTTTGGTAGATTGTATAAATTGTATATCATACAATCAGATAAATAACCCATATGATAGAGCCAGTGCGTGTATAATTCGGATAAGAATTGCATCGTAAAAAGTGTATGTGGTTCCAGTTTTCTAAATTGTATATATTTAGAAAGTTTGCAGAATTCTAAATACGTTTAGAATTAGTACGAGTTTTCCTGATCCATTTGGTGAGTCCACTCCAGTTTTTAATTTATTTCTCGAGAAATATCAGGCCTTTTTAAATACAGTTGAAAATTTAGATGTTTCTATATAAGAAATTTTGAAATATACCAAAATTATCGATACATATATCAGTTTTAACATCAGGTGAATAGACAATTTGAGCAGAAATTTCGTTATTTGACATTGATACACGTCAAGTGTAAATTACACAAGTTGAACGTTTTGATAATAATAATTGAATAGGTTAAATTCTAGCATAGTTGTATTCTAATTTTAAGTTTTTGTAGAGATTACGACTGTTGTTCTTTTATGGTATTTTTTGGGAATAATAATTTTGTTGAATTTGCGTATCTGATAGTATAATATATAATTTTGATTCTAACTCCCTTCATTCAGTATCCAATCTCGTTGAACTTATCATTTTACATTCATAGAATTTTCAATTTAATCAGTGACATTTGGTTGATTTTTTTGGTGACAGTAAAATAGTAAATGTCATAAAATAATTAAAGGGCCATTTATTATATTGAATTGACACTTCACAATTTAAAAGGAGACTTTTTCTCATTATATGTTGGCAAAATGTAATTATTAGATAACATATCTATATTCCATGGTGAAGAAACAAATTTCTCATTATGTGAACGATTATTGATATCGCTTCTCCAATTAACGATGTCAGTGCTTGGTTTAATTCACTTGTTATAAATATTTTTGATTTGTGATAAAAATATTACTTTCTCAATTATGCACTATCGAACATGAGGTTATGGTAATTTTCTACAACTTCCTCACCAGCAATTAAGAAAGTTGAATGAAAAATGTTATGCTGCTACCTTAAACTATTTTAATCTTTTTTTAATAATTTAAGGCTGTTACCTACCAGTGGACGGCCTAAATATTGCTATAGGCAATTCTCCAGCTACTTTCTTAATCAATGATTCTGCCATACATTTTGTAAAAGTGTATGTATTTGGCCATTTTCCAATTAGTCTGAAAACAACAATGTCAATCAATTATTGTTGAGCACATTAATAATAACAGGTAGATAAGTTTTCAGATATTTACTATTCATTATTAGAAGATTACCTTTCATTTTGAATTTATAAATTTTCAAGTACCAAACGATACCTGTACATTTAGTGAATTTAAAATGTAAATACTATGCTACTCCAAAAGAAAAATAATGCACAAAATTTGAACAAAAATCAAATAGCTATATCAACATGATTTAAGGAAAGGAAATAAGAAGCTGTAGAGGCAATTAAAGCTCTAACGCTGAGAAAAATACAAGGCAGGGAAATATAACAAAGAAAATGTGGGTATAGATGGAATAAATAAGCATAATTGTAATGAAATTGACGATGATATTCATTTATCGAAACAATTGTCAATTTTTTAGAATTTTCAATAACTTGTATTATATTGTGGAATTAACCATGCAGAGACCTTGAGTTTCATTTAAAAAGACTAAGCATAATTGTATTCAAACATATATATATATATATATATATATATATATATATATATATATATATATATATATAAACATCGGAAGATTGGAATTTGGAAATAGTAATACTTATTAAAAAAACACTGCAAAAACTACATACATGCAACAATAAAGGTTTGAGTAATGAAGAAAAAAGTAGTTTAATAGTGGGAGAGAACAAATGATTTAATATTCACAATTAGGTAAAAGCATAAAAAATTGATAAATACATTTTTCATCTGCTTGGAGAGAAAATTAGAACAAATAAAAAAGGAAAGGTGCGTATATGTTACGGTTAAAGTATTTACTTGGCTAGTATATAAACTAGTTGGATAGTATACAAACTATCCAACTGCCTGGTTATTTTGATGAAAAATCATATTTTCACTAAAATAGCTACGAGTAATGGCTGGTTTGTATATTATCCAGCCATTACTCGTAGCTATTTTAGTGAAAATATGATTTTTCATCAAAATAACCAGGCAGTTGTATAGTTTGTATACCATACAACTAGTTTATATACTAGCCAAGTAAATACTTTAACCGTAACATATATTATATTGGAAACATTTAAAAATGAAGAAATTGATGAGAAGACTAGGATAAAAGCAGTGCATACGGACACCAGGAAAGTCATACGAACAAAAGATAAAGAATCTAGAGAATTAATATCACAAAGATATGTGTTGAATAAGCTTTACTCATTAGTGTTATTTTAAAAGGTCGAAAGAATGAATGGAAAGAGTATAATCGAGGATTTTGAAGCATGGAAGATACGAAATCATAAAATTAAGAATTTAAACATAGAAATTAGTGAATTTTATATAAGTTAATATCTGCGAAATTATCTATTATCTATTAAATCAGAAAAAACACGTAGTAACACAGTTGTGACGAAAATTGGGAGTAAAACATAGAATAATAAGATAAGAAATGAGGTACTTACATGAAAAAAGCTCAATATTAAACTAATATGTTGCAGATATCGGAAGAACAAATAATATTTTTGGCATTGATACACGAAAATATTAGGGGAGGACAGAGAGAAAAGACTTCACATTGGAAAGGAATGGAAGAATTACCAAGATATAATTGCCCGTGGAGAGAAAAATACTTATACAGTATTTGAGTTTACGAATAAATGAAAAATGATAAAAATATCTAGATACTCGTACATGCAATAATTGGGATATGGAATCATACATACCTTGGGGTTATCCTTTCGATTTCGTTGAAACTCAATTTATCTATTGTACTTTTAAGATCTTCATACGAAGCAGGAGATTCATAAATCATTTCTTTTATTGTTTGTCGAGGACAATTCGAGTATGCCGTAGATACATAGACGATAGACTGAAAAATGTAAAATGAATATATTAACAAAGCTTTGATTCAACTTTTATAATAATGTCAATAAATTCGAACTTCGCAATTATTTAATAACAATGAAGATATATGTATCTGCTTGTTGATGACACGTGAAATTTTTGTAAATACACGCCAAAATGGATAAAATCACGTTTTCTAAGATTTAAAATATTTTATTTCCAGAAGTATAGTATATAATGAGCATTATAAGTAACGGTAAATATATAATGTGTACCAACAAAAGCTAGACTGTCCCCGAAAAACAAAAACGTTCCTCAAAATATTAAAAAATGCGTCCAGTTTAATTTGTATGTGGACTTATTCTTTCTTATGCACAACCGAATCATCAAATCAATCCCCTTGGAGTCTTGTATCAATACCAAATTTTGTAATTGGAAGTGTGATCAAGTATTATTTCGTTTGTTTCTAGAACCTTTTTTTTATTTTTGATATATTCGCTTATGGAATGCAGAACTAGTCTATGTCCATTTTTGTCGAAATTACACTTACTATACTGTCTAATACATCAAACCACGCCGCACCTTGACGCAGAACCAGCCTAAGTCAAAACTTACGCCATCCCCCCACCGATAATAACCGATAACACATGATACAATGATTATAAGGTAGGATATTGCGCATGTATGGTGGGGGGTATGACGTCAACTGAAGAGTGAACAAAAGAGAATCTCCAACCAATTTATGTGTATAACCTGTCATTATAGAAAATTTTGAGGAGGTTTTTGGATAAAACAATGATTTTCAACAGAGATCTAGATCTTAATTGAACACAAGGCTTAAATATTATAACTAGGTAATAGAAGTAGTTGTAGTTTATTGTAATAGGTAAGTATTCCAGTATTGAGAGTTATGACCTGATTTTCCATGCCCTTTTCCAAGATCTTTTGAAAAAGAAACCATTGGAGGAAGAAATATTTAGGGGATTAAATGCATATAATGATGGACTCAAAATTGATTGTATGATGGACTGATACAGCTACTAGGACTCATGAAAAATTTGAATATATTTAATGAGAAACATACCAAAGGAATTACTGTAACAAATATTGAATATGTTGTATTTTCTAAAAATGATACATTCCATGGAAAATAAAACATTTTAAAATAATTATAAATTTCATTAATGGCTCCAGATTTTTTGTTCAAACAAATAAACTGCAGGTTTAAAACCTGAATAAAGGATAACCAAATAAATATGAGAGAATGTAAAAATCAAGGTAGTTCCTTTTTAAAGTAACCTTCCGTCTGTTATATTTCTATAGAACTTGTTTTGTTAGAAAACTCGGTTTCTAAAAATTAATTGATCTTTTATACATTTTTTATTAATTAATGCAACTAACATTAATACTGCCAATTGCCCAGTTACAAAATTCAATAAAACGCCAAAACACAAGATAGATAGATCTTTATTTAACTTGGAACCCTAATATACATATAAGAAGACATTTTACAATAAACAGCAATGTAAATATAATAAAGCACATGGGATAGAAAGCTTAGTATATGGGTGGTTCTCTCGAAATTCGCAATTTAGGTTTTCGAAATTTAAGGCAAATTAAGAGAATATAAAAATTCGGAAAAAAATTAGGGTATTCAGATTATAGTCGTCAACATTGATTGCTAGTAATTAAAGCTTAATTTTTTGAATTTTGGGTTTTTCAAAAAGCACTTAAATGACGGAGTGCACGCAAATGACTTGAAGCACGTAAATGACTAAAAATCGCTTGTTAATGATAAATATATTAGAATAAAAATAAAAAAAATGTGTAAGCCCATATTTTATTTAAAAAATTAAAAAAAGGAACACACAAATAAAGAACAAAAAAATATTCTTCTTAAATAATTAGTAAGTTCGTCAGTTTCTGGTCTATTTCTTGTGAAGTCAAAACTTGGAAAAATTTATCTGTAACTGGAACTGGAGGTTCTTTTAGCACACATAAAATTTCATTAACACCAAGTTGTTGGCGATCACTAGATATTGGCCAGTAAAAGCGATTTCCTCTCCGTGCCATAAAATTAACTGTAATATTATCTTCATTTTTTTGCTCAACAATGCCTAAAAGATTTATCTATTGTACTACAAACAAAAAATAATTAAAAAACCCACAAAGAAACAAGTTTATTATTATGTGAATAATAAAAAAAGTTAGAGAAAATTACCTGGGTACCATTTGTTGTTATATAAAGCAGCTATCCACATATTGATCTCTAAATCATTATAATGATCATTGAATCTTGGTATATCTTCGGGTAATACATTCACATCTAAATCATTACTTCGATCATTGATATCTTCAGGTAACAAATTCACCTCTAAATCATTATTTCGATCATTTATATCTTCGGGTAACATATTCACCTCTAAATCATTTTTTCCTTCATCTAATCTTGGTATATTTTTGGGTAACAAATTAACCTCTAAAATAAAATTGTGAGCACATTTATTGCCAATACTGCACTCATAGCAGGTTAAAGAGTTTAAAATTATTTTATTATTTTGTCTGTTCCATGTAACTTGGTGTGTTTTCATGGTAACTACACAACATGGGATGTCTTTCGGTAACACTGCTTCACACTTTTGGATATCCTGTTCTTCTATAACGCAAATATAAATATTAGGCAAATTTTCTGTAACGTTTTTGGAAAACTTGTCAAAAGTGTCTATATCGGTGTTAAATTCTACCAATCGATCTGCACATCTTTTAACTGCAGCTCCAATTCCGTCTGGGGCACCTTTTCCATGTCCCGCTTCAGAGTAGTTCCATGATATTTTTTTGATGTTTGGGAATAACGTTGGCAAGTAACTTTGATTATAATAAAATATTTTTTTGTTCCGGTATTGTGTACTAGGACTATCAGAAAGAAAGTGTAAAGTATCTATATTATCAACTTCAGGTTTACTTTGATAGTGTTCAATAATAGGACAAATGTGCGCTAAAACTGCAGCAGCATCATGTCGAAGAGATGAGGAGACTGTACAAAAACCTTCTTTTTGCTCCATATAATACAGAACACCTGTTGTAAAGTTATTTGTTCCCTAGATGCTCCGAAATGTACTGATTGAGGTTCATATGCATATTTGCACAAATAATTTTGTGAAAAGTCTATTTGAAGGAATAGTTCAGTTTTCTTCAATGTCCTTTTCAGTTTTTTGATTTCTGATGATTGGTGAACAATATTTAGTGTATGGTGTAAAAATGTAGGCAAGTATTCTTGGTTTATTTTACACACTAGTTCGTATGATGTGGTTTCAAGCGTTTCTTTTACAGTTCTCTGTACTGTTATTTCTTTTTTGGTTTTAGCACTAATTCGCTTTTCTTTTCTGGTTTTCAATTGTTGATACAATACTTCCTTAGTTTTTTGCTCCTCTGTTAAAGAAAACATTAGTTTTTGTGTCTTACATTCACTGCATTCTCTTTTTAGGCATTGTGTTGAATCTGTAGTGCAGCATATTTGACTAAGAACCTCATACCAATTTTTCTGTTGAATAATGTTATTTCTATTCTGGGCAGAAATTAATAGCTTCATATTTTCATGTGTAATGCATAAGCAGGTATCTCGAACTGATACTTTAGGGAAAACAACCCAAAAAGGTCTCAACTTACAAAATAATGAGTAAGAGACATTGCTATTGTTTTTCTGTTTGAAAACATTATATAACACTTTTAGAGAATTATTTAGATATCTTTTTTGCTTCTTTACACCTAAACGTGTTACAGTATCTCTTTTCCCAGGACAAACTTTTGAATTGTCATCAATTAAAAAAAAAATTTGTATGCGTGTTTTGAGTTTTATAAACTCCGCTTTCTTTTTTCTATCAAAACACATAATATTTGAATTATTTTTATTTTTATGACTTCTATATAGACTGTATGATAAGAAACTTGAAGCTGTTTGTAAGAACCTGTATTTTCTTAAAAGATTCCCAGAAATAACTTTAGTGAATGTTTGTTTAGATTTATGACCTTTTAAATTTTTAAAATTGGCGGAAAGTTCTTCATTTAGGACTTCTCCAAAAAGCAGCTTTCTTCTCACTTTCTGTGGTACCTGAATGCCTTGAAGAAATTTATTTACTTTGGTATTGGGTGAATTTTCACTCAATTTTGTTTGTTTTGCTCTGTAATATTTTTTTTATAACGTTCTAACTGTGTTCGCAGCCTTTGATTGTCAGCGGCAATAATTTTTATGTCCCTGTAACATTTAGCTCTTTTTCCATACATTATTTTTCTTCCTCCTACTTTTTGACGGCTCGGTCCTGGTCCTGGTGTTTTGGATGATAAACTAATTTTATTTGGTAGACGGGAAGAAGTTGGTGTTGAGTTAACTTCAAGGTTCAAATTCCCATCAAGCACATTACCGGGATCATTATTCTCAGCATCAGAATCCGGTGGGGTGTTAGCTTGCAAGTTTTGTAAAAACTCTTTTCTGTTTCTATATCGTTTCGTATTATTACGCCAATTTTGTCGTCTACGTCTTTGTTCCCTAGGTGTCAATTCCTTTATTAATTTAAAAGTGCCTTTCTCTTTTCTTACTTCATACCGATTGTGTTGCTTAGGTCTTTCCATTACTGTTCTTTCTGGGTCATTTTTTATCATTTGTCTTCGTTTCTTTGATCGTTCTCTGTACCTTTTCTTTTTTTCTTCTTCAGATATTTTCTTACGACCCATATCCTAATAATAAAGAAAAATGTCATTTTCGTGCGTTTTTGTCATTAGCGAGCGTATAATATCGCACGCAAATGACACTGTATAAAACGCACGCAAATGATTATTTGGAAATAAATATTAACTACTCCTTTAGTTTTATTTTTTAGGATTTCATATTGTCTACCTCAGTAAGTACAAAAAGTCAATAACTTACCTGAACTTAAATTAAAATAAATCACAAATGTGAATACTACAGGTAGCTCCATAATGACCGTCCATAAATGTACGCACTAAAAAAAATGAATAACCGTCTCCTTTGCTGATTTCCAAACTACTAACCATTGTTTGCGATTGTCAAATCATAAACAAACAGGTATTTATGTGTTCTTCGACAGTGTTGCCAATAATGAATATCACTAACGTCGGAGTTATTTTCCGGTTTTAAAAACGCACGCAAATGACATGTATAGTAAGGGACATAATTTAAAAGCATATAATAATTAGAAAAAACGATGTAAATCTGTTTATAATGCATTTATTTAGTAGTACTGTACAAATTCTTCAAGACAGTATTTGAAAATGTTTTTAAAAATATTCTTTTTTATAAATGTAGTACTTTATATTCACGAAACTAACCAACGGGACACGCACGCAAATGACATTTGACGTATATTTCATTTTTTTTATAAGTATAACATAAGATTGGATTAAATTCTTATTCAAGTCATGATAGAACTTACTTATGTTTACATTCTGACAAAATCACAAACAATAAATTCCACAGGTTTAGGAGTAAAACGTCAAGAACAGAAAATTGTGAATTTCGGGAGAATCACCCATATCAATCAGTAAACAATTACAGCTAACATATTAAAAATACATATAGAATAAAAAATACAGATAGAATAAAAACATAACAAACAATAGTAGGATCACAATAAAAGGAAATATAATACCGACATATGGAATAAAATGTTTAGTATAATCCTAATAAAATAAATTGAGACAAACCAATTTAAAAATTATATATGTATATACAAAATAGTATGGTGTTTTTAGCTTCATATGTAATATATAGTAATTCGTTCAACACCAATATTTATATACAAAATTACTTATTTTGCATGTATTCCTTCGAACTGGTTTTGAACTGTATCAGTCAATCTGATACCTTAACAGGCTCTGGTAATTTATACTAACTTCAAAGATTCTCTTTTTAGTTCTCTTTTCTGTCTTTTCCCATCATTCACATTTGAAGGGTTTCCTTTGGAAAGAAACAAAGACAAATTTGGGTAATTGTTTGGGGAAATAATTGAGAAATTTATATTTAATATTCCTCTCATAATCTCCAGTAGCAAAATGTTTTGAACATATTCTAGCAGTATTTTCACTGAAAATATCTGCTCTACAACAAGAAGTCACCCATAATTTCGTCACAGTAATGTCTTTAGGGATCCTAAAAAATTGTCTTTTGTCAAATCTTTACACTGGTTGTCACTATTGCACCCACACACAGCACATTGTTAATACTTATATTACTTATAAATTCGATTTTTAGACCAGTAATTAACAGGTACACATAACCTGTAAACTGAAAAATATATTAATACTGTACACCTATTACAGTACAACTATTTCTTTTACCTGGTTCTAATATTCACACGCCTTCTTGTGTTCAATTAAGATCCGGAAAACGCTAGACAATATCTATTTTATCCACAAAAACATCTGAAAATCGTCGATAACAATACATTATACATATAATTAGTTAGAGATTATCTCGTGTTTACTCTCCAGTTGACGTCACTGCGCAGACTGGACACGTTTTCGTCAGTCAATATATCCTACCTTGCAACTCATTATATCATGATATTAACAAACTATCCTAACTGAGAACGTGCACGTCGAATCATTGCAGAAGTATCCTTCGTCGGTGATGCATTTTAAGTCCGCGTTTAGTGTGGACTTATGCTAGTTCTGCAATAGAATTTTTTCATAATTTATATCAAGTACAACTTAGAAGTGGACATAAGCTAGTTCTGCACTGTTCGGTACAACAAAACCTTTACTATTTTTATATTGTTAATGTGTGTACAATGAATTTAAGGAATGTCAAAATATTGCAATTGCTGAACAATAAAAAATCTGAAGAGCAACCAAAATGAGGTGAGGTATCAAATTGCATTTTAGCAATTTTATGCTATATTTTTTATGATATTGTAGGCAATCAACGTCAAGGTAGAAAAAGTCCACCTACAGTAATGAATTATAGTACTACATTAGCACCCCTTTCTTTTTTGACAGTGGATAATAAAAATGAAGATACTAACAAAATTGGTGAGCTTAGCAAATTTTAATTTTTCAAATTAAAATACATTATTTTGATGAAATTAACTGTTTCGACCCTTACTTCGTGGAATATGCTCATATTAGTGTTTTTAAATGAAACTCAAGGTCTCTAGTTAATTCCACAATATAATACAAGTTATTGAAAATTGTCAATTTTTTAGAATTTTCAATAACTTGTATTATATTGTGGAATTAACTAGAGACCTTGAGTTTCATTTAAAAACATTATTTTGAATTTGTTGCAGGGAATCAACAGATAATCGAACCTTCAAAAAATGGTGTAGCTGTTTTAATGGGGGTCTGTGCATTACAACAACTTCCCTCTCACCTAATTCCTTGGGAAAATTCAACCTACCATCTTTCCAAACAATTATACTCCGCCTATTGATTTTTCACCAAATAAATTCAACAATGGACACGTGACGACAGTAACTGATCTGCAAAATACCATAGAAGAAAACCTAAGACCTGCTGATGTTTTGTCCCTTTCTGGCAAGGGCACAGTCATAAATCTTCTAGCATAGAAGATTATTTGACCCTTTCCGAATCTGAAGAATATCCATTTGCTACTGATGGTGAGAGCAATGATAGTGATTACACGATTACATCAAAAAAACGCTCATTTCGCATGCAAGATCCAGTAAACGATACAAGTTCATCAGAGAGTGACAGTCAGCGCAACCTGGCAATATACAAGAAAAATACACGCAAAAGGCAGCGAAATCCAAGTAAATGGAGAAGAAATAAAATCAAGAGATGCCGAAATCCTGGAGAAAAATATACAGACTGGAAAGGTAATGTTCGCGCAAGCAGACAGCAGAAAAGTGCTTGCACTAACTGTAGACAAAAAGGCAGTGAAAAGATTTCCGAAAATGAAAGACAGCAGATTTTCGAAAATTATTGGCAACTAGGGGACGTAAATAGGCAAAGAGATTTTATTGCCAAACGTGTAGATATGATACAAAAGGCAAGAACGCGATTGAGGGGAAAAAGTAAAAATGAAAGTAGTAATGATGATACAAAAAATACTGAGAACGAGGATTCTAGCGAAAGAATAAATTGACGAAAAAGGACCTTTTCTTTTAAATATCTGTTTTATGTTAGGGGAAACAAAATTGTAGTATATAAAACCTTTTTTTAAAACACACTAAGAATAAATGCGCAAGTTGTAAAAACAGTTTTTCGTAAAATGGGAAGTACGGGTATAGTTGCAGATGATCGGCGAGGCAAAGTGTGCAAAAATTCTAAACTTGATGATTCTATAAAGCAATCGCTGAGAGACCATATTAATTTATTCGAAACTATAGGAAGCCACTACTGTCGAAAAAATACGTATCTTGAATATTGTGAAAAAGAGAATATTAGACCTGCGACTGAAAGTATTTATAGATCAATTTTTAACACGGAATTTAATTTTTCATCCCTAAGAAAGATTTGTGGAATATTTGCAACAGATACAATGAAAGCACAATAGAAGACAAAAATGAAATGGAAATAGAGTACCAGTTCATATAAAAAATTAGGAAATTGCACGAAAGTTGGAAAACACGGATAAGGAAGAAGCTAAGATAAACAGTGCAGCTGTTTTTGATTTGGAACAAGTTCTTCCTGTGCCAAAATTTAATGTTGGCTTGACTTACTACAAACTTAAACTATCAAAGTACAATTTCACTGTATTCAATATGGCTAACGGAGACGGTTTCTGTTATATGCGGTATGAGTGTATCGGAAAAAGAGGAAGCTCGGAAATAGGCAGCTGTTTGATGCGTTTCATAAAGCATAATGTTGAGCAAGGAATAAAGCAGTTTTCCTTTTACTTAGATAATTGTGCAGGCCAAAACAGAAAAAAGTTCCTTTTTACAATGTACAATTTTTTAGCACAGAAGCATAATATTATTATTCGGCATACTTTTTTGGAAAAAGGACATACAGAAACTGAAGGAGACTCAATGCATAGTGTTATTGAGAGAACATCCAAGCATGTTCTCATATTTGCCCCTGATCAGTGGAATACTTTAGTGCGAACGGCAAAAAAAAACCCTACAATGCTGTTGAAATGTACAAAGAAACATTTTTTATGTGAAAGTCCTTACCCAAGAAATTACTTTAAATTGGGACCGTGATGAGACAAACAAGAAAGTATATTCAAATAAAATATGCATTTTAGAAGCAAATAACGCATTTCCTAATAAAATCCGCTTCAAATATGAATATCATAAACACTTTAAAACCATTGATTTACTACAAAAAGGTAGAAAGAAAATTGATGTCAATATTAATAAAGTTGAGATAAAATAGTGTTATAAAAATCAGTTCCCACTGACTAAAAAAAAAATATGAACATTTACAATTTTTATGCAACAAGAAAGTGATACATACCTATTCAGTATCAGCATTCCTACGCGAATTTACCCTATTCGAATGCAAGTAACGATGATAATTCGGAATAACGTGTCATGATTCTGATTTTCTTAGGTCCGTATAAAAAAATTACCTCTAAGGTTTTTTTCTGAGCCACAGTTATGTTGTTATGAAAATTTGGTATCTACACCTTTTTCCTGTTCAAATAATTAGAATTTGATTGCTCTTGTTCACTCATTATTTTTCAGTTTCCCTTTTCTTTTGAGTTGCCATTTTATTAATAAGAGTCGGTATCGCTATTATAATATTCACATATTATTTTGAAACAAGTTTTTCTATTTGTCAAATAAATGTTTACAATAAATGTCGGTCTGATGTTTATTTTCCTTGTCTATTCTTAATGTTTACACATCAGAACTAACCTTAGTCACTTATATATATATATATATATATATATATATATATATATATATATATATATATATATATATATTATATACTACATTTGAACCTCTGTGGAGATAGATTACTTTTACAAGAAACAAAGTATCCCAAGTCTATATATTTCAATTTGAATGATTATATCTAAGAAAACTTTGGACAGTAAAATAAATAGTGGTAAATTAAATAATGGAAACAATGATCAATGATTTCAAAAACTGTCTTTAGTGTTTTCGATAAAATTGAAAAAAATTGCCTCCTGTAAAATAAACATTTTGTGACTTAGAATAGTTCTGCATTCAATGAGCGATCTATAGAGGTAATGTATATAAAACAAATTTATTTCCAAAATTCAATAACAACTGTCATACTCTTAAAATTCATTAATGTACTGTAATGAGTGACTTTCATTTATATTTATATAATGGTGCAATCTGCTTTCGAAAGCTGTTCTGACATTCCCAAATACGTACGATTTCAGTCAGTAATATACTCTTATTTTCATAATCTAAAATAATCTCATAGAAAAATCCAAAACCCCTTCTGTCATTTCAACAACTTGGAAAACATTGATTCAAAACTGAATACCGCAAGTGTTGAGACGACGTTGATAAAGCTGCTCTCAAAAAGATCATGATCCAGTATATTGCCCCACTAATATTTCTATTGGGATTTTGAGATTACTAACTTAAACATTAAATGCTGCTGTCAATATGAGAAAATAAACTTTCGCGTTGAGACTGCTAAAAAAAGTATACTTATGCATATCAAATATCGGCTTGAATATTAAGGGTAGATTAAAAAGTTGAAAGGCAGATTGAAAAGTAACAACGGTCTTTCGTATAAAAATTATAAACTTAAATTTAATAATAAACTGTTATAGTTACTTACTTACTTTTAAAGCGTGCATCTGTCTAGCTAAATCTATAATATTTTGCGTTGCTCTAACATTAACTTCGAGAGCGCTTTTGAGATTTTCATTAAATTTGATAGTTGCGGCCATGTGGAATACAATGTTTATATTCATTTTAAGGAATTCCTCATCTGTTTTGCTAATACCTAAATTTGGAATTACTAAATCACCCGAGATAGTTTTAACTCTGTGTTCATATTTTGGTTTTTCCTCCTTTAATCTATTGAATAACTAGAATAAAAAAAATTAATACTCAAAGTATCTTAGGGATTAAAAATTTAATTTTTTTCTTGTCGATAGAATACGTTTCTTTCTAAAATAAGAACCTTTATTCAAGACCTGATCACTGGTCACTAATGAAATGAAAGAAAAAGACATAATAAAATATTGTTTCAATGATGTTTAATATTGTAAGATTGTTATTAAAACTGCAATTATTAATTTTTTTTCTAATATAGCGTTATGGGCTTGGGATTGGTGTAATAATTGGGGATTGTGGGCTTGGTGTCTGAATCCGTTAAATCCAAAATTCACCGTTAGCGACCTCAAGTACAAATTTTCATGAGAAACCTCAAAGGGCTTATTAAAATGGTCATGGCATGAATCAGAGATAGCTCATAAATTAGCATATCTGAGAAAAAAATCTTAACTGACCTCTCTAACTCTCGAATAAAAGATTTATAATAGTATGATGTAAAGATAAAACTTCAATACTTTTGTGCTTTCTGCATATAAACTCATACATAGCCAGAAAAGTTTTTCTGATCATACAGCTCCGAATATATCGAAATCCTCATGGGCCAATTCTGAATCGGATTTTCCTCAAAAAATCACTTAGCAAATGGCCCTTATGTTATACACAACAAAAGCATGTTGTTCCCTTTAATCAATCAATTATGTTTCCATGTGGAATTCTCATTCACTCACTGCGTTTTGGGAGTTTATAACTTTCATTTTCTAAGTATACTTGTATCCATATTAAAAAATTTCCTTCCATTAGATACATCTTAACTGACCTCTCTAATTCTTGAATCAAAGATGTATAGTAGTATGATGTAAAGATAAAGCTTCAATAATTTTGTTCTTTCTGTATATAACCTCATACATAGTTAAAAAAGCTATTTTCTGAGTATACATTGAGCGAGCAAAGGTTGGAACCTATTCGATAAAAGCTTGATTTGGCCATTGGGGGAAAAGCTCTGACACGTCGATTTTATTTTTCAGTTGCGCATTTTTTTTGGTGTACTAATATTTTTTATGGCGTCATTACTGTTCGGGTTATGACGTAATTCATCGTTTTTTTTTAAATTTTGATAGTACCATCAAATATAACGCATTTTTCTATGTCATATTTTTTTGTTACATAACCGTATGTTCAAGAAAGAAAAGAGATTTCATTCATAATAATGTAATTGTTAAAAATGTAAACAGGATTAAATAAACCTGAAAACTGGAGTTCGGTCCTGGCAAATTGAGCACCAGTTGTGTTTAATATCAGCTCCGATAATTCATAAAATTAGTTAAATTCAGTGCGAAATAATTTAGTTACAGTGTCTATTATTCAAGATCTAAGCATCTTCTGTATTAGTACGGAATCTGTGAGTTTTTAATTAATTCTCTATATTATAATTGTCATAGACATACTTTTAACAACGAGTTATATCAACATTCACAATCTAGTATAATCAAAAACTCATTAGTAGTGTATATTTCTACACATTAGACAGAGCCGTAGTTAGAACACCAATGAAACACATCTACCAAAATGGATGAATCGGTGAATGAGAGCGTCCCTTATAGAGGGGGCACTCAACCTCAAATTAAATCTTACGCAACAGTAACAAACTCACCAAAATTTCCAAGCAAAAAACAAGCAATAGTTTTCCCTTCACTTGATAACATAAAATTGGAGGAATACCTCATTTCTTTAGGGAATATCATGGAACCAAAAAATATAATCTTCTCTTCCAGAATCTCCAATAACCGCATTTGCATTTATTTGGCAAATGAAAATTTGGTTGATTCATTTATGAATAGCAATGATGGCTCAATAAATCTTGGACAAACTACGATTAAAGCTCGGCGATTAATAACACCTGCGGAAAGATTACTACTGTCAAATGTATGTCCATCTATACCAAATATACTATTAGAAAATGAATTAACACGAATTGGCATTAAAATAATGTCGCAGATTACGTTTCTTCGCATCGGTACTTCACACCCAGAATTCAAGCACATTCTAAGTTTTCGTAGACAAACCTATATTTCACCTGTAGACCAGAACCAGATTCAAATCCCAGATTTCATTACTGTGAATCACGAAGGAACCTCTTATCGAATATTTCTCTCCCTCGACGACTATACATGTTATAACTGTAAGCAGAAAGGGCATGTTGCAACAGAATGTACGCTCCCTAATACACAGTCACAAGTACTACCAACAAACCTAACAGCAACCACATCAACAGATTTACCACCTGCTCATGTAACCGCACCAACACCACAACAATCAACGGTTGCAGAAACACATATACCAGCAGCAACTCTCTATCCCATTTCTTCTACACCAACATCAATACTGCATTCCGAAAACCTGACATCCGATTCACCTCTAGAAGGAACCAATAAAAACTCAATTATTTCTGACACCACTTCTAAAACTGAACCACAAAGTTCACATTCTATTAAAATGAACACAGCTACATCCTTATCCTAAAACAAAACCAAACGATCCCTATCTGAAACTCCTTCTCCTGTTGAACAAACCATCGACATGAATTTCACGGAGCCCAGAATAACAAAACTCCAAAAAAAAAGCAAAAATTAACGTTCAAACACTAACTACAGTAAATATCGGAAAACAAATGGAATCAACAAAGACATTTTTTGAAACGACAGACAAACATGTGCTTACCTACCAACAATTTTGTGATTTTTTCGAAAATGTACATGGTTCACCGGACCCACTAAGCGTAGCCAAGTTATATACAGAAGATATTAATGGCCTCATTGATCAATTACACACTATGTATCCCTACTTCACAGATAAAAAAATGAAAAGTAAATGTACCAGGATTTCTAAAAAAATTATATCTCAATTAAGTCAAGAATCTAGTAATCAAGAGGATAGCGATTCGTCTGTATCATCAATACCTTTGTGCTCGACCTCAAGAATTTCAAATACCTATTAAATTCACAACTATATTACAATGGAATCTAAACGGGTTATACGCCCATTTAGAAATGTTAAAAGTTTTACTAGCCGAACAGTCCCCCTCAATAATATCTCTTCAGGAGACACGTTTCTCTAATAAGATCTACCACATGAATAATTATTCTTGCTTTTATAAAAATAGAGCAAACCAGTCTATTGCAAGCGGAGGCGTGGCTATTTACGTGAAAAATTCTATAGACGCAGTACCCATACAATTAAAAACGAACCTCGAGGCTGTCGCTGTCTGCATCGATGGGCCAACGAAATTATCTTTATGTAATATTTATTGCCCTCCAAACTCTTCACCCAGTTTGCAAGAGATTGAAGATTTATTAACTCAACTCCCACTTCCAAGACTTATAGTTGGCGACTTCAACGCCCATAATAATATTTGGGGATCAAAAAGCAACTCCCAATTTGGAAATACACTGGAACAAATAATTAACCAAAAAAATATAAATCTGAATGATGGTCGACCAACCAGATTTAATACGGCCACTGGCGCAGAATCGGCGATAGATCTCTCCCTTTGTGATCCTACTTTATCATTGATATTCAACTGGGACGTCCTGCAAGATCTTTACGATAGCGATCATTACCCTATCATTATTTATGGCAGCAAATGAAGTCCCACCTCCGGAAAAATGGAACTTTAACTTAGCCAATTGGGACTACTTCAATAATCTAATACTGAACAAACTCGGCAACAATTGTATCACTGATATTCTGAGCTCAGATGTAGATGAGATGGTAGAAAAGCTTTCCGACATTATCATAACTGCTGCAGAACTTGCTATCGGAAGAACTAGAATTATCAAAAAACATCCAGCTGTTCCTTGGTGGAATAATCAATGTGCAGAAGCAACAAAGAACTACAAAAAGGCATTTAACAAATACAAGAAAATTAAGTCTCAGGAAAATTTAATTCAATTTAAACGATTGAGAGCCCAAGCTCGATTAACGATAAAAAAGAGCAAACGGGATTCTTGGAAACACTTTATATCCAGTATTAACAATTCTACCCCATCCAAAATAGTGTGGAACAATATTAAAAAGATTTCTGGAGTGAACTACCAGTCCCACATAAATGTCCTAAAATATCAAAATAACACCGTCACTACTCCTGAACAAATCTGTGAAACCCTAGCAAGATCATTTGAAAAACATTCTAGCGATAGCAACTACACAAACAAGTTTTTAAACTTCAAACGTATACAGGAACAAACCTTCGTAGAGCTAGAAGAAAATTCTCATGAACCAGTCAACGAACCAACAACAATGCAGGAATTGAATCACGCAATACACTCATCAAAAGAAACAGCAGCTGGACCTGATAATATTCCAATAACATTCCTCAAAAGACTCCCAAGTCTAGCCAAGGAACTGCTACTACATATTTACAATAGGATATGGACTAACAATACCTTTCCTCAGATTTGGCTTAAATCTATTGTTATTCCAATGCATAAACATGGTAAACCCAAAACACTCACTAGCTCTTACAGACCAATCGCGCTCACATGTGCAATGGGTAAGATTTTAGACAAAATCATCAATGACAGATTAATGTGGACTTTGGAAAGTCGAAATCTTCTTATTCCTGAACAAAGCGGCTTCAGAAAACGAAGATCAGCAATTGATAACTTAGTGGATCTAGAATCAGAAATACATGAAGCCTTTGCTAATAAACAATATGTGTTAGCAATTTTCCTTGATATATCGAAAGCCTATGATACCGTTTGGCGTCACAAGATTATAAAAACATTAGAAAGCTGGTCCATAAGAGGAAATATGTTAAAATTTGTTTGCAACTTTCTGAAAAATCGCGTTTTTACGGTCAGAGCTAATGGCTCATATTCGCCTTTAAAAACCCAAACTAATGGGATACCACAGGGATGCTCCTTAAGTGTAACTCTATTTTTAATTGCTATAAATGATATCATCCAAAACTGTAATACGAATATTAAAGCTAGGCTATATGCAGATGACTTAGTAATATACTCGAGAGGACGGAACATAGCTTCATTGTATAACCAACTACAATATTTTCTAACTCAGCTAGAAAATTGGTCAGAAACTTCAGGACTACAATTTTCGGCACAGAAAACCAAAAGTTTGTTATTCACTAAACGCATCCCGGATATAGTACTTCCAAATCTTAAATTGTTTGAGAAATCTATTTCATATGTGGATGGAATTGAGTTCCTGGGAATGTTTTTCGATCAAAGTCTCAGCTGGAAGAAACACATTCAAATTCAAAATTTGAAACTTAAATGCCAAAGAGACCTAAATCTCATGCGAACAATATCCTCAAAAATGTGGGGAGCAGATAGCACAACGCTAACCAAGATATACAGATCCATCATCAGATCAAAATTAGATTATGGTGCCATCATCTATAATTCCGCTAAAAGGCACATAATAAAACAATTGGACACTATTCAAAACAATGCCGTTAGAATTGCCTTAGGAGCATTTTGCACAAGCCCAGTTGACAGTATTCTATGCGAACTAGGTGAACCAGATTTATACCGAAGACGAATGTATCTAACTCTCAGCTATGCGGCATCTGTCGCAGCGATCCCGGAAAAACCCGTCCATCGAAACTTATTTGCAAATCGTTTCAGAAACATGTTTCAACTGCATCCGAGACTTGATCCCCCATACCATGAAAGACTATACTCTTACCAAAGCAAACTAAACATATCCTTACCTCTCCCTTACAACCTCTGCTACAAACCATCCTTCCCTCCCTGGTGTTTCATCTCCCCAAGTTGTGACTCTAGTATGACTGAATTCAGTAAATCTACAATGAACCACTCAACGATTAGGAAACTCTTCCAAAGTAAAATAAGCAATTACCAAAGCTATAAACATATATATACCGACGGTTCAAAAACTGAAGAAGGTGTGGGTGCATCCATGGTTCTGGAGAATATACAACACTCATTCACACTAGCGCCGACTAATTCCGTGTTTTCTGCCGAATTATATGCTATTTGGAAAGCAGTAGAATATGCGAATACGGAAAAAATAAACAAAACCTTAATATTAACCGACTCATTGAGCTCTCTCACAGCCATACAACAGTTCCAACATTTACATCCAATTGTCTCGTATATAAAAAATGAACTTTTCACGGCTAATAACGCCAAAAGGACAATTGAATTTATGTGGATCCCAGCACATGTGGGCATCGCACAAAACGAAAAAGCAGATGACCTAGCTAAAAGCGCTACTTCCCAAAATGCCGAGATTGAGAATAAGACACCTCTTGCAGATCTCAAGCAATTTTACAAAAACATTATTACCTCCGACTGGCAAATATACTGGAATAACTCATCATCCAAACTCTCTGAAGTAAAAACATCTGTGAAAAAATGGAATAATAACCCAGCGAGCCGACGGCATCAAGTGATCTTAACCAGATTAAGAATTGGACATACATTCGCCACTCATTCACACATCATCACAAGAACAAACCAACCTGTATGTGAATCGTGTCAAAAGAACCTATCGGTAAAACATTTTCTTGTGGAGTGTCCGTCACTCAAACCCGCGAGAACACAGTGGTCAATAGAATCTAACCTAAAGGTGGTGTTAGGGGAACAATGTAACGTTGAAAACTTGTGCGCATTCCTTAAAACGATTAACTTACTTGACAAAATTTAAGAAATAATTAGAAATGTAAATTGTACATAACTGTATTGTGTATGTAGCTATATATTTGTATATGTAATGTATATGTATTGAATCGTTAAATAAATACAGCAGTCGCTAATAACCCTCTGGGTGGATGCGACTTTAAACATTAAAAAAAAAACCTAAAAACTACTAAATTAATTGCTCAAATTGCAAACCATTTGCCTTTTAACAATATGCAAAACGGTATTGAAACTCTTGCAAAACATTATTAAGGATATCAGCTTTAATTAAATTAATTTCGATCCTCATTCTCTCTTTTATATCATTAATATTATTAGAACTGTAAACTTTTCACTTAATTGGGGTTTACCCACTTCCTGGTTTTGGCATGAACACAACTCTAGCTTCTCTCCAACCTTTTGGAATATACCTCAGTGCCAGGTGCGGCATTAGGTCATCCAGGCCCCACTGAAGTAGGGCTGGATAAATGCCGTCAGTTCCTGGAGATTTAAAGGGGGAGAAGCCTGAGATGGCTCACCTCAGTCTGTCCGCGTTGGCGAACTGTCGTGATATACGCCAGTTATCGTCCGTCGGGTAGTGATTCTCCTCATCCTCCCAGGCTACCGTATTTGTGGTTCTGGATTCAGGGAAGTGAGTTGACATTAATAGATGAAGGATTTTCTTTAGGTTGGCAGTTTTTGTGCCATCCTCTCTGGTTAGTATACCGATATGACGGTGGGGATTTTTTGAGAGGACTTTTTGGAATCTAGCTGCTTGGGGGAAATCATCGATTTACTCGTAATAGATTATCTATGCTTGTCTTTGTTTTGTCAAATGACTTTTTTATACTCCATGAGGTGAGACTTTTATGAGTTCCAATCCTCTTCGAGTCTAGTTCTTTTAGCCTTATTAAAAGATTTCCTCGCCGTCCCCCTAAGCTGGGAAATCTCATGGCAACACCACGGAGTGGAGGCTCCATCAAAATCGACCCGCCTGATTGGACAAGACATCTGGTAGGCATTAATTATGGAGTTTTGAATGGTTTCAGAATAAGTTTCCAAATCTCCTTTATTGTTAGGCAACACATCCTCGACTCCTCGCAGATACCATTTCAAACAGTGGACATATTTTGTCTTGTGCGTTTTCCTGGGGTCGCTAGTCATTGTAGAGGTTGTGAGCACCAGTTTTATTTCCAATTTTATCCAGCGGTGGTCGGACGTTGAAATATCGTCGGATACATACCAGCCGGAGATTATATTCGAAGTGTTTATCGTAGATAAGGTAATATCTATTCGCGTTTGACTACGCTCCGATGCATAGAACACAATATGTGATAAATTGGCACCTGAAGATTCGGAGGACAAAGGCTACAACTCTATAGTCATTAGAATGGATGAATTTTTTGATCCTGTTCCTTTGGAAATCGCAGAAACATTAGATTTCAATCTAGAAGACAACAAGAAGGAGTGACAGTGAGTGAATTTTTACATGCCCTACAAAAATTGGCCATAAACTGTAAGTTTGATAATTTTTTAAAAACGGCTACATGAAATCAATTTGTATATGGTTTACATGCTAAAATAATTCAATGTAGATTGTTAGAAACTCGCGATTTAACTTTAGGAAAAGCAGTAGACCTAGCTGTAGGTATGGAAGTTTCCTAAAGGGATGCTAATTAGCTAAATAAAAATAGTAGTACAATTAATCCCGTTACTCCTAAAAATTAATTTAAAAATAATGTCAATAAAAATTACAATACAAATTTCTAATAATAAAAATACAAATGATATATGACTTATGTTAAACACAGGAATATAACACAACTGAAGAAATATGGTGGATGGAAAAGTAGCAATGTTGCAGAAGGTTATATTGATGAATCAATCAAAAATAAGATTGAAACTTGAAAACAAATATTTTCAAGACCATCCACATCTGAAAGTATAGATTTCCAATCTTCATAAGAGGTTACTCATATGTCGGAGAAATCTGCTGATGACCCATCAGGTTTCATGGATAAATATTAAAGGTTGCCATAATTCAGTTTCAATGTAGTAAATGATAAATTGAAATAATTATTTTCAAAAAATTGTTCAATATGTTAATAAATGCAGTATTACTATATTTACATATTAGTTTATTATGTCCGTATATGTCGAATAAAGTATCGAGTGTTTTTTCCAAGAGAAGCGTTTGTAGAAAAGATCTTATGTGTATTTCGGGCACATAGTGTCATTGCCACTCTCCAAAGAGGTTCGTACACATAAAAATACATTCTCTTTGATGGTACTATCAAAATAGGGTATTTCCATTTAAAAAAATTATGATGACGTCATGACTCGAACAGTAATGACTTCATCAAAAACGTAAGTATGTAAAAGAATACACGGAGGGCCGACCCGAGTTCCCGCGATTCTGGTGTGCGTGCACGGTACTCCCGCTAGAGGCGATATAGTAATTGTGGCGTTGTTACATTTTGTATTACTTTATTCTCATTAAATCTTTAATAAAAGATCTAGGCTTTAATTTCCCGTAACAGATCAGAAGTGGGATAGTGCCCAAGTGCTAATGTGTGTGTGTTACGGACGATATACATCCAAGAGGAGTGTTATTCGGGTGTTGTGGTGGAAATTTCCGACACAGAAATATTGATTATTGGGCGATATCAATAATATAGCAGGTTGTGACGATTACCAAGTAATTCACAGGTGGAATATCAATTGTAAGTACCATTTTCAATATTAATAGGGGCGAAATCACATTTATTTTAGGCAAAAGTGCGGTTTTAAACTAGTTGAGGCGCCGACATAATGTCATAAGAATTTAATGCAAGCGACAATGAACCTTATTGTGGGCGTATATAAGGTCTGCGTGGTATGGGTGCTCCCGCTACGAAATTTAGTATCGATTTTATAATTCGGTCAGGCGCGATGAGGTTATAAAGCCGACCTTCACAGCTGATATTTTGTTTTGTTTTGGATTTTAACATAAATGGAGCTTGTTTCGATTTAAAAATGAATTTCAGGCGATAAATAAATATTTTGGTGATTTATTTTTGATATAAACTGGTGATATTATATCATATATGTTATTTATGGGCGTTTACACAATCTATCTACAAAATTTAACAGTAATTTGTGTGTTAGAGGTGAAATGTATTAAATGATTCAGCAAAATGAGGCGGTATCCTATTGTGGGTTTTAGTTAATTTGATGTGGCGCAATGATTAAATGACGGATTTAATTAATCATTTTACATTGTTTTTTGTGCTGTGTCGCAATGGCGAGGTGTTTTTATATTATATATATGTATATATATATATATATATATATATATATATATATGTGTGTGTGTGTGTGTGTGTATGTATATATAATTCTACGGTGTTTTCTTTAAAATTACTGGTGTATTGACGAAAATTTCTAATTATAGTCGGAAAATCGGTCATAGGCGTGCCGATTAATATTTTATTCAGCCAAATAGGTATGAAAAACGTGATTTTGACTATTTCACGGGTGTACTGAAATATTTCGAATGGGTGAATATTTAGGAACAAAAATTATCAATTATATTCAGGGCGCATGGGTGTAGAGTAACTTTTAAAAGCGTACTAGCTACAGGAAGGCGTGCTCTAGATATCTTCTGGGAGGAACGGGAAATTTTACGGATGTTAACCGTCAGTTCGGGCCGTGGGTAGTATCATGCGATTAGATCGTTGACATTTCGGATCGCGGATGCAGTCAAGCGATTAGATTGGTTAATCGGGTTGCGGACAGCATCAGGCGATTAGATAGTCGACTGGTCGGGTTGCGGTTACTATCGAGCGGTTAGATCGTGATGTTGAACGAATATAGCTGCGTGTGTTATCATGCAATTGGACCTTTGATGTTCGGGTTGCGGGTGCCGTCAAGCGATTAGATTGGTTAATCGGGTTGCGGGCAGCACCAAGCGATCAGATCATCGATCGTTCGGGTTGTAGGTAACGTGGATAACAATATTCTCTCATGACATGTTTTGTTTCAGCAAATGGCGGGATCTGGTGATGAATTAGATCTGCATAACGATTGCGATCTCCTGGGGTCAGCCGTTGAGAAAAGAGGTGTCAGGGCGGAAGGAGACTCTGTGCAGGAGAGAAGGGAGGTGGATGGTACTAGTGGGGCGACAGTACCTGTTTTAGATGAGTTGGTCAGGGCCTTGTTGGCGGGGGGGCTGACCAAAAGCATGGAGAGAATTGCCAAGCAGCAGGCATCGCTGGTGATTGGGGAGTACTAAGAGGCGAATGTATCTGGGCCATCTAGCTCGAGGGGTGTTGAGTTAGAGGGTGCTGGGGGCGGACTGCAGACTAATCGTCGTGCTCTGTTGTTAGGCTCAGGGGTGATTGACCGTTTTAACCCGGATGACCCAGAGGCGAATATTGAAAGGTGGCTGCAAAAGATTGACCAGTTGGGGTCGATTCACGGTTGGGGCGAATATGAGAAGTCGACGTTGGCACAGTCTAAGTTGGAGGGCTCTGCCAAGAGGTGGTTCCACCGGTTGGACGAGTACAACCTAAAATGGGAGCAGTGGAAGGCGAAGTTGAGGGCTGCGTTTCCCCGGAGGCGTGATTTCCATCATATGTTGGAGGAGCTGATGAGCCGGCGGAAGGAACCAGGCGAGTCGATGACGACTTACTATCATGCGAAACTGGCCTTGTGCGATAGGGTCAAAATCAAGGGTGAGGATGCCGTATCATGCATTGTTGGAGGTTTACCAGCTGACCTGAAGGCGAATGCCTACGCTGCGAATTGTAGGACCCCCGAAGTGCTTTGTAATTCTTTTCTGGCGGGATTAGAAGGGAATCGAGGCGGAAAACCTCCAGTGACTTCTCGCCTCACTGTGGCGACGAGAGTGAGGGAGGAGAAACGGGCGAATCCTCCGAGCCGTAGATGCTACAATTGTCAGCAGGTGACTACCCACGTGAGCAGAGACTGTCCCTTACCACGGGTAGTGCGGTGTATCCGATGCGGGGAGAGTAATCACATGGTGTCCGAATGTCCTCGACCATACTCGTCCACAGGGAGATTCCAACAGGTAAAACTAATTATAGAGCCTAACGATGCATGCTTTAGACTAATGGTGGTAGTGAATGGCGAACTGGTGAGAGCATACCTCGATACTGGGAGTGAGAGGAACTTTCTCTCCCTGGAAACGGCAGAGCGGTTAGGACTGACTATTGAGGTGGAGGGGAAAGGTGTGCTTTTGTGTGGCTTTGGTGGAGGTGCTGCACCTGCGTTGGGGCGTGTACGGTTTGAGGCGATTTTGCCGGACTGCGAACTTCCTCTTGAGGCGTTAGTAACGGACTGCGATATGGGGCGTATCGAGTTGTTAGTGGGTCAACATACAATCAATAGGCCAAATGTGACACTGGTGGTCCGTAACAACAAGGCCGTGTTAGTCAAGAATCTCGATGTTAGAGAATTCTTGGGAAAAATCACACTCAGGGGCGATGCTCCCAGATGTAGAGTGGTGTTGGCGGAGGACGCGATTCTCGAGCCGAACTCTGTGAGTGGGCTCAGAGTCGAATTGGTAGATGCTGAACCAGAGTCGAAATACGTCATGAATAAGAAGGAGTTTCCTGTGAAGGGATCTCTAGTGATAATTCCTTCGGGCTTATTAGGTGGGCCACAGGAGCATCTCAAGGTCGTTAACATGGGCGAAGAGAGGATTAGTTGGAAGAAACGGCGGCTCATTTCCAAGACAGAGGCGTGCTGGTCCAACCGAGATGTTCAGCAGGCGATGGCAACTACATCTTGTCACGTAAGAATTTTATCTATTAATAATAACAAACTAGATTTGGCATGTGTAAATATCGGTGATGTGGCAGTCCAACATAAGCGGCGACTGCTTGAATTGTTAAAGCATTATTCTACATGTTTTTCAGCGGGCGATGATGAGGTGGGACAGACCAATCTAGGTAGCATGCAGAATAATTCAACCACAGATGTACCTATTTATTACAGGACATATAGGTTGTTGTACAAAGAACGGGAGCAGGTGAGAGATAAGGTCCAAACTCTTGCAGAGGCAGGTGTTATCCGAGAAAGCGAGTCCGCGTAAGCTAGTCCGATTGTTCTTATACCGAAGAAAAATGGCGAGGTCAGAATGTGTGTGGATTATAGGGCGTTGAATGCTATCACGGTGAAGGATAGGTATCTACTTCCTTTGATTTCAGACCAGTTGGCGAAGTTGGCGAATAAGAACCTTTTTACTATGTTAGACATGGCACAGGGTTTTCATCAGGTGCCTATGCATCCAGATTCAGTACATAAGACAGCGTTCATCACACCAGACGGACATTATGAATATCTTAGGGTGCCTTTTGGGTTGTCTAACTCTCCGGCGGTGTTTCAACGAATAATTAATCAGATGTTAGGCAAGCTGAGATATGGTGAGGTATTGGCATATATTGATGATCTTTTGATTCCTTCGTCAGGTGCTGCTGAGGGACTAGCAGTGTTAGAAACTGTGTTGGGTTTGATACAACAGGCGGGTTTTAAATTGAAATTGGAAAAATGCAGGAGACGATAGAATATTTAGGACATGAGGTGAGTGCTGAAGGTGTGCGTCCAGGAAAGCGTAAAGTTGAGGCGGTAATGAGCTTTCCTGTACCAAAAGATGTCCATGGCGTAAGGCAGTTCTTGGGTTTAGCATCCTACTTTAGAAAATTTATTCATAATTTTGCAGCACTGGCTAGACCATTGACTGAGTTGACAAAGAAGGATGTTCCTTGGTGTTGGTCAAGTAAACAGCAAGAGGCGTTTGAGGTGTTAAAAGGTCACTTGGTGAATAGGCCTATCTTGGCGTTATATGATAGTAAAGCAGAAATCCAAGTACCCACAGATGCCAGCAAATTGGGGTTGTCAGGCATTTTGGTGCAAAAGACCACGGACGGGAGTTGGCGACCTATCGAATATTTTAGTAGGGCCACTACGGCGCAAGAGCAGGTGTATCAGAGTTATGAATTAGATACTTTGGCAGTGGTGGAATCTATTAAACGTTTCCGAGTTTATTTGGCTGGAGCGTATTTTAAGGTGGTTACTGATTGTGTGGCGGTTAGGGCGGCATTGTTGAAACGGGATTTGGTTCCCAGAATAGCTAGGTGGTGGCTGGCAATACAGGAGTATGATATGGAGATAGAATACCGACCCGGCAATCGGATGCAACATGTCGATGCTCTGAGTAGGACTCCTCGTACAGAAGGCGAGGGTGCTAATGTGTTGATGGTGACAATGGCGGAGAATGATTGGTTTCTTACCATTCAATTGCAGGATCCCAAGGCACAGCAGCTCGTAATGTTGTTGTCCAACAAGACAGCTGATAAGGACATTGTGGCGAATTATAAAATAAAGAAGGGGCGTCTTTATCGTAGAACAGCGGCGGGCGATAGACTGTATGTTCCTGCAATGGCGAAGTTTAATATTTTGAGGGAACATCATGATGATATTGGGCATCCGGCAGTTGAGAGGTGTTTGTCGTTGTTGGGCGAGACGTACTGGTTTCCTAAGATGAGGCGTTTCGTTTCTAAATATGTCCGATCGTGCTTGAGATGTGGATTTGCTAAGGGGCAATACGGGCGAGGCGAAGGTCATTTGCATCCTATAGAACAGCAACCTATACCATTCGATACGGTGCATGTCGATCATTTAGGTCCTTTTGTGAAAAGTGGCAAAGGCAATTCCTACCTTCTCATGGTGGTGGATGGTTTCACGAAATTTGTGTTGGCGAAGCCAATTAAGAGTTTAAGGGCAAGCACGACTGCGAGAGGTGTTTGGTGAGTTCGGTTATCCCAGGCGAGTAATTACTGACAAGGTAGGGTGTTTACCAGCGAGGAGCTTCTGGCCGATCATGGTGTAAAACATGTGCTTAATGCGGTGGCTACTCTTAGGGAGAATGGTCAGGTATAAAGACAAAACCGAACGAAAGTTGAGGCGTTATCTGCGATGACGGAGGCGGAGAGCTTGTGGGACGAAGAGTTAGCCGATATTGTGTGGGGTATGAATAATACAAAGAATGCTAGCACCCGGATTTCCCCTGCACAATTGATGTTTTCCCACAGTCATGGCCGAGTAACTGATTTGGCGATTGGCGAAGGCGAGCTAGCTAGCGACCGAGGTGATAAGACCGTTGAGGTTCAACAGACTTTAGGTGATAGTCTGAGGAGCAGAGGTGAGAATGTTCCGGGTGTTGGTAATGCAGACGAATCGGGCGGAGGCGATAGTGTTGAAAACGCAGACAAAATTGATGAGGTGCTACCAACCGACACCCACCTGGGAATACAGGGTGACGACTCTAATTCTCAGGATCTGGAGATAAAGGGTGACGACTCTGTACTTCAGAATTCCAGGCGTACCCAGGCTAGGAGGCGGAGACGAACTGTAAAGAGAGCACTGAGGCGTAGTGAGAGGTTACTCCAGAAACAGGTCATGAAGGGTGAATCAGGTAAAAATAGGGGCGAGAAAGGCGTGGTCGAAGAGACAGTTGAAACGGCCAATTTAGGTGTTGGGCGCAAACGAAAATTATCCACAGAGGGCGCGAGCAATGAGGTGGCTTCAGTGGAAGTAAAACGTAGAAGGGCGATGGCGAATTTGGCAAAGTCTGCAAAATGCATGAAGAAGCGCTATGACAAATTTAGAAAGGTTGCAACTAAGTATAAAATTGGTGAGCTAGTACTTTGGCGAAGTGGCGCGACCAAGAAGGCGGGTCTAGGTATGAGTGATAAACTCAGTAATAAATATGATGGTCCGTATATAGTAAGTAAAGAGTTAGCTAACGATCGTTACATCATAGAGGCGATTAAAGGTGTTAGAGGTTATAAGCGATTTCGGGCGACTGTGGCGGTTGATTCACTTAGGCTATATCATGTGGCGAATGATGTAGATTATGAATCTGAGTCGGGTGATACCTTCGAGGCGTAGATTATTCATTTTTTTACTAATTCTTGCTTAAAATGAGGACATTTTCTGTTACAGGATGGCCGAATGTTAAAGAATAAACGGAGGGCCGACCCGAGTTCCCGCGATTCTGGTGTGCGTAGACGGTACTCCCGGTAGAGGCGATCGTGGCGGCTAGTCTAGGTCTGACACCGATACGAGGCGGATATAGTAATTGTGGCGTTGTTACATTTTGTATTAATTTATTGTCATTAAATCTTTAATAAAAGATCTAGGCTTTAATTTCCCGTAACAAGTATACCTTTAAATGCACAACTGAAAAATAAAATCTACGTGTCTCAGCTTTTTCAGTAATGGCCAAATCAAGATTTTAACGAATCTGTTCCAACCTTTGCGTGCTCACTGTACAACTCCAAATATCTCAAAATCCTCATGGGCCAAATCTGATTTCGCAATAAATCACTTTGGAAATGACCCTTATGTTTCCCACAACAAAAGCATGTTGTTCTGTTTAATCCATCAATTATGCTTCCATGTGGATTTCTCATTCTGTTACCACATTTTGGGAGTTAATACCTTCTGTTCTAAATTAACCCTTTTCCTTTGGGTTAATTAGAGGGAATGTAGTTTCGTTGTAGTAAATACGATGCACTCGAAGGACCAAATGGATATTTTTCACGTTAGGAATGATGTATATGATGTAATGAAACTCACTTATGTCACTTAGGTTTTATATTATCAGGAAGTTATAATTTATTTATTTTGCGTCGACAATTAAGACGTCACTTATTACTTTCGCGATAAAAGAGTGTATTTTGCACATACCTCGGTGATGTATTAAATGAATAAAGCTTACGGACACATGGTTGCTCCCCGTATCAACACGCCGGGTGATGTTACGACGTGAGGTACCTTGTTGTACCACGTTGTATGATAAAGAGAGGCAAAATGTAAGGTATATGGAGTATTTATATGTTTGATGACGTAGGATCGAGGAATGAGCAAGCTATTAGAAACTAGCCAATGGGATAAAAGTATTTTAAAATGTATCGTTCGAACAACAAGTGAATTTGGCAATTATGAAGATGTTTTTTGTGGGGTTTTCAACGGTTTCGTAGATACAGATAACAGAGTTTGGAAGAGAGTTTTTATGAAGAGATAAGATGTCGGGGACTTTGATATGTTCAGTAGAATTTCAGAAAACGATATTTATCTGTTTTCCTTAGGTGTTAGTAAATTTAAATGACTTTTTTAGTGAAGTAAAGAAATATTAACTGTTGAAATTAAGGATATATTTAGTTATCTGTTTTGAGCATAATATTCGACTTGTAGTATACAGGGGAAATTGAAATACAATCACGGGAGAATTTGGTAATTAAAAACCAAATTCGAACACCTTCCATTAAGCATTGTCTAAGTAGAATTGTGTACGTAATGAAAATTTCCTTTCATTACATAACAATCTAATTTGATTGATAAATGTTAGCGAATTTCGTGTTTTCATAACTACACTCAGGTGCAAAAAAATCGATCCACGACTATTTTTTGGCAAAGTAGACAAAAATTTGACCATGTTTTGGATCGGTTTTAAATGTTAAAGGTATGAATAATAAAGACCGTTTATACAAGAAAATAATGTTATGAAAACAATTGGCTTTATTCGAATAATGGAAAAATGAAGTATATTTTGTAATCAAAACAATGGTTATAATGAAATGTTAAGTGTGTTATTTTTTATTAATAATTTGTATTTCCTCTCCGGGCTCATAACAGCCTGCATACGTCTTGGCATAGAGTTAATTAAATGTTGGACATCGAGTAGCTCCAATTCGTCCCATATTGCTTGAAGCACCACACTAAGTTCAGCCAAGTTGTTATCACGAGGTACCCGTGATCGGATTCTTCTTCCTAGAGTGTCCCATATATGTTTTATAGGATTGATATCTGGACTTAAAGATGTCCAATTCATACGGACAATCCCGACTTCTTCTAAATATTCATTAACGATTCTTGCACGATGTGGCCGCGCGTTATCGTCCATGAAAATAAAATTAGGCCCTACAAATGGAGCAAAAGGTACCACATGCTCATCCAAAATTGTTGTTATGTACCTTGCTTTTGTCATAGAACCTCCATCTACAAGAACCAAGTCAGTACGGGCCTCGGAACTTATACCAGCCCAAACCATAACTGATCCTCCTCGGTAACTTATTCTTTCCGCAATGTTACATTGGGCGAATCGCTCTCCTTGTCTTCTGTAGATTCTTTCTCTACCATCTGGTGTCCTTAAACAAAACCTGGACTCATTCGAGAACAATATATTACTCCAATCGGCGTCATTCCAGTCCTCGTGTTCCCTTGCAAATACAAGCCGAGCTCTGCGTTGTTCCATGGATAGCAGTGGACAAATAGCTGGCCTTCTGGAATATAAATTAGCTTCAGTGAGTCGTCGACGAACTGTCCACCTGCTTACATCGACATTTCTTACTTCGCTCAGATGATTAGCCAGCTCAACTGACGTTAAATGTTTATGTCTCAAACACGAAGAAACCAAAAATCTATCATCGCGTGCGGATGTTGCCCTTCTACGGCCTGATCCTGGTCTCCTCGTGTAATTTCCAGTTTCATTAAACCGCTGAATTGCTCTTTGAACTGCACAACGACTAACACCTACTCCTCAGCCGCATAATATTGGCTACGACCATCTTGAACTAAAGCCACTGCCCTCCGCAGCATCCGTTGGTGTTAAAGCAATTTGATTTCAATTAAATTAACAAAATAATAAGTTTAAATACTAATTCGGTGGGTTTGTATGGGTCACTAAAATAACAAATGAATTTCTTGCTGCTCTATCAGACGTAAATTTCTGACAAAAACTTAAAATATATATTGTTTATAAAAAAATTTAAATTAATAATTTCAATTATACGAGGGTCTCTCTATATTTATATATGCCATATAATAAGTACCAAGTTTTAAAAGTCACAATAAATGGAAAATATACGATGGATCGAATTTTTTGCACCTGAGTGTACGAGTATATCAATATATAATGAAGCTATTAGATTTGGAAAAAAATTATTATTTCGAGGAAATTAGCAGAAAACTAACAGCTCTGTTATTTTTCAATGATTTGGGATCACTTTTTGTGTATACGATTATAACCATAGCTAGTTTAAGTGAGTGAGTGAGACTCCAAATTATTGATAGAAATACTGATTATTTACTAGTTTTTTTTAATATCTATGCTGGAATTTTCTCTCTCTCTCTCTCAGAAGTATATTCATTTTTTATTTTACTATCTGAGACTATGAATATTGTTGGGAAAATGCATTCCATATTATTTCCGATGCCACAAAAAATATAATATCCTTTATCCATTATTAATAAAACTAACTGATTTGAAATATGTATCATAATTTTTAGAATTTTTTTCTGAATGAACAAGCATTATTATTTGATATGCTTTCCCATAATTTCATCAAAACTGATACTTTTAATCTTGTCATATTCTTTAATCCAAATTGACCCTACCAATTTTTTTAACAATAAAATGCTTATTTACCTTATCTTCAAATAACATATCTAATCTGTCCTGTACATTTTTACCTCGTTTGTCTCTAACAAGTAAATATAATGTGCCTACATCTGTTGATCTGAGTAATTTTTCTATGAGAATTCTTCCCATAAAACCTGTTCCTCCCGTAATTAGAACATTAGCGTCTTTGTAAAAAGATTGGATAGGCGTTTCGTCCATTTTTTTCTATCAATCTGAAATCAGAAAAAAAATTAATTTACAAAATATATCCAAGAAACTTCTAGCACAGCAGAGATAGATGCCTCGAAAACTAACAAAAACATACTATTAATTTTGAAAACACAACAATTATAGAGTCGGAACGAAATACAAAAAAGGGAGGAATTTTAGAATCAATAGCCATCCAAAAAAACAGTATGCCACTAACAATAAACAGGATTTAAACAACCTCAGTAAAATATATCTATCAGCACTGTAATAGTAAATTGTGTAACAAGTGGGGAAAGTTCAACTTTTCTCCTGAGTATGGAAGTTTCACACGAGTGAGAACAGTACTTTTCCCACATGTTGCACACTATACTTTTTCAACAACTGCACACATTTAAAGAATACAAGTAAATAGTTTTGTAGAAAAAGTCTAGGCATCGATGATAACCTGCTGAAAGCGGCTAGGCATCGAGTATTCTCTACGGGATTTTCCATATAAATGTATGTAGTGTGGGCAAAGTGCCGTGAGAAATGATATTTCTCACATAATGAGCTATGAGAAATACGCTACTTTTCATAGCAGTTAAAGAAAAATAATTTTTCCATCGAGCGTTCACTTATGATATATTTTAACGCACTCAAAATCGTTGATTAATGACCCCTATTAACGAAAGATTTTCTATTAATCGACGAATATATTATATGCAACCCAACGTACATTGTTCTTATACAATTTATATTGGCAGTGACCTGTGTTGTAGTAGGGTTACCTACTATAACATTTCTTCTTATTGCAAACAATTCATATCGTTTTCTGTTAATACAAATAATAATGCGCGTGCGTCTAGAATCTTGAAGTTTATTTTTTTAATTTTAAAATGTTAACCTTACTTTGATTTTGGGGCTTAGATTATAAAATATTATGGGAATAAGTGTAGCATTGTCCAAATCTCTGTTCTGCTCTCATTCGTTCTCAACATAGATATAGGAATAAATGCTGTCGACCAAGTTACATTTGATTGTGGCAGTTTCTTGGTGCAGTCGCTGAGTCTATAATATGTAGTTTGGACCATTACTTCTCGAGATTGATAAAATAGCTGTATCTTCGTTTTAAGATATTCCTTGGTTGATGGGAATAAAACTACAGTCAACTGTAAAATATTTCATTATTTTATTAACGTTTCATTTCTCAAACCTAGAACAGTTTTCAAAGTGACACGTTTTTTAATTGTCTTATGTCTATCAGCTATTTCAGGAGTGAAAAATGTTCCAAAATTATCTATTGGCATTGAAACATTATTCAGATTTCCTTGCTTACAACCTACATTTGACAGATGAAACTGAATTTTTTTTTTGGTTCAATATTTCCAAACAAAAAACGGTTTCTTTCCTATTTCTCCTGCTCATGGTCACTTCTTTCCACCAACACACTATTATTATCATCTACATCCTCTAAAATAGATGAATTTTTCTCATCACATTCATACAAACACCTTTCAAGTTCTGCTTCCGTCACACCTTCGTTACGGAATATTATGATATTATGAACCAAACAGCACAATAATACCTTCTACCTGACACAACCGTTTATGCACGACTCGCGTGTTCAGATACAAATGCGCAATCTCCAAAATCTGCCCCCAATGGAAAAGAAGACAATAGTTAATTTTTAACTATAGAAGAAAATGGATGATAAAAGTACGTTTCACATGTTGGCGCACAACGTACGTTAAATCTTTACAACTATTGGTTATCCATGTCAATATATATGATCTAAGGTTAGTACTATCTGTCGTACGTCATTATTTATTTTATTGTTATAATTTCTTAAAATTCTATGTATATTTTAAGATCAAAAGTACAGTCGACGGAAATAGTGATTAACGTTACAAGGCCGATATGTAGCAAATAACAATTGAGGTTGAATATTGTAATCCCAGGCGCAGCCGAGGATTATAGCATCCGAATCCGTTATTTGCGTATCGGCCGTGTGAGGTTCAAGACTTTTCGTAATCCCCCTGAAAGATTACATTTTGATTCAAAGGATTCATGTGCAGCGAGTGTTGATTTACTGCCGAAAATAATTTAAGAGCGATATCAAAAAGAATATGAAAATTTTGAAGAGTGGCGTAAACCAAGAATGCAAAGGTGGTTAATGAATATGTATTATTAGCTTATACGAAAAGAAAAACAGAGGTTTATTCTCGCTGTGTACCAAGATTTCAATGTTGAAACTTGCTTTGAAAGTTTATGACAACATTGACATTTTTAGGTTAGTTATTTCAAATCGTACACCATATTAGAGTATTACCTACAGAAATGGTATTATCAGATTTGGAAAATTTGGAAAATCAAAAAATTTTGTCTGAAGAAGAATATCAGAATAAAAATAAAAATATTTGAATAAGTGATTTCTTAACGGCCGCCGGCCGTTAAACAATCGTAACGGGCGAAGGCTGTTGACATTAACTTTTCAATTGTCATCTGAATACCGTTAAATCAAAATAACAGTATGGGATTACGAAGAATTTTGTAACAAACTCGTGAATTAAAATGATGATTAACAATATCGAACACTAACGCGCTCGCTTCGCTCGCTCATTAAATTATCTCGATTGTAAGTCGCCCTTATTAATACACTCTTTCGTTAAATAACTATTAATGTGTATGAACGTTGTAGATTGTTTGTTATGAATATTGATTTTCGTGAAAGTGATAAGAGTATTTTATGTTTTTAACGAAGTTATTGACTTGCCATTTTAATGTATGTTATCACTTATTCTACGTTTGGGGTAAGTAAAAAAGATTTTATGTTGTACTGAATATCTGATTCGTTTTATTTTAGATGTAAATATATTTTGAAAAATGCCGAGTAATCCGAAACGTTAATAGATGATGGTAATCCCAGCTTAAACCGTCTTTGTATTTTTATTTTAAAAAAATGAACTAAGACCAAGAAAAACTTTAGATATATGTATATATATTTATATATACTAAAAAGATCAAAGAAAGACTCCGACACTTGAAAATGTATAAATATATATATATATATATATATATATATATATATATATATATATATATATATATATATATATATATAGGAATGACCACACAGACTTTAGAAAATAGATTAAATGGCCATAAATATACCAAAAATGCTTCCACAGTTCTCCGCAAACATGAAAACAATGAGTTTGATTCTAAAAACACAAAAATTCTAGCCCAAGATTCAAACTACAAGAAATTAACAATTAAAGAAATGGTGCACATTAAAAAGGAACAAAATACAGTAATAATTTAATAAAATAATACACCTGAAGTATTTCCGTACCCCCCCTGTATAATATCGTAGAATGTGTATCGATGGTACTTGTTTTAAATGTCTGTTTTATAAATGTATCCTACCTATTGTACATGTGTTTTTTTAATTTTAAACTGTAAACAATGAAACCTAATTCAGTCAATAATAATCCTTGAGAAAATTCCTAAGCCAGGGACGAAACGTCAGAAACAATAAAATGTTTTAATTAATTATACAACCTGACACCCAAGAAATAGAAAAATAAATTATATACGCAAAATAAAGGGCTACTAAAACAGAGTGGTAACCGTGGACATGCGTGTTTCTGGTTCATTTGCCTCTTCAGCACGGTATTACCAAATAAGGATGTGAAATTTGGGAGCAAAGATGTTAATCGAAAACCACAAAACAACGGATTTCAGCAGGGAAACCAAACGCTCATTTGTGCCTTCAATTGGAAGATCCCGAGTTTTCAGGACAACAACCAAGACTGACACGGAGGCGCATATAGCCAGAAACATGCATGTCCACGGTTACCAGTCTGTTTCAGTAGCCCTTTATTTTGCGTGAATTACCCATGAATGTCTTTGTTGTTGTTGTTAACATATCACGCGATATTCCTACATTTCTTTGTTATTACTATGGGTCGGAAGGTTCATGGCGGGGAGGCTATATGCGCCTTGGTTGTTGTCCTGAAAACTCGGGATCTTCCAATTGAAGGCACAAATGAGCGTTTGGTTTCCCTGCTGAAATCCGTTGTTTTGTGTTTTTCCCATGTTTCGATTAACATCTTTGCTCCCAAATTTCACATCCTTATTTGGTTATACCGTGCTGAAGAGGCAAATTAGCCAGAAACATGCATGTCCACGGTTACCACTCTGTTTCAGTAGCCCTTTATTTTGCGTGAATTACCCATGAATTTCTTTGTTGTTGTTGTTAACATATCACGCGATATTCCTACATTTCTTTGTTATTACTATGGGTCGGAAGGTTCATGGCGAGGGGGCTATATACGCCTCCGTGTCGATCTTGGTTGTTGTCCTGAAACATCGGGATCTTCCAATTGAAGGCACAAATGAGCGTTTGGTTTCCCTGCTGAAATCCGTTGTTTTGTGTTTTTCACATGTTTCTATTAACATCTTTGCTCCCAAATTTCACATCCTTATTTAGTTATACCGTGCTGAAGAGGCAAATGAGCCAGAAACATATATATATATATATATATATATATATATATATATATATATATATATATATATATATATATAACTGCCCGAAGAAACATGTAGGTATGACAACACAAACTCTAGAAAATAGCTTAAATGGTCACAAGTACACAAAAAATGCGTCCACCGCCCTACATAAACACGAAAACAGGGAACACCATGAATTTGACTTTACTAGCACAAAAATACTAACCCAGGATTCTAATTACAATAAATTAGCAATCAAAGAAATGGTACATATAAAAAAAGAAAAGAATTCATTGAACGATAAACAAGACATAAAAAATCTAAGCCAAATTTATCATAATTTAATTGTGTAATGAATTTGGAAACCAAAATATATACATCCAAAAACAAAATAAAAATACTACACACTTTTGATTTCACTCGTATATCGTAAATTTGGTTCTGAGGTGAACAACTTTATTATTTTATAAACAAACTTGTTTTTATATGTTCAGTGTCCTTTTTGTACACGTTCCAAAATTGTATATCGATTAATTGTAAATATTTTATTCTGTCCAAATAAGACATAACATCTTTTTAAGAAAGCTCCCAACAAGGAGCGAAACGTCAAAGTATGTAGACGATATTTAGTTTTTTATTTATTTATGACCTAAACCCTAGAACACGAAATCAAAAATATTATTATAATTAACACCTTAAACCGACAAATTCTATTATGATTGTGATTATTTCTATATACACAATTTATTTTAATTAACTTTTGATATATATATAACGCGTATTGCTATATATTTAATAATTTATGGACGCCAACTTACCATAAATAGGTAAGTAAAATTTAATATAATTATTCTGACTTAATTCAAATTATCATAAGAAAAAATAATGTAAATGTATATGCTCCGGCTATATACAGGGTGTCCCGGGACTAATGGGAAAAAAGTCAGGAGCGTATAATCTGAGCTAAAATAATGTTAGTACTTCATATAAACTTTTACTATGCAGGCCCTCGTTTTCGAGTTATAGGCCTCCAAAGTTTTAAGTTTGAATTTGGTTTTTATTTGTATTTTTTGTACTAGTTATTTGATCTTTATAAAATTTACGGCAGAGCTATAATGTATGTGTATGTTTATTTTGGTAAGGTAAACAGATTTACAGTAGTGCATTGAAGCCAGGGACGGACTACTCGCTATGGTTAGTGATCCAAAAATTTTGCAGGTATGGCACACCCTGTATGAAATTATCAAAATTCACTTCCCCACACATTAAGCTAACGAAAAGGTACTCTTGTTGGAATTCGATAAAATAAGCCGTTTGGCTAATATTTACAGTTTTATTAATGCACTACGTACCAGTTTACGCATTCACCATTTTTATAAGTACACAACGAGGTAAAACTAACTTTTAATAGATGTCCAAAATTTACCTAGAGTACTACAAAAAAATAATTTAACGATAGCAGAAGATGAAAAATATTAACGACTTATTAATTGGAAAGTTGGTAAAAACTTTTTATAAGTGTTTTTACCGTTTATCAAGTTACCATAGGATTAGTTGTCAAACGTTGTGTAGAATAGTTCGTAGTCAGTACTTGTCAATAATTCATAAGTCCTTAATTTAACAGTTACAATAGCAGAATTCGCTTTTATTGAGTACGCAGATAAACATCTAATGTATCGACTGGCTTCTCGAAACTGTTTAGAGGCCAAAAGGCTTTATGAAGAACATTTTGCAAACAGAGCATTGCCAGACAGACGAATGTTTGGGCGTATTGATCTCAGGTTACGAGAAACAGGTATGAATAAGTAAATGTAATTTTCCATGTATACAAAACAAAATTTTAAATTTTAGGAAGATTTTCTCCAGAAAAAGCTGGAGAAGGTCCAGTACGAAGCATACGTACTGTGGCAGTTGAACAAGACTTACTAAATGCAGTTGATAATGAACCATCGAGTTTTAGAAAATTATCAAGAGAACATAACGTCTCGAAATCAGTTGTTCATCGCGTCCTAAAAGAACAGCTGTTATATCCTTTTCACATGAAAAAAGTAGACCGTATGACAGTGGCTGATTATCCTGCTCGACTTGAGTATAGCCAGTGGTTTCTGCGACAACAACAAGCAGACAACACATTTATTAGTAACGTTCTCTTTACGAACGAACCGGGTTTCACCAGAGATGGAATCATAAATTCTCATAATATGCATTTATGGGATGATGTGAATCCACATGGCATTATCCAAACTAGGATCCAGCATAGATTCATGGTTAATGTTTGGCAGGAATAGTTGGCAATAATTTGATACAGCCATACTTTATTGACGGTACTTTGACCGGTCAGAGATATTTGGAGTTTTTTGCAAAATGAGTTATGGAACCTGTTTGATGATGTGCTACTACAAACTCGTAGGAATTTATGGTTCATGCATGATGGGGCCCCTCCTCATTTCAGTTTAGATGTACGACAGCATTTACACACAAGGCTTCCTAATAGATGGATTGGTCGTGGAGGCCCTTTTCAATGGCCACCGCGATCAGGAGACGTTAATCCTATGGATTTCTTTCTCTAGGGTTATCTCAAAAGTAAGGTATACGCAACACCTGTGCAAACAAGGCAAGATTTAATAGACAGAATTGTGTTACACTGCAATGTTATTAGAAATAGTGTGAAATTGCTCTTTCAAGTGCAAAGAAACAACCTTCGTAGACTTAGAATGTGCGTGGAAGTGGGAGGAGCTCATATTGAACATTTATTAGAATAACGTTAGTTTTTGTTGTTGTTTAGGAATTAGTTTTAGTCTAATGTTTTATAACTTGTGTTTTTTGAGGTTTTCTTAATGGTTTAATAATGTTATGTTCGTAATTTTGATTAAAAGCAAGTACATTCTGGACATCGTAATAATAAGTTAGTTAGGTAGATTTGTACGTAGTGCATTAATAAAACTGTAAATATTAGCCAAACGGCTTATTTTATCGAATTCCAACAGAAGTACCTTTTCGTTAGCTTAATGTGTGGGGAAGTGAATTTCGATAATTTCATACAGGGTGTGCCATACCTGCAAAATTTTTGGATCACTAACCATTGCGAGTAGTCCGTCCCTGGCTTCAATGCACTACTGTAAATCTGTTTACCTTACCAAAATAAACATACACTTACATTATAGCTTTGCCGTAAATTTTATGAAGATCAAATAACTAGTACAAAAAATAAAAATAAAAACCAAAATCAAAATTAAAACTTTGGAGGCCTATAACTCGAAAACGAGGGCCTGCATAGTAAAAGTTTATATGAAGTACTAACATTATTTTGGCTCATATTATACTCTCCTGACTTTTCCCCCATTAGTCCCGGGACACCCTGTATAAGACCTCTTATTTTCAGGGAGTCGGTTCTCGAATGAATTGCAGTGTTCAAATATATCTTTTCTTTTTATTTCCTGTTTTTTTTATAAATCTAAATTAACATTTTTACACAGTTCTACAAGTAAGTTTTTATTCTAAATTTTAATTCAAGAAACACCCTGTATGTTAATTTTCTCTAATTTGACCTAAATTTATTACTATTCGAAATTTTACCATCACTACCTCTAAATTGTATACTAAAAACTCTTACCTTTCTTCATACAGGACTGCTTCTTTTGAATTCCTCAAACAAAGATCTTAGTTCTGGATGAATTTCAATATCTAGCTTACCTTATAAAGAAAATCTATTGAAATTACAATTAACTAAACAAAATTTCTATATCCAATAATTAACAAAATTTCAATAATTTATACGACTTCAATCAAATCAAATAGAACTTTCTCAAAGTATCAACGAAATAACATAATTTAATAATTAAACAATTTTAAAAAAAGCTACTATAAAATTAACTAGATGTTTCTCAAATGGTTAACGAAATAACCAAATTTAATAATTACAAAACTTAAAAAAAACAACTAACTAGTATAAAATTTAAACCGACCTTTTAACTTAATGTTCTTTTTCTGCAAACTCGTCGGTATATGTTTATTTATGTGGTTCCGCTGTCTTATATTGGGTTCATGTATATCTTTACCATGTTGCTTCTTTCCAAAATATTTATTTCTGTTCTCAATATAATGTTCTTCGTCAAATTATTAGTTACCGTCTCAAATTATTTATTTTGCTCACAATCTTCTATATATGTTCTATTTATGTCTACTATCTGTGTTAAAATAATCTCACCAGTCTTACATCATTCCATAATATTTAATCTCTGTTTTCCATATACTGTTTTAATTTTCAATTATATTTGTTCTATTCCTTGTATTGACTATGTTATTTTTAATTGTCAATCCCTGAATCGTCTCCAATATAATTTATTTAGTTATTTTTCCGTCTTTTTGGGATAAAAAACTTCCATCACCAAAATATGTCAAGTGAATAGTCTCCCCTTTCAACAACCTCTCTCCTCACTTCCTTCCTTAGTTTCCTTAAAGGCTTGTTCAAATAAATTTTTATTTTTATTTTCATCAATGTCATGTATTGTCAAACTCAGATTTTATTCGATGGAAATTAATAGATCAACTATCAACAATACAACCACATCGAACATATCATTTTCCTTTCTAATCATAACAATTCTCAATTAAGACACTTCTTATTTCCTACTTCCGTATACCTTTTCAGACGTTAACACCCGTTTCACAGCTTTTTGTAATTCCTACACTAATAAATTTCTAAGTACACTCAAAATTATGTTTCTCAAAATACCACTTTCTTTCAAATAATTAAATATTAAATATGTGATCAACACATGTCACTACAATGGTGGGACAACCTGTATGTGACAATATATATATATATATATATATATATATATATATATATATATAACAACAAGATCTACGAATAGTGCGTGACATATGAACAATAAACAACGAATAGATTGGTGGGTATTGCACGCAAATAGAAGAAGGGGCTACTGAAAGGAGTGGTAACCGCAGACATGCATGTTTCTGGCTCATTAGCTGTCATCGGTACGGTACAACCAAGAAAAGATGTAAAACATGGGAGCAAAGGTGTTGAATGAAACATGAGAAAATATATCAGAATTCAGCAGGATAGTCAAACACAACATTTGTGTCAGTAATATTAGAAGACCTCGAATATTCGAGACAACAACCAACATAGACACGGAGGTGCATATAACACTCCCGTCTGAAAACTTTTGACCCAGATGAATGAAATAACAACAAGATCTACGAATAGTGCGTGACATATGAACAATAAACAACGAATAGATTGGTGGGTATTAATATTAATAATTAATATTACTGACACAAATGTTGTGTTTGACTATCCTGCTGAATTCTGATATATTTTCTCATGTTTCATTCAACACCTTTGCTCCCATGTTTTACATCTTTTCTTGGTTGTACCGTACCGATGACAGCTAATGAGCCAGAAACATGCATGTCTGCGGTTACCACTCCTTTCAGTAGCCCCTTCTTCTATTTGCGTGCAATACCCACCAATCTATTCGTTGTTTATATATATATATATATATATATATATATATATATATGTATATATATATATATATATATATATATATATATATGAAGCAAAATGGTATTCTTGACGGTAGATAAATCAAAAATCTCTCAATATCTTAGGGATATATATATGTTATATTCACAAATTCACATTAAACTTTTTAAAAACAATTTTTATTGAGTTACACAGTTTTATGTTATACGGTATCCGCCAAAATAAACAGTACCGAAACAGAAAGTGCTGTGGAGTTGTTTATGTAATATGGATTTGTCATATTTGACTTAATTGTCATTAGTTGATATATTAATAGTACGCTGCAGTTAAATTTGATTTAAAAATGGTTCTAACAACGGAAGAAAAAGTTTTTTTGGTAGAGCATTATTTTTGTTCATACGGAAAAGGTCGTAATGATGGTCCAAGGTTAGAACAGGTGTCAATAAAATATCAACAAAAATTTAATAAAGCAGCTCCTAGTAAAAGTGTGATGTTAGCTGTTGTTGAAAAATTTCGTCGCACTGGCAGTGTATTGTGTCAACGTAAAGGTTCTTCAGGTCGTCGAAAAACAGTATGCACTAACGAAAATGAAGGACGTGTTTTTAACCAAGTTGTGCAATAACCTCGAAGAAGTCTTGTAAGAACTGCATGTAAACGCAACATTAGTGAAACGTCTTTACGTTGCATGTTCAAATCAATTGGTGGTTATCCATACCGTATTCAAGTTGGACAACGACTAAATGCTGCGGACAAACGTGCAAGAGAAATTTACTGTGGTCGCATGTTGAGTTTAATTTACGAAGATCCCGAATTTTTGAAAACCATATGGATTTCAGACGAGAGTCACGTTCATCTTAGCGGCTATATTAATCGACAAACAACCAGATTCCTTGGATTTGAACGTCCTGATGTCATTGTAGAGAAACCACTCCACAGTCTTCGAATTACCGTTTGGTGCGCGGTATCTGGTCATGGAATGATTGGTCCTTATTTCGTTGAAGATGATAATCAGAATCCACTTACTGTCAACCAAGAGCGTTATAGAGAGAAAATTATTATACCTTTTGTGAGAGATCTAAATAACTTTTGCCGTGCACGAAATCTACAGTTTCGCACACAATGGTTCCAACAAGTTGGTGCAACGAGCCATACAGCTGTGCGCACCTTAGACTTACTCCGTCAGCATTTCTATAATAGAATAATTTCTCGGGGAACAGACTTCGAATATCCTATTCATTCACCTGATCTGACGCCACCTGACGCATACATTTGGGGCATAATGAAGGACAAAATATTTCACTCGGAAAATCCGCCGGCGAATATTGCCGAACTACGGGAAAGAATACAAAAGATTTTTCGGCAGTTACATCAACCACTTTTTATAAATATGTTTATTGACTTACAAAATCGATATGAAGCTTGTTTACATTACAGAAATTAAAAACTAATTTTCATTTTTATTTTCGGTACTGTTTATTTTGGCGGATACTGTATAAAAAGAAATAAAGGTTGAAATTATATTTGTAACTAACTATTTTAAATAAAGTAAAAGAAATTATAGAATTTGTTAAATCAACGTTTATTTTCATGGAGAATTCGATGTAGCGTCGCTCCCATGAAAGTGCAGAAATCATTATTTTTCTGTAACATAATATTTGTATTACTTAATGTGTTTATTTTATAAAAACGCAACGTAGCATCGTTCTCATGAAAATACGGAAATCGTAATCTGATGTTTGACATGAAAATTGGCATATATGTATTTTTCTATGGAAAATTTGTATTTTCCATCCTTTTTATTGTAACTTCCTACCAGGCGGCGCCGCAGCGTATCATTTTCTGTATCGTTTACTTTTTCCACGAACGCAGAAGAATCAAGTGAGCGGGAAAACTTATCTGCGTACGAGTTGTGCACAATATTTTTTCTACGGCTAAGTTCATTAATGAAAGAAAAATGTGACTTATATAGGTACTTTATTTAAACTTTCAAGAGAAAGAGTTTCAAAAATGAATATAGAAAAATCACTAAAACGCAGGTATAGTTAATAATGAAAAATGAAAAACTTTGAATTTTTATCCCTGTTGTATCTTCTTTTGATAATAAATTTTAATGAAATGTAATATTAATGTTTTTCAACGATATTCCCCCAAGATAATGTTAGATTGTCAAAAATAATTTTGATATTTCCTTTCCACCAGGTGGCGCTACTGCATATCAACTTCTGTATCGTTTACTTTTTCCACGAGCGCAGAAGTTTGTGCAAATCAAGCGAGCGGGAAAAGTACTTTGTGTACGAGTTGTGCACAATATTTTATCTACGACCAAGTTTATTAATGAAACAAAAAAGGATCTTTAAGAGAAAGAGGTTCAAAAATGAATATAGAAAAATCAGTTTAAAGAAGGTATAGTTAAAAGTGAAGTTTGAACAATTTTGAATTGTTATCTCTGTTGTATATGTTTTAATTAAATGTAATATTAGTGTTTGTCACCCAAATTCCCTATAATGATAATGTTAGATTGTCAAAAACAATTTTGACAATTATATTTCATTTCCACCAGGTGGCGCTGCAGCTTTTCAACTTCGGTATCGTTCACTTTTTACATGAGCGCAGATGTTTAAGGCGAGTGCCGCAAATCAAGCAGGCGGGAAAAGTTATTTTCGTACGAGTTGTGCACACTATTTTTTCTACGATCACGTTTATTAATGAGAGAAAAAGTAACGTATATAGATATTTTATTTGAACTTTGAACAAAAAGAATTTAAAAACTGGATATTGAATATAGAAAAATCAAGTAAACGTAAGAATAGTTAATAATTTTGAATCGTTATACCTGGTCTACCTTTCTTTGATGATAAGTTTTAATTAACCATAATAATTGGCAAAAGAATTCATAGAGAACAATCAGTATCATGTTGGGTTTGCTGATAGGATATTGTAGACACAATATCATTGAAATTAAATATCTCGACCCTTACTTCGTGGAATCTACTCATATTACTGTTTTCAATGAATCTTACTGTTTCTAGCTAATTCCACAATATATTGAAAAAATGTTGGAAATTTTAAAAAATTGACAATTGTTTCGATATTAAATATCATCGTCAGAATGACAGAAGTTACATTTCATTTGATGCCTACCTGATGTTAATTAGTTATTTTTGGCTAGGCCAAGAAGTATGTTTTCAACTTAAAACTTTACTTTTTTAAAAATTTATTTAATTACAATAAATACACATTAATAATATATTTCTTGCAGTTAACAATATCAAGTATATAATCATTCTGATTCTAAAATATGTATACTGAAAGTATGCGGTGTCCAATAGTGCAATTCAGCATTATGACGTAGTCGATCGTCCGATGATGGTTCGACGTAACGATACCATATAAGGTAATGAATTCGGCTGATGGGGCATCTATCGTTTCATAACTCCTCCATCCCCAAAGAAAACTAAAGGGTGAAGCGAGGGTGGAACCACTTGAGTTGGGTAGATGTAGGTAGGCTTCTTTTTATGCTGAAAACCCTTTCTCATAAGGTTTCTATATTTAAATAGGAAATAACAGATTAGAAGTATGCAGATTATGGTACTTGAACTGATAGCAATTCGAGAAAATGTCACAGGCATCTTGAGTTGATCAAGCGGATTGGCATTGTTTTCTTGAAGTTGCAGTTTATGAAGTTTGTCTAAGTTGATTTTCTTTAGCTGAATTTCTTGGATATTCAAAATTGGAAGTGGTACTTCTTGGATTCCTCCGAGAGTTATAGGATGTCCTTCGATGATATCTTTTTCGTTTTTGTACGTGTATTTTGTAGTAGCTATAGAGCATCTTGGTAGGATTGTTAATAAGTAGCTTCCTTGTAAGACTGAAACTCTTGATTCTTCAGAATTTGTTTGTATTTTCTGTGAGTCTGGGAATATTACAATGTAATGGCTTTCGTTAATTTCTTCTATTATTGGTTCGGAGACTTTTAGAGCGATTTGTTGGCAATTCTCCGGCGATGATGTGACTGAGAGGAGAGATGTGATGCAGTCTTTTGTTTCTCTGGTTAATTGTAGCCTGTTGGTTTTACAGTAGTAGACGGATTGGAGATCGATGCATTCTTCCTCTTGATACTGATATTGTTTGTTGCTCATAATTAGGTAAATAGAAGGAGGAATAAGGACAGAGTTATTTATATTAGGTACGGAATATAAGTGGTAGTAGGTAAACATATCTGGATGGACCAGTGGAAATTCTAGTGAAAATATTATTTTATCTTTATCATAATAATCTTTAGTATTCCCTATAGCATAATATTTCAATAACTGGTTTTCATTGAATAATTAATTGATCATATGTGTATGTGTTATATAAAATTTGGACTATTTCTTTGAGATCCTTACGGGAGATTACGCTTTGATGCAGAACACCTAAACTGGCAAAACTTACTGCATTTTTGATATCGTTAAGAAAGCTGGACATAGAGTCCAAATTAATTTTTATTTGACTAAAAATTTCTTGAAATTCTATATAGTGTGAATAATCATAAGATGTTTCGTTGAGTGCTTTTCCTAATTCATTAATTTTGTTGGATATTAGAAGCTGATTATTTGAAATTATTGATATTGATTCATTAACGCTATCCATAAGATTTTTGTTAAGAGTTATTTGTGAATTTACTTCTGTAATGATTTTATTTTGATCATTTTGCAGTTCGCTAATACTTGCGTATATTTTGTTGGCATCTTCTTGGTCCATATTGGCAGTAACGAGTTTCACTAGCGAGCCAAGAAGGTTGATTATTCCTCTTTTAATTCGATTAGATGGAAATATGGAGTTCATTTTAACATTTATACTATTAACTTCAAATTACAATTGTTTATAAACATTCCTCAAAGAATGTTCATGAATACGGTTCGCCTTATTAAATAAGTTGTTTAATGAGTAATATTGTAAACTTAGATTTGTAATTGGATTTCGGATGGGGTTTGTAGGAATATAGTGTAGAAATGTCTGGGAAGCGATTTTTACCCTAGCTGGTCCTATATAGGATGCAGGGATTACTTTTCAAGGATTTAATCTGTATCTTCTGGTTCGTCACTGTCTGAAGAGTCAACGTCCTATGAAGTTACATTAATTAGTTTTCTTACGAGTTTAAATAGTTGTTTATGATAGTTGTTTTTGTAAGTCGTTACTGTAATATCTTTTGATGTCAAAATGTGTTCGGGTTTATATGGAGGTTTAGTTTTAGATTGTCGTTCCGATTGTTTCTTATAAGGGGTAGTGCCAGGATGAATGTCTGGGGGATCTGTACGTTTTTCGCTTAATTTTTCGATATTTTTTTGTTTTTTGTTACTAGTGTCGGTATGTATTCTGTCATATAATTGTTTCATAGTTTCTTTATGTTCATTTAATTGAATGTTATCTGGTTGAGCTTCGTCGTCGATTTCGATGGGTTCTTTTAAGTGAAGATGTCCTAGAAGAAGGTCAATAGGCTTATGTTTGTTGACAGAGTGAATTGAGTTATTGTATCCCAAAATAGACAATCTCGGTTTTTCGAATGAGTTTAATGTTGGATTCGTTAGGGATAATGTTCTCATGTATTCTAGTATTGTAGAATGAAATCTTTGTACGATTGCATTGCTATTAGGATTATGTCGAAGAGTATAATGCCAGTTAACACCATATAATTTAGCAAAGCCTTTGAGAGTGGATTGAGTAAATTCTGTGCCATTATCAGATACAATGTTTTCTGGAATTTTATAAGTAGAAATGAATTGTAATAATGACTGATAAATGTGAATCGCAGATAATGTTGGAATTATGTAAGCTTGTCCAAATCTACTAATACTGTCACATACTGTCATGGTAATTGTATTGTCAAATTTAAAAGTGTCTATGTGTAACGTTTCGAGTGGTTTTCTTGGAGTTGGAGTCAGCTGAAAATTTATTAGAGGCGGGTGTCTCTCATATTTAACTTGTTGACAAATGGAACAGTTATTGATAAAGTCTTTTACGTCGTTACTTAGATTTGGCCAATAGAATTTGGTTTTTAGTTGGTTAGCAGTCTCGTGAATACCCCTGTGATTTGTAATGCCTTCGTGTTTTACTTTTCCGCCCAACCTATCTTATATGCGAGAAAAGTATTGGTTTACCCACAAAAAAGTTAGAATTTTGAAAAAAAAATTTGAGTTATTTTTACCCTTTTCATCAAGAACAACACGAACAAACGGTTTCGTTGTCGCCACTTTTCCTTATATGTCTTGTTAGCACGATACAGCCTCCGGAGTGCAATAAGTCAGCAATTTTATGATTGAATATTGTTAAGGACATGTCACAGATGAACCTTATCGATTTTCAGTTCACCAGAAACAGTACAACAGGTGCTATGGTACTTGAAGTACGACATTTTGTCATTTTTTGAGAAATTTCAGTTTGTTAGCACGATACAGCCTCCGGAGTATATACAAGTGACCAATTTTATGATTGGATATTATACAGGGCATCTGAAAGATGAACCCTATTGATATTCAGCTCATTAAAGCCAGTACAACGAGTGCTATGGTACTTGAGGTCATTTTTGGAGAATTTTGAGTTTGTTAGCACGATACAGCCTCCGGAGTGCAAAAAGCCACCAATTTTATGATTGAATATTATTCACAACATCTCACAGATGAACCCTATTGATTTTCAGCTCACCACAGCCAGTAAACCAGGTGCTATAGTACTTTAAGTACGACATTTTTGTAATTTTTGGAGAAATTTCAGTTTTTTAGCACGATACAGTCTCGGGAGTATATACAAGTGACCAATTTTATGATTGGATATTATACAGGGCGTTACAAAGATAAACCCTATTGATATTCAGCTCATTAAAGCCGGTACAACGAGTGCTATGGTACTTGAGGTACCAAATTTTTGTCATTTTTGGAGTATTTTCAGTTTGTTAGCACGATACAGCCTCCAACGTGTATACAAGTGACCCATTTTATGATTGAATATTGTTCAGGGCGTATTATAGATGGACCTTATTGATTTTTAGCTCACCAGAGCTAGTACAACGGGTGATATGGTACCTGAAGTGCCACATTTTTTGTCCTTTTTGGAGAAATTTCGGGTAGTTAGTACGATACAGCCTCCGGAGTGTATACAAATGGCCAATTTTATAATGGGTTCAAGTGGTCTCACAGATGTAACCTATTGATTTTCAGATGACTATAGTGAGTACAGCGGGTCCTGTAAATCCAGATATACTGCGTTTTTGGTTACTTTTGGAGAAATTTCGGTTCGTTAGCACGATACGTCCCCCGAAGTGTACAAGTGACAATTTTATGATAGAATATTATTCGGGGCATCTCACAGATGCAGAAAAGTTAGTTTTAGTCTTTAAAACCGTTTATTTGTTGTTGGGATTCGACTTTAACGTCATGTAGTATAATATTTGATTTGATTAAGATAAATTCAGAGCTTTTAAAGGTCTGAGGAACGATTCTACACATGGTTTTAAAAGGAATTTAATCGATATCGTTCTGAAAATAAAATGCGTACCGTTTCTTCCGAACAGCATAATCTTTTAAGAATTGAATAATTTGATTTTCAAAAGAATTTACTCACGTGTAAGAACCATCTGGTTCTTGCAGGGTTATCGAATAATTTTTTAATTCCTTGATGAGGAATTTGATCAGTTTTGATTATTACTATTTGATTTAAAAATACATTTAATGGTTTCTAGGTGATTTCGATTCCATGTATTGGGTTTTCTAAACATTTGAATCTACTTCGGGAACGAGAGATTGAGAGTCTGATTTGGCTGTATCGTTAGTATTATTAAATTCTTTCATATATTGAAAAATTGGCGGTAGATCGGAGCCGTAGCTATTTTCGTTATCTATTGGATAAATTTCGACACGGAAAAGGGCATCCGCATTCGTGTTGCAAAAACCTTTTTTTTATACGATTTCGTAGTCAAATTCCTCTAACTTCAGTCTCCAACGGACAAGTCGGGAATTTGGTTCTATAAAAGACATTAGCGATTGTAGAGGTTTATGATCGGTGACGATTTTGAAATTATTGCCGAAAAGATGTGGCCGGAAATGTTTTGTACCCCAAACTATTACTAATAACTCTTTTTCAATTGTTGAATAATTTTGTTCAGCAGCGTTTAGTGTACGAGAAGCATATGCTATGGCTTTGTCTCCACCGATTGGTCCTTGGAAGAGGACTGTTCCTATTGCGAAATTACTTGTATCTGTGGTCAAAATGAATTCTTTGGTGAAATCGGGGTAGATGAGAATGGGTTCATTGATTAAAAGAGACTTGCAATCTTCGAATGTCTTTATGTAAATCGGGTCAAGTATATTGATGTGAGCGCCCTTTTTTAAACAGCTTGTAAAGGGTTTGGTTAATTTGGCAAAATTTTTTATAAACTTTCTGTAGTACCCGAGAAGGCTTAAGAAGGCTTTTATGTCTTTCGTGGTTTTCGGTAAGGGGTAGTTGGTAATAGCTTTTACCTTATCAGGATTGGGTTTGATGCCTTGAGGGGTGATTATATGACCTAGAAATGATACTTCTTTTCTAAGAAATTCAGATTTATCGAGTTGAACCTTCAGGTTACTCTCACGAAGCTTTTGGAAAACACTTTTTAAATTATTAATATGTTCTTGGAGTGAGCTTGGAAAGACAATTATGTCGTCCATATAGACGAAACAAATTTTATTACGGAGTTCTTTTAGTACATTATCCATGACCCTCTGAAAGGTTGCAGGGACGTTCTTTAAACCGAAAGGCATTCTGACGTATTCGAAATGACCATTTTCAACGTTGAAAGCGGTTTTCTTAACATCGTCGGGATGCATTTCAACTTGATGAAATCCACTGGCTAAATCTAAGGTGGTGAAATAATAACAGCGTCCAAGTTTGTCAAGTATGTCAGTAATGTTTGGAATGGGATAGCGGTCTTCAATGGTCTTTTCATTGATTTTTCGGTAATCAACGACGATGCGCCATTTCTTTCTCCCAGATTCATCAGCTTTTTTGGGAACACATCATATGGTACAGGATACGGTGAGTCGCTAGGCCTAATAATCCCTTTTTCTTCATGTCGTTAATTTGACGTTCGACTTCAGGTTTATGGATGTAGGGGTATCGATATGACTTAGTATAGAATGGAAGTTCGCCTGTAGTTTTAATTTGATGTTTGACTTGGTTGGTAAAGGATAGGGGTGAATTTTCTTTATGGAATATGTCACGAAATTGTTTACAGAGTTTTTCAATTTCGAGTTCTTCTTCTGAATTTAAATGAGAAGGTTCTACAACTATGGGTTTGTACAGAAATGAAATCACCAAATACATATATACAAATTTAGAAAGAAAAAATAAGTCAAGAAAATGAAAATGATATTGTTACGAAACAGCACACTGGTATAGTCCCTGAATCCGACTCTGTCTAAGCCATGTAAGAAAGTTAAAATTATGGCGGATGCGCAGGGATTTCTTAGAATTGTTTACGATTGCGACTATCTTATCTAGACATTGTTTATGTGACCAGTCTTATCTAGAAAATACCAGGGCCACTTGTTTTTGTTTAAGCCGCAATCTAAAATTATCTGGTAAAAAGGGCACTAATATATAAATAACCGATCAGGAAGAGTTCAGTTTAGTTTATAATTTTACATCGTGACATAAACAGGAAATACGTGAAATTAAATTAAGTAATTATATAAATTATTTTAAGTGAATATACTGTGTATATAATTAACGAATAGTGTTGTGAATAAATAAATTAAGTAAGTGAACCTACCGTGTGTATAAATTTATCCCACCTGTAATAAAAAACGTTTAAATAAATAAGTTCCATTGAATTATTAATGGAGGCGATGAAGTCAGGAAATTTTATTATATGGAATCTGACAGTACGTATTTTCTATCAACCTTTTTATCTTTTCATAAAAAAACTCAGTCAAACTTTCACTTAACTAGCAATTCGATATTTTCAGTTTTAATAATCATAAATAATATTAAAAATAATTTTGTATGCAATTAAATTTCATATCTAGTTTTCCTTTCTTCGTTAAAAATCAATTAATAATATAAAACTTTTTATACCTACCTAATAAGTTTAACATCTGGTTTCATTTCTCTTTTTTAGTTTCAAAAAAACCTCATTATGACACATATATTAAATTTAAATAATAGTAACTTCAATGCAATTAAAATCATTTTTTATTATTAAATTTCTAATATTAAAACCTTTGTGTATTACCTTTAAATTAAATTCATATATTACTATTGTTAACTTTCTCAACTTGAATTTTATTTAGTAATTTGACACTATTGGTTGTGATTTGAATATGTATTTTTAGATTAAGCACTGATGATGGCTCTATGTCTAGAGAGCTGAAAGCGCGCTATGCAAAAGTAAATTGAATTTTACACGTGATATAAATATATTTTTCTTTGTTACCCTATACGTGTACACAGCCACCAGCATAATTTGATGTCCTTTTTTAATTAGTAGAAAGACTTAAAGTGGCACTGGAAAATGACGGCTTTGATCCAGAATTTTTTTTATTCAATGGCGAGGCTTCCACCTAAATCTCGTCAATTTCTTCCATGGACGAAAAGATTTCTACTATGAAGAACGACATCTCTGATAATATGGACGAGAAGATTTCTACTATGAAGAACGATATTTCTACTAACATGGACAAACTTTCTGCTGATATCTTATTAATGAAAAATGACATTGCCGCTGACGTGGAAAATAAAATTTCGTCTCTTAAATCAAGGAGTTAGAGAGTAAGATAACAGATTTAGGAACACAAGACATGCCAGCACAACAAAAGAAGATCGATATATGCAAGCCAGCAACACAATCCAAGACAGAAGATATTAGCAGTTTTGCCCGAGTCAAGGCTCCAACGTTCGACGGAAAGACATCATGGACAAATTATGTGAAACAATTTGAAGCAGCCGCTAGAGTGAATGATTGGTCCGATAGGAAGAAGGCAGTAAACTTAACAATCGCGCTTCAGGGAGATACCTTAGATGTACTTCAGGCGATACCTCTGGAAGAAACGGATGATTTCGAGCAGCTGAAGAAGAGGTTGGAGATGCGATATGGTCACGAACATTTGTATCAATACCAGCTGTAGAACCGAAGGCAGAAACGTGACGAAGCACTTCAAGAATATGAAGTGGATATTGCCCGATTCGTTCGATTTGCTTACCCATCAGCAGCAGAGAACATGATGGAATGTCTGGGCATGCAGATGTTTATTGATGCCTTACGTGACCCCGATATGCAGAAGACGCTTCGCTTAGCCCATCCCAAAACATAACTTGACGCATTGACAGCTGCTCTTGAATATGAAGCAGCAACGAAGGCTTCGGGTTACAACAAAGTTAGGACCATCCACGAAGAAGGCGACGAGGACAAGTTTGACCAAATCGTCAGCTTGATCAAAAGTATGATGGACAAGAATCCGAGAAAGATCAGATGCTGGAATTGTGGGAGCTGGGGCATGTACGCAGTTCATGTAAGCGCTCCAGGACTCCTGCCAACCAAGAACCCCAGTCACAGGAAAACTAGAACGGGTCGGCTACGAGAGGGCAGCACCGACCCATTATCGTTCCAAAGACCCTCTCATACTGATAGCTTCTCTCAGATGTCGTAACGACAGTGTATATGTGGATGGCGAAGTAAATGGAAAGAAATATGCTCTGCTGGTTGACACTGGAGCAACTAGAACCATTATACGACCAGAGATAATAAACCCCAAGAAGAAGCTTCTACCAACGAGACTGCTACTGCGGACCGCCACAGGCGAGAGTGCCAACGTTCACGGGGAAACACAAATCCAATTGGGAATTGGCGCAGAAAAGTTCACGCATACGGTAATCGTAGCTGACATAGAAGAAGACGTGATTCTGGGAATGGACGTAATGAAGGTACATGGTATCCGATAAGACTTTAGAAACAGAACCATTAAAGTGGGTTCCGAGGAGGTAACCTTCATCCATATGAAGGCGGCGCGGTGTTGGCAGCTGTACAAGGAGATACCGTTCTACCTGCACGAAGCGAAACCATGATAGTAGCACAGCTACAGGGAATCATGGACGAAGGTACACCGGTTATAATGGAGCCAAGGAATCACGACGAAGAGATTGGCAAAGGAGTACTAATTGGAAAAGGATTAGTTACGTCGGCGAAAGAGATCCCAATACGTGTGATAAACGTGAATGATTACCTAGTTACCATCAAGAAGGAGACCAGGATTGGATTCTGTGTACCAGTGACGTCTATAGTTCGCCAAACAACGACCACCGACAATTCTAATGCCAGATTCGAACATATGTTATCAGTAGCTGCTCAATCTTTGGATCGAGCTGAAAAAAAGAGAATGAGAGAATTTCTCTTGCAGTATCGAGACCTATTCGTACCAAAAGGAGGAAAGACTGATAGAACATCAGCCGTCAAATACAAAATCGATACTGGTAATGCTAAACCAATTAGGCAATCAGCTCGAAGACTTCCACGAGCGAAGAGAGAGGAAGCTGAAAGAATAATTCGAGATATGATAGAAGGAAAAGTAATAGAACCATCTACTAGTCCTTGGGTGTTTCCAGTAGTGCTCGTCAAGCCATGCCAACTTTGAGTCAATGACATGGGAGCTCAATGCTTTGATAGCTGCTTGACTATCAGAATAGATCGATACGTCACATTTCTGATAGTTTCTATCTAGGTTCATTTCCACGCATCTTCCGATCGCAAGTATTTCTGCCTAAAAGACGCTCGGGAAGGAGCCTAACGATAATGAATATCTGGTGCCAGGCCCAAATACTCCAGCGCCTACTCCAGTGGTGGTTTTTGAACCATCCGTATCCCATTTAATGATGTTTTCTTAAAGAGTTTGGTTATCCCTAGATATTTAACTTCTGATTTCCATTCTATTCTTTTTTCTGTTCACGTTGTTTCCATGACATTGATTATTTTAGATTGGAGATTAATCTTTAGATGTATTATTTTCAATTTCATCCTTGTTTTTGATATTGTATGTGTCGATAAATTCATTAAGTGAACTTTTGAGTTTATTTTAGGCGAATCTTTGCCAATATTAATCCTTGGTGTCTCGGACATCTTTGCATTAACGCCAAGGACCAAAAAAGACATCAGAGTATTAAGATGATATTCTACTCACAGTTTAATAGTATATAAAACCCACAAAATAGATAACCTCACAATTTAACATAATAACAAAAATTATATCGTTAAATACCTGAGAAAGTCAACCGACCATATTTTAATGACATTTAGCTTATTAAGCGAAATTAATAGTAAAATTAATTAAGTATAATTTATTCTGCAAAATTACAAGTAAAACATATAATTTGCATAAAGAAATAACGCCAAGAATGAAACACGTGGCGACAAATTATTATCGACAATTATGAGCACAGTTGAGTTATAGGATGCTTTGTATTTACTACAGATTCCAAATGTCCCAATAAAATGCAGGGGAAATAGGTCTGTAGATCAAGGTCATTATAATCTAATCAACATAACCTGTTCCTATTTCAATCATCTAAAAATATTCTTTATGCAAAACAAGCATGTTTTTATCATTAATTGGTAGGTAACAGTAGTAACTGTCGAAATATCCAATTCAATTTGTTGTTACCTCATTGAAAGCATTTGATTTAGAAACATCTTTTGTATTATCTAGTCTGGTTAGTCCAGGAGGAATCGGCGCATGAGTACCGAAAACTATTCCACCTCAATTTTTTTATGCGATTCTCTTTGAATTACCCTACTGATGATATAAATGCATGTTGCCATGGGGCCATCTAGTGCCATATTGTTTAAACCGAAATTGTTTAAACAATTGGAAGGAATTGTTATTTTTCAACCCGACAAATTTTTTTATATTCTTTATTGAAATACAAATAAAAAAGGTCCAATGACTTTTCACGATAAAGTTAATATTTTTAGAGATATGAATTTTTAAAGGTTCGAAAAATCTCAAATTTGAGTACTTTTGACCCATGAAAAATATATTAAAAAAATAAAATAAAATATAAATAATAATTTTTTCTAAATTCTTTATACAACAGTTAATAATATTCTTAATAGAGATTTAAGAAAATTTCATTGTTTATACTTGTTTTTTAATTGTTAATTTCGCGCGCTCACAAGTATGCGTCGCTAACTTTAAGTATCGCAGTCTCTCTCTAACTCATGTGCTGCATCGACCTCTCTGTGTTCTGAATCATTATTTATCATTTATCTAAGAAACCATTAACTTCATCAAGATTGGTAAAGAGAGCAATGTTATTAATAATTAAATTGTCTACAATTTGTTTTTAACAAAAGTAATTTGAGTATGAATCGGAACATGTAATTAAAATTACTTTTTTGTTATTATCATAGTAATTTATGCATTTTTATCAACAATAATAAGATATAATGGTATTTGAAAAAATTTTGGAATCACAATTATATATAAATAATAAGCTTTTGCTCAAAACATACATTTGGATAAATGCATTGAATCCGGAATATAAAACATTAGATTTTACGAATTTGGCATACAAACTAGAGAATGATACTTTGCTAATACCTTTATTTATAAACAAAGCCCCATTTCCAACTGATCAAAATCTAATGTTTTATATTCCGGATTCAATGCATTTTTCCAAATGTATGTTTAATCAATTGTGATTCCAAAAATTTTTCAAATACTATTATATCTAATTATTGATGATAAAAATGCATAAATCACTATGATAATAACAAAAAAGTAATTTTAATTACACGTTCCGATTCATACTTAAATTACTTTTGTTAAAAACAAATTGTAGACAATTTAATTACTAATACCATTGCTCTCTTTACCAATCTTGATAAAGTTAATGGTTTTTTAGATAAATGATTAATAATAATTCAGGACACAGAGAGACCGTATGCAGCGCATGAGTCAGAGAGAGACGGCGATACTTAAAGGTAGCGACGCATACTTGTGAGCGCGCGAAATTAACAATTAAAAAACAGGTATAAACAATGAAATTCTCTTGAATCTCTATTAAGAATATTATTAACTATTGCATTAAGACTTTAAAAAAAATTATTATTTATATTTTATTATATTTTTCTAATATATTCTTCATGGGTCAAAAGTACCCAAATTTGACATTTTATCGAACTTTTAAAAATTCATATCTCTAAAAATATTAACTTTATCTTGAAAAGTCATGACCTTTTTTATTTGTATTTCAATAAAGAATATAAAAAAAAATTGTCCGGTTGAAAAAATTTCTTCCAATTGTTTAAACAATTTCGGCAACATGCATTTATATCATCAGTAGGGCAATTCAAAGAGGATCGTATAAAAAATTGAGGTGGAATAGTTTTCGGTACTCATGCGCCGATTCCTCCTGGACTAGGTAGCTTATTCCATCATTAGGGTAAGTCATTTCCAAGAAAATACAGTGTATAACTAAGTACATATTAAAACATGAATCACTAACAATGCCATTGAATCTTTATTATACTCCAATCTATTGTGTTCCACACGTTTCTAATGTATGCCGTCTATTATTTTCAGATCGTCCCCCCATCTCTCCTGGGAGCGTTCTCTTATTCATTTTTCAAATCATGGTGCCCTTTTTTGTATAACATTATTACATCCTCTACGGCCTCTAAAAATGAACAATGGGAAAAATTTTGAGGAAAAATAGAAATTGACTGCTCAGGGAATCAGAAACTATTTTACCGACCGCTAAAGTCATTACGAAGCGGAAAAGAGCAAAATATGCAACTTATAAAAAGCAAGAATGGGGAAATATTAACAGAGGAATGGGAAATTATGGAGAAATGGAGAGAGTATTACCAGGAACTTCTCAACTACCCACACGCACTGGAGACACACATAGAAGACAATGACGGAGTTGAAACCACATTAACAAAACAATAGATACAGAACTGGACAAAATTATCAACGAACTAAAATATGGAAAAGCATCAGGGTCCGACAAAATTACTGCTGAAATGATAAAAAACATGGGACAGAAAGGAAGGATACATTGTTGCACATTTACAACAGAGTTTGGGAAGAAGAGACCTTACAAAAGAAGTGGGAGAAAGAACTAATAGTGCCCATATCCAAAAAAGGAGACCACAAGGTCTCTACCGAGGTATCTCATTACTAAGTACAACTATGAAAATACTGGAACGGGAGAGAATACTGGAAAAATGCAGAGCGGATTGAGAAATGGCAGAAATACACAGGACCATACATTCACAATAAAACGATAACTGAAAAATCAATTAAAGAAAAAGTTTATGGAATTTTTGCACCCAGAGAAAGCTTTTGATGCAGTTCCAAGTCATAAAGTGTGGAATAGTATATTCTATATCAAGGGTGGAATAAACAAAATTCTACACGAGTAGAAAGATTCTACGAGTGTAGAATTTTGAATTCCACCAGTGTTTTAGACTATACTTTTTCGACGACTATAAAATAACACAGTACAGTTCCTTCATCATATGTATTCAAACTCTCGACTGTAATGGTGTCAATACTGATCGGTGTTTGATTGCCTTCGAACCATTTGAAAAAACATGTATTTTTTTGTAGATTCCAGCCAAATTCCTCAACGTTCATGTAGCCAACACGTCTTTTGTGTGCGCATTGGAAGCAACAGTTACTATATGGATCGGCGCAAGATGTGCTGTTTAAATTCCGATTTACTGGGAGCTAAAACAGATCCATCGAAATTCTTCTTTGTCAATTCAAAAACATTCTATTTGTTTAAAAATTTTTGGGTTTTTCAAAATGCAGCAACTCTCGTTTCATTAATGCATTTCAATCTCTTTCAGCCGTAAATTTGGCATACATATTCAAACGATTATTTGTAGCCCAGTGAGATTGCTGAACGTTTGAATGAATTCCTGATTCTTCTGTAGAACTTTCAACTGTCTTTACTGAAAAAAGTCGGGTTGAAATGACAACCTGTTAAGGCATGAAACTTTGGCAGTTCCGAACATAATTTACTACATAAGCTGGTGAATAGTTTATTGATATCAACAAAGCGCTGTTTCTTCCCAATTCCAACGTTCATGTGAATATTAACACCAGCTTCCACTTTTATTTAATGGTTAATTCGCAGTGAAAATCTTCAAATTTAACAATTTTAATGGTTTTTTGACAAACTTCTTTTATAATAAACAAAACATCAGAAATGTTCCAACGTTTCGGTACCTTTATTTAGGATCATTATCAAGGCAATTAACACAATTTTTATAATAGTGTTATACCATCGAAATCGTTACGTTACAATCTGCAATAATATTTTATAATTATAAAAATTTTAGCAAAGTGATATTAGCATAATTTCTTATAGATAAAAACAGAAAAAAATGGGAATTTACAATTTTTTATTAGGGAGATTTTAAGCCACCTATTTGAACAGCAATAAACTTTATCCGTTATACATCGCATGCGCAATAGCCCTAAAATCAAGGACAATGTTATTAACCGATATTGCTTTACGTTATTAGAGTGGAAATAACGTTCCGTAAATAAAGGACATTGATTTTGCCCTGGTGCCACATGTAGAACATTTATATTTAAGTTTTATCGTAAACGCCAAAGTCTATAACAAATACATGTAAAAGTTAAAAGATTTGGGTTTAGTCCTTAGTATTCACAATTTTAACCACTGTTGTTAAAATATGAAATGATATAATTATATAAAATTAAATGTTATGGCAACATCGGATATGAGAAACGGCCTCAACTATAGAAGAAGACGAATTCTTAAAATTCTTGTACCTAACCTATATTTTGTACTTTGTAGCATTGTATATTGTATTTGCTTCATTCTGATTTTTGGCTTTGTGTTCGTATATTGTGGTTGTGATTTTAATTTAAAAATAGAAATATCAAAGAAGAGGTTGAGGTTTGGAGAATTCGACGAAATTATTCTTTTACGGGAGGTATTAAGTTTAAATCCGTTCGAAAATCCCAGAGAATGGGACATAATACAGGAGCATGTCTTTCTAATTACTCAAAAGAAGTTTATGATCAGAACTTTAACAGATCATTTTGAAAGAGTGATTAAACTTTGGCTGGAAAAAATTAAGATTTTAAAAGACAAGTAAGTAAATAAAAAACCATTGATAAATTTACCATAAAACATGTTTTTTTTTCAGTAAAATTGCAATTAATACATGCCTTTGATATTTGTAGGTCAGGTATTGAAGAACCTCGCACGGAAAAGGACAACTTATGTCAAAATATTCATGACCTGATGGAATGCTTTAAAAAATAAAAGCGAATAAAAAAATCAAGTTTCACTATTGAAGCTATGGCAAAAAAACAAGGAGAAAGTGACCGTAATAAATGGACCATACACAGCCTGTTCAATCAATACAAAATATTGAAAACAATAAATTAGATGATCATGATCATTCCTGTAAGTAAATAAAAAAAATTAAATGTTTATTTTAGCTATTCTTCAATTTTTGCCATTTTCCCGCAGTAAATGACACAAAATATTGACCAATGAATGTCATATAAATAATTGTGACATGTATCACCTTTCTTAATTTTATAAAAAGCACTTACTTTTCAGATTTTCATGGGACTGGACAACATAATGCTGAGGACGTTCAGGAGGAAATAGTCCTACAACTTGGTAAGCATTGTAACATTCAGTTGATAAATAATTATTGCATTAGTTAGTTTGTAACCTCTTAATATTTAGTTAAAAAACAGGTTGAATTGTTGTGATAACCCTGCACAAAAAAAACTTTTTACCAGTACTTATTTTTAATGTGGATATGCATATTCACAAAACTGCGAATCTAAGAGAGAGCTGGACTTGATCTTTGAAAAATATTTCTAGGTCACACAAACGATTTGGGTATGCCAACCTTCGAGTAAGTATACAAAATCCCTCTATTCCTGCAAATTATAAAACGTTATTATGGTAAGATTTTGGAGGGCTCTGAACCAAACTAAGAACATTTCAGCTTTCAATTACCTGTAGCTATATGTCCTGATCGAGTTCGGATTTCATTTGGAATACGCGGGGCAGCCACTAGTCTGGGTATGTCTTCTTTGGCAAAATGAAAATATAGTTCAGCTTCTTTTTTTTCATCATTATTTAAATTAAAAATCGGTCTAACAACTGCGTCCCATCTCTTCTTCTGATGATATTGTCAATCATTTCTTCCATTATAAATCAAAAAGACGAATTAAGGCAGTTAAAATTTAAAAAAAATATCGTAAATGATTATTTAAACTATGAGGCTTCTCATGTGTAAGGTTATACAATGTAAATAAAAATCTAAAATGTTACCGACATCAGTATCAGTGACATCTGTCGCGAGTGTCACGTAAATAACGGAAGAATGGGATAGCTCAAAAACTCAATTTTGAAACACGTTATTGACGTACTGTATTTACTTTAATAATGGATAAAGGGATATAACGTATTATAACGAGAAAAACCTACAAACCCTCACAGTGCTCGTTATAGGTATGCGGGTTGTCTCACGTGATACAACCCGTGCTCGCCAGTCGACTAGCTTCGAGTCGAAGAAGGGGTGGATTCTTCAAATAATTATTAAGTATACAAAAAGGGCGCCAGAGAAGTTTTGGCAAGCACCCAAGACTTCTTTAATTAGCCCACAACTCCTCAGTGGGTTAACAACACTCACTACACACTCCAAGGTTAATCTGATAGGTAAATTATCATAAGAAAATAAAAATCAGCAAGTATCCCCTGATTGAAATTTTAATTAGTCTTGGTGGACCAAAGGTCTCTTTTCGAAATATTTGTTACAATGTCACTACAACAATATCGCAAATAATGTCTGAGCTCAGCTGAAGGCTGTAAACACAGGATGTAGATGGGCTGAAGGCCGAAATCTACATAAATCAAAAAAAAATTCCTAACTAACTTATCAGTTACAAACAAATAAATAACTGTCGAGCAGATTCTATAATTCTAGGGAAACGACCAAATAGTTCATGTACAATATCTCAAAAATACAACGATAATATATATCAAAAATCAACAATGTACAATTACAAGGGTTCACCCTTCCGCAAATTATACCAATATCAATATAAATTGTTGCATAAACCTAAAATTTAAATAGCAATCGCGTTTAGCGTTGCTAGCGAATATACAATTCAAAATTATGAACGGTGCAAGTTATATTCACAAAATTGTCAGAAATAGGCACAAAAAAACCACTAAAAAGCGCAATACCAGGTACGTACCGTAGTGTCTTAGCGTGTTTTTAAACTATGAGCAAGGATTTCAAATTTTTAAATACAAAGTACCAGTGTAAGCAAGATTATAATAATTGTCGCAAAAGAAATAAAACTTTAAATGAAAAATAGTAATATGTGACGCGTAAAGGTGAATTTACTAATGAAAATGAAGAATAAAAAGGAAAACTATTCACTTATCCTTTTCCGGAACCAGAACAGGAACTGATGTTGCTCCAGACTATTCCAGTCCTCCTGGAACTGGTCTCACTGACCCATTAAATTCCAATCAGTGAGTTTTGACATCCACTTACAAAAAAAAACCCTTGTTAATGAATCCTTCCGCCGTCTACGGAACATTTACCACCAATATACAATTCCTGTAAATCCTTAAGGAACCCACAGTCATCGACCGTTTTTGGTTCAGTAACTTATCGGGTCAAAGCTACCAGCTGTTGGTTCCAGCCGTATTTTTCTTTCCCTACGACAAAATTGTCGGTTTTTCCTATCGAATTCTAATGGCTCCCAGAGCACATGCAAAAATTTTTAAAGTTAGTAATGTGTGTGTACACTTCGACGGCAAATGGAGGACTGACTACTTCTCGCATACCGTGCTTTGGATTCTATCCCTCGACAAGCTTGCCAATCGTTAAATTTACGACAGCTCGGCGAATTTTTCGCGTTACAGATTCCCCCCCTTTCGTCAAAGAAAATTAACCTGGAAGGGTTAATTTTCATCTCCAGGTGGTTGCGTAGAGTATGGTTTCAAGTCCTTGCAGTGCCATACTCCTGCCGTAGCTCAATCCTTATCATGCAACTCATACGTACACGGAGATAACCTCTTAGCTATCGAGTAGGGCCCTATATACTTGGGCGCTAACTTACGCGTATAATACCTCGCAGCATCCGAAAGGACAAAATTCCTCTTCCACATTAAATCGTGCGGGAGATACTCCACATGCCTACGTCGCAGATTATGGCTATCACAGGCCTTCTGATTGGCATCCTCTAACCGTTTCCTGATGTCAGCGAACAATTTCCTAAAACCCTCATTACGACTACTCTCGGGAGTTCTCACACTATCTCCCAGATCTAAATCTGAATTATCAACATAATCGGCACCAGACAACAGCATATACCTACCAAAATTAGCGAAATACGGTGTTACCTTTGTGACTTCATGAGTAGATGTTCTAATCGCGAGATGCTCGTCCCAACAACGATGATTATCCGAGACATAGGAAGCCATCATAGTCTTAATCACACGGTTAACTCTTTCACACGGGTTAGCCCTTGGATGATAATTGGCATTCAGCTTGATACGGCAGCTATATCGGGAAGCTAAGCTTCGGAAAAGATTACTACGGGACCAATATAACACAAAATCACCTTGGGTACCCCATATACAAGAAATACTTCATCTTCAATCTTTCGAGCAACGGCCGCTGCAGACGCTGTTCTAAGCGGGTATATCAGCACATACTTGGTCAAATAATCCGTAACGACAAGGATGAAAGAATTACCTCGTTTCGACCTTGGGAGAGGCCCCATCAGATCTGTGCAAATCATTTCCCACGGACTGCTAGGCTTTGAATGAGACGCCATCTTATCAACAGGTTTACCTTGTGACACTTTATGCGCAGCACACACCTCACAGCGATTAACATACCTAGCGACATCAACTCTCATTTTCAGCCAGTAAAAACGCTCAGCTACTCTGTGGAAGGTTTTAAAAATACCCGTATGTCCAGATGTGGGAGGGACATGGGCTTCCATGATAATACGCGACCTACCAGCTTTGGGAACTACCAGTTTCCAAGATTCACTAGGCGACAGCGGTTGTGTGTACTTATTGACAACATGTTTGAAGAGGAGATTATCCTTCACACGCCAATCCGGGAATTTAAGGGGATTACTAGCGACATTCGTTACCATCTTACAATACCACTTATCATTGGTTGTATCAAACGGAGGGGGCGGTACCTCTTCAGATGAAACCTCCACAGACACCTCATCGACAACAGGGACGGACCGAGAAAGAGCATCTGGTACTACGTGTTCACGACCTTTGCGATGTATAATTTGGAAGTTATACTGTTGCATTTTTACTGCCCATCGGGCTAGACGACCCTTCGGACTCTGCAACTTCTGTAGCCACAGTAGACTATAGTGATCCGTAATGACGGTAAAAGAAACACCCTCTAAATAAGGCCGAAGTTGTTCAAGTGCCCAAACCACAGCGAGACATTCGCGTTCAGTGGTTGAAAAATTCCTTTCTTGACGAGTAAGAGATCTACTTAGATAGCAAATAACCTTGTCACCATCCTCGTGAGGCTGACTCAACACAACCCCTAAACCATAACCACTACTATCGGTCTGTACAACAAAGGGTTTATTAAAATCGGGACAAGTAAGAATCGGCGCAGAAACCAAACATTCCTTGACACGACGGAATGAAGACTCACATTCAGAAGACCACACAAAAGGACGATTTTTCCTCAGAAGACCCGTAATGGGGACCATGATGGTTAAAAAATTTGGGATAAATCTCCGGTACCAAGAGAAGGTTCCAACCACACGACGAACTTCCGTAATATTACGAGGAGTCGGTAACTCCAACATTGCCTTCACCTTATCCGGATCCACATGCAACCCAAAACGATCCACTACATACCCAAGATACTTCATTTCAGGACGACAGAACTGACACTTATCCACGCTAACAGTAATTTTAGCATCCGCTAACCTCTTAAAAACCTCTTCGAGTACCCGTACATGTTCTTCGAAAGTTTGCGTACAAATAACCACGTCGTCAAGATAGACAAAAACATGCGGTTCAAGATCATGACCTAAAACATTGTCGATAAGTCTCTGCCAGGTGGCTGGGGCATTATGTAAACCAAATGGTAGTCGTTTGAACTGGAATAGACCCCTATTAGGTACCGTAAAAGCAGTGTATTGCCTTGAAGATTCGGCTACCGGAACTTGCCAATAAGCGGACTTGACATCTAAACTAGACAAATATTTAGCCTCACGCAACTTCTCTAAAGTATCCGTTACCAGGAGAAGAGGGTAACTATCTCGAACAGTGACAGCATTCAACTTCCTGTAATCAACGCAAAATCGAAAGGAATCATCCTTCTTCTTGACCAGCAAAATTGGAGAAGCCCACGGACTATTGCTGGGTTCTACAACACCTAACTGCAGCATCTCATCCAATTCAGCATCAATATGCCTCTGTACAATGGGGTTGACCCTATAATATCGCTGCTTGATGGGGGGACTAGAAGTTACTATCACGTGTTCTACTCTATCGGTACACCCTAGTCCTTTTCCCATGATTTCCATATTCCTATCAATCACCGCTTGAAGTCTCTGCAGTTCCAAAGGAGTGAGTACCGTTCTAGACGACACATGTTTCACACTATTTATCAACACAGGATCTGCCGAAAAATGCCACTCGTCATGGCGAAGATCTGGGACGACGCCCATCAAATTCCAAAAATCTACACCAAGGATCAAAATGTGAGTTAATTCAGGGACAACCAGAGCCTCAATCAACCGCATACGACACCTCAAAACCACGGGTAACACTACGGTTCCAATACTCTGTAACACATTACCATTTGCCACTGTACAATTAGTCGTCCTACTTTTATCCAAAGTCAACCCTAAACAAGAAATTAACTGATAACCCTTACCTCCTAAAATAGTTCTTGAAGCGCCCGAATCCAAAAGACCTAACAACGTTTTTCCTAGGATATCTATCTTAAGATAAGGATGTTCATCATTAACGACATGATCCAACACATAATCTATAACAGCACGAAAACTACTGACCGGGGGGTTTTCACTGACGCACTCTATCCGATCATTCAAGCACGCCTCGGTTCGTTTACGCTGGCTAATTTTGGAAGAGCAATCAGGACAAGTCCTAACCGTGAATCCTTCTTTCTTACATCTAAAGCAAAATTTCCTATTACTACGACATGCTACGGCCCAATGACCTGGCTGCTTACAACGGAAACAAACGAGCTCATGAACTTTAGAAATTGATGATGAAGTAGGGAGGGTTAGAGTTCCAACCTCAGACACAGGTTCCACATGCGATGACACATAAGCTAGATCCGGCTCCATACAATTTAGTTCCCTCGATGCTACACTGGAATTCTCGATAGCCAATTTCCTAGCCTCCAATTTACGACCCAAAGTCAATAACTCATGCACGCTATTAATTTCCATAAGTCCAAGATGATGTTGGTAGTAAGGCGTGATATTCCTTAACAATATTTTAAGTTTAGATTCCTCCGAAATGGGACAAGGCAACCTTTTAAAATAACCATACATCACAGCCAAGTAAATTCCCATACTTTCATCAGGACCTTGAGTTCTACTCTTAATTTCCTCGAACAGTTTTTCATTATAATCTACTGATAAATACTCTTCCCGTAATAGATCCACGAATTCATCCCAAGAATTGACTTCTTCTCTTTAAGCTAAATAAAATTGATAAGCCCTACCAGAAAATAAATCGATACCACTAGCTAACAAAATTTCCTTATCTACATTACGTGAAACTCGATACTCTTCCACTTTTTCCAGGAAGCTCGATAGTGAAATACCTTTGGGATCTCCAGAAAACACCAAACCCCACTTACTAGGCAAGATCGTCTTAATACTAGACAAGTTCCTCGACGCATTACCAGGATTAGGAAGTGGTCTGATTTCATTGAGAGTCGATCTACGGATTGTTGACAAATGTGCAAAGGACGGCCCAGGTTGAGAAAGAATTTCTAACTGGGGGGGTTGAGATTGACGAGAACGCTCATGTATAGAAGCCTTACTTCCCAATGATTCGAATAAAGAGAGAGCTTTAGCCATTAGTTCATCTACTTTCGCCCTTTGTCGAACACCAGCATCACCTGCTTCGAAATTAGTCGCACGTTCCAACCGACCTATGACATGCACCAACTGACTCTGTAATTTCTGGAAATTATCACTCACACGAGTTTCATTGAACTCTTCTACACCGGGCTCAATCTGATCTAACTTATCGTCAACTGCACTCAAATCTTCAGCAGCTGTATACGGATACTCTGGCGGATCTATACTATCATCTTCCTTCTCTACCTGCAATGCTAAAGTTAAACTACTCCGCATCTCAGACACCGTGCCACTTGCAATACCGCGTATTGTCAACTCATACACAAGCTCATCCTGAACCAATCGATTAACTACGAACCTACGAGACATTTTCTAAGTTCACCTGACAAGCAATCCAAACAGCAAACCAACTTCCAACCCAGCGGAACAATAATTCTTCACCGACACACCTGTACCTCAAATGGCCTCCCTCCAACTGAAACCTAATAAGGAATTTAAAACCCAAATCCAGATACCGAATGTCCAAAAGTCCCTATTTGTCCAAACAATATCTCCAACCCACAGAGTTTCCACGAAGTGTACTTCTCGAACCAACGCAACGTTCCTTCCTCAAAAGCGATTCCAAAATACAGGAGTCCACGAGCCCAAGGCACTACTTCCAAAACACCGATCCGCGAAGGTTCGAACCCACAAAGCAGCCTACAATCGTCGAAAATCAAATAAACTTACTATAAAGCAAAGTACTTACGAATTCAGTTACTGTTCTGGCACTAAAATTTATACACAGTGTGACCCAATATGTAACTCACCTTTTAAATTTACAATATCTATAAATTACAAATATTTTACAATAGATAATCAAATAAAATTTTCAAAATTACAATTTTTATTGAAACAATAATATCAATATCAGGAATCTTCTTATTCACTTGCTACCTGAAAAAGAAGAAAAAAACAGAGCACATCAAACAATGAACAATTTGTCCGTTTCCTGTATTAAAACTTAATATTTAACACTGCTCAACAAAATTCGGTAAATTGTTTACCACTTACGCCCCATAAAACAATTCCCTTCAAGACCTCAAACCCCAGATTTACTACAAACACTTAAATCTGGCACTATCAATAACTAATTAAGAGAAACTATTTCCAGGTTGCGCCCACAATTGAAACAATTACCTTCAAAGTTAAGCAAACCCCAGATTTACTATGAAAACCCAATTAAATCCGGTGTAATAAATTACAAATGACACAATAACTGAAGTTAAATCTACAATGACTGTAAGTTTCTGAGAAAAAGTTGAAAATTTATCAAGTTTAAAAAAAAGATAAAATTTACAATATTGAATTTTTCAAAATTCCAATCATCAATCAGTATGAAAAGAAAATAACGGTTGCCCACGAGCCATTGAACTTTTGTCCGATTTCTATCATAAAATTTTCTGTTTGATATATATTATAATCTCACAGAATAAGGTAAGTTGTTTACAAATTACGTCCAATAAAACAATTCCCTTCGAATTGAACACAACCCCAAATTTACTAAAAACACTTAAATCTGGCACAATCAAAACATATTAAGGGAAATTATTTCCAGGTACGCCCTAATAAAACAATTACCCTCAAAATTGAAGCAAGCCCCAGATTTCCTACAAAACCCACTTAAATCTGGTGCAGCCAATAGCTAAAAAAAGCAAAAAAACAAACTGAAAATATATCTGCAAATCTAACTTATCAAAAGTTTAAGTTTAATCAAAAATGTCAAAAAAAAATTTATTTTAAAAGTTTAAGTTTAAATTACGGGATATGTATTGCTGACTAAAAAAAAAATTTACTAACGGTGCCAAAAACATATATTCAGAAAAACCTACAAACCCTCACAGTGCTCGTTATAGGTATGCGGGTTGTCTCACGTGGTACAACCCGTGCTCGCCAGTCGACTAGCTTCGAGTCGAAGAAGGGGTGGATTCTTCAAATAATTATTAAGTATACAAAAAGGGCGCCAGAGAAGTTTTGGCAAGCACCCAAGACTTCTTTAATTAGCCCACAACTCCTCAGTGGGTTAACAACACTCACTACACACTCCAAGGTTAATCTGATAGGTAAATTATCATAAGAAAATAAAAATCAGCAAGTATCCCCTGATTGAAATTTTAATTAGTCTTAGTGGACCAAAGGTCTCTTTTCAAAATATTTGTTACAATGTCACTACAACAATATCGCAAATAATGTCTGAGCTCAGCTGAAGGCTGTAAACACAGGATGTAGATGGGCTGAAGGCCGAAATCTACATAAATCCAAAAAAAATCCTAACTAACTTATCAGTTACAAACAAATAAATAACTGTCGAGCAGATTCTATAATTCTAGGGAAACGACCAAATAGTTCATGTACAATATCTCAAAAATACAACGATAATATATATCAAAAATCAACAATGTACAATTACAAGGGTTCACCCTTCCGCAAATTATACCAATATCAATATAAATTGTTGCATAAACCTAAAATTTAAATAGCAATCGCGTTTAGCGTTGCTAGCGAAGATACAATTCAAAATTATGAACGGTGCAAGTTATATTCACAAAATTGTCAGAAATAGGCACAAAAAAAACCACTAAATAGCGCAATACCAGGTACGTACCGTAGTGTCTTAGCGTGTTTTTAAACTATGAGCAAAGATTTCAAATTTTTAAATACAAAGTACCAGTGTAAGCAAGATTATAATAATTGTCGCAAAAGAAATAAAACTTTAAATGAAAAATAGTAATATGTGACTCGTAAAGGTGAATTTACTAATGAAAATGAAGAATAAAAAGGAAAACTATTCACTTATCCTTTTCCGGAACCAGAACAGGAACTGATGTTGCTCCAGACTATTCCAGTCCTCCTGGAACTGGTCTCACTGACCCATTAAATTCCAATCAGTGAGTTTTGACATCCACTTACAAAAAAAAACCCTTGTTAATGAATCCTTCCGCCGTCTACGGAACATTTACCACCAATATACAATTCCTGTAAATCCTTAAGGAACCCACAGTCATCGACCGTTTTTGGTTCAGTAACTTATCGGGTCAAAGCTACCAGCTGTTGGTTCCAGCCGTATTTTTCTTTCCCTACGACGAAATTGTCGGTTTTTCCTATCGAATTCTAATGGCTCCCAGAGCACATGCAAAAATTTTTAAAGTTAGTAATGTGTGTGTACACTTCGACGGCGGAGGACTGACTACTTCTCGCATACCGTGCTTTGGATTCTATCCCTCGACAAGCTTGCCAATCGTTAAATTTACGACAGCTCGGCGAATTTTTCGCGTTACAGTATGATGCTCCAGTTGTGGCTTAAAATCTCGCTATTGCTGAACTATTTCCACTTTTCCGCCCAACCTATCTAATATGCGAGAAAAGTATTGATTTACTCCAAAAAAAGTTGAAATTTTAAACAAAAATTACGTTTTTCATCAAAAACAACACGAAAAACCGGTTTTTAGAAAAAAAATCCTCTGTGTATGTCGTCGTCGGTGTCGTCGTCGTTGTCGTCGGCCACTTTTCCTTACATGTCTTGTTAGCATGATACAGCCTCCGGAGTGCAACAAGTTACCAATTTAATGATTGAATATTGTTCAGGACATCTCACAGAGCCAGGACAACAGGTGCTATAGTACTTTAAGAACATTTTTGCCATTTTTTGAGAAATTTCAGTTTGTTAGCACTATACAGCCTCCGGAGTATAAACAAGTGTCCAATTTTATAATTGGATATTATTCAGGGCCTCTCAAAGATAAACCCTAATGATATTCAGCTCACTAAAGCCAGTACATCCACTGCTATGGTACTTGAAGTACCAAATTTTTGTAATTTTTGGAGAATTTGCAGTTTGTTAGCACGATACAGCCTCCAGAGTGTATACAAGTGACCAATTTTATGATTTAATATTATTCAAGGCGTCTCATAGATGAATCTTATTTATTTTTAGCTCACTAGAGCTAGTACAACGGGTGCCACATTTTTGGTTTTTTTTGGAGAAATTTTGGGTTGTTAGCACGATACAGCCTCCAGAGTGTATACAAGTAACCAATTTCATAATTATATAGTTTTCAAGGTGTCTCGCAGATGTACAATATTGATTTTCAGCTGAGTAGAACGAGTACAGCAAGTCCTATAAATCCAGATATACTACATTTATATTTATTTTTGGAGAAATTTCGGTTTGTTAGCACGATACCTCCGAAGTGTATACAAGTGACAATTTTATAATAGAATACTGTTCAGGGCATCTCACAGATGCGGAAAAGTTAGTTTTAATCTTTAAAACCGTTTATTTTTATTATAACATTCCAAACTTAAAAAACTCACCAAATATATCAATACCTCGAAGTTTGGTTCTTTAAACACAATTATTAGGTTACTTACATACAAGACGAATACATAACTTTCATACAAGTTTCCTTAAATCACATATTATATTTCAAATAAGTAGAAAAAATAATAATTTTATTTAGTACGGTTGTGAATGATACAGTAAAACGGAAAAGTGGAAGTGTCATGAATTTGAATTTTATTTATTAGATTATTATATACACATCTCGAAAATTAAGTGAATTGTTAGTTTTTTTCATATGAATCATTTCTTTTATACATCTTTTATATATTATATTATATTTCTCGAAATAAAGGCATATGAGGAAAGTATTACTAATTTCATTAACTTAGTTATGAGATAGCATTGGATTGAACTAGCGCTGAAGGAAAATTACCAAGCGCGCGCGCATATAGTACATTCTGTTCACACTTTCGCAAACGTGTAAGAAGTCATTTGTCCCTGTCGCCAGGTGTAAGAATTGTTTTTCACATTACATATAGTTCAAACTTACTCCCCTATCAATTTCACATTGAATAAGACTCGTCATAAACCTCGCGCCCCGCTCGCCAGGTGTAAGAAATAGTTTTTCGTTATCTATTCATCGGAAATTACCTGTCCTATCAATTTAGGCCAAGCTACAGATATTTTTTCATGTAAAAAGTGCCATTGTTAGGAGAAAAGTTTCATATGATGTAGTGGTAGTGATGTCTGCAGCGCTATCAAGTGGGCACATGTAAAACCGCATAATCGACACTTTTATACGATATTCTGACTGAACACCATTTTAAATAATTCTTTGTATAACTCTCAGTTCAGTCTTAATACATTTTCTGTATTATTTCTGCTCTTTGTTAAAATATATTTTTGTTATAGTTAATTTTAGTTCTTTTTAAAAAGACATTTTTCATAAAGAAAAATAAAACTGGTGCAGTCAGTAGGATCGCGCGAGTTGTGAAAATGTGAATTATACAGTGTACCGATTTCTACGGTATTCGTATAAACTTTCTGTGGGATCAACAACTGAGAACAGCCCTCCTGTGGACGTAGTGAGAGGAACCAAAGAGTCGGGGAAGAAGATTTTCTAAACGTTAGTGCCAAATTTCCTCTTCTCGCCTTCCTATACCATCCTTTGGAATTAGTGAAGATATAAATTAAGATATTTTTTATTATTATATAAATTAAATATATATGAACGATTTGAATAATAGAAACGTTAATAATATTGTAGAAGCTTTTAATAATAGTTCATTAAACGAAATTAATAGTAACGAAATGGCTACACCTAAAATCAATGGCCGAGCAACTTTCATGGTCGGTAGTAGAGTTGGCAAAAATTGAAAACTGCTTTATGACAGTGTTTTGCTGATAGGCGTGATATAGATTGTCTAGTACAAGAATTAATTAGAGCCAAACCTTTTGAAAATGAGCACCTTATCGATTTTGGTAGTAGGCTTCAGTTCATTCGTAGTAGTGTAATTCAGAGAATAAGTAATGACCCAAATATAAATGCTGTTGAGATGTTGAGAGAAACTGTCAAATTATTCAATACGATAAAACTGCACTAAATACTTTCATAGCGGGTTGTAATGGAACGCTAAGAAATAATATGCATTTAAGAAAACTCACTTCCTTAGAAGATGCGATGGTATATGTCGCAGAATTTGAAAATTTCGAAAGACTTTATGGATCATTACATGATAAAAATTTTCGACAAAATAATTCTAGTAATAATAACAATGGTATGCAATATTCACGATTCCAAAATGTTCAAAGGTCAAATTCAGACCAAAATCAAAATTGTCACGACTATCGAAATTTCGTACCAAATAACAGATCAATTAATAATCATCAACCTTAATATAATAATTATCGATATAATCAACCCAATGTCTCAAATAATGTAGTACAAAACAGAGAATAGTGGCCTAACCAACCGATATCTGTTCAACCTATCCCACAAAATAATAGATATTTCACGAATCGACGTATCGAAGTATTTGGTACAGCAAAAAAATTTTTTAGACCGAATCAAATACCACAGAATCAGTTACCAAAACCTTTACCAATGTCTACAACGTCGCGAAATTTCACAGAAAGAAGTCGAATGCCTGTTAATCATAATAACAATAATAATAGATTCTTCCAAAGAAATTCCCGTGCTAAACCAAATTTTGTTTCCGAATAATTATATTTAAATCAACGGTTACCACTTATTCTCTGTAACCTCTTTTGCGTGATATGCCCGCTAATTCTGTTTTTGTTTTATATTCCACGCGTTATTCTTTAATCTTTCCATTGATTATTTGTCTATTTCCAGGGTCAGAAGGTTTAGACAGGAGAGCTATAGACGCCTCCGTGTCTCTGTTGGTTGTTGTCTTGAAAACTCGGGATCTTCCATTTGGAGGCACAAATGTGCGTTTGGTTATCTTGTTGAAATCCGTTGTTTGTGTTTTCTCATGTTTCAATTAACATCCTTGCTCCCAAGTTGTACACCTTTTCTTGGTTATGCCGTACCGATGAAGGTTAATGAGCCAGAAACATGCATGTCTACGGTTACCACTCATTCTCTGTAACCTCTTTTGCGTGATATGCCCGCTAATTCTGTTTTTGTTTGATATTCCTCGCGTTATTCTTTAATCTTTCCATTGATTATTTGTCTATTTCCAGGGTCAGAAGGTTTAGACAGGAGAGCTATGGACGCCTCCGTGTCTCTGTTGGTTGTTGTCTTGAAAACTCGGGATCTTCCATTTGAAGGCACAAATGTGCGTTTGGTTATCTTGTTGAAATCCGTTGTTTGTGTTTTCTCATGTTTCAATTAACATCCTTGCTCCCAAGTTGTACACCTTTTCTTGGTTATGCCGTGCCGATGAAGGCTAATGAGCCAGAAACATGCATGTCTACGGTTACCACTCATTCTCTGTAACCTCTTTTGCGTGATATGCCCGCTAATTCTGTTTTTGTTTTATATTCCACGCGTTATTCTTTAATCTTTCCAGTGATTATTTGTCTATTTCCAGGGTCAGAAGGTTTAGACAGGAGAGCTATATACGCCTCCGTGTCTCTGTTGGTTGTTGTCTTGAAAACTCGGGATCTCCCATTTGAAGGCACAAATGTGCGTTTGGTTATCTTGTTGAAATCCGTTGATTGTGTTTTCACATGTTTCAATTAACATCCTTGCTCCCAAGTTGTACACCTTTTCTTGGTTATGCCGTACCGATGAAGGCTAATGAGCCAGAAACATGCATGTCTACGGTTACCACTCATTCTCTGTAACCTCTTTTGCGTGATATGCCCGCTAATTCTGTTTTTGTTTTATATTCCACGCGTTATTCTTTAATCTTTCCATTGATTATTTGTCTATTTCCAGGGTCAGAAGGTTTAGACAGGAGAGCTATAGACGCCTCCGTGTCTCTGTTGGTTGTTGTCTTGAAAACTCGGGATCTTCCATTTGAAGGCACAAATGTGCGTTTGGTTATCTTGTTGAAATCCGTTGTTTGTGTTTTCTCATGTTTCAATTAACATCCTTGCTCCCAAGTTGTACACCTTTTCTTGGTTATGCCGTACCGATGAAGGCTAATGAGCCAGAAACATGCATGTCTACGGTTACCACTCATTCTCTGTAACCTATTTTGCGTGATATGCCCGCTAATTCTGTTTTTGTGTTATATATATATATATATATATATATATATATATATATATAACTCTAGTCAAATTCCTAAATTTGAGAATTTATTAACTTATTATCAATTTTGGGCACTCATGTGTCGATATCAAATTCTAAATTAATTTTTGCAATTCATATACCTATCCTTAAAGAAAAAACCTAGGAATATTTTCCCAGTTATCCAAAATCATAAAACGTTTACCCCTCTATTTCCCTATTTGGCACACAAGAAAGAGGATAACTAATTCGGAAAAGAGAAATGTCATCTCCTAGAAGACACGTATTATTGCCGACAAAATCCTGTATCCCAAGATAATTATACAACACAACTACTCCAAGGAGAAGACCCCTCACATTGCCACATCATTGAAGTAAATTTGCAAGAAACAATCGTCGAACCGGTCAAAGAAAACGAAATCTTAATTATACCCGAAAAACAACAAATATTTTCAAAATGTAGAAGTAACAGATATATTCTTATAGTAATGGCAAACCGTTTATACTACCAAAAATTGAAACGAAAACGTTAAGTGCTTCCAGAAATTACCAAATTCCGAACATAACGGAAATAGACTTTGAAGAACTTAAAGAAATTAACAGAATTTCGAAACAATTGGAACCAATTACAAAAGTGGAAGACAACCCGTATAATTACACAAGCATATTAGGAACAGTTATTGGAATTGCAATTGCTTGCGCCTTAGTCTACATTTTCATCAAATATAGAAACCAAATTTTCAAGAAGAAACCAAAGGAAAACCCTACAGAAGAATAGTATTTTCAAGTATAAGTGGATAAAGAGGTCTTTCAAACACGCGCGATTTTTGGAGCGCGACGGCGCAGCCGGAGGAAAACCCTACAGAAGAATAGTATATTCAAGTATAAGTGGATAAAGAGGTCTTTCAAACACGCGCGATTTTTCGAGCACGACGGCGCAGCCGGAGTGCTCGAGATAGAGCAAGTGTTTGAAAGACCAGTTATCCACGAATACTTTACGCTATTTTTTTTATTGGTGCACTTTGAAATCATAAAATATTATTATTATACCATTACTACAAAAAAATGGAAGTCCGTCCTCGATGCCCAGCCAAGTTTCGTGAAAGTCCATCCTAAATAGTATTTATTTTTATTTGACGTTACGAGATACTGCTGTCAGATAAATAATCAAAAAGTTTCTTTATTTATATTTAAAAGGATACAATGTATATATGAATATATAAATAAATTTTGCAGAAAAAACCAAATAAGACATTGGTCCACAATGAAAATATACAATTTAAAAACTAATAAAAAAGGTTGTCATTGATACTTACGTTTCTCGAGTTGTTGTTGTTACCATAGGGACTTTAAAAAACGCGCGTGTTTGAAAGTTCGATTTAAACACGCTGAGGCGTGCTTTAAAAAGGTAATATGAGGCATCAATAAAAAAAAAGAATATTTCGAAAAGCCACTCCGTGTTTTTCGAAACTTAAGGAGGGAGGAGTTATGTCTGCAGCGCTATCAAGTGGGCACCTGTAAAACCGCATAATCGACACTTTTATACGATATTATATATTCTGTCTGAACACCATTTTAAACCATTCTTTGTATAACTCTCAGTTCAGTCTTTATACATTTTTTGTATTATTTCTGCTATTTGTTAAAATCTATTTTTGTTATAGTTAATTTTACTTCTTTTTAAAAAGACATTTTTCATAAAGAAAAATAAAACATGATATGTTTTTTTCACTATACTTTATTATTCATAGCTTTGTTTTTAATAATGTTATGCAAAAAAATCGCTTTTTTTAGTTTTTTGCTTATAAAATTAAAACTGTTAAGGTAATCGTAATAGTGTCAAGATAGATATTGTAGAGAATTAAATCGCAATGAAAATGAGAGGTCGAACAACTCGATCGGAGCGTTTGTATAGGAGAAAATCGGGAAAACCGACAAAGTGCAGTTTTTTAAAAAATTCATAACTTGGTTATTTTGTGAGTTGTAGCGTAGAACCTCCGGCCAGTAGTAGTTTTTAATATAAACTTCATATTTGCAAAAAGCAGGCACTGTTCGATGCATAGTTTTCTATCTGTGGCCATATAAATGTTTTACTATGCAATTCTCCAGCAGGCCTGAATGCGACAGGTATGGTCCGATTTCAATTTACAAAAAATATTTCCAAAGTAGAATTTTCATACTCCAAAACGTTCATCTTGGTTGTGCGATATTCTTATTTGTTGCTCAAAATTATAAAATGCAAAGAAAATACACGCGATGTTTTCTAAAAATTGGTATTTTTATGGTTTCTTTTAGTAATTTTTTATAATTACGACTAAATTTTATTTAAAAACATTAAAATTATGTCATTGCCTAAAAGTAAAGTTTGGTTTCATTTTGAGAAAATTAATCTACAATACATACATCGATTATTTGGCAATAACTGCGATCTATGGGTATCTCAAGATTTTTTCACTGGCTGTAACTCAGAAATTAACAAATACGTTTATTTAAAAATTGGGTAATGTTTTTGGGATCCACAGTAATTTCATCCGAGGTATACATGATGAATTCTCGAAATGCTCAGGCCTTATAGCAGGAGCGTTTTCCCGAAAGAAGAACACCTTCTATTATGACTTTTGCTATGGTTGAAGAGAATATGCGGCAACGTTCATTTCCAAACTCGAATCATAGTAATCATAACAAACCAATGCAGACCAAACAAAATGTGGTGAATGTTTTAGCATATGTAGAGGTTAATCCCCGTGTCTCCATCCCAACCCTTGCAGCAGAAATTGGTGTCTCTTCAAGTTCAGTTCATAGAATTTTAAAAACCTACCATTACCATCCATTTAAATTGCATTTGACTCATGAGTTGCGACCCACCCATCTGGATCGGAGATTAACCTTTATCGCCATCATGCAAGTTATGATGCAAGACACTCCCAATGTGCTGAGTAAAATTTTGTGGAGTGATGAAGCGCGTTTCTATAATAATGGCGTCGTGAATCGCCATAATTCTCATTATTGGTCAGTGGAAAATCCGCGGTGGGTAAGGGAAACTTGATTTCAAACCAGATGGGGAGTTAATGTTTGGTGTGGATTATTCAATGGTCGATTGTAGGCTCATATTTTTTTGGTCAGAGATGTTTAAATTTTCTAGGAAATGACTTACCTGCGCTACTGGAGAATATTCCTTTGAATGACAGAAGAGATTTGATATGGCAGCAAGATGGCGCACCCTCACATAATAGCGGTATTGTAGTAAATTATCTTAATGTTAGATTTGCAAACAAATGGATTGGAACTCATGGACTCTTTCAATGGCCTCCACGATCGCTAGTGCTGTCACCCCTAGATTTTTTTGTATGGGGATACTTAAAAGAGCTTGTTTATAATGAAAAACCTGTAGACATGAAGGATTTAAAAAATAAAATTAGACAAACTTGTAATAACCTTACGCAAGAGATGATACATGCGGCATGTACACGTGAATTACTTAGACAGTTCGATGCTTGTGTTGTTGCAGATGGAGGCCATGTTGAACATATTTGATAAAATCGTTGTAAAGTCGAAATATTCTGGTTATTATTGCAAATAAACATTAAATTGAAAATTTGGTATAATTATCCACTTGAGTGATACACTGTTGAATTAAAAATAAAAAGTTCTTTCATTTGAGCTAAGTTTGATTCCCTACTTCCATTGAAGTTTTTTTATTACGATGGCGTCCCTACTTCTATAATGACGTCGCAGGTACCCTGTATACCTCGGATGAAATTACTGTAGGTCCCAAAAACATAACCCAATTTTCAAATAAACCTTTTCGTTAATTCCTGAGCTACAGCCTGTAAAAATAATCTTGGGACACCCTGTATACATGCTTCTACTTGCCTGCTGTTCTCCCCCACCCCTCTTCAACTTCTCTCGCGCGTTCAGCGGTTTGTCGTGATGTTTCACCAGCATCATTTCTAGCAGTTTAATGCAAAACCAAGATGAACGTTTTGAAGTATGAAAATGCTACTTTCGAAATCGTTTTTGTAAATTAAAATCGGACCATACCTGTCGCAGTCAGGCCTGCTGGAAAATTGCATAGTAAAAAATTTAAATGGTCACAGATCGAAAACTATGCATAGAACAGTGCCTGCTTTTTGCACATTTATGGTGGAATTCTGTAAGATCTATAAGCCGAAATCTGTAAGAGTTACAGGAAATGCGATTCTAACCTTACCTGTTACTTACAGATTCGTAAATATTTACGGGCTAGACATCTGTCACTGTAAGCAATACAGCTTGTGGTACAGAGCGTTGTATTATTATTATCATTTTTCGTGTATTATTAGTTAAAAAGTTGTAGAGTTTTTAGTTTTTTTGTAATTTTTAAGTGATTATTAAGTTTTTAAGTGAACATCATTGACATTAATATGAACGGAGAATTAAATATTTTCGCCTGTATTCTGTTGGAAGAGGATGAGAATCGGTTTGTAGATATTTTTTATGGCATTATTATAAAATATACTTTTCATTTCTCCAGAAATCATATGAGAATCCAACGAAGACATTTAAGGAATCAAGTAAATCCGTTTGAAATGCCAGACATGCATTTTAGACAAATGTTTCGGTTGGACAAAAATAGTGTTCAATTCTTAATTCATAATTTAGTACCTCATGTTATGGAGAATAATTTAGGAATTCCCTTTGTAGTGAAAGTAATAATAATTAATTCACAGTCTTTTTACAATGCATTTATATAATTTTTTTAGGTTTTTGCTACTCTAAACTTTCTGGCCACGGGCTCATTTCAGAACGCTGTTGGCTGTAATGGTTGAATAGCAATTAGCCAGACATCTATGAGTAGAGTCATTTCACAAGTATGTGAATTGATTGTTCAAATGTTAATGAGGGCTTACATAAAATTTCCTGTAAATGAGGAACAAAAAAATTCCGTAAAACAAGGGTAAGTTTTATAAGAAGCTAGTAGTGTCCAAAATGTGCAATCTTTTTTTTTCAGGTTTTATGAAAAATATAATTTTCATGGAATTGTGGGTGCTATTGATGGTACTCATGTCGAAATCTTGGCTCCACCATTAAACGACATTGAATACCCACCATATGTCTATATAAACAGAAAAGGAAAACATTCTATTAATGTCATGCTGGTAAATATGGATAATATTTAGTTACCCTTTGATTTGAGTTATTTAAACATTTGTAGATATCGGATTCGAATTGCAAACTAATAGGATGTTCAGCTAGATATCCTGGCTCAGCTCATGATGCAGCAATTTGGAGTACCAGTTCAATTCGAGCTGATTTACTCTCCAAATATCTGAGAGGGGATACAAGTTCCCGTTTATAAGGTAAATTACAGTATTTTAATGAAACGGAAACATGTGTAATTTTTTAGGAGACAGTGATCAATTGAAACCATGGCTCTTCACTCCTTTTCATAACCCTCCAGATGAAGGTGAAGGAGCTTTTAATAATTTATTGGTGTCAAGCAGAAATGTCATTGAGCGCACCAATGGCATATTAAAAGGAAGATTCAAATGTCTTTCTAGACATCTAACACTACTTTATCGCCCCAGAAAAGCAGGTAATAGAATTTATGCTAGCTGTATTCTACATAATATTGCTACAGATGCAAATTTGGAAATTGCAAAAGATAATATAGAATACCAAAATAAATCTATGAATCGATAAAAAAATTAATATTTATTTTTTAGTTAATATTGTAGACCAAGAGGCACATCAAGAAGAATACTTAAATTCGTGTAGAATTGCTAGAGAAAATTATATTAGAGAAAATATTTTAAACCAATAAATAATTAATAAAAATATGCCAGTCTTTTTATTCGAATAGACAAATAAATCACAATACATTTTCAAACAAAACAAGAAATATTCGTACAAATAAATAAAAAACCTTTCTATAACAAACTCCAAAAATAAAATAAAAAACGCTAATTTTTAATATTACTTTACTTTTATAAGAACACTTTGGTAAAAAACTTTGGTACTAAACTACTGAACATAGAAAATATATCACACACTTAACATTATATTAACTGCGAATTGATTTGCGATACGGTATGTAAATTCCAGCAGTCTTTTGAGTAGAAAAACATTATTCTATATCAAAATGAAATTCAGGATATTGAAATTTAAATTTTTGAATTTTAAATTGCAAATTTTGTTTGAGCAATTTAATTTTCTCTTTTTTTAATTCCACATAATTATTTGACAAATTTTCAAAAATTGTAACTAGCTTCTCATTTGTTTCCATGAGATTCGCGGTATTTTTGATTAAATTTTCTCCTGTTTTTGTTGTTGCCCTGTGTGTGTTCATTGTTATTTTCTTTTGATGGTTCTGTATAAATGATTTCATAACTTCGGTTTACTTGATCACTTATGCTCGGTTCACAAATTATGTCTCTTTCACAAATTGTGTTCAGTTGACATTCGGGATTTTCAATGCCTTCATAGATGGTTACATTACTTCCCCCCGCTACTGCAACCTTTCCCCAAACTGAAACGCCTCTTTCCTCTAAATCATTTAGAGTAATTTTGCTCTGAGGTTCTCCACCTGTTCCAATTGATAGGGCTTTTATTTTTCTATATATCGATTTTGTGCCATACTTCCAATCCAAAAATCTCTAAAAATTAACCAAGGTGAATGCAAAAAGCAATGTAAGTGTTTATAATGGTCCTACCTTCTTCCACTCTTCGACAGAAAGAGAGGGGCCATTTCCAAGGGCATTTAATTGCGCCACTAGTTCGTCCCACTTTTTTATCAAATAATTGGGATCTAAAGTAGGGTTTATATTATTACTGCGAAAAATGTAATCATTTTCCATGAATTGTATGTATAACACTAATTGCTCTGGAGACGTATTTTTGGTCCTTTTTCTTTTTACACCTTGCGTTCTACAAAATACGTATAATTAAATAAATAAATAACATGTTAAATATATAATTCCAGTATTTTACTTACGCCATTCTTTTATTACAAATTGTAAAAATATTAATTAGTATTAAGGTTTACCAGGTCGATACACACACAGCTTTTAAATACTTTTAATGGTTTTGAGGTTAGAATTTTGACATTATAAACAGAAGTGAAGTTGAAACCTATAAGGTAAAGAACTGTAACTATGACTCTTACATATTTGGTTCCAGAATAGCAAATTTTACAAATCTGTAAAGGTTCAAGTTACAGATACTATATCTTACAGATTCTGTAGCTTATATGTAAATTCTCAGAATCCCGACATAAAAGTATATATTGATAACTAATACTGTCCGGAGAATCTACGCTACATCTAAAAAAATAACCAAGTTATGAATTTTCGAAAAAACTGCACTTAGACCGGTTTTTTTCCGATTTTCTCCTAAACTAACGGTCCTATCGAGTTTATTATTATTATTATTATTATTATGGAACTGAGGCACAGGTTTGTCCTGGTGTGTTCCGCCTATACGGGTAGAGGCCAAGTATAGGAGGACTCTATTGATGTCGGAGGAATGATCTAACAATGTTGCATGTTTGCAGTATTACGGCTTTCTGTGTTTGGTTGTGTATGGTTGCGGGTAGATTGAGTTCTGATAGGTGTCCGATGAAGGATGTGTGAGTGAGGCCTGTTGATTAAATGATGATTGGTATGACAGTGACCGTTTTTTGTTTCCATATTCTTTCAAGCTCTATGGCGAGCGGGATGTACTTTTGTATTTTTTCCGAATATTTAGCTGGTACGTTGTGGTCGTTTGGTATAGATATGTCTATTAGGTATGTGTGCTTCTCCTTCTTGTCCGTGAACGTAATATCGGGTCTATTGCATGATAGGGGTTTGTCAGGTTGGAGAGTTTTATCCCAATATAGTTTATAGTCTGCGTTTTCAAGTATGTCAGATGGTGTGTATGTGTAGTAGGGCGTATGTTTGTTTAATAGTGAATGTTCAATAATAGCAATTCTTTGGTGTATAATTTTTGCGGCGGCGTTGTGTCTATCTAGGTACTTGGTGGGTGCTAGTGTGCTACAGCTATTAGTTATATGTTCAATTGTTTCCCGTGCATTGTGACATCGTCGGCATTTATCGTCCGTTACTGTCGGGTCCTTAATGATGAATTTACTGTATGCGCGTGTGTTGATTATACCGTCTTGGATCGCTAACATGAATCCTTCTGTTTCGGGGAACAGGTTTCCATTGTGTAGCCATGTGTGGGAGTGTCTTTGGTCAACGCTTGTATTTTTAGAGTGGTTGTAGTAACGTCCATGTATTTCTTTCCCTGACCATAGGTTAATTTTTTCGTTGTGTATGGTTGGTTCGTCTTTTAAACTTAGGTTTGTGTTGCATAGCTCCAATGGGGTATATTTTTTGTCGGCTTTTGTGATTGCCAAGTGAAGAGGACTTTGTGTAGCTTTATTGTAGAAGTAGTTCCTGAGACTCGTGATTTGTGAATTATGAAGTGGGTGCATATCCAAAATACCTCTCCCTCCTTCAGATCGGGGCAGAGTGATTTTTTCAATGCAAGCGTTCCTGTGGTGCATGTTGTGCTTGGTGAGTTTCGTCCTGGTGTTCCTGTTAATATTGTCTAGGTCTGTGTGTGTCCATTTTAAAACTCCAAATGAGTATGTCAGTAATGAAACTGCATACGTATTTATAGCTTTTGTGAGATTTTTTGACAGAATTTTTTGTCGTGTGCACCCGGTCTATTTTAAATGCGTACGTTAGAGAGACATTTTTATTTAAAACAACAGAAAATGGAACGTTGTACTTTTTTTTCGCTTGTAATGTTACAGCTTAGAAGAACATAATTATACACATTTAAATTAATCATAAGTACATGCACAAAATACGTACGTCAGAGAAACGTTTTTTATTTAAAACAGAAAATATCATGGTATAATGGAACTTTTGACTTTTTTCGCTTGTTATGTTATAGTTTAGAAGAAAATTGGTGTAAGCTTTATTATAATGTTAATAGGCTAAATGTTATTCCATAACCCTTCAAGTCCTAGCGTTGCCACATGGCAACGCAAAAAATCTAGTTTTCTATAACAGGTTAAAATTGCATTTCAAAGTTTTGGAACGAGATAGCGCCAGAAGTTAGTCTTAAAAACATTGTTTTAACACGTAGCTTGGTTTCTTGGGTTAGATTAGTTTCTAAAACCGTTATAGGTGGAAGTGAAATTAGAGCGACTTTTTTTCCAGCCAATTATGGATATTCGGTTTACGTGTAAGTATTCTTTTTTCATAGACTCTTTGTTCTGAAAATTGCATACATTGATAGTAATATTTTTATATTAGATAAGGCAGTAATTAAATAAAATTTGGATTTGAGTACAAGAGTAGTTTGTTTTTTGTACCTAAAGTTAGTCGTTGCCATATGGCAACGCTAGTACCTTCACTGCATGTAACGACTAAACATTTTATTTGGTTTCTGGGGTGGTCTTACGCTATAAGAGACTCTAGAAATAGTCTTTTCTGAAGATGGTAACAATGTTACTAGGCGAGCGGGACCCACCCCCAAATTGACCGTACAGTGACCACGGAAGTACTAATCGCTAAGACCACTTTTACTTCATGTTTTCGGGGTCGCTGAATACGAATATGAATTTATTTTTACAATAAAATTGTGGGAACATGGAAAAAAACGGCAATTTCGGGTAAAATTGAGACAATTGAATTTGGCGTTTTTCTGTGTTCATCTCGCTATATCTTCCTACTCTGAAAATTCTGCAACAATTAATACTTGAACAGTAAATTTACAATTGTTTACTTTTACGTGTTCCGAGTTTTGTCGTACAAATGCAAAAGTTGTGTTACGAAGTTTCGAATTTCTAAAAACTAATTATCCAGTATTAAAATGCAATACCTAAAGAAGTTTTTGGGAAAGTTTCAGATCTAAATATTTAAAAGAAAAAAAGATATGCTATTTCAAAGTCGAGCGTAGCGTGCGGCTGCACGGTGCGCTATAGCACGAGCAGCGACTATCCGAGTCGGAACTTTAAAAGCGTCCGAAATACGGTTTAATATATCAATTAAAATAAAAACCATTAAAATATCTTAAAAATATTCATTTATTTCATCTGTATTTACAATCACTTCTTTATTTACACAAGTATCATTACAACTACAAACATCACAGCATTTCAAATTAGATTGTCTACAAGGGCAAACGTCAGTTTCGCAAGCATTTTTGCCAGTGCACGAACAAAAGTACTGTTGTAGTATTTCCATAGCAGTGGGTCCATCGTAATAATCGAAACTCAATCTGCCTGTTTCTACCACCCAGCCAAACTTTGTCACATCTTTGGAAATTATTAGAGGTTTGATTGCTTGTTTCCACTCGTTGATTCGCCAAAGAGCTCTTAAAATGTGTTTATGCATCGCGGGTTCAGATGGAGAAAGTCTTGCGATTTCAGAGTTCTTTTCGATAGTTAAATGATATCTTAATGAATTTATATCGTTACGTGTACCTTTTGACTTTTTCTTTGGATCGTACAAATAAGATGTGAATGTACTGACGACTTATTGAGCAACATGTATGTCTAAGTCGGTTATTGCAGCTAAATTAGTCAATTCTTCGTCTGACATAAGTCGTAATGCTGCATTCACGTTGATCTTGCCTAAAATAACGATGAATTAGTATCACAGCCTGTTAGAGCGTGTGCAGCTAAGAACGACGAACAGATATTTTTTCCTAATTTTTGTGCTAAACTATGAATAGGTATATACCTTCTGAAATCAGTGCGTACGGATATTTTTTCCGTGAAAAACCATAGCTGAGGTCTATTTTCGAAACTGAAATAGTAATAAAAAGTCTGTATCGGGAGATTCTACAATTGTTAGTTGGTTTTCACTCATTCTGCGTTGAATACGTTGTACATGAAATATTAAGCGAGTATCAGCATCTATGTGCTATAGCGCGCAGTGCAGCCGCACGCTACGCTCGACTTTGAAATCGCATATCTTTTTTTCTTTTCAATATTTAGATTTGAAACTTTCCCAAAAACTTCTTTAGGTATCGCATTTTAATACTGGATAATTAGTTTTTAGAAATTCGAAACTTCGTAACACAACTTTTGCATTTGTACGACAAAACTCGGAACACGTAAAAGTAAACAATTGTAAATTTACTGTTCAAGTATTAATTGTCACAGAATTTTCGGAGTAGGCAGCAACCCCGAAAACATAAAGTAAAAGTGGTCTTAGCGATTAGTACTGCGTGGTCACATACTTTTATTTCTAAGCGACTTTTTGGGGGTGTCCCGCTCGCCTATACAGACATTTATATAACATCACCCGATTCACATGTGTCAACTGACGAGGACTCCGGGGATGAAATCGAATTGGATCCAAATAATTTTACTGGAAAGCAGCTATGTGCCGAAATCAAATTACAACGATCCGACAACACAGACCTCAGTGATTCCATCTTGGATATTGCAGATGATATACAGGATGCAGGTGATGTCACCGAAACAACTGGACCGCAGCTAACATATAATTTTTCAAACGTTGAAGAGATGCAGTCGATTCAAGGTGACCTAGTTGAACAAATACGAAATTTTCCGGCTTGTGAGTATCGGTCCTATAAAGACAAGACTGAGTGTAACTTATTCGAACTGTTTTTTGATAAAAGTGTTTTCAACCTGCTCCTCGAGGAAAGCCGACGTTATGCATTATTTAAAAACTCCCCGGATCCGAATATCACGGTTGAAAAGCTAAAATGTTTCTTGGGGATACTTATAGTATCTGGATATAGTGCACTTCCAGGAAAGAAATTTTACTGGGACTCAGGTGACGACATGAAAAATATAGCGGTCTCAAATGCAATGCGTCGTGATCGCTTTATACAAATAATGCGTTTTCTTCACTGTAACGACAATTCAAAAATCAGTACTGTGGATAAATTGTGGAAGCTTCGACGACTAATCGAAAAATGCAGCTAAATTTTACTAATAATTTTGTACCACAGCAGCACATTGATTACGATGAATCTATGATTAAATACTTTGGCCACCACGGATGTAATTCATCCGTGGTAAGCCTATCCGTTTTGGATATAAAGTATGAAGTATGAATACCAAGGAAGGTTATCTTATAAATTTTGAGATATATCAAGGTAAGAGTGTAGCTGTAAATCTTGCACATGATCGTTACTTTGGAAAAGCCACTGCACCATTTGTAAGAATGGTGGAAAACCTACCGAAAAAGTAATTGCCTTACCAATTTTACGTTGATAATCTGTTCTCCAGTGTGTCTTTGTTTGAGTTTTCAAGTCAAAATGGACATTCTTGTACAGGGACTTTCCGCGAAAATAGAATTCTAAAAAGTTGTCCCCTAATCTCAAAGGACGCTGGCATCCTTTTTGTTAGAGGGATTGATAACAGTGTTGTAACTGCTGGCTCCACTTTACATGACATTAACCCAATTGCAAAGATTAACCTCTTTTATATCACAGCACCACAAAGGTTAGAAAAAAAATATATGTAATTATTATGTGTAAGTTGTGCTTAAAAGAAGACAATCGGTTACAAAAAAATGTATTCACAATTTTAAAGAAACTAGATGTATGTCTCAATTATGGTACAGCGGACGGAAAGATTTTATACTAAACTAATTGAAAATGAATTATTTCGAACAAATAACTTATATTTTTATCGATGCATGTCCATGAAACAGTTTCTAGTTTTTTATTTAAGCATAAAAATATTTGACACTTTATCACTGAACTGATGTAAGGGCAGAACATCCCGGTTTCTTACACCTCTGACGCTCATCTTTTACATCTGCAAAGTGGCCAATGCTGTCTCTTCCGATTTCCGATTCAGGAATTGATTTCGTTGGTCCTTTCCTTTTTTTACTAAATACATTTTTTTAATGTAGTTACTAGAAGGTCTGCCACGTTTCAGGGGATTATTATTTCGATTGCATAAAATTTCGGCCACTGATGACTTGAAAGTAAGATCCATTATTTCCTTTTCGGTATAATTATGTGCTTTACAATCCCGTTTATGAAGTAGCCCACTATTGACAACAGCCATGTCCAGAAAATGAAAAAATAATCGCAAATAATATTTTTTGGATCGAATGTCGATTCTATAGTAGGCCAGTAGACCATCTACTAAATCTACTCCTCCCATAAATGTATTGTATGTAGATACAATATTCGGACAGGTGACAGAAATATAAGTTTTTCTTGGCCTATCAAATCTTTTTACTTCCTTTGTGGGATAAGCAGAAGAAAATGTAGACGCCAAATGAACATATTTGTTATCTAACCATTTTATGACTCTGAGATCAACACCATTTATTGTGGTTTGCTTTTCTTCAATAGACCTCTTCCATTTTTTTTCATTTCCTGATCTGATGTGAAAGTAAGACCAGGAAACCTCTCTATTAAAATTGTATCTAAACCAAAGATTACTACTTGATGCAACTGAACGAATAATTCTGGAGAAGAAAACCAATTATCAAAAAATACCAGAAAATTTTTATTATGTGGAACATATTGGACTATTTTCAGGACTACATTGGAGCTGACACCAATGTCAGGAAAACTTGGGTTGTGCTCTGATTTTCCTGTATAGGTTTCAAAATTGTGAATCAGCGTCACATCAATTGGCGTCACATAAAACATAAACTTTGTAACCCCATTTATGAGGCTTTTTAGGGTTATATTGTCGAAGATAAGATTTTCCCTTGAAGGGCACAATTTGTTCATCAACACATAAAAATTGTTGCATGAGTATAGCACCGAAATTTTTCAATAGGGATTCCATCAAAGGCCTTATTTCGAATAGACGGTCTATGTTATTTTGATCAATTTTTGAATCATCATTCATAAGTAAATTCATTTTTATCTGTTGAAACCTATTCCTGCTCATGATATCAGCAACTTGAGCTACCCTGGTTGCTTGAGCCCAGTACATATGAGTTCGTGGTAAACGAAATATAGACATATATAAACATATGCCTATGAACTGCTCCATTTATGTTATAGTGATAGATACCTAGTGGTTTTTCTGGATTTTTTTGTATTGCGTATAAGTTAGATTGCTCTACATGATTTTGTATCATATCACTATAAAACACTTCTTCAAAATATGTAATTGATGTGTGAACAGCTCTATCATCTCCAGGCAATTTGTTCAACCAAACAGGTATATCCTTAGGATTATCTTCCTTTTTTTATTTATTTCCCTCCAGTCATGACCTTTTTTCTTCTGTTTTTTGTTTGCGTCTCATTCTAAATTCTGACCAACCTCATCCTCACTTTCTGCACTCTAATTGCTGGATAAAACAGATTCTGGATCTATCAAGGCAACGCTGTCGCTTGGAGGAACAAGAGCTTTAATTTTCCTCCTATTTTTACTCATCTGTAAATAATGTATAACTCATTACATCACCTACGATTCTTACAAATTTGAGACAAAAGCATAGAACCGTTATGATACATTGTATCATATTTGAAATAGGCGGGAAATCAGCAAAACTCCCTTTATGAACCGTTATCTCAAATATGATACTAGCTGAAAAATAGCTAAAACGTGAAAACAAATTGATGTTTAGTCACTAAAATAGATTCTATTCAAAGTAAATACATCTAAAAAAAGTCTACTAATATTTATTACAACAAAACTTACCATTTTCTGTATAATTTTACAAAATATCACTACTAAAAGTCAGTCTATATGTTACGGTCTAGCTCTGTCAAATGAAATGTGGTTTTGGCGATATGTTTACTAGATCAATGTGACGGGTTGCGTTCAGATAATTCAGTGAATATCAGTACAATTTTCTAAAACAGTTTCCCAACAGAAATACAATGTTTTTGAGGAAATAGCTATTTATTAATAGATACGTATCAAATATGATACTGTGGTATAAAAGAGGTTAAAAGATATTCCCAAGCTGATGAAAAAGTAATCTCGGTTCCTAGGACCAACTTAATTGGTCAGTATAATAGCTACATGGGCGGCACGGACCAGATAGATCAGAATATTGGAAGGTACAGAATTTCGATTAGAGGAAAAAAATGGTGGTGGTGTACATATACCTGGCTCATAGACGCTTCTATCAACAATGCGTGGATTTTATACAGGAAAGCCACGTGTGTGCAGAATGATCAGCTTTCTTTCCGTATGGAGCTAGCAGAGACATATTTAAGAAGTTATGGGGTACCTCCAAAAATAGGCGGGAGACCATCTACCTCAAAAAATAGTGTGTCTTGCAATAGGGTCAGTTATACTTTACGTTATAATGGCGTAAACCATTTGCTAACCTATAGACCCGACAAAAAACGCCGTCGTTGTGCGGGGGAAGGATGTTCCTTGATAGATCGCACCAGTGTATGAAGTGTGAAATTGGAATGTGTATTGACTGTAACGTTATATTTCACACATCTACCAGATAAATCACCAATATTTTGTTATGTTTTACTCCGAATACATAATAGTTGTTATTTTAGGGTGAAGGCCTAGCGTTGCCATATGGCAACAGCATATTTTTCTGTATTCAAAAATATTGATAAAACCATATATTTTCTTTTAAAAGTTGCTATTATATAGCAACTATACATAGTAATTACTCCACATTTGAAAAATAAATAACTCCGTCCCTAAAGGGTTAAAATGCTAACAGACTAAATTAAGGGTGCTCATAGCTATATGGATCGATCGCTATCTTGTTGAAATAATTGTGGGTACATCCTTTGATTCGAGCTGGATAGGAATTATGTAAATTTCTCACAAAAGGTACAATGTTTCCCCCCTAACGCGTTTTATTTTGTTTTGCGACCTCAACAAAATATAAACGAAGTATTTCACGAAAGGAATAAGGTAACTCGCATATTCTACTGTGAATCATTATCCATAATATCACAACTATCAATTTTAAGACTCGAGTTTCTTGTCGATTATTATATAGATGCTAAACAGCCTTTACGTTGATAAAATACACTAGCAATGCCAAGATATTTTTCAACAACTACACATACCACACTTTTCCTGGGGACTGCTCTAGTCGATATCTGACTGACACATGTATGGATGGGCAATCGTTGCGACCGAAAATATTACTGGTATACTACGACGAACACTTTTTCTACTATCGCATCGGTAGCACCGTTCTCATTTCTAATTCAACTCCAATTTAACATTGATATGTTAACTGATGGCAATTAAGTGAAATATTACTATGCACATAACGTAAGCATCATTATTGAATTCACCATCACAGGCGCTGCTACTACCAGTATATTTTATTTATTGTTTATTTTGAACCTATTTCAACACTAATTTAACATTGATATGTTAACTGATGGCAATTAAATCAAATATTACTATGCACATGGCGTAAGCAACTTCATTGAATTCGTCATATCATAGGCGCTGCTACTACCAGTGTATTTTATTTATTGTTTAACACCATCAGGTCATCGATGCACCGCAAGTATAGCTAAATCTCAATACGTTTTACTTTTCCGCCCAACCAATCTAATATGGGAAAAAAGTATTGGTTTACCCCCCAAAAAAATGGAATTTTGAAAAGATGTTAGTTATTTTTACGTTTTTCATCAAGAACGACACGAAAGAACGGTTTTTAGAAAAAAATGCTGTGTGTATGTCGTTGTCATCATCGTCGTTGTCGTCGGCCACTTTTCGTAACATGTGTTGTTAGCACAATACAGCCTCCGTAGTGCAACAAATTACCAATTTTATGATTGAATATTGTTCAGGACATTTCACAGATGAACCCTATTGATTTTCAGCTTACCAGAGCCAGTATAACGGGTGCTATGGTACTCGAAGTACGACATTTTTGTCATTTTTTGAGAACTTTCAGTGTGCTAGCACGATAAAGCCTCCAGAGTGTATACAAGTGACCAATTTTATGATTGAATATTATGTAGGGCGTCTAATAGATGAACATCATTGTTTTTTAGCTCACCACATCTAGTACAACGGGTGCTATTTTTGGTCCTTTTTGGAGAAATTTCGGGTTGTTAGCACGATACAGCCCCCGGAGTGTATACTAAAATGACTCATTTTATAATTTTTCAAGGTGTCTCACAGATGTACCCTATTGATTTTAAGCTGACTAGAGCGAGTACAGTGGGTCCTATAAATTCAGATATACTACATTTTTGGTTATTTTTGAAGAAATTTCGGTTTGATAGCACGATTCATCCCCCGAAGTGTATACAAGTGACAATTTTATGATAGAATATTGTGCAGGGTCTCACAGATGCGGAAAAGTTAGTTTTAATCTTTGAAACCGTTTATTTTAGAATGCACTGTTCACTGTGTTTTTGTAAACATATAATACGTCACTGAAAGTATGAAGTCTAGTAATCCAGTCAAAATGTGTGCTAACATTTATTTAAGATCAAAGGTAAAAAACGGGTTTTCGCATTTTTTCCATAAACGGTGGATGTTATTACAAAAATAGAAGTAATTGAAGCTATATCTCATGGAATAGGCTATTTGACTAATACCAAAATGTATTGAAATGCAACAAGTGGAGAAAGTTGAACTTCCCTCACGAGTTTGGAAGTTTTTGGCTACAACGGAACAAATTGAAAGGATACAAGTAAATAGTTAGTGTTTTAAATGAAACTTACTGTTTCTAGGTAACTCCACAATATATTGAAAAAAAGTTAAAAATTCTAAAAAATTAACAATTGTTTCGTTATTAACTAAATATCATCGTCAGAATGACAGAAGTTACATTTCATTTGATGCCTACCTGCATATGTAATGGTTTTATAAGTTTTTATTTATTTAGTTTGTTTAGGAAATATTAGTTGTAATGCCACTTTTTCCTCTTTTTTACTAATTAGCTTATTTATCATATTTAATGGATAACCGTTCGATCTTGCTATTTGTCTAATTGTATTAATCTCTCCATCAAAATTACATTTGTTCATAGGAACTGAAAAAGCTCTATGTATCATTGAATTATATGCCGCTAGTTTATGTGACACGGGATGATTGGAACTGTATGGAATAGTCACATCAGTGTGTGTTGGTTTTCGGTGAATCGAATAATCAAGTACATTATTAACTCTATGAATTTCTAAATCAAGAAAATTGATTGAACTATTTTCTTCAATTTCTAATGTAAATTTATTTTTTGGGTGTAAATTATTAATGTGGTTGAAAAATATATCTAATTTCAGTAAATAGTTGTGTCGAAAATCCTCCACAGGAGAACGCCTAGACATTGAGGATCCCCCAACCGAAAAAGTTTAGGCATCGAAGATCTCCCTAGTGGATTTTCCATGTAAATGTATGTGGTGTGGGCAAAGTGCGGTGAGAAATGACATTTCTCACAGTATGAGCAATATATGGTTTTGAAATTAAGTAAGCTATAAGAAATAAGCTACTTTTCATAGCAGTCGTAGAAAATATTGTTTAATTCATAAAATATTTGACCAAAGGAACCCAAATATATTGATTTAAATTTATGAAAGTGGGCAACGGCTCTAGAAATTTAATTTGGAAATATCATTTTTTATCAACCGCCAAAACGATACCTGCTTTGATCGTGACGTCATGAGAAGGGTAAACAAATAAACCTCTTTCGTACGTTGTATTGAGAGAATCAAATGATATTGAGAATCAATTAATCGGAGGTCGAATAGCACAAGAATGAAATACTTTCTAAACAGTACGACACAAAATTTGAATGAAATACGTACGATTTTTCATTCTTCAATTTCCAATAACCTTAATTGGATAATAAGTTGTATTGTTATGGGGCAAATAGGCACTAACAAAGTTAGTAGTGAGTACTGAAGATATTCGAATACAGATTAGAATCGAACAGTTTACGACTCTGTATTCAAGTATCCCGTCAATATTCGTATGTCAATATCATTTTTGTGTTAATATTATTATCACCTATACACCTATATACAGTCAAAAATGAAGAAATCATCATTATTATTATAAATGAGTTAATAATTCAGTAAGTACTTACAGGTTGGCAAATTAATTCTGGCAGTCGGAAGTTTGGCAACGTCCGATGCGCCGTAGCAAAGACGTATGCGGATTGCAAGAGCTCACTTCGCTGGCAGAATTCGTAATCTTCGTTTCGACAGTACAGTTCAGAGAAAAATGTGATTACCGGGGTTGTGCAATACTAACTTGTTATGACGAATCCAGGAAGTAAAGTTGTTCATAAAAAGTTGAGTGAGCTGTGTCGTGAAATAATGATGAACGTTTTAAATTTCATGATCGAAGAGGCAAACAATGGCAAGTCAACAATTCCATTAACAAAGGTAAGTTTTAATTATTGCAATAAAAATTTTAAACCAAAGTAATTATTTAACAAATTTACACTCGATAGTAGATTTTTCAAATCGATTTTAGTACATAACATATTTATTTGTTAAACGATTTAAAAAAGTGATATAAGGGTGAAACAATAGTTATTTGTAAAACAAGTGTCACAATGACTCGTTGTGTAGTACGAGTGAAATTTGCGCAACGAACCGCGAAGCGGTGAGTTGCGCAAATTACGAGTACTACAGAAAGTCATTGTGGAACAAGTTTTACACAATATTTTTTATAATTCGCATGCATTTAGTTAATTTTCTAAATAAAATAGAATTACATATAATCCCTGTTTTTAAACTAGGAGGAGTGGTTTAAATTTAAGTTGGCAATTCTGTAGATTCCTGATTGGTCAGATCACAGATGGTTTTATTCAGCATTTCTGACTTTTGACATATTATAACCGAATAACTGTGTAAATTGTAAACAAACTTTCGTTTAAGCAGAGGATGATTATTTGTTCAAATAAGAGCTACTTCGTATATGAACAGAATTATTTCTGTAATACATCTTCACATAGATATCTGGTAATTTATCCCAAAAATCGAACGTTATGTATACCTATACATTGATCATATACAATATAAACATAAACAATTGACAATCATTGATAATAAACGTTAGCGTACTTTATTCATTGAAAATTTTTATATATAAATCATTCTAATTTACCTTTAAAATCATTAAATATAATAATTTGCTAGCTAGAACAACGCTAGACCATTTTATTTATAATTTGTGTCAAGGTTAAAGTCAAATGTCAAATAAAAATATAACTAAATACAATAACCAACTGTACACTAAAAATTACTAAGGCAGTGTTTACTGAGCTTCATTGTGACACTGTAAACAATGTTATAATGAAGTCTCTTTTATACGTGAATTATAAAAAGTATTTTTTCTACGCCCTATCTTCAAAGTACCTTGTATTTCATCGGTTTGTAGCGCTTAAAGTGGTTGTTTATGGTTAGAGTAAAAAAAAGTGAAAAAGCGTTAATAAAAGTGCCATAACGATAACTTTATTTCACGCTTTCCATGAGATAACACAATGACCTACTTGGTTGGACATCGAGGATGAACTTTCATGAAACTTGGAATACATATAATTGTAATTTACCAAAGGAACTTAATTAAAATATTCCAAATTTTTATTTGAATTTTATTTTTTTGTATAGGGCTGTAGAAAAAATAATGTATGCAACATGTGCATAAAGTGTTTTTTTTACTCATGGAATTGCCGCATTCGCCTGACGGCTCGTGCGGTCAACTTTTTCCATTCGTGAAAAAAAGTACCACTTTAAGCACTTTTTGCATATATTACGATTATGGACTCATGTGTCAATTTTATGCACCGTTATGTCATCATGACAAACAAATCGACGCCATTTTTAGCCCATTTAGAGCAGCCTAAATGAGACATTTTTTGCCTTCTGCATGCCTGCGGCTCATGCATCAATTTTTCCATTCGTGAAAAAAAGCACCACCTTATGCACTTATTGCATAAATAACTATTCTGTTCCTGTCTACAGGAGTATATAAAAGGGCACATGTTTATTTTGTGTAAAATACATATTTAAACGTAATAGGTTTTTTAGCTTATAATTATAATTATTATACTCATTTCATACCTATCTCTATTACGTTTCGGTTTTATTATTTGTTTCTAACCCTCTTCCGATTTCAGTTACAATTGCGGTTTGATCATATTAGAATATGTTTGAACTAAAATCTAAAGATCGTTTAAAACAACTAATGAACTGAAACGTAATATAGTATTTTTGAATTTAATGCTTCTTTTATATGGCCGAAAACAACGACAACATTTAATATTGCTAAGAATAGTCACTGAAAACAAGTTTAACTACCTCCTCATCTTATTTGTATAAAAATACACATGAGTAAAACTTTTAATTAATACAACATCTATATCGACTTATTTTATTGTCAGGTCATTGAACAAGTTTCTGCTGCTACGAAAGTTAGTCAAAGAACGCTTTCCCGCATTAAAAAAGAAGCTCTGGCAGGAAGTAATGCTGACACTGATGTGCCTAGTAAAAACCAAAGAACGTCGAGTATCTGCATGAATCAATTCGACCAACGTTAAGAAATGTACACCTTTTCAGATAGTTATGGCTTCGCAGAAAGTCGTGAATCTCTGCGGAAACAAATACATTCTTAGTGTTTTCGTTGGACCAACATGAAAAACAACAGAAGTTTGTTAATGGAACTTCATGAAATCAGACATTTACGCCTACTATATTTAAGAAACATAAAAAAGTGCAGAGAACAGAAAAACCTATCATTTTTATGGATGCAACATACATTCATTCACGTCACACACATCTTAAAGGATGGAGCGACAAGAGTAACGAAGGATTAAGAAAACCCATTTCAAAAGGTAATGGGCTCAATATTGTGCATGCAGGAAGTGAAAATGATTTTGTACCTAATGCTGGTATTATGTGGAACTCCCAGTCAAAAACAGGAGATTATCATAATGAAATGGCGTACGAAAATTATGAGAAGTGGGTACAAGAAAAATGTATCCCAAACCTACCAAAAAACGATGTTGTGGTAATTGATAACGCCCCATACCACATGTTCTAAATGAAAAATTACCTACGACTGCTTGAACTAAACAACAATTTAAAACTGGATTTCTGAAAGAAACATATATTACAGTGAACAAATGTTAAAACGTTATAACGTTGAAAAAATGTACAAATCGCAATATTAAACTTATAAAATTGATGAATTGTTTATTCGACATGGATTGCAAGTTTTAAGGCTACCCCCTTATCACCCGTACTTAAATCCGATAGAAAGTGTTTGGGCAGCACTTAAAGAATATGTGACCAAACGAAATGTTACCTTCAATTTTACAAAGGTTAGAGAATTCTGTAATGAATTTTTTGACACATTTTCTGCAAATGATTGTAAAGTTAGATGTGACCATGTTAAAAAGATTGAAGATGAATTTATGAACAATGAACCACTTTTAGATACTGTTGTAAATAACATTATTATCAATTTGGCCGAAGACGGAGATAGCGAGGATGATGAAGTTGATATAGAAAGTGATTTTGAAGAATCATTTGTAGATGCACATCATTATTCTACTGTTGATGATCCCTGTATATCTAAAAAATATTTTTTATGATAGTGTTTGTTTGTAGATGGCATGACTGAATACATTAAACGCAACAAATGTAAAAACATATTATTAAGAATAACAATTTTAGAAAGCTTAACAGGTACGTATGTCATTACCTATTACTACGAACAGATAGGCAAAATTATTGGCCATTGTTAAATTTAGAAAGTCGTTTAACAATCCTTATTATATTGTACGCTTTATCTACAAAATCTACCTGACTTTATATACAAATAAATCTCAATGACGGATATTATGAAGGGCCCACTTAAAAGACATTAATTTGAAGTAAAGGTGAAAGTTTATGTCACTTGGAATCTATTCATTATTTATTATTTACATCACATAAAATAATAAAGGGTAATTATAGAATTCCCCGTATGGTTTTTGAAGCAATAAATAATTATGTCTGTACAAAAAACCCCAATTTTCGTAGAAAAATCTAATGGTTTTTATTTCCTTATTCAATTAACTAATAATAAAGAACCCATTAATGTTATTTTGTTTTGTAAACTCGATTTTATATAGCATTACACATGTGTCAGAATTTATTATTTTTAAATCCAAATTCAAAATATTGTGTTACCCTCGTACGTATTAGCAGCCTCACAACCTTTACAACTTTGCATGCGAAATGTACGTCGCCTGCTCTTCCCGGTAACTGCGTTTACAACGTTGTCAAGTTGTATGACTTTCTCGCGCATCGTCAACGGCCAAAATTAATTTGCCAACCTGTACATTGAAATGATCTTCACCAAAATACATTGGAGCTTTACTAGATAAAGATAATGGATTCTTTTTAGCAAGTTCTAGTCAGGTGTTTCGCGTATTTACTTCGCTGGGTACTTACTCTAATACACAACTTTTCTGGAGTCTTGATAGATGTATTTTTACATTCTGGTAATGATAATTACAATATTTTTTTTCTAATATATTAGAAATCATAGTTGTGCGTTAACAAATCAGAGGATATTTTTCACGTTTTTGGTTGTTTGTTGACAGTTATGTCAGAGCTTTTGCGTACTAGTTATGTGACGTCACGACAAAGTCCGACAGCATTTTTGAGTAGTTATGAAAAGTTTAATTTAAAATTGAAGATTATTTGTTTTTTAAACATCAAAAACAAAATAGTATATTAAAGTATAAGTGGATAAAGAGGTCTTTCAATCACGCGCGATTTTTCGAGCACGACGACGCAGCCGGAGTGCTTGAAAAAGAGCAAGTGTTTGAAAGACCAGTTATCCACGAATAGTATACGCTATGTTTTTTTTATTGGTGCACTTTGAAATCATAAAATATTATTATTATATTATTACTACAAAAAAATGGAAGTCCGTCCTCGATGCCCAGCCAAGTTTCGTGAAAGTCAAATAGTATTTATTTTTATTTGACGTTACCACGTACTGCTGTCAAATCAATAATCAAAAAGTTTCTTTATTTATATTTAAAAGGATACAATGTATATATGAATATATAAATAAATTTTGCAGAAAAAACCAAATAAGACATTGGTTCCCAATGATAATATACAATTTAAAAACTAATAAAAAAAGTTGTCATTGATACTTACGTTTCTCAAGTTGTTGTTGTTACCATAGGGACTTCAAAAAACGCGCGTGTTTGAAAGTTCTATTTAAACATACTGAGGCGTGCTTTAAAAAGGTAAATTGAGTCATCAATGAAAAAAATATTTTTTCGTGATCTATATTAGGGTAATTACTGAAAATTTAGTACCTTTTTAAAAATAAACGGTTTTTTGTATTAAAACTAACTTTTCCGCATCTGTGAGATTACCTGAATAATATTCCATCATGAAATTGTCACTTGTATACACTTCGGGGGATATATCGTGTTAACAAACCGAAATGTCTCCAAAAGTAACCAAAAATGCAGTATATCTGGATTTATAGGACCCACTGTACTCGCTATAGTCAGCTGAAATTTAATAGCGTACATCTGTGAGACACCTTGAAAAATATCCAATTATAAAATTGGCCACTTGTATACACTCCGGAGGCTGTATCGTAGTAACCCGAAATTTCACCAAAAAGGACAAAAAATGTGGTGGCACTCCAGGTACCATAGCTGTGGTGAGCTAAAAATCAATAAGGTTCATCTATAAGACGCCGTGAACAATATTCAATCATAAAATGGGTCACTTGTATACACGCTGGAGGCTGTATCCTGCTAACAAACTGAAAATTCTCCAAAAATGACAATAATTTGGTACCTTAAGTACCATAGTACTAGTTGTACTAGCTTTAGTGAGCTGAATCTCAATAGGGTTCATCTTTGAGACTCCCTAAACAATATCCAATCATAAAATTCGTCACTTGTATATACTCCGGAGGCTGTATCGTGCTAACAAAGTGAAATTTCTCCAAAAATGACAAATATGTCGTACTAAAAGTACTATAGCACCTGTTGTACTAGCTGTGGTGAGCTGAATATCAATAGGGTTCATCTGTGAGATGTTCTGGATAATATTCAATCATAAAATTACTGACTTTTCGCACTCCGGAGGCTGTATCGTGCTAACAAACTGAAATTTCTCAAAAAATGACAAAAGTGTCTTACTTCAAGTATCATAGCACCCGTTGTACTGGCTATTGTGAGTTGAAAATCAATAGAGTTCATCTGTGAGATGTCCTTAACAATATTCAATCATAAAATTGGTGATTTGTTGCACTCCGGAGGCTGTATCGTGCTAACAAGACATGTAACAGAAAGTGGCAGACGACAACGACGACGGCATACACACAGGATTTTTTTTCTAAAAACCATTTTTTCGTGTTGTTCTTGATGAAAAACGTAAAAATAACTCAAAAAATTTTTTCAAAATTTCAACTGTTTTCTGGGTAAACCAATACTTTTCTCGCATATAGATAGGTTGGGCGGAAAAGTAAAATGTCAGCATCCCTATTGTTTACAAAAACTGTTGCAATATTTTTATCTACGTACCGCCGGCGATGCCAAAAGTTGTAGAAGTCGTATTTATTCTGTGAATTGAAAAATGGTACTACCGGTATGGATTAATGCGAAACGAATTATATTATTATTGACTTCGGAAAAATTTGCTGTTGCCAATCTTCAAATGCTACTTCGACATTTAGTATATTCGCTTTCATCTCTTTCTTCATCTTCTTGTTGGACATCGTTCTACGAAAGATGAACCACCTGTCACTGCCTTAATAGAAGAAAAATCATTATTTGTTGTATTTGATACAATGTTACAGCAAGACTGGCCATGACAATTGGTACATACTGTTGATCAAAATAATCCGATTTTTCCACTGCCCCCCCCCTTGTAACTTTGCAAGTGCAAAAGAAAGGCAGCAGGTGGTAGTGGATTTAAATTCACTCCAAAGTATCAAGTATTTTCAACCATAAACACAAGCAGAATCTATTTTTTCGTATATTATCGTCTGATGATGTATGTAGACGGAATTGCTCTAATTGTCCCCGATATTCCGTATCGAGATTTCTGATGAATAAGCCAATTTCATTTAATAGTTTTCACGTTATATTTTCATTATACAAAAATATTAATTTAAAATGAATAACTCTACTTACTTCTTACAAACTGTCAGACTTTCATTTTGTTTTCGTCTATCATTCTTCGTTAATCTCAGGTATTTCCAAATTTAAAAATACGGACAGTTCCCGTTTTAAATCTTACAGGTAATTTAAATGCACAAGACAAAATGTTTATTCCGCTTTTCGCATCGTCCAATTTAATACCTAATATATTTGAAACACCAATAATATAATAACTCTAAAAATAAGCTGAAATTTCGTGATGTACCTACTCGTACCGAGGCATTATATGAAACTAAAATACGTCTAATAATTATTTATCAAGCCTCGATGTTGTCGTTTGTATTATAGGCCGGGAGCCCAGTGCGATTTAGTATGTTATACTCCAAGGAGGAGAAAAGTGCTATTATTGACCGAGACCAAGATTTTTGGCGAGGGGCTTTGCCCCGAACGAAATAAGGTGCGAGGGCTATAAATATCTTCACTACCGTGGTGTATATACAATTTTTTCCACTACTAGCCAAGTTTAAAACAAAAATTAAACATTTTCCTGTGAAAATCAAGTAAAACCACTAATAAAACAAAAATCAAGTAGTCTGATGCAGATTGACATTTCCACTATTTTCAAACTAAGGTTGCGTTCAGATAACTTAACATATTACTCCACCGTTGAGTGAGCTCACTGAGCAACGAATAATGGTTGACGTGTGACTTCTTAACGACGATTTTTTCGAAAGTATAAATATTGAACAATTAAAATTATGGCTAGATAAAATCTAAATCTTGCGTTATTAGATGATGGTAATATAATTGATATAAACAGAAATATTATAGCCCATGCAATAGAAGATTTGCAGGAACCATTACCACATGATTAGAACATGAGAAGACATGGTATTTCTGAAAAAAACAAGAATTAATAAGAATAAATTATGCCAGCGTATAATGATTACGTTTTTAAGCAAGATTTTAGAACGTCTGCAAGAGCTATAGAGGTACACCAATGTATCTGTTATAATAAAGATTTTAAATTAATTAAAGTGTATTTTAATATTTGTTTTCAATACTGTTACAGAGGGTACTTTTATAATATCCGTTATGCTGTATGTAGCATTATTATAGGTATAAATCAAAGTTCGTACTTATCACTCATTATGTTGTATTACTTATGTATTTATTGCACTAATATAAAAACATAACAATGTGCAACGTGTTGCGCACTTGAAAATCGCTCACAAAATTGGCGTCCACTCACCAAACATGTTATATGCTATGTTATACGTTGGTACTTAATGAGTTAATTTAATTGAGTATTTATTTGTTTTCAAATCAACGTAATGGATTCAGTATGGTGCAAAAATTGAGTGAAAAACAGAAAATTGAAATCATTTGAGAGGGTGTCATGGCATTTTTCGAACATTTTCTGAAATAACCAATATATTCAAAAACAAATATCCAAATGCGGAGCAACTTACGAAATCAGGTATTTCCAAGATATTGAAAAAGTTTGAGCAATTCGGAAATGTCAAAAATCGTTTTTATTTGGCGAAAAAAGTAGCTAAACATATCCAATGCTTATCGATGCACAAGACAATCCACATGTAAGTTTTGAAACATTAGCCTCCAATCACAATATCAGTCAACAGTCAGTAATAAATTACATGAAAAGGCATAAATGGCACTCATATAAAATAAATTTAGATTCAGAATTAAACGAGTATAACCCAGACCGTACATTGGAATTTTGTGAGGAGATGATGGACCGGTGTAACCTAAAACCTTATTTAGTTGGTAATATAGTATACCCAGATGAAGCCCCATTTTGCCTACATGGCGCAGTTAACAGTCAAAATTGTCGATACTAGCTAGACATCTACAAATTCTCACACGATGATGGAAGCCCATACTCAGTTCCCTCAAAAGGTTAACGTCTGGACGGAAAATATTGGCAACAGAATTATCGGTCCGTTTTATATAGACGGCAAAATCTTACTGGTGCAAAATGTTTCTGTACCATCCGTGAATAAGTAGATAAGTTAATTGTTTTTAAAAAGAGGATATCTGAATAATCAAATAGTTCTCTTTAGATTTCGTCAGGTGAATAAGTAGGTACCTCGCCTTTATCCAATAGTTACCCTGGAGGAGGCCGTGAATAGTTGGATTTGTCATGTACGAAAACCAATATCTAGAGTTACCCTTATTTTACTTTTCCGTCCAACCTATCTAATATGCGAGAAAAGTATTGGTTTACCTACAAAAAAGTAGAAATTTGAAAAAAAAGATGTTATTTTTACGTTTATCATCAAGAACAACACGAAAAAATGGTTTTTAGAAAAAAAATCCTTTGTGTATGTCGTCGTCGTCGTTGTCGTCGGCCACTTTTCATTACATGTATTGTTAGCACGATACAGCCTCCGGGGTGCAACACATCACCAATTTTATGATTGAATATTGTTCAGGACATCTTGTAGTGATCCTTAAAATACAGTAATGGAAAAAGGACATTAGCGTAGAAATAAGATTTAAATTTAGGTTAATATTAATTATAGTATTTAGCGACCATTGCTCTGAAACGGTCAATGTCAATTATCAATGGAGGCACGTTTCTGTTAATGTATAAACAAACATGTACAACTTATAGACGGAGGTCAGCATGTAGTTAAACATAACTACGTTTCCTATAAAATAAGAGTGAACGAACCAGGATGGAATGATTGTTATTTATACTTTGACTAAGTCGATCGATATATTTATAATTGTGTATTTTAACGTATTAAAACTTGAACCCAGTGATTTTTATAAATGTGATGTTGTTTATTCTATTCCCGAATACAGGTTGCTAGGTAAGTGGTTTCCTCAATGATAATATGCCTTTATGGTAAACGTCAAGTATACGAGGGACACTTACTAAGTAACCACTACATGGCGATCCTGCAAACTAAATGGAAATGGTAATTGTGTAATGGAAATGGTAAAATTGATAGTTAAATGGTAATCGCCACTACATGGCGATCCTGCAAATTTAATGGTTATTGTAAAATGGTTATGGTAAAATTAATAGTATAATAGTAATCGCCACTACATGGCGATTCAGCGAACGAAGTGGTTATGGTAAAATGGAAATGGTAATGTAAAAATTAATGGTATAACGGTAACAAATATGGTAAATTATCCTGCAAGTGAATGATAAAATTTCATTCTGCAAACGAAAAATGATGGTACAATTGATGTTATAAGAGTAGAACTATATGGTTTTCTATTTCAATTTGGGACCTTGGAGAAAAGAAACAATGGGAGGTTCATCAACCAAACAACAGGCAAAAGAAACAGGAATTGTCAACGACACTTTCATGGTACAGCAAGACAATGTTGCGATGCACATAATGGTATTATTATACATTACAACTATAGCTTTCATCTTAAAATTTGTCTGGTCATTATGGAAAACGCACCGAAGAGCGTTGAAAAGGGATATCAACCGAGGCAATGCAGTGAAGCAGGCAACAGGAACTCTCACCGTGTAAAAATAATTGTAAGTACATATGCATTCTATTCTTATGAACGAATTTTTTTTTAAATGTCAATAACGTGGGAAGATTTTGAAGATAAGTTACGATTAATTGTGGAAGAAGTTAATAAACAGGGAAAAAGGGTTTTGAAGAAAGAAACTCCTAAAAATCCTGATATACATATAGAAGTAATTAATAGCATAGTAGGGCTTTATAATAATTTTGCCAAATTAATAGCCAAAAATTGGAAAAATTTAAGTTCAGTACAACAGGAGACAAATTATTCAAGTAGGATTAGGGATAAAGCTGATAGGGCATTTCAAGCGTTAACTTGTATTATCGACATACCTACCTCTATATTTGAGGAAATTGACACTGTTGTATTACAAGCAATAAGCAAACAGTTAAAAATGGCGACAAGTATGAACGATTTTTTTAATTTTGCGAGTAAAGTTTTACCGAACGAGTTTAACGGCGAAGCAATCAAATTACAGTCATTCTTAGACTCATTAGATTTACTACAAATAAACGCGACTGGTAATGAGGAAAATGCTATTTTACTAATAAAAACGAGACTGACAGGTAAAGCTAGAAGCTTAATCACGACGGAAAACTCCATTGCAGACATCAAGAATAAACTTAAAACAGGGATAAGAGGAGACATTCCAAGCCTTCTCTTAGCGAAGCTTGGTAAAATAAGACAAAATGGAAAGGATGTGACACAGTATGCAACAGAAATAGAGAAACTAGCGGAAAGATTACAGGCAGCATACATATCGGAAGGGATGCCTGAACGGCTAGCCGAAAAATATACGAAGGAAGCAACGATTAAGGCAGTAACTATGAATGCCGCAACGGATGCAAGCAAAACAATAATTGCAGCGGGAAGTTTTGAAACTACACAAGAGGTACTATCAAAATTGGTTTCAGTAGAAGGTATAGTAGTACAACAACAAGTCTTACATATGAAAGATAACAGGAATTTCTTCAGGAAGTCAAACTTTGACTTTAGGAATAATCACCGGAGAGGAAACAACAGAGGATTTTATAACGGTAATTATTCAAGAGGAACATTTCGACAGTATAATCAAGGAAACAACTGTGGAAGATACGAAAATTTTAATAGGAAATACAATAATAATGGAAATTACAATAATCGAGTCAACAATAACGTGAGAATATGCAATATAGAAGAGAAAATTGAAGAAATGAGCAGACAAATAGCGCAGTTAAAGAAAGAAAACTACGATTTGAGGATGGAAAATATGAAACTAAAGGAAAAAACAGAATTTTTGCAAGGAAACATGACAGATACTCAGAAAAATTTTAGGGAGAAGAATTTAATAATACATGGTATAGAAGAAGAAACCGAAGAAGATGAGGAACAACTAGAAAACAAATTAGAAGATGTAATGAACAAGGTTAATAACACAGTAGATGTTAAAACAGATATTTTGAAATGTAAAAGATTAGGAAACAAAACCAGTAACAAAAATAGACCAGTATTAATAATGATGAAAGATGTGAATAAGAAAGTAGAGACTTTGAACGGAACGGATAAACTAAAAGGAACAAAGATATACATTGATGAAGATTATCCAAAAGATATATTGGAACAGAGAAAACAATTAATAAGATACATGAAACAAGCGATAGAAAGTGGAGCTAAAGCTAAGATAATTGAAAATACATTAATGATTAATGACAACATGTACAGTTTAAAAGAATTAGAACAAAGGAAGAATCAGTTTGAAATACATACAGGAAGGAACAAATCAATATATAAGGAAAATAACAGAACTAATCCGAAAATTTTGGATAAAAGTTTTAACCAACTAAGAGGTAAGCAATTTTTTTAGGAAAAATATGAAATTTGATCGATTTGGAAGAATATGATTTTGAAATACAGTATGTTAAAGGTATAGCGAACTACGCGGATAGCATATCGAGAATATCCATAGAAGAACTTAAGGATTTATACATAAACAATTCACATGTCTTGGCAATCACAAGAGCCCAAACGCAAAAAGAAAAAGTACAAACAGAAAAGAATCAAAGGAATAAAGTAGAAATAAAGGAAGTAAGAATATAAAAACCTGCAGTAATAAAAGTTTTAAATAACCTTGAGGCACATAAATTAGCAATTTTACACTTTGAAAATAACCGTATCTCACTTAGGATGAGCATCCGGACCAAAAATAAATTGAAATTTAGTGAAGCCTTAAATACCGGATTACACAACTTCGACCTAGGACGAACGTTGGAAAAGCTTGAAGAGCTTGCGGTAAGAAATGAAGTAAAAAGAATGAAAATATATACAAATGATGATATATTTAAAAAGTGCACAGTAGAAGAATTTATAGAAGTAGAAAATCAAAGGTTAAAAAGTATTCAAGTATGTATATGCGAAGTACCAGAAACGGTACAACAAAAAGAAGATATCCAAAAGATATTAGAAAGATACCACAATGATCCAATGTTTGGAGGACATGTAGGAAATAATAGGTTATTAAAGAAACTAAGAGCAAATTTCAAGTGGAAAAATATGGAGAAAGACGTAAGGAAGTATGTAAAAAATTGTCATAAATGTCAGGTGAATAAAGCAAAGCCTAATCACAAAGAGAAATTTGTTATCACAGATACATCTATAAAACCGTTTGATATTATTTACATAGACACAATAGGTCCGTTTGTAGAGAGTAACAACGGGAATCGTTATTGCATTACAATATTATGTGAATTAACTAAATACGCAGTAATGATACCGGTTCAGAATAAAGAAGCACACACAATAGCAATTACGGATTGATGAAGGAGATAAGAACAGATCAAGGGACGGAATATAAGAACGAAATAATGAAGAATCTAGCGGAACTATTAAATGTAAAACATAATTTCTCAACAGCGTACCATCACGAAGCAATAGGCAGTTGTGAAAGATTACATAGGACATTTAACGAATATATAATACAATTTATCAAAGATTCTAGAAATAACTGGTGTGAGTTTGTAAGAATGTTCGCATATTGCTATAATACAATACCAAGTACGTATCACGGATACACTCCTTTTGAGTTATTATACGGGAGAAAACCCAATTTGCCAGAATTTTTAGACGTAAAAATTGAGCCGTGTTACAATTTTGAAAGATATGATAAAGAATTAAAGTATAAATTACAATACGCTAACAAAAGGGCCAGACAGTTTTTAATAAATAATAAATTAAGTAGAGTTAATAATAGCGAAAATGATTTTTCACCTGTAAATTTTAAAATAGGGGAATTAGTTATTTTAAAAAATGAAGGGAGAAATAAATTTGATCCACATTATGTAGGTCCGTTTAAAATAACGGGAATTAAGGGGGTAAATTGCGAGATTACATCTCCAGACAGAAAAACAACAAATTGTTCATAAGAATTGATTGTTTATATACAAAGAACGGAAACATTTGTAAATAAGTGAAGTGTATTGATAAACGAACAAGTAGTGTTTAGTAAACAAAGACAAAACAAAAACATTCATTAAAAACAGTTATAGGTATAAGTGATATCGAAAAAGTAATGGAAAAAGGACATTAGCTTAGAAATAAGATTTAAATTTAGGTTAATATTAATTATAGTATTTAGCGACCATTGCTCTGAAACGGTCAATGTCAATTATCAATGGAGGCACGTTTCTGTTAATGTATAAACAAACATGTACAACTTATAGACGGAGGTCAGACATGTAGTTAAACATAACTACGTTTCCTATAAAATAAGAGTGAACGAACCAGGATGGAATGATTGTTATTTTTACTTTGACTAAGTCGATCGATATATTTATAATTGTGTATTTTAACGTATTAAAACTTGAACCCAGTGATTTTTATAAATGTGATGTTGTTTATTCTATTCCCGAATACAGGTTGCTAGGTAAGTGGTTTCCTCAATGATAATATGCCTTTATGGTAAACGTCAAGTATACGAGGGACACTTACTAAGTAACCACTACAATTGTTCAGGACATCTCACAGATGAACCCTATTAATTTTCAGCTCACAATAGCCAGTACAACGGATGCTATGGTACTTGAAGTACGACATTTTTTTCATTTATTGAAAAATTTCAGTTTATTAGCACGATACAGCCTCCGGAGTGCAAAAATGATTGAATATTATGCAGAACATCTCACAGATGAACCCTATGGATATTCAATTTAACAGAGCCAGAACAACAGGTGCTAGATTGTTAGCACGATACAGCCTCCAGAGTATATACAAGTGACCAATTTTATGATTGGATATTATTCAGGGCGTCTCAAAGATGAACTCTATTAAGATTCAGCTCACTAAAGCCAGTACAACGAGTGCTATGGTACTTGAGGTACCAAATTTTTGTCATTTTTAAAGAATTTTCAGTTTGTTAGCACGATACAGCCTCCAGCGTGTATATAAGTGACCCATTTTATGATTGAATATTGTTCAGGGCGTCTTATAGATGAACATTATTGATTTTTAGCTTACCAGAGCTAGTACAGCGGGTGCTATTGTACTTGAAGTGCCACATTTTTGTCCTTTTTGGAGAAATTTCGGGTTTAGTACAATACAGCCTCCGGAGTGTATACAAGTGGCCTATTTTATAATTGGATATTTTTTAATATATCTCATCCAAGGTGTCTTACAAATGTACCCTATTGATTTTCAGCTGACTATAGCGAGTATAGCGGGTCCTATAAATCCAGATATACTGCATTTTTGGTTACTTTTGGAGAAATTTCGGTTTGTTAACACAATACATCCCCCGAAGTGTATGCAAGTGACAATTTTATGATAGAATATTAATCAGGGCGTCTCAGAGATACGGAAAAGGTAGTTGTAATCTTTGAAACCGTTTATTACTTTTCCGCCCAACCTATCTAATATGCGAGAAACGTATTGGTTTACCCCAAAAAAAGTTGGAATTTTGAAAAATGATTTTTTCAGTTATTTTTACGTTTTCCATCAACATCAACACGAAAAAACGGTTTTTAGAAAAAAATCCTGTGTGTATGTCGTCGTCGTTGTCGTCGGCCACTTTTCGGTACATGTCTTGTTAGCACGATACAGCCTCCGCAGTGCAATAAGTCACCAATGTTATGTTTGCTTATTGTTAAGGACATGTCACAGATAAACCCTATTGATTTTCAGCTCACCAAAGCCAGTACAACGGGTGCTATGGTACTTGAAGTACGACTTTTTTGTCATTTTTTGAGAAATTTCAGTTTCTTAGCACGATACAGCCTCTGGAGTTCAACAAGTCACCAATTTTATGATTGAATATTATTTAGGACATCGCACATATGTACCCTACTGATTTTCAGCTGACTAGAACTAGTACAGCAGGTCCTATAAATCCAGATATACTACATTTTTGGTTATTTTTGGAGAAATTTCGGTTTGTTAGCACGATACATCCCCCGAAGTGTATACAAGTGACAATTTTATGATCAGGGCCGCAGATGCGGAAAAGTTAGTTTTAATCTTTGAAATCGTTTATTTTTAAAAGAATTACAAATATAGTTTTGAAATACCTGGATAACTAAACATGTCTATTTATTGACTTGATCATATTTAACGTGCATAAAGATATGTCGACTTATTTATTATTTAGGAGTGTTGATATTTGTGTGAAATAAGTTAACTCAACTTAACCATCCGTGTACATAATATTCAGTTGGTGAATAACCAGGTATGTAGAAATATCCGCCTGGACACATTGTATTTTCCTTTATTTTTGTCGGTATCATGAATTACCTGTTTATGAACATGACAAAAACAGTGGGCCTTGCATTTGAATGGGAAGTAACTAGATAAAGAAAAGTCGCGCCACTTTGTTTTGAGGTTATGAAGTACACATGCAAGCAATATCACAGCATATAAGCTGTGGTAATATTATGCAAGCCGGTGTTTTAATCATTACTAGGGCTCTTAGTAGATAAAAAAATGGGGGATCGAGTTAAAGAAATTATGCAAAATGCCTTGGAAGGGTGTATACAAGGCAATGTGTCCGAAGTTGCTAGAAATATTAGTGAAAGACCAAGTGTAATACAAGCAGAAATAAACAATCAAAACAGCATGAATGTGACTTCAGAAAGTGTTCCTACGGCTCTTTTTTAACCAGGTAAGTGTTCATTGTATTTGCCAATAAAATTATTAGTGCCGAACCGTTTGGCGGCAAGACCCTTTTAAAATAAAAATTATTTTGATATTTTTGCAAGTGGTGGAACTTATATTGTTAAATTCCGGTAACTTGGGTTTCGTTTGCTAAATGGCCTTAGTTTCTCTAGACACAAGTAGGTACTCATTAGCATACATAAAACAAAGGGACCGAGTGCTGACGAATAAAATTCATAAAATAGGGCGTACTAAAAAGTTTGTTTATAACATTTACAAAACGACAAATGAGACTACAAAACAATGTTAATTAACTTTGTTTTATCTAGCAGTTTTTTTTCAGAAATAGAAAATAAAACAGATATTTGCGCCGAGGGTAGCAAGTTTTTTGTGACATCTTCTGTAGGAGTGTGTTTCGATGCTAATCCTGCTCCGTCCACAAGTACTTTTAATTATCTAACTGACGATAACTGTCATCTAAACCAGAGTGATTTCGATTCCGATGGCAGTATCGCTGATCCGGATTTTGTTGAAGGCATAGAAGCCTCTACTGACGAAAGTGATTATCAAGTTGAAGGTAAAGGTCCGTAATACTTGAAATTCGTATTATTTTAAGCTTTTTTTAGAGACCGAACGGAAGAAAAAATGCACAGAAGAAAATAGCATTAAAGATGCAAACTTAGACTACACCCCAGATAAAACTAAAATAGTACTGACAGGGACAGATTTATATAACTTAAATGAAAGAGACAAAGACTATGTTTCGGTGGAAAGCGGGCCAAATAATACAAAAAAAAAGAAGAAACAAGGGAGGACACGAAAGCAGAAACAAGAAAGTAAAGAATTAAGAAATGCTGGCAAAAGTTATACTACTGAAAAAAGAAAGGTGATACAGTCTAGAAATATGAAATATGAAGCCATTGAAAGCATGTCGTATGAAATGAAAAGAAATGTTTTTAGATGAGGACCGGGATAGATGTTTTCAAGACTATTGGAACTTGGGAAGTCGTGATAGAAGGGCCAACTATATAGCTTCTCTAATTAATTTAAATCAAAAGAAAACAGAAAAACTAGAACAAAGAAGAAACACAGGGAATATTCATATCAATATAGTATCCTTATTGCTGGGTTACAAAAGCCAATTTGTAAATCTTGCTTTATTGCAACCTTCAGTGAAACCAAAGGATTTGTTAAAATAGTAGACGAAAAGAAAAAAAGAGTCATTTTCTGGAATTATTTCCCCCAATAGACGTGGAGTTGCTACTTAAGGTAATAGACGCTCGATGGAAGAAATTCAAAAAGCTAATGATCACATTTTCTCGTTTCCCAAATACGAAAGCCACTACTGTAGAAATAGAACATCTATAAAGTTCTTGTCTAGTGACTTATCTATAGCTAAAATGTATGACATGTATAAAGAAATCGTAGACAAACCTGTCTCATTAACGTTGTACAAGAACTGCTTCTACAGTTTGAACCTTTTAATCTTAAACAGTGCCTTCCAACTGCCTTTTATAAGCATCAGTTATGGACATTTAACCTCACAGTTCACGATTTAACATCGAGGGAAGTTACGTGTTTCATGTGAAGCGAATCAACTGCTGGAAGAGGTAGCAATCAGATAGCCTCTTGTATTTACCGCCTTTTATTGGAACTCCATGGTGTGGAAAAGGTAACCTTCTACTCGGATAAATGCGGAGGCCAAAATAAAAACCAGCAAGTCGCTTTCATGTTCTCCTTTGCTTTTACAAAATGCCCCAATATCAAAATAATAAATCAGAAATTTTTAGTCAGTGGTCACACTTACATGGAATGTGATACCGATCATGCTCTTCAGGAGAATGAAAAGAAGAGAACACAGATGAAAATCAATCACCTTAATGAGTAGTATCAGATGGTAAGATCCTGCAGAAGGAAAACCCCATTTAAAGTAGTAGTAATGAATTAAGAAGAAGATTTCTTAGATTTTAGCAGTCTAGTCGTTAAAAAGTTAACACTGATGGAGAAAAATTCTTGTGGCAGCCAGTCCAGTGGTTTCAGTATAACAGGAAATAGGAACAGTCAAGTATAAACATAGTTTAGACGTCTCAAAGCCTTTTAAATATTTAAATTTCCGAAGGAGAGGATAATACATTATACCTAGCACATTGCCCCAAATCACAGACAAACATTTGTCAATCAGTAAGAAGAAAAATCAAGACCTACTTGATGTTTTGCCGCTCATCGATGAAGTATTTCATAACTTAGACCCGGATTTAGAAGAGTTTGATGCAGATGATCAATATTACTTTTTTTTGTTTTGAAATAAAATTAATGTTGTTCGCATTGCTTTTATAAAGAAATAAAGCTTAAAAAACGTTCTTTGTTTTGTTCAGTATATTTTTGCATTAAGTGGAACAAGTCGGTAACTCAACAAGAACACACCCTCCAGTCATTTAAATAATGTCCACTATCATCGATACTTTTCGTACTTCCCGGTATTTTCTCTCTTTCACTTTTAAGTTTGTTTTAATTTTTCTTCTTTCTATAATTCTTTCTCACAACACATATTTATTTTTACAATATTAACAATATTTTTAAATTAATTTTACGGAGCAAAAACTTTCATCTCCTTTCCGCAAGATCATACTTTTTGTCCTCTATTCATTATTTTCAACAAATCCTTCCCAGTTACCAGTTACTAAAGAAAAAGCTTGTTGAACCAATAACATTTTATTATGTATTCATAGCAATCTTTTGATACAAAATTTGAAAATATAACAGTATATTAAGTACCAAGTCTCAAAAAGGTTACTTTAGTCACGAGTTCTACTTGTGAAACGAATGACTAAAGGCGTTTTCAACACGAGGTGCTTACTATACTTTTTCTTCGCCCACAGGAAGGGACATTTTTTATTATATTTTAATTTTATTCATAACATTACGGACGATGGCCGACGGCTGTCTGACATATCAAATGACATAGAACAACAAAATTATCACAAAACATGAAATTTAACATACAAATGATACACTTGATTTGATGTTTAAAAAACAAACGATAAACGAGATGTGACTTTTCGCATTTTAAACACTAGTGTTTAAAGTCGTTTTGTGCATGTCAAACCCGTATTGAAAATGCGGTTTTAGTAAGGGAAGTAGAAAAAGTCTTTTTATTTACATTATTCATATGAAATTGTCACAATAATATAAATATTACTTTAATCATATATTTGAAATTATTCTGATTGTGGAATTTTGAATTTTATATGTTATTTCTCCAACGTGACAGTTCCTAACCATCTGACCTTACAAATAATAGAATTATGAACGTAGACGTCAGTAATGTATATTTGTGGTGATGGAAACTGTCAAATGATCATTATGTTGTGGATTATTTATTGAAGTATGCTTGTATGTTTTCGTATATTTACTGCTCAATTTACCTAATTTATTTCATCTATATTCCAAATACTTAAATATATAATAATAAAACTTCATTCCATATTAATATTTCAGCTTGATATATCTATTTTAATATAAATATTTTTCATTATCTCAACCCACAATTAGATCAAAGGTGTTTATTATATTTGCTCGATGGTTTATATATTTGAGTTGTTTGGTGTTTGCATGAAGCATGAAATTGGGCGATGAGGAACTGTTCAATTGGTTTAAATTGGAATTTTGGTTGTCTCTGTTCGTCTTTGGAATTTGTATTCGAAGTGACTGGGATATTGAAATTTTAAAACTGTCTGGAACTGAAGTTTATGAAAACTGACTAGGAGATTGGTGGTAAAAGGTGTCTAGAAAGGCGATACGATAAACGTTTGTGGCGGTGGAGGGTGTTTGTGTGTTCGCAAGAGAACGAATTTGGTGGATTTTGGTGTTGTTTTAGGCGATGTGGTTTTCAAACAATTACAACAACAAAGCAAACGGACGGCGGGTACAGCTGCGGCTGTATTATTCCCTGAATGCATACGCGCGTTATCGCTCAGCTTATATATAAACAATAGGCGACAGCGGTGGGCACGGCGCGGGGGTATTAGTATCAAGCGAGTCCATCAACGGTGTTAGAAACGCGCTTGAATTTACTTTCGCGCGCTTTAATTTTTGATGTAACGCCTAAGATATTAATTTAAATTATATGGTGTAAAAGATTATATTAAATAATATTGTGCATAAAATGTTAACTAAAGTAGTTAACTTGATAAGGATTAATACTTTATCCATCTAAATAGCTTTCCAATTACCGCATTGTACGTGAACATTTTTTTTTAAATATAGAATGGGTATAGTAAGCTATCCTTGAAAGATAGATAAATGGCATTCGGGCCTTTTTTGTAGATTTATAAAACAGGAACATCCCCTCATGCATTGTTTTGTTATATATCAAAGGCTCAAGGCAGCATTTTCGATGAAAGCTCCCAGGCTGCTCCCGACACTTCTAACAATTATCATTATATTACAACCAATTTACAAAACATTGACAAATTATATACCTATATCTTCCTCATGAATCACTCTATCTATTGGTGAAAACGGGATGAAAATATGTTCAGTAGGTTTTGATTTTATCGCGTCAGCCGTGACCCTCCGACATTGTTGTATAATATGTAGTGATAGTTTTGTGGGACTGGCGATAAAAGCCAATTTTTTTGAAGGACATTTATTTATTCAGGTCAAGAATATGCTAATCTTTTATCATTTAGTTTTAGTGTCCTATCGGTCGACGATTCGTGTTAAACAAAAAAACGAGACGTGTGCTCAACAAAAGTTATAAACCAATGGATGTGAATATTGAGGATCAACGAGAGGACATTTTGAACATAGATTATGAGGGCCAAGAAGCCTTACTTTCAGCTGTCACCGTCAGGGCGCTACGATCTTAACCCGAGTTTTCTATATTAATGAAAAAAGTTTTATTGTAGAATCGAAAATTTTGTTATATAGGACTGGGAAAATTACCTAATCAATTTGGAGATTTGATTATGCTAATATTTAACAAGCTTTAAAAATCAGCACTCTATTCATTACTTTTTATTACATAATAATTCATTACATTCATTACATTTTTCGGGGACCAATTTTTTTGGAGGTCAAGTAATGTTCTTATTAATTACTGTTAAAATAGTCTCAAGATTTGGCATAATAATTAACTTAAATTAATCACTTTTTTTCAATATCGAAATCGACATGTTTGACTCCTACGCACCATTTTAAGAACTGTTTTTTCAAATTTTCCCCGGATGAAAAATGAAATTTTGTATTCATCGTTTGCAAAAAAAGGTCCTCGGCTCCCAGGCTATTAGTAGCATGGTAGAAACAATAAATGAGATAAAAACTAGAGAAACGAATCAATTTTAATAAAACTCCCACGAAATACATCTAGCAACGTCCAATTTTCAATGAAACAATTAGTAATAAAAAATTTGTTGACTGTAGAATCGCATAACTTTTTACAATCAATGACTTTTTTCAATTAATTTGCGCAGTGATAAGTAACCACAATAAATATTGCTTGAATAATAATTTGTTCAGTTAGAATTATAGATTCTGTGTATATAAGGCAATAAAATAATCTTTTAATTTGGATTCACCTGAAATATAAAATGGTTTTTTATATCTCTTCTGTAACTGAACCTACAGGATGTCGCATGGACTATGGATCTCAGCTGTATTTAAAGCACTTTAAAGCAATTTAAAAGTGGCCACACTTTTAAAACTGTAACACAAGGAACTTTTTGAGAAAAATTACGAATATGACCTATAGAAGAAAAAGAAGAAAGGTAATATTACAGGAAGGAAGAAAGACGCATAATTAATGAACCAGATATAAACGTGGTCAACAAACTATTCATTCACTCTATAATTCGTAGTGGTAATCTATTCCAAGTTGTAAAATGTTTTATCATTTTAGAAGAATAGAGTATAAGACTTATGTTCAAAGATTGTAAAATCTTGAATTTTATTGTTTACGATACTTTTAAAATATGGAAGATATTTGTATGGTTCCTTTCTTCATTGTATATATTTAAGGCGTAAATTCATTTTAGTTAATAGCGTTGTAAAAATATGTTTCAGAATTGATAAGATCTTTTATATTGTTGTGAGTTCAAATGATAGTTTCATTTTATTTTCAACTTTTGTTAAATACCTTTAAAATATCACGTTTTGCAACAATAATTGTAAATAGTTTTGTTTGGGCATTAATATAGCACATTTTTGAAAGTCGACATCTTGTCGCATTGTCCTATAGTTAAAAAGTTGTATTGTAAAAACCCTAAATTTAGTGTCATTTCTGCATGAATTTTATGGTCGACGGTCGGAAGATATGAAAGACATTTTTGAATAACCTTTCTGAGTAAAAAGGTTACAATTGCTAGTTGAGTATTCAATAGAAATTTAACTATCTATTGACGGCACCCGTAATTGATTCTTGTCTAGGAACCCTACAAGTCAAATGATACTGGCCAATAGGGAATATTCATTTTCGTTTGGTCAACCCAATCCTCGTGTAAACACGCCCCTCACAGATTTCTATTTAACAAGTCTCACAACGTGAAGAAATCAGTTTCTCCCTCATCAGTTCTACACTTATCGACGCGAATTTTACACTCATCGAATCGGGCTCAACGCTCAACAACAAAGTTAGTTTTTCACACTCATTGAAGCGAGTTCAATACTCTCGATAACAAAGTTTTTTACACTCATCGAAGCGAGTTCAATACTCTCGATAACAAAGTTTTTTCACTCATCAGTTCTACTACTTATCGACGCGAGTTTTACACTCATCGAATCGAGCTCAACGCTCAACAACAAAGTTAGTTTTTTACACTCATCGAAGCGAGTTCAATACTCTCGATTACAAAGTTTTACACTCATCGACGCGAGTTTTACACACTCATCGAACCGATCTCAACGCTCAATAACAAAGTTAGTTTAATATTCATCAAATCGAAACATAAAGTGTCTTCCGATCTGAAACCACCGAAGTTCACCATTCACAACTTTGTACCATTTTGTAAATTTGTATATAATAAATTATTAATTTCGACATTAATTTTGTCAAATTAAGATTATTTATCTAGTTGAATGTCTACGCCAGTTGACGGAGTTCAGCTAGAAATATAATTAAAAACAACTTAGGTGCTCAATTCAATCCTAATCTGTAGATCAAATGGGCAATTTCAAACTTAAAAAATCTTTCCAATTGGTTTATTCCATAGATATAATAGTTCAATAGTTTTTTTAGAGCAGCAATTTCCAAACAAGTAAACATATTAAAATGTTTGTTAGTTATTATGAAACAGAAAGAATACATTATTGAATTGAAAATTGCAAAGCGAGATTTTAATAAAAGAGCGTCGGTTTTATTCTACAAGTTTTCATGTTTTGGCGCAGATTCTGTTACTCGTCTCCACTGCTTCCTTTCTACTACCTTTTTTCTCTACCTGTTTGTACTAATTTTCTTTATACCACTTATTACTTAATCTCATTGAATCTTTCTCTTGTCTGTTTATTTATCTTTCGACGTGTCCTTACCATTACAGTTGTTTTCTTTCCTAATTTCCACTATATCTTCTAATATATAATTCATTTCCATATATTTTCCATGTATTACCTATTCTTTGTTCCAAATATTTTTTTAATTATTAATTTTCCTCTCCGTGGTTGTTGCTTAGATAAAATTCTGTACGACTTGGAATTTGTATATTTTTCGGCAAAGTAATTTTTATCTCTTGCAACTTTCTCTATATTTTCCATATATGAAAACTTTCTTCTTCTTAACTTTTTATTATTTTATTAGGTATCTTTATTCTTTCAATTATCACATTGAATGACGTTACGAATAGCCCGTTTGATTCACCCCTTGTCATATTATATATATAAGAACGGTCAGGCCAATACGTCGAAATTATTGAAATTTCGACTGAAAGCAGGTGTAGTAGAAAATCGGAAATTTATGTTTCATATAGACACCTCGTATTTTATGAAATTATATTCACTTTATTTTATACGACTAATACGGTCGCATTTATCTGAGGTGTTGGTTCGCAACTGAAAGTGAAGACGTCGCCAGCTGACTGCTTCTCGCTTGTGTGTAACTACACGAGCCAAGTGAAGTTGTCGGAGGACGGTATCTTCATTTCGGATTAGATATTCTGAACTGGAAGGCATTACAGCACTCTTGAAGGGGCCCAAAAAGGTCGAAACGCGTTAGTGTACTATGCCATTCCGCTATCAGTTGCGAATCACCACAGATGTCCCTATCGGCAAATTGGCTGATCGGCGTCACGGTTTTGGAAGGGGATGTAATTCAATATTCTGCGTGGTATTAGCCAGGAATTAGCTCAAGACATCAATTATCAAAAATAATCAATTAAAAAAATGATACACATAAAACAAGAAAAGTTTTCTGTGAATGATAGACAGGATATTAAAAACTTGAGTCAAATTTATTATAAGCTTATTAACTAATTCATTTCAACCTACCTCGTATAGTATCGTTTCATTGACATTCTAAGGTAGGTATATCGATTTTAATGCAATGTTTTTATTGGTGTTTTTAAGAAACCTACTTAATGTTATGTTTTTATGTATCTGCAAATAATTTAATCGTCCCTTATTTTTACAATGGTATTGTTTTGAAAATGCTTCCAATTAAGGAGCGAAACGTTAAAATTATATCCATTTTCAATAGAAAAATGTGAAATATAATCGTCTTTTAATTTTATGTTTACTGTTAATTTTTCGATCTACAGCCATTTTTCCAGCTTGGTCAAGTCAGCAGAGCTAAAATAGCAAACACGAATAAGAACTAATAGAAATTTAAGTGCTCTTTACGTGCTAATTAGAGCCTTTAATTAAAAATTTCGTGCTCTTTTAGTTTTTCTAATAATTGTTTAAATGTTGCCCGCTAGCTTGAACGAAAGTTAGCAGAGCACTATAAATAATTGGTAAGTAATTAAAAAAACTTTTGCATACAAATTAAATGCTCTTTAAGTGCTAAGTATTGCCTTTAATTAAAAATTTCGTGCTCTTTTAGTTTTTCTAATAATTGTTGTTTAAATGTTGCCCGCTAGCTTGAACGAAAGTTAGCAGAGCACTATTAATAATTGGTAAGTAATTGAAAAAACTGTTGCACACAAATTAAGTGCTCTTTAAGTGCTTGCGTTGTTTTAAATTAAAAACTCATGTAGCAATAAATAATAAAATGTTGTAAATGAAAATATTGAAAAATGTTTACAAACGATGCGTCTTTTCACGAGTTTGTTCAAAAAAAGTTACAAAATTCCGTCATGGGCTCGTGATGTTGTAAACTTAAAACATTATCAGCAATAAATAATAAAATGTTGTAAACAATATTTATTTGTTTTTTGTAAAACTTAAATGTTTTTTCCATTTATAGAAAAATTGAAATGTGTGTTTTTCGTGTCGATGCATTTTTTGTGTGATAAAGGAAATTCTGGAAAAAATTACATGTAGGATTTTTAACGCCGAGCGTGATGTTTTCAGTACGAGTCGTAGCCAATAAAGCGCGGCGTGGCGAAGGACGCGGCGGGGAAGGGAGAGACCACTTTTTCAAAGCCTTGGCATTGAAAATGGTTTCTCCTGTCCTCCCCCGTCCTATAGGCGAGTCAACAAGAGCAAAAGTAGACTTTCCACCATTAGTTCCAAAGTTACATGGGTATAATGTGGTACCAAAGACAAAATATGACCTGGTAAATTCAAGAGTTGCGTACACGTGGTCGTATATGCTGTTTTTTTAAAATGTCTTGTAAATTTCTTCGTATTAAAAAATGTCAAATAACCTTAGTTCCAAAGATATTTTGATAGAAACAAGTTGTATGTTTTGAAATAAAGAATTATTTTATTTGATAAACATTTATTTGAAAACTTTTGGTAAAAGTTAAGTATATATAAACTGAAGATAAAAAACAAAAAACTGTCATATATTACGTTCCACTGATTATGTTGAAAGAAAGTACATTAAAAAGATATCCTGTTCTATTTAACTGTATTTATAACTTCCAGTCACTTTTTACATAACGTCTATTTCTTGTTAGACTTTATTTCCTGATGGTTTATTTATCCATCAATTTTTTATTCTCTCGCGTGCCAAAATTTAAAAAAATATATTATTTTTCCGAAATATTCTGAATACTGAATGTTTTTTTTACCGACTTGTTTAATAATAATAGTATCACACAATTAACTGAGTTTTCGGCCTTAGTTCACATATTTTCTCGAAAAATGATTTTTTTTTATTTATTTCCTTTTTCATTATCGTGTTGGAAATACCAATATACACATTTTGACGTTTATGTTATGTCAGTAGCTCTACTAGTTAAGTTGTGACCGTGCAAAAATATTTTCAATGTTACAAAAATATTAATGAATAAACGATCCAAAATTCAAGTTAGCAGATATATGTTTATAGAAAAACTAAAACATCACAAAATTTATGTTTGAAAGATATAATTAGCACTTAAAGAGCACTTAATTTTTGTGCAACAGTTTTTTCAATTACTTACCAATTATTGATAGTGCTCTGCTAACTTTACTTCAAGCTAGCGGGCAACATTTAAACAACAATTATTAGAGAAACTAAAAGAGCACGAAATTTTTAATTAAAGGCTGTAATTAGCACATAAAGAGCACTTAAATTTCTATTAGTTCTTATTCGTGTTTGCTATTTTAGCTCTGCTGACTTGACCAAGCTCATTTTTCCAATCTCCAATCATAATTTTGGTACGCTAGATTGAAGATAATCTGACCAATATAGTGAGAGAATATCAGAAAGTAGGGGAAATATGTACAAAATGACATATACGGGTAAAACTACATATCATTTAAATTTTCGCGGCTAATACGTTTATAGTACATACACTCACCGTTGAAGGCGTGCTAGGTAACCTAGGACATGCTGCCGAAAATTTAGTATGCGCCATGCATCGTTACGAGCAGGTCGACGTACCACATGATTTTGCCGAGTTTTTTCACGGGTTCTCGTATTTCGTCAATAAGGTAAGTATTTTTATTTTAAAATAAGTTTTGATCATTATTCGGCATTGCTTACCTGTTTGATTTACCATGCCTATTAATAAATCGTAAATGGATATAACGGTTTTGTTTCAATTCAGTTTAGAGTTTGATAGATCAGTTATGTACAAACCGACATATACCAATAACGTCCAAAATGACATACTATGTCATTTTACCCATATTTTTGCAGATTGAAAACAATGCCGCGCAATTACAAGAGAACTTCCGAACGGCAAAGCTGGAGTGAATTATCAATGGCAAAGGCAAGTGAAGCTGTGAAGAAAAATGAAATGGGATTACTGACATCAGCTAAAACGTTCCTCAGGCAACTTTAAGAAGACACGCGCTTAACTAAAACAAAAGCCAAAAATAAAGAATTGGGAAGATACAAGACCACTTTCCCATTGGAAGTGGAGAAACAGCTTGCAGATCATTTGAAGTTAGTGGAAACGAGTTTTTTTTGTTTTACTTGCAAGGAGGTACAAGAACTAGCATACCAACTAGCAGAAAAAAATGGTTTTGAGCATCGTTTCAATAAGGAAAGAAAAATAGCAGGTCAGGAATGGTTATCTGGTTTTCGAGGAAGAAATAAAGACATCAGTTTAAAAAAACCGGAGCCCACGTCCGCAGCTAGGGCACAGGCCTTTAACAAGCCCATAATCGAACGTTTTTTTAATGCATTGCAAGACGTTTTATACAAGTATAAGATTTCTCTGTTTCGTATTTACAATGTAGACGAATCGGGTTCATCTACAGTTCAGAGGCCTCAAAAGATTTTTGCAACTGCTGGCCGCAAGCAAGTTGGAGTAAACACAAGTGCAGAAAAGGGAGCCAACGTAACGTCTGTTTGTTGCATAAGCGCAACAGGTAATTTTGTACCCCCTTTCCTTATTTTCTCCCGGAAAAACATGAAAAATTAATTGACTGATGGGGCACCAATTGGCACCGTAGGGGTAGCGCAAGAGTCAGGCTGGATGACTTCTAACCTGTTTTACAAGTGGCTTGTCCATTTTCAGTCACACGTCAATGCGACTCCAGAAGATAACGTTCTGCTTATTTTAGATGGACACATCAGTCACAAGGGAATTGACACTTTAAATGTTGCGAAAGTAAAAGGTATTATTCTCTTATGTCTACCAGCTCACTGCACCCACAGAATGCAACCTTTGGATGTGTCCTTTTTCGGATCACTAAAGACTTATTTCAATCAAGAAATAACGTTATGGCTTAAAGACATTCTGGCAGAGTGGTGACACACTTGCAGATTGGATATCTTTTTGGCAAGACATATGAGAAAGCAGCAACTGTACAAAATGCATGTAGTGGTTTTAAAAACACTGTTATATGGCCTCTAAATCCACATATTTTTCCAGACTATGTATTCGAACCATCGGAAACAACTAATATTCCTGAAAAATCCAATACTAACACTACAGTTGTAGACACCAGTCAAACAGTTGCAACACCTGAACCCGAGCCTGAATCTAGTGCATCTGGCTCTCAAACAGAAATCGTAAGCACTTCTCCAAAAATATTACAGTTTCCTATTGACAAAATATCTCCCGTGCCGCAAGGAGCATATATAACTGAACAGGGCAAGAGGAAACCTCGAGAGAGAAAGTTCATGAACTGACTTCCACTCCAAATATGGAAGATCTTAAAGCTAAGGAGGCCTCTAAACTGCAAAGCCCACACTCGCCGGAATCAAAAAAGTTACCAAGGTTGTAAATTTTGGTAGTGATGCTCCTGACGAATCAACTCCATCAACATCTGGAGAAAAAATACAAATAAGGCTTAGATTTAAAAGAAAAGCATCTGAGCCTGTAGATCTGAGTTTGAGTTTAGAATCTGAGATGATGAAGACTGTCCATGCATTTATTGCAATGATTTGTTTTCGCGTTCGAGACCAAATGAAATATGGCTCCAGTGCTTGAATTGCCAGAAATGGACACATTCCCTATGTTCCTAATTACTACTGCTGGACTATTGTTTTTGTGTTATTTTTACCCTTTGCCATTTTGTACATATTATATGGGTAAAATGGTTTAGGACATACCCTATAAGAAAGTTTGTAAACTCCTTTTCTTGTGTATTTCTAGTGTTGACTGTTTTGTCTTTCGATCGTCCATATATCAATATTTCTCTAGTTCATATTTTTTTTATATTCTAATAAATTTGGAAAAAATTAAATTGAAAACAGTATATCATTTTGTACATATTTCCCCTATAGTTATGTTCAGAATTATATTGGATTATTTAACGAGAACTTTCCAACAGTACTACACTTTGTCCAAAAACTATAAGCTTTTCAAACTGTTATCAACCCTTTCACATCCTGCAAGTTATTATTTCTTAAGAGTGTCAATATAGATTGACGACCTTTCTTTAGTGACCCTTTTTTAAGCATTTTGGTAGATTTATGTAAAAACTATAAAACTAAAATAGAATGTAGAAATGTACTTACAATTTATAAGAATCAAGTATATTTAATCCAAATTTCCTATTAAAAACACTCCTATGAACTGTTTATACAATCGTTCGCTTCATTTTTTCACTATTGACGCCATCATTTAGCACGAAACTGTTTGCTCTCTTGAATCGAAATTCATTGTATTAAATAATTCCCTACATCAATACAACTCACTTGACTGTATAATCTGTATATATCAATTTTTAACTTATGTTACACTACAAGGATTCCTACTTCACACAGTTTGATATCTACCCCGTTTATAAATAATACCTCGGACATCATTTTAGTTAATCAACTGTGCCCACCATCACACCTCTAATATTTATTTTCATTTCATTAGTTATACCTATATCGGAGCTCTAAGCACTATTATGTCAGGAAGTTTCTGTCTGAACTATTATTATCTACAATGTTTATTCATTCTCGAGTTATTCATTATACCAAACACGCTGCTTGTGGTATAAATAACTATTATTATATCTGACCAATTGAGATACAATTAAAAATGAGGATCGAATTTAACCTTAGATATCAACTATTTGTTTTTTGGTTTTGAACAAAAATGTTCTGTTTGAATTTTAAGCCTCAATAAACAGATAGCTTTTCTGTTACAACTTTGTAATAATGGTTTTGGAAAACAATAATAAAAGTTTTACTGTTACCCAAAAATAAAACAAGCTGTGACGCGGAAGGCAATATCAACTAATTTGCCCCTACTACCCCAAATCCTTCACAAAAATAGTGTACAATGAAATAGCTGAGAATAAATGTATGTAAAATAAAATTAGAACAGAAAACCTAAGAATTTTTTAAATTATTTAAGTACACAACAATACCTTATTCTTGACTATAATAGTTACATAGCTCGTATTATAAATTGTGCAATTGTAAAAATTTTGAATAGTACGACCGGTATTAGGTGGATCGTTGTAATTATTGTTTGACGTAGGTAGGTACTTGGAGTACTTCTAAAAGTATTCACTATTTTGATAGTGTTCAGCACTAAATTGTAAATACGGTTTTATCGATCTCGAACTACTATGTCCAGTAATTTTCTTGGCGTGTTGTTCACTAGCGCCAGATTTTAGTAACCGAATGTCTGCAGTGGCACGATTAGAGTGGTTTGTTATTTTCACTTAAGTGTCTAATCCTATCTTTTCTGCAGACAGTCTTGTCCATTTTGATATTGTATTAATGACAATCGGACAATTTTTGTACCAGTTAGTAATTAGTTAATCTCACAGGACACATTTCAGTATTTTTCAAATTTTGAGTAAGTCATTTAATATCTGCAGTTTTTATCGCCACCTCGGTGGGTTTTGGAAAATATCGGTTAGTATGCAATTCTGTTTGTTAAACAGCCTTTGTTGTCAAATTCTTCTTTAAAAAAATGTAACATGGAAAATGCTGCTTATTTACCTGTCCAAGCTAATTCTACTGCAGCTATATGATAAAATTTCTTTTGGAGTCCCTCTGGCGTGTCTTTATCCCATTGTAACCACATATTTATATATTCGTCCGAAGTCATAGCGAAAAAACATTACTTTTTTTTCGGGTACAACTTGTAAGAATTTTCTCTTACTACCACGAGCCGCTTTCGCCTCCTTGAACATTATATCTTTAAAAGGATCAATATTTCTCAGGTACTCACCAAAATATTTTTCTTGCATTAATTTTGCAGTAGTGTTCCATATGGTTTTAATAACACTCTGCTTGTCATCACTACCATCAATTTTTCGAAAATTGAATGCTGTCTTTCAAAAATAATGCCAGTTTTTCGTTGCTATTATCTGCATCTAGCTTTTAGTTGCGTTCCACACAGAACTTCACAAATTGTTTCCATATGTATCATTTAGATTTTTTGTATTACTTGGTATGTTTTCATCAATATTTTGGTTGATATATTCGTTTGAAACCTTGCCGAAGCGACTTATTTTGACGTCTGCAACGTATAATTTAACATCAATATTCGTCCTATTTTATTCGGAGCGTCACTATTAGCTTTAACTAAAAAAGCAGGATGTATCAGACCAATTACTATTGGTACAGTTTACCGTCGTTTAGTAGCGCAAATAATTTGTTCAAACATCAGAGACAAATTAGGATATCTACTTCGTGCATTACAATTTGGTTTCGGGTCGAAAGGTGGTTGTGAAGCAGTTAGACATGCAGCAAGACGTTTGTCTCTAATCATCCAGACGTTAATAATAATGTTTTTCTGAAAATTAATTTTAAAAATGCTTTCAATGCAATTCATCGCGATCATTTATTAAAACTTGTAGCAGATATTCTACCTGAAATTTTCCCTCTCATCAATCAATGTTATCGATTCCCTTCATATCTTTTATTTGGCGGAAACATCATTTATTCAAAAAGAGGCGTCCAACAAGGGGACCCTTTGGCACCTCTCCTTTTTTGCATATCGATACACAAACTTATAAGCCACATTGACACAGAATTCAATGCTTGGTACCTTGATGATGGTTCTTTAGGTGGTAATACTAATTCCGTGTTCAAGTCTCTTGTCTATATTATAAACAATTCCAAGGATATTGGTCTTAAACTCAATTTCAGCAAATGCGAGTTATTTTTCTTAGAATCACCAAATAATCTAAACATTGATAAATTTGATTCTGTAGCACCAGGCATAACAATTACCAACAGACAAAATTTATTTCTATTAGGTGCTCTTTTATTAAACGAATCGTTTCTATCAGCTTTCAATGAAAAACTAACCTTTTTCAAAAAAATATCTCGTTTATTCTGGTTACCGACACATATTGCTTATTACCTTCTCAAGAATTGCCTACTAATTCCAAAATTAACATATATCTTAAGATGTAGTCCGACCTGGTTACATAATGATATCTTAATCAATTTTGACAATATCATTCGTCCTTCATTAGAGTCATTAATTAACATTAAATTAGAGGACCTTCCTTGGAAACAAGCTTCACTACCTGTTTCATATGGTGGTTTAGCAATTCGCTCAATCGTTTCAGTAGCTCTTCCTTCTTTTTTGTCATCATTAAATAGCTTTACAAGGCGAAACTTTTGAAATCAATAAATACAAAAATTTGGAGAACATTTACATTATTATTCCTGTAGCAATTGAAACCTCTGGGGTTTTCGGTCACGAAGCTTTAAAATTCATTAAAGAAATCGGTAAAAAAATATTAGTAGAAACCAATTTTTCAAGAGCAGCTTTGTTCTTTATACAACAAATAAGTATTGCAATTCAAAAAGGAAACGCTTCATTTTTTCTCGGTACGTTTCCCCGTTGTAAGCCTCTAGAAGAACTTTTTTTTGAAACCTAATCATAAGAAACCTAATTCTTCTACCACTTCCAAACTTTCTCTCATTACCGACCCTAAATCATGTGATCTTTCCTTTTTCCGAAATTCTTATTTAATATCTTCATTCTCTTCTTCAGAATGTGTGCCTTCTGATAATACACGCGTTGACAATTTTATAAATTATGCCTCGAACAAACTTTTGGGCCTCAGTGTACTAAAAAATATAGATAACCACCAGCCAGATGATGTCCCATTCATAGGAATACTGAAGAAGATGACTATGCTAGAGAATGACGCGATTCCTATACGCAATAAATTATCTTTGACCAAAACAAAATATAAAACTGGTTTACCCCCAATAGAGTTGAAGACATCAAATAAAAAGGTAAACGACCAAATGGAAGTTATTTATACTAACAGTGTGGCATACTCTAACAATACTAATATAGACAATTTGTATGATGAAGATGATAACGGAAATCACACATCAATAGCCGATTTGAGTAAAAATTTTAATGACAAACTCACCAGCGCAGTAAAAAATGGTACTAACCTCGCCAATAAGACAACTGAGGTTAGATCCAAAATATCTGATGTGACCAATTGAGTGAAACCACTAAGTACAAAATCAATATCAACCAGAGTTAAAAAATCTAGTAATAATTTTTCGGTGACCAAAAAAAATGACATTGCCCCCAACAAGTGTCAAAATAACCCCGATGTTTTGCAGTCAAATTCAAAATTGGAAGAGAATGCAGACGTAGAAAAAAAGAATGGTTCAGAAGTCAATAGAATCGTAGTAACTGAGGAATCAATAAACATCAATTCCCTTTCTAAAAATAATCCTAGAGTTAACAACTTCTCTCCATACATTTCATTTTCGATTAAAGATTTTCAGAAAGGGGATGAAACTCAACAAGAACAAAAGGACATGTCTAAAAATGATGTAGATAACAAGGAATATATTAACAAAGTGAACCAGACCAACGATCTATCGACATCAACCAAACTTTCCAAAACCGCAATATCTACATCCAATTTAATAGCAAACATCAATTCAAATTCCGTATCACGCCAATCAAGTGAAAAAGATGATAATAGAATCAGAGATTATTCGTACAATGATAGTAGTTGCGAAAGAGCTCTTAACAATATCTCCACAATCAGATCCATAAAGAGTATTCCACAAGAATCTTTGGGTCTCAAAGGCCTCAAAAATATTGGTAACACATGTTTCATGAATAGTATTTTCCAATGTCTATCAAACACAAGGTGGCTATTAGAATATCTAAAGAAAGACGTATATATAAGAGATATTAACATAAACATATCTAGCATGAAAGGAGCACTAATTAAAGCATTTGCTGAAGTTATTCAAGAGCTTTGGTCTGAAGACGGTTCAGACAGAGTGGTTAATACAGTATCATTGAAAAGTCAAATTCAGCGATTTACTTCAAGGTTCATGAGATACACTCAACATGATGCACAGGAGTTTCTTCGTTACCTATTAGCAGGACTTCACGAGGATGTCAACAAGGTATATGAAAAACCAAAGCCCATATTAACAGAAATTGATGACAAACTTAGTGACATTGAGAAAGCACAAGAATCTTGGTTGAGATATCCGAGAATGGACAACTCCAAGATTGTGGATAACTTTGTCGGTCAATTAAAATCAACAATCAAGTGCACACACTGTGGTCACTGTTCAGTTACCTACGGTCCCTTTTGGGAGTTATCCCTTTCGTTACCCCAAAGAACGGGTCAATTACGACTTTCACAATGTTTAGATTCGTTTACAAGAGAAGAAACACTCGACGGTGATGAAAAACCAACAAGTTCGAAATGTAAGGAACGAAGACGATGCACTAAAGCATTATCAATTCATAAATTTCCGAAAATATTGGTTATTCATCTGAAGCGCTTTTCGCAAACAGAAAGATTTAGTGGAAAACTTAATGTTGCAATAGATTTTCCAATAGAAAGGCTTGATATGAGCCATTGCGCGGCTGATAATGTGGCACCTTGTATGCTACGCTACGCTATATCAAATCACTGTGGAACCACTTATAATGGTCACTACAAAGCATATGGCACGAATATAACGATTCAAGGGTACTATTAATATCGTGGAAATCTTTAGTCAGTGGAGAAACATATGTTCTCTTCTGTGAACAAGATGACACAAAGTCCCACCTTTAAGTTTATTATTTCTTTTATTAGTTTTTAAATTGTATATTTTCATTGTGAACAAATGTCTTATTTGGTTCTTTCTGCAAAATTTATTTATATATTCATATATACATTGCATTCTTATTAAAGTCTATTTGAAAATTAAAAAAAAAATTATTACTCTGTCAAACTGTCCGTAACCATAGCTACGGCATTAAAAACACCAAAGTTATTGGACCAATCTTAAACCTTTCGATACTATGGGACTCTATTGATGTCCAAACATTTCCGAACCTACAGTGCTCAGAACCTCTATTGATTTTATCGATTTACCGTGACATGATTCGGCAACAATTGATACCCACAGCTTACCTCTCCATTAACGTCAACTTCATTCGATCTTGCCCATTGAATAAAAAGTAAAGGAAGGAGCAATAAACACAAGTTTGGTTGATCAGGATGGTTGTTGCATATGGCGGACGGCAATATCCGTTTTACCATAGGCGCGCTATATAAAATTATTTTGTAGCAAATAAAAAAATTAGATAATACATATAGGGACATATTTTTATGCATCAAACTTTTATAATCAATATTTACACATTATAAATAAATCCAATTTGAAAAAATGCAAATAAATATTTCTTAAATGTATAGTGTTACAACAGTTAACTTACTATTTTTATTTTTATGTTACGCCTATATCTTAACCTTGTCATTCATCAAAATATGAAATGTTTATTTTGCATCTTTTATATTATTTAAAATTAATATAAATTAAATTATAAAAGAAAACAACTTACCTATGAAAAGTGATGCCTAAAGATTTATTTTTAGGGGTATTGGAGCAACCGCAGGCTGCACAACTAACCATTTTGTTTGTAGTCTAATTACTAATGTTTCAACACTTAAAACACTATTCTAATTAATCCTAATAAACACTTATTTAAATACAAAACAAAAATACAAGAAAAACTAATGAAAAACACTATAAAATTATTATAAAACTTCCAAAAGCAAAAACGTACTCTCCAACCAATGCAACAACAAAATAAAATGAGTCATACTTGGTTGTTCAAGATGGCTACTTCCGTCTTGCTTTCTCTCTATGAGTGTAGATAGTAGGTATCCTTCCTTTACTTTTTATTCAATGATCTTGCCATATTTTGAGGCGGAGCAGCTTACGCTCGAAGTGGGGGTAATGGTTCGTTCATGCTCCGTTGCAATCGTTGTTTGCTTAGTATCACTGTATTGTATTGTAGAACGTAACGATTTTTATTATTTTTATCTCGATTTTCACGTTTTTTACGTTTAGTATCCGTAAAATACTTTTGATAATAGATGGCTAGGCGCCGGGGCCCTCGGGAGTGATCCCACCGCCCAAAAGAGGGAAAGCGGGAGCTGTATGAAATACTAACTTGAAGTGAAGTGAAGATGAATATATTGAAAATACCCAAAATGTAAACTCGGATGACGTGAAGGACGATGCTGACGAGCCAGAAGATCAAACATCGAATATAAACTTCGATTTCATCTGGCAAAAGAAGAACCCTGAATCAAAAAGATTTGCATTTCATTTGTCGAATGTTGGTTGCAAAATTGATGGAATCACTGCTGAAAGTAACGCTTTGGAATTCCGTAAAGTAGTGGACGGTGGGGTAGAATGGGGTACTTAACGTGTGTGGGCAAAAAATCAAGTCTTTCTAAAAGTTAATACCTCTACTTTTATAGAATATATATTGGTTAAGTTCGGAGTTATATACTAGGTACGATATTTTTAAAACTTCATGTACATTTTCTATATTTTCACACTTTTATAAAAAAGAACGTTTTACCCCGTTCCGCCCCACACATGAGGTGGAACGGGGTACATGAAGTCAATGATGCTGGTATTTATGACAATTATTAGGTAAACATACTCGTTTTTAAACTTTTAAAACGAAATATTAAAAAATAAGAATAAAACAACGTTATGGTGATACAAAAAAAAACATAATATTTGAAATAGTTTACATTCATTTGCAAATATCACATTCAAACATAATTTCATCATCATCGCTGTCGATATCGGCACATGCATTGTGAGCCCATTTATGACAAAGAATGCATGAAATCCAGCCCTCCCTTGAATTTTAAGTACTGTATTTATCGGTACAATACAGGCAGGGTGTATCAGCATCTTCCTCGACTTCTGATAATTCGGATTCTGCCGACTCAACAACTCTTTTTTTGTTATCTAATTTATTACTTTGCTTTGGTTGCTGTTTAATTATTGAAATTTTTATCTTTGGGACTCTCGATTTTTCGTTTAACTACATTTCTCTTTTGTTCTTTTAGATTTCTTTGTTCGATGGTATCCTCAAGTTCATTTTTATATGGGGTCGACGTCAAAATGGTAGCCTTTCCACGTTTCTTACTGGCTCTTTACGAAGATATTCCAACTTTTAGTATGGGTAGAATATCAGAAGGAGAGTAGTGAGCGAAGTGCTTGGAAATATTTTTTGTCGAGTTATTTGAGGTTTCACAAATTTGAGAAACATGCTGCAAATCAACGGAAGTTTTAGTCTGTCTCGGAGGAGTTAAATGTCTAGAACAATGTGGTTGCTCTTCAAAGTTGTTTATCGTTTCCACTTGCACTGTGGGTGTTACAGTTTGCTCCGAAGTTGCTGGTACAGCTATTTCATTGTTTGTTACACTTTCAGTTTCACTTGGAATATCTGACGTACCAGACGGCAGATAATCTGCTTCGCCAAAAACTTCGACATTTAAAGGCCAAATACCAGTTTTCTGAAACGCGTTTACAGCTGTTTTCAGTGTTGCTGCATTTACAAACGTTTTTCCAAAGAGAGTAGATATTTGAAATAACGTAGCAACTTTCCCAGGATTACCTCTTAAACCAGGTTCTCGTTTCATGCTCATAATAGGTACTCAAAAGTTTCATGAATCCTACGTCAAGCGGTTGTAACAAATGAGAGCAATGGGGCGGAAAACAAAGTAAGACTACCCCGTTGCGTAAAGTATCAAATCAAGGCTCTTAGTACGACTTGTATGACCATCCAAAAGTAAAAGAACTGGCAAACCAAGATCAAATTCTTTTTGAATTCTTTTTCTCGGAAACACGAGTAGAGGTAGCATATAAGCTCCTGAAGCGGAAAAGCATACTTCTACCGTTACTGTCTGTCCCCGTTCTGCAGAAGTATGTATTCCTACCTGACGTTTTCCTTTGGGATGATATTATTTTAGAATGACCTTTTGGGTTAACAGTAATACCCGTCTCATCGCAATTATAAATTCTATCACCTGTAAATTTATATTTGTCGACAGTTTCTTCGAGCAATTTGAAAAACTGGGAAACGGCAACTTTATTGAAACCCATTGCCCGAGCTCCAGATGTTGCTTCTGGTTTTCGTAATGATAATTTAGGGTGTCTTTTTAAAATCCCTACAACCCAATCTTCTCCAGCTAGATGGTTCTCGGACTTGATGCTTTCACTACAGTTATTTTGAACAGCGAGTTGGTAGGCCAATTTTCTTAAATCCATTACTGTTGAATCAAACAATCGAGCTTCCATGTTTATTAAGTAGTCTTCTAACTCCTTTTCCTGTAACTATGTGAAAACGCATTTAAATTTTCCGGAACTCTTATCAACCTCGAAAGTGTCTCCACATCTTTTATTATTAGCCACATATCGCTCCAATGTCGTCTGTGGCAGATTGAATTGTTGGGCTGCTTTTTTGTAACCCATTTCCTCATTAACAACCGCCTGGACTTGCTCCATGCTCTCTGTTGACCAACTTTGCCTAGTGGTTTTTCTTTCTGAAACAAAACAAGGTCGGTAGCTATATATTCCAATGATTTTTTAGAACTAAAATGGGGCGGAACGCGGTACCCCACTCTGCCCCCGTTCTGACCTAAGCGTTATTTTGTTTTCAATTGTGAAAATATATATTCAAGAAAACCGTAACAGACAATTTTACTAGGCGATAATATAGCTGAAAGTCATCCTTTTCACTCAGTAAAATTGCGTACACTGTAAAATTTCTTTTAAAGTACTTACCTTGTTTTGAAAATAACGAATATTTGCAACAAACACATAAACGCGCACAACATCAACTATGAACGTATACTAACGTACCCGCTAAATCCGAATCTTGACTAGTGCTGATGCATAGCGTGGGGGTAGACTGTAACTTTCAGCTGTTGGGTATAGTACAGCTCTGACATAAGTAATATCGTTTTTAGAAGCAGTACCCCGTTCTACCCCGCTACCCTGTTCTACCCCACCGTCCCCTATTTATTTCTGACAATTTAGTAAATCATATAGTTACTGAGCCAACAAATTTTATAATTATGTTTGTGAACATCAACAAGTATCTGCACAATAGTGATTGAAGAAATGGAAAAATACGGATTTCAAGGAAATGTGTTTATTTTTGGGCATTACGTATTTGATGCCTCGTGTGAAAAAATTTCGCCTCAGTGAACAGTGGACCACTGAAGTACTGTTAGCTACACCAGCGTTTTCTGAGCTTATGTTGTACTTCTCGGACAATAATGTACCAAAAAATGACGACAGTTTGTTCAAGATTAGAGCGGTCATAGACCAAGTACGTGACGCTTTTTGAAGCGCTGTCAAGCCACATATACAATGGTGCATAGATGAAAGTCTCTTGCTTTTCAAAGGCAGGCTCTTCTTCAAGCAGTACATTCCTTCAAAAAGGCACCGGTGTGGAGTTAAGTTTTTTGTTTTATGTAATTCAGCGACCGACTTTATCCTAGACTTTGTTGTTTTTACAAGGGGCACAACTGAATTGAAGAGATATAATTATAATATCGGTAAATCTGGCGGTGTGGTGCTGACACTTTTAAAACCCACTTTGGACAAAGGTCACATTTTATATTGTGATAATTGGTATACAAGCCCGTGTCTATTCATATGGCTATTGGCGATTTCGACTACCGATGGGGGCGCTGGCGTTCGTAAACAAACATGGTGGATAAGAAGTAATAATTTTGCCGGGTATATCTACTTAGTGAGGTTACTTGTGATTTAACATACCATTTGGCTTGTGTCTTCGTAGTGTTCGCTGTGTTTTTATATTTTTTGACTCTTTTGACTATTTTTGGTGTATCGCGCTTATTCCCGTTCTTCTCTCTTTTTATAATGGAGAACGACGAACTGTATTTAGGTTTGGCGTCAGTGTTTTCCTATCTACAGGCGAACTTTGAAAGCAGATGTTTTGTAGAAGGCGAAGCACTCTTAAATGCTTATTCTGATTGGCAAAACTGCAGTAAATGAAATATCTGTAGAAATACTAGCATTGTGCCTTCAAACCAGTGCAATTAAAAGTGCTCCCCATGAAATGAAGGGAAAGTTGGATATTCATGGGAATAAATTATCAGTTTCCCAATTTACATGCAGTTGCAAGGCTGGCCTTTCTGGAATATGTAAACATATTGCTGCTGTACTCTTAAAATATACAAGGTAATAAATACTTATTCTTAATAATCATTTTATTCTGTGAAACAAAAACATTTTAATTTCTTTTCACTTACATTCTACTCTAATTCTAGATCTAACATTTCTTCTCTGGAAAAGCTCTCTACTACAGATTTTAAATGTTACTGGAGTAGTAAAAAGAGGGAAGTGGAAGAAGAATATGAAGCAAAACCGATTTTGGAAACATCTTGCTTTGAGTCCAAAGTTACTGAGACAAAGGAGTTGACTCATGATCAGCAACAAGAATGCTTTCAAGTGTTATCTTCAGTTTGTCAGGAGTCTAGCTTGACTTTGCATTTGTAAGTTGATTTCTTCATAGAATTGTAATGTTTAAGTTATTTTAAAATAGTATCATTAGTAGTAAGTATTATACATTTTTTTAGAAAAGAACGAGCTACAGCTCAAGATTTCAGCATGGAAGTAGAGGAAGTAACAATTCCGGAGGCTTTCAATGTTATAGTTTCTCAGGCTGCAGAGTCTTTATTGTTGGAAAATCTTAATTTAGATATCAAAAACTATTCTTTAAAACCATGCTGCACGTCATTAGCTAATGATATACTGGATTTAACACCTTTTAATAAAGCCTTAATGTGTGCTCAAAAATCTACCACTTGGCATGAGAGATTAGGCAGTTACGAATCACAGGCACTTATTTATATTATTGAAAAACTATAAATCTATAAAATATAATAAAAGTATATTTTTTTAAACATAGGTACCTATGTAGTATTTCGCATTTGGTGTTCTTTTAGGTTCGAGATGCTATTCAATTTACACCTACTCTAAAGATAATTGGAATACTAAAGCTACAAACTATTTTTGGCCAAAAAAGCTTCACTATAGATATGTTGAACATGGTTTTAAATATGAAAGTGAAGCCTTGAACAAGCTGGTTAATAATTACACCGTTATTGAAATGGGGTTAATTATTTGTAGACAATATCCTTGGCTAGCTTATTCCCCAGATGGCATAGTAATGGAAAATGGTTATCCAACAAGACTAGTTGAGATTAAATGCCCCTATGATGGTAAGTTTGTAATAAATTTAAACATACATATGGCAGATAGTTGGTTATCGCTGGACCTAGTTATGCAGGAACTTCCCAACCCACAAATACCTTATTTCAAAGTACCTAGATTATAATAGTTCTTATTATACCTACCTATTCTTTTTTGTTCAGAATCCTACAAGCCAATTATTTTCTCCGTATGTATCCCAAAATGAACTAAACTAAAAAGACATTAAAATACTAAGATTTTCAGATGTATCTTAAAATATTACAATCTTAAAATAGGTAACACATTTATAACACGAACAAAAAATTTTTTACATACAAACAATTTATAATAATATAATTTTTTTAGAAAAAGTTTACTACTTCTTACTAGGTTCTGGATTTTTATGATTATGTAATAACTAGTAGACTAATTCGCCTTTGAGTTTATTCTATCCAATTTTGTTGATTTTACTTAAATAAATAAATATTTTTACTTTTCATTTTCCAGGTCTCGACAATGAGGCAATTAATTTCGTCCACACCTGTTCATTTTTGGAAGTCAGTGCTGGCAGAGGTGTTGCACTAAAAAAAAAGACATGCCTACTATGGACAAGTACAGTTGGGAATGGCGATATTAGGTTTAAAAATGTGTGACCTTATTTTATATTCAGCACATTCAAAAACATTTTTAAATATCGTTGTGCATTTTGATGAGCAATTTGCTGCAGAAATGATTCTGAACATCACAGCGAAATATTTTACCCACATGTTGCATGTAATATGTAAAAAAGGGAAAATAAATCTGAAAGTAGTCAATAAAACAATTACATATGTGATTTGTTTATGCAATTTATTACACTTTCTCTTTCTTTCCCTTTCACTCTCTCTTTTTCTCCCTTTCACTCTCTCTTTCTCTCCCTTTCACTCTCTCTTTTTCTCCCTTTCACTCTCTCTTTCTCTCCCCTTCACTCTCTTTCTCTCCCTTGAAGCATTTATTGTTCGATAAAGAAATATATTATTAGTATTATGTATTTTTATTACGATACATGTATTATTCTGCCTTTTTGAAGATCCTTGTTTTAAGAAGACAGATTTCCTTAATTTTACTGTATAATAGTTTTATGAAAATTAGATGAAAATATTTTAAACTTTTTCTCAGAATCTATTTTCAGAAAGAATTGGAGCTTGTAGATTTACCATTGCACTAAGAATTATCATTATATTATCAATTGAAGATATAAAGCTGATTGGTAATGGGTTATTAATTATATTAAATATTCTTAGTCTTTGATTTACCCGCTCAATATGAACTCTGGCTCTGGATATTAAAATATTTTCTTTAGATTCTTCTTCAGTAAACTATTTTTTATTACGAAGGAAATATGGTCGAACTATTTTTATAAAATTCTGACCACATATATCATCGATTAGAGAGCCTTTGTCTACCATAATACTATCCTGCCTTGGATTTAGTTTATTAATCAAACCACTCTGAGTAAAAATGGCCTTATCCGAACTTCTCCCACTATAAGTCTTTGACACAAATGTTATAAGCCCAGCAGGGCTAACACCAATCATAATTTTAAGAGTTTGTCTTCCCTTGTAGTGGGAGTTTGTTCGAACTCGACAACAGAGACACTTGGGCTTCTCAATTGGAATCTCCAAGCAATCTAAAACTATTCTGACTTCTCTAAAATTATTAAAACATGCAGACATATTTTTCTGACATTCGTCAGATGTTGGCCAATGAATATTACATTTCAAAATTTGTGCTAAATAGCCTACATATTTAACAAAAACAATTTTGCAAGTGCTAGGGGAAATTTTAAATAAAAATGATAAAACGGTTAACTTAACACCCATTTTCAACTTCATAAAAACTAAAATTATTCGATCTTTTACTGACAGTTTATGGCTTTTCTGATCTGGATAAATTTTTATAACTAATTCTGTCTAATAACTTCATCGTGCCTATTCCATTTAATGAATTTAAATGACTGTCTTGTTTTATTGTAGATGAGAAGGATATAAAGAGATCACCACATGACACCTGCACTTGTTTGTCCAGTGTCGGCACTAAAATAGCCACTCTCCTCACTGCTTAAACTGAGCAATGCTTGCACAGCTACTTTTGAATCGACATCTAATTGTTCATATGAAATATGCGCTGGTGTTTCACCTAAATTGTCATCAATATCACATAACTTATCAGACATTATATCAAGATTTTCCACACTTGATTCACCTTGGGATTCATCTTTGACCTTCTGCCTCTTAGCTGCTCGTTCCTTTCGGAGACTAGAACTCCCTTGGCCTGAATGATCACTCACTAAACTTGAATGCTGTCTTTTTTTAGGCAAGTTTAGGGAAGGCACTGTTGTACGGATCAACTTTGGTTTATTCATCTTTACACCTGCAAGAAAAACACAAATTGTTAAAATCTCAATTAAAATGTCAATTGGTTTTATATCTCAAATCAATATTATTTCCAAAGTTACTTGTACCATATTCTTATTATGATTATGCTTTTATGTCAAAGATTTATGTTTTACCTCTGGCACAGTAGTCTTCATTTCTGAAATGCTTAGAGCAAACACGCATAGCTTCTGTCACTGGTTTTCCCATAAGCAAAACTCTTTCCCAAGCTTTCCTTCTATCCATCAATTCTTTCTGTCCTAGGCTATTTACCACTTTAACGGAAATGCCGCTCTTACTTTTGGGAAAAGAATGAAAATGCAAATTTCTGTCCGCACCCTTCCGGGAATGGCAATCGTATACACAACAGTCTGTGTTATATTTTGTTGTAGTTGACGTGGATGCCATTATAACATCAAAATAACAGTCCAAACAATTCAAAATATTAATGTAACTAGTCCGATTTAACAAATTTCACACACAAAACGATTCTGAAACTCGACACTAATGTAAACAAACGGATGGCTGATAAACCATTACTCATTAAATGAGTTTACATAATTTCCACCAGGCGGCGCATGGACTTTTGAAATCGCCAATATAGTGCTATTCAAAAGTCCCCTCCCCCCCTCGTATCTTTTGAACGGCTACACTTACATTAACAAAATTTGGAGGGTGAAAATAAAGTGTTGTAAACTTCTCTACGAATGGTAACAGGTGACGTAATAGTAATAGATGACGTCACAGTGCCACTCTGGCAAATAATTTTAAATAGGACCTTATGGCACGTGATATCTCGTTTGAAAGGCATTGACATTGGCTACATAGCCATAATAATTTTGTTTGGGTTTAAATTAATTTTGACGGATAAATTAAATAAATACCAAAATTATTGAAATTATTTTTTCTAATTTAATTAATCAAATATCAACAATGGATTCTTATAGCAAGTGTTCAAAATGTGCTCCGTCTACTTCCTGACAGTAAGACATCCTATTAGTAAACTCTTGTCGTTCGAATGTGTCAGCTGAAATAGCATTGCATTCTTCAGTAATTCTTTCTTTCAAAATGCCAATGCTATCTGGTGCCGTAGTATAAACCTTGGATTTCAAGTTCCCCCATAGAAAAAAATCTAATGGTGTCAGATCTGGTGACCGAGGTGGCCATTCTATAGGACCTCGCCGGCCGATGTATTACTGTCAGGAAGTAGACGGAGCACATTTTGAACACTTCCTATAAGAATCCATTGTTGATATTTGATTAATTAAATTTAAAAAAACTATTCCAATAATTTTGGTATTTATTTAATTTATCCGTCAAAATTAATTTAAACCCAAACAAAATTAATATGGCTATGTAGCCAATGCCATTGCCTTTCAAACGAGATATCACTAGCCATAAGGTCCTATTTAAAATTATTGGCCAGAGTGGCACTGTAACGTCATCTATTACTATTACGTCACCTGTTACCATTCGTAGAGAAGTTTACACTTTATTTTCACCCTTCAAATTTTATTAATGTAAGTGTAGCCGTTCAAAAGATACGAGGGGGGGAGGGGACTTTTGAATAGCACTGTATGATAGAGCTACAAATGCCAGTGGAACAGTGCGGAAAAGTAAATGGCATATGCCGCAAATGGCGGAGAAACGGAAAATTGTTTGCGCTAAAATTTCGTGATAAACGGGAAGTATATATGCTTAGCAGTTTGCATAGCAACAATGTTATGGAAACTGGTAAAAATGATCGCATTACTAGAAGGACAATAATCAAACCCCAGAGTATTATTGATTATAATATTTTTATGGGTTTTGTTGATAACACAGATATTCTGTTGAGTTCAGTAGAGTGCATAAGGAAAACTTCGAAATGGTATAAAAAGTTTTTTTTTATTGATGCCTCATATTACCTTTTTAAAAAACGCGTCAGCGTGTTTAAATCGAACTTACAAACACGCGCGTTTTTTAAAGTCCCTATGGTAACAACAACAACTTGAGAAACGTAAGTCACAATGACAACTTTTTTTATTAGTTTTTAAATTGTATATTTTCATTGGGAACCAATGTCTTATTTGGTTTTTTCTGCAAAATTTATTTATATATTCATATATACATTGTATCCTTTTAAATATAAATAAACTTTTTGATTATTGATCTGACAGCAGTATACCCCGTAACGTCAAATAAAAATAAATACGAAACTTGGCTGGGCATCGAGGACGGACTTCCATTTTTTTGTAGTAATAATATAATAATAATATTTTATGATTTCAAAGTGCACCAATAAATAAAATAGCGTAAAGTATTCGTGAATAACTGGTCTTTCAAACACTTGCTCCATCGCGCATGTTTGAAAGACCTCTTTATCCACTTATACTTTAATATACTATTTTCGCGTTATGGATCTGGGTGTCACCAATGCAAATGTCATGAATAATATAGTAGCAAAAAAGAAAACTCCGTTGGCAACATTTCAATTACAACTTATAAAGGAGATAATAGCCATCCAGCAGCTGTTCTGATCGCAGATCTACTTGTTGTTCTTCACGCCGTAACGCAGAAGTCTACAAAATTCCAGGTAATTACAAAGTAGGTAGAAAGAGAATAAGTTATTACTCATTTACCGTTTGGTATAAGAAATATAGTTGTGAAAAATAAAGAGAATAAAACAATATTATTTGTATTATAATCAATGAGTATTTCAGAATACATTTTTTCTACGACTACTATGGAATTTCATTCAATCCCAAGGGTAAGAATATTCATTCTCGTCCTTGGTATGGAATGAATACTTGTGGCGCCCTCTCAATGTCACGGTTAATTTGACAGAAAGAGAAAGTAGTCGTTTTCCGTTTTCTACATCAGATGCTCTACGTAGAGTAGAAGTAGTGCAGAAATATCGAAATAAAGAAAACATCCTCTAATGTGAACGTAAAATGACTAATATGGTCATTGAGTATTAATCGTTAGAGTTAGAAGTGCAGCATAAGTGTATTTTGTGGCACTGTTAAGAAAAAAGCAAACAATTGTCAACTATCAAAAATGTTGATGGTCAAAATTGTTTAATTATATATTTTTTTTAAATTAAAATTGATTATTACTTCATAAAAAGTAAATAAATTTATATAATTTTATCTAAATAATAGTTATTACAGAGCTCCATTCCTTTTTAGTGTTTGATACTGACAGCAGTAATGATATCACCACAACTCCTTCATAAATTAAGGAGTTAGCAAGTCAATATAATATGTTTCTTTGTGTCTATTTGATAGTCGTAAAAAAAGTATAGTCTATAATACGGGTGGAATTCCAAATTCTACACTCGTAGATCCGTTTCCCTCGCCTACGGCTCGGGAAATAAATCGTTCCACTCGTATAGAATTTTGCTTATTCCACCCTTGTTATAGAATATACCATTATGTAATTCATTAGCAATCATCCTAAAGAGTACTAAGTGTTTATACATTTCTAGAGTCTACTACTTTATTTACCATTACGTTGGATAAAATGTATATGTTTTTGTATTTAAATCGTAAATTTTAAATAAAGTTATTATTATTATACTAGCTTGGCACTCTGGATAAGCGCAAACAAAAAAGAGATAAAGAATGCCTGAATAGATATATAAAACTTTTTTACGACGGTACAACTGCTTGCAACACCAGTGTCGTATAAATCAGAGGCGCTTGGGTTAAATTTTAAATTGTAAGTAATAGATTCTGTTATATATCTTACTTTATATTTTAGATATATAAATATTTCCCCGAAGAGAAAGTTTTTTTCGTAAAGAAAAAAGAGATATCATGAAGCTTATTTTATGTCCCAAAAATCTTAATTTTATTCATATCAAATTTTTTGGTACATAGGATAGAGAGGAAAATCTTTGCGTTGCCTTTCTATTACCAATCATCCAATATGTTCTATATATTCAAAGCTGATAAAAGTGAATTCGGTTTATTAATGTAGGGCGACCGTATACATGCCAGTTTTTGAGTTCGCCCCGACCACAAGTTTGCAGTCGCCTCCTCGCGAACTGCAGTTCACCATAAGAAATGCTATACGGGCGTTTATGAAGGTCGAAACGGGCGTCTGTGGTTTCCTTGTGACCGGCTACCGCCGAGTGGTCGAGTCAACAGGCGGCCGGTACGACCGTACACGAGCCACAAGTTTGCGGCGGTCTCGACTGCATCTCGATGTCGCAATTCTGAGCAGACAGTTGAAATAGTACCACGTTGTAGTCGATACGAGTACAAGTGTGGTCGATACAACCACAAGTCGGTCAAAAAAAATCGTCGGGATATGGTCGGCCCGACCGCCAATTTGTAGCTGCTCGGCGGTAGCCGGCCACAAGGCGACCAGAGACGCCGTTTCGACTTTCATAACGCCCGTATACGGTGAGCATAGCATTTCTAATGGTGGACTAAAATGTAAACAAATAACGTTATAATCCAAATTCAACGATAAACAAAATACTACGAGAAAGAAAAATTCATGGGGAAGTACATGCACCAAAAACCAGCAGCGGAAGAAAAAAAAATTATCGTAAATGAAGATGCCAAAAATGCCGTACGTAGAACTATTCACAGCTTTATTATCAGAAATGAGTTGCCCATTTTGCATAAAGTTCTGAAGGCTGTTAGTGATAATGAACTTGTGCCACAATTTGGTGAAAAAAAATTATCATGAATGAAATTTACATTTGAAAAAGTCGATAGGAGAAGCATTCTCATTGAACGTCCCGAAATAATAGTATGTCCTATAAGAAAGAGTGTCGAAGAAGGAGGAAACCGAAAGAGAAGCACTCTGGCGGTGTCTTCCCGGGTTGGAACATTCCAAAAAGTTCCCGCGGAACTTTGACATTGCTAGATCCAAAAAATATTTGGACCTTAGTAAAAATGAGCTACATCTCCTCACGGGCTTTCTTACAGGACACTGCCGCCTTAGAAAACACCTAATGAGAATAGGTCTAGCAGAAACTGACGAGTGTAGATTCTGTAGGGAGGCTGAAACTCCGGATCACCTAGTTCTGGAATGCCTCGCCATTGCAAACCAACGCAAGAAATGCTTCGAACAAGAAACTTGTAAGAGTGAGGATATAACCTCGTTGAAGCCGTTCCAAATACTAGAGTTCATTAGAACCCTGGAACTGGAAGGCGAGCTGTAGCAGTAGCGAGAACAGCTCTGATAGGGGGGGCACAATAAACCTTAGGTTTCAGTGCATTGTAACCCCGTTAAAATCTAATCTCATCTAATGGGTGGGATGGAAATATAACAATTGCACGACAAGCCTTTATCTATGGCTTGTCAACTGGGATTAAACCGCCGTCTATAAAAGGTAGGCGTCTGGTAGTTGCACATGAAAGGACTGACAGCGGATTTTTACCAAACTGAATTTATATTTATATCTCCAAAAACCGGCGATTACCACATGGAGATGAATGCGGAGGTATTTGACAAATGGTTTGAACGTATTATTCAAATTTTGGAAACGGAATCTGTCGTCGTCATGGATAATGGCCCATACCATAGCCGGCATGTAGGAAAGCAAAAAATCAACATTAGTTCAGTAATAAAACATCCTAGACAATTTAAAGATGAATTTACTGGACATTACAAAACTGAATGCTCACAATTATAAAAAATTCGCCGTGGATGAAATGGCATTAAGCCGTAGAATTACAGTATTAAGGTGACCTACTTACCACTGCGGATTAAACCCTATATAATTAATCTAGTCGCATCAACGCCTGCGAACTGTTGGGAAAGTGGTGCGACAGGACGGATCGGGATGCGGTTTTCTGCATTCTCTTAAAAACGATTATCACGAAATGTGGAGCGGTAGATTTTCCCTCCCACCGAAAATTGCATTGCTGCAGGCCAAAGTGCACGCGAAAAATGCATTATCTGGGAGGCCTTTTGGAAGATTTTCAAATTTGATAAATAAGGGTCAGAACTGGCCCAGATCGGGTACTCGAGGGTTTTCGAGGCCGCTGATCACGAATATAATGTTCAAATTGACCTTCGAACACCTGGTGCACCAGAACCTGACCCTAAACGTCCTCTCCGGGGGTTTTCCTAACACAATCAAAGAAGGTCAACCAAAAATCATTTTGGGGTTTTTTTTGGCCCGTTGAATCCAAATCTGGCATCGGCGAGCACCCCACTGGCACCTGGTGCATCGAAACCAGGGCTAGAACTTCATCTCCGAGAGTTTTCTTGAGAAGAGTGCCAAAAACCACCCGAAAATCATAAGAGGGCAGTTGTGTGGGGCGGTGGTCCCGAATTTCACGTCGGAAACAACCCCTCGACCACCTGGTGCACCACAACCTGACCCTAAACGTCATCTCCGGGGGTTTTCCTGACACAATCAAAGAAGGTCAACCAAAAATCATTTTGGGGGGTTTTTTGGCCCGCTGAATCCAAATCTGGCATCGGCGAACACCCCACTGGCACCTTCTTTGATTGTGTCAGGAAAACCCCCGGAGATGACGTTTAGGGTCAGTTTGTGATGCACCAGGTGTTCGGGGGGTTGTTTACGACGTGAAATTCGGGACCACCGCGCCACACAATTGCCCTCTTATGATTTTCGGGTGGATTTTGGCACTCTTCTCAAGAAAACTCTCGGAGATGAGGTTCTAGCCCGCGTTTCGGTGCACCAGGTGCCAGTGGGGTGCTCGCCGATGCCAGATTGGGATTCAGCGGGCCAAAAAAAAACCCAAAATGATTTTTGGTTGACCTTCTTTGATTGTGTCAGTAAAACCCCCGGAGGTGACGTTTAGGGTCAGGTTCTGGTGCACCAGGTGTTCGGAGGTCAATTTGAACATTATATTCGTGATCAGCGGCCTCGAAAACCCCCGGGTACCCGATCCGGGCCAGTTGTGACCCTCATTTATCAAATTTGAAAATCTTCCAAAAGGCCTCCCAGATAATGCATTTTTCGCGTGCACTTTGGCCTGCAGCAATGCAATTTTCGGTGGGAGGGAAAATCTACCGCCCCACATTTCGTGATAATCGTTTTTGGAAGAGAATGCAGAAAACCGCATCCCGATCCGTCCTGTCGCACCACTTTCCCAACAGTTCGCAGGCGTTGATGCGACTAATCTGGGCGCAACTGAAAGAACATGTGGAACGAGAGAACACATTTAAAATGGCGAATGTACCGGGTGTCTGATTAAGAGAGGTAACCCGCTGTATCTCAGAAACTATTAAACTATTTATCGTACAGATTAGAGAAAAAATCTGTATCACAAAGTCGCATACGAGAAACTGCTGGAAATTATTTTCAAGTTTTCTACTCCACCGCTAGAGGGCGTAGTTCATAATAATAACACTAAAACATCGTTTTTCCAAAATAAATGTACCGTTATAGTACCACAAAATCTAAATATTCGTAATCATTACATCATTTTACGTAAGCTTACTATTTCCTCTGTCTTGTAAACAAAATGGTAGGGGTGAGTGGGAAAGCTGACTCAATAAAACTGTTAAAAAATTTTGTTCCGCTTTATGGATGTTGACTAGTGATAAACAGCGGTATTTGCATAACGCCGTTAACAGCGATCGCGGTTTTTAAATAACGACGATTTAAAAGCGTTATCGCGATCGCGGCTTTTCGATCTAGGCCGAACGTTTTCATCATTTCGCAGCTATGCTCTCGCGTGATTCATTTTGCTGCTGCATATTAATTTCACTTGCCTGCCTCCTATTGTACTGATCATATACTGTGAAACTGGAACTGCTTACCAGGAAACTTATTTTTTTTATAAAAAAAATAAAGTAAAATGCTTACTTCTTTAAATAAACCTTCTCTTTGTTAACTATATAGATTGGAGTCAACTTTTGTGGCGCCAAGAAATAATAACATGTATTAATAATAGATTTTATAAAAACAAAAAATATAATATATTAATAGAAACAAAGAAATTTTGGGCATTTAAAAAACAGTACCACCTATAAAAGACATTTATTTGCTATATTTGTAATTTGCATTTACAAATAATTTGAGTTTTCCTGTCACTCAATCTGGTTCTACGTTCATTCAGGACCTGACCAGCTTTAGAAAACAACCTTTCACAAGGAACTGAAGAAACTAGAGCACATAGTTTTTCTTGTGCAACTGCAGATAGATTTGGAAAATGAAATTTATTTTCCTGCCACCACTTTAGAGGATTAGAATTTCGTGGGTGAGTGGCTTCATTGGGTGAGGGGCGTGAAGATGAAGTCGAGAACGCTTGGAATAAAATACGTTGCATTTCGCTCTATTTCACTGGACGTGATGGAAAGCGAGCAGCTGTGTTGCATGTTAGATGACGATTTTTCGCATATTCTAAAAAATCGCTGTTTCTGTCAATCGCCGTTATTTGCGATTTTAGTCAACTGCTGCGATCAGCGATTTTTCAATAACGGCGATTAAATCACCGGTAGCGATATATCGCTCATCACTAATGTTGACAAACTTAATATCATTTGAAAGGGAATTCAATGCTTAAGGAAATATTGTATCATCCTTTCATTCCAGCCGATTTAACGGTCGCTAGATGGCGGAATTGTACAATTATTTTTTTGGGAATCTTCAAATGCGATGATATATTTTTTAACCATTTGCTTGAAAGGGAATGGAATTTAAAATAAAATAATAAAAACCGTACCTCAATATCTATTTTCTAAGCGAAAATACGAGATATAGGTATATATAAAAATAGGATTTTAACAAACTCAGTATCCTTGTAACAATAAACAACAATGTTATGGATGATATTCTCCTTTTAAACAACAATTAATTACCTAACAGAAACAGCAAAAATAAACTATATTGACCTAGTAAAGTAACTTAAAGATACTGCTCGAAATACTTTCCATATTTTTCGATGCAGATATTCAATCTTTGCGTGGTAGAAAAGACAGCAGCTTCCATTTCAGCGCGGGAATACTGTCAATTGCGTTTTGTATTCGTTGAATAAGATCTGCTCTATTTCAAAGTCTTGTCTGAAATACTAAATATTTAATTCAATCGCATAGATAAAAATCTTACACAGTAATGTCCGGAGATACTGGCGGCCACGAGAATATGCTACTTGTTCCTATACACCTATACTCATATTGTTGGTTTAAAAAATGCATCACTTCATTTGTAAAGTGGACTGGGCAGCCATCTCATTGTATCCACATATTTTGCCGTACTGCTAAAGGAACCTCTTCTAATAATATAGGCAATTCATCTCTTAACGCTCGCCATTTAAACGTTCATCAAAAACAAAAGGACCTATAATTTTACCATCTAAATCCCACACCATGCGTTAACTGACCAGCGACCCTGGTTAAAATCTTGTTGCTTCTAGTGTGGATTTTGAACAGACCAATAGTGTGTGTTATGTCTATTTACAGGTCAATTACTGGAAAATGTAGCTTCATCGGACCACATTATAGTTGATAGAAAAAATTGGATTTTCATTCAGCATATCCTTAAGCCAATTACAATGATCCAGCCTTTTATCGTAATATTATTAATTTAATCCTATTTTTTATCGTATCTTAACTTAGAATATAAAAATTGAGATGCGGCTTTACCATTTTTTTAAATTCAATCCTCTTTCAAGAAAAAATATAGCATCGCATTTGAAGATTCAAAAAAAAGTTAAAAACAAATCAATAGTTCAATCACCGCCACCTAGCGACTGTTAAAATCACTGGAATGAAACGATGATTTAATATTTTATTGAGCATTGAACTCCCTTTCAACTGATACTAATTTTGTCAATATACGTAAAGCGGAACAAAAGTAACAGTTTTATTGAGTCAACTTTCCCACTCACCCCTGCCTGTTATTTTACAAGATAGGAGAAAAAGTATTTTAGCAAACTTATGTAGAATGATCTAATGATTACCGATATTTAAATTTTGTGGTACTATAACGGTACATTTATTATAAAAAAATGTTTTTGTGTTATTATTGTAAACTACATCCTCTAGCGGTGGAGTAGAAAACTTGAAAATAATTTCCAGCAGTTTCTCGTATGCCAGTTTGTAGTACCTTTTCTTTTATCAAAATATCTTTCAATTTTTTTATCAGGGAAATCACTATTACTAAGTCAAGGACCTCTCCGCTACAGTTTCAACGTATTTTACTCGTTATTTCATTTGTATACATTTTTTGGGGAATTATCATTTTTAATAAACATTTTGACCTATATTTAAATTTAAACATATTTTACTCTTTAGTTAACATCATTATTTTTTATTTTCCCTGTATAACAACCATTCTGTTGAAACTTTGATACTTAATTATTAATTTTAATTCAGAATTATTTTTTATGGGAAATTTAAGATAATTTTCCTCATTTCAATAAAACTTGTTGGGACACACTGTATAAAAACTTTTAAACACGCCAACACCTTACTGTTGTCAGTCCTAAGTCTGCAAAAATGTGAAATAATGTTTATTTGTAAAAATAATTAACAATTTATTTTGTTTAGTTTTAACCCTCTCGCAAATTAATACGCACGCATTTTGTATCCACATGATTACCGATATGGAACTAACAATGATTTATGGTTTGACAATCAGTGTTGCCAGAAATGCAGAATTTTCTTCAATATGCAGAATGTTAGCCTCCAAAAAGAGCTAATGAAGAAAAGAAGAATACTTTACGAAAACCACTAAAATGTGAAGATTGTTTTTAAATTCACATGTTTTTGCAATAATTTTATTCATTTCGTATGCGTTCTAACATCTTTCGGTAAAATGGTTTAGCTACGACTCGAAATTATTGGCAATTCGGCCTCGAGATGGTAACCTACCTTCTTCAGAACTCAGGAGTTTTTTTTGTTTGTTTTTTGCCTTACCAAAGTTTACACGGAATATAAAATATTCATTACGGTGGGTGGGTACTCCAATAGTTATTTGTAAAACAAGTGTCACAATGACTCGTTTTGTAGTACGAGTGAAGTTTGTACAACGAACCGCGATGCGGTGAGCAAACATAGGATGATTATTTGTTTAAAAAAGACCTTCTCCGTATATGGTTGTGATCTATTTATATTATATCATGAACAGAATTATTTCTATAATACATCTTCACGTAGATATCTGGTAATTTATCCCAAAAATTGAACGTTATGTATACCTTATATATTGATCCTATACAATATAAAAATAATAAACAGTTGACAAATCATTGATGAATAAACGTTAGAGTACTTTATTTATTAATATTTTTAATATATAATTTATTGAAATTTACCTTTAAGACCATTTAATATAATAATTTGCTAGCTGGAACAACGCTAGACCATTCTATAATTTATCATTTAAGCAACTTCTGTGATCGTATCCTTATGTATTATTTATTTTATGAATTTCCATCGGTTCTGTAGGATAATAAGAAAACAGATGTTCCACTATGCCGGAGATATTAAGGTACAGTTTGTTTATAGAATCTCAATAAAAAGTTACCAATGTTTGAAGATTGTGCATTATTTTGTTTTTTTATATGACGTGCCAGAACGTTCTGAAATATTTTCATGTTTTCTCGTCTATTTTTTTCAATTTGACAAGGAAATAAATCATTTCTGCTCGACGGAAAAAGCCTCACTAGCATTGATAAATGATTCAAATAAATCCGAAACGTCGGCATAGTGGAAAATCTGTTTTTTTATTATCCTACAGAACCGATGAAAATTCATAAAATAAATGTATTTCAAGGTTCAAGTCAAATGTCAAATAAAAAAAATATATAACATACAATATCCAACTGTATGAAACTAAAAATTACTAAAAGAGTGTTCAAAAGACTTCATTGTGACACTGTAAACAATGTCATAATGAAGTCTCTTTAATACGCTAATTATAAAAAATAACGTTACACACCACTGCAGAAATATGAAGAATTTTTGAGGTTAAATTGAAGAAAATTAATATAAAGAATCTGGCAACAGTCGTTTGACTATATTTTGTTTAAGGTGCATATTTTTATTTATTTTAAACACTGATATTAATTCTTAGTTTTGTGTACGTCGCATGTTTTTATAAGATAACAATATAGTGAAGGCAATCAAATTTATATTATATGAACTCTCATCCGACACCTGAAAAGGTAAAGGAAATAAGAAGAAGAATATAATATTAATATTTAACATACAGGCTACTCCATTATATTGCAATTGCAAGAGTAACGTATGTACTAACTCGTCATTCTGTTTAATTTTTTTTTATTTTCAAAGTAGGCCAAAGCCGGGTACTTTTTTTGCTTTGTTCTACACAACGGATTTTCTTTTTGGAATTATGTTTAGGGGTGTCCCACTTTCCCCTGAATGTAAATCCAAGTTGGCGGGACGGTGGCACGAGCTTCAGCCGCCATGTTCGAAAACTCGTTTTATCGAATATCTCGTGAGCCGTGCATCGTACAACAAAAATAGTAGCGATCGTTTTTGTAAATAGTAACATTTGCCATCACTTCTATTTAAAACTTTTTTTATAATGCATAGGCTTTTATTTAGAGCGCGTCAAACTTTTTTAAATATGGTTATTGCTAAATATATAGTTAAAGGTTGATTATACATACAAACGGTGGTAACCAAATACATACAATTTCCTATAAATTTCATCTAAAACTTTTTGCCGTAACATTTATAGTTTATGAGCTATAGCTGTGTGAAATTAGCAACACGTAAATTATCAGCGGCAATGTTGCTCGTAGTATACCGAAAACGGCATTGTGTTCAGGAAAATATTAACACTATGTAATGAATCAATTAAAATAGTGAATAATGTGCAAAATAACTAATAATTTATCAAGCTTTGATTACATCGATTGGGTTGAATAATAATAAGAATAATGGGAAGGAAAAGGTGGAGAAGGGGATGAAAGAGTTCAATTCAATCGATGCAAATTTATTTTTTGAAGTAAAAAACGGATTGAAGTATTTATTTTGATACAAAAAGTGGCGCATTACTTTTCGAGGCAAGTTTTATTTGTTTTGACGATGAAGGAAGACATCCATCGCCTTGTAGAACTATGTCTTCTCCCTCCACCATATCCGAAGCAGGTGAATCGAAGGTTGCATCTTCTTCGATTTCGTTCCCGATAGCATCGAATACATCTGACACGTTGTCGCATGTTTGTACACTACAAATGAAACTAATAATAATCGAACATTTCAGGCCAGCTTTTCTACATCCGCAGGCAGCTCCGCATTTTTGTGTGCATTTGCATGATATTATTTATATGTAGGCTTCGTCTTACTCGCCAATTTCCCGAAGCATTTGGATCGAATCGAGTTGATAAACGCGTGCGATACGTCACCTCCATACAGCGCAATAAAGAAGTGTTGTCCAACGGGAGCAATCAATTTGGAATCGACGTTATTCTCTGCGAACAACTCCACAACTCCCGGAACGATCCGAAATATATAGGTACTACAATGTATAGGCGCATGATTGAATACATATAATCTCGTTGATATTTTGCGTTGACTCGACATTTAGAGCGTTATAGCTATAAATATTACGACAAAAAGTTTTAGAAAAGTTTATGCTCTAAAAATTTGGTTACTACTATTTTATATGTATGTACCTAACCAGTAACTATATATTTAGCAATAACCATATTGAAAGTTTGGAACGCTATAAATCAAAACCTATGAATTATACAAAAAAAAGTTATAAATAAAAGAGGTGCCAAATGTTATTATCTACAAAAACCATCTCCAATATTTTTGTCACACGATGCACGGTTCACGAGATATTCGATATAACGCGTTTTCCAAGATGGCGGCTGAAGCTAGCGCCCCCCTCACTCCCCTGAACATATTCCAAAAAGAAAATCCGTTTTGTTGAACATTGCATTATGAACCTACTTTTTTGCCCTGGCTCTTGGACTAAAGGTCTCACTATGTTAGTCATGCTTGATAACAAAATGATTCACAATTTACTTAATCATTTGAGTAAATCTGATATTGTTGGTATTTATGAAAACCGAAATTTTTTAATTTGATTGAATCGGTTTGAATTGGAGAATTAGCACATGTCACCACCCAAAAATATTCTATAACAACCCTTAGAACCTATTTCATAAGTGAAAATTTTAACCTCAAACCTTCAACTTATATCGATATCCTAGTCATGTTAAAACTAATATTTATTACACAGGAAATAATACAGGAACAAAGATATTAGTAATTACGATATTGAAAAACGTAAAAATTGAACTTTGAAAATAAAGGCATGATTATAAAATTCGGGATACCTAACATATTTGTGCTCAATCAAGTCAAATATAGTATTTTTACAACATATTGTAAGTACGATGCAAGTCGTTTCAGTGATTTAGAATAATGTATTCCTCTTTTTGAAGCCACAAATTAGGTATTAGATTAAGTTATGAACCTAGTCTGTCAAACGACTGAACACTATTGTATATTTATTTGAACAATAAATGAAATAATGTAAAAACTCACGTCTATTCTCCCTCTCATTGACATCAAACACTTGATTTATCATTGCGTATTATGGGAAATAGGAAATAATAGTTAGGTACTAATGTTTCAAAAACATTTTCGATACAATTTAATGTGTAACATTATTATGTCAACTATCTGTTTTTGGATAAATTCACTTTATTTTAAGAAAATCCAAAAATTGACAATATGTCATTTTTTTAAATTCTTTGAAGGGAGTCGAACATGGAAAATGTCATAAATGACAATATCATCTATAGGTAGTTTGTTTTGAACTATGCTCTGTATTTTTATATTTGTTTTGTTTGAATCAAACGTAGTTCGAAGTATCTTGTATAATTTTCTAAATATATTCAAAAATTGATAATTATGAGGTTATAAACGGGTCCATGCCGGCGATTACTCACATTTTGTTCTTAATCATTTTTTATCATTTCCGGATGCTAAATTTGCAGGGTATTTCAAGAAGCGATCATTAATATCAAAATCAAAATTATATTAGTACCTATTAAAAGTAGTTTTAGTACTCACCTTCAAATTTTCTCTACACAAACTATGATTGTTTAATTTATCACTCACATTCCAAAATTAACAGGTTAAGACTAACTAAGAAACTGAAACTGCTATTGACAAATTGATAATAGTTATCGCACCATGGTTCACTTATCAGATTCAGGCAATAAAACGAAATTCTAGTCGGTCGAAGCCTATCTATGTCGGTTGTGTGGCGATAACAAAAAATATTTATATGTTCAAATGTTAATAACTGCATTTTAAATTGTAGATGCAAGTGTAATTGAAATTAACTGTCTCGACCCTTACTTCGTGGAATCTACTCATATTAATGTTTTAAATGAAACTCAATGTTTCTAGCTAATTCCACAAAATATGATGAAAAATGTTGAAAATTCTAAAAAAATTTTTAGAATTTTCAACATTTTCCATTATATTGTGGAATTAGCTAGAAACATTGAGTTTCGTTTAAAACACTAATATGTGTAATTGAAATTAATAACGGGGAGAAAAGTTAGTATTTTGAAAATTCTGCTGGCCTATTTAACAAATTTATCTTATAAGTAGGGTAGGGTGGGATACAGTGAAACAATTTGGATAAATTTCGCTGTTAGGAAAGGTGTATATTTGTATATATCATGTAGTGCGCTCTGCGGACACGTTGCCGAGTACCTTGCATCAGCTGCCATATTGTATGTAACTAGTTTTGCAAAGTTTTGTGGGATTGGAGGAAACATTCATTTTAAGGTGAATAAAGTAGATAAACATATTATCAATATATTTATTTGTCGTATGTTTATTATATATTTGTTATAAGTTCCTTCTTGAATATAAGAAGCTATGTGATCTGAAGTATCAAAAACCATCATATAGTGTTCAATTTATTGCGACTTGCTGTTTTTTCGCAATAGGCTTCTTAACACTACATAACTCATGTGCGACAAACTGAAACAAAAATGGGGCACACTGAAACGTGTTTTATTGCGCCCAGCATAACTGTTTGGTAATAAACTTCACAAATATGTAATACTGCTTAAGAATATGGTTGTATATTTTATATTTATGTCAATAGTTTATTATCTAAACTTACCTTTCAGCAGAACTACACTGACTAAACAAAATCCTTTCCTTTTCTAGAACATGAGAAACCGAGCAAGGAAAACCAATATTGGTACCTTTACTAAAAAACAAATGGAGAGATCTATTAAACCGGTTTGTGAAGGTAACTTTACACCCAGGCGAGCAGAAGAAGAGTGTAATGTCAAATACGTTACTTTATATCGGTAAGTCGGGCAAAGAAATGACTTCATAACGATTTATTTATTATTTTTATCTAGATTTGTAAAAAAACAAAAAGCTGTAGAGAATGGGGGACTGGGAAACAGATTCGATTTACTCCAAAATATCAGTCTCGTTTAATATTCACAGAAGATCAGGAAAAGGCATTGGCTGATTATTTATTGACACGTGCATATGAAATTGCAACGTTACACTTTGTAGAAGTGCCTTCAAACTGGCATGTTAATTCAGCAGCAGGTTTAGACTGTATGAAGAGATTTTTGAAACGAACCCCGACGTTGTCTAGAAGAGAACCTGAAAAATGTTCTCTTTCACACTATAAACACATTTCACGATAATCTTGAAATGGCATTACAGCGCTCAGACCGTTTTGAAGATGGTTCCAGAATCTGGACGAAACTGCCACCTCAACAGAGGTAAACATATCTATGAAAGTTATTGCTAAAAAAGAGATGTAGAGGATTATCTACTGTGGCTAATGCGGAGAAAAGGCACGTTGGTTACAACTTGCTGCTTTCTAAATACCTCTGAAAATACCATGCCACCCGCTTTAGTGGCCTAATGGCCCACCAGGAGCCTTACTACCAACTAAAAGTGGTGATATGACTGTAGAGATTTTCCCCCAAGTTATTACGCATTTTGTTCGACATACGTTGACATCCCAAGAGAATTCTACATTTTTGACGATGGACAATCATCAAAGACACATTGGTATCGAAGTGATCAACATAGATAGAGATAATGCTGCGGTGGAAAATTGAAACCATTAGATGTTTCGTGGTATGCTCCCTTCAAAACATATTATGCTGCTGCTGTTGATTCTTGGCATAAGCAGAATCCTGGAAAAGTTTTTTCAATCCATAATATAGCTTTTTGTGTTAATAAGGCTCATCAGAAGGCCTTAATTACAACAATAATCATCAATGGATTTAGGAAAACAGGAATTTTCCCTTTTAATCGTCATTTATTTACCGAAGTAGATTTTTTAGAGAGCTTCGTAACGGCCAGGCTCAACCCGGAGTCAAGCCAACCTACTGTGGCATCAACTTCTGCTGTGGCATCAACGTCATCCGCTCAGTCAACGCCACCCATGCAGAGAGCTGACGAACTTCCACTCAATCGATCTAATTTGCCTATAGATATTTGAAGCACCAACAATAATGATACTGAAACATCCTTTAAACGTACCGCAATATTCAGAGGCTATCCAAAAGCTGGTCCAAGAAAGAGCTTTATTAGAAAGAGAAAATCTGGAAGAAGTATAGATACAGATACGCCGGAGAAGAACTTAATTGAAGAAGCTGCACTTCAAGTAGCTGCCAAGAAATCTAAACTTAATTCTAAAAACCAACAGGCAACATACTTTAGGGAGTTTTAATACACCAGTCAATTCTGTCGAAGTAAATCAGTTTATTTTGGTCGAGTTTGTCGACAAACAGAAAAACTACGTGAGCAAAGGGTTAAAGAAAAAAATGATCAAGGCGAAGTGGAAGTTTTATTTTCAAGAAAACGTGTAAAAGTTAGTAGTGCCTTCCAGTATCCAGAAAAGGAAGATATTGCTACTGTTGATATTAAAGGCATAAAATAAATGTTGCCTCTACCCGAACATAAAAAAGGGACCAAAATATTACTAAGTTTTCTTATGTTTGAATTGTGGTTTGACAATTTAGATGTACATTAGCATGTTTGTATTTTAATTTTATAGTAATAAAACATTTGTTAATTTCAATTATCACAAACATTGATATGTTTCACTGTGCCTCCAGCGTAATGATGATTTGCTCCACTCTGCCCCGTACATGGGGTAGAGTGAAACAGAATACTTTATTTTTTTTTAAAGTATTATACTTTTTTGTTTTAATGTTTGTGCGTTTTTTTTTGCAGATCTATATGCACAACACCTTAAAGAAACTTCAGAAATACTTTTATTGCAGCTTTATTTGCGCTTTTATTATAACAAAAGTATTTTTTATTTCACTGTACCCCACCCTACCCTACGTCGTCATTATGGTCGCAATAAACAATGCTCAAAAGCACTATTAACATTGAAAATTACTCCAAAATAATATCTTTCCTAAAACGCAAATCTGAAGGATAGCAACCCAAAAAAGCTCTTACGTTGGATTATTTAATAAGTATAGTCGTTGAGCGCCTGCATCATTACCCGTTCGTTGTATACTATACTAGTTCTTGAAAAAATGTTTTTGATTTTCGGTCTATTTTAATAAGTAACGTGTTATTTTATAGAAATAATTTTGATAAAGGATTAAGACCATAAAATTATCGAGATTTGAACACGAGTCGTTTGCACAGCAGAAACTTATGAGATGGATACATTAACTATGCACTACCTATGAGTTTAATCAAAGTTTCCATAACTTTGTATTTTAATAGAAGAATCACGTTTTATAATATTTTCACGTTTTTCAGCGAGAAAATCACGAAAAACGGGTTTTTAGAAAAATAAACCCGTGGAAAATCATTCAACTATTTTACTAACATTAGTTGAATGTTTTTGATCCTATATGTATGTCGTCGTCGTTGTCGTCAGCCGCTTTTTGTAACATGTCTTGTTAGCAGGATACAGCCTCCGGACTGCATATGATTGGGTATTGTTCAGGGAATCTCACAGATGAATCCTATTGATTTTTAGCTCACCAGAGCCAATACCACGGGTCCTATTAATCAAGAAATACTGCTTTTTTATCATTTTTGTAGAATTTTCGGTTTGTTAGCACGTTATAGTCTCCGAAATGTATACATGTGACCAATTTTATGATTGGATATTGTTCAGGGCGTCACACAGATGAACAATATTGATTTTCAGCTCACCAGAGCCAGTATAATCCATAGATAAAGGATAGGTTAGGTTAGGTTGATTTTCAATAGATAGATAGGTAACTCAGAACTCAGTATTAGAGTTTTGTCCACTGATTACCGCGCCCTCTGGGAAGTGTAGTCAGAAATAAAGCAAAAGCGGGAAACGTACTGTTACGAACTCGCACACCGAAGTAGATACTAAGTACGGTCCTGTAACCTTATGTTAACGGTGTTCCCTTCAAGAGTATAAAGTGGATATTGCCCGACTAGTTCGATTTGCTTATCCCTCAGCACCAGAGAACATGATGAAATGTCTGGGCATCCAGGCCTTTATTGATGGCTTACGTAACCCCGACATGCAGAGGACGCTTCGTTTGGCCCATCCCAAAACATTAGTCGACGCATTGACAGCTGCTCTTGAATATAAAGCAACAACGAAGGCTTCGGGGTATAACAAAATTAGGACCATCCAAGAAGAAGGTGACGAAGACAGATTTGACCAGTTCGTCAGTTTAATAAAAAGTATATGTGTAAGCGCCCCAGGACTTCTGCAAACTAAGAACCCCAGTCACAGGAAAACTAGAACGGGTCGGCTACGAGGGGGCAGCACCGACCCATAATCGTTCCAAAGACCCTCTCATACTCAGATGTCGCAACGACAGTGTATATGTAGATGGCGAAGTGAATGGCAAGAGATATACTCTGCTGGTAGACACTGGAGCAACTAGAACCATTATACGACCAGAAATAAAAAACTCCAAGAAGAAGCTTTTTTCAAAGAGACTGCGACTGCGGACCGCCACAGGTGAGAGTGCCAACGTTCACGGTGAGACGCAAATCCAATTAGGAATTGGTGCAGAAGAGTTCACGCATGCGGTAATCGTAGCTGACATTAAATAGGACGTGATTCTGGGAATGGACGTAATGAATGTACATGGTTTCCAATTAGACTTTAGAAACAGAACCATTAAAGTGGGTTCCGATGAGGTATTCCTTCATCCATATGAAGGCAGCGCGGTGGTGGCAGCTGTACAGGAAGATACCGTTCTATCTGCACGAAGCGAGACCATGATAGTAGCACGGCTACAGGGAATCATGGAGGAAGGTATCCACAACCCACCGATAAACATCAAATTAGGAGTTTCCTTGGACTTTGCACATATTATAGAAGATTTATCAGGAAGTTTGGAGATATTGCCAAGCCCCTAACTCGACTCACAGAAGAAACAAGAACTTTCCAATGGGACGAAGTCTGTCAAACGGCTTTTGAAACCTTGAAGAGGCATTTAACCATGGCGCCGATATTAGGATATCCATTACCAGAGGGAAACTTTATTCTTGACACTGACGCAAGCAACGTAGGAATTGGAGGAGTGCTTTCACAGATCCAAGGAGGGCAACAATGAGTGCTGGGATATTTCAGTAAAGTTCTCTCCAAACCAGAAGGAAACTACTGCGTCACAAGAAGAGATCTTTTGGCGGCAGTGAAGTCCGTGGAACACTTTTACCAGTATCTCTATGGTAGGAAGTTTTTAATCCGGACTGATCATGCGGCACTCAAGTGGATGATGCAGTTCAAGAATCCCGAGGGCCAGATCGCTAGATGGATTGAACGACTTCAAGAGTACGACTCCAACATCGAACATCGAGCTGGTGTGAGTCACTGAAATGCCGACTCCCTGTCCAGACGACCGTGCCAAACAGACTGTTCCTACTGCAACAAGGCGGAATCTAGGGAAGCTGCAGTTTCAAGAACCACAATAGTCAACGAAGAATGGTCACCCACCAGGATCAGAGAAGATTCGGCAATGGAAGGAAGTAAATCGGCGACCTACATGGCAAGAAGTGTCAAGATTTTCACCGACACTCGAGACATATTGGGCTCAGTGGGACTCCCTTGTCCTGGAAGAAGGGCCGTTGAAAAGAGTCCTTAAAAACTATGATGGTTCCGAGATGAGGAGACAGCTAGTTATCCCTAGAACGAGAATAGCTGAGGTACTGAAGAAGTTACACGAAGTCCGTCGGGAGGTCATCTGGGATGGAAGAAAACCCTTCAGCGTCCGTGAAAGATTTTATTGGATGAACAGCTAGGACGATGTGAAGAACTGGTGTAAGAAATGTACGATTTGTGCTACGAGTAATGGACCACATCGCAAGAGAAAGGCACCTATGAAACAGTATAATGTTGGAAGCCCTTTCGAAAGGACTGATTTAGACATCGCTGAACTATTTCCGACGACAGAAAATGGTGGTAAATACATCCTGGTTATAATGGATTATTTCACAAAGTGGGTGGAAATTTACGCGATTCCGAATCAAGAGGCCACAACTGTCGCGGATCTATTGGTGAAAGAATTTATCAGCCGATATGGAGTGCCCTTGGAAGTCCACAGTGACCAAGGAAGAAATTTCGAAAGCCATCTATTCCAGGAGATTTGCGACAAGCTGGGAATGATTAAAACTAGGACAACAGCATTATATCCACAGTCAGATGGAATGGCCATCAGAGAGATTGGGACCAGTATCTTTCCCTATTCGCATTGGCTTATCGATCTGCCGTCAATGAGTCCCCGGGTGAAACACCTGCGAAAATCCTGTTTGGGAAGGTCCATACTTAATCAAGAAAAGGATCAATGATGTTTTATATCGCATAAGCAACATCCCCAACGTAAAACTAAAAGTAGTTCACCAAAGCCGACTAGCGCCATTCGAAGGAGACCATGACCTAGAGAAAGGAGTAAACCATATTCGAGATATGTCTAACCCTACCTTCGATGAATTTATGGGTGCGTATGGAGGTACCGGGAAAGCTAGATATGGAGTCACTTTAGAACAACGACAAGATTTGTTCACTCTCCCGGAAGATTATTCACTGGTATACAACATCCCTGCCCGTATCATGAACGCACGAGGATTGGCAACCGTCTTTCGAAGAAGTTCGGGCAATTAGAAAAACTTGAAGACCAGATTCTAGTCTTTGGTAAGACACTGAGACTGAAACACAATTCGCGAAAATGAATTTCAAGATCGATCTACCTACCGCGATGTGTGGGAAGCACTTCGAAACCTCCAAGACCATGTGTTGGAATCCAGTGTGAAGAAACTGGCTATGCGATAGCGAGTAACCAGCTGGATTGGCGAGTCATCAGGAACATGGTAGAGGTGATCTTCCAAGATACCGGTGTCCAAATATCAATTTGCAGCTACAACCCCCGTTATCAGTAACCGATGAAAACGGTGCCCTGTTATTTCCATAAGATTGGAAAGTGTAGAAAAGGGGCCAGTTGCCGATTCAAACATCCAGTCTCGGCTAGACAAAAGTTCCTGGAAGAACTTCCATTTAAGGAGGGGGTAATGTTACGAACTCGCACACCGAAGTAGATACTAAGTACGGTCCTGTAACCTTATGTTAACGGTGTAAAAAAATGGCGAGTACGCCGAATTCTGGGAAGGTCTATTGGGATTTCTGGTGACCATTTTTATAGACATTCGAGAAACATGCCGAAAAAAGAACATTCCAGAAGGTCGTCTAGTATATAAAGAGACTACCTACCTGCCGTAAAGTCAGTTTATAAAGTGATCTCGTGAAATAAACAAGTCTAATAAATGGGTAGTTCCTATTTTCATTCTTATGATGAAGCAGTGATCAACTCAGCCGATGTTGCTGACATCCCACCGCTGTCACCAGTGTAATACTTCTGACCTTTTGTAATAAATTTCTCTTGCTCCTTTGGGGTTGTATCCCGCTACCGCTGTCCCCACACTAATAGGTCGTTGGTATATTCCAATTGGTATAGGAAACGGTATTATTTCTCTGGCTTCTTTTCCTCTGATTGTAGTGACCGGAGGGGCCCTACTGTATACTCCTATCCTAGAACTCTTTGCCTTACGGCACAAAATTTAGAACCAGGAATCTCCCTGCGGGATTACCTCGAGGGAGGGGTTGTTCCTGGCTCGAGCGATCAAGGTCGTCGTGGGGCCTCTTGGGCTTATACAATGTGCCAAGCCTGAGTTCGAATGCAGGTCGTGTCAGCCCGTTCTATTTGCTGGTACGAGGGTGAGGGTTGTTGTTAAAGGAAACAGACTGGAAGGATAAGTATGTACAAGTATATATATATATATATATATATATATATATATATATATATATATATATATATACAAAATAACAGTGAATCATACAGCCCTGCTTTGGATAAACTGACAGTTACTCGGGGAAACGCCCCGGTAAAAAAAATCAGATAAGGAAAAACGTCTTTCCAAAATCTGGAAGTAGTTACCCGTTCCCGGGACACCCGTAAAGGATGTCTTTTATAGGACTATCCCTGTATAAGAATTGAAACCAACGAAAACAAAAGCCTGACTCGGGCACAACGTCTTCCAAACTCTTGAAAGGGATCTTTCCTGATTACGTAAGATAAAAGGACGATATTATGTATAAATAAATATTTGGTATAATATAAGAACGAAATGATTATCGTACAACCCTTCGTAAATTTAATGGTGTGAAGGTGAAATCCCGCACCGTTGAATATCCCGCACAATATAGTAAATAATATATCAACAAACTTTTGAAATCTAGTAGAATAATTATGATATCTTGGGTATGTGGATATCCTGTACAATATAGTAAATCATATATAACAACAAAGTTTTGGAATCGAATAAAGTAATTATGAGATCTCGTGAATTTGGATATCCTGTACAATATAGTAAATAATATATCAACAAACTTATGAAATCTAGTACAATAATTATGATATCTCGGGTATGTGGATATCCTGTACAATATAGTAAATCATATATAACAACAAAATTTTGAAATCGAATAAAATAATTATGATATCTCGTGAATTTGGGTATCCTGTACCGTATAAGGTAAAACAAGACTTTTGGAATTAAATCAGAAGAAATATGATATCCTGTACAGTTGAATATCCTTGCACAATACAGAAAGCAAAATATATAGAGAGATGATCATCGAACATACGATATCTCCCGTATATGCCTTTAATTTTAGACTAGATCGGTCGATGAGGGGCTCAGATGTAAACAGTACAGTCAATATGACCGAAAATATAGGTCTGCTTTACCTTTTGGGACACCCAGTTAAGTCAAAAAATAAAAAAATATCAATACAGTACATAAAAAATAATTATACGTTAAAAACTTACGTTTTGGAATATCACAAATCACAACTACACAATATTACTGTCGACGATAAAGTGACCGGCCGTACTTAGACTGGTCACTTAGGGAGAGTTACTACCTCTCTCTCTCTCTGGCCTCAAAAATTCCTGCTATTTATTCCAAAACTACCTCGTCTATGCCCTTGTGTTGATTATATTTATTGATAAACAAAGCATGGAAAACCATCCGATGTAATGTTTATTGACCTTGCTAATTATAACAAAATTGTTTGTATCAATTTCTTTCCTGGAGGTCAACAATTATTTTATTATTATTTATTAATTATTTCGAATTAAGGAGATTTTGTCTATATAGGGTGTTCTTAAAATTTCCTATGTCATATCTCGTGTTTATTACACAAGTGAGCATGTAAATAGTAGTGAAATGTTTATATAAATTAATGTAATTGTATATACTGTGTATATAATATAAATTAGTGAATAGTTTAGTGAATAAATAAATAATTAAGTAAGTGAAGTGAATTCATGTATGAATTTATCCCACCCGTCAGGATAAACTGTTTTAAATAAATTAGAAAAACATTACAGTACATTTCAAATTTTTTTCTTGAACTGGAAGAGTGTTGAAGAATTCATGAAGAAAAAAAAAGGTTTCACTACATACATTTATTTACAAGTTAGATAATAATTAATATAATATACAATATACAAATATGGCGTTCTCAACCAAATAATATATAATATTTTTTTCACTACTAATGGCCGAACAAATACCGAAAGACCTTATTTTTACTTTAAAATTAGTCATTTCCCCTATTATTCAAGGATATCGAAATATCAGTTAGTTCGGAAAAGCATTGAATAAAATAATTGAAACTGAGAGGATTCAATAAATGTCATTTCTACTATTATTTTAAATAATTTTCATATTTCTTGATCATTTTCATTGTCTTGGGACATTTCCTAGAGTTTATTTTTCATGTTCTCTTCATTAAATAAATAAATTTTTAGGTTAATATTGAGCTACTTCTCATTAGACAAATGAGGTAAATAATAAGCTTTTCTCATGTTAGTAGTGAAAAAAATAACATATAACAGATTTTTTCCACTACTAGCTATGTAGTTAACAAATAATAAGCTTTTCTCATGTTAGTAGTGAAAAAAATAACATATAACAGATTTTTTCCACTACTAGCTATGTAGTTGACAATTATTGCGTCTTCTAGCCAACTGAGAAGTGGAATTTCTCTATTAGTGGTTAACAATTTTTTATATTGTTAACCTAGGTCAATAATGGACAAATTCAAATGTTTTGAGAATCCAGGGATAGTAGTTTAACAAAAACTTCTACAACATAATTTTGTGTACCCAGGAGATTGTCTTTAACGTATTTGCTTTTTGAAATTACCTAACACGATAAAATTATTTGAATAAATATGCCATTAATTTATAATTCGCGCTCAACCAATAATGACTGATGACATCCCGTAACTACAACATGGCGATAATTAGAAACGTTGGGTGCGTTCAGAAGACACAACCGTTGCGTGAATGTTCTGTGAACGCACTTTGATACATAACATTATACGCTGGAATTGTTTCTTCATAATAACTCCTGTCTACCACGTCTTCTTACATTATAATCATGTGGTAATGGTTCCTGCAAATCTTCTATTGCATGGGTTATAATATTTCTGTTTGTATCAATTATATTACCATCATCTAATAGCGCAAGAATTAGATTGTATCTAGCCATAATTTCAATATTAATGTTTTCCAAAAAAATAATCGTTCAGCAGATACACGTCAACCATTATTATTTGTTGCTCAGTGAGCGCTCATCAACGGTTCAGTTATAAGTTATGTTTTATGAACGCACCTGTTGTTTACAAATAAGTTTTACTAGTGGAAATGTCAATCTGTATAAGACTACTTGATTATTGTTTTATTAGTGGAAAGGCGAATTTACATTCCTGTGCTACTCGATTTATACAAGAATTTTTTTAATTTTTGTCTTAAATTTGGCTAGTAGTGGGAAAAATTGTATATACGCCACGGTGATGAAGTCGTTTATACACCTCGCACCTTATTCCGCTCGGAGAAAAGCCCGTCGCGAAATAATCTTGGTGCTCGGTCAATAATAACAGCCGGAGTGCTCCACGAATACTTCACGCTATTTTTTTTATTGGTGCACTTTGAAATCATAAAATATTATTATTATTACTACAAAAAAATGGAAGTCCGTCCTCGATGCCCAGCCAAGTTTCATTTCATAAAAGTCCGCCCTCGATGCCCAGCTAAGTTTCGTGACAGTCCATCCTAAATAGTATTCATTTTTATTTGACGTTACGAGGTACTGCTGTCAGATCAATAATCAAAAAGTTTCTTTATTTATATTTAAAAGGATACAATGTATATATGAATATATAAATAAATTTTGCAGGAAAAAACAAATAAGACATTGGTTTACAATGAAAATATACAATTTAAAAACTAATAAAAAAAGTTGTCATTGATACTTACGTTTCTCGAGTTGTTGTTACCATAGGGATTTTAAAGAGCGCGCGTGTTTGAAAGTTCGATTTAAACACGCTGAGGCGTGCTTTAAATAGGTAATATGAGGCATGAATAAAAAAAAAATTATCGAAGCTTTAATATTTAAAGTAACGCCGGTACTCACATTTTCATAGTTTTTGGGAAATCGATGCATTTTCACAGTGTCCCCCGGCTTCTGCATATTGGCACACAACAAGAAAACGCCATATTGAACTGGTTTGGTTAAATCAATTTAATAAACACACACAAAAATTAAAATTCAACTTAGTCTGGATACAACACTAATTGCAATGATAATGGTAACGAGTTGGACTGCGTATTGTCATAAAGCCGCTGTGATGTTGCCATATATCAAAATTATCATTAAAAACTTATGATTTTGATTTTAATTAAAAAATACAACTTGAATAGCTTCTGTAGTGTAGGGTATTGAAAGATAAGTTAAAATACAAATCCAAATTAACATCTAAGTTTTATGTTAAGATAATGAGAAAATATATTTATACCTTTTACATACAGTTTGTTCAGTGAATCTTTTCCCATGCATGCATCATTATTATCTGATAACATAACCGACATACTTTTTAAGTCGTATATCTATCTATTAATAGTGAAGAACAGAACAAAATAATTTGAGATTTGTCGGTTATGTTATCAGATATTAATGATGCATGGGAAAAGATTCACCAGACCAACTATATTAGTAACTTTAATCAAAGGATCAGATGAATGACGAAAAACTGAGGAATTTTTCTTTACAGATCTGACAACGTTCAAATTTAAGGTGATTACAGCGCCTCTCGTGAGTGTAGTCGTAAACATCTCTTATGGGACAAGCTGGTTCATAATAAGAGTTACCCATGCATGGTACAATCGGTACTATACATCCAGATATACTAGCTTTTGATCATTTTTGGAGAAAACAACACTTTTTATTTATTTTCTCATAACTAAAATCTAATCCTTACCCATTTTAGGGATGATCTCGTTTTCACTAACAGCTTCCAGCATTTTCTTCAATGTTGGTACTCCTATTTTCATAAAAAATCGAAAAATCGTATGGAGGGTCTTCGTATAGCATATTTCGCATCTTCGTCGACTTCTATTTTTGTCCGACCGCTCTTCCTTTTTGGATGGATGGAAAGACAATCCAACAACTTGTCAGATTAGTTGATCTTACAAGAGTTTGTCAGATCAGAAGTTAGAAGTGGAGGCGTTGATAATTGTATACCTTTGGAACAAATTCCGATATTAGCTGTATCCAGTAGATCAGCAAAAACAGATCCCGTTTGTCTGATGAACAATAGTATTCCTCAATTTGATAAAGATGAAGAGGCAATGTTGACCACAATTTATGACTTATTCGAGAATATTTTTATCGATCATGTCTATATTATGAATCCATTTATTTTGTCAACATGAAGTGACTAAATTATCACATATATACAGTAGAAATGGTGAAGCTTTTCCATCACGTAACTTAGTTGACGATATTATTCAACACGTACTATGTGGGTAATAACAGAAGAAGAACGAAACTCAATACAAGCGTTTGTCGTATTGCTTTGATTAAGATGCATATAGTTGATGTGTCAGTAACGTGATGGAAAAGACGTTTCAACTGTAGCTGGATTTGCTTTACAATTGAGAAACATCATGAATGTGTTGGGGCATTAACTGGACTTAGAGCAAATTTGCTTAATTCTTTGATTGTCCATAAAAGAAAAGGATTAACACATCCTTCCTAATTTGAGATTGGATATTGTTCAGAAAGTTTCACAGATTAACCCTATTGATTTTCTGCTCACCAGACCCAGTACAATAGGTCCTGTAAATTCAGATATAGCGCATTTTTTGGTCATTTTTTGAGAAATTTCGTTTTATTGGCACGGATACATTGTATACGTATGGAAAAGTTATGTTTTAATCTTTAAAACCATTTATTTTTTGTTAAAATAAAAATATATTTTATTAAATTCAACATATTTTCTAATTAATTTTTAACGATCCCTTCAAATATCTTAATATTTTTTTATAATTCAATTTGATAAGAAAGATAGATATTGTGATGTTTTTCTTATTTATATAAACTACTTTGTCCCGACGAATGGGATAAATTTATACACACGGTACATCTACTTACGTAATTTATTTACACACGTAACTATTCACTAATTTATATTAAATACATTGTTTATTTACTTAGACTTAATTTGTATAAATACTTTACTATATACTGTTATTCATTATTTCACTGTTCTACCACGGGATCAAATTGTAAACTACTCCATTGGTAGGTAGTCTCTTATATATTAAGTTCCTCCTATTCTGGAAGTTTCTCGATTGCGTCTCCCAACGAAGAATCGACCCTCCTGGAAACTACTAGATAAAAACAGTCACAAAAAATTATGACAAATAGTTCTGTTATCGGTGCGCATTTGCCTAAATTTTAACTTTCATATATGGTATAAGACAGAGTCGGATTCAGGCACTACACCAGTGTGCGATTTCGTAATATTACCCCCTCATTAAAAGGAAGTTCCTCCTGGAACTTATGTGTAGACGGGACTGGATGTATAAATCGGCAACTGGACCCATGACTGTACATTCCGGTCATATGGAAATAACAGGGCACCGTTTTCATCGGGTATCGATAACAAGGGGTATAGTAACAAATTAACATGTGGACAACAGTATCTTGGAAAATCACATCTATCATGTTCCAGATGACTCGCTTATCCAACTAGTTGCTCTATATCCTGGGCATTGCTAGTTTCTCCACGGGGGATTCCAGCACGTAATCTCGAAGGCTTCCTAGCGCTTCCCACACATTCCGGTAGGTGGATCGATTTGGAAATACGTTTCTAGGTAGAAGACGTACCTTGAATTGTGTTTGAGTCTCAGTGTCTCGCCAGGAACTGGCATCTGATCTTCAATTTTTTTCTAATTGCCCAAACTGCTTTCGAAAGACAGTTGCTAACCCTCGTGCGTCTTTATTACTGGTGGAGATGTGTGCCAGTGAATACTCTTCCGGGAGCGTGAACAAATCTTGTCTTTGTTCTGTAGTGACTCCGTATCTAGCTTTCACAGTACCTCCGTATGCGCCCATAAATTCTTCGAAGACTGGGTCAGACTCTTGTTGTACATGGCGCACTCCTTCCTCTTTGTCATGGTCTACTTCGAATGGCGCTAGTCGGTTTTGGTGAACCACTCTCGGTTTTCCATCGGGCATCTTGCTTATGCGATAGATGACGTCGCTGATACTCTTCTTTATTAAGTACGGACCCACCCATGATTTCTGTAGTTTTGAAAAAAATCCTTTTCTCCTTGTCGGGTTGTGTAACCATATTTTGTCCCTTCTTTGAAACCGTCTCATGTGGCCTGCGTGTCGTGCCGTTTTTTTCATTCTGTCGCTGGCAACTTGAAGATTCGTTCGAACAAATTCGTATACATCGTCCATCCCTCAATTGGATCACGAAATATTCTCCTGCTAGATCTTCGCCAGGCCGACAGCCAAACTCCAGGTCACAAAGAAGTCTTATTTCACGTCCAAACAGGATTTTCGCAGGTGTTTCACCCGTGAACTCATTTATGGCAGATCGATAAGTCAACGCAAATAGAGAAAGATACTGATCCCAATCTCTCTGGTGGCTGGAAACTACTTTGGACAGGTATTTTCCAATGGTCCTGTTCATTCCTTCGACCATTCCATTTTATTGTGGATGCAACGCTGTTATCCTGGTGTTCTTCATTCCTAGCTGGTCACAAATTTCCCGGAATACCTGGCTCTCGAAATTTGGTGGTTCCATATTACATTACCATTATATTATTTTCAGCCATTAATTTTGTTAACGTAACACGTCATTTAAAGTTTCCTCCCAATCCTAATAGTTGTTTCAATTACTTACTGTCATACACTTATATATAATTATACCTGAAACATTTGTCAATTAGTTCACCATTTTATTTGTTTTGTTGTTGAATAAAAAACTCGCTAAAAATCATGATCGAGTAGTTTAGTTTCCCAACCAGGAGAGCATGAATCGAATAAAAGCGGGAATGCATGAACCAATGACGGACAAGCGAATTATATAGGTATCATATATGAATACAATACATAACATATACTCATAAAAATAATATGTATGCTTTTTCCTTAACCTAACCTTATAACCGACGTAACCCTATAACGTAAAGTCCTCTCATTTTCGCCAACAACTGATAGCAGCGGAGGCCGAATCCAACCTTTCGGACATTTCTGTCCAGGAGTCAACGGTTCCTGTTTCTCACAAACTCGTGGGTGGTGACAGCCAGCTACGCTGCCTTCTCATTCCATTTAGGGACATTCCGACGTAGATACCGAATTCTTAACAATGGGGACAAGGATGTTCACCCGTATCACAGATTTTGTTTACAGGTTCAGGACGTTAATATGATAAATACTACAATAGGTCCCAAGGTGTTAGCAAGGGTAGCAGATATTACGGTGCACTAATAAATTACTGGCCCCCGTATTACATTGGTGACAGCGTGCCCAGCGAAATTCGGTGGTTCCGGATTACATATCTAAAGCAATCCTTTGCAAAGGGCTTCCAACATTATATTATTTCATGGGTGCCTTTCTCTTGCGATGTGTTCCATTACTCGTAGTACAAGTCGTACATTTCTTATACTAGTCCTACACATCGTCGGAGCTGTTCATCCACTAAAACCTTTCACGTACTCGCTAAAGGGTTTTGTTCACTCCCAGATGACCTCCTCATGGACTGTCGTGTAACTTGCTTAGTACTTCAAGTACCCTCGTTCTCGGGATAACTAGCTGTCTTTTCATCTCGGGATCATCATCATTTTCAAGGACTCTTTTCAACGGCCCTTCTTCCAGGACAAGGGAGTGCCACTGAGCCCAATATGCCATGAGTGTCGGTGATAATCTTGACACTTCTTGCCAGGTAGTTCGCCGATTTTCATCCTTCCATTGCCGGATCATCTTTAGGTGAGAATAATTCTCTTGATCTTCTCTGATCCTGGTGGGTAACCATTCGTCGTTGACTACCGTAATTCTTGAAACTGCAACTTCCTCAGATTCCGACTTGTTGGAGTGAGAATAGTCTACAGAATATGAGAGTCTAGGCAGAGAGTCGGCGTTTCGGTGATTGACATCAGCTCGATGTTCGCCCCTGTCTAAATTCCTCTGTCACTGGAGTTCTTGGGTTGCATGAGTCCTGATGCGCTTAGACGGGCTGCGTACGTGCTCTAGCTCGCCACACTTCCGGCATTTGATCTTCTTCGGCTTCTTGTCTACCATACTCTTTATCAAGTTAACGATCTGGTCCAGTCTGTCTTCGTTAACACATTCTTGCATGGTCCTAACTTAACGAATCCGCGAATCCTTCGTGGCTGCTTCATATTTAAGCGGTTCTTGGTTTGCAGGAGTAATAGGATGCTTACACGAACTGCGTACAAGCTCTAGCTCGCTACAATTACAGTACCTTATCTTCTTCGGCTTCCTGTCTACCATACCTGTCAACAAGTTGACGATATGGTCAAGTCTGTCATCGTCACCTTCTTCCTGTATGGTCCTACCTTTGCTGTATCCCGCAGCCATCGTGGCTGCTTCATATTCAAGAGCAACAGTCAATGCATCGATCAATGTTTTGGAACGGGCTAATCGAAGCGTCCTCTCCATATCGTGGTTACATAAGCCGTCAATAAAGACCTGGATGCCCAAACATTTCATCATGTTTTCCAGTACTGATGGATAAGCAAATCGAACTAGTCGGGCAATATCCAGTTCATACTCTTGAAGGGTTTCGTTACGTTTCCACCTTCGGTTCCTCAGCTGGAATCGGTACAAATGTTCTAAATGTTAGTGACCATATCGCATGTCGAACCTCTTCTTGAGCTATTGGAAATAATCAGTTTCTTCAACGGGTATCGGGTGAAGTACATCTAAGGCCTCTCCCCGAAGCGCAATGGTTAGGTTTACTGCCTTCTCCCTATCGGACCAATTATTCACTCTAGCGACTGCTTCAAACTGTTTCACATAATTGGTCCACGATGTCTTTCCGTCCAACGTTAGAGCCTTGAGTCGGGCAAAACCGTCAATATCTTCTATCTTAGGGTGTGTTTCTGGTTTGCAGGGTTTTGTTCGATCTTCTTTTCTTCCGCTGGCGTGTCTTGAGTTCTTAAATTTATCATCTTTCTTCCTAACTCCCTTATTTTCTCGTCCATCGTTGTCATCTTATTCTCGATATCCGATTTCAGAGACGAAATTTCATTTTCAACGTCAGCGGCCAAGTCGTTTTTTATTAATAAGATATCGGCGGATATATCGTTCTTCATAGCAGGAATCTTCTCGCCCATATTAGCATAAATATCGTTCTTCATAGAAGAAATATCATTTTTCACATTAGTTGAAACCTTCTCCTCCATGGCAGAAATCTTCTCGTCCATATTGGCAGAAACTGACGACATTAAGGTGGAAGCCTCGTCATTGAATAAAAATATTTCTGGATCGAAGCCATCATTTATCAGTGCCACTTTGAGTCTTTCTACTGACTCACTCTTCTTACCGGACATTTCTAACTCGCGATTTTCCAATTCAGCCTTTAGTTCAGTCACTTTCAGGCCACTTAGTCTCTGGGCCATTTTTACGTAGCTATTTATTTATATTTCCCCACACCTGAGACCAATGTAATGTTTTTCTTATTTATGTAAACTACTTTGCCCTGAGGGGATGAATTTATACACACGGTCTATCTACTTACGTAATTTATTTACACACTTAACTATTCACTAATTTACATTAATTACACTGTTTATTTTCTTAGACTCAATTTATATAAATACTTTACTATTTACTATTATTCACTATTTCTCTGTTCTGCCACGAGATCAAAGTGTAAACTACTCCTTTGGTAGGTAGTCTCTTATATACTAAGTCCCTTCTGTTCCGGAAGTTTTTCGATTGCGGCTGCCAACGAAGAATCGACCTTTCTGGAAATGTCTAGATGAAAGCAGTCACAAAAAATAATGGTAAATAGTTCTGTTATCGGTGCGTAGTCGCCAAAATTTTTAACTTTCATATATAGTATAAGACAGAGTCGGTTTCAGGGACTACACTAGTGTGCGATTTCGTGCGTAACGTATGGAAACATGAAAATATCTTTGTAAGATACAATAACAAAATTTTGGTTTTGCATGTATATTACTACCTCAGGACCCATATTAATAAAATAATTTAAAATATTTTTTATTGATAAACTTGAAATTATTTTTAAAAACACTCAGGAAACAAATTTTTTACATTAATCGCAAATGGGCAATTTACACATGTCACACTGAATGACAGTTAATCTGGTAATGAACTGACGTGAATATATAAATAGTGAATAATAGTGAACAGTATATTTGAAATATAAATTGGTAGTGAAGTATTTATATAACTTAAGTTTAAGTGAATATACAGTGTATTTAATCTAAATTAGAAATTAAGTGTGTACATAAATTAAGTATAAGTGAATAGTTTAGTGTATAAATTTATCGCGTAAGTACATATACCCTATGAATAAATTTATCCCCCTCGTCGTGATAAAAAAATATTCAAATAAATAAGAAAAACATATCATCGGTGCCAGGTGGTAATATAAATAAATATCTACGTGAAATGGCTAAGAGACTAAGTGACCTGAAAGTGACGGAAATAAAAGTAGAAATGGAAAAGCGCGAGTTGGAAACGTCCGGTAAGAAGAGTGAATTAGTAGAATGACTTAAATGGCACTGGAAAGTGACGGCTTTGATCCGGAAACATTTTTATTCAAAGAAGAGGCTGCCACCTTAATTTCTTCTATGGACGAGAAGATGTCAACTATGAAGAATGATATTTCTGCTAACATGGACACGATTTTTGCGTATATGGACGAGAAGATCTCAACCATAGAAATATAAACAAAACAGATATGATTATTTACGATATTTTAACGGCTTCGCCTAGTCACATTCTATCCACTGTTGGAAGAAATGTATAATTTTGATTCTTAATAATGTTGCCATTTGCACCATGTTATTTGCCAGTTTCATATTAATATATTTTCAATAGGTGTTATTGTAAACGTGTGATTAAGAAAATAATGAAATATCTTATGACGAACTATTTTTATAAATTTACTACAGATCTAATGCAATAAATTACAAGAAAAGTACCTCGGTTTAGTATTAGTACATGAAATATTTAATTCAAACGAATCAAAATTTAACATTTGACAACAGTGAAAAGCTAACCAAACCCATAATAATGTGTCATAAGGGCTTTTCGGAAACGGTAATCTTGGATCAGTTAGATCACTTATCAGCTGTTTGCGGATTCTAACTCAGAACGAGATTTTTATCAGTTTCCGAACGACGCGTTCTGTTTGGTGAAGAAATGTCAAATTTAAAACTTAACAAAAACTTTTTAATTTTCATTACTTTAGATTCGTGGGTTAATTTTTATGTACTTCTCTCCATACTCATCTTGTAAAGCTTTAATTTGTTTACACTCATCGCTGACACTAAATTTTAATGCCGACAAGCTATTTTTTATATCGAAAAGCCAAAAATTATGAAAAGTCTGAGCAATCTGCTAAGTACGTGGCTTGAAAGACTTTTTATTTAAAGAAAACACAAACAAAATTTTAATACCAATAAGCTATTTTTCATATTGAAAAGTCAAAAAGTTAAAAACCACAAGTCTCAGCAGCGTGCCCACTACTAGGCTTAAAGAATTAATAACATTTTAGCTTGAAGAAAACCAAAACAAACGAAACAATCGGTCAGCTGATCGCATTTACCCACAAATCACCCACCGGTATACTAGGGTAGAAAGGATCCAAACATATGATTATGATCCGCTCAGTTCGTTCAGTTTCCGAACGTGAGTGAACGTGATCCGGATTACTTTCCGAACGTTCAGATCATGAACGGGTTAACCCGATCATAGTTTCCGAAAAGCCTTATAGTTCACTATATCTACGCATATAGTTCATTCATCATTCTTTGAGTTGTTTCGTTTACATGGATATTTTTTTAAGCTTAGAGTGTTTTTGTATTTAAAATATAATCATTGTTAAAAAACATTTTATTAGAATAATTATTATGGTTCCGCAGTGGATTGTGTGTAAAAAAACTAATTATTTATACCCCGAACATTTTCAAAATTGAAGTCACACATCAGCTGATAGCGAATCGGCCATGTTATGCTAACAGCATATTTTCGTCTCCCTTTTTTAAGAGATATAGAATGTTTTAACAACAATAAAGAACGATATTTCTGCCGATATCTTATCAATGAAAAACGACAGTGCCGTTGAGGTCTCTAAAATCGGATATCGAGAATAATATTACAACGATGGACGAGAAAATAAAATCGGATATTTCGAATAAAATGACAATTGTCCAGAAAATCAAGGAGTTAGAGAGAAATATTTCAGATTTAAGAACTCAAGACACGCCAGCAGATAAAAAGAAGATCGAACATAAAAAATCCTGCAAGCCAGAAACACACCCCAAAGTATTGGCCGTTATGCCCGAGTCAAGACCGCAATGTTCGACGGAAAGACGTCGTGGACCAATTATGTAAAACATTTTTAATCACCGGCTAGAGTGAACAATTGGTCCGATAAGGAAAATGCAGTGTACTTAACCATCGCGCTTCGAAGAGATGCCTTAGATGTACTTAAGACGATACCGCTTGAAGAAACTGATGACTTCGAACAGCTGAAGAAGTTGGACATGCGATATGGTCACGAACATCTAGAACACTTGTACCTATCTCAGCTGAAGAACCGAAGGCAGAAACGTGACGAAATCCTTCAAGAGTGTGAAGTGGATATTGTCCGACTGGTTCGATTTGCTAATTCATCATCACCAGAGAACATGATGGAATGTCTGGGCATCCAGGCCGTTATTGATGGCTTACGTGACCTCGATATGCAGAGGGCGCTTCGTTTAGACCATCCTAAAACATTGGACGATGCATTGACAGCTGCTTTTGAATATGAAGCTGAAACGAAGGCTTCGGGATATAAAAAAGTAAGGATCATCCAAGAAGATGCTGACGAAGACAGACTTGACCATATCATCAACTCAATAAAGAGTATGGTAGACAAGAAGCCGAAAATGGTCAGACGCTGGAATTGTGGCGAGCTAGGGCATTTACGCAGTTCATGTAAGCGCCCCAGGACTTCTACAAACCAAGCACCCCAGTCACAGGAAAACTCGATCTGGTTGACTACGACGGGGTAGCACCGACCCAGGATTGTTGTATATATGGATGGCGAAGTGAATGGCAACAAATATACTCTGCTGGTAGACAATGGAGCAACTAGAACCATTATACGGCCAGATATAATAAACTCCGAGAAGAAGCTTCTACAAACGAGACTGCGACTGCGGACCGCCACAGGTGAGAGTGCCAACGTTCACGGGGAAACACAAATCCAATTGAGAATTGGTGCAGAAAATTTCACGCGTACGGTAATCGTAATGAATGTACATGGTTTCCAATTGGACTTTAAAAACAGAACCATTGAAGTAGGTTCAGAAGAGGTATTACTTCATCCATATGACAGCTATACAGGAAGTTACCGTTCTACCTGCACGAAGCGAAACCATGATAATAGCGCGGCTACAGGGAGTCATGAAGGAAAGTACACCGGTTATGATGGAGCAATGAAACGATGACGAAGAGGTTGGCAGAGGTGTACTAATTGGAAAAGGAATGGTTACGTCGGCTAACGAGATCCCAGTACGTTATAAACGTGTTCGTCAAACAAGGACAACTGACAATACCAATGCCAGATTTGAACAGATGTTATCAGTAGCTGGGCAATCCTTGAATCGAGCTGAAAAAAGGAAAGTGAAAGAATTTCTCTTGCAGTATCGGGTCCTATTCGTACCAAAGGAGAGAAAACTGGTAGAACATCAGCCGTCAAACACTAAATCGATAGTGGTGACGCCAATCTTATTAGGCAATCAGCTCGAAGACTACTACGAGCGAACAGAAAGAAAGCTGAAAGATTAATTCAAGAGATAGGAGAAGAGAACCATCTACTACTCCATGGATATCTCCAGTAGTGCTCGTCAAGAAAAAGGACGGAACTACGAGATTCTGCATTGACTATCGGCAGATAAATAAAGTGACGAGGAAAGACAGCTGTCGTCTGCCTCGAATCGCAACCAACCGACAAACATCAAATTAGGAGTTTCCTTGAATTCGGCACATACTATCGAATACTTATCAGGAAGTTTCGAAATATTGCCAAGCCACTAACCCGACTTACAGAAGAAACAAGAGCTTTCCATTGGGATAAATACTGGCAAACAACTTTTGAAACATTAAAGAGACATTTAACCACGGCGCCGATATTAGGATATCCATTACCAGGGGGATACTTTATTATTGACACTGATGAAAGCAAATTAGAAATTGGAGGAGTGCACTCATAAATCCAAGGAGGGCAAGAAAAAATGCTGGGATATTTCAGTAAAGTCCTCTCCAAACCAGAACGAAACTACTGCGTCACATGGAAGGAAATTCTTAATCCGGACAGATCATGCAGCACTCTAGTGATTGATGCAGTTCAATAATTCCGAGGACCAAATCAATAGACGGATTGAACGACTTCAAGAGTACGATTTCAACATCTAATAACGAGCTGGTGTGAGTCACTGAAATGCCGACTCCCTGTCTAGACGACCGTGCTCAGGAGACTGTTCTCACGACAACAAGGCGGAATCTAAGGAAGCTGAAGTTTCAAGAACTATAGTAGATCATGAAGAATGGTCACCCACCAGGATCATAGAAGATCAAGATAATTATCCTCGCCTAAAGATGATTCGGCAATGGAAGGTCGTCAAGTCCGAGTAGTAGAAGTCACAGTGAGGAAGTGGAAAAGAAAATAAACTAAAATGAAGAGACCCGAGGCTATGGTGTGTCCAGTCGGACACGGATTTCTCCCCAAATGGATTTGGAGAAGAAATGGGGGCTGGTATGTTGTAAAGGACATCTGCGATGGAGAACGAAGATGGAGAGTATTGTAGAAAAACGTTTTCTTTTCCTTGTTACTGGCTTTAACTTCACTAATTTTTTATAGGGTCATGTAAAACACATAGTTCATTAATCCGAAATACATTTTTTATTTTGAATAAAATATTCTCGGTTTTAAGTGGTTTCCGAGGTATTTTTCTCATAATTTAATTATTATGGTTGGTTACAGATTTTGACCTTCTATAAAATAATGGAATAACGTAAGTGTAGGAATTTCCCATAAATTCCTACAATGGATCTTAATTTAACATTAAGCGAAAGGTTCGAAGTTTAAATCTCCGCGCCTTTTATTCATGTTCACGGAACCAATTGGTACCTCCCGCGCCATAAGCCGCAAAATTACCGCCAACGAAAGGCAATCAGTAGTCTTGGCTCGCCTCTTGTGACGATATGATCAAGTGTTGATTCATTGGTTTAAATACATACCTAATTTCGTTTATCAATTTAATGTAACTGCAACAAATGAGAGTGTAAATATGACGTGAAGTGCTTTTCCGACATTGGTCGGTGAATTTCTGTATTGTAAGTACTATTTTTATTAAAAATTATTGTTTGAATCCGCATGGTCGCCTAGACCGGTTCATCGGTAGTTTAGCGCTGTTGCCGTATCCAATAATAAAGTTTGGTACTTCGTTCTTGTAAGAATTCAAATAGAGGGATTGTGAGTGAGCCGTATTTTTATTACTCCTTTATTCTCACGACAATTTCAGCGTTCCCGTCAACAAAAGGTTGGCGAGTCTTCTTGTTTTAAAATACTCAAAAACATGTCGGGAAGGAAAGGATCAACCAACTAAACTTAGAGGAACCAGCCAAATATCGCTAAGGCGAATTTCCCTTCTCGTACATAGTTTTTATTGGTCCTTCGAGCCGGATCTAGTCTGTCAATTTGACATATCCATTTTTGCCTCTGCAGCAACTTGATATATCCATTTCCGCCTTTGCGGCAATTTGATTTCTTGGGTCTGCCTGAACCCTATTCTTCTTTTCTCTAATAAACATTCCAAAAAGTTGTTCATTAGACTCTCGTGAGGGCTGAGAAACTGTAAAAAATAAATACTGAAACAGTGATATGTATATAAGTGCGATTTGATTGCTCGGGAAATTAAAGACAGTCCGGCAACAGCGCGCGAAGCGAGTTCTGAATCTAGAATGGTCAACTGCTGGCCGTTTTTACTTCAACGACACCTCGCTCAAGGGGGGTGTATAGGATTAGGAGCCGGTTTGGAAGTGTTTATAAACAGCATATTTTGAAGAAACTAGTGTTTATTTACATGTCGGGTTTTTGTTACCTCAATAATACATGGTATAATAAATACATCGTTAAGTTTGAGGATATTCAATTAATGTATTAGTTATATCTAGGTACATTTTCTTACACTGTTAAAAATAATTTACAGTTTTCTCAATGTTTGATATTTTGTTTATTAATCTCAATATTAATTAGCAATGTGCGTTTATATGCATTTTTAGTACACTGTGAAAAATAAATCACAGTATTTTCTTCATTATTACTTTGGATATTTAATTAGTGTATTTAGTTATATCTAGGTACATTTTCTTACACTGTTAAAAATAATTTACAGTTTTCTCAATGTTTGATATTTTGTTTATTAATCTCAATATTAATTAGCAATGTGCGTTTATATGCATTTTTAGTACACTGTGAAAAATAAATCACAGTATTTTCTTCATTAATACTTTGGATATTTAATTAGTGTATTTAGTTATATCTAGGTACACTTTCTTACACTGTTAAAAATAATTTACAGTTTGCTCAATAGTAGATACTTTGTTTAATATTGATTATCTTTTTGCGTTTACATGCAATTTTAGTACCCTGTGAAAAATAAATCACAGTATTTTCTTCATTATTACTATGAATATTCAATTAGTGTATTTAGTTATAAGTAGGTACATTTTCCTACACTGTTAAAAATAATTTACAATTTTCTCAATATCAGATATTTTGATTATGTATCTCAATATTGTTTATCTTTTTTCGTTCACGTGCAATTTTAGTACACTGTGAAAAATAAATCACAGTATTTTCTTCATTATTACTTTGAATATTTATTTAGTGTATTTAGTTATAAGTAGGTACATTTTCTTACACTGTTAAAAGTAATTTACAGTTTTCTAAATACTAGATATTTTGTTTATCAATTATCAATGTGCGTTTATATGCATTTTTAGTACACTGTGAAAAATAAATCACAGTATTTTCTTCATTATTACTTTGGATATTTAATTAGTGTATTTAGTTATATTTAGGTACATTTTCTTACACTGTTAAAAATAATTTACAGTTTTCTCAATGTTTGATATTTTGTTTATTAATCTCAATATTGATTATCTATTTGCGTTTACATGCATTCTAGTACACTGTGAAAAATAATTCACTGTAATTTCTTCTTTATTATTTTGAATATTAATACCGTATTTGGTTATAAGTAGGTTATAAGTAGGTAGGTATTTTCTTACAATGTTAAACTAATTTTCAGTAATTTGCATGCTATTGAAATACTTATCGCATTGATTGGAAAAGCTCTTTGTCTATTCGGTTATTCCATATATTGTAAAAATTTACTCGCTACTTTAGAAGCTTATTTTAATTCAGGTGGAGTTCAACTTTGATTGGTTACACTTTGATTCAATCATGTCGCTAAATCACTTGAAAAATAAAAGAGGGGGTTTCAAATCGCAATTATCTCGAATTGAAACATTTGTGTCGGAGCTGACTGGCTCCGAAGAGGTCTATATACTTAAAGTCAAACTTAAAAGCATATCTGGTCACTATGACAATTATCAAAAAGTCCAATTGGAAATCGTTTCATTATCTAACCCGGACGACGACAACTACTCTTCCGACGATGAGGCCGAGAACGTTGTCGCCGACCGTTTTGAAAGTTGTATTGCTATGCTTGAACTTCTAATAGAAAATAAGCAAAAAGAATCACTCAATTTAAATACTAGGCCAAACGATGTATCTAATGTCGTGTTACCTAAAATTAACATTAAACCTTTCTCAGGGGCTGCATCAGAGTGGCCATCCTTTATCGACCTGTTCACAGCACTGGTACTTAATAATAATAATTTAAAGTCGGAGGGTGAAAAGTTTTATTACCTTAAAGGGCTGTTACGTGGACCACCTTTGGAAATGATTGAGTCCTTAAGCGTAACAAATCAAAATTTGAATATTGCCTTAAATATTCTTAAAAAGGCATATGACGATAAATATAAATTACTGTATTCTTTGTACCAAACTTTGGTGGATCAAAAACCTGTCTTGAAAAGTACTCCGGTCGAGTTGCGCGAATTTCAGATATCGACGCGTAAGACATTTGCTTTGATTAAAAATATGAATTTATCGCCGGAAGTAAATTTTGAGTCATTAATAATATTTTTAATGGAGCAAAAACTTGATTTTAATTCAAGACGAGCCTTCGAAAGTGAGCGCAAGCCAGAGCTTATCCCTACAGCTGAATATTTCTTTGATTTTCTACAGCAACGCCAATCAATGTTAGAAAATTTAAATCTTTTTGAAACCAACACTAAGGGTAAATTCAACCCCAAGTCTAATAATGTTTGTAAAAATAGGGTGACATTGGTATCTAGTTTAAGTTCTTCGCAACAGTACCATTCTAGTTCTTCTCGGGTTAATAGACCGAGCTGTCTACATTGTTCAGACCCCTCTCATCTTATATACGGTTGTTCCAAATTTATGTCCTTATCACCTCAAGAGAGGTATCAGTTAGTCAAAGCTAAAAAACTTTGTGTAAATTGCCTGAATAGTACCCATAGTACTACCGATTGTAAATCCCTTAGGAGATGTGCAACTTGCAATAAGTCTCATCATAGTTACTTACATTTTGACAGTCAGAACAGATTGCCAAACAACTCTAACAATCGTAATAATCCTAGAGCCTCCTCTTCCGGAAGCCCCAATGTAACCTCTCTATCCAATGTAAATAATCACCCCTCTCCTATTAATGTACATAATAATACGTCCCCAGATCAAATTAATAGATCTAATTTCATAAATACCAGTTCTGCATCACCTAATCAATCACCTGAACCTCCGGAGTCAGTGAGATATCAAACTGCTTTGACTGCCATGTCAGCAAAAGACAGTATTGTACTATTGCCTACGGCTTTAGTGAATGTTAACGGTTTCAATGGTCGGTGTTTGGTTGGACGAGTTCTTCTTGATTCCGCTAGTCAAATGAGCGTTATTAACCGTGCCTTTGTACAAAAATTGAATTTAGTCTCTCGAAAACAAACTCTTAATATTTCCGGATTAGGTAGCAATAACTACACCTATAGTAGAGAAGTGGTAGATATCACATTTAATTCTCAAATTGCACCTTACAGTACTTTCACTATATCTTGCTCGGTCATAGATAAAATAACAAATAGTTTACCACAATCTTCTATCTCACCTTCTAATTTTAAAATTCCATCCCATATAAAACTTGAGCTAGCTGACCCTTTATTCTTTGAATCCGGTCCAATAGATCTTCTTATTGGCTGTGATTTATATCATTACCTGCTTAAGGGGACCGTACTTAAAACGGATCCTTATTCTCCTTCCTTTATAGATACTCACCTGGGATATGTTATCGCGGGTCCTATCCCTTTGAGAAATGCTAACTCCTCCCAGCATAAACCTAAGTCTGCTTATTCCTTTTTGACGGTTTATAATGATCAAGTCTATCAATATTCTGACCTCCAAAGGACAATGGAGAAATTCTGGGAGCTTGAGGAAATTCCCGAATGTCCATCACAAGATCCCAGCGAGGAATATGTTGAACAACTATTTCGGGATACAACCGTTATCCTACCATCGGGGCGGTATCAGGTAGATATGCCTCTACTCGCAAATCAGAATAAAAAACTAGGCCAGTCATTCGGTATAGCCATCCAACGATTCTCTTCTCTTGAAAGAAAATTCAATGCTAATCCTACCCTTTTCTCTGAATATAAAAAAGTAATTTCAGAATATCTAACACTCAATCATGCTCAAGTCATTCCTCTGTCTTTCTATAACACTGTGTCTAACGATTTCAAGTATTTTATACCCCATAGGGCGGTGATACGTGAGGAAAGCGCATCCACCAAACTTCGAATCGTATTCGATTTTTCGGCTAAAACCGATTCAGGTTTCTCTCTTAATGATTTAACGTCGAAGGGATACCAAGTTCAGGATAACCTATTCGACATTTTGTGCAGATTTAGATGCTATAAATATGTCCTGTGTGCTGACATCAAAATGATGTATAGATTCATAGATATCAATCCCATGCAACGCTATCTCCAAAACATACTGTGGAGGGATAACCCCACGAAACCCCTTCAATGTATCCAATTATCTAGGCTTAGTTTCGGACAGAACTGTGCCCCTTTCTTGGCCACCCGAGTCTTGAAAGACATTGCCTTAAATAGTCCCGATTGTCCAAATGCGCAGCAGGCTATTCTTCATCAAACTTACATGGATGATATCTTAACTGGAACCAATAAGGAAATGGACTTATCGGCTCTTTATGCCGAATTGACCAATATGCTTGGAAAACATGAGTTCCAACTTCACAAATGGCAATCAAATTCATTCAAGTTTTTACAGTCAATCGATGAATTACCTAACGCTGAATTGGATCGTAGTTTTGACGATTCGTCAAGCAAAATTCTAGGACTAAAATGGAATCCTGCGTCTGATATTTTACACATCCAAACTGCCAAGTTGGCTGATTGTTCTCATATAACGAAACGAAGGATATTAAGTACCGTCGCCAGTACATTTGACCCTCTTGGGTTAGTAAACAATCTGACCGTGTTTGGCAAACTGTTAATGCAATCGGTCTGGAAATCCCAGATAGGGTGGGATGTTCCCATTTCCGACACATCCATAATTACTCAGTTTAATAAATTCCTTTCTTTATTAACTGAAGCTGCTCACCTCCGAGTACCTAGATACCTATTTAACCAAAAAATTATTATTTCGTGTTCTCTCCACCGGTTTTGCGATGCCAGTCAAAAGGCATACGGAGGGTGTCTCTATTTAGTAGCGATCTACGCTGATAATTCTAGATCCTCTCGCCTAATTTCTGCTAAATCTCGTGTGAATCCTTTGAAAATTACTTTAACTATTCCCAAGTTAGAGCTGTGTGCAATGGAGCTATTGTCCACTTTAGCTCGCAGAATAGTTCAGATTCTGTGCATTTCTCTTCACATCTCTTCCATAAATTTATGGTCCGACTCTCAAGTCGCTCTCAGTTGGGTGAAACGGTCTTCTAATGATTTTTCTCCCTTTGTAGCTCGGCGTGTCCTAACCATTCAAAACAATAGTAAAGATTTTATATGGCGACATGTCAAATCCGATTTAAACCCAGCCGATTTACTTTCTCGTGGTAAATTCTCATCTGATGTCTGGATTTTTTGGTTCGAGGGTCCTCGATTTCTACTTGAATCTAAAGATTTTGATTCTATGGATTCTTTCGAACCTATTGACGACTTGCCTGAAGTCAAAAAGGTCAACCTTGCTATAGTCAACAGCGACTTAAACTTTTGGGAACCTATATTTTTCCGATTCTCAAAATTTATAACCTTAAATAGGGTTATAGCCCATATATTCAAATTTATAAACCTATCGAGGAGAAAATTCAGAGACGTTGGTTCGTTATCTGTTGACGATCTCCGAATTGCCCATGATTTTATAATCAAACAAATTCAACATAAACACTTCTTCAACGAAATTCGTTGTTTAAAAACTAACGTTCCGATTGGAAATAAAGACTTAATTCCATTGAATATTTTCTTGGATAATGACGGCCTTCTAAGAGTGGGTGGCCGATTACAATTTTCTACTTTACCTTTCAATCAAAAATTTCCCTTGCTGTTACCACAAAATGATCATGTTGTTGATTTGCTAATAATACGGGAACATCGCCGTCTTGGCCATGGTGGAGCCCAAAATGTGTTAGGAAATTTAAGGCTACAGTACTGGCCCTTGAATGGCACTCGTCTTGTCAAAAAATTGATAAAAAGCTGCATCACCTGTTTTAGATTTAATGCCCAGTTCGCCTCTCAAATAATGTCCCCGTTACCCCTTGACCGAGTGCAAAAATCTCGCCCCTTTTCCAAAACTGGCAAAGACGGCAATGTTCGTGCCGCACGTGTAAGAACTGTGGATGGAGTTTATATTCGTCCTATTACTAAGTTAGCTCCTCTACCATGGATGGACTGAGTTCTATCTACATTTGGAGTAGAACGTATTTTTTTTTCTTTGTTCTTTTTCTTTTCTCCTTCCTTCTTGCTTAAAATTTGGATTCTGCTCCTAAACTGTTCCTCTCATCTTTGCCCCGGCCCCCAGTATGTAGGAATTTCCCATAAATTCCTACAATGGATCTTAATTTAACATTAAGCGAAAGGTTCGAAGTTTAAATCTCCGCGCCTTTTATTCATGTTCACGGAACCAATTGGTACCTCCCGCGCCATAAGCCGCAAAATTACCGCCAACGAAAGGCAATCAGTAGTCTTGGCTCGCCTCTTGTGACGATATGATCAAGTGTTGATTCATTGGTTTAAATACATACCTAATTTCGTTTATCAATTTAATGTAACTGCAACAAATGAGAGTGTAAATATGACGTGAAGTGCTTTTCCGACATTGGTCGGTGAATTTCTGTATTGTAAGTACTATTTTTATTAAAAATTATTGTTTGAATCCGCATGGTCGCCTAGACCGGTTCATCGGTAGTTTAGCGCTGTTGCCGTATCCAATAATAAAGTTTGGTACTTCGTTCTTGTAAGAATTCAAATAGAGGGATTGTGAGTGAGCCGTATTTTTATTACTCCTTTATTCTCACGACAATTTCAGCGTTCCCGTCAACAAAAGGTTGGCGAGTCTTCTTGTTTTAAAATACTCAAAAACATGTCGGGAAGGAAAGGATCAACCAACTAAACTTAGAGGAACCAGCCAAATATCGCTAAGGCGAATTTCCCTTCTCGTACAGTAAGTACAGAAAACATTGTTTTATTATTAATTAACTTCATATGCCAAATTATCATAAAAACTGTGACATTCAACAGGTACTACTGATTTTAGCTGCTGCAAATATGGCCTTTTGTCTTTTTAATTGGCATCTTGTCATTATACATTGGAGGATAGATAATTCCTTTAGAAACAGATTTTGGATTTTGAGATAGTTCTAGCCAATTGTTATCAAATTTTAATTTATAATACATCTTTCCATTTGGTGAATGTTTAAGATCTCTAATATCATACAGAAATTATTACGTTTATTCATTCCTTTCCAAGTCTAATTGATACATATTTTTGATATTTCTTTACTGTGTAGTTTTTGAAGTCGCTATATTGCATATTTCTCACTTCATAAGGATATGGCTTCCTAGGCAAACAAATATCACGCCCTTTTAATTTTCTCATCGATGGGGAATGGAAAAATTGAAGAGTTAGAGTGGGTCCAGCCGGCGTTGTGGAACCACGCGGAGTTTACGCTACCAGCCCAAATCACTAGCAACAGTGATTGTTCCTTCTGTTCGTTAAAAGAAAAATCATCGTCATTTATCGGATTTAGTTTTTTTTGTTGTGTGCATATTCTTTAGGTCACTCGCTCCACACTCCCCGTCTGAGAGGAAGGGATTTCGTTTCAGGTGAGTCAATTAATTTTATTTAACAGACTAACCATTATTTGACTGATGTACATGCAGAATCAGGAAATATAGAAATTGACTAAGAATCGTCATATTGTATAAACTAATAACCTTTCAATACATTACTTCTCGCTGTCGACGGCGCATAAACTATCAATCAGATCGTCGGGGTAGTTAGTTTACTTAAGGGGTAGAATAGATGGTATATTGCTAAGTCTCGCCACCGAATGTCATAAAAAGGCAATTAACAGGAGAACCCGTAAGGGCCGATATTTTGCATCTGCCACAAAAGAAATTTATCTCAACTTCTTTTAATTAAGAACTAGGGAATAAATACAAATTATTATAAATGTTTGTAAGGTTGGTGTATAAATCTATCGAATAAACCGGGCGCAAATTTTAAAGAAATTCAGTCGATCAGACAATCTCAGGCAGTTTAAGTCCATTCATGTTAATTTAACTTATACAGTGGCATTTAGCGGGTATCAAAGTTTCTCGAATAGAGAGAGAGGAGCTAATCCTCAGGAGTTCATGTTATTTGGTGTAATTAGAAGTATATTTATTTTCCAAAGATATCTAATCTAAAGTGTTGTTTCAATTTTTGTCTATAAATTGTTATTATGTTCCATTTTACCAAAGGTCAATTAAACTGTAATTTCACCGATTTTATCAATTGTATTTTATGAGTCAATTGCTAAGAAGCTAAACGGTCAACTTTCTATATTTTGTATAATTTGCTGTGGTTGTTGTTAATTATGATTAATAAGTTTCGACCCACTCATCTTTCCTAAATAATAAATCTTTTGTTAGATTTTGGCAACTGAAATTTAAATTAATTTTTGATTTCGTTAATTATAAATTGTGACTAACTTATAAGGGAATACATTTAATAAGTGAACTCGGCTTTTCATTCAAAGTCACTCTAACCTTAACTCTACAAGTAGAACAAATAGCATCCCCCAAAATTAAATCCTCGTATTGTAAACCGAGGTCAAACTTCAAGCTCTTTTGGGAAGAACAGTCTTAGTCTGCTCAAAAGTATTAATTCTTCTTGTGTTGTTTGATAGTGACAGAAACTATAGGTAACTAGAACAGCTATGCATTGGCAGAGGTAAAACTTTCCTCAAATAATCATAATTATTATTAAAAGTAACGATAAGGTCTTTAGCGACCCTAGCAGCGTTACAGCATGGTAGTTTCTAGATAAAGTTTGGATGAGTTAATACGTCCATAGTGAGATAGTAACTTGGGCAGACTAGCAAAAAAAAGTTCCAAAAATGTTTTGTCCTCAATTTTCACTTGGCACGTAGATTTTTTTTATCTTTGAGATTTCAGAACTGGTACCATCATTACCCTTGCGAATCCAATCGTGAACACAATATTCACCCAAATTAAGAGTTTGTAGAAACATGTTTTTACAAACTTGCATTTTATTATTGTTAACTGTTAGAAAATATTGAAAGGTAAACTTTCTTAGACTTTGTACGTTTTTAGTATACATTCTTTTTGGAACAATTTGTGTAACATGGTTCATCGCATATATTTTGCATTGATCCCAATTCATATTATTCCAAAATTTAGCGAATATTTCAACGCGTTACTGGTGTGTCATTTCTGAGCATTGCTTAGTTTTTTCTCTACGGCATTTCTTTCATGTGCATGAAGATCCGATTTCTCTACCTTTCCTTGGTACATTGTGCGTAACTTTTCCTTATTTGGACCGACTATATCCAATGTATGGTTTGCCTTCATTCCTCAATCGTTTAGACTTACTTTTAGCCCAATTTTCAGGTTCATGTGGTATCCTTAGTTTTCTTCCTTCATTAGCACTAATGTGAACATGTCTGAATTCTCGGGAGCTGGACTCTCACGTGTTGGCATCTGATTCTCATTTTCTAGTTGTGTATCACTACCACCGTTGTGGTCACTTTCATTATTTGGTACATAAAATCCTCATCATTCGGATTATTATCAACGTAATCTTTCACTTCAGGGATAAGGTCACTTATTTCATTATAATTAATTACGGAAGAAACACTACCTCGATCCATTTCGTAATATTCTATTACTGCATTGGTAAGGTATAATTGGAAGTGACTCGACTTGACGTGTTTCAACAATTTCTGTTTATCTCATTTGACAATATGTTATTTTGACAATTTTCATTATCAACACCTACAAAGCAAATAAGACAAAGCTGTAATTACAAAGTTCGAAAAACCCACCAGAAACATAGTTATAAAAAAACGTACACTATCAATTTTCGTAAACACTGTTTTTGGGGTTCACGAGATCCTAAAACACAAAAACATTCAAATCTTGATTTAATATTTTTTTACCAATAAAGTACTTCCCCAATATCTGCAGGGAATCAAAAAATGTGAAGAACTTGTCAATGTTTACTTTTAAAATTGAGGTTATCATCTAACGTCAATAGGCTACTCTCACTGAAATGAATAACCTAAACTGGAAAACCTATGATACATTCTAAAAATGAAGCCATGTAGTCAGACAAGAACAACTGCTGAGGGAGGGAAGGACTCGTGCAGTCAAATAGAAGAAATGTGATAATTACTTTTAAATTTAAAAGAAAAAAATTTAATGATGCTAAATACATTAAAATCCCTTTTTATTGGGTAGGTATATGTACGATAATGTAAGACAAGGTAACTAGCAATTTTTTAAACATTCAATATGCTTTGATACTTCAAAGAAATTAAAAACAAGTAATAAGGTGAGCGCTCTTAGTTTTATTATACATTTATTTTTTTTTCCATATTATTTACTTGTTTTCATTCAGTGTAATTATTTTAATCGATTTAGAGCTGTTAAATAAAATTTTGTACCATTAAAAAGTTTCCAAAAGTGTGCAATAAATAAACTTATTAATTGAAATTATTTAAAATACCTAGACTGTCAGGAAGGAATTATTGTCATCATGTATATTTGTTATCAACAATAAACCAAATAAACAAAACTTAAGAAGAATAATGTATGTTTATTCAGTTCAGTGGGTACTATAAACTAATGTCATCGTCAGCTGTTCAATGACATCCAGAGGACAATCAAAGGAAGTATAATAATGAAAGTGAATAGGTAGTTGTTTTTATTTTAAAAATTTTGAATCTTTTGACCCTTAAAATGTCATTGATTGTGGAAGCCATGGAATGATGGATTCAGTGAGTTTTTATTTATTTATACCCTCAGTGTTAAATTACAAACATAAACCAATGTTGAATATTTTGAAAAAGATGGATTGCAGCCCTAAAAAGAGAATAATTGACTGATAGTACATTAATCCACACTCGAATTTTCTCAAAACACTTTATAAGTAGTTCAACAATTAGATCAACACCTTGGCGTTGCTAATACCGCCAATCGATAGTATTTTTTTAAATTTCACTTAACCCTTTTAGCAAAAGAAGAAAACAGAATAATAATTTATAATAATATTGTTGTCTATATAACTGGAAAGAGATTTTGTTTCAGCTATGCTCTTTTGTCCAAATGACAGTCATATTACCTCATCTACCTTAGTATTAATATGATATAAACATTATCTTAGTTTTTAATATATGCCCAACTATGATGTAGTTTTGTACATTTTTAATGAAATAAATTCAAAAAATATTTTAAAATCTGATGTTTGAAATTTCGTTCGTATTAGACAAAAATTAGAGATTTTGACGTGACATGAAAATCACATAGTACAAAATAAAACAACAAATCAATTTTCAATAAAAAATTTAATCGACACTATGAAGTAATTTTTTATTATGGAAACATCAATTATTTTATGGAATCACACAAATAAAAAGTTAAATTCTTACAGATAAATACACAGGTCAATGTTTATTACATCATTCAATTCGTCTCTTCTTTACTATGGAGCTCAACTGAAATAAAAACATATCCATAAATAAATATTACACAGAAGTGAAAAAATAAAATTCGATATTAAAATAAAAACTCTTTATTATTGGTGCCTCATTTTACCTATTTAAAGCACATCTCAGCGTGTTTAAATCGAACTTTCAAACAAGCGCGTTTTTTAAAGTTACCATGGTAACAACAACAACTCGAGAAACGTAAGTATCAATGACAACTTTTTGATTATTGATCTGACAGCAGTACCTCGTAACGTCAAATAAAAATATATACTATTTAGGATGGACTTTCACGAAACTTGGCTGGGCATCGAGGACGAACTTCCATTTTTTTGTAGTAATAATATAATAATAATGTTTTATGGTTTCAAAGTGCACCAATAAAAAAAATAGCATAAAGTATTCGTGAATAACTGATCTTTCAAACACTTGCTCTATTTCGTGCGTGTTTGAAAGACCTGTATATCCACTTACACTTTAATATACTATAAAAGGATAACCAAAAATATTTCAATTGGTCACTCACCAAATCCGATATTGCTGGCAAATTATTTGTTTGATCACCAGCTCCAGTGTTGGTAGGTTCAGGTGCTGATTGTTTAACTCCTTTAATGTTCCTGTGTTGTGGAAAACTTGGCATTAACTTTGGATCACAAGCTAAAAAAATGCAATAAATTTTAATACCCATACTAATCAGTTTACCCAGTTTTTGTATCTTCAGTATTTCTATTTATTTATTAACTAAAACAAACAGTTCTGCATCAAGTTGATAGGGCTAATTAGGAGAAAAAAATTATGGAAAATATAAGATATTCATGTTCCTGTATCAAATACATAAAAAAAATTGAAAAAAAGGGGAATAGTAAGTTTTGGATTTGAGAAACAATATTTTAATAAATCAAATTAACCGAGTTCCGTATTTTCGAGAAATATAGAGTATATGCAGTGATTTTATGGCTAGATTAAATATAATTGCCACTTTGAACATTTACACAAAAAAGAGCATGTAGCTTGGATGTCAAAAAATGTATGTCTATCCAGCATTACTAAATAGAATCTTGAAAAAAATTATATATATATATATATATATATATATATATATATATAAATTGTAACGATATATTTCTCTATTGTAATATAAATTTGAAAAATTAAAATGAAATGTTGTTTAATGCCACTGTCAAATTATAAATTGTCACAATTGGGCTTGAACAAAACAATTTATTTTATTGAACTTTAATTTTTTATGAATTTATGTGCTCCGGCTATAATAATGTTTGATATAGATTTAAATTTTAGTTTTATGTAACTGATACATCTTATTTTAGAACTCTTTGCTTCCGCTCTCTGGGCGTACGGGTTCAATATTTCAACTTTCCAGACTTATGGCCTCCATCTGTGTCAGACTTTCGATATATCAATGCCCAACAAAACTACTCCAGAAAAAACAAACTAATTAATTCCAAAATATGTTTATTAATTAGTTAAGTTTGAAAATTTTAAGGAATGGCTTACCAAATTTAGGTCACAATAAATATCGATGAGAAAAGAGATAGGTCAATGTTAGACTTAGTAGATTGAATGCATTCTCTCTACTAAAATAAAAGAGAAGAAACTTAACCTATAAATCTACAATGATAAATACTACAATTAAAAAACGGAGTTATGTCAAATAAAGTCTTTGTACTGTTTCTAATTTCTGTAAACTTGAATGCAAAGCATACAGACTCAACGGCAAGCAAATCGTTAACGATATTTATCACTATCTATTCAATAATTTTAAAGTTTCCAATCAAGATGATGATTCTCTCCTACAAAATATTTATAAAGATTTGTTACTTTTCAGTCCACTGTCAAACACTCTTTATAAATGAAATCGTCTTGAAGAAATTATTAAACTCCTCACTAATCCAGTGTATACGGTATGTACGATTTACCCTTTTTTATCTTCTCTTCAAAAATTTAGGAATTATCTGCTTTACCATTAAATGCAAAACATGTCCAATTCAGCTTGCTCTTCTTTTATCGATAGTGTCTATTTAAAAGACTTCTATTTTATTAATTATTTTTTTTTTTTTAGAAAACTTTTTGACTTCTTTTAAAATTTTAATTCTTGACAGCCCTTTCAAAATTTTCCTCATGACACTATTTTATTTATTTTTAGTCACCTGGATTTGTATCTCTTGGATACCGCAAACAATCAGAGAGTAGTCATTAGACATAGAACAAGTATCATTTCTCCTTACTCATCAGTAACTTTTTTCTATAACCTCCAATTGTCACCATTTGTCACCCGCACTTGACAAATATAAGTTTTATAACATACTCTGTATGTTCGAGTAAATTACTCTACTTTCTTATAATTACAATCCTACGTAATGTATAAAATAATTTACAATCAATAAAATAATCTTCTAGACTCCTGACTTTGGTCAATGGCTTGTGAAGGTATGTTTCTTTATGACTGTACCCTTTTGATTTCATTTCAATTCCAAAATCTGTACCTAACTTCTGATTGATTACTTAGTTTTTTTTTTAAATTTTTACAGTGTGTGCCAAATTTATCTGATATTTTATAAATCATTTATTGTTATTTAGTACATTATTCTATCTAAAATTTTCTAAGACAATTTATTTGTCTGAATATATATATATATATATATATATATATATATATATATATATTGCATTGTAGTATCAAGTGGCATCCTGTCGAGATTTGAACCGTTATGACATCCGTCAATATACACGAAAACATCCGTGCACACGTCTGAAGTTGCATCCGGTCGAGATTACGCTTCTAATGTCATCCGATAAATACCATTTGTTTTAAAAGGTCTATATTGTCGCTTAGTCGGCATCCGTATATTAATATTATGTCAGAAGTGGCATCAGGGCGATGTTGCCAACAGCAATAGCATTTTTTGCTTTGTAAGGCACATAGGTATATTATTTCATTTTAACCCGTAACTGGTATGGTATATTTTATGGAACGTCAGTAGAAAAATCTTAATATAATCTATAAAATTTAACATAGTTGCCTACTAAAAGTAAAACATAGCAACGCATGACAACAAACTAAACAGAACAAAATTTGATTATTGTGTTTCTAACAAGTAAAATAAAACACTTCCTTATTAGATTCTACCTGTTCTCCATTTAATTTTTAATAAAAATTTCAATTATAAAAAGTAGTAAAAAGGTAGGCCCATTAAGAGATTTTCCGTATTAAATGCAGAATAAATCAGTTTTTTTTTAAATTAGAATAAGAAAATTTCAAGTATAGGTATAATATTTCATTTTAACCCATCACTGGTATGTTATTTTCTGGAAAGTCAGTAGTATAATCTTAACCCAGATGAACCTACTGATCTATTAAAAGAACACTAGCATAACGGCGTTCTACACACATACTTCGTAATTTTTCGGTAAATCTCGATACTAACATAGAATCAGTGACAAAATACCATTTCATTTGTTAGTATATCGTCGTTCCCGAGTGATCGCGGAAGTGTTTATAGCTCGCTATTTTTACTTGTTTGTTTTTATTAGTGCCTCATGGATTTTTGTAGGAAAGCAGATCAAGAACGTTTATTATATTTTAAGATAAATAAAATATTGGGTGTTAATAAACATCAATAAAGATATGTTAAATTTTTATAAAACACAAACGACTATTTTTCTATGTGGGAGCACATGTTGAAAACGACGTTCTGATAAAGGAACGATAGGACAATATACTCTGTCCATTACAAATAAATTAATGAAAGTTCATCAAACTTACTCAATTTTTGAAAATGTTATAAGCCCTTACAACTAAGTTACAAAATATTTTAAAAATTTTTTCCTAATAGTGAATTTTAAATATTTTTAAAATTTCGTTCTCGATGAAAGATTAAAAAGGTGTCAGCTCATTTTAATTTTAGTTTTACTATTAGCCGTATAGAAATTAATGTAAACGTAAATTAGTCTTAAACTTTAAAAGTTAGTAAAATTGAGCTTAAGCCGTAACTTTAATTTTAAAATATGAATTATGAAACGCCCAGAACAGAAAAGTCGGTAATCCACCAACAACTTTGTAACTATCTATTGTAAGAGATTATAAATATACTAAAATTTAAAAAAGCATTGAATTAAAGGATAATATGGAAAAAACCTAGTTTTATTCTAATATATCCTACCTTTTCCAGTACTTATTAAGCACACGTGAGGCACAAAAAATACCTTAACCCCACAGTGTTATTTTCATGTATAAACGCCTAATTTTAACAGTATGAAAGATTACGACCAAAGACAAAAATTAATACTAAAATTAAAATAAACTGACTAAACCCACCCAATTCCCGTTTTAAGGATGATAATCATTTGCAGTTTTAATATTTATAAATAGTTTTCCTTACTGTCATTGTCATGACATTTTTTAAATTGTTGTCATTGTTGTTGCAATCAGTTACAAGTTTTCAACTCGTCACAAACAAAAAAAATCTGCTTTGGCAATTCATCAGTAAATGGTATTTAATAAAATTTAAATATTGTACTTATTTTAAAAATAAATTGAAATATTTTTAAAATGTGATTTTGTATTTAGGATAGACTAGATAAAAATACATAAATAAATATTAGTAATTATGTAAGGTATTTCTGGGTTCTTTAAAATATCTACAGGTACAGGTAAAGTCAAATTGTTGTGTGCAGTAGGAAATTTGAAAACATTATTCTTTGAGTTATTGAATTTTGCACTTCAAATCAAAACTGGAGAAGAATATGACACTGTTTTGTGGTTAATGTAGGTAAATGTTCTAGCAATTTTGCTTATGATTATTTAAAACGTAAAATTTTTCATTAAGGGTCATAGGTGAAAATAAAAAAAGGATTTGTTTCAGTGTTTTGGATATTATTTCAGTTTTGCATTTCATTTCAGGTTTGTATCTCATTACGGGGAAATCGAGAAGGCGAATACTTAAAAGAATTTTTTTAAATTTCCTTATGTTCTTTGTTTGCGAAGAAGTTTCAGTATATTATTGAGTTCCTTTTTTTTGTAAAAAAAATTACTTGATTTTGCGTTATTCGTGCAACGTAAATTTTCATATTTATCATCGTCGGAGAAATTAAAAACATTATTTTATAACTGTCGAAAATTAGGGAAGGAAATTGTTCTTTAAAATTAAAATGGCGCTCTAAATTTATTCGTCCAACTTCAGTTGTCCATACCCTACAGATTTAAAAAAATTTGTATTTGTGTTCCGAGGCACCTTACGGCATACTAATTAGGACGACTTTGAAGTACAAAAAAAATTAACGTGTTATTTACTAGGCTGCTCCGTAAGTAAAAGCTCAACTTAAAAAAGATAGAAGAGTTCATTATTCTTATTTAATTTATTTTATATTGATTCAATTAAAGAAATAGAAAAAAAGCAAATATATACTTGCTTATGTTATTTACGTAATAATATTTTTTTATTTATACTATCCACTATAACTATCCAGAACTTTTTGTCCTGTTGATATCTCAGTTGCAACTGGCAAAAAGTTTAAGGCGCAGTGGAAATTTTACACATAATTAAAAGAAAACTAGCTTATGCAACATAAAAAATAACTATACCACCAAAATGAGATTCGCATTAAAAACTAAAGATTTATACTTAGGTTATTAATTTCCAAATAAAAAAAATTGTTTTAATATTAAAATAGTGAAGTTGGAATTAGGTAAAATAATAATGTAAATACTTTCTTCATTTAAAACTAAACTAGCTTATGCGATTTCCATGCAATTAATACTCATGAAAAAATATTGACAGTGACATTTGCTGAATACGGGTTGTAAAAAGACAAAAATAACTCAGTGCTGTAAGTGGCATTTAAGTAACATTTTACAAATAAATACTTATAATTTTTTCTATCTTCTTTAAGAAATGAAAAGTTAATCCCATGGTAAAAACTAAATGATCTATCGAAACCCAATTAGCAAATTATAGGTTGTAATTAAAAAAAGAAGTACGACAGTAAGAGCCAATGCTACTTTCAACACCATTCACAAGTGCTCTAAATAAGGCGATTTAAGAAAATTCAAATGATAATTTTTCATCGCTTCCAAGGAAATTTAACATTTTTTTAAAAAAAACTAGCTTATGAAAAATAAAAAAGAATTATACCACCAAAATGGGAAAATTACAGGAAAATTGATACACATCTTATAAGTGGATTATTTTGAAACATCTTTGTTAGAACTAAAAATTGATCTGCTTAAGGTTTTTTGAAAAATAATAAAAAATAATCAGTTATTTCTATACTTTTGGGACACACTGTATTTAATAATTTTATGTATGTAGAAAAAATTTACAAATACGTTGGAATTATCATTTTTAAAGTTAGCCTTCTAACAAATAACACTAAATCTCGTCAATTATTTTTTCAAAATCATTATCTTTTGGCGATAAGTTCATATCCACACTAAATCTCTTCAAGCTGAAGGTTCAGTTATTGTTAAATGAGGCCTCTAACATTTTCCTATTGAATGATTTCAAGTTTTTAATTCCTTTGATATTAATATAAAAAAAATGTATTAGCTCATAATTACCAGAGCAATGAATGATGCATTTTATCAGGAGCTTTATGAATTGAAACGAAATTAATAAAATAAATAAAATTATCAATGGCGTGTTATTTTTTTTTAATTATAACTAAGTATTTGGGTCCTCTGTTAGTGCACAAGCATTTATTATTGTTAGGTTTGTTTTTTGAGATTCTTCCATTTACTGCTTGGATGTTCATTACTTTGTTTCTTAGCTTTTTATTTACCATTAATGCTGTGCAATTTTCCCCTGTTTCTGTTCTCCTGTGTAATAAAGTGTGAATCCTTCTTTATCTATTCTTCCTTCCATATTATTTTTTGCAGTGCTAATATCTCAAGCTTGTATCTTTCCATTTCTCTAGCTATCTTTCCTTTTACCGGACTTCAGAATTGTCCTTATATTCCATGTGCCAATTTTAACAATTTCTTTATTTCTCCTTTGTCTTAGTATTTTTATTGTACCCCTCTTGTTTAACTTTTTATTTTACATTGGCCCCGCCATTTTCATTGCCTACTTGCTATTCCCTTGAGTTTTATTAGTTTTTTCAATTTACCAGTTTTTCCATTAACTTGTCCCATTTCCATTCTTCCCCATCTATAATTATTTTGCTAAAACTAATTTTCACCGTTTTTCCATTATTTCTTTCGCTTTGTGCTCTGTCTAATATTGCTTTTTGTCTCTCTCTCTCTCCCTCTCTCTCTCTCTCTCCCTCTCTCTCTCTCTCTCTATATATATATATATATATATATATATATATATATATATATATATATATATATATATATATATATATATATATATATATATATATATTTCTTGCTTAAGTCATGGTTTATATATATTCTATCATCTTTAATATTTTTCAGTTTTTGTTTATTCTGCATGATCTTCTTTTTATCTTCTGCATTACCTAGTTCTATCAAGGAGGCTTTTTCACCCAACTTGCGTGCTACATTTACTTGTATTTGGATTTCCAGTTGCTTTTCTATGAAAGTACTAACTACTTTTGTTAACTTGCTTGTATCCACCATATCTATTTTAAGACCTGTCATTACAACATTATGTATCTCAAGGATCAGTACTATCACCGTTGCTATATTCCCTTTGTTGCCCACTTCATGCAGCATACATACAGGAGAGATGTTTAGTATCCTTCAGGCTTTCAAATATATTCCCTCTTCATCTAAACATGTTGCTATCTGCACTGACTCCCTATCCTCTATAAATTTTTTAAAATCTAAATTCACTGTCCATTCACCACTAGCTCAAAACGTACTTGACTTATACCAATCCCTTCATGCTCGACATACTAAAGTTTCACTTATTTGGCTTCCTTCTCAATTGGCCTTGATGGCAATGAAACTGCTGACCAACATGTCGAAGAAGCTGCCTCCCTCGTTACCACTGCTACTACAATTCAACTAAGCCAAGATCTGAAATATGTATTCAAGGACTTAATCCGCAAATATTGGCAAATTCATTGGGCCAACAAGATTACAACTCTTCGTGAAATTCAACCCATCCTTGGCGGCCCTTTACTTACCGAGTTTTCAAGACATGATGCAAGGATTGTTAGGAGTCTGTGAATTGGCCACACACGTTTGACTCATTGCTACTTAATGACCTCTGAAAATAGCCCAACACGCCTGCAACTGAACTGTTACTGTTAAACACGAATTGATAGACTGTCAAATGTACAACGACGTCAGGTTGAGAAACAACACGAAGCCTATACTAAAAGAAACGTTAAGTTCTCCAGTTTCTTAAACACATTAATATTTTTTATAAATTATGATATTATGTAAAGTACCGTGCCAATGGCCATAGCTGTCGAGGCACTTAAACATGAATAAAAAAATGTATACTTACGTTGTGGCGGCTCTTTGAAATAACTACTTTGCAAACATTCTTCTGCAGTAGCCCTTTTTCTTGGATCATACATGAATAAAAAATTGAGTAAACGTAAGCCAGCAGCGGACAACCAAGGGAACCTCTGTTTCAAATTGTTATATGGCTGTTGTTTCAAACTATAATTCTGTAGAGCCGGAAGTTGGCTAAAGCCTGGCCAAATAGCATCAGATGGTGTTCCTGAAACACATGTATGCAATTTTCATAGTTTAATTTTACATTAAAAACTTACCTAGTAGATCTACAATGAGTTCAAGCTGTTGAATTTCTGACCTCCCTGGTAATAGAGGCTTGTGTCCAAGTAATTCTCCTAAAATGCACCCAGCTGCCCACATGTCAACACTGGTAGTTTGTGTTGGGGCTTGCAGCAATAACTCTGGTGCTCTATACCAAAGAGTAACAACATGGGGTGTCATAGGTTTCAATGGGACTCCAAACCATCTTGCAAGTCCAAAATCAGCTGAAAATTATAACAAATTACCCAAAAATCAATTTTGATAGGCACCTGTCAATTATTATTTATACAACTATACACATTTATTTGCTCAAATATGCAACTGTGAAATTTAGTTCAATTAGATGAACCAACTTACCTATTTTCACGCATCCTTTGTCAGTCATAAGTAAATTTGAAACTTTTAGATCCCTATGTACAACAAAATTATGATGCAAATATCTCAAGCCTCGTAATACTTGCAACATAATACATTTAACCTGTGATTCTGTAAAGGGAGCTTGCATATTATCCAATAAAGACGCCAAATCTTGTTCGCAGTATTCCATAACCAAAAAAATGCTAAAATATAAAATTTCTGAAGTTGATTTGTCTAATTAAAGTAAATATGTATATGAAACCTTTCTAAACTACGTCCTACAACTACTTCCTTCAAATGCACAATATTCTCATGTTGACAATTTAGTAATACTTGAATTTCTCTCAAACTACTAACAGGAATACCATCCCGCTCCAAGTCCATTCTCACTTTCTTCAGGGCAACAATTTTGTCAGATGCTTGATCTTTTGCTCTATCTAAGAAAAAAATGTTATCAATGATTATTATAAGACAAAAATCAAATTATACTTACAAACTATACCATATGTTCCTTCTCCAATTCTGTTTAATTTGTCAAACTCAGAAACAAATTTACATCGTCCTAACTAAAAGAAATAATATTTATTAGACGAAGAAGATAAAAATATTAAGGCTGATATCAGCATATATAGTTAATTTGCAAAAAGAATATTTAGGAATTCAGCAATATGGAAATGTATCAAGTTTTAATTTAAACGTATGTGAACTTTTATTCACAACCGCAAGGAAACTTATTGAGATTTCATCCTTCGTGTTAAATTATGTGTTTATATCATTAACATCAATCACAGTCACAAGCATATTATTATTAAAATGTTGAAGACTAATATGATATTCTAACTTAAAAAAATACTTCAACTACTACTTATTTTTTTATCTACACGCTTTTTCTCAAAGAAAATGTATATATATATATATATATATATATATATATATATATTCTTCTAGGCATCTTCCTAATTCTTTAACATCTTCTACCACCTTCTTGTTAATATCTTCTCTGATCTTACTGCCAACTTCTTGAATTTCCATGCGTAAATTTTCATTCTGGCCCTTCATATCTTCATTCACCTTTTCAATATGCTTCCTAAATTGCTCATTCTCTTCCCTAACTTTCTTAATCTCATTCAAACTTTCCATTTTCACCTCATCAATTTTCTTTTCTAAGTGATTCATGTTCCCCTTTATATCATTCATATTCTCATTCATTTCTTCCCTCATATTATTCATATTCTCATCTTGTTTATCCATTTTTCCATTAATATTATTTATATCCCCCCTAATATTATTCATATTCTCATTCAGTTTATCCATGTCCGCCTTCCTATTCTCCTCCATTTTCATAAAATCTTGTTGCATCCACTGATCATTTCTATTTATTCCTCCTTGTGTTTCCTGTCTCCTATCCTCCTGTTCTGCTGCTTCATCTCCCGCTGTCATATCTCCTTCTGATTGTTCCATTCCTTGTTCTAAGTACTGCACCTGAAAATCACCCATACTATGTCTTCTTTCTTCTCTTTGTTCCTCAGATCCACTTTCAACTCGTACCTGTTTACCATCCCTTAACGTCATTCTTCTTTCCATGATCGATACTTAATTTTTTATGTAATAATAGTGACAAATCTATTTTTGCCCCAAGTTGGGCGCCAATTATAGTATATCTCGACTATGTTTTTAATTGTAATATATTATTTGATCGTTGAATTTATTTGTAGCTGTAACTACACTAATATGAAAACACCTTTAGCTAAATATAACCTATAAAATTTTTAATGACAGCAGTTGTCAAATTAATATGCCCGGCTAAATAAATATTAAATTTTATATCCTGAAAGATAAATTAATACACAATATCAATCAACTCACTCTTTTCTCAGGGAGGGTTTCAAAGAATAATTCAAAATTTATAAATTTCCAAATAATTTTCCAAATCACGTATTATACTATTCAAATCGAAAGTAACTGTTTGTCCAATACAGTATAAGACAATTAAATTATCTTATGACACATATGAAATTACTGTCAGAAATTAAACCAAATGTCACTTCTTGTACTAAATTTTCTATAGGATGAAATTATCAAATGTAATGAGAATGATTATGAAAAGAGAGCCAAAAGGTGATTAGAATTCAAATTTATATATTATATTATCAAATAAACACTTACAAAAATTAAAACTTTTCAAAAAATATCACAAACGAATACGCAAAAATAGAATTTTCTATCAAAACCTTAATATTATAAACAATCTAAAATTAGAAATTCTTATCTAAATACTTTAACTAAAAGTCCAAAATGACTTATATGTCAATGTAACATTCCCCAATTTCCTTGTAAATTGTCTTTTTCAAAATTTGTCTTGAGTTTACGTAGAATGATATATCAATAATGTTACTATAATTTGATCAAATATTTAATTCATCAGATGCATCTACTTTCGAAATATTTTTTACTAAAGGCCTATTAATTCTCGAGAAATAATATATAATATGGACTGGACTCACCAAACTGTATACAGATAGACTTGTTTGTATTCTAAAAACGTTTTAGAATATCTGGAACAATTTTCTAAATGACTTATTTAGAAACTGGAACAACACTCGCACTTTACCGCTGTAATTCTCTGCGAATAATACACGCAAAGGCAAATTGTGTTAATTTGATAATAATGCTACAAATTATTCTGATATTCTCAAATAAATTTGAGACAACTCTTATTCCGATGTTGTCTCTCGAGATATTAAAATTAAACTCTATTAAAAAAAATTCTTTTTTTTTTTTTTTTTTTTTTTTTTTTTTTTTTTTTTTTTTTTTTTTTTTTTTTTTTTTCACTATTTATTGACAATCAGAATGAAATACAATCTATAAGTCAATTTGCTGGCTAGTACAATAAAATTAACAATACATATTGTACATCTGTGGCGTGGAGAGGTGGGGCATCCAATGATGCTTCCTCAGTTTACTCGGAGATCTAGTGGCCAGATTCTTCTGAGTCTTCTGTTGAGGGTAGGTTGTAGTAGTGGTTGTAGCATTGGATTTGGATGGTCTTCTAGTCTGTTGTGATGCTTCATGTTATTTTCTTGAATTACGTTTTTTACATATGGAATCTTGAGGTCGTTATGTAAGGTTCTGTTTGACACATACCATGGTGCATTTGCCATGGATCGGATTATTTTTGACTGGGCTCTCTGGATGATGGAGATATTGGAATTACTTGCGCATCCCCAAAGCTCTGCACCATATGTCCATATTGGCTTTAATACCGTTTTGTAAATCAGTAGTTTGTTATCTATTGAGAGTATGGAGTTTCTGCCTATAAGCCATTGGATTTCTTTAATTTTTAAGTCTAGCTGTTTCCTTTTTTTTACTATGTGGTGTTTCCAGGTAAGTTTTCGGTCAAAGTGGAGTCCAAGGTACTTAACTTGATTGCTCTGGGGTATTCTCACTTGGTTAATGTTGACTGGTGGGCAGTTCCCTTTTCGGAGTATAAATGTTATGTGATTAGATTTTGACTCATTTACTTTTATCTTCCATTTTTCCAACCATACTTCCATCATATTTAGATGGTCCTGTAGGTAGTTGGATGCTATCACTGGGTCTGAATGAGTTGCAAAAATGGCAGTATCATCTGCAAATGTTCCAATAGTAGTATTGTCAGTTGTGGGTAGATCATGCGTGTATATTAAATATAGGAATGGTCCTAGGATACTTCCCTGTGGAACGCCTGAGTGAATTATCATATTGTCTGAGTTTTCTTCATTTACTTTTACTGTAAACTCTCGTTGATGGAGGTAGGCTTCTATGGCTTTGTAATAAGGACCTGGGAGAATTGTTTTTATCTTGCAAAGTAGACCTGGGTGCCAAACTTTGTCGAAGGCTTGGCTAATGTCTAAGAAGGTGGCTGTGCAATATTGTCGGTTTTCTAGGGATTCATTAATGGTGTTAACTATACGATGGCATTGTTGTATTGTTGAATGGTTTTGTCGGAATCCGAATTGATGACTTGGTAACCAATTTTGTGGGTTTAGCTCTGTGTTGATTTTGTTTAGAATAAGACGTTCAAGTAATTTTGCAATTGTTGATATTAAACTTATGGGGCGGTAAGAACTGACATCTGTTTGGTTTTTCCCAGGCTTCAGTATCATTATGATTTGACCAATCTTTAGTGGTTTTGGCCAGTAGTTTAGTCTCAGTATTGCGTTGAAAATATGTAGCAGCTTGACTAGTCCTTTTTTAGGTAGTTCCTTTAACATTTTCGCTGTTATTAGGTCTATTCCTGGTGCTTTTTTTGGATTTAATGTTCCAATAACTTCTTTTATTTCTTTTGGTGTAATAATTATTGTTTGATGTGTTTGTAGTGGTTCGCCAAGGATTTGGTCTACTTCTTGAACTGGAACATTATTTTGTGGTGTAAAAACTTCAGATAGATGCTCAGCAAAGAGGATGGCCTTCTCTTTATCACTTCTAGCCCATGGTCCTGGAGGTGTTGAATATTTCCGTATTGGGGGTGATGTTGGTACAGGCTTTCTTTTGCCTTTTATTGGCTTCCATATAGAGTTGTCTTGCCTCTGTAGGTTTGATATATAGCTGTTAAACGATTCATTTTTTGTTTCAAGTAGTTTTAATTTTAGTTTGTTACTAATTTGGTTATATTTTGTTCTATTTGCTGGAGTATGTGTTCGTTGCCATAAGGATCTCGCTTTTCGTTTTTCAGCCACTAGTTTTTTAATTTCTAGGGGTATGTTGTTTTGTTGTTTTTTTTAGAATATTTATGGGTGTTGCTGTTCTGGCGGCATGTTGTAGTATTTTTATAAATTTTTCACAATCTTCTTCTATTTCAGTTGGTTCTTTCAATCTTGTTGAAAGGTCTACGGTGTCTTGAATAATTTGCCGGTAGGTGTCCCAATTCGTTTTCCAGTTGTGTAGTTTGGGCTTAGGGTCTTTTGTTATAACTGTAGTGCTTATTGTGGCTATTATAGGACTATGATCGGATGGCAGGTCATAACTTGGTATTATGTCTGTATATGTTGTTGAGATTCCATTTGTTATTAGGAAGTCTAGTAGATCTGGGAGTTTGTTGGGATCAGTTGGCCAGTAAGTTGGTGTGCCAGTAGAAGGAAATGAATAATTGTTGTTGTGTAGTACTTGAGCTAGTTCCCTTCCTTTTGTTGTTATAATTCTTGAACCCCACATCGTGTGCTTACTGTTGTAATCTCCCCCAGCTATAAATTTTGGACCTAATGTTTGGAGAAATTCCTCATATTGTTCTCTTTTTATATTGTGGCGCGGTGGACAATATACAGCTGTAATAGTGAGGTTGTATGGAAGTGTTTCGACTCTTATCGACGTTGCTTGAATGTGAACTTCCTCATATTTTAACAGTTCATAGTGCTTAATCTGGTTTTTGATTAGTATAGCAGTCCCACCATGGGCTGTACCATCAGGGTGATTAGTAAAGTATAGTGTGTATTTCGGAATATTGAAGTAGCTACGGTTTGTGAAATGAGTTTCGCTAATTAACAATACATCAATGAAATTTGTTTCTAGGAATATTTTTATTTCCTCTTTATGTTTTAGAAGGCCATTGGCATTCCATTGTGCTATTCTTATGTACTTAGCCATTACTATTTAATTTTGTTGATGAGCGTGGTCATCATGCTGAGGACCATACCATTTTGCTGTATGAGTTGGTTGAATAAGTTCCTAAATTCATCCAAGAATTTGTTTAACACCATAGTTGTATCTGTCTCTTTCAATGTTTCAGCGTAGCTTTTGCCCGTAGTTGTTTGTTGTATGTTTCTGGCATATGTCTCGTTGTTGTAAATTGGAGGTACTGTTGATTGTTGCCTATTATTTTTAGTGTTTCCTTTTGATATTTTTAGGTAGTGTTCACAACCCCTATAGTTAGCAGGGTGATTTCCTCCACATAAGGCACATTTTGCCGGCGTGTCTCTGGTTTTACTACATGTAGTAGTATTATGTGATCCTCCACATTTTACACATATATATGGTTTATTGCAGTACGATTTCGAATGACCATACTGCTGGCATCTTGTACATTGTATTATATTGTTTCTCTGAGTGCGAGGGGGTTCTATTTGTACCACCCTGTTTTGCAGGCCTATTATTTTATAGATATCTTTATTGTTTTGAGCAGGTTCTAGATCCAAAGAACAGGTTTAGCGGTTCTTTAGTTGTTCTATGTAGTACATTAGTAATATTTCTTACTGTATGTCCTAGTTGCGTCAATTCGCTTTTTATGTCTTCTAGATTTGTTGAGTGATGTAGATATCTTATAACTATCCTGTATGCTCTTTCTTCTTTTAGTTGGTAAGTATGGTGATATATATTCTTTTCTCTAAATTCCTTGACAAGTTTTCTGTAGGTGTCTGACATTTTACAGTTTATCTTGACGACATTATTGACTAAGGTTTTAGTTTGGTAATCTTGTTTGTTGACTATTTCTTCGATTCTTTTCACCATTTCATTGTAATTTTGCACTCCGTGAACAAATATTGGTGGAGTTTTTAAAACATTGGTACTTGCCTCTTTTGCATTGTTTGCACCATCTGGTTCATTTGGTAATACTTGGAATTTATTGCTAAGTGTAATTGTATTTTCAGTTGTCTTTTGTTTATTATTGCACACTTTCTTTCTTTTGTAACTTCTTATTACTTGCCATTCATTGCTGTTTGTCTCATTTACTTCTTCTTCATCCTCGCTAGTGGATGTCATTCTTTGTATATGGTGTCCCCTCTCTTCATTGTTTGCGTAAATATTGTCTAACATTGGTGGTGGTCCCTGGTTGGTTGTAGCATAGTTTAAATAGTTTTGAGATGACATTGGTTGATTTATCATAACTGCATTTGAAGGAGTGTACATTTGTGGCTGGTATTGTATTGCATTGTTTGAGTGTTGTATTTGGCTATTTAATTGTGGATAACCCTGTATATTAATGTGTTGATGAACTGGTTGCCCGTTATTATCATATCCGATAAGGTTCCCTGGAGAAAACATTTTGTTGTGGTGTTTTTTTTTATCACTAACACTTAAGAACTTGTTTTATTGTCTATTAATCACCGCAAAAAATTATCATTTATTATCACCGCAAAATTTAATTTAACATTATCGTTGTCGGATTCTCGCAGCGCTTCGAATATTTGTCGGTACGTCTTTACGCTACGAAATCTAAAACGAAACTCATGTAATTCTGAGACAACTCTTATTTCGATGTTGTCTCTCGCGATGTTATGAATCAACTAGCTAAACTGTTTCCATAAATAACTCTCTTCTCCTTTGGTTACCCAGAATTCTTTTTTTAAAAAAATACAAATTTACGTTTTTATATACCAAGAGAGATTTTCATTATTTTTTATAAGTGCCATTATGCTAATAGAGACATCTGTATTCTGGTTTTTCAAATCGTTTTAAAATATATCTGTCATTAAGTCTATTCTGCAGTAATGTCATATGAAATTGAAATATCAAATTTTATTGGTATATTGAACTTTTCAAATTATTGATAATACAGTGTGTATCACTAGTATTACATCTAAATATGCATATTTTCTTTATTTCAATGTTTTCTTTAGAATTTAGATAGAGGATATGTATTTTTATATATATATATATATATATATATATATATATATATATATATGTATATATATATGTATATATATATATATATATATATATATATATATATATATATATACAGTTCATTCCAAAAACTAGCAAAATTTTAACCGTTTATAAACACCATAATTGCAAACTTTTTGGAGTGATAAACCAGTCTACACTATACTTGTGAACTCCCGAACGGACTAAGTTCAATGGTAGAAACGACAATTTTTTGGTAAATATATAACTATTTTCAGTTATAAATGCAACAATTGACTTTTTTGAACATTTTTAGGAATACTAACTCCTCTTGTGACACATTGATAAAATTAATGGCGCATATTGAACATTTGTTATAATTTTTTTAAGCCATTTTGACTTTCTTAATATCAGTATTTGGTTACTTGTTTTTTTAATCTGTTAATGGAATGTAGTTGCCTATTTATTTTTCGGGGTTTTGTTGTTATTTTTACTTTCGTTAAATTAATGTTCATCATCGTGATGGTTTTGTCGTGAACAGACGTTCCACATCGTGTGCTACTAAATTAACTGAAACTGGAGAGAATAGTGTTTACAAATCTGATTTTTGGAGTTGCTACCGTATTTTGTGTAAGCTATCAAGATTCTGTCTGATTTGAACAATCACATTTAGTTGTATGTACAATATTTATAATAACTGTTCATCATGACAACAAGGCAACAGAAAAAGGGTGAGGACGGAGATCAACTACACCAAGCGATTAAGTCTGCAGTCAATAAAATGTGTATGTCAGTTGTTCATTACCAAGCTAACTAACTCTATTTTTGAGTTTTAGTGAAAATATGGAAATGGAGTTGGAGTCATTGAAGAAGAGAACTAGTGAGTTAGAAAAGTTAGTCCAAAAACAAGATGATGCCATTAAGTTGATGGTTAAAAATAATGAGACATATGAAAAATGGATCCGTAAAAAATAGTTATTTATGTAACAAGTGTGTAAAGTAGCCTTGTTTCAACGAATGTGCATATGCGACAATCACATGAGTTGAAAAAAGGCCTTTACACACGAATTGCATACACTATTTTTTCTACTACCGAAAAATTTATCAAAATACAGAAGTTTAATAGTAATTTTCTTTGTGCACTAAAGTAGGTTTAATTTTTCTTTAGAAGAAACTATAACGCTTTTATTGATTCCTAATAAAATATATTATATATTGATTAATATTTTGAACATTTTAATCAAAATGACAACAAATTAACAAAACAACAGACAAATTCAATTATTAACAATACTAATATTAAAGGTGCATTTTGTGCACTCGGACATTTTCGGAATATTTTGTTATTTTATTTTTCCTACACCATTCTCTAAAGAAATTGTATTTTGTTTCGTAAATATTCACAGATTTTTGGGGCAATAAATCATTAGAAGCATTCTGTGCTATGTGTAATATGTTGATGGTGTATTTTCAGAATAATCTTCTGAGAGCTCGCCAGAGGAATCCATTTTTATAGTTATATGTACCTACCTATTCCGTTGTCTAGAAAAACAATCTAAAATAACACTATAGTTTCCTAAAAATTACGAACTCGAAAGTGTGTCTAAAGTAAGTACGTACTTTACGCACGGTAGTAGAAAAACAATATTATAGTCTATGGATTGGAAGAGATACATGATGAGAGTATACTAGATCAAGTGCTACTCATTTTCAATACGAATATGAACTTAAATATTAAACAATCTGATATTGGAAGCTGTTATAGACTGAGAAAACCTAAAGCAAGGAAATCGTGGCCATTCCTGGTAAATTTCTTTAATGGATATACCAGGCAAAATAATTTTTCTAACAAAAAGTACCTTAAAGGTACTAAAGATGTGATCAAAGAAGATTTAATGAAAGATCAATCAACATTGTATAAGATGGTAATTCAAAAAGCTGGAAAAGAGGGTAAAGTCTGGAAACATTCAGGTAGTCTTCTTGAAATTAGCTGATAACAATATTATCAAGATTACCTCCATTGATGACATTGCTAAACTTTGATTATGCTAAAATATAAAATTTGTTCTTGATTTATTTGATATATGTCAGATTGGTAGTCTTTGTTATTTTTATGAAATCACTTATTAACCCTTAACAACTGTAGTGCGGTCACCGTGACCGATGCCTATTTGAACATCTCTCGTATTAAGCCCCTCCCTAGTTGTATAATCTTAGGCGTCTCTGTATCTTCAAATTAGTGTATTTTAAGAAGGCAGGTGGGGTAGTCGCGTGTTACTCGCTTTTGTTTTCAAATTACGACGAGTAGAAATTTTGTTGCGGTCATAGTGACCTCAGCACAGCATTAGTGTAATTTATTATTGTTGTGTTTGTTACCCATATTTTTTTTATAATGGACAATTGTGATGTCGGACCTTCAAAAAAACTACGTTTTACGGATCCCGATTTTGAGGAAACTGCTTTAAAGTGGTTGGATGACATAGAAACGGAAAAGGCAATTGATAGCGACGAAGATAGTGCCAGTGAAAGTGTCTACGTACCCAGTGAACATGACACTGATTCGGAGCAAGAAGGGGAAGATGAAGAGTTGGCAAGTTTAAATGAACGGGAGGATGCTGATGGGGAACTGGTAAATCAAGCTACAAATCGTTTAAATAATTTCTTTGGCAAAAACCGATTCAAGTGGTCATCTGAAAGTTTTGTATCTCGCAGTCGAACACAGAAGCATAATATTGTTTTACGTTTACCAACTTTACGAGGATCCGCTGGTCTATTGGGACAAGAAGCAAAACCATCTGCTGTGTGGAGCTTGCTTATCCAAGATGATATGTTAAACATAATTTTAAATTGGACTAATCAGAAAATAAAAATACAAAGGGATAAGCTAAAAAATTCTTCTAGGGTAGAGCATCAAGATTTGGACATCGTTGAGTTACGAGCATTTATTGGACTGTTATTTTATACCGCAATATTTGTGACAAATCACGAAAATGTATCACGAATATTTGCAACTGACGGCACTGGGCGAGAAATATTGCGAAGCGTGATGAGTAAGCAGAGATTTGCATTTTTATTAGCGTGCTTACGCTTTGTTAATTCTTTAGACCGAAATTTTAGAAAAAAAGAAGATCCTATAGCTCCAATATCTGAAATTTTTAAACAATTTATTGAAAATTGTCAGAATGCATATTCTTTGGGAGTTAACTGTTGCATTGATGAGATGTTGGTGTCTTTTCGGGGAAGATGCAGATTCAAGATGTACATGCCCAACAAAACATGCAAATATGGCATTAAGATCGTATGCCTGACAGATGCCCGTACCCAGTACTTTTTAATGGCTATATATATATATATATATATATATATATATATATATATATGTATATATATATATATATATGTATATATATATATATACATATATATATATATATATATATATATATACTGGCAAAGATTCAGATGGATTTGGTTTGGAAGAAAATTCAAGAAAATTTGCAAAACCCACACAGTCCGTATTAAGACTAGTAAAGCCAATAGAAAGATCAAATCGAAACATAACTGCCGATAATTGGTTCACTTCCTTAGAGGTTGTCGAGCAGCTAGCGAATCGAGGGCTCACATATGTCGGAACAGTTAAGAAAAATAAAAAGGAAATACCCCCGGAGTTCCTGCCAAAAAGGAGCAGAAAAATTGGTGAGGAGGGAACATTATTTGATTTTACTAAAGAAATTACTTTGGTTTCGCATGTCCCAAAACGAAATAAAGCAGTTATTCTCGTATCGTCTATGTACCATTCCAAATCATTTGACGATAATACGAAACTGCCGGAGATTATCACTTACTACAATTCCACAAAAGGCGGAGTAGATTCGGTTGACGAAAAGTGAGCCAAATATTCAACAAGCCACTGCACAAGACGGTGGCCTATTGTGGTATTTTTCAGAATCATGGACATAAGTGCAAAAAATGCTCACATTATCCATCAGAGTATTAGGAATAGTAAAGCAGTTAAAAAAACCGATTTCATAAAAGAACTTGCCGATGAGCTAGTTAGGCCACATTTAGAAAGAATATTAGCTAATCCGAGGATTCCTCGAGAGCTATGATCTACAATACGGAGGATTTTAAACATTCCTGAAGAACATCTAGAACAAGTCCCCATGGAGAAACTTGAAAAAAGAAAAACTTGCTACACTTGTCTCTCAAGAATAAAAAGAAAAACATTCCACTTGTGTTACACATGTACCAAGCCAATTTGTGGTGAATGTTCAACATATATCTGTATAAACTGCAGGTCTAATTTATAATTTTTTACATCGTGTGATTTTTGTGAAAATTCTATTTTTTTTCAATGTTTCTTATTTTTTTGTAAGTTTATACCTCTGTCTTAAGAAAAAGAAGGCTAGTTTGATTTTAGAATTATTAGTTTTTGTTTAATGGTTAATAATAAATAGAATGTTTAATTTTGTTAAAAAAGTAGTTGTTAACCAAGAAAATAAAATTTTGTCAAAAGAATGCCCGGTTTTTAGTTATATATATTTTATTTTCATCAAAAAATATTCCATTTATATTATTACAATAAAATAATATGAAAAAATTTCAATTATATAATTTTTTATGGCAAATATATATTCCGGTCACCATGACCGCACCACACACGTACCGTCATTGAACTTGTACCACAGTAGTTAAGGGTTAAATAACTATTCAAATACAGAAATTTTCATAGACTAAAAAGTGGCACATGAGTGCAGATGGGATTCGTTTGTGTTCAAGTCTCTATTAATTACTACTTATTTCAATTCAATTTCAAGATAAATGCTCGGTAATTTATTTATAGGTTGTCTTAATGCAAGGTCTCTCCTGCCTTCTTTGCAGTATGTTAGGTTAATTGTAAATGATCATCAATTTGATAATTTTTTATTTGTGAAAGGTGGTGACTTAATTCATTTTGATGGGTATATTTTATATAGAAATGACAGTGTGTAATTATGGTGTTTATTAATGGTTAAAATTTTACTAATTTCCAATCAGCCATAAATAGAAAACATTTTCAATTTCCAACTTTAGAGCCCCATAGTTCGTTAACGAAGGGCGTAAATAAAGAATTTTATATGAAATACCATCGTTATTTTTAGTCTATCATCTCCCAATTTTTTGGTACGAACACCTGGGACACCCTGTATACATATATATTTAATATTCAAATTACTCACCAAATCTTTTTCAGGTATATTCATAAATTTTCCAGTCAGAAACGACGTGAGGATGCCTTTTTTAGTGACAGGAAAAGAAGGTTCGGCACCATTCTCAGTTTCCTTAGCTTTTTGAGGAGCTAGAATATCAAATGTTGTTTAAACGTAACAATAAATAGGAATAAACTTACATTTTCTTAAGACATCTGTGGCCATGATTCTAATAAAAAGTGGATCAAATTAATTTCATGCAATTATAAAATAAAATCAATGCTCAATGCTTGAAAATTATTGTTAATATTCATAGGTTAACTAGTCGTCAAGTTTGTTTTTAACAGGACAGCCAACAAGTTTTTTCATTTATGACGGCGAAACCAGGACTGGCAATTAAAAAAAGGCACTGTACATTTAGGGCACGCTTAATAATAAGACATATATTTTTTCAAATAATCAACTTTTAGTATCTCGATGAATCTAATATCCATAAATATGGGTGAATTAATAAGTTTAACGAGATCAAATCTTACTTACAGTACACTATGGATAATATGAAAAATTGCCTAATGGTTACCTTCGATTTGACAGCACCGGTATTTTTGACAGCGCGAAAAAAAACTTTGACGTTGCGGCTGCATCTTGTGTTTTTGTCCATTTTTAATCGTTTCACTCACCTCCCGTTAATAAATTGTAGACATTTCCTACTCTTTTTGTAAATCTAACCGTTTAATGAAAAAGTAAGTAAGATGTTTACCATATTATAAACGCTACAATATTCCGTTTTTAGTTTAAGATGGAGATCAAAAGTGAGTTGGATTTAAGTGGTAAATTAATTATTAAGGTACAACTAGGAGATGATATTAGACGAATTCCCATCCACAACGAATCTTTAACGTACGACGAACTGGTTTTAATGATGCAAAGGGTTTTTAGGGGCAAATTATCTGCTAATGATGACATCACAATCAAATACAAAGATGAAGGTAGTTATGCAAATAATAAATTGGATTTACTATGTATATTCTTTGTTTGTGGTAATTATGACGAAATCTTTTCATCTAATGTATACTGCAGATGGAACATTTGATATATATAATTGAAGTATTTACAAAACACAATTGGGACATGATATAGGGGGGGCAAAAAATAGAAATAGTACATAATCATATTATCTAAATTTATGTTATGCAGTTGATTTGAGATACAGAAATTAAAACTTGAAATTGTTTTGAATTAATATTTATACATAAAGATTACAATCAACTTGTCAAAAGTTGGTGAAACAAATAATAAGGCTCTTGAGTTTATTCACCTTAAATTTAATAGATGCTGACAATAATAGATGATAATAAAATTTAATCAATTTCCATAATTTTTCTATGTAAGTACTCTAAAACCAGAGTGAAAGAACGAGAAAAAACAGGAAATTTGAAATAAAGACGGAAAATGGAAAATGCACAGACTTCACTAGGAGAGAGGTTCAGTACCACAAGGTCAATTGCTAATCAATCAAACCATAATAAGATTGTTTGGCCTCCAGTCCTTTTAGCCGTGTCACATCCTACCATTGACTAAAAGACATTAAGAAGTTAGACTGCAGTGGTGCCAGGAACATGTCCAGAGGAATGAGGATTAGAATTGCATTGTGTTTAGTGATAAATATTCATTTTCTTCCTGGGCCCACAATGGTCTTAGAAGAATCCGAATAAAACAGAAAGTCAGTAATTTCAATTTTGTTTAGAACATGAGATTCCACTTAACCAAGGAGTTTGAGGTTTTGCTTAACTGGGGAGTTATGGCTTAGGGTACCATAACGTATGGAACTAGGTCTCCTTTAGTATTCTTAGAGGGCATTATAAATGTACAAAGTTGCAGTCATAATGTCTTGGAACCTGTTACATTTCCCTATTTACAGGAACTAGAAAACACGATAATGATATACTGCATACTGTTGAGGTTACTATAAGGATTCTTCGTGATGTTGAAATCTCTTGTCTTCGGTGGCCTGCTTGGTCACCTGATCTTTCGCACATGGAGCACGTGTGGGATAATGTCAGAAGGTTAGGTCAGTTACCTGTATCTGCTTCAGCTTATTATTGAATTTCTGGGTTATGGATGTTTCGAAAATTACATTTTCCTATCTACGGGAGCTAGAAAATCCCATTTTTTAACACGATAATGATAGGCTGCATACTGTTGAGGTTACTATAAGGTTTCTTCATGATGTTGAAATCTCTTGTCTTCTGTGGCCTGCTTGGTCACCTGACCTTTCGCACATGGAGCACGTGTGGGATAACGTCAGAAGGTTAGGTCATTTACCTGTACCTGCTTCAACTCATTATTGAATTTCTGGGTTATGGATGTTTCAAAAATTACATTTCCCTATCTACAGGAGCTAGAAAACCCCATTTTTTAAAACGATCATAATAGGCTGCATACTGTAGAGGTTACTATAAGGTTTCTTCGTGATGTTGAAGTCTGTTGTCTTCAGTGGCCTGATCTTTCGCACATGGAGCACATGTGGGATAATGTCAGAACGTTAGGTCAGTTACCTGTTCCTGCTCCAGCTCATTATTGAATTTCTGGGTTATGGATGTTTCGAACATTATATTTCCCTATCTACAGTAGTTAGGAAACCCCATTTTTTAACACGATAATGATAGGCTGCATACTGTTGAAGTTACTATAAAGTTTCTCGTGATGTTGAGATCTCTTCAGTGGCCTGCTTGTTCACCTGATCTTTCGCACATGGAGCATGTGTAGGATAATGTCAGAAGGTTAGGTCAATTACATGTTCCTGCTCCAGCTCATTATTGAATTTCTGGGTTATGGATGTTTCGAAAATTATGAAACTATTCAATTAATGTAGTTTATGTACTTAATCTATAAACTTTAATGTAATGAAATAGATTGATGTTTATCCGGTGTTACATTTTCAATGTCACACAGTATTTTATACATAAAGTAGAAAGGTAGTTATAAAACAAAACTAATATTGTGGATTCATTCACTGTAAGGGCTTGTTAAGAAGAAATCAAACTGCTTTTTTTACTACTGTCCAAGCTTAGAAACATAGAATACTATTTCCGACCTCAGTCATCAGTATTGGTTTACATTTCAAAGACACACACACACATATAATAAATAAAGGTAAATGGATATTACGGAATTATTAATATAAGAGGTGTAAGATGGATTCCATCCAATGTATTTTAGTGTGTCTTACAATTTTTCTTGACGATTAAATAAGGCTTGTAAATTTTCTTTTATTTCAGATGGTGATCTAATTACAATATTTGAAAGTAATGATTTATCATTTGCCATACAATGCAGTCGCATCTTAAAATTACAAATTTTACTTAATTCTGATATGAAAAGTGATTCGGGGAATGCTTTGTCATCTAATGAAGTAACTAATCTGAAGAAGCAGCTCAGAAATATTAGAGATCAAGTAAATAACTTGCTTGATACTATAGATGTACAAGAAAACAAAACAGTCAACAGTGGGCATCAAGGTATTACTTTTTTGTTAAAAGAACTGGCGGATTTCATAAATTAATTTTTAAATTTTCCAGAAGGTGGTGATGCATCAAACTTAGATTTGAATCAATCTAGTTCATCCCTAAACAAAGTTAATTCAAGTGAATTTGATCCACTTCAAGATAAAAATCAGAAAAATGGTACTGAAGATGTTAAAGACTCTAAACCATCAACTCCACAAATTAATAATGAAGGTGATTATTTCTTGCACTATTCCTATTACTAAAATTGATTATTATATCAACAATGTTATGCTACAATCATGGGATATATATTTTTAGGTTCTGGTAGCAGACCGCAGTCAGTATCAATGGCAACAACACCAGGTCAGCAATCTGTTGTAACATCAGCAGCCAATCCTCATGGAATGACAGATTATTTTGCAAGATCATCAAGTGCTACCAATTTTCCTGGTATGCAGTACAGTTCTTTACCCTATCATCAACAATATAACTTTCAATCAACTGGGTAAGTCATAATAGTTATTTGTAAAACAAGTGTCACAATGACTCGTTTTGTAGTACGAGTGAAGTTTGCACAAAAAACTGCGAAGTGGTGAGTTGTGCAAATCACGAGTACTACAGAAAGTCATTGTGGCACAAGTTTTACACAATATTTTTTATAATTCGCATTTATTTAATTATTTAAATAAAATAGGAGTGGTTTGAATTTAAGTTGGCAATTCTGTAGATTCCCAATTGGTCAGATCACAGATTGTTTTATTCAGAACTTCTGACTTTTGACATTTTATAACCGAATAATTGTGTAAATTGTAAGCAAAAAGAGGATGATTATTTGTTTAAAAAAGAGCTTCTTCGTATATACTCTTGTGATCTATTTATATTATATCATGAACAGAATTATTTCTGTAATACATCTTTACATAGATATCTGGTAATTTATCCCATAAATCGAACGTTTTGTATACCTATATATTGATCCTATACAATATAAAAATAAACAATTGACAAATCATTGATAAATAAACGTTAGCGTACTTTATTCATCAATATTTTTAATATACAAATCATTCAAATTTACCTTTAATATAATAATTTGCTAGCTAGAACAACGCTAGACCATTTTATTTATAATTTTTTTCAAGGTTAAAGTCAAATGTCAAATAAAAATATAACTATACTCCGTTTTTAAAAGGCATGGAGTAATAAATAACTCATTTTGGCCGGAACCATATGCGTACCACATTTAGTCATTTAAAAAAAGTTAAGGCTTTTAAAATTATCTCATTTCCGAAAATAACTGTTTTGTAATATTATTTAAAATGAAATTTCAAATTATCAATAATATAATAAACTGTGGATTATATCACTGACATCAATTTTCCAGAAAATTTATTATTATGTATAAAAGGCCGTAGACGAGTCCCTCCACTAAGCTCCAGGTAGTTATAATCCTACATACAATAAATAATAAAATAAATGTTAATAACAATTTTATACAAATACATATATATATATATATATATATATATATATATATATATATATATATATATATATATATATATATATATATATTAAAGTGAAATATATCTACTAGGTCATGTTGAATCATTAACATCACTCAGAAATGTGAATCTAAGTAATAGTAGTAGTGAATATTCGATAAAAGGAAATAATCCATGAAAAACATAGCTTAAATATGACAAGAAATATTTACAAATAGAATACAATTGATAAAATTATATAGAAGATTACTATTTAATTTTGTAACTATTTTTCTTTAAAGTATAATTCAAAATATTGAAAATACAATAGTAACAAGTAAATTACGTCAAACATAAATTTTATACATAACTATGATCATCACTGTATATGGTATCACATGAATTTTGAAATAAAATTCAATTATTATAATTTAATATTTTGTAGACACTTTCAGAAACCCTGTATATTGCATAAACTATTTAATTATTTGTATAAAACTTCAAGGTCAAATATCAACGCGAAATAACGTTCTGTTATTAGTTCGAATAGAGTATTTCGGAGTGACAGTGGAAGTGCATAAAAACAAAGTGAATTTGTCTACTATAACGCAGAAACAGATATTTTGATTCAATAACAACGATGTTTATTTACCAACAAAAGAACGATGAAAAACAAAAGTAAAAAAACATTGGAAGGTTGTTGATTTTTGAGCTTGAGAGACGCGGTGTAAATTTGATAAATGGAGGACGTGTTGAACTTATTTCTTCCAAATTTTTATAAAAACTATAATAATTTAAAATATATTAAGTAAAAAAGTTAACCAAAGTGTTTAGTGAAGTTTTGAACAATAAACTAACAAAAATTTATCACTCGCATATAAACAAATAAGTGTAAAAATGGTGATAGCGTCTAGATATGGTAAGATGAACAATTACCTTTATTAATATAATCTTCGATAACTATTCACATATCTTGTTGTGGATAAGATATTTCTACTGATGAAATAATTCACATCACATCATTTTCCACATCTGAATTTCGCTTATTCGATCATAGGCAATCGTTTTTCTCCGATGCACCACATTCAGGGTCAAGAAGAACCAACCATAAACTCTATTACCCATGTATATAGTGTATTTCTCCTATAAAACATTTTGATATATTTATATGTTAGGTTATATTGTTTGATATCTATTAATTAGTAAAAATATTAGTATTAGATATTCAATCTCTACTAAATATCGGACACAGAACACTAAACACATATTAAAAAAATTAATACTCACCAAATTCTTACATCAAATTATGATAATATATCCCAAACACTTTACTTTCTCTTTCATTTTGTAAACTGAATAATAATCATCACAGAGTACCACAACACAACGCCAAGGTTAATAATAGCGAGAGTAGAGGTTGAGTCGTTGTGAATGCATTCAGAACTTTTAATAATAAGTAATCAAGCAAAACTTACTTGATACGTTGGAATTCAATAATATTAATAATTTATGAAAAGCGTTTTTGTGCGAAGATTTCCATCAATAATTTTTCTATTGAGTTTAATATGAATTGTAAACTTTTAACTCATAATAATTTCGTTATTTGCATAAATATGTTCAATTAAAATCATTTGTCTATGTTCGTCTTGCGTTTCTTTGATATCTTACCTACAGTTTCCTGTTGCTGACAATCGCCAAGTGCCGAATCTCATCCCTGAGATACAATGTTAAAAGTTAAACAAATTTATAATATTTTCTAATTTGTGTAGTATCTTTGAATTGGGAATTCGCAGAAAGCGAACCAATTCTGGCGCCCATAATAAAATTAATTAAAAATATATAATAAAATAGCTCCTAACGTAGAGGCATTATTTATAAATACACAATAAAATGGCAAGCCCAACGTATGGCGATTGTTAAACGACCGGGATAACGCTCGTTCAACAAACTAGTAACAGGAACAGGTTATAATATTTTTGAGATATCTAAAGGAAATTTTGCAAACTATAATGGCAGACAAAACAATAAACATCGACGAACTGACAGTAGAAGATTTGAAGGAACTTTTGAAATCCAGGAACATGGACACAAAGGGAAACAAACAAGTACTAAGGGAGCGTTTGACGATGGCTATCCAAGCAGAAGAAGCAGCGAAACTGGAAAAAGGAGATAGTATGGTGGAAGAAGTTCACCACTACACAAAACCAAAACCAAATGAAAATGAACAACTATTGGACATGATGAAAATAATAATGGCTGACATCAAAAGCACCAAAGAAGACATCAAAAGCACAAAAGAAGATATACAAGAAGAAATAAAAAGCACAAAGGAAGAAATAAAAAGTACAAAGGATGAAATAAAAAGTACAAAGGATGAAATAAAAAGTACAAAGGATGAAATAAAAGGTACGAAGGACGAGATAAAAGAAGAAATCAATAGAAGATTGGATCAACAAGAAGAAAAATTCGCAGAACATTTGGTGGAAATGAAAAAGCAATTCGAAGAACATAAAAAAGAACAGGAAGAGAAAATGAATAAACTATATGGACATTTAATACAAGAAGGCACCATCCGGAAACAAGAGATAGAAGACATGGGAAATAAACTACGAGAAGAAGGAAAGGAACAGATAGACAAAATGGAGAGAAACATCATGAAAACCAATGCCAGGATAGATGATGTAGAACAAGGCATCCAGTTGAATTTATCGATTGCGGAGGAGATGAATTTAAAAACTCAGAAAGAACTAATATGGGAAATGGACAAGAAGTTAAAACAAATCAAGGAAGATAGGAATGTACAAGATTTTACAAAATTGGAGAGGGAAATTAAAGAAGACTTTAAGAAGAAAATAATGGAATTAGAAAAAGAATTTGAAACCATAAAAAACAAGACGAATCCAAGCATCAATACTCAAGGGGTAAATTACATCTATAACCATGGGGAAAATAATCTTAAATTTGACGGGGATACGAGAAAAATGCATCCAAAAATTTTCTTGAGATATCTTAAAAATAAATTAAAAGGTATCAGAGAGATAGAAGATTTGAAAGAGACAATTAGATCTCATTTGCAGGGTCAAACATTACTTTGGTTCACATGTAATGATGTAAATATAAATAATTTCAACGATTTTGAAAGTAACTTTTTGAAACAATACTGGGGGGAAACAGAACAAGGCTATGTTAGGGAAAAGTTATATTTTGGAAAATTTGATAGTAGAAGAAGCAACAACATGAGTAGCTATGCTTTGTCTTTATTTTCTCAGGCACAATATTTAGAGCCAGTAATTTCTGAGCAAGAAATTATAATATTCTTATCTAGACATTTTAATGACAATATTACTCAAGGTATAGCGATACAAAATATTACAAATTTCCAATCTTTACTAGACTATTTGAACCGAGTACAGAGAACGGTGCACAACAACAATAGACGTGACTATGATGACTATTACAGAAACGTCAACGATAGACGAGACTTTAATAGAAGTAACAATCATAGACAAAATAATAATCACTATTACAACAACACAAATAACAATAATAACAATGATAGACGATATGACAGAAATAACGATAGGACTACAGGTACACAAATTATCCAGATAGGAGACAGCATAATAATTATAATAGAAGAGAAAGAAGAAACTCTGACGGAGACATAAGAAGGACGAATAATATAAGACGTGACACAAGAACTAACAGGACGAACAGCCTAGAAAGAAACACAACTAATCGTAACACAGACTTTAATCGAACTAATACAAATAGCAATAATCATAATGATGATAATGTTGTGGTTCCCGTGTCATCTTCTGGTACGGAACAACAGTTTTTCCACTAGAGGGTGAATATGGTAAGTTAAGTTGGTGCAGCTATGTTCACCCACGCGAATTTCTGAAGGTACAGGACCAGCTAGAACAAAACAATGAAACATTAATTTATATATACGGAACGATAGAAGGCACTAGCATAAAAATATTAATCGATACCGGGTCAGAAATATCTTTAATAAATAATAAATTTGTAAATGATTTGACAATATCAAAAGAAAATTTCGTCAAGGTGCCAAAAATAAATTTAATCGGCATAAATCAAAGTAAACTAACAACTTCAAATACTACGATAACTGTAGCATTAAGATTAAAAGAACGAGAAACTATGGTACAACTGTTAGTAGTGGAAAATATGGAATGCGAACTATTGTTAGGATCGGATATATTATATGAAAACAAAGCAATTATTAATTATGAAGAAATGTACATAATCTTTAATAAAGAGAAAGTTGATTTTAATTATGAAGAGAAAAATGATAATTCGAGGAAGAATGAAGAGTTAGTAGAAGAAGTAGATAAATGTATTAATTATAATAAGAAATTTGAAGATGATATGGAGAAGAGATATGATTATAGGCAGGAAGGAAAAATGAGTGGAGATATGATGTTGGATGGCAATGGAGAAATAAATAATAATAATAATAATATGCCGGAATGGAATTTGGATATAGATGGGAAAATAGAATGGAAAAATGAAGTAAAAGGAATACTGAGAGGACATAGGAATTTAATTAATGAGGAATCTCGAATTGCAAGAAATTATGTACATAAAATTGAAATGAAAGAAAATCAACAATTCCAACAGCGAAGTTATCCGATACCCTACAAATACCAAGAAGATGTGAAGAAAACTGTAAATAAATTATTAGAAGATAGAATTATAGAACATAGTACCACCTCGTATATCAATCCAGTTGTTATAGTGAAGAAGAAGGATGGAGATTTAAGGATTTGCCTTGATGCACGAAATTTAAATAAATGTACAATGCCCGAGTATGAATCGCCTTTAACTATCGAATCGATATTAGGAAAGATAAGTAAAGTTAAAGTTTTTTCTAAGCTAGATTTGAAGCACAGCTTCTGGCTGATACCACTACATCCGGAAAGCAGGAAGTATGTAGGATTCAAGATTAAATATGTTCTAAGTTACAGTTACCTTATGAAGGTCCTTATTTAGTAGAAACCAGTCATGGTATAAATAGTTATAAGTTGATACATCCTGACACTCATCGAGAACGTGGAGTTTTTCATATAAACCAGCTGCATCAATTTAACACCAACCAGTCGTAACTAAAATTTAAGAAACAATAGAATTAGAAATATTATTTATGTAATCAAGTATAAATTAATTTAATTTAATCAATCTTATCTAAGGTTTAGAAATAGTGGAATTAAAATTTATTAATAGACTAAGCATAAGTTAATCATGAGAATTTAAAGATTTCTTCATAAAATTAAGAAAGAATTAAACTGGGGAATTAATTAAATAAGTAATATATAATTATGAAATCAAAGAAAAAAAAATTAAGGTAAACTTCTATAGAATATTCTTGTCGAATCAAGAATAATTCTATAGAATTTTAGGGAATGTTAAAGTGAAATATATCTACTAGGTCATGTTGAATCATTAACATCACTCAGAAATGTGAATCTAAGTAATAGTAGTAGTGAATATTCGATAAAAGGAAATAATCCATGAAAAACATAGCTTAAATATGACAAGAAATATTTACAAATAGAATACAATTGATAAAATTATATAGAAGATTACTATTTAATTTTGTAACTATTTTTCTTTAAAGTATAATTCAAAATATTGAAAATACAATAGTAACAAGTAAATTACGTCAAACATAAATTTTATACATAACTATGATCATCACTGTATATGGTATCACATGAATTTTGAAATAAAATTCAATTATTATAATTTAATATTTTGTAGACACTTTCAGAAACCCTGTATATTGCATAAACTATTTAATTATTTGTATAAAACTTCAAGGTCAAATATCAACGCGAAATAACGTTCTGTTATTAGTTCGAATAGAGTATTTCGGAGTGACAGTGGAAGTGCATAAAAACAAAGTGAATTTGTCTACTATAACGCAGAAACAGATATTTTGATTCAATAACAACGATGTTTATTTACCAACAAAAGAACGATGAAAAACAAAAGTAAAAAAACATTGGAAGGTTGTTGATTTTTGAGCTTGAGAGACGCGGTGTAAATTTGATAAATGGAGGACGTGTTGAACTTATTTCTTCCAAATTTTTATAAAAACTATAATAATTTAAAATATATTAAGTAAAAAAGTTAACCAAAGTGTTTAGTGAAGTTTTGAACAATAAACTAACAAAAATTTATCACTCGCATATAAACAAATAAGTGTAAAAATGGTGATAGCGTCTAGATATGGTAAGATGAACAATTACCTTTATTAATATAATCTTCGATAACTATTCACATATCTTGTTGTGGATAAGATATTTCTACTGATGAAATAATTCACATCACATCATTTTCCACATCTGAATTTCGCTTATTCGATCATAGGCGATCGTTTTTCTCCGATGCACCACATTCAGGGTCAAGAAGAACCAACCATAAACTCTATTACCCATGTATATAGTGTATTTCTCCTATAAAACATTTTGATATATTTATATGTTAGGTTATATTGTTTGATATCTATTAATTAGTAAAAATATTAGTATTAGATATTCAATCTCTACTAAATATCGGACACAGAACACTAAACACATATTAAAAAAATTAATACTCACCAAATTCTTACATCAAATTATGATAATATATCCCAAACACTTTACTTTCTCTTTCATTTTGTAAACTGAATAATAATCATCACAGAGTACCACAACACAACGCCAAGGTTAATAATAGCGAGAGTAGAGGTTGAGTCGTTGTGAATGCATTCAGAACTTTTAATAATAAGTAATCAAGCAAAACTTACTTGATACGTTGGAATTCAATAATATTAATAATTTATGAAAAGCGTTTTTGTGCGAAGATTTCCATCAATAATTTTTCTATTGAGTTTAATATGAATTGTAAACTTTTAACTCATAATAATTTCGTTATTTGCATAAATATGTTCAATTAAAATCATTTGTCTATGTTCGTCTTGCGTTTCTTTGATATCTTACCTACAGTTTCCTGTTGCTGACAATCGCCAAGTGCCGAATCTCATCCCTGAGATACAATGTTAAAAGTTAAACAAATTTATAATATTTTCTAATTTGTGTAGTATCTTTGAATTGGGAATTCGCAGAAAGCGAACCAATTCTGGCGCCCATAATAAAATTAATTAAAAATATATAATAAAATAGCTCCTAACGTAGAGGCATTATTTATAAATACACAATAATATATATATATATATATATATATATATATATATATATATATATATATATATATATATATATATATATATATATATAAAGATTGGAAGTCTTTGCTGACCAGTTAGGAAAAATTGGCAAAAATATTGGGGTAGCAGCAAATAAAAGTACACTCTTTATAATATTTCCAAGCTTTCGGAAATGTTTATTTCCATCATCAGGGAGCACTACAAAAAATCACAAAAACGTTACAACAACTAAATGCGACCAACACCACAATCCGCCAAGCCAAAACAACCCCGACCAATCGCAAAATCTCTCTCTCTCACAAAAAGCAGCGAAGTAGTCAAGCATGTTTCAACCCAACAAAAAGCACTGATGGCGACACAAACATGAACTGTCAGAAAAGGTCACACTGTGACAAAATTTTACCCGACTATAATACTGAAATAATTATATTTAATAACAAAGCCAATACATTACATTGAAATTCTTTTGTAGTCAAAAAATTTTGAAGAATATTATCAATTATGTAAAAGCAACTAGCTATTCAAGCACCACAAACTCATCTCTCACATAAGAGAGTGTATGTTGCAGGAATCAACCAGCTTAAAAAAATATTCTATTTAAAATGTTTGAAGAATATTATCAATTATGTAAAAACAACTAGCTATTCAAGCACCACAAACTCTCATCTCTCACATAGAGAGTGTATGTTGCAGGAATCAACCAGCTTAAAAAATATCTTCTATTTAAAATATGTATGTGATAGAATTATTTCTTTTTTTGAATTTATCAAAGTAAACAAAAAACATTTATTGGGTATTATGGCACAATTCCAACCGTTTCAAAGCAAATTACGTCTATTATCAAAAAATTCCTTCATACTTACATTATGTTGAGATTAATAAAAATAGCTGTTATAACGCTGTGACACAAGAAACATGACAAAGTCGAAATTACTAAAAAGCTTAATAAAATTCACATTACATTTTAAAATATTATTTCCGCAAACTGAAACATTTCATACACAAACGGCAAATCCATCTATCACGTTATTATACGAAACTAGTTATACTTTTTTTCCTGTTAATGGTAGGTGCACATTCCAAAGCGACAAAAAACCACAACAGGTGGGGGAATAAAATTGAATGTTATTATTAAAAAGATATTTTTATGATAAGATTGAAGAATTATGTAAATCCCGAATCATATTGAAATTTTGTTGTGTGTCAACAGACAGTAAAAAAGAGTAAATTTCACTAAGATTTTTTATATCTGATTTTTTATTGTCGCTGAACGAAAAAAATCTGATATTAAATTGCTATTCCTCGTTGAAGAATGAAGAAATTAGAAGAAAAATCATGAATCTGACAGGAAGTGTTGATGAAACTGTGGAGATTACTGCAACAATGATGGGTGTTTCAAAAACAACAATTTATAATTTAATTAAGGAGAAAAAAAATGGAAACATCACAGCTCCAGGCCGACCCAAACTTGAAATGGATGATAACTTGAAGAATGGAATAAGGCGTAAGGTGCATGCTTTTTTCTTTAGAAAAGAGATCCCAACTCTCCAAAATTATGGCTTCGGTTCAAGAAGATTCAGATTTTCCGAAAATGTCTCGAAGTACATAATGGAAAATTTTGAAGGAACATGGATTTGAATATAAAAAAAATTATCCGAACGCAATGTTGATTGATAGAGACGACATTGTCATTTGGAGGAGGAGTTATTTGCGCAATATTCGGAAAGCAAGACTAGATCAAAAACGAATTTATTATTTGGATGAGACTTGGTTAAATGAAGGTCATACTGTTTCAATGTTTTGGCAAGACACGAATGTCAAAAGTCGGAGGCAGGCAGCTCTTGAAGGGTGGTCAACAGGCCTCAATCCACCAGCAGGAAAAGGACGTCGACTCATCATTACTCATATCGCAAGTGCCGAAGGTTTTGTTAAAGGTGTATTGTTGTGCTTTGAGTCGAAGCAAACCGGAGATTATCATGAAGATATGGATGGAGACGTTTTCGAAGAATATTTATCACAAATTTATTTATTTATTTATTGTGCTATAGAAAATACAATATACATAATTTCCAATAATAATGGTAATAATACTTATAAATGGTATAAAAAGTACAAAGCTGTGCAATTCACACTATAACACCAGTTGTGTATAATGCACCTCAGTGACTTAACACTTGTATGTGCAGTTGTAATAAATAAATTTCAAACGAAATGTAACCATTAAATTGCCTTACAATAAATAATATCCGAATTGAAAAAAAAAGAAAAACAATCATTCACCACCATATACTACAACAGTCCATCTAAATACTCTCTATTTTCATATATGTATTTCTTACACAGACTGACAAATGTCTTATATTTGGTTGTTGTTTTTATTGTGATTGGTAACGAATTGAAAATTTTTGGTGCCAAAACGGTAGCAAACCTTTGGTTAGCATCATATCTTCTAAATGGTACGAAGATCATATCACTTGTATTATGTCTTGTTTGGTATTGATGGTTTAAGATTTTTTTTGTTTTTAATTTAAAATAAAATATACAGTTACTTACAGAATATAAACATCGAACATTCAAGATATTTTCATTATATAATAGACTGGTTGAATAGAGCCTATCTTTAAAGAAGTTTATACGCAGAATATAATTCTGTATGACATTCAATTGTTTTAGTGCATTGTTATATAGCCCTCCCCAAACAATGTTACCATATCTCAAGAGTGACTCCACTATAGACTTATAAACTTGCAGAAGCAGTTTTTGAGGTAAAATTCTGCGAATTATATAAAATTTATGTATCAAACACCTAATTTTATTCGTTAAATCTTGAAAATGTTAGATCTAATTCCAACGCGCTCAGACATCACTCCAGGTTAGTGGAGAAATTACCTTCAACTGCATGGCGTAAACAAGATATCCACGATTGGCTAACCTCGAAAAATATTGAATGCCCAGATAACCCGCTGAAAAATGAGCTCTTGCAACTGGCCAATTTACATAAACACAAATATAGTAGATACGTTGTAGATCAAATGGCATCAGCGCGTGGTATAACGGTGCTGAGGCTTCCTCTTTATCACTGTCAACTCAATCCCATAGAATTAATATGGGCCCAAGTGAAAGGGGAAGTTTCAAGAAAGAATACGACATTCAAAATGAGTGACGTAAAAGTTTTATTCGAAGACGCGTTAGGTAACATAACCAAAGAAAACTGGAAGAAATGTGTTGAACATGTGATACAAGAAGAACTAAATATGTGGGAAATGGATCATATAAGTGAACACATGATTGAACCATTTATAATCAATGTTAATAATGGAAGCTCAACAGAATCGTCTGATTCTGATATATAGACTAGTTTTTGTGTTAGTTATTACTATTATTTGTTAAACTTTTTTTTTATAAATATTACATTAATTCGTACTTTATTCCTGCATTTTTCTTTTTTCCTCTCCTATTGTAAACGGTATATTAGTAGTAAAGTTGATACCTACTGCAAAAAAATTTGCTATTTTTTATATAATATTTTATGTTTATTGTTTATTCATGGGAACACAAAAAAATGTGTTTTTATTGAATCGATATTGTGAACTCTTTTGAATAGTTTTCGTAATTATAATTTCATAGTGCCTTCATATTCATATACCAAGTTTGTTTTGTCCTGATTGCACGCCTCTGAGAATTAAATTGTTTATTTGTTAATTCAAATACAATAGAGCGACCCTTTCAATACAATAGGCGACCCAACCGAATACAGAGTTACGGGGTGTCTACCTGAAATTCGTAACAAATGAGAAATTTTAGTACAAAATTAGATAAACTTCGGAGATATTTTATTATACACCCTGTATCGGTTTTGCATACCTAATGAGCTTTTATTACTCCATGCCTTTTAGAAACGGAGTATAAATACAGTAACCAACTGTACACTGAAAATTACTATAACAGTGTTCAAAGAGCTTCATTGTGACACTGTAAACAATGTTATAATGAAGTCTCTTTTATACGAGAATTATAAATAATTATTTCTGATATTATGTTAATTCTCCTTAATTCTAGGCGTTATGTTCCCCAAGTAATGGATAGCTCTCAAGTTCCAAGTTCTAATGCATATTCCAATCCACCACAAGGTAGCCTCTCCTACCAACAACAGGCACAATATGGCCATCCTCCAGTGGTGTATCCTCCATCAGCTCAAGGCAACCCCTATTCAAAGGGTTTCACTCAACCATCCCCGCAACATGGTTTCATGCCTCCACGTCAATAGACAACCTACTTATATTAAGACTATTTTAGACTAGTCTATGGAGCGAACTTAAATTCTGTTCAAAAATTCATTCTGCTTGAACTATACCTCTCCAAGAAATTAATGCCTCACCAAAAAATAACAAGCAGTTTGATACTACTTTTTGTTTATCTGATTTCAATAATTCTTTTTATATATGATGTATATGTTTTTTTAAGAAAGTTAGCGTGATTTTGCCTTTTTAAATTTCTTATTTTTTATTTATACAGGATGTAACAATTGGTATGTGTTTTTTCATAAATTCTGCAACACCCTGTAGAGTTCTGCTCTTACGCCAGCAATTTATAAATCTTATTTTAGTCAAATCTTATTTTTTATTAACATTATCTTTTTTATTTTACATTATTATTTATATTAGTTAGTATTAGTTATTGATTTTATTTACATTAAAAAAAATAAAACACTTAACACAATGTGAATTTCAAAAAGCATTGTATTGTGTTTGCATATTGTGTTTTCTTCCTAGATATTTTTGTCCACATGGAAGGTGAAATAAGTCATCTTACTTGTGAAGAATGTGCATAAACATTAATATTGTTTGAGGATGGTTGGAGTTATCAAAGAATTGGTCAGCGACTGTTTCGCGAGTGATACAAAGATAAGAGAGAATGGAAATCATGTTCGCAGACCAAGACAAGGACGGTAAAGAAAAACAACCCCAATTAATTATCCATATTTGAAACTTTCAGCTTTACAACGGTTTGTAACAGTGCGAAGTTTACAAATTCAGATTAAGTGATTTATAAATCAGGGGAGAATGTATTAAGACAGCAACTTAGAGCGTATAATCTGAGACCTAGCATTGCCGCTCGAGGTCCAGCTTTTTAATTTCATATGTGCCATATGTAGGTCAAGGATTTATTTTATGTTATGTATGATAATTCCAGACCCCACGTTGCTTGAGTTGTACAACTAGAGGAAGTCTGAATGAATAGCATGGTATGGCCAGCTAGAAGCTCAGATTTAAATCCGATTGAAAACCTCTGGGATACGGTTGGTCGAAGATTACAAGAGGAACATAATCAATTAAACATCTTGGTAGACGTTGGGCGGAAATTTGTTCAAATTTGGGGAGAAATGAACCAAAATGAAATATGGCTGCCTAATTTATGTATGATTCGACGTTGGAAAAACGTTATTGGTGCTAGAGGTGTAAATACTTGTTATTGCGAATTACTTATATGAAGAAAAACATCTTCCTATTGCGAAACACTCGTATATAAGTAGTGAGTCACCATGTCATCAGTGCAAATCACTTATACATATGTTCTGCATAAAATATTCTTATTTTCATTGCAAATACCTTATTTAAGAGTAGTATGCATATTTCCTGATGTTTTCCATCATAAAAGTTGGTCATCCTTAAGAGACTTGATAATACATTGCTGAAAATGGCACCTGTATTTCTTATTAGTGGCAGAATAAACTAACAAATGAAATATTTTTGGAGCGTTCTTTTTGCATCTAGTCTATGAGTAAATACATTTTCTGATTTTACTACTTTAGTTGTTTCTTGACATTCCTTGGTATAGATATTGTTCGATAATGAAGGTTTGACGGAAGCAGAACTCAAGTGGTGTTTGTATGAAAGTGATGAGGAAAATTCACGACGACGACGACGAGGGTGTAAGCAAGGCAACCTGAATAAAGAATACAATTAACAAAACTGTCTTATGTCACTTTGAAATCAGTTCCAGGTTTGAGAATTGAACTGTTAGTAAAATAAAGAGATATTTAACAATTCACTGTTGTTTTAATTCTTGTCAACCAGGGAAAATCTGAAAACAAATCTTTGTGGCGAGAAGTAATGGTCCAAATAACATATTATAGACACAGCGACTCCACCAAGAAACTGCCGCAAGGCAATTGTAATTTGGTTGGGAACGATCCGCAATGAGGGCAGAGCAGAGATTTGGACCATGTCACACGGAAAGAATTAATTTTTATAATGTAAAATGAAACCAATTAAAACATGTTATGATATTAAATTGTGTTTCTCCGGCTCTAATAGAGATAATGTAAATTAAAAAGAGTGTTAATAAATGATAAGACTTGACCAACATAGGATTTATAAATTGTTGGCGTAAGAGTAGAACACTACAAGGTGAAAAAAAAAACATACCAATTATAATCTGTATGAATAAAAACTAAATTTTTAAAAAAGACAAAATCACGCTTCCTCTAAAAAACAACATATCATATAAAAGAAGAATCATTGAAATCGGATACAGGGTCCACACAAAAAGTAGTATCAAAACATTTTGTTATTTTTTGGTTGTGCGTTAATTTCTTGGAGAAGTGTATATAAATTAATGTTAAGTCAATAATTCAAAATTCAAGTTATAATTGGATTATCAACCATATAAGAAGTTGAGTAGGATTTTGATAAAAAAGATACTAATTTTACTTACAAAATATATAGAAATTTTGTATGAATTGAATGTAGATTTTAAGTACAAAAATATGTCAGTTTGGGCTAACTTATTTATAACAGTTCACCAAAAACGAGCTATAGACTGTTCATTTAAAATGTATATCTTTTTCATATCGCTTATTTATAATAAACATCTGAGATGGTTATGGCTGATTGTTATCTGAGAATTAAAAAAACACCAACCGATTTATCTGTGTCAATCCAAATAATTTGTTTTTTATTCATGTAGCATATTATATAACTAAAAGAGTTGCCACACCACATAACAATCAAAATTCCTTATTTTTTCAGTTGTTCCAAAGAATCCCTTCAATGTATGTATAATTTCTTCATAATTTGAGACCACAGGTAAACAAAGTGTCGTTTCTAAGAATAAAGATCAAATTCTTCTATAATTTTGAATATTAAATATCTATTGCTGTTTAATCTGAACTTCTAAATTGCGGGTCTGTTTAATTCTCTAATTTTACAATCAGGTAGGTAAATGTTAGTGTAATTTGTATTTGTTGGCTGAATTGATTGTTTTATCGTTTCTAGTCGAGGATCATAACTTGCAATATTGAATTGTTTGTATTACAAATGCAAAAATGTCAAAATAATATTTCATCAAAAAGCATAATGAAAACTTGGACAAATTTGACACTAAATATTACTTTACTTGAAACTACAAAGGGCATACCAGTTGTAGCTATAGCCATTATTTGTATAAGATAAAGATCTTGTATGTCCAATTTAGAAATATTGTAATTATAGTATCTAAATTAATTTGTACATTTTCTTGTGTTTGTTTGTTTTCCCTCCTCTATTTCATTATCAGATCAGTTTGTGACATGTGAAACATCCACAAAACTGAACCTAGTCAATTCCAAAACGCATATGTTGATGGTTGCATTATACAATTTCAATTTCTTAGTTGAATATTAAGAGAAGGCGGTAGAAGTAACTTTAAGTTTGATTAACAGTCTGTATTCGTAAAGTTGAACTTTTATGTATAGGTAGTCTTGTATATGAACTGCTGGTGATCATATTGAAAGTTCTTGCAATATGGCTTTAAAGCTGTGAAAAAGACTGATCAAATTTGGTTTCTTAATATTACTTTTTAATCGAACTTGTAATATTTTTAAATGGATTAATTACATGGAAGAAATTTTGGACAAAATTTTTGTTTGTTTGCATAGACTTATCTATTTATGACTAAAATTTATTTAAGAATTTTAAAACTTTTTAGTGGTCGTTTAAAAGAATTTGTATGTTAAAACTGATACTGATATTAAATGTTATTTTTAATCGTTTAAGTATGATTGCATTTTTACTATATATTCTGATGAAGCTCTAGAATTTAAGCAATAAATAAATTAATACTTTGTAAGAGTTTTTTTGCCCTAATCTAAAAAAAATTGCAATGCTCTTGATCCATTAAATATATTTTTTCAATTTTGTAGAATATTTAGTGGTGCATGGTAGCAGTGTTGCGTACTGAGTTCGCCAAAAATTCCCATTTTTTATATGGAAAAATCACTAGAATTCCATAGGTCAAAATTACATTGAATATTTACACTTATCAAAATACAATAGTTTTGGACTTATGTTTATTATCAGAAATAGGTAGGATAAATAGTATAGCAACAATATTTACCATTCATAACTATATAAATAAACTGAATACTATCTAATTGTAAGATTGTTACAAAAATAAAAGTTTCTGAACCCAAAAAAGCATTAAATTTTAAAATCAATCTTTACTATCTAGGGGAGAGTGAATAAAGTCACCCATTTTATAATTAGGTATTGTTTAGGACATCTCAATATGAACCCTTACTAGAGCCAGTACAATGGGTGCTATGGAACCTGAAATACCACATTTTTGGAGACATTTCGGTTTGTTAGCATGATACAGCTTCCGGAGTATATTATATTTGATTCTTATTTCATTTTAATAATGGTATTTACGTGTTGTGTACCTAATTGTTCTTTTAAGAACACTGAAAAGCCAATGCATGCTTTTCCTAAAGGTCTTGAGGTAAGTTAAATTGCAAACTTATAATCTTTTATTTATAAAGACCTAAAAATGTAGGACTAATGAAGCATAGCATATTTATAACTTGTGTCAATGCAACGTTTCGCATTAAAAAATATAATATTCTTATGTATATAAAAAAATATATTCCCATAGCTTTCACATTATAAATTTGTTTGTCACATTGTTCACAATAGAAATAGTTTTGAATAAGGTGTTTTGCTTTATTTTACTTCATATGTGCCGATAGGAATTTCCTTATAATTAACAATTTCTTTTTTGTTAGCTTTTTCGTATGCGGATGAATAACATTAACCATGAATATTTACTTACCCAGGATATACTATAGAGTATAGAGTTTGTGATGTCCACTTTTCGGAGGATTGGAAATTCCATGCCAAAAATAACAGAACAAATTTAAAATGAGATGCAGTACCTACTTTATACTTGGTAAAAACTGTAGTTGATTGATTATTAAATAATGTAAAATTCCTAATTACCACTGGATATATACTAGAATTTCTGAAATAATTGAGGATATTTTATTAATTTAGTGTATTTTGTGAAGATGAATGGTTTTTGATAAAGAATTAAAATAAACATTCTATATTTTGATAGCCACTTCATTTTATTTTTGTTGTTTTAGAAAGAGGCAGCCATCAACCAGATTTCAGTAAAAGTTCTAATGGAAAGTTTAGGTAATATATTAGTATATAATTTGTACTTCCATGTATTCTTACTCTTCTTTACAAAATAAGATGAACTGTGAAATAAAACAATATAGTTTGTTTAAATCTTCATTTATTTGAACGAATGTTCAATTTAAACTTGTTGACGCGTTTCACAGTAGCTTTGTCAAAACGAATGAAGGTGTATAATATAAAAACGTCTTAAAATATATACAGAATTCTATTTACTAATGTTAACAATGGTATTGAATGAAATTACCTGGAAATTCATTCACTACAAACACTCCTAAGCTATCTTCTAGGTAAAAAGGCTTAATAAAGGAGAGTAATTGATATCTATTTGGTCGTTAAGAAGATTACCTGAATATTTATTTTTGTTAATCTCAAGGGCCTCTAATAAATTTAAACTAAATTTACCGACTACATGGAGAATTTCAAAATTTGGGTCGAAAATGTGTTGGTTTTCTAATAAATGATTTGAATAGTTAGAATCTAATTTTTTGTTCTCATAGCTACGTTTGTGTTCCGAAATTCTAGTTTTAAAATTTCAAGTTCTACCGATATAAATTTTATCACAGTTGTCATTACCACATTTTAATTTATAAACTCATGATTTGTTTAATTTTGAAGATTTAGATTTATTATTTTTAATGAATTTGGATAAATTGTAATCAGTTTTAAAGGAAATATTCATGTCTAAAGTTTCTAAAAATGATTTATTTTTTAAGGATGGTGTTAAGCTTTTAAATTGTTTACTATTATTTTTATCCGAAGGGAATACTTGTTCTAAAGTCTGTTTTTTTATCTTTTTACTTATGATATTGTCAATTAAATTTGGATGGTAATTATTATTAACTGCTAGTTGTTTTATGATAATTAATTCTTTGTTATAATTATTAATATTTAATGCGACTGTTAACAGTTTGTGTATCATACTATTTGAAGCTGCTAGTTTATGACTGAATGGGTGGACCGAACTATTATGAATTGTAATATGTGTATGTGATGGTTTATGAAATATAGAAAAATCATGTTTATTATTTATATTTGAAATTGTAAGGTCTAGAAAGTTTATAGACTTATTTTGTTCAAGCTCTCCGGTAAATTTGATATTATTGTGAATCGAGTTTATGTAGTTAATGAAGCTCTCTAATTGTCTATTTGTACCGATGAAGCTAGCTGAAATGTCGTCCATATATCGGTGCCAGTACATAATTTTTTACTAAGGGGGTGTTCATGAATTATTTTTTCTAAATTATCCATGAAAATTTCTGCTAGTAGGGGGCTGAGGGGGTTGCCCATAATCAAACCGTCTTTACTGCTATAAACCTCTCCATTGAAATGAAAATAATTTTGATTCAAACACACTTTTAATAAAGTAATGATATCAGAGTGAATTATAGGATTAACATTATTGTATGTGAGCAAGTTATCAACAAGAGTTATAGTTTCTTTAGGAGGTATACTAGGGAATAGATTTGTTACATCGAACTATATGAATTTAGAATTATGGGGTAGTATTGTATCTTGAATATTATTAATTAATTCCGTTGAAGAAAGCTGATATCAGCTATTTGGCTATATGGTATTTTAAATTACTTTTAAAAAGAGCAGTGTGTACGCAAAATTTGTGGTTCTTCGGGCAGTGTTCCAGAAATCATGTATGCCCTAGATACATGAAATTAAAAACAGACAACAAGAGCAGTCCAGCCAACAAAGCCAGTATCTATGGCAAAGAAAAATGGTTAAAAGAAGAAAATAACATTCAGTATAGTAAGAGATATATTTTTAGTATTTATGTTAAGGTAATTCATTCACAACTATCACATATACTACACCCCATAGAGTTTGACATTTTAGATAGAGGCATAAGAGATAAAATTAAAGTAATTATTCATAAAAAGTACCAAGGACAAAAACGTAAATTAAAGTCAATATTAACCAACAAACCAGTATCAAAAAACCCACAAACCAAATTCTCAGAACATAAATTTTTTAATAGATTCGTCAATCTTCCAAATACAATTTTTTCAGATAAAGATGTTCAATTATTACAAAAAGGTTTTAAACATAATATTCAACCAACATGTTCATTTGATAACTTCAACAAACTAGGTATAGAAACAGAAATTAATTTGTATAATTTTCCAAATAATTCTAATTTAAAACATAAAGCTTCAGAAATTATTAAAAAATAATTTGTCCAGTTTAACAAACCCAACTTTGAATTATCAGTCGCCAAATCAATTCAACAAAAATCAAAGTCAAATAGTCTTATTTTCACAAAAGCAGATAAAGGAAATACGGTAATAGCATTACCTAAAGAAGATTATATATTAAAAACCAACAATTTTATTCAGGCAAGCAATTTTGAGACCCTTAAAAAGACATAATAAATTTCAGAAAGAAATAAAATTAGCAGTAGATAACGCTAAATCAATAATTAACGGTAAAGAACAATATAAATTATTTTTACCCAATCCGCAACACCTTGAACTTTATTCATTAATTAAACTCCATAAAGAGGGGTACCCAATCAGACCAGTTGTTTCTTATTTCACAGCACCTTCATTCAAAATTTCAAAGATTCTCATAGATGTCATCTCTAAATATTGTTCATTCAATACTCGATTTTCAGTTAAAAACTCAACGGAATTAATTAATAATATTCAAGATACAATACTACCCCATAATTCTAAATTCATAGCGTTCGATGTAACAAATCTATTCCCTAGTATACCTCCTAAAGAAACTATAACTCTTGTTGATAACTTGCTCACATACAATAATGTTAATCCTATAATTCACTCTGATATCATTACTTTATTAAAAGTGTATTTGAATCAAAATTATTTTCATTTCAATGGAGAAGTTTATAGCAGTAAAGACGGTTTGATTATGGGCAACCCCCTCAGCCCCCTACTAGCAGAAATTTTCATGGATAATATAGAAAAAATAATTCATGAACTGGCACCGATTTGTGGACGACATTTTAGCTAGCTTCATCGGTACAAATAGAGAATTAGAGAGCTTCATTACTTACATTAACTCGATTCACAATAATATCAAATTTACCGTAGAGCTTGAACAAAATAAGTCTATAAACTTTCTAGACCTTACAATTTTTTCTATATTTCATAAACCATCACATACAGATATTACAATTCATAATAGTTCGGTCCACCCATTTAGTCATAAACTAGCAGCTTTCAATAGTATGATACACAGACTCTTTACAGTCCCATTAAATATTAATAATTATAACAAAAAATTAAATATCATAAAACAAATAGCAGTTAATAATAATTACGATCCAAATTTAATTGACAATATCAGAAGTGAAAACATGAAAAAACAGACTTTAGAACAAGTATTCCCTTCAGATAAAAATAATAATAAACAATTTAAAAGCATAACATACTTTGGAACACCACCCTTAAAAAATAAATCATTTTTAGAAACTTTAGACATGAATATTTCCTTTAAAACTGATTACAATTTATCCAAATTCATTAAAAATAATAAATCTGAATCTTCAAAATTAAACAAATCATGAGTTTATAAATTAAAATGTGGTAATGACAACTGTGATAAAATTTATATCGGTAGAACTTTTAGAAATTTTAAAACTAGAATTTCGGAACACAAACGTAGCTATGAGAACAAAAAATTAGATTCTAACTATTCAAATCGTTTATTAGAAAACCAACACATTTTCGACCCAAATTTTGAAATTCTCCATGTAGTCGGTAAATCCTTTAGTTTAAATTTATTAGAGGCCCTTGAGATTAACAAAAATAAATATTCAGGTTATCTTCTTAACGACCCAATATATATCAATCACTCTCCTTTATTAAACCTTTTTACCTAGAAGATAGCTTAGGAGTGTTTGGAGTGAATGAATTTCCAGGTAATTTCTTTCAATACCATTGTTAACATTAGTAAATAGAATTCTGTATTTATGCACTGTATATATTAATACATTTTTATATTATACTTTCATTCGTTTTGACAAAGCTACTGTGTTAGTGAAACGCGTCAACAAGTTTAAATTGAACATTTGTTCAAATAAGTGGAGATTTAAACAAATTGTATTGTTTTATTTCATCGTTCAGTATGGATATTCATCAAGTAAAAGCCTCATCTATTCAATTTTTAAAATAAGATGATTTAAACATTGAGTTCAAAAAATATTAGTGCAGGATTGTGTTAAAGCAATAATAAATTGCTCTTTTTCTGGCCTAATAAAACTAGCATATATTTTAAAAATGTATGTATGCAAGGACAATACTCATTAAAATGCAATATTAAATAGTATACACAAGAAACACACCTACAGGTTTAAAAGTACAAAAACAAAAGTGATAAGAACATTAAAAATTATAACAAACTAAATTACATTATTTTAATGATAATTTAGTATTGTGGTATTATGAAGGTATACTTTTTAGAGCTTTGTACCTTAGTTTAATTACTCATTAAAATGCAATATTAAATAGTATACACAAGAAACACACCTACAGGTTTAAAAGTACAAAAACAAAAGTGATAAGAACATTAAAAATTATAACAAACTAAATTACATTATTTTAATGATAATTTAGTATTGTGGTATTATGAAGGTATACTTTTTAGAGCTTTGTACCTTAGTTTAATTATATTGTTTTTATTTATTTATAGTTAAAACAAGTGAGGACATTGTGAGAAGATGTAATCGTAAAAGTAACACTGTACAAGACAATCCCTAAATGTACTATTGCACGGAAAAATCTCATGCAAGCTGCTCAACGCATCAAAACATTTTCTCAATATATACACACACAAAATTTGACTAATCAAGAGTATTTAACAAATATTATGGAGTTAACTAACTCTGAAACATATTTATAGGTACGTCAATATCTATTTTCACTAACTTAGGTGACAAAAACTCCATTTACCGGATGATATATAATTAAATAATAATCTTTAATTTATCCTGAATCCTAATACAACGTGATAGTAACAATATGGATTAAAATTGGTAAGCTTTAACAGTAGTTACAGATTCGTAAACATGTATTCATTAAAATATTTTGTTTGCTTTATCTTCGGTAATTTATTGTACATTTTAATCATTGATTCGAAGCAATGTTTTATGTTGTCAACCTGTGTAGTGGATGTATAAATATTCATGTTGATTATTGTTAATTGATTTAGAAATAAGTAAGCTCTTTTGAATCCGTGTTTATCGTATCATAGGTAAGTAAATGTATGAGTATGTTCTACCCATTGTTGTGTGGCTAGTCAGGGAAATACATAAAAATCCCAATGGCACAAGACCATTTGGACGGCTTATTTCAGTAAAGTTTTTGCTTCAGATTCAAAACAAAAAAAATTTAAATTTTCTTAAATAAATGTTTTCATGTACGTTTTAGAAAAAAGTGTTTTATACAAAAGTTGTAGAACGTGTTAAGTTCTAAAAAATCTCGGAAACTTTTTTGCGTCAGATCAAAAACAAAAGAAATGCGATTTTTTTTCAATTTTGACAGGCCGTCATTTTGTTTCTACTGGACCGATTGGTCCCGTTAACGAACTCGTACTAGATTGTGGCTGATCCAATTTTTCTAGCGAGTTTGGTTTCGTTCCGTCAAAAAATGCGCACTCTATCGTGCTTACAAATTCCGTTATAACACACAGACACACACATATATATATATATATATATATATATATATATATATATATATATATATATATATATATATATATAAAAAATTCTTTTTTTCAAATAACGACTGAAAAATGCTATATAGGTGGGGATAACGGGGATTTCAGTCCAAAGAATCAACGCCAAGATCTTTTATTTACAAAATGCCGCCAAGCTTTCGTGTCCTTTTGACACTTCTTCAGGGCACTATAATACATATACAAATATAAATATGATTTAAAAATAGAGAAATAAATATAAGTACTTACATGTAAGATATTTTGAGTAAATTCAATATAAATAATCATTAAAAAATTTGTAAATGTAAAAATAAATATAATTATAATATACTTGATGTCATATTTCACATAAGACAAATCGATACATAATTTGTTTGTTCGTTACTTAGTTATTTTAATTTTTTTAGGTTACTTTATAATTATTTAATGAAGTTTGAATTTGAGGTTAGATTATAACCTTATAAAATGACTGACAGATAATTTGTTTTTGACGTTAATAGAAAAGGAAATAAGGTTAGATTATAACCTGTGAAAATGACTTTGACAAATAATTTCTTATATTTTGACCTTAATAGAAGTGAATTTAATTTTTATGAAATGATCATATAAATAATGAAAAATTATCTATTTTGTTCAATATTCAAAAGGTAGCTATAAATATTACTAATATTTTCAATGTCACTTTTCTTATTCATACTATTATTTGCCTGGTTGATTTCAACCATTTCAAGAAAATATCTTTTAGACATATTTTGTTCAGAATGTAGAACTTTAGCTTCATTAAATAACATTTTATGGCCAGTTTCGATGGAATGCTGTGTTAATGCACATGATTTTTTGTTAAGTTTTATATCACTTTTATGAGATGTGATGCGATTAGTCAAATTTCTAGAGCTGGTACCGATGTAGTTAAGATCACAGTTATTGCATTTTATTTCATAGACTACATTTGATTTTTTTAAGTCAGGTGTAAAATCTTTCAGTTTACTATTTAAATTTCCAATCGTTTTTATATTTTTCTGTGTTATCTTTAAATTAGTTTCATTTTTGAAAAGTTTTATTATGTTCTTTGATAAATTTTCAATATTTGGAATTGATAGGTAATTAATATTTTCTACATTTGTATTCCTATCTGTTTCATTGCTAGAGATATTATCATGAATAGTTCTATCAGAAATAGTGTTGAAAAGAATTCCATTTAGAAGTGATTTAGGATAAGAATTTTCTAATTAGATATCACGTAAAATTCTTAAATTTTTTTGTTTTAAAGAAGGGTGAACTAGTTTTTCAATTCTATTTTTTAAACAAATAATGAGATTAATTTTCATTTTCTTTGTATGAAAAGAATGATAGTTTATATACCTTCCTGAATTTGTTGGTTTTATATACCAATCGGTAATCAAAGTGTTATCGTTTTTACGGATTATTTTAGTGTCTAAAAATGGAATGCTATTATTTTTTTCAAATTCAACTGTAAATTGTAAATTTTCATTATAACTATTTACTTTTTCTAATATTTCATCTGATTTATTAACTGGTATAGCACAAATTATGTCATCAACAAATTTTTTTAAAAATGGGATATTAAATGATAGTTTTGGGAGAGTATCTTCAAGAAGATCATCCATTACATATTGTGCTATTATTGGAGAAATAGTAGCTCCCATTGGTGTTCCAAGAATTTGTTTATAGTAACATCCTTGAAATGAAAAATAACTTGTGTTAAATATAAAGTCGATTATTGATAAGAGTTTATTTTGTGGAATGTTAAAATAATCTTTGATTTTATTCCATCTCTTGATGATACTATTCGTTACTAATTTTATAGGAATATTACTGAATAAGGATACAACATCTAGACTGATTAATATGTAATCTGGTGGAAGTTGTTTTTCATTTATGAATGAAGAAAAATCAAATGAATCTTTGATATAAAAATTATTTTCAATGTTATATGCGTTGGTTAGAATATCGGTTATCATTTTTGTTATTTTACTGTTTGGTGCATTAATTGAAGAAATAATAGGTCTGAGTTTCATTGTGGGTTTGTGAATTTTAGGTAGGCCATAATATTTAGGTGATACTGAACTGTATATCATATATTTTTTAGCTTCTTCTTTATTGATCATTTTTAATTTTTTCAAATCTGATATCAAATTATTAGCTTTTTGTTGTATAGTAACAGTAGGATCTCTATTAAGTTTGATATATGAGTTAGGGTCATTGAGAATATCATAAGATTTTTCAAGATATTCTTCTTTATTCATAATTACTGTGATATTACTTTTGTCTGATTTTGTTAGAATAAGAATTGGATTGTTTTTAAAAAAAGTTTTAGTTTTTTGGTATATAGAGTTTAAAAAATGATTATTGTTAAGAGGTTTTTGGAAAAAATTAGTAATCATGTTAGTTATTTTTGCTCGGAAAATATTTTTCTTTTCATGATTGAACCCAGTGATTAGGCATTCTATATCAGATAGTAATTTAGCAATTGATATGTCTTTTGTAGTTGGTGGTAAGCTGAATTTATAACCTAGGGCAAGGAAATGTTTAATGTCTTCTGGTATATCAATATTAGTGAGATTTTTTAACCAGTTTTCATTTATTTTGATTTCTTCATATGAACATAGTTTTAATCGTTTTATTTTGTTAATATTCTTTATTTTGATTTCATTGAAAATCTTATTGTAATAAGTTTTTTGTCTTTTTGTATATTCTAGCCAAATATTTTTTGATATGGTTTGTTCGAGAGAATTTGTTAATTTCAAAAAATAAAACGATTAAAACTATGTTCATATGAAGCAATCAAAATAAATGAAAACTGGTTAAAAAATCTCACTAATATTGATATACCAGAAGACATTAAACATTTCCTTGCCCTAGGTTATAAATTCAGCTTACCACCAACTACAAAAGACATATCAATTGCTAAATTACTATCTGATATATAATGCCTAATCACTGGGTTCAATCATGAAAAGAAAAATATTTTCCGAGCAAAAATAACTAACATGATTACTAATTTTTTCCAAAAACCTCTTAACAATAATCATTTTTTAAACTCTATATACCAAAAAACTAAAACTTTTTTTAAAAACAATCCAAATCATATTCTAACAAAATCAGACAAAGGTAATATCACAGTAATTATGAATAAAGAAGAATATCTTGAAAAATCTTATGATATTCTCAATGACCCTAACTCATATATCAAACTTAATAGAGATCCTACTGTAACTATACAACAAAAAGCTAATAATTTGATATCAGATTTAAATAAATTGAAAATGATCAATAAAGAAGAAGCTAAAAAATATATGATATACAGTTCAGTATCACCTAAATATTATGGCCTACCTAAAATTCACAAACCCACAATGAAACTCAGACCTATTATTTCTTCAATTAATGCACCAAACAGTAAAATAGCAAAAATGATAACCGATATTCTAACCAACGCATATAACATTGAAAATAATTTTTATATCAAAGATTCATTTGATTTTTCTTCATTCATAAATGAAAAACAACTTCCACCAGATTACATATTAATCAGTCTAGATGTTGTATCCTTATTCAGTAATATTCCTATAAAATTAGTAACGAATAGTATCATCAAGAGATGGAATAAAATCAAAGATTATTGTAACATTCCACAAATTAAATTCTTATCAATAATCGACTTTATACTTAACTCAAGTTATTTTTCATTTCAAGGATGTTACTATAAACAAATTCTTGGAACACCAATGGGAGCTACTATTTCTCCAATAATAGCACAATATGTAATGGATTATCTTCTTGAAGATACTCTCCCAAAACTATCATTTAATATCCCATTTTTAAAAAAATTTGTTGATGACATAATTTGTGCTATACCAGTTAATAAATCAGATGAAATATTAGAAAAAGTAAATAGTTATAATGAAAATTTACAATTTACAGTTGAATTTGAAAAAAATAATAGCATTCCATTTTTAGACACTAAAATAATCCGTAAAAACGATAACACTTTGATTACCGATTGGTATATAAAACCAACAAATTCAGGAAGGTATATAAACTATCATTCTTTTCATACAAAGAAAATGAAAATTAATCTCATTATTTGTTTAAAAAATAGAATTGAAAAACTAGTTCACCCTTCTTTAAAACAAAAAAATTTAAGAATTTTACGTGATATCTAATTAGAAAATTCTTATCCTAAATCACTTCTAAATGGAATTCTTTTCAACACTATTTCTGATAGAACTATTCATGATAATATCTCTAGCAATGAAACAGATAGGAATACAAATGTAGAAAATATTAATTACCTATCAATTCCAAATATTGAAAATTTATCAAAGAACATAATAAAACTTTTCAAAAATGAAACTAATTTAAAGATAACACAGAAAAATATAAAAACGATTGGAAATTTAAATAGTAAACTGAAAGATTTTACACCTGACTTAAAAAAATCAAATGTAGTCTATGAAATAAAATGCAATAACTGTGATCTTAACTACATCGGTACCAGCTCTAGAAATTTGACTAATCGCATCACATCTCATAAAAGTGATATAAAACTTAACAAAAAATCATGTGCATTAACACAGCATTCCATCGAAACTGGCCATAAAATGTTATTTAATGAAGCTAAAGTTCTACATTCTGAACAAAATATGTCTAAAAGATATTTTCTTGAAATGGTTGAAATCAACCAGGCAAATAATAGTATGAATAAGAAAAGTGACATTGAAAATCTTAGTAATATTTATAGCTACCTTTTGAATATTGAACAAAATAGATAATTTTTCATTATTTATATGATCATTTCATAAAAATTAAATTCACTTCTATTAAGGTCAAAATATAAGAAATTATTTGTCAAAGTCATTTTCACAGGTTATAATCTAACCTTATTTCCTTTTCTATTAACGTCAAAAACAAATTATCTGTCAGTCATTTTATAAGGTTATAATCTAACCTCAAATTCAAACTTCATTAAATAATTATAAAGTAACCTAAAAAAATTAAAATAACTAAGTAACGAACAAACAAATTATGTATCGATTTGTCTTATGTGAAATATGACATCAAGTATATTGTAATTATATTTATTTTTACATTTACAAATTTTTTAATGATTATTTATATTGAATTTACTCAAAATATCTTACATGTAAGTACTTATATTTATTTCTCTATTTTTAAATCATATTTATATTTGTATATGTATTATAGTGCCCTGAAGAAGTGTCAAAAGGACACGAAAGCTTGGCGGCATTTTGTAAATAAAAGATCTTGGCGTTGATTCTTTGGACTGAAATCCCCGTTATCCCCACCTATATATATATATATATATATATATATATTGTGATGTATTTTAATTTTAGTTACAGGTTGTGTTTAAAAAAATTGCGATGATGATTATTTTTAATTATTATGTTATTGTCAAGTTGCAATATTGTTGTGGAATTTTCTATTGTTTATTATGAACATTAAATTTGTTAATCATTGTATTTCCTTTTTTATTATGGGCGCCAGAACTCGCATGGTCTGCTTATTATAAACAGAGCGATTTTGTACCTAATGCAAGTTCAAATATTAATATCAAAAGCTTTATTCCTTTTTCTTCAGATCTCAGGGGTGTGTCCGGCACTAGCGTTCAACAGTAACAGGAAACTGACAGGTTTTGAGAACACTCGAAGGGAAACAAGGAGGTTTGAATGTAATTTTGTTTAATTAATCAAAAATTCTATATATTTCTTAACATTTCTCCCTCTCAATACTTACTGACGATAAAGCCAGAACAAATTACATAATTATTTACAATCATCTATATATAATTCTCATAGTTGAATGATTCAACTGAAATTATTATGATAAAATAACAAAAATAACTATTAAATACTGTGTAACCATGATATAATCGTTAACCCGCAATCCATTCCCACCTCTAGCATTTTAACACAGAAGAATGATGCTGGTGGCGTGAATCTTGTCATATGACCAGAGATATAGCTTGTCAATCGCAAAATGAACGTTTAGAAGTAAAAATTAGTCTTTAATAATAAAATCAGTGAGTGATTTCGTCGTTGTTTGAGATTAAATTGAATTAGTAAGATAGTGGAAATTGATTATTCTTAAATAACTAGGTAAATTCAAAAGGATCTGTAAATAATATTATACCTAACCTAAATAATAATTCAAGAAACCAAATGTTTGTGAATACATACAGAAATTTATGAGCTTGAAGATAACAAATGTCTTGTGTTTCCACTCATTTCAGTTCAATGAAACTTGTGATGATCAGAATGTATCAGCTTTTCTATTCGACGAGGAGTTAAAAGTTTATCATATTCGGATTACTTTCAATATAAGTAATTTCTGCTACAAGGAAAATGTAACCATAGCCAGGAACAAATAAGGTAAAAATTAAATTATCTTACCAAATTCTAGTAGACGATTAACGAAAAAATGTTTATTTGATGTTAAATTATTGGAAACTAGATCATTCCATTTATTACCAATGACGTTTGTCACAGTATTTAATCAAATTTTAGTCCTTTAATTATGATTTTTTTATTTTAATTGTATTATTTTATCCTCGTTCTCACCTTTTCATACCACCTTTTCCACCTAACAACCCTCTCTCGACGCTCAACAATCAACAACTTTTTTATGTTTTTTCGATCCTCTTTTGTTAATTTGTAAACAGTTACTGTTTTTGAAAAAAATCCATTTATCCGTGTCCTGTTCTTTTTCAATTATTCACTCCGTTCGAAAATACCTCCGCGATTACACTAATGTCACTTTATTTACACTTAATCTAATTATTGATAAAGCTGTCAGTTTATATATAATACTATTCATGTCACTTTGCTTTTTCAATCGTCGTCAAAAAAATACTTTATCATATACAGGGTTTGTCAAAAGTTATAGCAATCGGGAAAATACAATTATAGAAGTTGGTTTTTCAAAATTTATGTTACGAATGAATAATATTTTTTTTATAATTGACTCACGTGTGTGCAACACACAACTATATGTTAATAGTTTCGTTTATCAAATATTTTTTTATCATGAATTTAAATATCACGTAACTATGAGCATTATAATTCTTTTTAACTGGAAATGGGCATTTAATTAACAGTTTTTATTTATGAAATTGACTGTCTCGACCCTTACTTCGTGGAATATGCTCATATTAGTGTTTTTAAATGAAACTCAAGGTCTCTAGTTAATTCCACAATATAATACAAGTTATTGAAAATTCTAAAAAATGGACAATTGTTTCGATAAATCAATATCATCGTCAGAATGTAACTTCTGTCATTCTGACGATGATATTGATTTATCGAAACAATTGTCAATTTTTTAGAATTTTCAATAACTTGTATTATATTGTGGAATTAACTAGAGACCTTGAGTTTTTATTTGTTTATTTTCCTGTTATTAATATTCCACTTTAATATATATATATATATATATATATATATATAAATATATATATATATATATATATAATATATATATATATATATATATATATATATATATATATATATATATATATAAATTTACTCTCTACAATAGTCCTATTTCATTCTGAAATAAGTCTAAAAAAGTTGTCATTATTGTTGCTTTAGAGCCTTCAAAGATCTCGTTTTTGATATCTGGATACTAATCTAAGTCAGTCACTGGCAAATTAAAGAACCCCTTTGATTTATTTAAAAGGAATTTGTTCGTGAAGCCACATGACGAATTAAAGAACTGTTTCAACTAACTTTGAAATAAGTGTTTGTGCCGTCACTTTTAGTGAATTAAAGAACCATTTCAATAAATTTTGGAAGAAGTGTTCGTGATACCAAAAAATGTAGGCCTGTCTTTGATGGGGAACCTTATTGAGGCCTGAAGTCTTAAACTTACGTCTCCTGGGTGGATGAATTCTTTTTAAATAATAAATATCTGGAAGTAATATTAGAATTGTTTTGTGTGTATTTGTATTTAAATGTAATGGTTATATTCTGAATTATAATTTTAAGTTATTATAAATTATGTAAAATGTACAAATAAATTTTTCTGAAAATAGTATGTATCACTTTGTTCCTAGTTTATATTGAAGTAAATTCCCAGTACAAAATACGTTGGAAACGGGTGCATATAATTATTAGTAATGTTCTCAATATTCAATATAGCCAGTTGATTTGTATAGTATTTTTCACGATCTAAGAAAATCTAGTCTATTGCCTCTCATATAATAACTGGAGGTTAGTCGCTTTCTTAGATCGTGAAAAATACTATACTAGTACAACAAAATTGAAAGATATATATATATATATATATATATATATATATATATATATATATATAAAGTTCTGTTATGCCACTGCTATGGCAGCGCCTTTGTGTTGTTAGTCGTAACTAAAGCCTACTTCAAGTGAGCTATCTTCTTTTCTTAATAGTAGTTATATGATCTGTGGTTACCAAGATACAGCCTCCAGAGTGTATACAAGTGACCAATTTTATAATTGAATATTGTTGAGGGCGTCACACAGATTAATCCTATTGTTTTTCAGCTCACCAGTGCCAGTTCAACCGACTGGACTTAAGTGTGAAAAAGTTAGTTTTAATCTTTAAAACAATTAATTTTCATTAGACCAGTGTTGCCAGATCACCAAAGCCAAATTATCGTATAATGCTGTAGTAATTATGGTTTTTTTTCATGCTTTTATCTGATCTTCCTCGAGTGACGTCATCGGAGACTGGTTAGTTCAAAAATTTATAGGGTTATGTTAGAGACCGTTAGAATAATTTGAAAATAACTTTATTAAATAAATATAAAACAATGATCAGCACATCATTATTTGTGTTTCTAATGAATTTTCGACTTTTTTGAACAAATCATAAATATTAGTTTTTGGAATTTATTTAAGCATGCGCATGTGCTTAGCCGATTTTGAATGGTTTGTAATCACTGTAAGCTCGGCGGTTATAATACTATTACAAGCGCGACAAAAAAGCTTTTCCGGAATCTAAAATATAAATTAAATACCCACATCCACCACCCGCTACCAAATGAAAAGAAAATTTACCTCTACCTGTAGTTTCAGTCAACCAACCCTTAAAATCTACCATAGACTCCCATGCTTTACGATATTTCTGTGCTCTATGATGTTTTAAAATTCCTTTGCCATTTCATTTAAGTCTTTTACTTGATGAAGGACCCTCTCATTTTCACTGCTGGGCGACATTTTGAAAAAAAATTACGGGAAACCAAAACTCCGAACGTCCGAACACAGATATATTTATATCTTAAGAATTTATAAGGTATATCTAAACAAAACAAACAGAAACACTGACCCCATAGAGAAATAAACATGTTATTTGTCTATGCTGAACCCCTTTGCCTCTTGCTACAAATCGCATTCCCTGTAATTCCCTGAAAAACGTTAAAACATAATCCCATCCAGCGGCCAGCACCACTGTCAAGGTTCAAGATATTGGACTAAGAGCACGGACTACTCAGAAGGGGTATTTTGTTTCGATTTGAATTTTGATATGGTTTAGCAGTAGACGTCGGCCATTCGGTAGTTCAATACATATATATTTTAATTAATCAACAATCAGAAATTATCGTACATTTATCCATTATTGAGCGTACATCGTACCCTGAGTTTATTTATCGTACAAATTCGATAATTATCGTACGTCTGGCAACACTGCATTAGACTAACATGATACATGGGAAGAGCCTGGTGTCTGGTAATTCCCCGAACTCCGAAGTGTTAGATTAAGCCTGGACTACACTTATGTAGGTCACGTCGGCGCACTAGGAGCCAATTTTTGGTGAGGTACTAACATTGATCCTTAATCTAGGGTACAAGTTTAATAGCAGTTGAAAATTCCCTAAATCATCGTTTTTCTCTATTGCACCAAAAATATCCTAGAACTAGTGAAAAATTCCATAGGTTAGCATCACTACATGGTAGAGACCAGGGAAATCATCTCATATGGTAGAAAAGTTGAAAAAAGAGTCCAGCTGTTCGCTAACAGTTCAAAAATCGTCCAGAATAGCACTTGTGTAGTCACAGGGTATGGTATGAATATAGGGTTAAATATGCAATAATTTGCGGGAAGCCGTAATACTGATGTGAGGCCCATATTTTTAGCGATAGTATCACAAACGTATTTTTTTCGATATTGAGCGCTGCTAAAACTTGTAAGAGATTAGGTTTTTTGTATGATTTTTCAAAATACAGGTAATTTTTTAACACATTCTCTTGAATTTCCGTTTATCAAGGCTAGTGAGGCTTTTTCCGTAGAGCAGAAATTATTTATTCCCTTGTCAAATTAAAAAATAGACGAGAAAACGTGAAAATATTTCAGAACGTTCTGGCACGTCACATAAAATAATGCACAATCTTCAAACACTGGTAATAACTTATTTTCCTTTTTATTGAGTTTGTTTACAGAATCTCAATAAAGAGGAAAATAAGTTATTACCAATGTTTGAAGATTGTGCATTCTTTTGTTTGTTTATATGGCGTGCAAGAAAGTTCTGAAATATTTTCATGTTTTCTCGTCTATTTTTTAATTTGACAAGGAAATTAATCGTTTCTGCTCGACGGAAAAAGCCTCACTAGTCTTGATAAAGGATTCAAATAAATCCGAAACGTCGGTATAGTGGAAAATCTTTTTTCTTATTATCCTACAGAACCGATGAAAATTCATAAAATAAATAATACATAAGGATACGATCACAGAAGCTGCAACTAAGCTTGAATCTTAAATATTCTTTTCTGACAACAATAAAGCGTATAGAATCCAACCTGTTTCTGATCCAGCATGTATTGTTATTTTTCGTCCTTTATTTGATGGAGCCTTTATTTTGCAATTTCCCAATGATCCCACAAAAACCTTCGTTGGAGTATTATGGGTGTCATACCAAGGTAGATAATTGAACAATTTTCACATCTATATTTTTGAATATCTTGTAAGTTATCATGACGCCACATTCATAAACTACATGACTCCACATTAATGCTTGCCTCTTATTGATGGTACAAAATTTAAATCACATTTGATAAATAGCCGCAAACTTGTTCGGCTACAAACATTTCCCATTTCGTTACTAATCGCTTTTTTATACAATCTAGGGTTGGCATAATTTGTTCTTGGTTTAAGACATTATATCGTTCTTCGGATTATATCCTTTTGCATTTGGTTTCATTTTAGCGTCATTTGTTTTTTTCGTTTATGTTTTGCCTTATTAATAATGTCTGGTCAACTTACAAGTTTCTTTTGCTGCATCGTTTATACTATTACCTCATTGATTCCAACACAGTTATCACAATTCGCCTCGCATTGGGCAATAAATACACTTTTTTGCCCTAGGACGCCAGTAGAAGTCGGGGCACTTGGCACCACCCTCACCACTCCACTTTTCATCGTCATGGCCACGTCCACTTGCTGCTCTCTGATTAGTTGTGCAGACGTCATAGGTAGTGGGGTTATATAGAGTATGACGTAATGAGATATATAGGATATGACGTATACAGGGTACGACGTAATGACGTATACAGTGTACGACGTAATGGCGTATACGGGGTACGGCGTAATGATGTTTACAGGGTACGACGTAATGACGTATACGGGACAGTTCTGGCCTCCATAAATGGACACACATTGGTCTCATCCAATATCAGATGACGGAACTTGAGAAGATTTAGTTAAAATATCAACATCCGAAATGCAATACTCTGCGATTTTCTTCTGAAAATGAAGACATAAATCTCATTAACTCTTTCTGAATGCTATTTTATCAACGCACTTCTAGCTTCTGTGCCCAAATTATCTGGATCATAAAATTCAATAAAAGGTATAGGTCCAACACAATTTTAATTTTCTAGGTTATTAAATAGGTGGGGGAAATATCATTCTTTTCTCAACTATCAATAACCAAAGGCCTTTGGAAGCTTGGAGATGAGGGCCATAGGAAAGTAATTGAGACTATCAAAAAACTTTATTTTTCCAGCAGTCATGGAAATTAATTTGGTTCCGCGCATTATAAGTTCAGGTGTTGAGTCGGTTTTGGTTAGAATGCAATTTAAAACGAATTTATGATCAAAACCACCACCATTGTGAGCAAGAACAATAACATTTATGAATTTTTTACGCAGAGTCAATATATGATGGACAAAAGGTGAAATAGGGTCGTTACATTGAAGAACTAGTAACCTAACACCACATTTAGAACACGTTTTTATATTGGAATCAAGGCATTCATCGTAACACTGTTGAACAATGCAAAGATCGGGTTCGTATAAAAGAGAACCATCAGCATTAGTTTTCACTGACTAATTTCCAAATCATAAAAAATAAATATGAAGTCTTTATTTGGTGGAGAACGAGTGTCGGGTTGAATATAGCAGAGAAGATCAGGAGAACAAAAGATCTTACAGAAAATCTCTCCGCGTAATTTTAAAACATTCTTCACAACGACGTATTTGCTCGCATACACCGCGTTTTAAATGATTGTTGAAATAATCTTCCCCGCGAAAAGATCGTTTACAAGAGTTGCAATTAACTTTTATTTGTTCTTTACAAACAGGACGTCTCTCCTCAACGATTATCACTTTTATTATTATATGGAATGTGGCATTATTCACAATAATAAGAGCAAGAAAAAGGTGAAGTCAAGGAAGTAGTGACATTGCAATGCCCCTCATGATATAGTAAATTTAATAAGAGAACTTCAGTATCACTTTCAAAAATTGTGTCATTACCTTTGCTACCGAACTGGTAAACAGTCATTTTATAATTGTTTTGATACTTCTGCAACTGTCGAATCTCCGCTATTCCAGACCCCTCAGGAGAAACGGAAACGTCAGATGCTTCCAACAGCTCCATAGCTCTAGTTATTTGAATTATTCCAGTATTATCTCGAACTGTATTATATATAGGTCTTTACGGTATCTTTAAAAATTAGGAATGTTTCCATTACGAACAAAAAAACACCCAACATCAAAATTCAAAATATTTTTCAGAAAAAAACAAAATAATTTTTCAAATATTTCACAATTCTAAATTATACACACAAATATATTCGAGCGAAAAGATAAGAATTATTTACAGGCCTGACACAACTGTATTTACATTTTTAGAAGAAAGAGGTTCAATTTAAGTAAATGTAAATACTGTTTTGATTAGTTAAACAAGAATATGTATGAAAATCAACTTGAATTTGTAATCAATTTTGTTATTCTGACCTCGTAATAAAACTATCCAAACAAATGTTTGACAAATTCGTAAATTCCCAATAATGCAATTATGTTTTTGGGATTCTTGTAAAATTTATAGGAATTAACACAGAAATGCTGAAATACGGCACCTTTTAAACTGATATTTTAAACTAGTATCATGTTTGTTCACTTCCAACCATTTAACATAATCGAATATTATTTGTCGAACACTGCAATAGTCCCCACAGGGTACGTCCCTGGCTTATATTTTTCGTATAATGTTAGTGGCTCACTTATGAATGAATTATTATTTAAAATATCAATTAACGTTGCCCATTCGTATATGTGTTGAAGGAGATTTATCTACATATGAGTGATTATATACACTACTAAACGTTCTTGCTGGACTTAGACAACATCCAACTCAATCTGTAGCTGTATTATAGTTGGTATACAATAATTACTGAGTTTCGTTTTTGGGGGCGATTTCATACTTTCCTAAAATTCGATCCAATTCTTCACTATAATCCATTGATTAACTGTCATAACCCCCGCCATGAGAACTCATATTGACTTGACGACGTAGGCTGACAGTTCGTTTCGCAGTACTGCTCAATTTATACTCAACACCTTCCTACAAAAATGTATTCATACGTGGCGAAGCGAAAAGTAGTTACACAACACGTTTTCTATCCAACTGTTATATTTTTTTGTCTAAGCCAAGCCTTTTGACATGACTCCTGTTACCTTTTCTCCGAATTATCTTTTCGGTCAAATATATATCTGAATTCGATGTTTTCTGTAATTCTTCATCACAGAAGTAACCGCTGATTGGTGTGCCTTGCATATATTCCAACAAATACGTAGTGGGATTGGTTATTTCAACTTTGATGACTTTAAATAGTTCTGCAATCCAGTTGGGAGTGTATCCTTTTTCAAAGACATGTTTTGCTTTTGATATGCGTACAATGTCGCCAACTTTTAATTTTCGCGTTCCGACAATCTTTATATGATTTTAGACTCTATTTAAAATAGCCTTTTCGTTGGATTGATTGGCGTGGGAAGGCTTATACCTGGTTGTTGAATGCTTTGTATTATTATATTTCTTAATAGTTTCAGGTAAAATGTCTATCCATTTATAGGTGCCATTTAATCTGAATTGTTTGTACAGTTGTGATTTCAGCGTTCTTATAACACGTTCAGTAACAGAAACTTTTTAGTACTATTGTGAGGAATTCCATATTTTTTCATTAATTGTAGAAACTTGTTGTTGTAAAATTCCGTTCCCTGATCTGATTACAAATTTTTAAGTTCGCCTTGTGTGAGCGAGAATGCCCGAGTTAGTTGTTTGCCGGCCTTTGTCCACAAGAACGTTGAAAAGCAATCGATTACGACCAATATTGTTTTATGGTTTTTATTTTGATGGGCGTAAGGTCGCATTTGGTCCAAATCCATTTGCCACAAATGTTCGATTCCCTTGTAATTTATTCGTAAATCATCATCTATGAATGCTTTATACATATTGATTATCATTGATTTGACCAATACTTCGTAACAATTTATCGTATATTTCTTGCTAATGACTCTTAAATTATTTTCTTATAAAATCCTTATTGACACCAATCCCTTCATCTACATATTTTTTAGTCGCCATATCTTGAAATAAATGTATTAATATCGTTCATTTTATTTTGAATTGATACCATCTGCGTGTGTAATGTGGGGATTATTGTTTTATGAAGTTGATTATGGTACACTTACAATTGTTCATCGACATGAAGGTTATTTTGGCATCATCGCTATTTGTAGTCGGCGTCTTTACATTACAGATTTTCACATTCTCCGCATCAATATTGCCGTCCGAAGAATGTGGATATGCTGCTACTTCCAACATATATAGCGTGACTCGTTCATTGGCATGACGGCGGCGGTGTCCAAACTTATCGACAGACATTATTCAAATGAATAAGCCTTCCGTTTGTTATTCAATTATATTGGCTTCTTTGAGCTCGTTGATCATTGCAATTATCTCGTTGTTGTGCGAGGACGTGTTATCTGCCTCCTTGGATGCAATCAGTAATTTTAAACGGTCATAAAGCTCATTGAGATCGTCCCAATAAATGTATGCCATAATTTTTTTGTTGTATGACAAACGTCCTTCTCCCACATTAGTATATGACGGACTTTGAATAGAGACTTAATATTCGAGCTGATGGGGGTCTGGTTACAGTACTACTACTACTAATAGTTGATGAGTCTGATACAGTTTTAAACACCGATTTAATTATATTGCGATACTTTTCGGTAGCAGAGGCGTTCAGGCCATTAAGTGCATTGAGATGAACTTTTGTAACTGTTAGCAGAGCTTTGTAATTTTTCAAAGCCTCATCAGTATATTCATCGGGGTGATTGTAAAACATAAGCTGATTAAACCCCGCTGTCACAGGTATATTTCCTTCCTCTATATAATCCTTCTCTCGTAATATGTTTATATTGCCGATTTTTTTATCGAACGTAATTCTACGTTTGCCCAACATCTAACCAATATCATCATTATATAATGGACCATAATTTCTATCAATTTTGGCAATAATTTTTAAGATACTTTCGACTAATTGTCGGATAAATAATCTTCTACGACTGACACGTGAAACGTCGGGATGCATCTCTACATCATAATCATCATAAAAATAATAATCATCATAACGTTCAATATTTCCCGATTCATATGTCTCAGCTATGGGGTTTGTTTCGAGAAATGCTGTAAATACACCATCAGCATTGTCATTGTCCTCACTTTCTCCTTTTTCTATTTCCTTTTTGGGGTAAATTTTGAAACTAGGTTTTTTTGTAACCACTTTGAGGATTTGACAATTTCTTTCGATGGTGCAGATATCGGTTTCAATAGTTTATTTAGAGATACGTCATGTTCTGATTTTTCCAATTTTAACGCTAACTTTTGCTTGCAATTAGATTTCGCCAATTCACTAACTTTTCATTACGCAATGCAATAGCAACCTTAATTATCGTTGGACATTGTGATGAAGACTGAAGATAACGTCTAATACATTATAAATTTATCGAATTCTTTACACTACCTGCCGTTTTTTTAAAGCAAAATCTTTTACAATCACCAATATTCCACAGTTGTCAGACGACCAGCATTCCGAGCAAATATTTTTAAATTCTTCAAATGTCATGTCTGGTGAAACATGTTCCTCAAATATATGTTTTAAGTTAACTCCATCCTGCTTGAATAACACAATCATGTTACAATTGTCGCGTATGAGTTGCTTCGATATTTTTGAATATGTTTGACAAAGGTAGGCGGAATCGATGTTTTTATGTCTGCACATGGAATAATATTCTCGAATTTTCTGTTGACCATTGCAAAGCTTTGATTTACCTACAGGATGCTACGAAATCACCGATATTGAAACGTTCATATTGGGCAAGTTAGATGATAGCAGCAGTAACAGCAGCAACAGACCAGAAACCATATTTGCGCTAAAACCTGATAATAATAATAATACGTTATAATGTAAGATTTTCAGTAAATATAGGAATTTATTTACGCAACCCAACAGTCTGGATGACATATTGCGGTTTTTTCCAAAGATACTCGAACCCAAACGATGGCATTCTTCAGATCTGCCCGTCAAAATGATAAAGTATCTAGTATACCGTTTGAATGCAACATTACCACTGGAGCCATCGACGCAGACAGACCTGCTCATACCATTTACAAATTTGTTATAAAAGTAGATCCTGGGTACGCCATTGACGAACTCCACATAATTTACTGTATTTACCCGTTATACCACAACGAGAAATTACCAACGTAACAGTGTTGGCTATGGATCAAGACGGACAACCTGTAAACTTCCGCGGCGAAAAGACTATTTTGGTGTTGTAGCTTAGAGCAAGAAGCAACTGATGGGATTAATAATTATCATATACATTGTTAAGGTCGTTTTTTATGCTGTAGAGCGTGCTGGCGCTGGTTGTGTTGATCAATACGAAGAAGACTTGTAGGCTGAATTCGTCTAATTAGATATATTGTTTGTGGCAGTTGTCTAAAGATATAATCTATGACGCTTAATCCTTCTGTTTTAGTTGCTCCTGCTTTAATCCTTCAGGTACCCAGTTTATTTTGAGATTATTCCAAGTTTATTCAATTTTGCTTTGTCTCTTTCACTTTTAGATTTGTCGACAACGTGACGGTTTTCAGTTTGCTTCATAGCACTTCTTTTATCTTCATTAAATATTACGTCCTCATTCAATTGATCTATTTTTATTATAAATTTTTCAATTCGACGTCTATACTCAGCTAAAGATATACCGCAACGGATTTATTTGAATGCATGTAACCAGCAATATCTTAAATTACGCATTGATCCTTTGTCGTCGTCGTCGTCGCCTTCCTTTCGGTTCTATTGGAACCGTCATTACGTCGTACCCCGAATACATCATTACATCCTAACCTGCATACGTCATTACGTCGTACCCTGTATACGTCATTACGTCATACCCTGTACATGTTATCACCTCACTACCCATGACGTCTGTCCAACCAATCAGAGAGCAGCAAGTGGGCGTGGCCATGACGATGAAAATTGGAGGGGGGACGCTTTATTTAAAATTTACCCTGATGCTGAGGTGGCGCCACTTTAAGTTAATGCATTTCGACGGATACTTTTCATATAAAGAGATGATTCTCACTACCGCTAGAGGTTGGAGGTGGAGTCGTATTTCAGAGGACAGAAAGTCAATCAATGAAGTGTGTCGGATCGCGAGAAATGATTCATGGATAAAATAATAAAGCAAATTACTATATAAATCAGAAAATTCAATAAGCATATGAAGAAATTTAAAGATAGCAGAAGATATAAAAAAGTAGATATTCAAGTTGTGTGAAGATATAAGCATTTCGCTACACGGACTAGTGCCGTCATCACACAATACGCAGAAGCCGGGGACTTTAGCGTCAAAATGGATGAACCTCTAAAGGCGTCTCACCAGAGCGCATGCGTGTCAGCTCATAGGCTCTGCTCCTACCAATTATATTCCAAGCCTGCACTTCTTATTGTTTCTTATCAAGCGCAAGTGAGTATAAATAGAGGGAGGATTCGAGTCAAAATTAAGTCCAGTTCCAGAAGTCTACAAATCAAACCAGCAAGTCGTGCCCAACACTAGTCGGGCTAAGCCGTTAAGAGTAAAAAATCTAAGATAAAGTCAACCTCGGGCAAACAGTCTAGCTAAGGTCACCGGGCCCGAAACCCACAGACTAGACAGTCACCTACTGACCAGCATCGAGGACGACTTACAGCCTAAGCTTGTCTCACGACATGCTGGCCATTCAGCCTATTATAGTCCGATCGTCATCTTCAATAAGAAAGACGGTAAACCACGATTCTGTGTGGATTACTGGTCACTTAAGGCCATCACAATAGACGAAGTATCTCAGTTACCAGCGATACATGAGACAGTCCCAGAGCTGGGTGCCGCCAAGATTTTTACTGCACTAAACCTGAAGAGCGGCTTCTAGCAGATACCGATGGCTCCTGAATCCACTCAGTACACGGGATTTACGTTACCCGATGATTCGGCATACGAATTCAAAGTAATGCCTTTCGGACTAAAGAACGGCCCAGCGGTCTTCCAGAAACTAATTATCATGGTTCTGGTTAGCCTAGCAGACAACTGCCTAACAGTCTACATGGATGACATAATAGTCTACTCAAATACACTAGAAGACCACATCCGCCATCCCCACATCGTTTTAGAATGAATACCAGCCCACGGCCTCTGGATCTCTATAAAAAAATGCAGATTTGCCGTCCCAGAGCTGGAGTAATTAGACCACAAAGTGACAGCTGACGCCACATTGCCTCTGGGCAGACATCAAACAAAAGTACAAGGCTTCACCACCCCAACTACAGTAAAACAGCTAAGGTCCTTCGTCGGCACCGTCAGCTCGCTAAGAGACTACATACCGAATTTTGCCGAAATAATTGCGCTCCTCACCGACCTTACAAAGCAGGGAAGAAAATTCAAATGGACATCTGTGGCCGAGACGGCCTTCCAAGCTATCAAAGACCAGATGAACCGTCCACTGCGACTGTCCAGACCAGATGCAGACCTTCCCTTATACCTTCAAACGGATGCATCGACAAAAGGAATGGGGGCAGTACTCTTCCAATAGGATCCCTCGAACAGACGAATAATCGCCTACGCCAGTGCAAAACTCACACCCGCCGAAACGAACTACCACGCCAACGAGGTCGAATGCCTTGCCGACATCTGGACCCTGAACCGCTTCAGATATTTGCTGCAAGACCGACAATTTAATCTGAGAACCGATAGTCGAGCTCTTACATGGCTCGACCGATTCAAAGCAGACAAGGCAAAGTTAACAAGGTGGGCTATCCTACTACAAGAGTTTAACTTCAAGACCGTACGTATACCAGGCAAACTAAACCAGCGCCCTGATCATCTGTCCAGAAACCCCGACGACACAACCAGAGACCCCATTCAAGAAGATGAAGCACGGCTCAACAGGCCCCAAATCACTCCACCCCCACCCCAGAAGAATATTTCCCTCTACTATGCCCCTTAGAAGAGTCAGACGAAGAAGGCCCAGACGAGATGTCACTCCCACCAAATGCCACGTTGGAAGAAAAACGAAAACGGCGTGGTATACTTTAGACCCAGCAAGAAACAAACAATATTGTCGTTTCAAGACCTTTCCGCTGGGAAATTCTTAAAGAATACCACGAATCTACCGCAGCCACTCACCCTGGCCAAGGCTAAACCATGAGGGTCATCAGACAGAAGTTCTACTGGCCTATCATTCGCGGAGACGTCCAGAAACACGTCAGAAGTTGCCTGATCTGCGCTACGACGAAAGCACCAGCCCATCAACCACTACCCCAATACAAAGCAGGCTACAATAAACCCCATGGTACACAGTGTCCTTCGAGATTCTGGCACCATATCCACCATCCAGGGGAAGAAGAACCGCTTCATACCTCTAGCAACCGACACCTTCTCCAACTAGACGGAGTACCGCTGTGTACCAGTTGCCAAGAGCCTCTAGGCTGTCCAGTTCTTGAAGGAAGAAGTCTGCAACCGCTGGAGTTACCCCACAAAAATAATAACGGATAACGGAGCCCAATTCCGGTAAGACATCACATCACCCGAGAATTATCGCCACCATATCACCAAAAGGCCAACCAGGTCGAGAAAAGGGTCCAAGAACTGAAGAAAATATTAAGAATCAAAGTGGCCTCCCCCGCCGTCAATAACTGGGAAAGTCATCTACCTGCATGAAGCCCTCTGAGCTTAGAAACGACTATCAATCCGTTTCTTTCTTCAGGCATTGTATTAGAAACATCGTACGTTCTGTTTCCATACTTCAATTGTTCATCTCCTTTTGCATTTAACAAACGCCTATGAGTATTTCACTCATCAATTACATTTGCCTGAAAAACTGACTACATAACCGGTACAATCATTGATTTGACGAAAGCGGAATACATAAATACATGTCTGTGTTATGCTGGCAACATAACTTGTGGTTCGTCTGCTTATCCATAGTAATATATGATTTAAGCAATGAAATTGGAAGTGGGGAAGTCACTATACGTGATTTGAAAGCGGTCCTCGGTCCGCCATATTGGTACTGGGTCAGATCTGCTGATTGTGCTTAGTGTATAGTTATGATCTACTTTGGTTATTTTAAAGATTTTATTTGTGTTTTCAACATGTCTTCATGTGCAGTGCTTAGTTGCTCCACTCGACAAGATGTTAATAAGAAGAAATCGTCCAGAATTACATTCCATAGGTAAGTGTAAGCATGATACAGGACCTTACCCATTTTTTTTATAAATAAACTTAGTGTTAATAATGACCAGATTACTCTAATAAATACATTTTTGAGTGACACCGGGATGTATATGTTACCAGGGTATAGTTCATCTAGCCATACCACTGTCCAATATTTTGAAAATGCAATAGAATAAAGTGATTTACCATAGCCTGAAATAGTTTGTCCTAGAAACAATACAGGTTCATTGTTTATTAGCACTAAATTTTAATATCATTTGGAATTACTTATAAAACTTTGGGGCTATTCATCCCTATTTGAAGTATTTATTAGATGACAAAGTATCATGGAGTTGAAGAATAATTATGGTGGCAATAATGATATCTCAGAAATTGGGAAAACCAGGAAAATATTCATTATTCTGAAATTGTATGGAGGTTGACCTTTCTTTTTGGAGTGCAATTTGAGGGCTATATTTACCCACCTGATGATTTGGTCACCCATTAGGCGAATCCTAAAGTTCAATAGCATAGACCATAGAATGGGTATTTGTTGCAGTTCATGGTTACTGTCCTTTTTAAAAATAGAAGGTAATAAACCCTAAGTAGGAATATATGCAAAACATGTACGAGGTGGTCCTGTTAGGGTTCCTTATGGGTAAGATTACAATGGAAATCCTTTAGCGTATTGTATGTGAACTGAGATCATGAGTCAATTTCTCAAGGTTACATACCAGAAGTGACAGGTAGCTGAAAATAAAAGTTGACTTGGAACTATTATCAATTCCAAAAATTCAAATTTGTATCTACCAATTTATACATACAGAGTCTACAATTTTACAAAATCAGTATTTGGTTCGTTATGTTCCAACTTCCTTTATAATTAATTACAAGTATGAAAAATGCAACGAGAGCATTAGATTATTTATTTATTACAAGGAAATAAAAATTACATAGTCCGACTCTGTGTGCGAGACCATATTAGTGCTGGAGCAAGCTCCGCCTAGTGATACCGTTTTCATTTAGCTTTTCAACCATAGACACAACGAATATATATCTTTCTCTATGCCTCATGCACTAGAGAGTTATTGAATATCGGTAATAAAGGCTGCTTTTATTAAAAGTTCCACTACACTGATTAGAGATCGTATCGAAAACATGGAAAAAGGGCCCTTTTTAGAGCCAAGCTTGACAATCATATCACTCAATGTTGAAGGCATTTCAAATACTAAGCAAGACTTAATCTCCAACCTATGCAAAGAGAATTCATGTGACGTCCTATGCCTCCAGGAAACACACAGGGGGCCATCACAACGACGTCCAAACATACCAGGAATGGCACTAGTGAAGGAATGCCCCCATGACCAATATGGAAGCGCAATATTTGTAAAACCAGGAATCAAAGTAAATAATTTACAAGCCACCACACTTAATAACATAGAGCTGATCACGATTAACCTTGGAAATATAAGGATATCCTCAATTTACAAACCACCGAACGAGAGATTCTTATTCCCCCAACGTCTTAACCAACCACATGTGGTAATAGGAGACTTCAATAGCCACAGCACAACTTGGGGATACCGTGACATGAACGAGGATGGAGAACTCCTGGAGAGATGGGCCGAGGACAATGACATGACCCTCATCCATGATCAGAAACAGCCCGCTTCCTTTAATAGTGGCAGATGGATGAGAGGCTATAACCCGGATCTTATCTTCACCAACAACTCTCTAGCTGCAACGTGCAACAAGACAGTCATGGACCTTATCCCACACTCCCAACATCGGCCAACTATGCTGAAGTTTAGACCAGTGATAATGCCGCAGAAGATCCCATTTAAAAGGCGGTTTAATCTAAGAAAGGCAGACTGAAATAAATTCACAGAAGAGATCGACGAAGAAATTAGAGACCTCCCACCGACCCCAGCAAACTACGATAATTTCATCTCTGCAATCAAGAAGACAGCGAGGCGCTGCATTCCCCGCGGCTGTAGAACTTACTATATACCCGGTCTCTCCAATGAAAGTAAAGACACATACGAGGAATATTTACAGCACTACAGTCGGAATCCCTTTTCTCCGGAAACCATACAGCTAGGTGACCAGCTGATCGATTCCATAAGTAAGGAGAGACAAGGGGCATGGAAAGACACGATAGAAAGCCTAGATATGAAACACAGCAGTAGAAAGGCCTGGAGCCTCATTAAAAAGCTATCAGGCGACCCAACATCCTCTAAAGACCAAGTAAACGTCACCGCCAACGAAATCGCACATCAGCTACTTCTAAATGGTAAGCCTGATCAAAAAGTCAAAGTGACCCGCACTTTCAGGATGGCACAACAGCCTAGACAAGCTAATAAGGATTACTTTACCATTACAGAACTGGAAACTGCAATCGAGTCTCTGAAGGCCAGGAAGGCCCCAGGCCCTGATGACATCCTGAATGAGTTCCTGATAAACCTAGGCCCATCAGCCCTGAACTGGCTTCTTCAAATGTATAACTCATGCTGGAACAACAATACAATCCCAAAATTGTGGCTAAAAGCTAAGGTCGTAGCCATCCACAAACCAGAGAAACCACGGGAAGATGCCAAAAGCTACCGTCCGGTGTCACTGTTATGCTCTCCGTTCAAACTCTACGAACGCCTCATTCTGAACAAGTATGGGCCCCAAATAGAAAACCACCTAATCTCCCAGCAAGCAGGGATTAGACCTGGGAAATCCTGTACTGGTCAGGTTTTAAGCCTCACACAACACATTGAGGATGGCTTTGAAAGAAAGGCAAAAACGGGGGCCGTCTTTATAGATTTAACGGCGGCATATGACACTATAAACCATAAAATATTACTGGGAAAAATCTTCGAAATAACAGGTGATTTACAGTTGACGAAAATGCTAAACACAATGCTATCGAATAGAAGGTTTTATGTAGAGTTCCAAGGATCAAGAAGCCGCTGGAGGAACCAGAAGAATGGCCTTCCCCAAGATAGCGTGCTCGCACCCATGCTCTTCAATGTGTATACCAACGACCAACCAACCGGCCCAACAACAAGAAGCTTCATCTACGCCGATGACGTAGCTATCACCTGCCAGTCAAAAAACATCGCAGAGATAGAGGAGCACTTAACTGAATCTTTATCAAGGCTGAGTGGCTATTATAGATCTAACCAACTCCGCCCGAATCCAGCAAAGACGCAGACATGCCTATTCCATCTCAATAACCGACAGGCGAGAAGGGAACTGCAAATAGAGTGGAACTCAGTTACACTGCAACACTGCCCAAACCCAGTCTATCTAGGAGTTACATTGGACCGCTCCCTCACCTACAAGAAGCATATCGATAAAACCAAGGCCAAAGTCAACACCAGAAACGGCATTCTCCGTAAACTGACTAACGCTCGTTGGGGGGCGAACCCTAACGTCCTGCGCTCCTCGGCCCTTGCACTGTGCTACTCCGCGGCCGAATATGCATCTCCCGTATGGCAGAGATCAGCACACACCCATAGGCTGGACCCTGTCCTGAACGATACGTGTAGATTAATAACGGGATGCCTAAAACCCACCAACCTTGACCAACTCTACATGCTAGCCGGAATCGCACCCCCACAAATACGGAGGGAAACCCTAGCCATGGCCGAACGAAACAGACAATGCGACGACACCAGACATCCTCTGTATCAACATATACCGGTAGCGGCCAGACTAAAATCTAGGCGAAACTTTATACAATCTATACAGCCCCTCACAGCCTCTAAAACTGCCACCAAGGAGGCAAGATGGAAACAGTGCCTAATAGACCACGACACTCCAACCTAGAATCCGAAAGAAAAACTTCCTGAAGGTTCGGACCTAGACTGGGGTACCTGGAAGACCCTCAACCGACTCCGGTGCCAAATGGGGAGATGCAAGACCAACCTCGTGAAGTGGGGATACGTGGAAGAGGCAGCATGTGAATGCGGAGAAGTCCAGTCAATGGAACACCTCCTGTCGTGCCAATCCCTACAAGCCCCATGTACCCTCCGGGACCTATGGACGTGCAATGAAAATGCTGTGATATGCGCCAGACACTGGAGTGATATATGAACATTTATAGTTATATATATTTGTAGTTCAGACACGATTAAATAAATAAATAAATCAAAAGTTCCTTTATTAAAGCATCTTTTAGTACGACTTTTTATAGAGTTATTGAAAGTAGCAATACAGGAAAAAGAACATTATTTTATAATGACGTTTGGCAGATTATAAAAGAACATAACATGTCTATCTGTTTGTTTTGGTATATAACTCAGATTAACAAATAAAATAGATATTTTTGTTTTGATCTTTTCTTGCCACAAACCATTGACATATTATACTGATGGACTGGCCCACCTACCGCACAATCGATGACATCGCAGTGCGAGAGAGAAAGATCGAGAAGGATAGCGCTAGGAGTGGCAAAAATATTTTTGGATGTATTGTTACGGTATGGTTTTATGTGTAACTGCGTGAACGTTTGTTATATATATTTTTTTATTGATGCCTCATATTACCTTTTTAAAGCACGCGTCAGCGTGTTTAAATCGAACTTTCAAACAAGCGCGTTTTTTAAAGTCCCCATGGTAACAACAACAACTTTAGAAACGTAAGTATCAATGACAACTTTTTTTATTAGTTTTTAAATTGTATATCATCATTGGGAACCAATGTCATATATACATTGTTTCCCTTTCAATATAAATAAAGAAACTTTTTGATTATTGATCTGACAGCCCGTAACGTCAACTAAAAATAAATACTATTTGACGTTCACGAAACTTGGCTGGGCATCGAGGATGGACTTCCATTTTTTTGTAGTAATAATATAATAATAATATTTTATGATTCCAAAGTGCACCAATAAAAAAAATAGCGTAAAGTATTCGTGGATAACTGGTCTTTCAAACACTTGCTCTATTTCGAGCACTCGGCTGCGCCGTCGTGCTCGAAAAATCGCGCGTGTTTGAAAGACCTCTTTACCCACTTATACTTTAATATATCATTAAATAATTTTAAGAAATATTTGAAAATGAGATCGTGCTCATCTTATACTTGTACTACAATGTCGAAAAAAGGCAAGAAGATAAAATTTCACAGGTAGGTAAATAAACAATAAATTTTATATAAGAGGTTTATTAAGATGATTAAAAATATTATTCATGTTTTTTAGCTTTCCAAAAGATCGCAATTTAAGTAATGGTTACACGCTGTTAGAAGAGATAATTATAAGCCAAGTGATACAGCTGTTATTTGTGAAAAGCATTTTAGAGTTGATGACTACGTATTAAATGATCACGGAAATCGGGTATTAAAATTTTCCTGCTCATTTTGATCAAAAAGAGAAAACCAGTTACAAGAATACTTTAATGTAAACCAAAAAATTAGAATTTAAAATAGTTTTTTTAATATAAACATACGAATGAATACTTTTTATATTACAATTTTAATATACCTAAGTCTACATTTTTAGGGGATGCTGTTGCAGGATGCAGTGCTGATATAATTCCTGATGAAGTGGAATCTCTGGAAGTTGATTAATATGTACCAGAAGTTGATAAGCCAGAAGATCCAGTAAACAATAACATATTATCCAATGAAATAAAAACATGTTCGAGCGTGGAAAAAAACAAGTTGCAAGGTAAGACCTACTGATTCTTAAGTAGTTGACCATTTAAAAAAATACCTTCAATTATGCATTTTTTCTATTTTTAGAAAAAAACGAGATTCAATAGTCTTTGGAGATTTTCAGGAGAGTGATTTAGAATTTCCAGAAAAGAGAAAGACGTTGTGGAAAATTGCCAATCAAACTGTTTGTAAATATAAAAAATGAATAAATATTACAAAAAAATCGATTTAGTTTATTTTAGACTATTTTTAACCTACCCTGTTTATTTGACTTGTAACAATTCTAAATGCATCTAATTTAATTATCGCATGTGCACCAACTTTTAGCAATATTTGAATTTTTACTGAGCAATAAAAATAATTCCACGTTGCACACTTATAAGACCACACTGTATAAATAGACAGATAACAATATATTTTTATGAAAATACATTGTCTTTTTCGTAATGTATAACAATGATAATTGTATATTTTCCATTTATAAGTAATATAGTAATATAAAATGATTTTTTTAATGGTTGTTTCATTATTTTCTTTGTGTTATTTGGGTTGAAAATAATATTAAAGATATTAATAAAACATAGTCTGTTATTTATTTATAAACCTAAAATATTCTTTGAAGCATCTAATGCAGTTACAACAACTTTTACTAATAAGAAAATAATTTTATAAGCACCCCCTTTATATGCTTTCTCCGTGTTTTCTGCCACACCTAGCTCCATCTCTTTCTAGGTTTTATCTTTCTAGTCTCTTCCGCATTTTATCTTACAGCGTTTATTACCGTAGGCCAGTCCACTAGTATAATAATGTCAATGCCCCAAACTTTGAGTCACAACAGAGTGTGTTGTCTCTGGTCACATTCTAAGCTCACTTGCGGATACTTCCACTGCTTTGCCATATTTACAAAGTCTCTTTAGTTGCAGGAAAATTTAAATTAGAAGTTTAATTGAAAATGTGTTAAAAAGTTATGCAAATAAAAAAAAGTCATACTAATTTATGCATTTGAGTCGCTATTTTTAAAATTAATTAATGATACTTGAATTTTATTTAATAAAGGCATATTCTTATATGAATTTTAAACAAGTATTTGTTGTATCCATAGATACCTTTATGGTTATAACTAAAAGTGGCAGCATTGCTCAAAATTTCAGTACCTGTTTAATGTGTCAATGGTAATCTATTTAGTAGTTTTGACCTTGTTTAATTACCATATAAACAGAGATGCAAATATCGTCAGACTGTGATCGACGATCATTTCGAATACGTCGTAGTATTGTAGTAATTAATGTCAAACATGGTTTGTTTATACGAGCGCCATTACGATTAAAGAGTAAACATTTAGGTCATTCATTTTGATGTGTCTTTCAAAACGTTTAATGACAAAATAAACTTTTAAGATAATTAATTTAATGTTTTTGGATTATCATGGTTCGTCGGTGTTAAGTTTGTCAGAAAAACAGCCGAAATTACCAAGGCCATGTAGCTACAATACCATCCCCACTTTTTGTAATTCATTCATTATTTCACTACTGGCATTTAGAATTGTTGGCCGCAAAAATAAACGTGTTTATGAATTAATGGCCCTGTCTATGTTTATTATTACTCTAAGGTATATGCTTATTTGGGTGCATCTATTGTAATATTAATTTATATTATTATGGAGGAACAATTAGAAATAGCAATTTTAGCAGGAGCGAATGCAGAAGAGATAGAGATGCTGATTTTGCACTATTTTATTGGTATTGAAAATAATGAACAAAAGCAAATAATTTTTTTTTATTTACGAATCCGCATCAGCCTCAAGGGCTATTAGCGGTCTGTAGCTATATATTATGTTTGTTTAACATTATGAATAGATATTGACATGTCATATGTTTTGTTTAAAGTACATTTTAAATTTTATGGTAAAAGTTTGCGATTTGCAGATATTTAATAAGGTTTTTCACATTACTGCTGTTGTTTAAAGTATTTTCCAGAGATTCACTTATGTTGCATGCTCGTCTGTTGGTATGATATAGCGGACACTCAACCAAAAAATGTTTCACGGCTGCTCACAAATAACAGTCCGGTCTTGGTGTTCGGGAAAGTAAGTACTCATGAGTAGCTCGAGTATAACCTAGACGTAACCTTGCGATGATGATTTGATGTCTTCGATTTTCGGTAAAAGTTAGCCAGGGTGTTATGTAGGGTTAGATTTCTCTAAGTTTTGCGTGTGAGCTCCTCCATGTGTCATTCCATTTTTGTTTTGCTTTATTGCGAATAAATGTTTTTAGATCGGTGTATAAGGGCTTAATGATTGGTATGGTATTAAGCAGTGCTGCTTTTTTGGCGAGTTGATCGGCCATCTCATTACCTTTTATGCATATGTGTGCAGGAAACCACAGAAAATGTATGTTTTTTCCTATCGATTGAAGATGATGGATTTCTTGTTTGATCATCAGTACGAGGAAATTTTTCGAATAGGTGCTTCTCAATAATTTCAAGGAATTTAAAGAGTCTGTAAGTATAACTGTCTTTTCGTAGTTCGATGTTGTTACGTACTTTACTGCTTCTAGTATTGCATAAAGTTCTCCTGTTAGAATTGTTGCATATTTTGAAAGTTTTAATTGTACATTGTTTGTAGGAGTTACAATGGCCGCGCCTAGTCCGTCATTTTCTTTGGATGCGTCAGTGTATATTTCGGTATAATTGGGATATATTTGCATGGTCTCGTTAAAATGTTGGATGAGGGTTTGTATACTAGTGCTTTGTTTGGTAAAACATGAAAGATGAGTGTTTATACCTATATTGAGACTGTTTTTATAGTGCTGGATTCTTACGTAAAATGGCTCTGTTTGAATATTAGGTGAGACTGGATTTACGTTTTTATTAAATGTGTGATGGTGGGTTGAACTAAGAGGATTAGCTGTTTTTTTTTAGACATATGAGAGACTTAGTATTTGTCTTCTAAGTTCTAGTGGGGCTTCTCCGACTTCACAGTCTAGGATATCTACTGGTGTGGTTCTGTAGGCTCCTACGATAATGCGTAGTGCTGTATTGTGTAATACGTCTAATTGTTTGAGTATTGTAACTTTTGCTGATGCATAAGCAATACAGCGATAATCAATTTTTGATCTGACAAGTGTTTGATAGATGTTTAAGAGTAATCTGCTATCGGCTCCCCAATGTTTGTTTGTTAGACATTTCAATAAATTAAGTCCTTTTTGACAGTCTTTAATTAGTTGTGTTATATGGGCTTTCCAATTTAGTTTCTCATCGAATATAAGTCCTAGGTTTTTTATCTTATTGGTGTACTTGAGAGTAGTATTGTAGATTTCCATATGAGGTTTGTGGTTAATTCGTTGTTTTGAGAATATTATGCACCGTGACTTGCTGGGCGAGAAATGAAAACCTGCCGCTCTTGACCATTTTTCCTTCGTTATGAGTTGTTTTTGTAGTATCGTTGCACATGCAGATAATGTCCTGCTTTTTACAAAAATGATCACGTCATTCGCATACATTCGGATCTGTATTGGTTGTTCTATATCTCTAGTTATATCGTTCATGGCTAGGAGAAATAAAGTTGGACTAATAATTGATCCTTGGGGTGTTGCATTTTCGTTTTTGGATAGAAGAAGTTGCCCCATTGACTCTAACCTGAAATGTTCTGTCACATAAAAAGTTCTGTATGAAAGCTAGAATGTTACATTGATATCCTAGGTTGCTTAGCTTTGATAGTATGTTGTGTTTCCAAGTTGTTTCGAAAGCTTTATTTACATCAAAATAGATGGCCATGCAGTGTTCTTTATTTGAGAATGCTTCTTTAATATGAGTTTCTAAATCAATTATGTTGTCTAATGTTGATCTATTTGGTCTAAATCCTGATTGCTCCGGAGTCAGATGTCCTTAGGTTTCTAGGTCCCAAAGAAGTCTTTTATTTATTATTGTTTCGAGCAGTTTGCATAGGGCGCTAGTTAAAGAAATGGGTCTATAAGAATCTGCTAGAAGGGGTGATTTAGAAGGTTTTAAGATGGGGATTGTGATTTCCTTTCTCCATGTGTTAGGATATAGATGTTGGCTCCAGACACTGTTGTATATTTGCAAGAGATGATGTTTCGCAGATGAAGGCAGGTTTTTTAAAAATATGGGCGGGATATCATCGGGTCCAGGAGATGTATTCTTAAGTTCGTGGAGTGCATCGTTGAATTCGTGTAGGCTGATAGGAGTGTTAATAGGGTCTGCGTTTTCATGTATCATAATGGTGTTCTTTTCTTGCTTCTGCTTGAATGCTAGGAAGTCTGGGTCGTAGATATCATTTTTAGAATGGAGACAATAAGTATTTACGAGTTTTTCAGCTATCTCATTTTTATCTGTTATCATACTTAAATCGTTTTTTTGTAAGGCTGCAATTTCCATATGTGAGCTTTTACCTGCTATGAAAAGCAAATAATTGATATAAATAATATGAATGATGACGAACTTAAAAATCACTTTACATTGCTTAGGGCTGATATAGTACACCTAAATTTGAAGAATCTGCAGCAATTACCAGAACATTCCATCACCGAAAGTGGAAATAGTGTGGATGGTAGGTAAACAAAACCACATTCTTATTTCTGTGTCTTGAAGAAAATCTATAATTACCATAAATTTCAGGATTTTAGGTGATATCCGATATACGTTGCCTCAAATAAGAATATACTGAGATAAGTTTTCATACTTCGCCAAACTGAGGATTACAAGTTGTTAGAAAAAAAATCAAAGACAAATAACAAAGAAGTTGTTCCCCTGTATGAGGAAATGCTCAAAATTAAAAAAGAGAAGTGCAAGTACATCTGCAAGCTCTTAAAGCAGTTTTGTCATAAAACGAATGGTTTTGTTGTTATTCTCTAAAGTACTAAAGTGTTATCGAACTATTGTAATATTCTTTATAATGATATTATACTTTTTTGATAAAAATATTCATTTTACACCATAAGCTCCTGTTGTGTGCCTAAAACTGCAAAACATGTTTTGAATACAGGAGGGACTTTATTCTTTTACAACCAGTACCTGGTTGTAGTAGGTCTTTACTTTTTCACAATAATTAATCTTTTGTGTGTAACTTTTGAAATATATAATAAATTAATGTGTGAATTTGAACTTGTATACTTTATTTTTGCATACTTTTAATCAGGCAACTGCTCCTTAATACCTATGAACAAACTGAAGATTAATTATACAAATTTTTACTACATTGGACATAGGTATTCTTTAAATTATGAGATACTGTTTTTTATTTTATGGGCCAATCAAAGATTCTGTTATTATTTTTTCCATTAATCTGTACAATTTTATTGCTCTCTTGGCAAATTTTGCTAATGTTGATGCAGAATCACCGACGTTATACTGAATAACGAAATAAAAATTAATATAGTTGTTAGCATAGACAAACTAAAATATATTAATATTTGTATTGTCTTTGGTGGTTAGTTTCAATCTTAGAGTAATAATATACATAGAGAGGGCTATTCCTTCATAAACACGTTTATTTTTGCGGCCAACAATTCTAAACGCCAGTAGTAAAATCATGAATGAATTACCAAAAGTGGGGATTGTATTGTCGATACATCGTCTTGGCGTCATCGTCAAAGCATAGGCGTACCAAATTTATTTAAAAACAACAAATTTTAAATTATTTTATTGGAATTTTGGTGTTTATAATTATTTCATTTCATGAAATTGAAGTTTGTTGATTTTAATTATTTTAATGTAATTAATCTATACAGGGTGTCCCGGGACTAATGGGAAAAAAGTCAGGAGCGTATAATCTGAGTCAAAATAATATTAGTACTTCATATAAACTTTTTTTATTCAGGTCCTCGTTTTCGAGTTATAGGCCTCCAAAGTTTTATTTTGAATTTGGTTTTTATTTTTATTTTTTGTACTAGTTATTTGATCTTTATAAAATTCACGGCAAAGCTATAATGTACGTGTATGTTTATTTTGGTAAGGTAAACAGATTTACAGTAGTGTCTTGAAGCCAGGGACGGACTACTCGCAATAGTTAGTGATCCAAAAAATTTGCAGGGATGGCACACCCTGTATGAAATTATCGAAATTCACTTCCCCACACATTAAGCTAACGAAAAGGTACTCTTGTTAGAATTCGATAAAATAAGCCGTTCGGCTAATATTGACAGTTTTATTGCACTACGTACATTCACCATTTTTATAAGTACACAACGAGGTAAAACTAACTTATTAATACGATGTCCAAGATTTACCTTCAGTACTACAAAAAAATAATTTAACGATAGCAGAAGATAAAAAACATTAACGACTTATTAATTGGAAAGTTGGTAAAAACTTTTTAAAAGTGTTTTTACCGTTTATCAAGTAACCATAGGATTAGTTGTCAAACATTGTGTAGAATAGTTCGTAGTCAGTACTTGTCAATAATTCATAAGTCCTTAATTTAACAGTTACAATGGCAGAATTAACTTTTATTGAGTACGCAGATATGAATTTAATGTATGGACTGGTTTCTCGAAACTGTTTAGAGGCCAGGAGGCTTTATGCAGAACATTTTGCAAACAGAGCATTTCCAGACAGACGAATGTTTGAGCGTATTGATCTCAGGTTAGGAGAAACAGGTATGAATAAGTAAATGTAATTTTCCATGTATACAAAACAAAGTTATAAATTTTAAGACGTTTTTTGCCAAAAAAAAGGTGGAGAAGGTCCAGTACGAAGCGTACGTACTGTGGCAGTTGAACAAGACTTGTTAAATGCAGTTGATAATGAACCATCAACGAGTTTACGAAAATTATCAAGAGAACATAACGTCTCGAAATCAGTTGTGCATCGCGTTCTAAAAGCTGTTATATCCTTTTCACATGAAAAAAGTACACAGTATGACAGTGGCTGATTATCCTTCACGACTTGAGTATAGCCAGTGGTTTCTGCGACAACAACAAGCAGACAATACATTTATTAGTAACGTTCTCTTTACGAACGAATCCGGTTTCACCAGAGATGTAGTCATAAATTCTCATAATTATGGGATGATGCGAATCCACATGGCATTAGTCAAACTAGGAGTCAGCATAGATTCATGGTTAATGTTTGGGCAGGAAAAGTTGGAAATCATTTGATAGGGCCATACTTTATTGACGATACTTTGACCGGTCAGAGATATTTGGAGTTCTTGCAAAATGAGTTATGGAACCTGTTTGATGATGTGCTACTACAAACTCGTAGGAATTTATGGTTCATGCATGATGGGGCCCCTCCTCATTTCAGTTTAGATGTACGATAGCATTTACACACAAGGTTTCCTAATAGATGGATTGGTCGTGGAGGCCCTTTTCAATGACCACCGCGATCAGGAGATGTTAATCCTATGGATTTCTTCCTCTAGGGTTATCTCAAAAGTAAGGTATACGCAACACCTGTGCAAACAAGGCAAGATTTAATAGACAGAAATCTGTTACACTGCAACGTTATTAGAAGTGCAAAGAAACAACCCTCGTAGACTTAGAATGTGCGTGGAAGTGGGAGGAGCTCATATTGAACATTTATTAGAAGAACGTTAGTTTTTGTTGTTTAGGAATTAGTTTCAGTCGATTGTTTTATAACTTGTGTTTTATGAGGTTTTCTTAATGGTTTAATAATGTTGTGTTCGTAATTTTGATTAAAAGCAACTAATTATGTTGTCTGCGTACCTTTTTAATTCCCATTAAATAAGCTCTTAATGTTTTTATCATCTGCTATCATCAAATTATTTTTTTGTAGTACATCGTATTAATAAGTTAGTTAGGTAAATTTGTACGTAGTGCATTAATAAAACTGTAAATATTAGCCAAACGGCTCATTTTATCGAATTCCAGAAAGAGTACCTTTTCGTTAGCTTAATGTGTGGGGAAGTCAATTTCGATAATTTCATACAGGGTGTGCCATCCCTGCAAATTTTTTGGATCACTAACCATTGCGAGTAGTCCGTCCCTGGCTTCAAGGCACTACTGTAAATCTGTTTACCTTTCCAAAATAAACATACACGTACATTATAGCTTTGCCGTAAATTTTACAAAAATCAAATAACTAGTAAAAAAAATAAAAATAAAAACCAAATTCAAAATTAAAACTTTGGAGGCCTATAACTCGAAAACGAGGGCCTACATAGAAAAAGTTTATATGAAGTACTAACATTATTTTGGCTCAAATTATTCCGCTCCTGACTTTTTTCCCATTAGTCCCGGGACACCCTGTATATATATATATATATATATATATATATATATATATATATATATATATATATATATATATATATATATATATATATATATATAAAAACAGAATCAAGTAGTCAGTGCTTAACTATCAACAAATAAAATTGAAAATATCACGGGGATTGCAGCCTAAATAATGTTAAAAATTCTTGTTAAACGAAACCGAGCGCTTTCGAAAGACTTTTTCTTTCTTTCTCAAGGTTGTATAGTAGAATCATTGGAAATCAAAGAAAACAGGATACATAGCAATCACTTCTAACTTCTATCAAAATCAAAACCCATGCCTCGACATTGAAATTAAATAAAATCAGAAAAATGAAAAAATGAGTTTAAAATAAACATGGAAATTGATACTTAGCTTAAATCCTTCCTGAAGAAACACATTTTGGTTTTAAAATTCACCACCACTACATTTTAAAAGAGAATATTATATACTAATTCGGTTGTTTCAAGTGTATCTAGTTTTTGGATAGAAAATAACTTTTTTTAATTTACAATACCTGATAACAGTCGTATTCTCTTCAAGCGAGTTTGTTTTATTTTATGTCTACAGGGTGTCCCGGGACTAATGGGAAAAAAGTTAGGAGCGTATAATCTGAGCAAAATAATGTTAATACTTCATATAAACTTTTTCTATGGAGGCCCTCGTTTTCGAGTTATAGGCCTCCAAAGTATTAATTTTGAATTTGGTTTTTATTTTTTGTACTAGTTATTTGATCTTTATCAAATTTACGGCAAAGCTATAATGTACGTGTATGTTTATTTTGGAAAGGTAAACAGATTTACAGTACTGCCTTGAAGCCAGGGACGGACTACTCGCAATTGTTAGTGATCCAAAAAATTTGCAGGGATGGCACACCCTGTATGAAATCATCGAAATTGACTTCTCCACACATTAAGCTAACGAAAAGGTACTCTTGTTAGAATTCGATAAAATAAGCCGTTTGGATAATATTTACAGTTTTATTAATGCACTACGTACAAATCTACCTGACTAACTTATTAATACGATGTCCAGGATTTACTTCCTTTTAATCAAAATTACGAACATAACATTATTAAACCATTAAGAAAACCTCAAAAAACACAAGTTATAAAACATTAGACTAATACTAATTCCTAAACAACAACAAAAACTAACGTTATTTTAATAAATGTTCAATATGAGCTCCTCCCACTTCCACGCACATCCTAAGTCTACGAAGGTTGTTTCTTTGCACTTGAATGAGCAATCCCACATTATTCCTAATAACATTGCAGTGTAACACAATTCTGTCTATTGAATCTTGTCTTGTTTGCACAGGTATTGCGTATACCTTACTTTTGAGATAACCCTAGAGAAAGAAATCCATAGGATTAACGTCTCCTGATCGCGGTGGCCATTGAAAAGGGCCTCCACGACCAATCCATCTATTAGGAAACCTTGTGTGTAAATGCTGTCGTACATCTAAACTGAAATGAGGAGGGGCCCCATCATGCATGAACCATAAATTCCTACGAGTTTGTAGTAGCACATCATCAAACAGGTTCCATAACTAATTTTGCAAAAACTCCAAATATCTCTGACCAGTCAAAGTACCGTCAATAAAGTATATGGCTCTATCAAATGATTGCCAACTATTCCTGCCCAAATATTAACCATGAATCGATGCTGGCTCCTAGTTTGGATAATGCCATGTGGATTCACATCATCCCATAAATGCATATTATGAGAATTTATGATTCCATCTCTGGTGAAACCGGATTAGTTCGTAAAGAGAACGTTACTAATAAATGTATTGTCTGCTTGTTGTTGTCGCAGAAACCACTGGCTATACTCAAGTCGTGCAGGATAATCAGCCACTGTCATACTGTGTACTTTTTTCATGTGAAAAGGATATAACAGCTGTTCTTTTAGGACGCGATGAACAACTAATTTCGAGACGTTATGTTCTCTTTATACTTTTAGAAAACTCGTTGATGGTTCATTATCAACTGCATTTAACAAGTCTTGTTCAACTGCCACAGTACGTATGCTTCGTACTGGACCTTCTCCACCTTTTTTTGGCAAAAATATTCCTAAAATTAAAAATTTTGTTTTGTATACATAGAAAATTACATTTACTTATTCATACCTGTTTCTCGTAACCTGAGATCAATACACTCAAACATTCGTCTGCCTGGCAATGCTCTGTTTGCAAAATGTTCTTCATAAAGCCTTCTGGCCTCTAAACAGTTTCGAGAAGCCAGTCCATACATTAGATGCATATCTGCGTACTCGATAAAAGCGAATTTTGCCATTGTAACTGTTAAATTAAGGACTTATGAATTATTGACAAGTACTGACTACGAACTATTCTTCACAACGTTTGACAACTAATCCTATGGTAACTTGATAAACGGTAAAAACACTTATAAAAAGTTTTTACCAACTTTCGAATTAATGTGTGCCATCCCTGCAAAATTTTTGGATCACTAACCATTGCAAGTAGTTCGTCCCTGGCTTCAATGCACTACTGTAAATCTGTTTTCCTTACCAAAATAAACATACACATACATTATATCTTTGCCGTAAATTTTATAAAGATCAAATAACTAGTACAAAAATTAAAAATAAAAACCGAATTCAAAATTAAAACTTTGGAGGCCTATAACTCGAAAACGAGGGCCTGCATAGAAAAAGTTTATATTAAGTACTAACATTATTTTAGCTCATATTATACGCTCCCGACTTTTTCCCCATTAGTCCCGGGACACCCTGTATATTGAAACATCATTTCCATAGCACACGTTAACATTGTTAAATAAATTGGAACTGCTGTTAATTTAGAACAATAATATATTTATTTACAATTATCCAGTTTAATAATTTTAACGATTGCACGAAAAATAGTGTGTATGACATGGCCGCGAAACTTTTTAACGACCTCAAGATTATCTTGCCTGGGCCGCAAGCGGCCTCGGCGATAACTATTCTTTCGGTACGTTAAAAAGGTATTTCGCGTTACAAATAACTATTTTAGGAATCAAGGAATCTATTTTATGACTAACTGATAATCATAGTATCCTGGTAATTAATTCTGACCACTTTGTTTTTTGTCTCTCAAAAATATTCACTCTTCAGTTAGGTGGAAACCTTAGACTATTCTAAGAAGAAAACGAAAGATTACAGTTTACATTTTAAAGTTGGAAATAGAATACCTTCTTTAATTGACTTTAGAAATTAAAATAATTCTAAAGTTCATCCCCTAATGGATAGATGGCGATGGTTATATTTATATACTTCATACTTAATGTTATTTGATATCGTTAGGTAATTATAACATTGAATTTATCACTAGCGTCTAGCAAGCCACATATGATCCTGACCAATCAACAATGACCGAAGTAGGATCCGTTGGCGCGAAAGTTTTAAAATAATAGCTGCTATCTTTTCACCAAAATATTAAATTATTTCAATTAAAACGCATTGTAATTGGTTCTTACTAGACAATCAACAGGTTATTTGTTATTCGGACGCATTTATTAAATCATAACGACTTTGCTACACTTCGGTCGTTTTTGATTGGTCAGGATCTTCTGTAACTTGCAGCTTGCTAGACGTAGACGCTAGTGATAAATTCAATGTGAGAGAGAGAGAGAAGTTCGTGTGAGATTCTGTTGGGTGGAATGTTTTTGGATGAGTTGAACTTTTCTTGGGTGCCATGCTATAGGATTTGTTTCCTCTTCAGGGCTGGTTGGGGGGGGGGTGTGTTGGGGGGTTTTGTGCGCGTTGGCCGAGAAACTGAGTTAGGGGTAAAAAGGTGTCTAGTAAGATTTGTTTAAAAGTGTCTAGAAAATGTGCTTTTAAAGGTGTATGGAATTTTGAGGGAATTGAGCGGGCTTTTCGCCAGAAAGTAACTGGAGGGTTGTTTCTATTGGGGTATCTAGGAGGGTGATGTTTGGAAGCAGCGAAGCTCGATAGTGAGCGGAGAGAGTGACAAAAAGTGTATGGAATTGGAGATTGAATGTTGAAGACGAACCATGTATCGTTGCCGATACATAGCTGTGTGTTGGCTGGCTAGGTGTCAGAAACTATTGAAGTTGTTTAAGTAAAAGGGTGTTTTAACTGAATTTGAATGTCTCCGGTATTAAAGAGGAATAATGATGAAATATTGGTGATTGAGATTTTTATTGGTTTTGAGAATTTTTCGAAAGAAAAGTGTATAGGAGACATTTTATTTAAAAGTGTATAGAATATGATAAATTGTTGAGATTTAAGAAAAGTTGCGGGGACGTGCCTTCGGTGGTTCGGGGACTGTTTAAGGTGGTCGGCGACATAATAACAATCTTTAAATCCAAAAATGCGGGTGCGTCGATCGTCGGTCCATTTGGCTAGTGAATAAATTCACAGAGTGTACAGGAAAACCGCAAAAACCTGCAACACCGACGTAGGTGGTGTGGGGGCGGCATAAAAGTATAGGGTGAGTCCAAAGTGTTGAACAATTAATAGCTGGAAGGAAATTTAGAATTTGTTAGAGATGTTTGTTTTATGGATTTGGGCTTTGTTGAGAAGGTTGTTGGAGAGATTTGACTTTATATTTAGCGAAATAGCTGTATAACCACATACATCTCACACTCCTCTTCTTATTTAATTTAAACCATTGGCATTGACAATAATTTTAACCCAACATTTTTAACTGTCATCGTGATATTTTGTGTTTACAACATTTTATTCTAGATATGAATCGATAAATGGATTGCATTTATCCAATAATAATTTATTCACTGGTAATTATTGAGGTAAAGTTCACATTTTATATTATGTTATGAATACGTTGTCTTCAAAACAATATTATAGTGGTTATTTGTTTGGATAATTTCAGCATTGAAAATATGGACATTCTTATCAGGTATTTATAATTCTATAACTACTCTATTTGTATACCTGATATATTGCCCCCCCACATAAACATTTCAAAAGTTTTCTGATATTAAAACTTTTAAATTGTTTATGTTCTAAAAATTTTTGTATACCACAATACTTAATCCTAAAATCCATTCATTCTTCATGCATACTTTAAACTATATTAACTATAAGCTACAAGTTTTAACTCACAACTCAAACTTTATCTAAAATGTCCTATTTTTACTCTGGAAATCATTTATCTTTCTTATTTGTTTTGAATTTTTATTTATATGTTACATTTCTATTCACTATATACTCAATTGTATTTAGAATGTTATTTGCTCATTTCATGTAAACATAGTTGGTTAGTGTATGTATTTTAGCACCCTCAACATTCACTAATTGGCTATATGTTTATAATTTACTTTTATTTTCATTCTCTAATCAGTTTTTGTATATAAAAATATTAAATCTAAATGAAATTTTCCCCTAATAATATCCGTTCCAGGATATTTCAATTCATACACATTATTTCCAATTATTTTCTTGATTTCAAATGGACCTGTATGTGGTAATAATAATTTCCCACACACATTGTTTTTTAAATTAGAAATCCTAGGTGTCTTCAAAATGACTAAATCTCCTATTTTAAATTTAGTCCTCTTCTTGATTTTCTTATTCATTCTCTTCCGATACTTTTCTGCCCTGATCTTTAATTTATGATATGTCTCTTCCCGTATTCTTGTTAAATCTTGTTCGTGTAAAATCCAAGGTCTATTTGGATATTGTCCTGTTAAAATTAAAATTGGTGGTTTCTCAGTATTAATATTTGGTACGTAATTATTATAATTCTCAATATGTTTTAGATCTTCATCCCAACACAAATGATTCTGGTAATACTCCATCCTCAAAAATTTTAAACATTCTTGAATCATTCTTTCACTAGGATTAGCCTGTGGATGCCTTATAGAAGTATGGAACAATTTGATATCCTTTTTCTCACAAAATTTTGAAAATCTTTCATTAACGAAATATGATGCGTTATCTGTAAGTATACTCTGCGGTTTACCAACTTCTTCCATATACAAAAGTATACACTTCATTGTTTCTATCTTGTTAACTCGTTTGGTTGGGTAAAACTTAACAAATTTAGAAAAAATATCATACATAACCAGTATGTTCTTATTACCTCTAGGTGTTTTAATTAAATTGGATAAATAATCAATTGCTACTATTTGTAATGGTTCTTTTACAATTATACTTTCAACAATATTTTGATTCTTATATGTCTTATATTTTCCCAAAATACATAATTCACAATTTGAACAAATTTTCTTTATAATTGTTATATCTTTACAAGTAAAATAATTTTCTCTAAACATTAACCATAGCTTTCTAACCCCTATATGACCATAATTTTCATGTAAATTTTTCAAAATTTTTTCAGCTAAATTTGTATCAATATAATATAACTCTTTGTCAGCAATGACCTTAATAATCAAGTTGTTTTTCATTACACAACCCTTAAAATTACCCATTTTAATAACTTTATCCCTCAAATTTGTTAAATTTTCCTGGCTATTTTTGATTTCTACCAACGAATATAAACCTTGTTCATTTTTCAACTTATTTATAGCAACAATAAAATTTTCCTTTTTAGTATTAGAGATTACTAATTCTGTTAATTTTTTATCTGTAGGTTCGTCCTTTCTACTTAAACAATCAGCTGTAATATTTAATTTTCCAGGTTTATACCTAATATCAAATTGAAACTCTTGTAATAACAAACCCCATCTGTATATTCTCGTGTTACTGTATTGTGTGTTTTTTATAAACGACAAACTTTGATTATCAGTTTCTATAATAAATTTATTTCCCCTTAGCCAATAATTTAATTTTTCACAAGCATATACAATTGCAAACATTTCCTTTTCAGCCACTGTATATTTTAATTGTGCTCCTTTTAATATTTTAGAAATAAAACAAATTGGATATTCTTTCCCGTCTCTAGTTTGTACTAATTCTGCTGCTATAGAATATGCTGATGCATCTGTTCTTAAAATAAAATCTATATTGAAATCTGGCACATAAATAACTATATTATTATAAAACTCATTTTTAATTTTCTCAAAAGCTTCTATTCTTCTATCATCCCATACAAATTTTTCCTTTTTTCTTAATAATTCAATTAATGGTCTTTCTTTTTCTGCTAAATTTTTCACAAATTTTGAATAATAATTAATCATACCCAAAAACCCTCTTAATGCTTTTAATGTTTTTGGTCTAGGAAATTTCTTTATTTGTTCTAATCTATCAATATCAATAGTAATGCCTGTTGTAGTAATCTTATACCCTAAAAACTTTACATTATTTTGGAAAAATTGACATTTGTGTAAATTTAATTTTAAACCAAATTTATCCAATGTTTCAATAATTATTTTAATATGCTCTAGATGCTGTTGTTCATCTTGACTGAAAATTAGAATATCATCAATATATGATATACAAAATGTACTATGGATTTCCAATATTTCTCTAAGAGCCCTGATTAATGCAGATGAACTTGATTGAAGTCCAAATGGTGTCGTACAAAATTCCCATACTTGTCCATCTACTTGAAAACCTGTGTATTTTCTGGAATCTTCATGTAAAGGTATCAACCAAAATGAGTTTTTTAAATCTAATTTTGTAAAGATCATACTTTTCCCTATTTGTGATAATAAAATATCCACTCGTTGTGGTGATTCATATTGTGGTTTTGTTATCTCATTAATTTTTCTGGCAACTAAACAAATTCTAATGGAATTATCAGCTTTTTTAACTATAACCAATGGACTTATATACTGTGTTGTTGATTTTCTTATAATACCATCCATTTCCATCTTTCTTATCTCTTCTTGCACTTGTTCCCTATATGCATGTGGAATTGGATATCCCCTACATACAAAATGTTTATCCTTATAAATTTCCAGATGATGTTGGTAATGATTTGCTATTCTTGGTTCTTCGTTAACTAATGTTTTATGTTTATTCATTATTTTATAAATATCTTTCTTATATTTTTCTTCACACTGTATAACTTTTACCCATTCCGAGTATTCTTCATCATCTAAATTTCTTTCAATTTGTAAATGATTCATTGTTTCTTTTACATTTTCTTCTTTGTTCCCCTCTGTCCATCTCATTATCTCTACTTCCCTTCCATCTACTCTCAAACTCTGGTCCCTCATGTCTATTACTGCGTCAATTCCATATAAAAAATCAATTCCCAGTATTACTTCCATTTTCATACTTCCCATCACTAATAAACTTACTTGTAAATCCACATCTTGACATGTAATAGTACCATAATATAAGTTGTTCACTTCTTCTATTTTCTTTCCAGTTGCTGATATTACCTGTATTTGCTTAATTTTTATAATTTTGTTGTTGAAATAATCAAAATTTCGTTTTATAATGTCTGCCCTTATTGCTGATATTTGTGATCCACTGTCTATTAATGCATGTAATTTTACATCTCCTATTTTAATTTTTACATATGGTAACCAATACTTTCTGTATGCATTATCTGGTTTTAAATTATGTATATATTCATGTTCCATAAGATTGCAATTTTTATTGATATCTGTAATATCTGTTTTTTCACTTTTATTGTGATTTCTTTTAAACCTGATATGTTTTCTATTTCTACACCTATTTCCTATCCTATATTTACATTTATCTACTTTTTCATATTTACAATTTAAATGATGTATTAATAATTTTATTCCTTTAGTTACAGATGCTTGCCTTACACCTGATAACTGTTCAATATATTGTTTTACCTGCAGACCATCACTTTGCTTAACTGAATTTAATGAAGATAAGATATGAGTTATTTTTAAATTATTATATTTTAAAATACGTTTGTTATAATTTGTTAATTTTTGATTATTTTGTATTTTGTCACACTTATTTACTTTGTTTATATTATTTAAATAAATATTACCCTGCTTTTGTTTTCTATTTATTTTAGGATATTTGATTATACTGCTACTATTAAACAATTCGTCTTCCACTTTTTCTTCGATTACAATTGGTAAAACTTGATTACTTTTTCTTTGAGGTTTATTTCTTTTAGGGTATAACTTTTCACACATATCACACATACAATTATTTAAGTCTGAAGTGCTTCCTTGCAATTCTTCAGCTATAATATCAAATTTATCCCGTAGGTTTATTATTTCTATAATATTATCATCAATAATCAGACACCTTGTCTGTAGATTCAAAATTACTCTTTTTTCATTCATAATATCTATACCCATTATCGCTTCCACACTCAAACCTGGTGTAATCAAGAAATTCATATTATAATTATTGCTGTTTACCTTTATTGAAACAGTTAAAACTTTATTCACAAAAGCTACCTTCTTGTCATTAGCAGTAACAACTTTTATTTGGTTTATTTTAATTATTTTATCTTTTAACATTTTATAGTTTTTCTTCACAAAACCTTCATTAATTAATGATACACTACTTCCTGTATCTAATAAGCAGTTTAACTTTACATTCTCAATATCTAATTCTATAAAAGGTAATTGATTATTTACATTGGTTTCATTTATTTTGTTTTCATCTTCACTTATCTTTATAAATTCCTTCGGATGGCAATATTTACTTTTTATGATATTGTATGATCTGCAGTCTTCTAAAAATTTTGATGTCTCGGAGTTTGTTGATCTGCACTATTGTGCACCATTACTTGCTCAATCTGCTTTTGTTCATTATCTACTATAATCTCTTCTGTTGACCTCTCTCTTGTCCTCAAATTACAATTTGTCTGTTGTTCTCTTCCTCCAACAGATCCATTATAATTTCTCTGTTCCCTTGTTTGATTTCTATTAGAACTATTATTGTTGCTGTTATATCTTTGCATATAATTGTTCCTATAGTTTTGTTGGTTTCTGTTATAGTTGTTGTTTCGGCCTTTGTTGTCGTAGCCTCTATTTTCTTTCTCTGGCTGTTTGTTATTGCCAGCACTCCAACCATCTCTCCATTTCTCTGTCTCTAGCCTATCTTGTTGACTAGCACTCCAACCATCCCTCCTTATGTATTGTCCATTACCTCCAAATCCTTTTATATCATCTATCCTTCTTAAATATTCCAACAGCCTGTTTGTATCTCTCACATCATTTACTGCCACATAATTTGATATATCATCTCCAAAATGTTTGGCAATAAACTTCACATAATCCTCTTCACGTATTTGAGGATCTAGGTATTTGATGTTATCTAATTTGTTCATTGCATAAATTTCCCTTGACTGCTGTCCGTTTTCTCTATACTTTCCAAAATATAAGTTATTTCTTATTTTACTTTGGACCATATCCCCAAAGAAATAATTTATAAAATGATGTTCGAATTGATTTATATTCATACATCTGTCCTCGTTTATATTCCACCATAATTTTGCTGATCCTTTAATTGTCTTATCTACCCATCTTTTCCAATTTCTTTCTTCTCCCATCTCTTCTAATTTCGCCTTTAATTTCATAATATATCGTACTGGATGTACATTTCTATCATTACTGAAATACAATTCAGTATCTGCTTTATCTCCCATCATGATAAAATTTCGTGCCCCCTGTGGTAAATTCTCAATTTTCTTCTCTAAATTTTCAATCGCCGACTTGTTTCTTTCTATCCCCTCTTCCTGTCTTCCAAACTCTTGCCTAATTTCACGATTGTTATTTTCACAAATTCTTTCCATGTCTTCCAACTCTTGTCTAATTTCCATTTTGTTTTTCTGGATTTCTTTTTCAACGTCTTCTTTATGCTTATCCATAGACCTTTCAAATTTTTCAACCTGCTCCATTACTGAGTTCCTAATATCCACCTTTGTTTGTTTTATTTCTTGTCTTAAAGCTTCTGCTCTTTCCTCACTCTTCCTATCCATCGTCTCATTTGTGTTTTTAATAACTTCCATTATACGTAAAAACATTTCGTTTATATTTTGATTGCTTTCTGCGTCTCCCTCCATAGTCTTTGTTTCTGGCTTCTTTTTACCACTTCTTAAATACATTCACTAACAACTTTTGTTTTTTTTTTAATAGAATTAATCTTAGGCAATAATAAATAATAATGTTTTTATTGGTATACCTGAGAAAACATTCACTCGGACCTTCTATACTCAGGTCCCTGCTCGGGCGCCATTTTATTTAGTTTGTTTTTAGTTTGTATCTGTAATATCGATGCAATTTGAATAAAACAAATACCTGTTATATATTTTTTTAATTAAATACTTTTCTATAACACACAGACACAATACTAAAGAAAAAACAACACTTTCATACTTTCTTTCACACAAATTTTTTTTTTATAGTGAAATTTATTCTGAAGGTATACCAATTAAATTGAATTTTTGTAATTTTGAAATGTGTCCAAATTTGTCTTCTTTAGCCTTTCTTATTATTGATTTTAATTATTTTGGATTTGAAATTGAATATTTAATTATTTATTTATTTATATAAATGATAAATGCTTTCCAGGGAAATTTATAAGCTTTTAAAATTTTGAAAATAAATTATTAAGTTACCGGTTCGTATATGCTTTTAATCTCTGGTCTGTGACGTTTTCTACCAATGATATTCCCATATTCCCTGCATGTGTTCGTCAGCAATCTTCCGTTGTTTACCAACGTCTCTGCCCTCACACTTCACGTTAACGTTGCTTTTAGTTGTTAAAAGATTTTTTTTTGTACCTTCTGCTGCACTCCTAACTTCTTTTCTTGCCAATTTATTTAATTCTATATTTATTATTTTGGTTTAGTTTAACTATCTGACTTATATGCTTTTGATTTCTTGTTCCGTGGTATATTTATTTCGTTTTGATTGACGCCTTTGTTCTCACAATTTACTTTATATTACCCTGATGCTGCTTCTTGTTGTTTAATGTTTCTTATCTGACTTCTGCTTCTCTTGTTACTTACTTTCTTTCAAAGTTGTGTTAATAAAAATTTTCAAAAATTGATATTTTCCTTTTTAGAATATTTACTACTTTGGTTTGGTTTAATTATCTATTTAAAATCGTCAAATTAATATGATTTAAGTGTGATTTTTATAATTTTTCTCTGGAATCCCAAAATTCGTGAAACTCTTGTCAAAATCTCTCAAAAAACTCCTCTATTTATCCGTTACCCGGTATCGATATTCCTTTTTTATATATAAAACGTTCAATCCCTCTTAGATTATTCATTTGAACCAATCACATTTCCTTTCTATTTTAATTTAATGACTTTATTAATTGTTATACCTTCTTTACATATAGTATGAACTAAATCTACATTATAAAATATATATTTTTTTACCAGATACAGTTTTTTAAATTTATAAGAAATCTTTTCTTTTAAATGTCAATTGGAATCTTTATATTTACCGAAATCGCTGTATAACCACATACATCTCACACTCCTCTTCTCATTTAATTTAAACCATTGGCATTGACAATAATTTTAACCCAACATTATTAACTGTCATCGTGATATTTTGTGTTTACAACATTTTATTCTAGATATGAATCGATAAATGGATTGCATTTATCCAATAATAATTTATTCACTGGTAATTATTGAGGTAAAGTTCACATTTTATATTATGTTATGAATACGTTGTCTTCAAAACAATATTATAGTGGTTATTTGTTTGGATAATTTCAGCATTGAAAATATGGACATTCTTATCAGGTATTTATAATTCTATAACTACTCTATTTGTATACCTGATAATATATTGTTTTTTAGTAAAAATTTCATTAAAAAAGTTTATACGAACGATGGATGGGGGTAGATTATAATTTAATTACGCTTCTAACGTATACGTGAGTTTGGGGTTAAAAATATGTCTTTGAACCAAAAAATATCAGTTGATGTAGGGAGATAAGGCCGTACATATTGTTTTTTAGTAATTTACGTCTTTAAGATCCAATTTCGGTATCATAAAATCAAAAAATAGTCACACCTATATAAAGAGGTTTACCGAAAACTATTTCAGCCCTTTTTAATTTAATAGCTACTAGATTTTCATTAAAAATTGTACTATAATGTAACAAAGGAATTGCAATGAAATGTTTTATGCTGTAGCGGCCGTTTCAAGATTTAAGTAATTTAACATAACGGTACTTTCGAGAATTTTCCATTGTTTTATTAATAAGTTTATGATGATTCAGAATCATTGTTTGCTAAATTTCTCAAATGGTTGTTTAAATCAATATGTCTTCAATTCCGCTCGAATTTTAGAAACCTATGTATCTTTTTAAATGTCAATCGTTTAGTGTCCGGTAGTGAATTTTATAATTATTTTTAGGATAATGGGTAGACAATAACTTTTTATATTTTGAACTAGGTGGAATATTATGTTTTGGACATAATGAAAAATCACTGTTACAATCATATAATTTTTCATCATAACCCAAGTTTTTTTGAAATCATGTATCCGTTTTAATATGAACTTGTTTGGACTTGTCGGTTTTCGTTGATAAGGTATGTTATTAGTAACGAGAATCTATGACGTCATCGACTCAGATGAAAGTATAAATATGCATTGATTCTTATGTAGAATAGACATCTGAGGAGATCTTTTTTTATGAATATTTTGAACCTTTTTATTTAGAGTTGCATAAAAAAAATTAATTAATATGGAAATATACACCCATATATAATTGTTTTTACTAGTAATTTCACTAGTCTGCGACGATGTAATAGTTTTTGTGGTAAGATCATCATTGTTTGTTATAAAAAGTGAAGGGATGTAGATAGATTTATGCAAAAAAGTTTAATTGATTGTCAATTGTTAAAAATTTTGGTTAGTAAAATATTTGACTAATAAATTTTTATTTCTAGTCTGACGTCCGAATTAGATGGGCTCTTCTAAAATCGCGATGACGTGTGGTACACAACAGCTCGCGCCTGGGTTGAAGATTGCTGCAGAAGGAAATAGGCAAACGAGTAAGTATCTTTTGAGTATTTACCTACAAAAATATTTATTGTTTTAGTTGTGATATATAATTTTGATAGCATACAATGAGGTTCCTTCGGGTATAAAAAGGGTACCGACTTTTCCTACACAGAGATATGACAGGTACCACACAGTGGGAGGAGTACAAAAAACTTAGGGTGTCGGTTAGACTCGATTACAACCCGAGCAGTCACCTTTTGAGTTATGTACGAATAGTATCCTTCTGTTATGGGGTAGAGTCGCCTAAAGGCTATTGAAGAGTGCCTATAACCTCATATGTAAATTTTATATAGATTTTTGAGATGTATTGTAGTTTAAATTGTAATTGAATTTTTGGTCGGAAAAAAAGTAGTGGGTCTCGTATATCGATTTCTCTTAACCATATAAGTATTTTTTGAGGTCTCTTCGGATATAAAACGGGGGATCGACTTTTTTCCGCACAGAAATACGGCAGTTACCACATTGTGGGATAAGTACTTAACTATGATATCTGTAAGACATGCCTACAAAACATGCGGTTATCTATTAGTTCAAGTGCGTATAGTATTTTCTGTATGTTTTCATCACATATCAGGGAAAATTGTTGCCTAAAGGCTATTAAAGAATCTCCTCCGACCTCACATATAAAAAATAGATAATAAATAATAGTATATATTTAACTATGGGTAAATAGACAATATAGAAAAAATAATAAACAATTCGTGATCGACAAATTCAGGATTTCAATTTATAAATAATTTATTATTCTTTTAAAAAATACGTCGAATGGTGATTTTTTCTCGTAATCAATGGTCCTGAAGGTTGTCGGAATATAATTTGTGGTCTAGCTAAATCGTAGTCTGCAGATACAGATCATTAACTTCTTATTTCACTGTTTGTTAATTGGAATCATTACTAGAATATATCATATCCTCCTCAAGTAAAAATATCATAATAGGCGAAAAGTTTTCAATTTATAAGTAATTCATTATTCTTTTACAATTCCTCGAATGGTAATTTTTTCTCATAATCAATGGTCCTGAAGGTTGCCGGAATGGAATTTGTAGTCTAGCTAAATCGTAGCCTACAGATACAGATCATAAACTTCTTGTTCCAATCACTGTTTGTTAATTGGAATCATTACTTGAATATATCATATCTTCCTCAAATATTACGGTTAAAAAGTGTCAGAATTGCTCAATTAGCTTAAAGCGTATAGTATTTTCTGTATGTTTTCATCACATATCAGGGAAAATTGTTGCCTAAAGGCTATTAAAGAATCTCCTTCGACCTCACATATAAAAAAATAGATAATAAATAATAGTATATGTTTAACTATGGGTAAATAGACAATATAGAAAAAATAATAAACAATTCGTGATCGACAAATTCAGGATTTCAATTTATAAATAATTTATTATTCTTTTAAAAAATACGTCGAATGGTGATTTTTTTCTCGTAATCAATGGTCCTGAAGGTTGTCGGAATATAGTTTGTGGTCTAGCTAAATCGTAGTCTGCAGATACAGATCATTAACTTCTTATTTCACTGTTTGTTAATTGGAATCATTACTAGAATATATCATATCCTCCTCAAGTAAAAATATCATAATAGGCGAAAAGTTTTCAATTTATAAGTAATTTATTATTCTTTTACAATTCCTCGAATGGTAATTTTTTCTCATAATCAATGGTCCTGAAGGTTGCCGGAATGGAATTTGTAGTCTAGCTGAATCGTAGCCTACAGATACAGATCATAAACTTCTTCCAATCACTGTTTGTTAATTGGAATCATTACTTGAATATATCATATCTTCCTCAAATATTACGGTTAAAAAGTGTCAGAATTGCTCAATTAGCTTAAAGCGTATTTTTTTACATGCTTTTTTATGGAAAAACAGACACAAATTTCCTCAATCGCGGGTCTTTTTTAGGGAAAAATGTTATCGTTCAGTCTTCCGTCCGACTAGAAGTTTACTTGTTACCCCTCATATCCTGATAATGCTCATTCGATTACAGTTCTTTGTTCAAAGTGCTTACGAAAAAAATTTTCATCCTTATTATGAGTCTCTTTGTGAATCTAGTAAAACATGTTGCTACTTTGTTGGGGCTTATAACATCTAATTATAATGAACACCAAGTGACTAGAGGGCTTATGGAGTGTAGAAAAGCTATAAGAAAACTAAATAATGCGTTACGGAGTGCCAAGAATATTGGAGAAAAGAAGCATATCTTAACTAGTATAACTCAAATCAAATCATTTCGTAACCAATTTAAATATATTCAAAAACATGGTGGAGACCTATCATCTCATATTGAAACTGCAAAACATCGTGTAAAATGGGATGATCTGTATGCAGCATTTAACGGTCGCATCAGAACTGGTAGCATCTCAAACCTGAAGCATAAGGATCCCATTGCATTTCTCAAAGATTGTAGGGCTCTCTTTAAACGACGTATACATAATATATTAAAAAAGGAGGTAGCTGTTAAGGTGAATGTGGCTTTCGGAGGTGAATTTGAAATTGTTAAAGGAGATCAGATTCTCAATGAGTTTAAATATTTTACAACGAACAATTCACCAATTTACAAAGATACAAACATTGATGACTGGTTTGATACTAAAGTCGTTGCACCTATCCTTAAAGACCTGGAGGAGTTTCAAGAACGTGATAGTGGTTGGGCATTGAAGAAGGTGGTGAACTTAGGCGTTAACATCAATAAATATACTCCACAACTGGGATCCTCGTATATTGATTTACCAGCAGAAATAAAAAAGAGGAAGGCATGTATTAACGTCAATAATGAAGATGATTCTTGCTTTGCTTGGGCGGTGACGTCGGCACTGTTTCCTGCCATGAAAAATGCGGCTAGAATTTCATCATACCCCCCCTATTCGACCATATTAAAACTAAAGGGAATTCAGTTTCCTATGACTATGAAGCAGATCCCCAATTTTGAGAAGCAAAATAATATATCCGTAAATGTTTACATTCTACAAAAAGATAAAAAGACCTTCATTACTCTACCAACTTACCTTACAAGAAATAAGATGAATAAACATGTAAATTTGTTGATGGTGCAAGATAAATATGATGAAGCGCCAACGAAATATCACTTTGTTTGGATAAAGAATCTATCAAGATTTCTGTCCACTCAACTCAGTAAACATAATTGTAAGAAATACTTCTGTGATCGTTGCCTACGCTATTTCAGATCCCATGAAAAACTAGATGTTCATCTTAAATGTTGCAAGGGTCGAATGGACTTTTTATGTGAAAGATGTTTACAGCCATTTACTACAGCGGAACAGTTGGATGCTCACGTCGTAGATTGTATGAAAATGAATGATTGTGCTGTTAAGATGCCAGAAATGGGGAAAAACGTTCTTAAATTCAAAAACTATAAGAATAAGGTAAAGGCACCTTTTATAGTATATGCAGATCTCGAGAGTGTTTTGAAGCAGACTGGGGATTCTAAGAAGCCACAACAGCATATTCCTGCAGCCGTTGGGTATTACTTCAAGTGTTCATATGATGATTTGCTTTCCTTTTATGAGAGTTATTTGGGTGAAGATTGTATGCGCTGGTTTGCTGATGAGCTGAATCTACTTGCTCAAGATATCAGTACGGTGTTCCTTTGTCCTTATGGAATTCATATGACTCCTAATCAAGAACGCCAGTTTCAAGCTGCTACCGAATGTCATATTTGTGAAACACCATTTTCCGCTACTGATAAGAAAGTCCGAGATCATGATCATCTCATTCCCGAAAACAATTATAGAGGTGCAGCGCATGAGGGGTGCAATATTAACTATCAGGATTCGCCTACTGTTAATGTAGTGTTCCACAACTTATCTGGTTATGATGCAAATTTCATCATCGAAGACATTGCTACCCGCATGACTGGCTCTATTGATTTGCTTCCTATTACAAAAGAAAAATATATTTCCTTTACAAAACATGTTGAAGATGCACGAATCCAATTCAGATTTATCGATAGTTTCCGATTCATGGCGTCATCTCTCGATAAACTCGCCTCATATTTAACCGAATTTCCTAATTTGAGATCACAGTTTTCTGGTGTTCCCGACGAAGAATTCACAATGTTAACTAAGAAGGGGGTGATGCCTTATGACTATTTCAATTCTTTCGACCGCTTTGAAGAAACAAGGTTACCTCCTATCGAATCTTTCTATAATAATCTCGAAGATAAACCCTGCTCACGTAAACTTTATAGTAGAGCACAATGCGTCTGGAATACGTTTCAATGTCAAACCTTAGGTGAATATGTAGAGTTGTATATGAAGACTGATATCCTTCTTCTTGCTGACGTTTTTGAGCAGTTTCGTTCCAGTTGTATTGCTACGTATAACATCGATCCCGCGCATTATTATATATTACCAGGATTTACATTCGATGCTATGTTGAAACATACTGGACAAGAATTGGAACTTCTCACTGATGTAGACATGTTTTTGTTTGTTGAACGTGGTATACGCGGTGGACTTAGTCAAGTTTGCGGAAAACGTCGTGCTCGAGCTAACAATAAGTATATGCCCACTTATAATCCTTCAAATCCACCGAAATATTTAATGTACAATGATGTGAATAATCAATATGGATGGGCTATGTCACAATATCTCCCTTATGGAGGATTTGAATGGTGTGGCTCTAATATAGACGTTACAGAAATTGCTGATGATGCTTCTGAGGGATACATGCTCGTGGTTGATTTGGAGTATCCTTCTCATTTACATGATTTGCATAAGGATATTCCATTTTGTCCTGAACACCTAAATCCTAAGACCATGATGCCTGCTACAAGATTAAATGAGGAGACTAAGTTGATGGCTACCCTAACTAATAAAACAAAATACGTTATACATTACCGAGCATTGAAGCAAGCGTTACAGAATGGGCTTCTATTAACAAAAATACATCGAGTATTGAAATTCAAGCAGAGTTCATGGTTAAAGCCCTACATTGACTTAAACACTGAGTTACGTAAGGCTGCGAAGAATGAGTTTGAGAAGAACCTATTCAAACTGATGAACAATGCCGTGTTTGGTGAGTATTGCTAGTTTTATATAAATATTTCTATACTAATCACTTTTTTCTAATTGTTGCAGGTAAAACCATGGAGAACGTGCGCAAACGTGTTGATGTAAAGCTAATTTCTCATTGGAGTGGTCGATATGGTGCTGAATCGTACATAGCTAAGCCCGAGTTTAAAAATAGTACGATTTTCAGCGAAAACCTAATTGCCATCGAATTACGGAAGCTGCAAATATGGTTAAATAAACCGATATATGTAGGAATGGCAATTTTAGATCTGGCTAAAACTACGATCTATGATTTTCACTATGAGTACATGATGAACCGTTTTAGTGAGAACTGTACTGTGCTGTACACCGATACCGATAGTCTTATATATGAGATTCGAGATCAAGATCCATATGAAGTAATGAAGATTGATTGTTATAAATATTTCGACACCTCAGACTATCCTCTTGATAACGTTTATGGAATTCCTCAAGTTAATAAGAAGGTTCTTGGGATGATGAAGGATGAGAACAATGGTATCATAATGACTGATTATGTTGGGTTACGGTCTAAATTGTATGCAACACGGTTACTTACCTCTGAAGATGATCTAGCAGAAAAACGAAAACGTCTTGCGAATGATGGTTTTGAGAAAGAAGAAATAGACTGTCTAATTCGAAACGTTGGAATAACTAAGAAAGCTAAAGGGGTAAAATCGTCAGTTGTGAAGACCGTAATCACGTTTGAAGACTATGAAAATTGCCTTGACACCTTCACACAGAAAACCGTTTCCCAAAATCTAATTCATGCCGACAAACATCTAGTCCATTCAATTGTTCAAGATAAAGTAGCGTTGAGTCCTGAGGATGATAAGCGATTTATTCTTCCTGGTTCCGATGAAACCTTACCATGGGGCCACTATTCCATTGATGCCTACATGGATGTTGACACCATTATTCCTTAAAGATTCATAAAAAAAGTATTGTTATTATTTTCATTTATTATACTTTTCAATTTTATATTGTACAATAAAATGTTTATTCAATTGTTCTTATTTTGATCCCCCCCCATTATCGACTGAGCATGGGTGACGTCATCAGCATAGTGCCCTTATGGCTTTACATGTTTACCTCTTGTCTTCTTCGTATTTTATTCCACTTCAATCCCACCAAACCTTATACACGTAAAAACATACACACTTTTTGTATAACCCCCGTACACCCTTCGTAATCCCCGTAGACGCTACCCAAACCACTTCGCTTCTTCTAAACCACCCTCTAGCTTATACACATAACAACATACACACTTTTCGCATAACCTCCGTACACCCTTGCGTAATCCCCGTAGACGCTACCCTCCCCCGTGCTACCCTTCCCTATTCGCTTCTTCTAAATCATTGCATAACCCCCGCAAAGAGCGACCCCCAAAAATTTACCCGGGCCGTAGCCGCGACCCCAACCGGGCCCCCCATCCCCCGTAGACGCAGCAAGTGCTAGTATTAGCATCTTTGCACATCCTGTATACGATAATATTCTAACAAATATAATATCGTTTATTTGACTTCAATATAACCAATAGCAGAGATATGTGCTAGTGCTCTAATGGCATCTTTGTACATCCTGTATACGATAATATTCGAACAATCATATTGGCGTTTATTAGACTCCAATCCGACAAATAATAACAGAGATATGAAGAAAGGCCTTAACACTTGCGCAGATCGTCGAAATGTGTCTTTTTAGACCTACATGTAACGGAAAACATGCGCAGTATACGGGAAAAGTAGCTTCGCTACCGCAGCTACGCACGGCCGTTTTGGCACTCTGGTGACAAATAGTTGTTAGCGCCGTTATGGTAATGATGGCAAGCGACACCAATGTAGGTTAAATTTTGCATAACTCCCGTACACCCTTCGTAATCCCCGTAGACGCTACCCTTAAAACCCTCTTCGCTTCTTCTTACACCCTTACTTGTGTAATACCCGCAGACGCTACCCTTAAAACCCTCTTCGCTTCTTCTTTGGCGGCCCGGGCCCCCCCATCCCCCGTAGCCGCTACCCCAACCGAAACCCCCATCCCCCGTGCTACCCAAACCCCTTCGCTTCTTACACCAAAAATTGCTGACGGCCTCCGCATGCGCAGATCGAATTGAGTCAAAAATTACCCATGTTAATTTGCATAAGGAATGAGCCAGAACCCGCCTAGCTCCTTTACTTATTAGTTCCGTTTCGAATATATTATTCTTCTATTTTGCAAGGAAAATTCCTGATTGAAATATCCGTCTGCGCCAGGCATACACAAGCTAGGGCTCCCGGATATTTTAAATCTTGAGTTCCCAATTGCAATACTTTTTCCGAGTCTCCTTTTTGTGAATTTAGTTGATATTCGCCCCGTGTTTTGACACGAATTTGGCTTATATTAGTTCCGTTTCGAATATATTATTCTTATATTTTGCAAGGAAAATTCCTGATTGAAATATCAGTCTGCGCCAGGCATACACAAGCTAGGGCTCCCGGATATTTTAAATCTTGAGTTCCCAATTGCAATACTTTTTCCGAGTCTCCTTTTTGGTGAATTTAGTTGATATTCGCCCCGTGTTTTGACACGAATTTGGCTTATATAAGTTCCGTTTCGAATATTTTATTCTTCTATTCTGCAAGGAAAATTCCTGATTGAAATATCCGTCTGCGCCAGGCATACCCAAGCTAGGGCTCCCGGATATTTTAAATCTTGAGTTCCCAATTGCAATACTTTTTCCGAGTCTCCTTTTTGTGAATTTAGTTGATATTCGCCCCGTGTTTTGACACGAATTTGGCTTATATTAGTTCCGTTTCGAATATATTATTCTCCTATTTTGCAAGGAAAATTCCTGATTGAAATATCCGTCTGCGCCAGGCATACACAAGCTAGGGCTCCCGGATATTTTAAATCTTGAGTTCCCAATTGCAATACTTTTTCCGAGTCTCCTTTGTGTGAATTTAGTTGATAATCGCCCCGTGTTTTGACACGAATTTGGCTTATATTAGTCCCGTTTCGAATATATTATTCTTCTATTTGGCAAGGAAAATTCCTGATTGAAATATCCGTCTGCGCCAGGCATACACAAGCTAGGGCTCCCGGATATTTTAAATCTTGAGTTCCTAATTGCAATACTTTTTCCGAGTCTCCTTTTGTGAATTTAGTTGATATCCGCCGCGTGCTTTAATACGAATTGGGATTGTATTAGTCCCGTTTCGAATATATTATTCTTCTATTTTGCAAGGAAAATTCCTGATTGAAATATCCGTCTGCGCCAGGCATACACAAGCTAGGGCTCCCGGATATTTTAAATCTTGAGTTCCCAATTGCAATACTTTTCCGAGTTTCATTTCTTTGAATTTGGTTGATAGTCGCCCGTTCTTTAACACAAATTTGGTTTATATTTAAATCTGGTTAACTCTAGAATTGCCTTCCGTTTTCATTACCTTCCCCGAATTTTCTTTTAGTGGGATTTCGTGATATTAGTTCCGCCCTTTTGATACCCTTCTTGATTTTGTTCAAAGCTTAGGGAGATGTCTGACGAGTAGATATAGAGTTCCCGATCTATAGTATTGTTTTCCCGATTGGATAGTTTTTTTTTTAGTAGCACCGGACCCGTTCGTTACATAAGGGTCTATCAAATACATGAATGAAAATACCACCAAGCTTAACATAGTTTTGCTTGCCTTTTTTTACCGCTTCTTTTATTTGCATGAACGCTATTTTATAATTACAAACCACTCTCGCTTATGTCCTGCCTGCTTCGTCGCTAATAATACATATGTGCTTTTGAGTATTGTTTATTTTGTATGTATATAACAACTTAGAAGGTATTAATGTAATAAAACTGAAATAAACCTGTGTTGTGTTTTATTGACCTATTATAGACTAGTATTTCCTTATGGTAGCGTAGTTGTTTCGCAGCACGAATTTTAGCTTCTCCGTAGTGTGGATCAGGATAATAACATTTATTTCAGGACTAGCGAGAACATTTGTTTTATATATTTAGCAACATCCCGAATTTTGACGACAATAGACCCCTGGAATTTACCGTACCTCCATCTGAGGCTACCTGGAACTCTCGACGAGGGAAGTCGAGGGGCCGTGGAGACAACCACGTTAAAAATCTGGCGCCCGAGAAAGTGTAAGGTTTCAAAGGTGTCAGGAGTGACGTTTCCGAGGCGTTCCACGCGCAGTGCAGCGCGCAGTCATCGCCTCTTGGGGAGGAAAACGCGTCACAAGTTATACAGTTATACAGTTATACAGTTATACAGTTATACAGTTATACAGTTATACAGTTATACAGTTATACAGTTATACAGTTATACAGTTATACAGTTATACAGTTATACAGTTATACAGTTATACAGTTATATAGTTATACAGTTATACAGTTATACAGTTATACGGTTATACGGTTATACAGTTATACAGTTATACAGTTATACAGTTATACAGTTATACAGTTATACAGTTATACAGTTATACAGTTATACAGTTATACAGTTATACAGTTATACAGTTATACAGTTATACAGTTATACAGTTATACAGTTATACAGTTATACAGTTATACAGTTATACAGTTATACAGTTATACAGTTATACAGTTATACAGTTATACAGTTATACAGTTATACAGTTATACAGTTATACAGTTATACAGTTATACAGTTATACAGTTATACAGTTATACAGTTATACAGTTATACAGTTATACAGTTATACAGTTATACAGTTATACAGTTATACAGTTATACAGTTATACAGTTATACAGTTATACAGTTATACAGTTATACAGTTATACAGTTATACAGTTATACAGTTATACAGTTATACAGTTATACAGTTATACAGTTATACAGTTATACAGTTATACAGTTATACAGTTATACAGTTATACAGTTATACAGTTATACAGTTATACAGTTATACAGTTATACAGTTATACAGTTATACAGTTATACAGTTATACAGTTATACAGTTATACAGTTATACAGTTATACAGTTATACAGTTATACAGTTATACAGTTATACAGTTATACAGTTATACAGTTATACAGTTATACAGTTATACAGTTATACAGTTATACAGTTATACAGTTATACAGTTATACAGTTATACAGTTTCACAGTTTTACAGTTATACAGTTATACAGTTATACAGTTATACAGTTATACAGTTATACAGTTATACAGTTATACAGTTATACAGTTATACAGTTATACAGTTATACAGTTATACAGTTATACAGTTATACAGTTATACAGTTATACAGTTATACAGTTATACAGTTATACAGTTATACAGTTATACAGTTATACAGTTATACAGTTATACAGTTATACAGTTATACAGTTATACAGTTATACAGTTATACAGTTATACAGTTATACAGTTATACAGTTATACAGTTATACAGTTATACAGTTATACAGTTATACAGTTATACAGTTATACAGTTATACAGTTATACAGTTATACAGTTATACAGTTATACAGTTATACAGTTATACAGTTATACAGTTATACAGTTATACAGTTATACAGTTATACAGTTATACAGTTATACAGTTATACAGTTATACAGTTTTACAGTTTTACAGTTATACAGTTATACAGTTATACAGTTATACAGTTATACAGTTATACAGTTATACAGTTATACAGTTATACAGTTATACAGTTATACAGTTATACAGTTATACAGTTATACAGTTATACAGTTATACAGTTATACAGTTATACAGTTATACAGTTATACAGTTATACAGTTATACAGTTATACAGTTATACAGTTATACAGTTATACAGTTATACAGTTATACAGTTATACAGTTTTACAGTTTTACAGTTATACAGTTATACAGTTATACAGTTATACAGTTTTACAGTTATACAGTTATACAGTTATACAGTTATACAGTTATACAGTTATACAGTTATACAGTTATACAGTTATACAGTTATACAGTTATACAGTTATACAGTTATACAGTTATACAGTTATACAGTTATACAGTTATACAGTTATACAGTTATACAGTTATACAGTTATACAGTTATACAGTTATACAGTTATACAGTTATACAGTTATACAGTTATACAGTTATACAGTTATACAGTTATACAGTTATACAGTTATACAGTTATACAGTTATACAGTTATACAGTTATACAGTTATACAGTTATACAGTTATACAGGTATACAGTTATACAGTTATACAGTTATACAGTTATACAGTTATACAGTTATACAGTTATACAGTTATACAGTTATACAGTTATACAGAAATACAGTCATACAGAAATACAGTTATACAGTTATACAGTTATACTTTATATAACTTATCTTTTAATTTACTGGAAACGTGTTTTTAAAAACTAACTTTATTTCTAAGACAAACTAATACAATAATTTCAAATACAAGACTGATATTTTTATTATAAACATGAATTTAAATAACCTCGTAACAAACACAAACTACGCAATTCTACAATGATATAAATACTTTATCAGCACAATATACTGTCCACCTAAGGGCAATGGCGTAGGTGACACCTCCCCCTTTAGAAGGAAGCTTCTCCTGGAAGCTGGATCCCATCTTCCGTTGACTCCTGCTGACTCTTACTCGTCCTTCCTGAATGTTTCCTCTTGTACATGATCCACAGGAAGGCCACTATCAATGCTGTATTAAGAAGAATAGTCCAAATACTGGGAATGTGAAAGTTATGGTTTTCTGTGAATATTGGCGTTACCAGTTGATTTGGAATATCCTTTATTTTTAAACTTTTTAAATCAATCTTCATCGGAGAAACGTGTAATTGATTTAATTTCAATTTTAATTCATTAATTACAAAAGGTTGTTCAAAAGTTTTTTGTTGAAATATTAACTCTTGATTTCTAAATATAATTTTACATGCTGAATTTTCAATTAAATAAATGCCTTTAAGAGTTTTCACTTCAGTTTCTTGCTTACATTTTATGATTAATTTTTCTTCTACTGGAAATATTGCCAAAAATTGATTTATCTCCGGAATAATTTCAATATGATTCTTAATTATTTCAGTTTTTGTATATTGACAAAATGTAGAATTTCCTGCTAGCAATATGTTTTCTTCGCTCCCATAATTATTATTGTCTTGCAAATGGTTAGGACATTGAAAAATATTGCCGCGAGTGCAAATGTCATTTAGAGGTTTAATGACATTATTTGATTTTAGTAAAAATTTTGAATTAGGTATTAATGTTACGTATTCTGATTCAATTTCTGTAGGTATAGGTAACATATAAAAAAGATTAAATAAAACATCATAATTAATAGGTATCGATAAAAAATATTGTATTTGATTATTTTCTACTTTACAAACTACGTCTATGACGGCTTCAAATTCTAAAATGTTTTTATGTTTTAATTCGAAAGGTAATTCCGTTTGATAGTAATAATGCACTTTTTGCAACTCTGCAAATAAGTCGTCAGATTTTATAATACTTGGATGTAATGTTTTAAGTTTACAGAAGGTTAATGAATTTTCTACCGTTTCTAAAACGTCTAAAATTACATTGAATGTGATAAGAAGTTCGTTGAATATCTGTTTTAAATAAATAATATTTTCTGCATTTGCTTGAAAATCTAAAATATCTCTTATCTCAAATATTTTCGTTTTTAATATTTTTTCATTATACTGGATGTCCTGAATTGTCTTATTAAAATTATCAATTATTTGGTGACTAACAGAATATTGCATTTTAATTTGAGTTTGCAAGTTTTCTTGATTTTGTTTTAAATGTTCCATGATTGAATTAATTCTTTCTCCATCTTCAGAGTCCAAATTTCCCGTAATTGTTTTTACTATTGATCCAAGACCGTTAATTAACCCTCTCTTTGGTCTATCTAAGGTTGAATGAATATTAATATTATTAAATTTATCATCTATACTATTCTTAGTGTACTCTATTATATTTACAATATTTTCTGTTTCAGTTAGAAAAAATGTATTATTAGACATATTATATTTAACGTGATTGTATTGTATACTTAACTTATTATATTCTACTAGTAGTGGACTTAAATTATAAAAATGAACAAAAGTATGGCTGGATTTCTGCAGTTTGGCATATCCAAGATTTATGGGAAGTATTCCCAAGTTATGGGTAACATCTTTTATTTTGATTGTTGCGTCTCCGACGGTGACGAACCTGGAATGAATTTATATGGAGTCTTTTTTGGACGTTTTATGTTTGAAAGATGAATATTTTCTGAAGTATTTTTGTGTCTAGTGTCAGTTATACAGTTATACAGTTATACAGTTATACAGTTATACAGTTATACAGTTATACAGTTATACAGTTATACAGTTATACATTTATACAGTTATACAGTTATACAGTTATACAGTTATACAGTTATACAGTTATACAGTTATACAGTTATACAATTATACAGTTATACAGTTATACAGTTATACAGTTATACAGTTATACAGTTATACAGTTATACAGTTATACAGTTATACAGTTATACAGTTATACAGTTATACAGTTATACAGTTATACAGTTATACAGTTATACAGTTATACAGTTATACAGTTATACAGTTATACAGTTATACAGTTATACAGTTATACAGTTATACAGTTATACAGTTATACAGTTATACAGTTATACAGTTATACAGTTATACAGTTATACAGTTATACAGTTATACAGTTATACAGTTATACAGTTATACAGTTATACAGTTATACAGTTATACAGTTATACAGTTATACAGTTATACAGTTATACAGTTATACAGTTATACAGTTATACAGTTATACAGTTATACAGTTATACAGTTATACAGTTATACAGTTATACAGTTATACAGTTATACAGTTATACAGTTATACAGTTATACAGTTATACAGTTATACAGTTATACAGTTATACAGTTATACAGTTATACAGTTATACAGTTATACAGTTATACAGTTATACAGTTATACAGTTATACAGTTATACAGTTATACAGGAATACAGAAATACAGTTATACAGTAATACAGTTATACAGTTATACTTTATATAACTTATCTTTTAATTTACTGAAAATGTGTTTTTAAAAACTAACTTTATTTCTAAGACAAACTAATACAATAATTTCAAATACAAGACTGATATTTTTATTATAAACATGAATTTAAATAACCTCGTAACAAACACAAACTAAGCAATTCTACAATGATATAAATACTTAATCAGCACAATATACTGTCCACCTAAGGGCAATGGCGTACGTGACACCTCCCCCTTTAGAAGGAAGCTTCTCCTGGAAGCTGGATCCCATCTTCCGTTGACTCCTGCTGACTCTTACTCGTCCTTCCTGAATGTTTCCTCTTGTACATGATCCACAGGAAGGCCACTATCAATGCTGTATAAAGAAGAATAGTCCAAATACTGTTAATGTGAAAGTTATGGTTTTCTGTGAATATTGGCGTTACCAGTTGATTTGGAATATCCTTTATTTCTAAACTTTTTAAATCAATCTTCATCGGAGAAACGTGTAATTGATTTAATTTCAATTTTAATTCATTTATTACAAAAGGTTGTCCAAAAGTTTTTTGTTGAAATATTAACTGTTGATTTCTAAATATAATTTTACATGCTGAATTTTCAATTAAATAAATGCCTTTAAGAGTTTTCACTTCAGTTTCTTGCTTACATTTTATGATTAATTTTTCTTCTACTGGAAATATTACCAAAAATTGATTTATCTCCGGAATAATTTCAATATGATTCTTAATTATTTCAATTTTTGTATATTGACAAAATGTAGAATTTCCTGCTAGCAATATGTTTTCTTCGCACCCATAATTATCATTGTCTTGCAAATGGTTAGGACATTGAAAAATATTGCCGCGAGTGCAAATGTCATTTAGAGGTTTAATGACATTATTTGATTTTAGTAAAAATTTTGAATTAGGTATTAATGTTACGTATTCTGATTCAATTTCTGTAGGTATAGGTAACATATAAAAAAGATTAAATAAAACATCATAATTAATAGGTATCGATAAAAAATATTGTATTTGATTATTTTCTACTTTACAAACTACGTCTATGACGGCTTCAAATTCTAAAATGTTTTTATGTTTTAATTCGAAAGGTAATTTCGTTTGATAGTAATAATGCACTTTTTGCAACTTTGCAAATAAGTCGTCAGATTTTATAACACTTGGATGTAATGTTTTAAGTTTACAGAAGGTTAATGAATTTTCTACCGTTTCTAAAACGTCTAAAATTACATTGAATGTGATAAGAAGTTCGTTGAATAGCTGTTTTAAATAAATAATATTTTCTGCATTTGCTTGAAAATCTAAAATATCTCTTATCTCAAATATTTTCGTTTTTAATATTTTTTCATTATACTGGATGTCCTGAATTGTCTTAATAAAATTATCAATTATTTGGTGACTAACAGAATATTGCATTTTAATTTGAGTTTGCAAGTTTTCTTGATTTTGTTTTAAATGTTCCATGATTGAATTAATTCTTTCTCCATCTTCAGAGTCCAAATTTCCCGTAATTGTTTTTACTATTGATCCAAGACCGTTAATTAACCCTCTCTTTGGTCTATCTAAGGTTGAATGAATATTAATGTTATTAAATTTATCATCTATACTATTCTTAGTGTACTCTATTATATTTACAATATTTTCTGTTTCAGTTAGAAAAAATGTATTATTAGACATATTATATTTAACGTGATTGTATTGTATACTTAACTTATTATATTATAAAAATGAACAAAAGTATGGCTGGATTTCTGCAGTTTGGCATATCCAAGATTTATGGGAAGTATTCCCAAGTTATGGGTAACATCTTTTATTTTGATTGTTTCGTCTCCGACGGTGACGAACCTGAAATGAATTTATATGGAGTCTTTTTTGGACGTTTTATGTTTGAAAGATGAATATTTTCTGAAGTATTTTTGTGTCTAGCAGTGATTTTTGCTGTTTTTAGTCGGATATTTTTACTTTTAATTTCTTCACTTTTATATTTATTTTTGGTTTCACCTTGTGCCTGTTTATTACGTACATACACTTTAGTGGGTATTGTATCTGGTAATTCTTCACGGCTTTTATTGGCTTTAGATATTACTTTTGATTTATTTTTCTGTAATTTTTGATTTAAATTCGAGTACAAAATTTTCATTTTATCTTTATGAGTTTGTATATAATTATTAACTACTTGTCGATCTAATTCTATATCGAAAGGTGTATTACTATCTATGTGTCCGGTAATTATTTCGTTAGGTTTCAATTTTGTTGCATAATGAACACTATTATTATAGGCTAATAATGCATAAAGTATTTTATTTTCAATAGTCTCATTTTTAAAATCTTTTTGATTATTCAAAAGTCTGATGTGTTCAATAATTGTAGAGTGGAATCTTTCGGCAATTCCATTCGATTCTGGATGTTGAGAACTTATAAAATGAATTTTTATTTTATGCGTTTCTAATAATTCCCTTACAACAGAATTTTTCAACTCAGTTCCATTATCCGAAATTATTTGTTCTGGTATACAATGGTGTGTAAAATATTTAATTAGACTATGAGCTACTTCTATTCCTTGTCTAGATTTTAATTCATACATTTGACCATATTTAGAAAATGAATCTATTATCGTAATAAATTTACTATTTTCTAAGGTTATCGTGTCTAAATGCAAAATTTGGAAAGGTTTAGTCGCTGTAGGAGTAACATTTAATAATGGTTTTATTGGTTTTCTATCATATTTGCTCAACTGGCAAACTTCGCATTCGTTTATATAAGTTTGTATAGATGCTCTTTGATTAGGTCAATAATACAAAGCTTTTAATTGATTTTCAGTTTCATCTAGACCTCTATGATTAGTCTTACCCTCGTGGTAATTTTGAATAACTTCTTTAACTTCATTTAAAGGAACATCTATTAATTTTTTATTACATTTAACAAAGTCGATTTGAGAATCTTGAAAGTGATTTTGTAGAATGACACTGAATTTTTCATAAATTGGGTCTTCGAAATAGATAAAATATTTAGTTTTAGGTACTATGTATTCTTTCACGAAATTAATCACATCTTGCTCAAAATTATTTTTAGATAATTGTACAATGATTCTTTGTTTATTTTCATACAGTTTTATAATAGTGGGTATGGCTGGTTCGAAATTTACTTCTGAAAATATTAATTGATTTTTACCAATATTTATCGCTGAATCTGAAATTGGTATACCGATTACAGGATTCTCTTCATTTGTTTGAACTGTGATGTCTTCGTCATCATCATCATTATTGTTACTTTCATTATCCGTTTCAACTATTAGAGATCTATTATCATCGGGAGATGATGAAAGTTTTTTATTAAATTTGTCCATATAAACTAATAAATTTTTAGAACATTGGGGTTCTTGTAATTCAGTTTCATTAATATTTATTTGAATTCGGGACAAACAATCGCTATTGGTATTTAAAGCACCTTTTTTGTATACGATATCATAATCATATTCTTCAAGTTTCAAGCGCCATCTGACAAGCTTTGAACTTGGATCTTTAAGTGAGAATAACCATTGAAGTGGTTTATGGTCGGTAACTATTGTAAATTTTCTGCCAAAAACATACGAGCGGAAGTATTTCGCTGCCCAAACTATGGCAAGAAGTTCTTTCTCGATTACAGAATAGTTGCATTCTGAATAATTTAAGGTTCTGCTGGCGTAAGCCACAGGTAAATCAGAGCCTATTTTGCCTTGGCTTAAAACAGCACCTAAAGCATAATTGCTGGCGTCTGTGGTAAGGTTAAAGGGTTTTGTAAAATCTGGATATTGAAGTATTGGTTCATTTATCAACAGATTTTTACACATTTCAAAACATTCGACATAATCTGAATCATTTACATTGATAATTGCATCTTTTTTCAATCTGATAGTTAATGGTTTAGTTAATTTTGAAAAATCTTTTATAAATTTTCGATAATACCCTAGGAGTCCTAGGAATCCTTTTAATTGTTTTGAATTTTTTGGTATCGGAAATTTTTGAATTGCTAAAATTTCATCTGGGTTCGGTTTTACACCTTCTGGCGTGACAATATGTCCTAGATATGCTACTTCTTTTCGCAAGAATTCGCATTTATCAATTTGTAATTTAAAATTAGAATCTCTTAATCTATTGAATACTTCTTTGAAATTTGTGATGTGTTCTTGTAAGCTGGTACTGAACACAATTATATCATCAAGGTACACCAAACATTTCTCGTTCTGTATACCTCTTAGGATATTGTCCATGACCCTTTGAAAGGTTGCAGGAGCCCCTTTCAGACCCATGGGCATGCGCACATATTCATAGTGCCCATTTTCAATATTAAAGGCTGTTTTCGGAATATCCTCCTCAGCCATCTCGATCTGATGGAAACCAGAAGCGAGATCTAATGTTGTAAAATATTGACAACGTCCAAGCTTATCTAGTAACGTTGTAATATCTGGTAATGGATATCGATCTCCAATTGTGATCTCATTCAGTTTTCGATAATCAACAACGAGTCGATACTTTGGCTTTTGAGAAGCATCTAGCTTCTTTGGAACTATCCAGATATTGCTCGGCCACGGAGAGCTGGACGGCCTAATAATATTATCATTTAACATTTTTTGAATTTGTTTTTGAATTTCCGTTCGGTGAATCTCAGGATATCTGTATGATTTTGAATAAATAGGTATATCATTAGAAGTTTTAATATGATGTTTTATTTTACTTGTGAAAGTAAGCTGATTTCCTTCAACATGAAAAATATCACTATACTCTTGAACTAATTTTAATACAGATTGTTTCTCTTCGGAATTCATATGTTCAGTTCTAACTTTCGATATATCAAATTTAACATTTTCAGAATAAATATTATTAAAATTTGGGTTGAGGGTTTGTTCGTATTCATCGAATGTCTCAACACTAATAGAAGGGCTTAAGTCTACTCGAAAGTTGGATTCTGAAGGATTTAAAATTGTACATAAAGCTATATTATTTTCAACTTTTGTTAAACATTCCGGGATTTCTAATTTCCCAATTCGTGTATATGGTATAATTACATTACCATTTTTTACATTTTCAATATTTAATTTAATTACTTGTTCACAACGTGGATGCACTACTATACAATTCGTGGATCCGGTTTTAATGTCAAAGTAATTCATTTTAATTTGACTATAAGGAGTCATAAGCAAATTATTATTTAAGTCAATAATTGCATTAAGTATTTTTAAATTATCTAATCCTAACAAACAATCAAAATGATCGTGAAATTTAAAAACGCAATATTCTAAATTAAGCGGTTTCCTATAATTAAACATTTTTGGGACTGGAATAAAAGTGCAGAAATTTTGTTGACTGCTACCAAAGGCAGATTTTACATGGAATGGTTTATTGACATACGATTTTTTGGAATATTTTTCAGCTACAGCTGGTGTCACAAAGGATCTTGTGCTACCAGTATCAATTAAAACTTTTAGATTTTGTTCTGGGAAAATTATATAGGGTAACACACTTTCTGAATTATTTAAGTTTAATAATTCGATAATGTTTGATTTGGTTCCGAGGCTGGTGTCTCTAAAAAATTATCGGATTCATCATTAATACAATCGGAATCGTCTATATTATGGAGTTCTTCCGAGATAAAATTTCTAGGTTGATTAGGATTGTGTTGGAACCGATTTTGATAATTTTGGGGTTGGGGTCTAGGTGTGTTTCTGGTAGACATACTCATTGGATTTGGATTTGAAAATCTTTGATTTGGATTAGGTTTAAAAACGTTATGACCATTATTAGAAAGGTTTGTATTGTTCCTATTAGAAGGATTATAAGAAGTTGATGGACGATTTTGTGGGTTTGATGCGGGATTTCGATTAGTGTGTTGATAATTCTGCATAGAATTTGGCTTAGGAGGTGGCTGCCTATGTGCCACGTTATTTTGGAAATTGGTTTTATTTTTATGAGAATAATTTTGCGTATTTAGATTTGAAAAAATATTTTTTGGATGATTATTCTGGGTCATATAAACTTGAAAATCATTAGTAAGAACATTTAAAGCAATATTTAAATTTTCTGGATTTTTCGTACGCATTAATGTACCTAAAGGTTCTTTTAAACCGCGTAGCAATACTCAGAGTGCCAAATTTTTTAAATAATTTCCTAAAATTAAATGTTCATTAACATTGGAATGTGTGATGAGATAAGAAATTTGAAGATTTAATAAATGTTGAATTCTATTATAAAATTCGAAAGGCGTTTCATTGCCTTGTTTCATTTCCGAAAGTTCTATATTTAGTGTGTAAATATCTCTTTTATCAGCATAAGTATTAAGAAGTGCATCTTTTAGATTTTCCCAAGTTCTTATCGTACAAGAAGAAATGTTTATAGCTGCTTCACCTTTTATTTTTGCTAAGATGCTGGACATCAAATATTCATTTTGAAAATCCCCTACATCTGCAGTATTATAAAACTTACTAACTAATTTCTCTGAAATTTCAATAAATCTAGGAAGTAATTCATTGTTGCCATCAAATTCTGGTATCATATCCAGATATTCTTTTTTTAAAATTGGTAATTGTGGAGTAGCCATTTTATTAAAATTATTTATGTGAAAAAGTTTTGGTGATGCTAAAGTTAATTTTATTTTAGTGTTAGAAGAGTTTGAGCCTGAATTTGAATTATTTGAATCAGAATTTGAGTCAGAATCGTCAGATGTGTCAGAAAAATAATCAATATTCCCTCTATATGACATAAAAACACTTACAGTAATAGAACGAAGATCCTTTCCATTGGCTCGGACTGCACAGGAACAACCAATCTCCTCTTGATTCTTCCGGTTTCTCGCACAACACAGATCTTCTAGTTGAGTTACTCAGTTCGCCCAACTAAGAGTTCCAATAGTTAAAATTCACTTGTTCGAATAGTCAATAAATCGTAGAAACGAACCGAATGTTATATTCTTTAACTTTCGATTGACTATCCTACTGACTGCGCCACTTATCTTTTAATTTACTGAAAACGTGTTTTTAAAAACTAACTTTATTTCTAAGACAAACTAATACAATAATTTCAAATACAAGACTGATATTTTTATTATAAACATGAATTTAAATAACCTCGTAACAAACACAAACTAAGCAATTCTACAATGATATAAATACTTATTCAGCACAATATACTGTCCACCTAAGGGCAATGGCGTAGGTGACATATATTTATACAGTTATACAGTTACACAGTTATACAGTTACAGTCTTATAAAAATATAGGTAGGTATAATAAACGGATATTAAATCTGAGTTTTTTTTTAAATCAGAGATTGAAACATATAGAATTCAGTAAAGTACATACGTAATAATTATTGGGTACTGGAAAATAATAGAATAGGGTGCATAGGTAGGTACCTCTAAGTTGGCTGTGAGTGACTGACATTTCTTTGTGCATTGAATCTGACATTTAAAATTGAAATTGAGATCTTCCGACTATACCTAGGGTAAGCAAAAGTATTTATATTTAAGTATTGAACATTTTTAGGAAACTATGAGATTCTTTTTTAGATAACGGAATAGGTAGGTACATATAATTATAAAGATGGATTCCTCTGACGATCTCTCAGAAGATTATTTCGAAAATACACCACCAAACATATTACACGTAGCACAGAATGCTTCTAATGAATAATTGCCCCAAAAATCTGTGAATATTTACGAAACAAAATATAATTTGTTTAAAGAATGGTGTAGAATACAAAATATTCCGAAAGTGTCCCAGTGCACAAATTGCACCTTTAATATTAGTATTGTTAATAATTGAATTCGTCTGTTGTTTTGTTAGTTTGCTCTGATTTTGATTAAAATGTTCAAAATATTAACTAATATATAATATCTTTTATTGGGAATCAATAAAAGCGTTATAGCTTCTTCTGAAGAAAAATTAAACCTAATTTAGTGCGCAAAGAAAATTACTATTAAACTTCTGTATTTTGATAAAATTTTCGGTAGTAGAAAAAATATTGTATGCAATTCGTGTGTAAATGTCTTTTTTCGACTCATGTGATTGTCGCATTCGTCGAAAAAAGGCTACTTTACACACTTTTTACATAAAAAACTATTATGCACTCATGTGTCAATTTTATGCACCGTTATGCCATCATTACAAACAAGTCTACGCCATTTTTAGTCCATTTAGAGCAACCTAAATGAGACATTTTTTGGTTTTTGCATGCCTGCGTCAATTTTTTCATTCGTGAAAGAAAGCACCACTTTATGCATTTGTGCATAAATAACTATTCTGTTTCTGTCTACAGTAGTATATAAAAGGGCACATGTTTATTTTGTGTAAGATACCTATTTAAATGTAACAGGCTTTTTAGCTTAAAATTATAATTATTATACTCATTTCATAACTATCTCTGTTACGTTTCGGTTTTATTATTTGTTTTGAACCATCTTCCAATTTCAGTTACAACTGCGGTTTGGTCATATCAAAATATGCTTGAGCTTAAATCTAAAGATCGTTTAAAACAACTAATGAACTGAAACGTAATATTGTATTTTTGAATTTAATACTCCTTTTAAATGGCCGTAAACCACGACAAAATTTTTTATTTCATAGAACGGTCACTGATTACAAATTTAACTACTTCCTCATTTTATTTGTATAAAAATACACATGAGTAAAACTTTTAACACACCATTCATATCAACTTATTTTATTATCAGGTCATTGAACGAGTTTCTGCAGCTATGAAAGTTAATCAAAGAACGCTTTCCCGTATTAAAAAAAAAGCTCTGGCAGGAAGTAATGCTGACACTGATGTGCCTACTAAAAAACAAAGAACGTCAAGTATCCGTATGGATCAATTCGACAAAACTGTGCTTAGAAGGTGCATAATAAATTTTCACATATTCGAGAAAAAAGTACCCACGTTAATAAATGTACACCAAACCTTTGTAAATAGTTATGGCTTCGCAGGAAGTCACGATTCTCTGCGGAAACAAATACATTCTTTGGGTTTTCGTTGGACCAACATGAAAAACAACACAAGTTTGTTAATGGAACGTCACGAAATCAGACATTTACGCCTACTATATTTAAGAAACATAAAAAAGTGCAGAGAACAGAACAAACCTATCATTTATATGGATGAAACATACATTCATTCATGTCACACGAACCTTAAAGGATGGAGCGACAAGAGTGACGAATGATTAAGAAAACCCGTTTCAAAAGGTAATAGGCTCATCATTGTCCATGCAGGAAGTGAAAATGGTTTTGTACCTAATGCTGGTATTATATGGAACTCCCAGTCAAAAACAGGAGATTATCATAATGAAATAGCGTACGAAAATTATGAGAAGTGAGAACAAGAAAAACGTATTCTAAACCTGCCAAAAAACGCAGTTGTGGTAATTGATAACGCCCCATATCACAATGTTCTAAATGAAAAATTAACTACGATTGCTTGGACTAAACAACAATAAAAAACTGGCTTTCTAAAGGAAACATATATTACAGTGAACAAATGTTAAAACCGGATCTTTATAACGTTGCAAAAATGTACAAACCGCAATATAAAACTTATAAAATTGATGAATTGTTTATTCGACATGGATTGCAAGTTTTAAGGCTACCCCCTTATCACCCGTACTTAAATCCGATCGAGAGTGTTGGGGCGGCACTTAAAGAATATGTGGCCAAACGAAATGTTACCTTCAATTTAACAAGGTTAAATAATTCTGTAATGAATTTTTTGACACATTTTCTGCAAATGATCGGAAAGTTAAATGTGACCATGTTATAAAGATTGAAGATGAATTTATGAACAATGAACCACTTTTAGATACTGTTGTAGATAATATTATTATTAATTTGGATGAAGACGGAGATAGCGAGAATGATGAAGTTGATATCGAAAGTGATTTTGAAGAATCATTTGTAGATGCACATCTTTATATAGGTGTGACTATTTTTTGATTTTATGATACCGAAATTGGATCTTAAAGACGTAAATTACTAAAAAACAATATGTACGGCCTTATCTCCCTACATCAACTGATATTTTTTGGTTCAAAGACATATTTTCAACCCCAAACTCACGTATACGTTAGAAGCGTAATTAAATTATAATCTACCCCCATCCATCGTTCGTATAAACTTTTTAATGAAATTTTTACTAAAAAACAATATATACGGCCTTATCTTCCTACATTAACTGATATTTTTTGAAAAAACATCTAAAGAAATGTGTCATATTTCAACAAAAAAATATTTATTACTCACGCTTTAAGGGAACAACTTATCACTTGCACACCTTATTTAACACTGAAAATATCAATTTTTAATACACACGTCTTTGTCCATTCATTAAGCCGGTGACGTCGGCGGATGCTTTACCAGGGTCAAATATCTAGAATACTTACGCTGCATATTCTGCACTATCAGCGTCTGGCTGGAACAACACACCATTCATTGCAACAATGTATCATAATGGTTTATTGTTAAAACCACATTCATCTTGCGGTAATCATAGATTAAAGAAAGACTCCCTAGTACATATACCTAGACTACACATCACGATTTATTGTAGTATCTATTTAGCATGACATTTAACATTATAATCCAGAATGTAAGAGCTTACCTTATATCTTCATCAGATGGTAAATAAAGATACATCCATAATTTTGTATACAACATCATTACTTCCTTGATGATTTTGATTAACATCTGTCCACTTTTTCCAAAAATATTTTATGATACGCCTAATAAAAGATTCAAAACTAGTTTAAAAGTGGCAAAACTCTTTTGAAAAGGGTTATTTAGTTGCATGTAGTCAAATGTAAACAAACCAAAATTAGCAAACTAATGGCGGATGGGTGGAGCTTATACCCAATTGACGCCACTGTCTTGTATATAGTCACTGTACCGAATATAATTTATGACGCCTTTACACACTTACCCCACCTTACCTTACATCTTTATATGAAATTTACTGTTTCGACCCTAACTGTACGGAATCTATTCATATTACTTTTTTAAACGAGACTAAAGGTTTGTATTATACTTTCATCCACAAATTAGTTTTCTATCGTTCCTACTAAATTAACAGTTCTTATGAACATTTCTTCTTCTATTGTATCTTATAGCATTAATTTTATCTCTGTATTTCTACAGGCTTCTGAAAAATGATTTAGCCACTCACATTTATTGCACTTTGTAACTCTTCTAATTATATTATTTTAACTGTGCCATGATATTTGTGGGAGGTAATTTGAATAAACTCTTGTTATTCTGTTCTATATTTCATCTAATTATCTTCTAATACATGTTTGTGTAAGATCTATTGATATTCTAACTTTTGACAGTAATTTTTCCGTGTTCCATAATTCAATAATAACATCGTCAGTGACAAGTGACACTGCATCGTAGCCAACTTAAATGGCATAGGTCTAGTTCACCTAACACACCGTTTTTGAATTACATATATATTTGTAAATAATGAGACCGTATATCATTTCATATTTCGATTTCCTATCGGAGATATATATGAATGAATGAATGTTTATTTATACATACATGTTCACATACAAAAAAAACTAAAATACATATCATCGAATAAAAATTTAACCTAACATAATAACTATAAAAAAATAATCTGAGGTATAGTGTTCATGAACAGATGTGATGTACATTAAATAAACAAGAGTAGTGGGGTACCCGACTAAGTTCATCAAAGAACTTGTCTTCGGGTATTGATTATTTATAGAAAATATATCTTAAATGAGTCTGACAAATGTTGAAACTTAAAAAAGAACATAAATAGTAATAACCAGTATTTACATTTATCATTTATTATAAATTATGACACTAATAACTAATAACTTTTACAGGTGAAAGACATATATTTAGGACAATTAACATTTTTATAAACTAAGAATATACACTCATATACACACACATAAACACAAGGTGCAAAACAACAAACAACATTTATATAACTAAAATCGGATCAATTACATTAGCGAAATACTTTCTGCCCTTTGAAAATATCCATTCCTACAATTTGTTTTTGAAAAGACAAACTGAATTATATTTCTTCCAAGTGTGGGGTAAATTGTTCCATAATTTTGATCCAATAAAGCAGAAGCTTCTCTGGCCAAGTGCTTTATGTGTAACAGGGGCATATATAGCGGATTGTGTATTCTGTCTCGTTCCGTATGTATGTGGTACATTATATGTATAATGCCTGTTAGAGTACAAAAAACAAAGGGTTTTGAAGCAAAAAAGTTGCCGAATGTCCAATACCTTTGAATTAATATATACTTGATTGGAGGAGAATCTGCAAGGTTTTTTCAGAATAATTTTCAGAATGAGTTTCTGAACGGTATTGATCGAGTTTAGATAATTATTCCTAATTCCTCCCCAACCAATGATCCCATATAGTAATATGGATACAACAAAAGCGGAGTATATAGTTTTCAGTTGTTCATGAGATAAAAATTCTAGTAGTTGTTTGAATCTGTAGATTAGGCCCCTGAGCTTATTGGTGATGTTGCGAGCATGAACGTCCCATTTCAAAAAGGAGTCAATATGTATGCCTAGATATTTGACCGTGTGCACGAGCTCAAGAGTACAATTTCCTACAGAGATAGTATTATAATCCGGCAAAAATGGTCTGTATGAAGTAACTGGTATTATTTTAGTTTTAGTGGCGTTAACAGTCAATTTGTTCGATTCAAACCACTTAAGGATATTCTGCATATCGTCAGAAGCATTTTTTTGGATTTCTGACCAGTTTTGCCCTTCGTAAATTATAGCTGTGTCATCAGCAAATGACAAGATTACTCCAGTTGAGTCAAACTGTAGCAAATCGTTCAAGTAAATTATAAATAGTATCGGCCCAAGAACGGTTCCTTGGTGAATTCCGACTGTTACCAACTCGTCTTGGCTACACATATTATCTATTTTTACAACTTGTTTGCGGTCTTTGAGATAACTTTCGAAAAGGTCTAGTGCAATACCACGAAATCCAAGGCGTTCTAATTTATCAAGCAATAAACCATGATTTACCGTGTCAAAAGCTTTTGCCAGATCAACAAACACTCCCAAACAAGATTTTTTGTGATCAATAGCTGAATAAACGATGGATGTTAATCTAGCGATAGCATCATGAGTAGACTTTCCCTCCTGAAACCCGAATTGATGAGAAGAGATTATTTTATTCTTGTTAATAAAACTAACCAAGCGGTCTTTTACTGCTCTTTCAAACAATTTTGATACTGAAGAAATCAAAGATATTGGTCTATAGTTGCTTACAAGATGTCTGTCTCCTGATTTGTGAATTGGTTTTATTACTGCCTTTTTAAAGTGATTTGGGACTTTTCCCTTATCTAAAGCTAAGTTAATAATATACGATATCGGTTTACACAAAATTACTTGTTATTTTAAGGATTTCGTTTGATATACCAATTTTTTGACACATTTTCTGCAAATGATCGGAAAGTTAAATGTGACCATGTTATAAAGATTGAAGATGAATTTATGAACAATGAACCACTTTTAGATACTGTTGTAGATAATATTATTATTAATTTGGATGAAGACGGAGATAGCGAGAATGATGAAGTTGATATCGAAAGTGATTTTGAAGAATCATTTGTAGATGCACATCTTTATATAGGTGTGACTATTTTTTGATTTTATGATACCGAAATTGGATCTTAAAGACGTAAATTACTAAAAAACAATATGTACGGCCTTATCTCCCTACATCAACTGATATTTTTTGGTTCAAAGACATATTTTTAACCCCAAACTCACGTATACGTTAGAAGCGTAATTAAATTATAATCTACCCCCATCCATCGTTCGTATAAACTTTTTAATGAAATTTTTACTAAAAAACAATATATACGGCCTTATCTTCCTACATTAACTGATATTTTTTGAAAAAACATCTAAAGAAATGTGTCATATTTCAACAAAAAAATATTTATTACTCACGCTTTAAGGGAACAACTTATCACTTGCACACCTTATTTAACACTGAAAATATCAATTTTTAATACACACGTCTTTGTCCATTCATTAAGCCGGTGACGTCGGCGGATGCTTTACCAGGGTCAAATATCTAGAATACTTACGCTGCATATTCTGCACTATCAGCGTCTGGCTGGAACAACACACCATTCATTGCAACAATGTATCATAATGGTTTATTGTTAAAACCACATTCATCATACTTTGTAGTTATTTTTTGATTAGTGATAAGTTTCCTCAATTCATTTTGTTTTCTACGATTCGATTCAGTATTTTATTCATTGTGAGATATTGCGGTTAATTACTGATAATACGAAAATATTTTTTCTCCAATAAAGTAATCCAATATTAATTTTATATTAAGTAGAGACAAAATTATTAAAATCTTAGTAATTTATACGGCCACCGACGTCACCGGCTTAATGAATGGACAAAGACGTGTGTATTAAAAATTGATATTTTCAGTGTTAAATAAGGTGTGCAAGTGATAAGTTGTTCCCTTAAAGCGTGAGTAATAAATATTTTTTTGTTGAAATATGACACATTTCTTTAGATGTTTTTTCAAAAAATATTAGTTAATGTAGGAAGATAAGGCCGTATATATTGTTTTTTAGTAAAAATTTCATTAAAAAAGTTTATACGAACGATGGATGGGGGTAGATTATAATTTAATTACGCTTCTAACGTATACGTGAGTTTGGGGTTAAAAATATGTCTTTGAACCAAAAAATATCAGTTGATGTAGGGAGATAAGGCCGTACATATTGTTTTTCAGTAATTTACGTCTTTAAGATCCAATTTCGGTATCATAAAATCAAAAAATAGTCACACCTATATAAAGAGGTTTACCGAAAACTATTTCAGCCCTTTTTAATTTAATAGCTACTAGATTTTCATTAAAAATTGTACTATAATGTAACAAAGGAATTGCAATGAAATGTTTTATGCTGTAGCGGCCGTTTCAAGATTTAAGTAATTTAACATAACGGTACTTTCGAGAATTTTCCATTGTTTTATTAATAAGTTTATGATGATTCAGAATCATTGTTTGCTAAATTTCTCAAATGGTTGTTTAAATCAATATGTCTTCAACCAAGAATTCCGCTCGAATTTTAGAAACATAATAATTAAATGGTCTTTATTATACAAATTATAATTCCCTTATACAATGTAGTGGAAATTAATACATAGTGCCGATGTTCTGGCCAATTTCCTCTATAATGTGAGTGTCTGACAGGTAAATATGGCTCCTTACTCTGTGGCATTATCCATTTGTTTTCACTTTCTGCAACAACTTTGTCCCTCGAATAGTTTGTGACTCCCAGAATATTTCGGCTAGGCTATACCTGAAAAGTAGCTAAAAAACAGGTTTTCAAAAATGACATGGGGTTTCTAGACTTGGGGGCGGCAACTTGGCTGATGTTGGTTTGGTGAAATTTAATTTATAAGGAATTTATTTACATGCTTGTGTTGATAAGGGTTTGGAGTTAAACAACCTAGTTATGTAATTAACGTGCCATGCAGAAGTCTACACCCACTATCTCGGATGTCTTCTGCGCGATTTGCGTCTATGAGATTCTTACGAAGATCCTTTGGCAGACAATGATTATAACAGTTCGTTGAAATTTTGGTTATAAAGTCTTTGATAGTGGGTAAATCAGCTTTCTCATGTAACCATGTGTTTCTAGGTAGTTTAGGGTAACAGCAATTATGTTTGATCGCCATCCGGAGACACTTGTTTTGTACCACTTGCAGGGAGTTGAAGTTATGTTTTGTGCCGTTGTAATAAACGGGAGCTGCATATGTAAGAATTGGACGAATTATATAAGTATAAGTAAGAATTTTGTTTTGTGTTGATAATTTGCTGTGAGTACAAATAAGTGGGTAAAGATTGCTCATTGCAATCTTGGCCTTGCGCACCTGTTGCACAATATGAGCGTTGGCGTTTGTATTTCCTTGTATAGTATACCCTAAGTATTTTAGGGTATTACTAAGCTTAATATTGTGTCCATTTACGCAAAGCTGAGATTGCAATGATGTGTTTTTTGTAGTTATCCTTTTGAGTAGGATGTACTCAGTTTTGGATTCGTTGATGACTAGTTTTTGTTTGTGAAAGTAAGGTATTATGTTTGAATTAATGTGTGTTTGTGTTATTTCTAGTGCCTGATCTGGATTCTTTGAAGAGGCAACAAAACAAGTGTCGTCGGCATACATTGCGGTTAGTAATTGAGGGGATGTTGGTAGGTCTTGAATGAATAGGGAGTATAGCAAAGGTGATAACACCGACCCCTGCGGTACTCCTGCATGAATTGTGAAAGGTCCAGCTATATGATTATTTATTTTTGAATAAAAAGTCCTTTTTGTTAAATAAGAGTATAAAATTTTTGTTAAGTATTCCGGTATTTCTAATTTTATTAATTTGTAAATCAAACCCTCATGCCATACAGAATCGAATGCCTTTTGGATGTCTAGGGTCACCATAACAGATATATTTTTGTTTAGGAAACCTTCTCTAATATAATTAATTACTCGAATTATTTGAGCTACTGTACTTCGGCCACTTCGAAAACCATATTGCTCAGAGGGGATTATATTTTGTTTGTCAACAAATTGATTCAGTCTAAAAAGGATTATTTTATCTATCACCTTCGCTATATTGTTTAGGAGGGATATAGGTCTATAGCTATCTATATAACTTGGTTGTTTATTTGCTTTGACAATGGGGATGACGTTGGCTGTTTTGAGCATATCGGGATATGTTCCTTTTCTGATAATAAAATTCGTGATGTAGGTTAACTGTACAATCGCTTTTTTTGGTAGATTTTTAAGTAAGATGTTATGTATAGTGTCAGAGCCGGGGGATGTTTTGTTTTTGAGTTGTTGTATTGTGTTGTATATTTCGGAGCATGTTGTTAAGTTTTTTGTATTTAAGGTGTTAAGTGAATTTATGTAATGCTGTACTGTGTGTGTGATGTCTTGGTGAAATTGAGTGTGTTGAGAGTGATTCACAAAGTTGCTTTGGAAATACTCTCCGAACTTTTCTGCGATATCGGAGGAGTGTGTATATGTTTGGTCATTATAAATTATTTTATTGATTTCGTTAATTTTGTTTCTAAAGTACCGAGCGATTTTCCATAAAGAATTGTCGTCTGGTTTTAATGTACTTAAAAATTCAACCCACTCGTTATTTTTGAATTCTTTTACTAATTTGTTAATAATGATTTGCTGGTTCTGTAATAATTTGTGATCGTTTAAATCCCTTGTTCTCTGCCATATTTTTCTTAGTCTGTTTTTTTCTTTAATGGATAGTATTATATTGTTTGGTAACTTATTGCGTGTTTGTCTTATTTGAATGATTTCCGTAGTTTGGTCTCTAGCTTGGATTATTATGTTTTGCAGATTTATTATTGTATTACTTAATTGTTGTGAATTTTCAATTTTATCGTTTATTGTTAGGTTGTTGTTTATGTATTTTCTGTAATTAAGCCAATTTGTTTTTTTTATAATTAAATGTTGTGGGATAGTTGGCGTTTTGGGTGTTATGGGAGATTTTGAGATGGATGAGGACGGGATCATGATCAGAGTTTAGGTCAGTAAGCGTTTTTATTTTTGTAATATTACTTATATTTTTACCTATAGCTATATCTAAAATGCTTGGAGTGTGATTTACCGCGTAAGGGAAGTACGTCGGTTCGTCGGTATGAAATACTTCACATTCCGAATTATCGCAGAACTTCATGAGCGTATTTCCATTAGCGTTTGGGTAGCTGGCGAATCGATCCCACTGCGGGTGTTTGCAGTTGAGATCGCCAACCACCAAAACTTTGTTGTGTGTGTTAAAAATGTTATGTAAGTCTGTGTGTGTAATTTTGTTGTCAGGCGAGTTGTAAGCTCCCACTATCTTAACCCTATTATCAAAAAGGATCGCGATATGTTCAATTGATGTATTATTTTGTTGCAGTATTTTGAAATTTATACCTTTTTTGATTAATAGAGCGTCACCGCCACCGCCGGTATCATCAGCGCGGTCTTGTCTAATTAGACGATATTTTGGGTTTCTGAAATTTACAGTTTTGTGAGATTTTAGAAATGTCTCCATTAAAAAGAAAATATCTGGTTGATGAATTTCGAGAAAATGTCTGATTATGGGTAATTTATTTTATACTCCACGTACATTGCAGAATATTAATTTGATGTTATATCGTTTTTGAAAATCTGTTTTTCCACATACCTGCCTATATGTCATAGTTGTCTATTCCAGCTACAAAGTTGTTATAGATGTTGAACTTGTCGATTTTGGATGTGGCTTTTTTCATCTGTCTCATCATTCACATATTCAGCGCAGATTTCGGCGTTTGCCGGGTGATCACCTCGGCAATTAGCACATCTGGCTGGGGTTGCTCTATTTTTAGTACACTCGGGGGTAAGATGATCACCGGCACACTTCAAGCATCTGGGACTTCTTCCACAATTCGAGGTGGCGTGCCCCCACAATTGGCATCGATGACATTGAATAATTGGTTTATTACTTCTTCTAAATTCCCAGATAACTCTTGTGTGTTCAATCACCCTGACGTTTTTGTTTAGGTAATCTAAAGTTACCTTCGCATCTGTTACGATGAGGTAGAGCGGTCGTCCTTTTGTAGTCATACGAAATATGTCTTTGACTTGGACTTTATATATTTTTTCCAGTTCTTCGCGTATGTCAATTAGTTGCAGTCCCTCTGTCAGCCCTCTGAGAACAAATGCATGTGTTTTGTCCTCACGTCTAGCATAGGTATGAAATTGTATTTTTTCGTTTTTCATAATGTTTTTCAATTTTTCGAAGTCTTCAACATCTGTCGTAAACACAATTGTAGAATTGTTGGTGTATTTTATCTCAAAATTTTGTTTAATTACGTCCTTAATTGTATTGACCATATCGCGGTGATGGGAAACATTCCCATCAATCACAATGGGAGGGCAATTTGTTGATTTTTTTTTGCTAGCAGGTGTAGTTTTAGGTTTTTTGTTGTTTTGACGAGTTGCATTGTCTTCCTCATCTGATGAAGCATCGGAAACTAAGATTTTTCGGAAGCGAGTTTTTTTACGCTTTTTTTGTATTGTTGTTGTTTTTTTTATATTATTATTTTTTTTTTCGTTATCATCCGATATTTCTGATAACGAGTCGTAACTATTCTGAACAGTTATCGAGTCTTGTCTGTTTGTCCCTTGCCTTAATATATTACGAAACTTAGCTACTTTTTTTGGATAGATAAAATCTGTTGGGTTGCTATCCCCCGTCTCCATTGGTATTGCGGTAATTGCATTTAAGTCTTGTAACTCCTTTTGATTTTGCGGGTATAGTTGTCTAGCGTTGATTTGTTTGGATTTCTTATTCATTTCCATGTATTGCGATGTAAATTTGTCGTTGTCGCCCTTTTCAGCATTTTCCACTTCATCTGCCCAGGATTGATTCGCGGGTTTGTGAACCAAAGCCTCAACTGTAGTTGTTTTCACAGGGTTTAGCTGTGATTTTTGGCTATCTTCCTCTTCCTCCGACGTGATAGAATTGGATTTTAATTCTGTGGTGTCGTCTCCCATTATAGTGTTTTTAATATTGCCCAAATTGGGGTGGATGGGGGTGGACGATTTATTAGAATCGTTACCACGACATATAACCGGGGATGATTCGATATTAAAGGAATTATTCTTATTTTTAATGTTTATAGATTTTCCTATACACTTTTCTATTGTTACTGTACACTTTTTATTATTCTCATTACCTATACACTTTTCTATTGTTTCTAAGTTTCCTATGCACCTTTTCTGGGTGTCCGTTTCTAGACACTTTTCAGTGTTATCGCGACACTTTTTGTTATCATTGACCGATTTCAATGTTTCCTTAATTATATTAATATCGATATTGTCTAAGCACTTTTGAGGAATAGTAAACGTTGAAGTTTCGTTATTGTCTGTAATATTGTTCACTGCTTCGTCATCAATATAGACTAGCTTGAGATAATTTTTATTTTTGAGTTGCCGAGTTTTATTTTTGATTCTTTCTATTTCTTCACTATATTTAGATGAATGATTATTTTCACTAGTTAGGGCTGAAGGCTCATTATTGTCTGTTGTTACACTTTTCGCGTCACTTTTTTTAACTATAATGTTTTTATGAACGGAAAGTTTTGACCTAATGCCGGTCTTTTTTTTATTAATTTTATGTTTGGACGTACCTTTAGAAAGTCTGGTCGATTTAGGCGATGTTTTAACAGTCACTATTGTTTTACAAACTCTCACATTTGAATCATTTATTAAGTTTTCACTAGTAAAAATGTCAGGTTTTATTACGTTTAAGGAATGAATTTTGGCTTTCAACCTTCGCGTATATTCTGTTTCATACGGGATGGTTCCCGCCGATGGCGGTGATGGGAGATCTATTGTATCAATAAGCACTAGCTTAATTGATATTTAATACCAAACACAGTATATATTAATGAATTATAAAAATATTTTAAACACTTTATTATCGTTAATAAACCAAAACCAAACAGTCAGTCTGGGGATTAGCATCGAACTCAATTTTAGAAACCTATGTATCTTTTTCAATGTCAATCGTTTAGTGTCCGGTAGTGAATTTTATAATTATTTTTAGGATAATGGGTAGACAATAACTTTTTATATTTTGAACTAGGTGGAATATTATGTTTTGGACATAATGAAAAATCACTGTTACAATCATATAATTTTTCATCATAACCCAAGTTTTTTTGAAATCATGTATCCGTTTTAATATGAACTTGTTTGGACTTGTCGGTTTTCGTTGATAAGGTATGTTATTAGTAACGAGAATCTATGACGTCATCGACTCAGATGAAAGTATAAATATGCATTGATTCTTATGTAGAATAGACATCTGAGGAGATCTTTTTTTATGAATATTTTGAATCTTTTTATTTAGAGTTGCATAAAAAAAATTAATTAATATGGAAATATACACCCATATATAATTGTTTTTACTAGTAATTTCACTAGTCTGCGACGATGTAATAGTTTTTGTGGTAAGATCATCATTGTTTGTTATAAAAAGTGAAGGGATGTAGATAGATTTATGCAAAAAAGTTTAATTGATTGTCAATTGTTAAAAATTTTGGTTAGTAAAATATTAGACTAATAAATTTTTATTTCTAGTCTGACGTCCGAATTAGATGGGCTCTTCTAAAATCGCGATGACGTGTGGTACACAACAGCTCGCGCCTGGGGTGAAGATTGCTGCAGAAGAAAATAGGCAAACGAGTAAGTATCTTTTGAGTATTTACCTACAAAAATATTTATTGTTTTAGTTGTGATATATAATTTTGATAGCATACAATGAGGTTCCTTCGGGTATAAAAAGGGTACCGACTTTTCCTACACAGAGATATGACAGGTACCACACAGTGAGAGGAGTACAAAAAACTTAGGGTGTCGGTTAGACTCGATTACAACCCGAGCAGTCACCTTTTGAGTTATGTACGAATAGTATCCTTCTGTTATGGGGTAGAGTCGCCTAAAGGCTATTGAAGAGTGCCTATAACCTCATATGTAAATTTTATATAGATTTTTGAGATGTATTGTAGTTTAAATTGTAATTGAACTTTTGGTCGGAAAAAAAGTAGTGGGTCTCGTATATCGATTTCTCTTAACCATATAAGTATTTTTTGAGGTCTCTTCGGATATAAAACGGGGGATCGACTTTTTTCCGCACAGAAATACGGCAGTTACCACATTGTGGGATAAGTACTTAACTAGGATATCTGTAAGATATGCCTACAAAACATGCGGTTGTCTATTAGTTCAAGTGCGTATAGTATTTTCTGTATGTTTTCATCACATATCAGGGAAAATTGTTGCCTAAAGGCTATTAAAGAATCTCCTTCGACCTCACATATAAAAAATAGATAATAAATAATAGTATATGTTTAACTATGGGTAAATAGACAATATAGAAAAAATAATAAACAATTCGTGATCGACAAATTCAGGATTTCAATTTATAAATAATTTATTATTCTTTTAAAAAATACGTCGAATGGTGATTTTTTTCTTGTAATCAATGGTCCTGAAGGTTGTCGGAATATAATTTGTGGTCTAGCTAAATCGTAGTCTGCAGATACAGATCATTAACTTCTTATTTCACTGTTTGTTAATTGGAATCATTACTAGAATATATCATATCCTCCTCAAGTAAAAATATCATAATAGGCGAGAAGTTTTCAATTTATAAGTAATTTATTATTCTTTTACAATTCCTCGAATGGTAATTTTTTCTCATAATCAATGGTCCTGAAGGTTGCCGGAATGGAATTTGTAGTCTAGCTAAATCGTAGCCTACAGATACAGATCATAAACTTCTTGTTCCAATCACTGTTTGTTAATTGGAATCATTACTTGAATATATCATATCTTCCTCAAATATTACGGTTGAAAAGTGTCAGAATTGCTCAATTAGCTTAAAATACGTCATTTTTTTACATGCTTTCTTATGGAAAAACAGGCACAAATTTCCTCAATCGCGGTTTTTTTTTTTAAAAAGGTGCTTTATTTTTACAATTTTGCTTCCCTTATACAGAAAGGGTGGAAATTACATGTCAAATGTCTGCCGATGTTCTGGCCTTTTTCCATCATTTCTGTGTGTCGTGTCTTCTGTGATCTATGGCTCCTTGCCGTAGCACTATCCATAGGTAATCATTTTCTACAATAACTTTGTCCCGCAATATAATTATGGCTCCTAGCATATTTCGGCTGTGTATTCCCTGAAAAGTAGCTAAAAAACAGGGTCTCAAAACGATAAGGGGTTTAGTTTTCGAGAAGGCAACATGACTGACGTTGATTTTGCATAATAATAATTATTTACTTGGATTGATTTACACTTATGTGTGAAATAGGCTTGGAGTTAATCAACCTTGTTATGTAATTAGTGTTCCATGCAGAAGTCTACACCCACTATCTCGGATGCCTTCTGCGCGACTTGCGTCTATGAGATTCTTTCGAAGATCATCTGGCAGACAGTAATTATAAAAATTCGATGAAATTTTTGTTATAAAGTCTTTGATAGTAGGCGTATCGGCTTTGTCATGTAACCAAGAATTTTTGGGTAGTTTGGGGTAGCAGTTATGTTTTATTGCCATCCGTAAACACTTGTTTTGAACCACTTGCAGGGAGTGGAAATTATGTTTAGTCCCGTTAAAATAAACAGGAGCTGCGTAAGTCAGTATAGGGCGTATAATGTATTTATATGTAAGAATTTTGTTTTGACTTGTTAAGCTACTTTGTGTACAAATGAGTGGATATAGTTTTCCCATTGCAATCTTGGCCTTGCGTACCTGTTGCATAATATGTGCGTTCGCATTAGTATTGCCTTGAACAGTATACCCTAAATATTTTAGGGTACTACTTGGCTGTATAATATGCCCATCTACGCAAAGCTGAGTTTGCAATGGGGTGTTTTTATTACTCATTCTCCTGAGTAATAATGTAATAATTCTGTGCTGTGGCTACAAAACAAGTATCGTCGGCATACATTGCAGTTAACAATTGTGGGGAGGTTGGGAGATCGTGGATGAATAGGGAGTAAAGCAAAGGTGATAAAACAGAACCTTGCGGAACTCCGGCTATCATTACGTAAGGTCCGGCTGAATGATTATCAATTTTGGTGTAAAATTTTCGATTGCTTAAATAGGAATTGAGTATTTTAATTAAATAATTAGGAACTTCGATTTTTATCAGTTTGTTTATTAAACCCTCGAGCCATACGGAGTCAAAGGCCTTCTGAATGTCCAATGTAACCATAATGGCTTCATCTTTTCTTACAAATCCTTCCCTTATATAATTTATTACCCTTATTATTTGTGCTATCGTGCTATGGCCGCTTCTGAATCCGTATTGCTCTGAGGGTAAAATGTTTTGTTTGTCGATAAATTGTCGTAGTCTATATAAAATTATTTTATCTATCACCTTTGCTATGTTGTTAAGGAGAGATGTTGGTCTGTAACTATCTACATAACATGGTTGTTTATTTGCTTTGATAATGGGAACGACGTTGGCTATCTTAAGCATATCGGGATATTGTCCTGTTTTGAGAATAAAATTTGTTATGTATGTTATTTGTACAATAGCTTTTTTTGGAATATTTTTTAATAGTATGTTGTGTATAGTGTCTGTTCCTGGGGCTGTTTTGTTTTTCAGCTGCTGTATCGTGTTGTATATTTCAGAGCATGTTGTTAGATTTTTTGTATTTGTTGTGGTGAGAGAATTTATGTATTGTTTAACTGTGTGTGTTATGTTTTGATGAAATTGTGTGTGTTGTGTGTGATTTACAAAGTTGCTTTGAAAATACTCTCCGAACTGTTCTGCGATGTCGGGGGTGTTATAGTAGGTTTTATTATTGTGTATAATTTTGTTTATCTCACTCTGTTTTTTCCTAAAATGCCGGGCGATTTTCCATAGTGAGTTATCTCCTGGTTTCAGTGTTTTTATGAATGCTGACCATTCGCTGTTTTTGTGATCTTTAATTAACTGATTAATTTGTTGTTGATGCTGATTTAATTCTTTGTGATAAATTGGGTCTCTGGTATGTTGCCATTTTTTTCTAATTTTGTTTTTATTTTGAATTAATTGTATTATGTTATCAGGAAGGATATATTTATTATGTGATTGTTTTTTTATGGTTGTAGAATGATCTCTGGCTTTGATTATTATATTTTGCAGATTTTCTATTGTTTTATTTAATTGAATTATGTTTTCTATATTATCAGTGATTGTTAAATTGTCATTTATGTATTTTCTGAATTTATTCCAGTTTGTTTTATTGTAATTAAATATTTTTTTATTGTTAGGGTTGATAGTGTGGAATAGTTTGAGGTTGATGAGTATAGGATCGTGGTCAGAGTTTAGGTCGGGGAGTGTTTTCATATTGTTTATGAAGTCAATATTTTTCGCAACTACTATATCTAGTATGCAGGGTGTTTGATTTGCCATAAAAGGGTGATAAGTGGGTTCAATTGTATGATATATGTTGCAGTCCGTATTATCGCAGAACTTCATGAGAGTACTGCCGTTAGCGTTTGGGTAGTTGGAGTAATGATCCCACTGTGGATGTTTACAGTTAAGATCTCCAACCACCAAAACTTTGTTATGTGTAGTAAAAATGTTGTGAAAGTCTGTGAGTGTGAGTTTATTGCCGGGTGGATTGTATACTCCGACAATTTTGATTTTATCCTCTAACAGGATCGCGATATGCTCAATTGATGTGTTATTTTGTTGCAGGACTTTGAAATTCATACCTTCTTTGATTAATAAAGCGACACCACCCCCGCCGGTATCTCCGAGGCGGTCTTGTCTATACAGACGATAATCTGGATTTCTAAAGTTCATTGTTTTATGAGATTTTAGGAGTGTCTCAGCTAAGAAAAATAAGTCTGGTTTGTGAAAGTCGAGAAATTGTCTGATTAATGGGATTTTGCTTTGTACTCCACATACATTGCAATAAATTATTTTGAGATTATATCGTTTGTGAAATTCTGTTTTTTCGCTTACCTGCCTATATGGCATAGTTGTCTATTCCGGTAACAAAGCTATTGTAGATCATGAATTTTTCAATTTTATTGGTGGCCTTCCTCATTTCTTGAAGAAGATCTGAAACCGCTCTCGTCAATTCGTCCAAATTTACAAGGGTGTGCAATTCTTGGAACATCTTGTTAAGTTCAGTAAATTTACCAATATCGTTGTTTGAACTGGTGGGATGGCTGACAGTTTTGTTTGTAGGGGGTTGGGGGTGAGAATTTTGAGGGGTGGTTTGGGGGATGTTTTTCGTAGGAAGACTAGGATAATCTTTATTAACATTGTTTGTGTTTTTCGTCCAAGGGTTGATTTTAGGAGGGGGTGCAGGGATGAATTTAGGGGCTGGTTTAGGATTTTGAGTAGCTCTTTTTTCTTCGTTCCATATTTTCCTCTTAACGAATTCCGGGCAAATCTCCGCGTTGGCAGGATGGTCTCCCTGGCAGTTGGCACAACGGGCTGGGGTAGTTCTATCTTTTGTACACTCGGGGGTGAGATGTTCTTCTGCGCATTTTAGGCACCTAGGTGCTCGACCGCAGTTGGAAGTGGCGTGTCCCCACTGCTGACAGATATGACACTGGATGACAGGTTTGCTCTGACGTCTGTGTTCCCATATAATTCTTGTGTGTTCTAATATGCGAACATTTTTGTTTAAATAATCTAGTGTGACTTTCGAGTTTGTCACAACTAGATAAAGTGGTCTGCTTTTCGTAGTCATCCTGTATACATCTTTGATTTCTATCTTATATATTTTTTCTAGTTCTTCCTTGATGTCAATCAACTGAACTCCTTCTGCAAGGCCTCTTAGTACAAACGCATGCGTTTTTTCATCTCTTTTTGTATATGTATGATGTTGTACTTTTTCTTTGCGGAAAATCAATTTTAATTTTTCAAAGTCTTGATCGTTTTTGGTAAATATTATTGAAGAACGATTAGTGTATTTTATTTCAAATGGGTTAGTTATAGCCTCTTTCAATTTATTTACCATATCTCTGTGGTGGGTTACGTTACCATCGATAACTATTGGTGGACATTGATTTTGTTTCTTTGAGGTTTTAAGGGTAGCTTTCGGTCTCTTGTTTTCTTGTTGGTTGGTACTCTCCTCATCGGAACTTTGTTCATTTGGATTAAATCTGCGGAAGTGGATTTTTTTCTTTTTTTCTGTGTGATTACTTTCGCTGAGTCTTCCTCAGATAAATCTGATAATGACTCGTATGGATTATGTGTTGTCGTCTGGGGCGGTGCTTTGTTAACTTGGTTAAATAGTTTGCTGAACGAGTTGTTTTTGCGTGGTTTTGAAAATCCCGGTGGAATATTGTCTTGAACTTCCATTGGGGTGGCTACTTTAATTTCATCCAAATCTACTTGATTTTTGGACATATTTAGTGTTTCAGCAGTTATTTGTGGACCTTTTTTGATGAGTTTAGCGTATTGCGAAGTAAACTCGTCTTCCGCTACTTTTTTATTATTTGTCGAATTTTCAATCTCTTGGGGGTGAAGGCAGTGTTATGAACTCAATGAGCACTAACTCTATTGAATTCTTTACATAAAAACTGTAACTTTATAGATAACTTAAAATTTGCAATAACCTTTTGTTCACAATAATATCCAATAATCAAACCGACAGGCTTGAATATTAGCATAGGAGTGCTCAATCGCGGGTCTTTTTTAGGGAAAAATGTTATCGTTCAGTCTTCCGTCCGACTAGAAGTTTACTTGTTACCCCTCTGACCCCAGAGCAAAGCGCGTCGAACTCATAGGCTCCGCCCCTGCCAATCAAAACACATGCCTGCGCACCGAACCACGCGCGGATGTGTATAAATAGGCGGCGGGGAGCAACAGATCGGCAGTTCATCTTCGACCTCTAAAGAAGACGCAACGGCTCGCTTAGACGCTCTGGTACCGCTACGCTGTTGAGATATAGATCGAACTGGGCAAGTTGAATTATCTTGAATTGGCATTTCATTTACTTGCTCCCAGTTCCTCTGCGATATAGTGGATTACGAGAGTCCTAAGGGATTTATAGTGAGATACGGAATTTTTTATATAATATACATATAAAAATATAATATTTATTTATGAAAATGTCGGACGTGAATAGTCATGACAGCCTGAGCCGTTTTCAGGGCTTTGGCAATCAGACAACGCCCACCCGACGACATGGCGCCCAACAAGTGGGATACACACCGACCCCTGAAGGAGGAGGCGAACACTACCACGCCGCTGAGCTAGCTGGAGGAAGGGTCCACCAGGTCCAAACACCAGGAGGAGAAGTCAACCAGGTCCGAACCCCAGTAGAAGGGGTCCACCAGGTTCCATTCCCAGGAGGAAGGGTCCACCAGGTCCGAACACCAGGAGGAGAGGTCTACCAGGCCCGAACCCCAGTAGGAGGGGTCAACCAGATCTCATTCCCAGGAGGAGGGTTCCACCAGGTCCAATTCCCAGAAGGAAGAGTCCACCAGGTCCGAACCCCAGGAGCAGAGGTCCACCAGGTCCGAACCCCAGAAGGAGAGGTCCACCAGGTCCAAATCCATAGAAGAGGCACCTACCAACCCCAACCGGGACCAAGGGAAGCCAAGCCGCTATCGGAGATCCTCAGGGCAGAGAGGACCAACAGACCAACCACAACATCAACACCAGCAGGCACCCACTACCAGACCCAACAGCAAGGAAGCCTACGGACAACCCAGGCTACCACATACCACCAGCCGCTTCCCAGTCCCTCAGCCGCGGTCCAGGCTGAAGCAATACTCCAGGCCTTGCAGAAACTGACCAACCAAGGATGGAAGCCAGAGCCACCGACGTTCAGCGGTAGGGAAGAAGAGGACCCCACGCAATTTCTTCAAGCCATGCAGAGACATCTACAGGCCCAACAAGTACCCCAAGAGGAATGGGTCAATGCCACCAAACAATGCCTCAGAGGGATGGCCAGCAAATGGTTAAACCAGTACCCGAGAACCAGAATGGAGTGGTATGCATTCACCAACCGGTTCCTAGATGAATTTAATCATCCATCAGACCTGGCCAAGCTGACGTCCAAGTTCTACGGCAAGTACCAGCAAGAGGACGAAGATCCATCAATCTTCATAGAAGAGAAAACAACACTAGCCTCAAGAGTAGCTCCACACATGACGGAGCAACAGCTAGTCCACCTTCTGATCGAGCAACTCAACCCAGAGATCAGAAGAAGCCTAAGAGCCCAACCAATAAGAACGATGGAAGATCTCCATAGAGCGGCAGTTGCCTTAGAAAGGGACATCCGGGAAGCAGCTAGGTCATACTCCCGTCCACCACAGATCCACGCCAGACCAACACCACCCCAGACACATTCCAGGCAGCAACCAACATCCAGGCGTCAGCAACAGGGAAACGCCAATGGGGGCGCACACCAATAAACGATGTCCCAAACATATCACCGACCGGACAACAAGCGCTCCGCCCCACCACAGAACTCAACCCTATCACCGGAAAAGGTCCGGGCCGCCACCCTCTCCCGCAAATCCAGGCAGTCCTGAATGGCAAAAGCATCACCGTCTTGCTGGACACCGGTGCCACGAAGAATTTCGTCAGTCAGAGCCTGGTGCAGGTAATACCAAGTAGCCCGGAAACCTCCTTAGGACTTCTTAGTGAAACAGAGCACTTGCTTCTACACGGCGGGGCAACAACACCGGCTGGTCGTCCCCAAACGCTATCGAGAAGACGTGCTCAAGACCTACCACGAAGCCTCGGGCCACCCCGGGACAGACGAAAGTAGTAGGGCCATCAAACGAATATATTACTGGCCAACACTACAGAAGGATGCCAAGCAACATGTGAAGTCTTGCCTCATCTGCGCCACCACCAAGTCAGCAGCCAGACAGCCAGCAGCATCAATGGAAGCCAGAGAACCACAAGGACCGTGGAAGACCATCTCCTTCGACGTCCTAGGGCCATACCCAAAGTCAACCAGAGGCAATCGCTTCATCCTGGTGGCCACAGACCTCTTCTCCAAATGGATATAATACCGTTGCACCACATCAGGCAAGGCCAAAGCAGTGGTCCAGTTCTTAGAGGAGGAGGTCTGTCAAAGATGGGGCTACCCGGAATGCGTGATCACGGACAATGGAGGCCAATTCCGTGGCGGGGTGTTTGAAAGATTTCTAGACAGGAATCACATAAAACCAGTAAACTCCCCGATCTACCACCAAAGGGCAAACCCCGTGGAGAGGCGAGTCCAAGAAATTAAAAAGGGACTACGAGCCAGACTGGTCGGTAAACAGGAAAATAGATGGGAAGACCTCCTGGCGGACACAGTGTTCTCTCTCAGGACAAGGGCCTCAGCAGCCACTGAACAGACACCATGCCACTTACTGCTGGGCTACGAGCTCCGCCGCCCAGAAGAAGACCCAAAGCGACCAAGGCCACTCAACACCCCCGAAAAACGCCTCCAGCGACAAGAAGAGGCCAAACAGAAGGCCACCATCTACGCCAGGCGCCTGTTTCCCGACACACAAGCGCCGGCAAAAATATTCTCACCCGGAGAAAAGGTGCTCGTCCAGAACTTCGCCAAATCCAACTTCGGCCAAACATGGACCGGACCCCATGAAATACTAGAACAATTAGGCCCTAACACCTACAATGTGCTCAAGGACGGCGGCCACAAGCTGATCTACGTCGACGATATAAGGCCATCACCACCACCAAGAGCACCACCAGAGGACAACTAAACAGTCTATTGTATATACCACATTTTCTCCTTTTTCCCCTTAATTTTAAGCTTCTCTGTCCATATCTCAACCTTATTTACATCATACTTTATTTTTACATTTTATACAAATTTTATACACTTTAATTTTAATAAAGCAAACATTCCCAGTTCGATCTTCGGAGCGGGGGGGTGACCCCAGAGCAAAGCGCGTCGAACTCATAGTCTCCGCCCCTGCCAATCAAAACACATGCCTGCGCACCGAACCACGCGCGGATGTGTATAAATAGGCGGCGGGGAGCAACGGATCGGCAGTTCATCTTCGACCTCTAAAGAAGACGCAACGGCTCGCTTAGACGCTCGATATAGATCGAACTGGGCAAGTTGAATTATCTTGAATTGGCATTTAATTTACTTGCTCCCAGTTCCTCTGCGAGATAGTGGATTACGAGAGTCCTAAGGGATTTATAGTGAGATACGGAATTTTCTATATAATATACATATAAAAATATAATATTTATTTATGAAAATGTCGGACGTGAATAGTCATGACAGCCTGAGCCCTTTTCAGGGCTTTGGCAATCAGACAACGCCCACCCGACGACATGGCGCCCAACAAGTGGGATACACACCGACCCCTGAAGGAGGAGGCGAACACTACCACGCCGCTGAGCTAGCTGGAGGAAGGGTCCACCAGGTCCAAACACCAGGAGGAGAAGTCCACCAGGTCCGAACCCCAGTAGAAGGGGTCCACCAGGTCCCATTCCCAGGAGGAAGGGTCCACCAGGTCCGAACACCAGGAGGAGAGGTCCACCAGGCCCGAACTCCAGTAGGAGGGGTTTACCAGATCCCATTCCCAGGAGGAGGGTTCCACCAGGTCCAATTCCCAGAAGGAAGAGTCCACCAGGTCCGAACCCCATTCTAAACCTGCCAAAAAACGCAGTTGTGGTAATTGATAACGCCCCATATCACAATGTTCTAAATGAAAAATTACCTACGACTGCTTGGACTAAACAACAATAAAAAAACTGGCTTTCTAAAAGAAACATATATTACAGTGAACAAATGTTAAAACCGGATCTTTATAACGTTGCAAAAATGTACAAACCGCAATATAAAACTTATAAAATTAATGAATTGTTTATTCGACATGGATTGCAAGTTTTAAGGCTACCCCCTTATCACCCGTACTTAAATCCGATCGAGAGTGTTGGGGCGGCACTTAAAGAATATGTGGCCAAACGAAATGTTACCTTCAATTCAACAAGGTTAAATAATTCTGTAATGAATTTTTTGACACATTTTCTGCAAATGATCGGAAAGTTAAATGTGACCATGTTATAAAGATTGAAGATGAATTTATGAACAATGAACCACTTTTAGATACTGTTGTAGATAATATTATTATTAATTTGGCCGAAGACGGACATAGCGAGAATGATGAAGTTGATATCGAAAGTGATTTTAAAGAATCATTTGTAGATGCACATCTTTATATAGGTGTGACTATTTTTTGATTTTATGATACCGAAATTGGATCTTAAAGACGTAAATTACTAAAAAACAAGATGTACGGCCTTATCTCCCTACATCAACTGATATTTTTTGGTTCAAAGACATATTTTTAACCCCAAACTCACGTATACGTTAGAAGCGTAATTAAATTATAAGCTACCCCCATCCATCGTTCGTATAAACTTTTTTAATGAAATTTTTACTAAAAAACAATATATACGGCCTTATCTTCCTACATTAACTGATATTTTTTGAAAAAACATCTAAAGAAATGTGTCATATTTCAACAAAAAAATATTTATTACTCACGCTTTAAGGGAACAACTTATCACTTGCACACCTTATTTAACACTGAAAATATCAATTTTTAATACACACGTCTTTGTCCATTCATTAAGCCGGTGACGTCGGCGGCTGCTTTACCAGGGTCAAATATCTAGAATACTTACGCTGCATATTCTGCACTATCAGCGTCTGGCTGGAACAACACACCATTCATTGCAACAATGTATCATAATGGTTTATTGTTAAAACCACATTCATCATACTTTGTAGTTATTTTTTGATTAGTGATAAGTTTCCTCAATTCATTTTGTTTTCTACGATTCGATTCAGTTTTTTATTCATTGTGAGATATTGCGGTTGATTACTGATAATACGAAAATATTTTTTCTCCAATAAAGTAATCCAATATTAATTTTATATTAAGTAGAGACAAAATTATTAAAATCTTAGTAATCTATACGGCCGCCGACGTCACCGGCTAAATGAATGGACAAAGACGTGTGTATTAAAAATTGATATTTTCAGTGTTAAATAAGGTGTGCAAGTGATGAGTTGTTCCCTTAAAGCGTGAGTAATAAATATTTTTTTGTTGAAATATGACACATTTCTTTAGATGTTTTTTCAAAAAATATTAGTTAATGTAGGAAGATAAGGCCGTATATATTGTTTTTTAGTAAAAATTTCATTAAAAAAGTTTATACGAACGATGGATGGGGGTAGATTATAATTTAATTACGCTTCTAACGTATACGTGAGTTTGGGGTTAAAAATATGTCTTTGAACCAAAAAATATCAGTTGATGTAGGGAGATAAGGCCGTACATATTGTTTTTTAGTAATTTACGTCTTTAAGATCCAATTTCGGTATCATAAAATCAAAAAATAGTCACACCTATATAATGAGGTTTACCGAAAACTATTTCAGCCCTTTTTAATTTAAAAGCTACTAGATTTTCATTAAAAATTGTACTATAATGTAACAAAGGAATTGCAATGAAATGTTTTATGCTGTAGCGGCCGTTTCAAGATTTAAGTAATTTAACATAACGGTACTTTCGAGAATTTTCCATTGTTTTATTAATAAGTTTATGATGATTCAGAATCATTGTTTGCTAAATTTCTCAAATGGTTGTTTAAATCAATATGTCTTCAACCAAGAATTCCGCTCGAATTTTAGAAACCTATGTATCTTTTTCAATGTCAATCGTTTAGTGTCCGGTAGTGAATTTTATAATTATTTTTAGGATAATGGGTAGACAATAACTTTTTATATTTTGAACTAGGTGGAATATTATGTTTTGGACATAATGAAAAATCACTGTTACAATCATATAATTTTTCATCATAACCCAAGTTTTTTTGAAATCATGTATCCGTTTTAATATGAACTTGTTTGGACTTGTCGGTTTTCGTTGATAAGGTATGTTATTAGTAACGAGAATCTATGACGTCATCGACTCAGATGAAAGTATAAATATGCATTGATTCTTATGTAGAATAGACATCTGAGGAGATCTTTTTTTATGAATATTTTGAACCTTTTTATTTAGAGTTGCATAAAAAAAATTAATTAATATGGAAATATACACCCATATATAATTGTTTTTACTAGTAATTTCACTAGTCTGCGACGATGTAATAGTTTTTGTGGTAAGATCATCATTGTTTGTTATAAAAAGTGAAGGGATGTAGATAGATTTATGCAAAAAAGTTTAATTGATTGTCAATTGTTAAAAATTTTGGTTAGTAAAATATTAGACTAATAAATTTTTATTTCTAGTCTGACGTCCGAATTAGATGGGCTCTTCTAAAATCGCGATGACGTGTGGCACACAACAGCTCGCGCCTGGGGTGAAGATTGCTGCAGAAGAAAATAGGCAAACGAGTAAGTAACTTTTGAGTATTTACCTACAAAAATATTTATTGTTTTAGTTGTGATATATAATTTTGATAGCATACAATGAGGTTCCTTCGGGTATAAAAAGGGTACCGACTTTTCCTACACAGAGATATGACAGGTACCACACAGTGGGAGGAGTACAAAAAAGTTAGGGTGTCGGTTAGACTCGATTACAACCCGAGCAGTCACCTTTTGAGTTATGTACGAATAGTATCCTTCTGTTATGGGGTAGAGTCGCCTAAAGGCTATTGAAGAGTGCCTATAACCTCATATGTAAATTTTATATAGATTCTTGAGATGTATTGTAGTTTAAATTGTAATTGCATTTTTGGTCGGAAAAAAAGTAGTGGGTCTCGTATATCGATTTCTCTTAACCATATAAGTATTTTTTGAGGTCTCTTCGGATATAAAACGGGGGATCGACTTTTTTCCGCACAGAAATACGGCAGTTACCACATTGTGGGATAAGTACTTAACTAGGATATCTGTAAGACATGCCTACAAAACATGCGGTTATCTATTAGTTCAAGTGCGTATAGTATTTTCTGTATGTTTTCATCACATATCAGGGAAAATTGTTGCCTAAAGGGTATTAAAGAATCTCCTTCGACCTCACATATAAAAAATAGATAATAAATAATAGTATATGTTTAACTATGGGTAAATAGACAATATAGAAAAAATAATAAACAATTGGTGATCGACAAATTCAGGATTTCAATTTATAAATAATTTATTATTCTTTTAAAAAATACGTCGAATGGTGATTTTTTTCTCGTAATCAATGGTCCTGAAGGTTGTCGGAATATAATTTGTGGTCTAGCTAAATCGTAGTCTGCAGATACAGATCATTAACTTCATATTTCACTGTTTGTTAATTGGAATCATTACTAGAATATATCATATCCTCCTCAAGTAAAAATATCATAATAGGCGAAAAGTTTTCAATTTATAAGTAATTTATTATTCTTTTACAATTCCTCGAATGGTAATTTTTTCTCATAATCAATGGTCCTGAAGGTTGCCGGAATGGAATTTGTAGTCTAGCTAAATCGTAGCCTACAGATACAGATCATAAACTTCTTGTTCCAATCACTGTTTGTTAATTGGAATCATTACTTGAATATATCATATCTTCCTCAAATATTACGGTTAAAAAGTGTCAGAATTGCTCAATTAGCTTAAAGCGTATAGTATTTTCTGTATGTTTTCATCACATATCAGGGAAAATTGTTGCCTAAAGGCTATTAAAGAATCTCCTTCGACCTCACATATAAAAAAATAGATAATAAATAATAGTATATGTTTAACTATGGGTAAATAGACAATATAGAAAAAATAATAAACAATTCGTGATCGACAAATTCAGGATTTCAATTTATAAATAATTTATTATTCTTTTAAAAAATACGTCGAATGGTGATTTTTTTCTCGTAATCAATGGTCCTGAAGGTTGTCGGAATATAGTTTGTGGTCTAGCTAAATCGTAGTCTGCAGATACAGATCATTAACTTCTTATTTCACTCTTTGTTAATTGGAATCATTACTAGAATATATCATATCCTCCTCAAGTAAAAATATCATAATAGGCGAAAAGTTTTCAATTTATAAGTAATTTATTATTCTTTTACAATTCCTCGAATGGTAATTTTTCCTCATAATCAATGGTCCTGAAGGTTGCCGGAATGGAATTTGTAGTCTAGCTAAATCGTAGCCTACAGATACAGATCATAAACTTCTTCCAATCACTGTTTGTTAATTGGAATCATTACTTGAATATATCATATCTTCCTCAAATATTACGGTTAAAAAGTGTCAGAATTGCTCAATTAGCTTAAAATACGTCATTTTTTTACATGCTTTCTTATGGAAAAACAGACACAAATTTCCTCAATCGCGGGTTTTTTTTTAAAAAGGTGCTTTATTTTTACAATTTTGCTTCCCTTATACAGAAAGGGTGGAAATTACATGTCAAATGTCTGCCGATGTTCTGGCCTTTTTCCATCATTTCTGTGTGTCGTGTCTTCTGTGATCTATGGCTCCTTGCCGTAGCACTATCCATAGGTAATCATTTTCTACAATAACTTTGTCCCGCAATATAATTATGGCTCCTAGCATATTTCGGCTGTGTATTCCCTGAAAAGTAGCTAAAAAACAGGGTCTCAAAACGATAAGGGGTTTAGTTTTCGAGAAGGCAACATGACTGACGTTGATTTTGCATAATAATAATTATTTACTTGGATTGATTTACACTTATGTGTGAAATAGGCTTGGAGTTAATCAACCTTGTTATGTAATTAGTGTTCCATGCAGAAGTCTACACCCACTATCTCGGATGCCTTCTGCGCGACTTGCGTCTATGAGATTCTTTCGAAGATCATCTGGCAGACAGTAATTATAAAAATTCGATGAAATTTTTGTTATAAAGTCTTTGATAGTAGGCGTATCGGCTTTGTCATGTAACCAAGAATTTTTGGGTAGTTTGGGGTAGCAGTTATGTTTTATTGCCATCCGTAAACACTTGTTTTGAACCACTTGCAGGGAGTGGAAATTATGTTTAGTCCCGTTAAAATAAACAGGAGCTGCGTAAGTCAGTATAGGGCGTATAATGTATTTATATGTAAGAATTTTGTTTTGACTTGTTAAGCTACTGTGTGTACAAATGAGTGGATATAGTTTACCCATTGCAATCTTGGCCTTGCGTACCTGTTGCATAATATGTGCGTTCGCATTAGTATTGCCTTGAACAGTATACCCTAAATATTTTAGGGTACTACTTGGCTGTATAATATGCCCATCTACGCAAAGCTGAATTTGCAATGGGGTGTTTTCATTAGTCATTCTCCTGAGTAATAAATACTCTGTTTTGGAGGCGTTAATAACTAATTTGTGTTCGTGTAAATAAGGTAAAATTGTCGTGTTTATGTGTGTTTGTACTGTTTCCAGTGCGTAATTTGGATTCTGTGCTGTGGCTACAAAACAAGTATCGTCGGCATACATTGCAGTTAACAATTGTGGGGAGGTTGGGAGATCGTGGATGAATAGGGAGTAAAGCAAAGGTGATAAAACAGAACCTTGCGGAACTCCGGCTATCATTACGTAAGGTCCGGCTGAATGATTATCAATTTTGGTGTAAAATGTTCGATTGCTTAAATAGGAATTTAGTATTTTAATTAAATAATTAGGAACTTCGATTTTTATCAGTTTGTTTATTAAACCCTCGAGCCATACGGAGTCAAAGGCCTTCTGAATGTCCAATGTAACCATAATGGCTTTATCTTTTCTTACAAATCCTTCCCTTATATAATTTATTACCCTTATTATTTGTGCTATCGTGCTATGGCCGCTTCTGAATCCGTATTGCTCTGAGGGTAAAATGTTTTGTTTGTCGATAAATTGTCGTAGTCTATATAAAATTATTTTATCTATCACCTTTGCTATGTTGTTAAGGAGAGATATTGGTCTGTAACTATCTACATAACATGGTTGTTTATTTGCTTTGATAATGGGAACGACGTTGGCTATCTTAAGCATATCGGGATATTGTCCTGTTTTGAGAATAAAATTTGTTATGTATGTTATTTGAACAATAGCTTTTTTTGGAATATTTTTTAATAGTATGTTGTGTATATTGTCTGTTCCTGGGGCTGTTTTGTTTTTCAGCTGCTGTATCGTGTTGTATATTTCAGAGCATGTTGTTAGATTTTTTGTATTTGTTGTGGTGAGTGAATTTATGTATTGTTTAACTGTGTGTGTTATGTTTTGATGAAATTGTGTGTGTTGTGTGTGATTTACAAAGTTGCTTTGAAAATACTCTCCGAACTGTTCTGCGATGTCGGGGGTGTTATAGTAGGTTTTATTATTGTGTATAATTTTGTTCATCTCACTCTGTTTTTTCCTAAAATGCCGGGCGATTTTCCATAGTGAGTTATCTCCTGGTTTCAGTGTTTTTATGAATGCTGACCATTCGCTGTTTTTGTGATCTTTAATTAACTGATTAATTTGTTGTTGATGCTGATTTAATTCTTTGTGATAAATTGGGTCTCTGGTATGTTGCCATTTTTTTCTAATTTTGTTTTTATTTTGAATTAATTGTATTATGTTATCAGGAAGGATATATTTATTATGTGATTGTTTTTTTATGGTTGTAGAATGATCTCTGGCTTTGATTATTATATTTTGCAGATTTTCTATTGTTTTATTTAATTGAATTATGTTTTCTATATTATCAGTGATTGTTAAATTGTCATTTATGTATTTTCTGAATTTATTCCAGTTTGTTTTATTGTAATTAAATATTTTTTTATTGTTAGGGTTGATAGTGTGGAATAGTTTGAGGTTGATGAGTATAGGATCGTGGTCAGAGTTTAGGTCGGGGAGTGTTTTCATATTGTTTATGAAGTTAATATTTTTCGCAACTACTATATCTAGTATGCAGGGTGTTTGATTTGCCATAAAAGGGTGATAAGTGGGTTCAATTGTATGATATATGTTGCAGTCCGTATTATCGCAGAACTTCATGAGAGTATTGCCGTTAGCGTTTGGGTAGTTGGAGTAATGATCCCACTGTGGATGTTTACAGTTAAGATCTCCAACCATCAAAACTTTGTTATGTGTAGTAAAAATGTTGTGAAAGTCTGTGAGTGTGAGTTTATTGCCGGGTGGATTCTATACTCCGACAATTTTGATTTCATCCTCTAACAGGATCGCGATATGCTCAATTGATGTGTTATTTTGTTGCAGGACTTTGAAATTTTGGTTGATTTTATGTTTTCAGTATTACTATCTGAATAATTCTCATCTATGTAGACTAATTTGTGGTAGTTTCTATTTTTTTCAACTAGTTCTAACTTTTTATTTTTAATTCTAGTAATTTCGTCTGAGTATTTCGACGGAGATTTTGTTTCAGAGGATTCTGGAGAGGACTTTGACCTTTCAGAATCTTTTGATTCGTCTTTCTCTTTTTTATTACTTTTTTTTACAGACTTTTTTTAGACAATCTTTTTATCTTATTATTGTTTTTTTATATAGTGGTTTTACATTTTTGCACGTACCTTTGGTTTTATATCTGGATGAACTTGTCACTGTATTTAAGGGTTTATTTACACACACGTTACTATCGTTAACTAAACTTTCACTGGTGAAAAGCTCTGGCTTTTGTTCCTGAAGCTTTATGATTTTGTTTTTGAGCCGCCGAGTATACTCGGTGGTATATGGTACAGACCCCGTAATTGGGAGTGAAGGCAGCGTTATGAACTCAATGAGAACTAACTCTATTGAATTCTTTACATAAAAACTGTAACTTTATAGATAACTTAAAATTTGCAATAAACTTTTGTTCACAATAATATCCAATAATCAAACCGACAGGCTTGAATATTAGCATAGGAATGTCAATCGCGGGTCTTTTTTAGGGAAAAATGTTATCGTTCAGTCTTCCGTCCGACTAGAAGTTTACTTGTTACCCCTCATATCCTGATAATGCTCATTCGATTACAGTTCTTTGTTCAAAGTGCTTACGAAAAAAATTTTCATCCTTATTATGAGTCTCTTTGTGAATCTAGTAAAACATGTTGCTACTTTGTTGGGGCTTATAACATCTAATTATAATGAACACCAAGTGACTAGAGGGCTTATGGAGTGTAGAAAAGCTATAAGAAAACTAAATAATGCGTTACGGAGTGCCAAGAATATTGGAGAAAAGAAGCATATCTTAACTAGTATAACTCAAACCAAATCATTTCGTAACCAATTTAAATATATTCAAAAACATGGTGGAGACCTATCATCTCATATTGAAACTGCAAAACATCGTGTAAAATGGGATGATCTGGATGCAGCATTTAACGGTCGCATCAGAACTGGTAGCATCTCAAACCTGAAGCATAAGGATCCCATTGCATTTCTCAAAGATTGTAGGGCTCTCTTTAAACGACGTATACATAATATATTAAAAAAGGAGGTAGCTGTTAAGGTGAATGTGGCTTTCGGAGGTGAATTTGAAATTGTTAAAGGAGATCAGATTCTCAATGAGTTTAAATATTTTACAACGAACAATTCACCAATTTACAAAGATACAAACATTGATGACTGGTTTGATACTAAAGTCGTTGCACCTATCCTTAAAGACCTGGAGGAGTTTCTAGAACGTGATAGTGGTTGGGCATTGAAGAAGGTGGTGCACTTAGGCGTTAACATCAATAAATATACTCCACAACTGGGATCCTCGTATATTGATTTACCAGCAGAAATAAAAAAGAGGAAGGCATGTATTAACGTCAATAATGAAGATGATTCTTGCTTTGCTTGGGCGGTGACGTCGGCACTGTTTCCTGCCATGAAAAATGCGGCTAGAATTTCATCATACCCCCACTATTCGACCATATTAAAACTAAAGGGAATTCAGTTTCCTATGACTATGAAGCAGATCCCCAATTTTGAGAAGCAAAATAATATATCCGTAAATGTTTACATTCTACAAAAAGATAAAAAGACCTTCATTACTCTACCAACTTACCTTACAAGAAATAAGATGAATAAACATGTAAATTTGTTGATGGTGCAAGATAAATATGATGAAGCGCCAACGAAATATCACTTTGTTTGGATAAAGAATCTATCAAGATTTCTGTCCACTCAACTCAGTAAACATAATTGTAAGAAATACTTCTGTGATCGTTGCCTACGCTATTTCAGATCCCATGAAAAACTAGATGTTCATCTTAAATGTTGCAAGGGTCGAATGGACTTTTTATGTGAAAGATGTTTACAGCCATTTACTACAGCGGAACAGTTGGATGCTCACGTCGTAGATTGTATGAAAATGAATGATTGTGCTGTTAAGATGCCAGAAATGGGGAAAAACGTTCTTAAATTCAAAAACTATAAGAATAAGGTAAAGGCACCTTTTATAGTATATGCAGATCTCGAGAGTGTTTTGAAGCAGACTGGGGATTCTAAGAAGCCACAACAGCATATTCCTGCAGCCGTTGGGTATTACTTCAAGTGTTCATATGATGATTTGCTTTCCTTTTATGAGAGTTATTTGGGTGAAGATTGTATGCGCTGGTTTGCTGATGAGCTGAATCTGCTTGCTCAAGATATCAGTACGGTGTTCCTTTGTCCTTATGGAATTCATATGACTCCTAATCAAGAACGCCAGTTTCAAGCTGCTACCGAATGTCATATTTGTGAAACACCATTTTCCGCTACTGATAAGAAAGTCCGAGATCATGATCATCTCATTCCCGAAAACAATTATAGAGGTGCAGCGCATGAGGGGTGCAATATTAACTATCAGGATTCGCCTACTGTTAATGTAGTGTTCCACAACTTATCTGGTTATGATGCAAATTTCATCATCGAAGACATTGCTACCCGCATGACTGGCTCTATTGATTTGCTTCCTATTACAAAAGAAAAATATATTTTCTTTACAAAACATGTTGAAGATGCACGAATCCAATTCAGATTTATCGATAGTTTCCGATTCATGGCGTCATCTCTCGATAAACTCGCCTCATATTTAACCGAATTTCCTAATTTGAGATCACAGTTTTCTGGTGTTCCCGACGAAGAATTCACAATGTTAACTAAGAAGGGGGTGATGCCTTATGACTATTTCAATTCTTTCGACCGCTTTGAAGAAACAAGGTTACCTCCTATCGAATCTTTCTATAATAATCTCGAAGATAAACCCTGCTCACGTAAACTTTATAGTAGAGCACAATGCGTCTGAAATACGTTTCAATGTCAAACCTTAGGTGAATATGTAGAGTTGTATATGAAGACTGATATCCTTCTTCTTGCTGACGTTTTTGAGCAGTTTCGTTCCAGTTGTATTGCTACGTATAACATCGATCCCGCGCATTATTATACATTACCAGGATTTACATTCGATGCTATGTTGAAACATACTGGACAAGAATTGGAACTTCTCACTGATGTAGACATGTTTTTGTTTGTTGAACGTGGTATACGCGGTTGACTTAGTCAAGTTTGCGGAAAACGTCGTGCTCGAGCTAACAATAAGTATATGCCCACTTATAATCCTTCAAATCCACCGAAATATTCAATGTACAATGATGTGAATAATCAATATGGATGGGCTATGTCACAATATCTCCCTTATGGAGGATTTGAATGGTTTGGCTCTAATATAGACGTTACAGAAATTGCTGATGATGCTTCTGAGGGATACATGCTCGAGGTTGATTTGGAGTATCCTTCTCATTTACATGATTTGCATAAGGATATTCCATTTTGTCCTGAACACCTAAATCCTAAGACCATGATGCCTGCTACAAGATTAAATGAGGAGACTAAGTTGATGGCTACCCTAACTAATAAAACAAAATACGTTATACATTACCGAGCATTGAAGCAAGCGTTACAGAATGGGCTTCTATTAACAAAAATACATCGAGTATTGAAATTCAAGCAGAGTTCATGGTTAAAGCCCTACATTGACTTAAACACTGAGTTACGTAAGGCTGCGAAGAATGAGTTTGAGAAGAACCTATTCAAACTGATGAACAATGCCGTGTTTGGTGAGTATTGCTAGTTTTATATAAATATTTCTATACTAATCACTTTTTTCTAATTGTTGCAGGTAAAACCATGGAGAACGTGCGCAAACGTGTTGATGTAAAGCTAATTTCTCATTGGAGTGGTCGATATGGTGCTGAATCGTACATAGCTAAGCCCGAGTTTAAAAATAGTACGATTTTCAGCGAAAACCTAATTGCCATCGAATTACGGAAGCTGCAAATATGGTTAAATGAACCGATATATGTAGGAATGGCAATTTTAGATCTGGCTAAAACTACGATCTATGATTTTCACTATGAGTACATGATGAACCGTTTTAGTGAGAACTGTACTGTGCTGTACACCGATACCGATAGTCTTATATATGAGATTCGAGATCAAGATCCATATGAAGTAATGAAGATTGATTGTTATAAATATTTCGACACCTCAGACTATCCTCTTGATAACGTTTATGGAATTCCTCAAGTTAATAAGAAGGTTCTTGGGATGATGAAGGATGAGAACAATGGTATCATAATGACTGATTATGTTGGGTTACGGTCTAAATTGTATGCAACACGGTTACTTACCTCTGAAGATGATCTAGCAGAAAAACGAAAACGTCTTGCGAATGATGGTTTTGAGAAAGTAGAAATAGACTGTCTAATTCGAAACGTTGGAATAACTAAGAAAGCTAAAGGGGTAAAATCGTCAGTTGTGAAGACCGTAATCACGTTTGAAGACTATGAAAATTGCCTTGACACCTTCACACAGAAAACCGTTTCCCAAAATCTAATTCATGCCGACAAACATCTAGTCCATTCAATTGTTCAAGATAAAGTAGCGTTGAGTCCTGAGGATGATAAGCGATTTATTCTTCCTGGTTCCGATGAAACCTTACCATGGGGCCACTATTCCATTGATGCCTACATGGATGTTGACACCATTATTCCTTAAAGATTCATATAAAAAGTATTGTTATTATTTTCATTTATTATACTTTTCAATTTTATATTGTACAATAAAATGTTTATTCAATTGTTCTTATTTTGATCCACCCCCATTATCGACTGAGCATGGGTGACGTCATCAGCATGGTGCCCTTATGGCTTTACATGTTTACCTCTTGTCTTCTTCGTATTTTATTCCACTTCAATCCCACCAAACCTTATACACGTAAAAACATACACACTTTTTGTATAGCCCCCGTACACCCTTCGTAATCCCCGTAGACGCTACCCAAACCCCTTCGCTTCTTCTAAACCACCCTCTACCTTATACACATAACAACATACACACTTTTCGCATAACCTCCGTACACCCTTGCGTAATCCCCGTAGACGCTACCCAAACCCCTTCGCTTCTAAACCACCCTCCACCTTATACACATAACAACATACACACTTCTCGCATAACCCCCGTACACCCTTGCGTAATCCCCGTAGACGCTACCCTCCCCCGTGCTACCCTCCCCCGTGCTACCCTCCCCCGTGCTACCCTCCCCCGTGCTACCCTTCCCTATTCGCTTCTCCTAAATCATTGCATAACCCCCGCAAAGAGCGGCCCCCAAAAATTTCCCCGGACCGTAGCCGCGACCCCAACCGGGCCCCCCATCCCCCGTAGACGCAGCAAGTGCTAGTATTAGCATCTTTGCACATCCTGTATACGATAATATTCTAACAAATATAATATCGTTTATTTGACTTCAATCTAACCAATAGCAGAGATATGTGCTAGTGCTCTAATGGCATATTTGTACATCCTGTATACGATAATATTCGAACAATCATATTGGCGTTTATTAGACTCCAATCCGACAAATAATAACAGAGATATGAAGAAAGGCCTTAACACTTGCGCAGATCGTCGAAATGTGTCTTTTTAGACCTACATGTAACGGAAAACATGCGCAGTATACGGGAAAAGTAGCTTCGCTACCCCAGCTACCCACGGCCGTTTTGGCACTCGGTGACAAATAGTTGTTAGCGCCGTTATGGTAATGATGGCAAGCGACACCAATGTAGGCTAAATTTTGCATAACTCCCGTACACCCTTCGTAATCCCCGTAGACGCTACCCTTAAAACCCTCTTCGCTTCTTCTTACACCCTTACTTGTGTAATACCCGCAGACGCTACCCTTAAAACCCTCTTCACTTCTTCTTTGGCGGCCCGGGCCCCCCCATCCCCCGTAGCCGCTACCCCAACCGAAACCCCCATCCCCCGTGCTACCCAAACCCCTTCGCTTCTTACACCAAAAATTGCTGACGGCCGCCACATGCGCAGATCGAATTGAGTCAAAAATTACCACGATGGACCTTGGCGATTTCCCATGTTAATTTGCATAAGGAATGAGCCAGAACCCGCCTAGCTCCTTTACTTATTAGTCCCGTTTCGAATATATTATTCTTCTATTTTGCAAGGAAAATTCCTGATTGAAATATCCGTCTGCGCCAGGCATACACAAGCTAGGGCTCCCGGATATTTTAAATCTTGAGTTCCCAATTGCAATACTTTTTCCGAGTCTCCTTTTGTGAATTTAGTTGATATCCGCCCCGTGTTTTAACACGAATTTGGCTTATATTAGTTCCGTTTCGAATATATTATTCTTCTATTTTGCAAGGAAAATTCCTGATTGAAATATCCGTCTGCGCCAGGCATACACAAGCTAGGGCTCCCGGATATTTTAAATCTTGAGTTCCCAATTGCAATACTTTTTCCGAGTCTCCTTTTTGTGAATTTAGTTGATATTCGCCCCGTGTTTTGACACGAATTTGGCTTATATTAGTTCCGTTTCGAATATATTATTCTTCTATTTTGCAAGGAAAATTCCTGATTTAAATATCAGTCTGCGCCAGGCATACACAAGCTAGGGCTCCCGGATATTTTAAATCTTGAGTTCCCAATTGCAATACTTTTTCCGAGTCTCCTTTTTGGTGAATTTAGTTGATATTCGCCCCGTGTTTTGACACGAATTTGGCTTATATTACTTCCGTTTCGAATATTTTATTCTTCTATTTTGCAAGGAAAATTCCTGATTGAAATATCCGTCTGCGCCAGGCATACCCAAGCTAGGGCTCCCGGATATTTTAAATCTTGAGTTCCCAATTGCAATACTTTTTCCGAGTCTCCTTTTTGTGAATTTAGTTGATATTCGCCCCGTGTTTTGACACGAATTTGGCTTATATTAGTTCCGTTTCGAATATATTATTCTTCTATTTTGCAAGGAAAATTCCTGATTGAAATATCCGTCTGCGCCAGGCATACACAAGCTAGGGCTCCCGGATATTTTAAATCTTGAGTTCCCAATTGCAATACTTTTTCCGAGTCTCCTTTGTGTGAATTTAGTTGATAATCGCCCCGTGTTTTGACACGAATTTGGCTTATATTAGTCCCGTTTCGAATATATTATTCTTCTATTTGGCAAGGAAAATTCCTGATTGAAATATCCGTCTGCGCCAGGCATACACAAGCTAGGGCTCCCGGATATTTTAAATCTTGAGTTCCTAATTGCAATACTTTTTCCGAGTCTCCTTTTGTGAATTTAGTTGATATCCGCCGCGTGCTTTAATACGAATTGGGATTGTATTAGTCCCGTTTCGAATATATTATTCTTCTATTTTGCAAGGAAAATTCCTGATTGAAATATCCGTCTGCGCCAGGCATACACAAGCTAGGGCTCCCGGATATTTTAAATCTTGAGTTCCCAATTGCAATACTTTTCCGAGTTTCATTTCTTTGAATTTGGTTGATAGTCGCCCGTTCTTTAACACAAATTTGGTTTATATTTAAATCTGGTTAACTCTAGAATTGCCTTCCGTTTTCATTACCTTCCCCGAATATTCTTTTAGTGGGATTTCGTGATATTAGTTCCGCCCTTTTGATACCCTGCTTGATTTTGTTCAAAGCTTAGGGAGATGTCTGACGAGTAGATATAGAGTTCCCGATCTATAGTATTGTTTTCCGGATTGGATAGTTTTTTTTTTAGTAGCACCGGACCCGTTCGTTACATAAGGGTCTATCAAATACATGAATGAAAAGACCACCAAGCTTAACATAGTTTTGCTTGCCTTTTTTTACCGCTTCTTTTATTTGCATGAACGCTATTTTATAATTACAAACCACTCTCGCTTATGTCCTGCCTGCTTCGTCGCTAATAATACATATGTGCTTTTGAGTATTGTTTATTTTGTATGTATATAACAACTTAGAAGGTATTAATGTAATAAAACTGAAATAAACCTGTGTTGTGTTTTATTGACCTATTATAGACTAGTATTTCCTTATGGTAGCGTAGTTGTTTGGCAGCACGAATTTTAGCTTCTCCGTAGTGTGGATCAGGATAATAACATTTATTTCAGGACTAGCGAGAACATTTGTTTTATATATTTAGCAACATCCCGAATTTTGACGACAATAGACCCCTGGAATTTACCGTACCTCCATCTGAGGCTAACTGGAACTCTCGACGAGGGAAGTCGAGGGGCCGTGGAGACAACCACGTTAAAAATCTGGCGCCCGAGAAAGTGTAAGGTTTCAAAGGTGTCAGGAGTGACGTTTCCGAGGCGTTCCACGCGCAGTGCAGCGCGCAGTCATCGCCTCTTGGGGAGGAAAACGCGTCACAAGTTATACAGGTATACAGTTATACAGTTATACAGTTATACAGTTATACAGTTATACAGTTATACAGTTATACAGTTATACAGTTATACAGTTATACAGTTATACAGTTATACAGTTATACAGTTATACAGTTATACAGTTATACAGTTATACAGTTATACAGTTATACAGTTATACAGTTATACAGTTATACAGTTATACAGTTATACAGTTATACAGTTATACAGTTATACAGTTATACAGTTATACAGTTATACAGTTATACAGTTATACAGTTATACAGTTATACAGTTATACAGTTATACAGTTATACAGTTATACAGTTATACAGTTATACAGTTATACAGTTATACAGTTATACAGTTATACAGTTATACAGTTATACAGTTATACAGTTATACAGTTATACAGTTATACAGTTATACAGTTATACAGTTATACAGTTATACAGTTATACAGTTATACAGTTATACAGTTATACAGTTATACAGTTATACAGTTATACAGTTATACAGTTATACAGTTATACAGTTATACAGTTATACAGTTATACAGTTATACAGTTATACAGTTATACAGTTATACAGTTATACAGTTATACAGTTATACAGTTATACAGTTATACAGTTATACAGTTATACAGTTATACAGTTATACAGTTATACAGTTATACAGTTATACAGTTATACAGTTATACAGTTATACAGTTATACAGTTATACAGTTATACAGTTATACAGTTATACAGTTATACAGTTATACAGTTATACAGTTATACAGTTATACAGTTATACAGTTATACAGTTATACAGTTATACAGTTATACAGTTATACAGTTATACAGTTATACAGTTATACAGTTATACAGTTATACAGTTATACAGTTATACAGTTATACAGTTATACAGTTATACAGTTATACAGTTATACAGTTATACAGTTATACAGTTATACAGTTATACAGTTATACAGTTATACAGTTATACAGTTATACAGTTATACAGTTATACAGTTATACAGTTATACAGTTATACAGTTATACAGTTATACAGTTATACAGTTATACAGTTATACAGTTATACAGTTATACAGTTATACAGTTATACAGTTATACAGTTATACAGTTATACAGTTATACAGTTATACAGTTATACAGTTATACAGTTATACAGTTATACAGTTATACAGTTATACAGTTATACAGTTATACAGTTATACAGTTATACAGTTATACAGTTATACAGTTATACAGTTATACAGTTATACAGTTATACAGTTATACAGTTATACAGTTATACAGGTATACAGTTATACAGTTATACAGTTATACAGTTATACAGTTATACAGTTATACAGTTATACAGTTATACAGTTATACAGTTATACAGTTATACAGTTATACGGTTATACAGTTATACAGTTATACAGTTATACAGTTATACAGTTATACAGTTATACAGTTATACAGTTATACAGTTATACAGTTATACAGTTATACAGTTATACAGTTATACAGTTATACAGTTATACAGTTATACAGTTATACAGTTATACAGTTATACAGTTATACAGTTATACAGTTATACAGTTATACAGTTATACAGTTATACAGTTATACAGTTATACAGTTATACAGTTATACAGTTATACAGTTATACAGTTATACAGTTATACAGTTATACAGTTATACAGTTATACAGTTATACAGTTATACAGTTATACAGTTATACAGTTATACAGTTATACAGTTATACAGTTATACAGTTATACAGTTATACAGTTATACAGTTATACAGTTATACAGTTATACAGTTATACAGTTATACAGTTATACAGTTATACAGTTATACAGTTATACAGTTATACAGTTATACAGTTATACAGTTATACAGTTATACAGTTATACAGTTATACAGTTATACAGTTATACAGTTATACAGTTATACAGTTATACAGTTATACAGTTATACAGTTATACAGTTATACAGTTATAAAATTATACAGTTATACAGTTATACAGTTATACAGTTATACAGTTATACAGTTATACAGTTATACAGTTATACAGTTATACAGTTATACAGTTATACAGTTATACAGTTATACAGTTATACAGTTATACAGTTATACAGTTATACAGTTATACAGTTATACAGTTATACAGTTATACAGTTATACAGTTATACAGTTATACAGTTATACAGTTATACAGTTATACAGTTATACAGTTATACAGTTATACAGTTATACAGTTATACAGTTATACAGTTATACAGTTATACAGTTATACAGTTATACAGTTATACAGTTATACAGTTATACAGTTATACAGTTATACAGTTATACAGTTATACAGTTATACAGTTATACAGTTATACAGTTATACAGTTATACAGTTATACAGTTATACAGTTATACAGTTATACAGTTATACAGTTATACAGTTATACAGTCATACAGTTATACAGTTATACAGAAATACAGTCATACAGAAATACAGTTATACAGTTATACTTTATATAACTTATCTTTTAATTTACTGAAAACGTGTTTTTAAAAACTAACTTTATTTCTAAGACAAACTAATACAATAATTTCAAATACAAGACTGATATTTTTATTATAAACATGAATTTAAATAACCTCGTAACAAACACAAACTAAGCAATTCTACAATGATATAAATACTTAATCAGCACAATATACTGTCCACCTAAGGGCAATGGCGTAGGTGACACCTCCCCCTTTAGAAGGAAGCTTCTCCTGGAAGCTGGATCCCATCTTCCGTTGACTCCTGCTGACTCTTACTCGTCCTTCCTGAATGTTTCCTCTTGTACATGATCCACAGGAAGGCCACTATCAATGCTGTATAAAGAAGAATAGTCCAAATACTGGGAATGTGAAAGTTATGGTTTTCTGTGAATATTGGCGTTACCAGTTGATTTGGAATATCCTTTATTTCTAAACTTTTTAAATCAATCTTCATCGGAGAAACGTGTAATTGATTTAATTTTAATTCATTTATTACAAAAGGTTGTCCAAAAGTTTTTTGTTGAAATATTAACTCTTGATTTCTAAATATAATTTTACATGCTGAATTTTCAATTAAATAAATGCCTTTAAGAGTTTCCACTTCAGTTTCTTGCTTACATTTTATGATTAATTTTTCTTCTACTGGAAATATTGCCAAAAATTGATTTATCTCCGGAATAATTTCAATATGATTCTTAATTATTTCAATTTTTGTATATTGACAAAATGTAGAATTTCCTGCTAGCAATATGTTTTCTTCGCACCCATAATTATTATTGTCTTGCAAATGGTTAGGACATTGAAAAATATTGCCGCGAGTGCAAATGTCATTTAGAGGTTTAATGACATTATTTGATTTTAGTAAAAATTTTGAATTAGGTATTAATGTTACGTATTCTGATTCAATTTCTGTAGGTATAGGTAACATATAAAAAAGATTAAATAAAACATCATAATTAATAGGTATCGATAAAAAATATTGTATTTGATTATTTTCTACTTTACAAACTACGTCTATGACGGCTTCAAATTCTAAAATGTTTTTATGTTTTAATTCGAAAGGTAATTTCGTTTGATAGTAATAATGCACTTTTTGCAACTCTGCAAATAAGTCGTCAGATTTTATAATACTTGGATGTAATGTTTTAAGTTTACAGAAGGTTAATGAATTCTCTACCGTTTCTAAAACGTCTAAAATTACATTGAATGTGATAAGAAGTTCGTTGAATAGCTGTTTTAAATAAATAATATTTTCTGCATTTGCTTGAAAATCTAAAATATCTCTTATCTCAAATATTTTCGTTTTTAATATTTTTTCATTATACTGGATGTCCTGAATTGTCTTATTAAAATTATCAATTATTTGGTGACTAACAGAATATTGCATTTTAATTTGAGTTTGCAAGTTTTCTTGATTTTGTTTTAAATGTTCCATGATTGAATTAATTCTTTCTCCATCTTCAGAGTCCAAATTTCCCGTAATTGTTTTTACTATTGATCCAAGACCGTTAATTAACCCTCTCTTTGGTCTATCTAAGGTTGAATGAATATTAATGTTATTAAATTTATCATCTATACTATTTTTAGTGTACTCTATTATATTTACAATATTTTCTGTTTCAGTTAGAAAAAATGTATTATTAGACATATTATATTTAACGTGATTGTATTGTATACTTAACTTATTATATTATAAAAATGAACAAAAGTATGGCTGGATTTCTGCAGTTTGGCATATCCAAGATTTATGGGAAGTATTCCCAAGTTATGGGTAACATCTTTTATTTTGATTGTTGCGTCTCCGACCGTGACGAACCTGAAATGAATTTATATGGAGTCTTTTTTGGACGTTTTATGTTTGAAAGATGAATATTTTCTGAAGTATTTTTGTGTCTAGCAGTGATTTTTGCTGTTTTTAGTCGGATATTTTTACTTTTAATTTCTTCACTTTTATATTTATTTTTGGTTTTACCTTGTGCCTGTTTATTACGTACATACACTTTAGTGGGTATTGTATCTGGTAATTCTTCACGGCTTTTATTGGCTTTAGATATTACTTTTGATTTATTTTCCTGTAATTTTTGATTTAAATTCGAGTACAAAATTTTCATTTTATCTTTATGAGTTTGTATATAATTATTAACTACTTGTCGATCTAATTCTATATCGAAAGGTGTATTACTATCTATGTGTCCGGTAATTATTTCGTTAGGTTTCAATTTTGTTGCAGAATGAACACTATTATTATAGGCTAATAATGCATAAAGTATTTTATTTTCAATAGTCTCATTTTTAAAATCTTTTTGATTATTCAAAAGTCTGATGTGTTCAATAATTGTAGAGTGGAATCTTTCGGCAATTCCATTCGATTCTGGATGTTGTGAACTTATAAAATGAATTTTTATTTTATGCGTTTCTAATAATTCCCTTACAACAGAACTTTTCAACTCAGTTCCATCATTCGAAATTATTTGTTCTGGTATACAATGGTGTGTAAAATATTTAATTAGACTATGAGCTACTTCTATTCCTTGTCTAGATTTTAATTCATACATTTGACCATATTTAGAAAATGAATCTATTATCGTAATAAATTTACTATTTTCTAAGGTTATCGTGTCTAAATGCAAAATTTGGAAAGGTTTAGTCGCTGTAGGAGTAACATTTAATAATGGTTTTATTGGTTTTCTATCATATTTGCTCAACTGGCAAACTTCGCATTCGTTTATATAAGTTTGTATAGATGCTCTTTGATTAGGCCAATAATACAAAGCTTTTAATTGATTTTCAGTTTCATCTAGACCTCTATGATTAGTCTTACCCTCGTGGTAATTTTGAATAACTTCTTTAACTTCATTTAAAGGAACATCTATTAATTTTTTATTACATTTAACAGAGTCGATTTGAGAATCTTGAAAGTGATTTTGTAGAATGACACTGAATTTTTCATAAATTGGGTCTTCGAAATAGATAAAATATTTAGTTTTAGGTACTATGTATTCTTTCACGAAATTAATCACATCTTGCTCAAAATTATTTTAAGATAATTGTACAATGATTCTTTGTTTATTTTCATACAGTTTTATAATAGTGGGTATGGCTGGTTCGAAATTTACTTCTGAAAATATTAATTGATTTTTACCAATATTTATCGCTGAATCTGAAATTGGTATACCGATTACAGGATTCTCTTCATTTGTATGAACTGTGATGTCTTCGTCATCATCATCATTATTGTTACTTTCATTATCCGTTTCAACTATTAGATAGATCTATTATCATCGGGAGATGATGAAAGTTTTTTATTAAATTTGTCAATATAAACTAATAAATTTTTAGAACATTGGGGCTCTTGTAATTCAGTTTCATTAATATTTATTTGAATTCGGGACAAACAATCGCTATTGGTATTTAAAGCACCTTTTTTGTATACGATATCATAATCATATTCTTCAAGTTTCAAGCGCCATCTGACAAGCTTTGAACTTGGATCTTTAAGTGAGAATAACCATTGAAGTGGTTTATGGTCGGTAACTATTGTGAATTTTCTGCCAAAAAGATACGGGCGGAAGTATTTCGCTGCCCAAACTATGGCAAGAAGTTCTTTCTCGATTACAGAATAGTTGCATTCTGAATCATTTAAGGTTCTGCTGGCGTAAGCCACAGGTAAATCAGAGCCTATTTTGCCTTGGCTTAAAACAGCACCTAAAGCATAATTGCTGGCGTCTGTGGTAAGGTTAAAGGGTTTTGTAAAATCTGGATATTGAAGTATTGGTTCATTTATCAACAGATTTATACACATTTCAAAACATTCGACATAATCTGAATCATTTACATTGATAATTGCATCTTTTTTCAATCTGATAGTTAATGGTTTAGTTAATTTTGAAAAATCTTTTATAAATTTTCGATAATACCCTAGGAGTCCTAGGAATCCTTTTAATTGTTTTGAATTTTTTGGTATCGGAAATTTTTGAATTGCTAAAATTTTATCTGGGTTCTGTTTTACACCTTCTGGCGTGACAATATGTCCTAGATATGCTACTTCTTTTCGCAAGAATTCGCATTTATCAATTTGTAATTTAAAATTAGAATCTCTTAATCTATTGAATACTTCTTTGAAATTTGTGATGTGTTCTTGTAAGCTGGTACTGAACACAATTATATCATCAAGGTACACCAAACATTTCTCGTTCTGTATACCTCTTAGGATATTGTCCATGACCCTTTGAAAGGTTGCAGGAGCCCCTTTCAGACCCATGGGCATGCGCACATATTCATAGTGCCCATTTTCAATATTAAAGGCTGTATATATTGTTTTTTAGTAAAAATTTCATTAAAAAAGTTTATACGAACGATGGATGGGGGTAGATTATAATTTAATTACGCTTCTAACGTATACGTGAGTTTGGGGTTAAAAATATGTCTTTGAACCAAAAAATATCAGTTGATGTAGGAAGATAAGGCCGTACATATTGTTTTTTAGTAATTTACGTCTTTAAGATCCAATTTCGGTATCATAAGATCAAAAAATAGTCACACCTATATAAAGAGGTTTACCGAAAACTATTTCAGCCCTTTTTAATTTAATAGCTACTAGATTTTCATTAAAAATTGTACTATAATGTAACAAAGGAATTGCAATGAAATGTTTTATGCTGTAGCGGCCGTTTCAAGATTTAAGTAATTTAACATAACGGTACTTTCGAGAATTTTCCATTGTTTTATTAATAAGTTTATGATGATTCAGAATCATTGTTTGCTAAATTTCTCAAATGGTCGTTTAAATCAATATGTCTTCAACCAAGAATTCCGCTCGAATTTTAGAAACATAATAATTAAATGGTCTTTATTATACAAATTATAATTCCCTTATACAATGTAGTGGAAATTAATACATAGTGCCGATGTTCTGGCCAATTTCCTCTATAATGTGAGTGTCTGACAGGTAAATATGGCTCCTTACTCTGTGGCATTATCCATTTGTTTTCACTTTCTGCAACAACTTTGTCCCTCGAATAGTTTGTGACTCCCAGAATATTTCGGCTAGGCTATACCTGAAAAGTAGCTAAAAAACAGGTTTTCAAAAATGACATGGGGTTTCTAGACTTGGGGGCGGCAACTTGGCTGATGTTGGTTTGGTGAAATTTAATTTATAAGGAATTTATGTACATGCTTGTGTTGATAAGGGTTTGGAGTTAAACAACCTAGTTATGTAATTAACGTGCCATGCAGAAGTCTACACCCACTATCTCGGATGTCTTCTGCGCGATTTGCGTCTATGAGATTCTTACGAAGATCCTTTGGCAGACAATGATTATAAAAGTTCGTTGAAATTTTGGTTATAAAGTCTTTGATAGTGGGTAAATCAGCTTTCTCATGTAACCATGTGTTTCTAGGTAGTTTGGGGTAACAGCAATTATGTTTGATCGCCATCCGGAGACACTTGTTTTGTACCACTTGCAGGGAGTTGAAGTTATGTTTTGTGCCGTTGTAATAAACGGGAGCTGCATATGTAAGAATTGGACGAATTATATAAGTATAAGTAAGAATTTTGTTTTGTGTTGATAATTTGCTGTGAGTACAAATAAGTGGGTAAAGATTGCTCATTGCAATCTTGGCCTTGCGCACCTGTTGCACAATATGAGCGTTGGCGTTTGTATTTCCTTGTATAGTATACCCTAAGTATTTAAGGGTATTACTAAGCTTAATATTGTGTCCATTTACGCAAAGCTGAGATTGCAATGATGTGTTTTTTGTGGTTATCCTTTTGAGTAGGATGTACTCAGTTTTGGATTCGTTGATGACTAGTTTTTGTTTGTGAAAGTAAGGTATTATGTTTGAATTAATGTGTGTTTGTGTTATTTCTAGTGCCTGATCGGGATTCTTTGCAGAGGCAACAAAACAAGTGTCGTCGGCATACATTGCGGTTAGTAATTGAGGGGATGTTGGTAGGTCTTGAATGAATAGGGAGTATAGCAAAGGTGATAACACCGACCCCTGCGGTACTCCTGCATGAATTGTGAAAGGTCCAGCTATATGATTATTTATTTTTGAATAAAAAGTCCTTTTTGTTAAATAAGAGTATAAAATTTTTGTTAAGTATTCCGGTATTTCTAATTTTATTAATTTGTAAATCAAACCCTCATGCCATACAGAATCGAATGCCTTTTGGATGTCTAGGGTCACCATAACAGATATATTTTTGTTTAGGAAACCTTCTCTAATATAATTAATTACTCGAATTATTTGAGCTACTGTACTTCGGCCACTTCGAAAACCATATTGCTCAGAGGGGATTATATTTTGTTTGTCAACAAATTGATTCAGTCTAAAAAGGATTATTTTATCTATCACCTTCGCTATATTGTTTAGGAGGGATATAGGTCTATAGCTATCTATATAACTTGGTTGTTTATTTGCTTTGACAATGGGGATGACGTTGGCTGTTTTGAGCATATCGGGATATGTTCCTTTTTTGATAATAAAATTCGTGATGTAGGTTAACTGTACAATCGCTTTTTTTTGGTAGATTTTTAAGTAAGATGTTATGTATGGTGTCAGAGCCGGGGGATGTTTTGTTTTTGAGTTGTTGTATTGTGTTGTATATTTCGGAGCATGTCGTTAAGTTTTTTGTATTTAAGGTGTTAAGTGAATTTATGTAATGCTGTACTGTGTGTGTGATGTCTTGGTGATATTGAGTGTGTTGAGAGTGATTCACAAAGTTGCTTTGGAAATACTCTCCGAACTTTTCTGCGATATCGGAGGAGTGTGTATATGTTTGGTCATTATAAATTATTTTATTGATTTCGTTAATTTTGTTTCTAAAGTACCGAGCGATTTTCCATAAAGAATTGTCGTCTGGTTTTAATGTACTTAAAAATTCAACCCACTCGTTATTTTTGAATTCTTTTACTAATTTGTTAATAATGATTTGCTGGTTCTGTAATAATTTGTGATCGTTTAAATCCCTTGTTCTCTGCCATATTTTTCTTAGTCTGTTTTTTTCTTCAATGGATAGTATTATATTGTTTGGTAACTTATTGCGTGTTTGTCTTATTTGAATGATTTCCGTAGTTTGGTCTCTAGCTTGGATTATTATGTTTTGCAGATTTATTATTGTATTACTTAATTGTTGTGAATTTTCAATTTTATCGTTTATTGTTAGATTGTTGTTTATGTATTTTCTGTAATTAAGCCAATTTGTTTTTTTATAATTAAATGTTGTGGGATAGTTGGCGTTTTGGGTGTTATGGGAGATTTTGAGATGGATGAGGACGGGATCATGATCAGAGTTTAGGTCAGTAAGCGTTTTTATTTTTGTAATATTACTTATATTTTTACCTATAGCTATATCTAAAATGCTTGGAGTGTGATTTACCGCGTAAGGGAAGTACGTCGGTTCGTCGGTATGAAATACTTCACATTCCGAATTATCGCAGAACTTCATGAGCTTATTTCCATTAGCGTTTGGGTAGCTGGCGAATCGATCCCACTGCGGGTGTTTGCAGTTGAGATCGCCAACCACCAAAACTTTGTTGTGTGTGTTAAAAATGTTATGTAAGTCTGTGTGTGTAATTTTGTTGTCAGGCGAGTTGTAAGCTCCCACTATCTTAACCCTATTATCAAAAAGGATCGCGATATGTTCAATTGATGTATTATTTTGTTGCAGTATTTTGAAATTTATACCTTTTTTGATTAATAGAGCGACACCGCCACCGCCGGTATCATCAGCGCGGTCTTGTCTAATTAGACGATATTTTGGGTTTCTGAAATTTACAGTTTTGTGAGATTTTAGAAATGTCTCCATTAAAAAGAAAATATCTGGTTGATGAATTTCGAGAAAATGTCTGATTATGGGTAATTTATTTTGTACTCCACGTACATTGCAGAATATTAATTTGATGTTATATCGTTTTTGAAAATCTGTTTTTCCACATACCTGCCTATATGTCATAGTTGTCTATTCCAGCTACAAAGTTGTTATAGATGTTGAACTTGTCGATTTTGGATGTGGCTTTTTTCATCTGTCTCAGCAAATCGCCAACAGCCCTGGCTAATTCGTCCATGTTAACCAGCTCATGGAGCTCTTTGAACATATCGTTGAGTTCTACAAATTTATTAATTTCATTATTATTTGTATTATTGGTGGATAGGGAGGATGGTCTGTTTGACTGGGGTTGAAGGTGAGAGTTTTGAGCGGTTATTGTAGGGTGAGACTTTGGTGGCAGACTGGGATATTCGGCGTCGTTCTTGTTTTGAGTCCAAGGGTTGATTCTTGGGGGGGGAGCAGGGATAAATTTTTGAGAAGAGGGTTTGGTTATTTGAATCATTGCTTTTTTTTCGTCGAGCCAAATCTTCTTTTTCACATATTCAGCGCAGATTTCGGCGTTTACCGGGTGATCACCTCGGCAATTAGCACATCTGGCTGGGGTTGCTCTATTTTTAGTACACTCGGGGGTAAGATGATCACCGGCACACTTCAAGCATCTGGGACTTCTTCCACAATTCGAGGTGGCGTGCCCCCACAATTGGCATCGATGACATTGAATAATTGGTTTATTACTTCTTCTAAATTCCCAGATAACTCTTGTGTGTTCAATCACCCTGACGTTTTTGTTTAGGTAATCTAAAGTTACCTTCGCATCTGTTACGATGAGGTAGAGCGGTCGTCCTTTTGTAGTCATACGAAATATGTCTTTGACTTGGACTTTATATATTTTTTCCAGTTCTTCGCGTATGTCAATTAGTTGCAGTCCCTCTGTCAGCCCTCTGAGAACAAATGCATGTGTTTTGTCCTCACGTCTAGCATAGGTATGAAATTGTATTTTTTCGTTTTTCATAATGTTTTTCAATTTTTCGAAGTCTTCAACATCTGTCGTAAACACAATTGTAGAATTGTTGGTGTATTTTATCTCAAAATTTTGTTTAATTACGTCCTTAATTGTATTGACCATATCGCGGTGATGGGAAACATTCCCATCAATCACAATGGGAGGGGAATTTGTTGATTTTTTTTTGCTAGCGGGTGTAGTTTTAGGTTTTTTGTTGTTTTGACGAGTTGCATTGTCTTCCTCATCTGATGAAGCATCGGAAACTAAGATTTTTCGGAAGCGAGTTTTTTTACGCTTTTTTTGTATTGTTGTTGTTTTTTTATATTATTATTTTTTTTTCGTTATCATCCGATATTTCTGATAACGAGTCGTAACTATTCTGAACAGTTATCGAGTCTTGTCTGTTTGTCCCTTGCCTTAATATATTACGAAACTTAGCTACTTTTTTTGGATAGATAAAATCTGTTGGGTTGCTATCCCCCGTCTCCATTGGTATTGCGGTAATTGCATTTAAGTCTTGTAACTCCTTTTGATTTTGCGGGTATAGTTGTCTAGCGTTGATTTGTTTGGATTTCTTATTCATTTCCATGTATTGCGATGTAAATTTGTCGTTGTCGCCCTTTTCAGCATTTTCCACTTCATCTGCCCAGGATTGATTCGCGGGTTTGTGAACCAAAGCCTCAACTGTAGTTGTTTTCACAGGGTTTAGCTGTGATTTTTGGCTATCTTCCTCTTCCTCCGACGTGATAGAATTGGATTTTAATTCTGTGGTGTCGTCTCCCATTATAGTGTTTTTAATATTGCCCAAATTGGGGTGGATGGGGGTGGACGATTTATTAGAATCGTTACCACGACATATAACCGGGGATGATTCGATATTAAAGGAATTATTCTTATTTTTAATGTTTATAGATTTTCCTATACACTTTTCTATTGTTACTGTACACTTTTTATTATTCTCAATACCTATACACTTTTCTATTGTTTCTAAGTTTCCTATGCACCTTTTCTGGGTGTCCGTTTCTAGACACTTTTCAGTGTTATCGCGACACTTTTTGTTATCATTGACCGATTTCAATGTTTCCTTAATTATATTAATATCGATATTGTCTAAGCACTTTTGAGGAATAGTAAACGTTGAAGTTTCGTTATTGTCTGTAATATTGTTCACTGCTTCGTCATCAATATAGACTAGCTTGAGATAATTTTCATTTTTGAGTTGCCGAGTTTTATTTTTGATTCTTTCTATTTCTTCACTATATTTAGATGAATGATTATTTTCACTAGTTAGGGCTGAAGGCTCATTATTGTCTGTTGTTACACTTTTCGCGTCACTTTTTTTAACTATAATGTTTTTATGAACGGAAAGTTTTGACCTAATGCCGGTCTTTTTTTTTATTAATTTTATGTTTGGACGTACCTTTAGAAAGTCTGGTTAATTTAGGCGATGTTTTAACAGTCACTATTGTTTTACGAACTCTCACATTTGAATCATTTATTAAGTTTTCACTAGTAAAAATGTCAGGTTTTATTACGTTTAAGGAATGAATTTTGGCTTTCAACCTTCGCGTATATTCTGTTTCATACGGGATGGTTCCCGCCGATGGCGGTGATGGGAGATCTATTGTATCAATAAGCACTAGCTTAATTGATATTTAATACCAAACACAGTATATATTAATGAATTATAAAAATATTTTAAACACTTTATTATCGTTAATAAACCAAAACCAAACAGTCAGTCTGGGGATTAGCATCGAACTCAATTTTAGAAACCTATGTATCTTTTTCAATGTCAATCGTTTAGTGTCCGGTAGTGAATTTTATAATTATTTTTAGGATAATGGGTAGACAATAACTTTTTATATTTTGAACTAGGTGGAATATTATGTTTTGGACATAATGAAAAATCACTGTTACAAACATATAATTTTTCATCATAACCCAAGTTTTTTTGAAATCATGTATCCGTTTTAATATGAACTTGTTTGGACTTGTCGGTTTTCGTTGATAAGGTATGTTATTAGTAACGAGAATCTATGACGTCATCGACTCAGATGAAAGTATAAATATGCATTGATTCTTATGTAGAATAGACATCTGAGGAGATCTTTTTTTATGAATATTTTGAATCTTTTTATTTAGAGTTGCATAAAAAAAATTAATTAATATGGAAATATACACCCATATATAATTGTTTTTACTAGTAATTTCACTAGTCTGCGACGATGTAATAGTTTTTGTGGTAAGATCATCATTGTTTGTTATAAAAAGTGAAGGGATGTAGATAGATTTATGCAAAAAAGTTTAATTGATTGTCAATTGTTAAAAATTTTGGTTAGTAAAATATTAGACTAATAAATTTTTATTTCTAGTCTGACGTCCGAATTAGATGGGCTCTTCTAAAATCGCGATGACGTGTGGTACACAACAGCTCGCGCCTGGGGTGAAGATTGCTGCAGAAGAAAATAGGCAAACGAGTAAGTATCTTTTGAGTATTTACCTACAAAAATATTTATTGTTTTAGTTGTGATATATAATTTTGATAGCATACAATGAGGTTCCTTCGTTCCTTCGGGTATAAAAAGGGTACCGACTTTTCCTACACAGAGATATGACAGGTACCACACAGTGGGAGGAGTACAAAAAACTTAGGGTGTCGGTTAGACTCGATTACAACCCGAGCAGTCACCTTTTGAGTTATGTACGAATAGTATCCTTCTGTTATGGGGTAGAGTCGCCTAAAGGCTATTGAAGAGTGCCTATAACCTCATATGTAAATTTTATATAGATTTTTGAGATGTATTGTAGTTTAAATTGTAATTGAACTTTTGGTCGGAAAAACAGTAGTGGGTCTCGTATATCGATTTCTCTTAATCATATAAGTATTTTTTGAGGTCTCTTCGGATATAAAACGGGGGATCGACTTTTTTCCGCACAGAAATACGGCAGTTACCACATTGTGGGATAAGTACTTAACTAGGATATCTGTAAGACATGCCTACAAAACATGCGGTTATCTATTAGTTCAAGTGCGTATAGTATTTTCTGTATGTTTTCATCACATATCAGGCAAAATTGTTGCCTAAAGGCTATTAAAGAATCTCCTTCGACCTCACATATAAAAAATAGATAATAAATAATAGTATATGTTTAACTATGGGTAAATAGACAATATAGAAAAAATAATAAACAATTCGTGATCGACAAATTCAGGATTTCAATTTATAAATAATTTATTATTCTTTTAAAAAATACGTCGAATGGTGATTTTTTTCTCGTAATCAATGGTCCTGAAGGTTGTCGGAATATAATTTGTGGTCTAGCTAAATTGTAGTCTGCAGATACAGATTATTAACTTCTTATTTCACTGTTTGTTAATTGGAATCATTACTAGAATATATCATATCCTCCTCAAGTAAAAATATCATAATAGGCGAAAAGTTTTCAATTTATAAGTAATTTATTATTCTTTTACAATTCCTCGAATGGTAATTTTTTCTCATAATCAATGGTCCTGAAGGTTGCCGGAATGGAATTTGTAGTCTAGCTAAATCGTAGCCTACAGATACAGATCATAAACTTCTTGTTCCAATCACTGTTTGTTAATTGGAATCATTACTTGAATATATCATATCTTCCTCAAATATTACGGTTAAAAAGTGTCAGAATTGCTCAATTAGCTTAAAATACGTCATTTTTTTACATGCTTTCTTATGGAAAAACAGGCACAAATTTCCTCAATCGCGGGTTTTGTTTGTTTAAAATGTTCTTTATTTGAGTTTGTCATTCCCTATTTACAAGTTACTGAAAATAAAAGTATAATACAGACTTAAGTAGAATACCATGCCGATGGTCTGGCGATTTTTAGTGACGTTGCGTTCGTCTGAGTGATTATGGTTCCTTGCTCATCGGGCATTATCCATATAGTTTGGCTGTTACAATAACTTTGTCCCTAACATATAGTTTTGACTCCTATCATCTTTCGGCTCAGTTACCCCTGAAAAACAGCTGAAAAACAGGGTTTCAAAATTGACTCGGGGGTTTAGGTTTCGAGTTGGCAACATGACTGACGTTGTTTTTAAATTGATGTAATTTATTTAGAATCGGGATTGTTAGTAAAAGGAGTTCTGCAGCGCAGTTGCCTGTGTTGCATATCCCCTTGTGATGAAAATGGGTTCGGAGTTTTAAACAATCATGTTATGTAATTAGTGATCCATGCAGAAGCCTACACCCACTATCGCGGATGCCTTCTGCGCGATTTGCGTCTATGAGATTTTGACGAAGATCTTGTGGCAGACAGTAGTTGTAAAATTTATCTGAGATTTTGTTTATAAAGTCTTTGATGGTAGGTATGTTGGCTTCCTCATGTAACCAAGAGGTTTTTGGGAGTTTAGGATAAATTGTGTTGTGTTTGATTGCCATTCTGAGACACTTGTTTTGTATCATCTGCAGAGAATAAAAATTATGTTGTGTGCCAGTGTAATATACAGGAGCTGCATATGTGAGTATTGGGCGAATGACTTGTTTGTAAATGAGTATTTTATTTTGTGTTGAGAGTTTACTGTGTTTGCTGATGATAGGGTAGAGTCTACTCATTGCAATCTTGGCTTTTTGTATTTGTTGTTTAATATGAGCACTAGCACTTGAGTTTTGTTGCATTGTGAATCCCAAGTATTTAATGTTGATACTCGGGGTAATGTAATGACCGTCAATACAGAGCTGCGATTGCAATGTGGAGACTTTTGTAGCTCTCCTCCTGAGTAATAAATACTCTGTTTTGGAGGGGTTTAGAGCTAGTTTAAGTTTGTTAAAATAAGGGATAATTGTGGTGTTTATGTGAGTTTGTATAGTATCAAGTGCGTGTTCTGGTTTCTCTGCAGATGCCACAAAACACGTGTCATCGGCATACATGGCGGTTAAAATTTAGGGTGTAGATGGAAGATCATGAGTGAATAGGGAGTATAGCAAAGGCGATAATACCGATCCCTGCGGGACTCCCGCTTGAATAGAATATGGGCCCGCTATATATTCATCAATTTTTGAAAAAAAATTTCTGTTGTTCAAATAAGAATTAATTATTTTTATCAAATAGTCTGGAATATGTAGTTTAATTAGTTGATATATTAGCCCCTCGAGCCATACGGAGTCAAATGCCTTTTGAATATCTAAGGTTGCCATAATGGCCTTATGTTTCTTATGAAAACCTTCACGGATATAATTAATAACTCGAATAATTTGTGCAACCGTACTGTGGTCACTCCTAAATCCGTATTGCTCGAGACGAATAATATTATTTTTGTCGACAAACGTTTGTAGCCTTTTTAAAATTATTTTGTCTATCACCTTTGCTATATTGTTTAATAGGGAGATTGGTCTATAACTATCTACATAACATGGTTCTTTATTCGCTTTGATGATGGGTATAATGTTGGATATCTTGAGCATATCAGGATATTGACCAGTTTTAATTACATAGTTAATTATGTAAGTGAGTTGGACAATTGCCTTTCTTGGTAAGTTTTTAATTAGTATATTTTGAATACCATCTAGCCCTGGGGCTGTTTTGTTTTTTAAACGTTGAATTGTAATATATGTCTCTGAAAAAGTTGTTAAATTTTGTGTGTTTAAATCATTAATTTGTCGTAAATGTTGTTGAACAACGTTCGTTATATTTTGGTGAAATTGTGAATGCGGTGAATTATTAATGAAGTTGTTTTGAAAGTACTCACCGAACTTTTCTGCGATAATTGTGTTGTCAGTTATTGTTAGATCGTTGTTTATAATTTTGGGGATAGTTTTAGTTTGGTTTCTTAAACGGCGAGCGATTTTCCAAAGAGAATTATCTTCTGGTTTTAAGTTAGTCAGAAATTTTTCCCATTCTTCATTTTTGTGTTTTTTAATTGAATCATTTATTAGATGCTGATAGTGTTTAACCAGCAAATGATCTTCTTGGGATCTGGTTCGTTGCCATTTTTTTCTGGCTTTATTTTTTTCTTTTATTAATTGTACGATGTGGTCCGGGAGCGTGTTTTGATTACTAGATTTAAATTTTATTGAAGTTGTTTTATTTCTTGCATCTACTATCAATGTCTGAAGTTTTTCTATTATTTCACTTAGATGGTTAATGTTTTTAATTTCACTAATTATTATTAAATGTTCGTTTATGTATTTTCTATAAAGGGTCCAATTTGTGGTTTTAAAATCATATATTTTGTTTTCTACTGTTTGAATGTTGTGTCTCAGTTTGAGGTGTATTGATACCGGATCGTGGTGCGAATTGAAGTCTGTTAACGTTTTAATTTTTGTGATGTTGTTTATATTTTTCCCTATCGCTATGTCTAGTGTGCTAGGTGAAAAATTTGCAAGTGGGAAATATGTAGGCGTGTCAGTATAAAATACGTTGCAATCAAAATTATCGCAGAAGTTCAGTAAAGTACTTCCGTTTTGGTTAGGGTGTGACAGGAGGGGATCCCACTGTGGATGTTTACAGTTGAGATCTCCCACTATCAGCACCCTATTATGAGTTTTTACTAAATTGAAAAAGTCTTCATCGTTTAGTTTTATGTTTGGAGGATTATAGACCCCTATGATTTTTATTTTATTATCAAAAAGTATTGCGATATGCTCAATTGATGTTTTATTTTGTTGCAGGAGTTTGAATTTGATGTCTTTTTTGATTAGTAAAGCGATACCGCCCCCCTTGGCATCACCGGGGCGGTCTTGTCTGAAAAGACGATATTCAGGGTTTCTGAAGTTGATAGTTTTGTTTGGTTTAAGGAACGTCTCGATTAGAAAGAAAATATCTGGTTTGTGAATGTCGAGAAAATCTCTGATTAAATTGATTTTGTTATGTACTGATTGTACATTACAGAAAATGATTTTGAGATTGAATCTTTTTTGAATTACTGTTTTTCCACCTACCTGCCTAGATGACATAGCTGTCAATGTTAGTTACAAAGTTATTGTATATCGTAAATTTTTCGATTTTGGTTGTGGCTTTTCTCATTTCTTGAAGCAGGTCTTGTAGCGCTCTAGTTAGTTCGTCTAGGTTGACAAGTGATCTCAATTCTCTGAACAAGTTGTTGATTTCGGAGAATTGATTTATGTCGCTGTTGGTAGGTGGTGGCTGGTTGGTTGTTTTATTTTCTTGGGGGTGAGGGTAGGATTTTTGCGTGGTTGTAGGGGGGGTGTTTTTGGAGGGTAAACTGGGAAAATCTGTATTGTTGATTGTTTGTTTAGTCCATGGATTTGTTGTTGGTGCAGGAGCGGGGATGAATTTTGGAGGGTTGGGTTTGTTTTTTTGGGTTAAATTTCTTCGTTCTTCTATCCAAATTCGGGACAGATCTCGGCATTTGCAGGGTGGTCCCCTTTGCAGTTGGCACATCTTGCAGGTGTTGTCCGCTCCTTTGTGCATTCGGTGGTGAGATGAGTTCCTGCACATTTGAGGCATCTGGGAGCACGGCCACAATTCGACGTCGCGTGGCCCCACAGTTGACAAATGTGGCACTGGATTATAGGTTTATTTTGTCTCCTGTGCTCCCATTGCACTCGAGTATATTCAATGATTTTGACGTTTTTGTTCAAAAAGTCTAATGTTATCTTTGAATCGGTGACTACTAAGTATAGTGGCCTACCCTTAGTGGTCATTCTGTAGATGTCTTTGATAACGATTTTATAGTTGTTTAGCAGGTCTTCTTTTATATCGGTCAGTTGTAGTCCCTCGGTCAGGCCTCTTAGGACAAAGGCATGAGTCTTGTCTTCTCGTCGGGAATAGGTATGGTAAGGCACCTTTTCTCTTCGGAGAACTGTTTTTAGGTTTTCAAAATCTTCTACGTCCTTGGTAAAAACGATGGAAGAGCTGTTTGTGTATTTTATTTCGAATTTTTTGCGGATTTCAGTTTTTAATTTAGTCACCATGTCTCTATGTGCGGAAACGTTCCCTTCTATTACTATAGGAGGGCATGTGGCATTATCTTGTTTGGGGGTAGTTTTCTTTATTTTTTTCGTGTTGGTTTTGTCAATGTTTTCTTCATCGGAGCTGAGTTCTGAGGCTTTGAGTTTCCGGAAGCGGATTTTTTTCCGTTTTTTTTTGTTCATTATGAGGTTTTGTTGTTTCTTCCTCGGATTCATCAGATAATGATTCATATCTATTTTGTGTGTCTATTTGTTGCGGTTTATTGATTTTATTCAGAATATTACTAAACGAAGTGGTTTTTCTCGGTTTAGTGAAACCTGGTGGTGTTATATCTTCAACTTCCATTTGTGTTGTTTGTGAAATTGTTTGTATTGCATTTAGGTCTTCGGATGGTCGTTTGTTTTTATCGGTAGACACCATATTTAGCTGTCTGGCGACAATTGGGGTGGTTTTTTTGTTAATTTCGTGTATTGTGATACGAAGTTGTCTGATTGTTTATTATTACTTGTATCAGCGTTTTCCACTTCTTGCGCCCATGATAGATTGGCTGAAGTGTGGATTTGTACATCGGTGATTATTTCAGTATTTTTTCTGATGTTTCGTTGACTGGCATCTGAGTCGTCTGTGTAATTGCCATTGGAGTTTGGCCCAATAGTGTCTTCTTCCATTTGATTAGGATTGTTTTGATTATTTATAATTAGATTAACTGGAGTTGACGTGGTATTTGTATTATTACCACGACAAATCGGGAATGAAGTTTCGAGGTTTTTCTCTTGAAAATTTGTTAATTCGTTTTCTATTGATTCGTAATTGTTATTAGATTTGGTTAATTCAGCTAGTTTTGATGAGTTACTTTCCGGACTTAAGATAATTTTTTGTTCTGTACTGTTTTTTTCTGTTTCTATACACTTTTTAGTGTTTCCTATACACTTTTTATCCTGTCCTATACACTTTTTCTTCTCTTCTAGACACTTTTTGGCTTCGTTTTGTATTTCGATACTTTTTGAGAGTGTACTCACGTCTAGTGTTTCAAGAGTTTGTTTTGGAATTTGAATATTTTCGAAATTTTGTATACTATGTGTGCTTGTATCTGAGTTATCATTAATCAGTGATTCTTCATCAATAAAGGCTATTTTTAAGTAATCTTTCTTCTTTGACTTTAATTCTAAAGTTTTATTTTTAATTCTCGCTCTTTCGTTAGTGAATTGTTCTAATATTTGCGAATTTGTGTTAAAGGGGGTGGGGCTTAAGTTCTCATGAGTTGATTTGAGTTTATTGGCCCTATCACCTTTTTCACTGATTAATTTGTTATTATGTTTTTTTAATCTTTTTATTTTGTTTTTTGTGACAAGTTTTTTTTGGAACGTACCTTTTAGTTTCGAACGAGGAGATGTTTTCACTGTCACAGCTGGTTTTTTTACACACACAGTTATATCTCGGTTTAGCTTATCACTTTCGAACAATTCTGGCTTCAGATTTTGTAATTTCTGAATTTTCTCGCGTAAACGGCGAGTATATTCCGTTTGATACGGAGTACCCGTAGTTGGGGGGGAAATTGGTATAGGGAAATCAATGAGAATAACTCTATTGATTCCTTCCGAACAAACACTTTCGATTTAAAGGAAATTTTAAAGATATAAAAGATAATAGATAACTTTATTTTCCAATATAAAAATCCAACCGACGCACTTGGAAGTTAGCATGGAAGTCCTCAATCGCGGGTTTGTTTGTTTTAAAAAGTCTTTATTTACAATAATTTCTAGATTAAAATTTACAATACAATTACAAAACTATATATAAATATGATCACAACAGACATATATATACTGCCGGTGTTTTGGCCGTCCTGAACTGTATTGATCATGTCTTGATGGGTTTATGGCTCCTTGCATAGCATAATCCATTAGTTTTTGTTTAGAAAATTACTTTGTCCCGTATTGATAGGTATGACTCCACTAGCTATTTCGACTGTTTTATCCCTGAAAAGCAGCTGAAAAACAGGGTTTCAAAACGAACTGGGTTTAGTTAATGAGAGAAGCAACATGACAGATGTTCTTTTTATTGGGGTATATGATTTGTATGTGAATAAATTTGGTTGATTAGGGGTAGCAGTTACCCTCTAATTCGATGTTTGGTAGTTGGAGATTTAACAACTAGTTATGTGAATAAGTTACCATGCAAAAGCCTACACCCACTATCACGGGTGTCTTTTGCGCGACTTGCGGCTCTGAGTGTTTCTCGAAGATTTTCTGGCAAACAGTAATTATAAAAGTTTTGTGATATTTCAATTATAAAGTCCTTAATAGTGGGTATATCCGCTTGTTCATGTAACCATGAATTTCTAGGAAGTTTAGGGTATTCAGTTTTATATGGAATTGCCATACGTAGACACTTATTTTGCACCACCTGTAGAGTATGAAAGTTATGTTTTGTAGCGTTGTAATAGACTGGAGCGGCGTATGTTAGTGTAGGTCTAATGATTTGGCGATAAATCATTAATTTGTTGTGTACTGAAAGATAGCTGTTTTTACATATCAAAGGGTACAATTTACTCATTGCCATCTTGGCCTTTTGAACTTGTTTCGTTATATGTGCGTTAGCATTAGTATTACTTTGCACTGTATATCCGAGGTATTTCAAAGTGAGACTAGGGGTGATGGTTTGCCCCTCAACACAAAGCTGAGATTGAAATGAGCGATTTTTCCCCTGATTCCTCCTGAGTAACATGTACTCTGTCTTTGCAGGATTGATAGTCAATTTGTTATCTCTCAGGTATGTAAGTATTTGAGTGTTTAAGTGTGATTGTATGTTTTGTAGCGCTGTGTCTGGTGTTGGTGCAGATGATACAAAACAAGTGTCGTCTGCATACATAGCTGTTAAAATATTTGGGGATGAGGGTAGGTCGTAGGTGAATAGGGAATATAACAAAGGTGAGAGAACTGAACCTTGTGGAACTCCAGCTTGAATAGGGTATGGACCCGCTAAGCCTTCATTCACACAAGAGTAAAATTTTCTGTTATGTATATATGCGTTTATAATTTTTATTAAATATTCAGGGAAATTTAGTTTGATTAGTTTAAATATCAGTCCTTCATGCCAAACAGTATCGAAAGCTTTTTTAATGTCAATCGTTACCATTATTGTTTTGTTTTTCTTAAAAATTTCTTCTCTAATATGGTTGGAGACTCTAATTATTTGAGCTACCGTGCTGTGTCCACTTCTGAACCCATACTGCTCTTTAGGAAGGATGTTTTGGCTGTCTACAAATTGTTGCATTCTTTGAAGAATGATTTTATCAATCACCTTTGCTATATTATTAAGTAAAGAAATTGGTCTGTAGCTATCCACATAACATGATTGTTTATTGGCTTTGATAATAGGGATAACATTGGCAACTTTGAGCATATCAGGGTAATTACCAGTTTTTATTATGTAGTTAACGATGTAGGTAATTTGCACAATCGCTTTTTTAGGTAAGCTTTTAAGGAGGATGTTTGCAATACCATCCATCCCTGGGGCTGTTTTATTTTTAAGTGACATAATTACGGAATATATTTCAGCGGTGGTTGCTAACTTAAATTTAGTTGACGCACTGCAGCTATTAAAATAATTTGATACTATTGTTGAAATTTTATTGTGCAGTTGTGAATTAACTATACTATTTTTAAAATTGTCCTGAAAATACTCTCCAAAGGCCTCAGCGATCTTCGATTTTTGAGTGATTGTTTTACCATTGGATGATATTTTCGTTATTTCTTGTCCTTTATTTTTTAATTTTTTGGTGATTTTCCATAGCGAGTTGTCTTTTATAGATAGAGTTTCAAGAAATGATTTCCATTCATAATCTCGATGTTCTTTTATTTCAGTATTTAGTATGTTTTGGTAATCTTTTAAAGGTTGTCTATCAGTATCACTTCGGCTTTGTTGCCACCTTTTTCGTATTTTGTTTTTTTCCTTTATAATATTTACAATACGGTCAGGGAGGATATTTAGTGATTTAGGTTTGGGTTTAATAGTTGTGGTTTTGTTTCAGGCTGTTATTATGATATTTTGTAAGTTTTGAATAGTTTGTGTTAAATGCCTTTCATTTTCAATAATGTTTGTAATTTTTAATGTTTCATTTATAAGTTTTTTGTATGATGTCCAGTTAGTGGTTGTATAATCGTGTATTTTACGTGTATGTGATTGTATATTGTGTGTTATTTTTAGTTCGATCAGTATTGGGTCATGATCTGACTTTAAGTCTGGGAGAGTCATCATTTTAGTTATAGTGTTGATATTTTTACCAACCGCTATATCTAAAGTGCTTGGGGTATAACCTGAAAAGGGAAAATGAGTGGGATCTTCCGTACTGTAAATATTACAGTCCGAATTATCACAGAACCTTTGGAGAGTACTTCCGTTAGTGTTGGGGTAAGAAGCGTAGGAGTCCCAGAGGGGGTGCTTACAATTTAAGTCACCCACTATGAGTACCCTATTGTGCGTTCTTACAATATTATAAAAATCAGTTTCAGTTAGTTTTTTGTTTGGTGTACTATATGCACCAACTATTTTTATTTTGTTGTCAATAAGTAACGAGATATGCTCAATTGATGAATTATTTGGTTGCAGGAGTTGAAATGTGATGTCTTTTTTGATTAATACTGCGAGACCACCCCCGCCGACACCGTCGGGGCGGTCAAGTCTATGCAGACTATATTCTGGGTTTCTAAAGTTCACGGTTTTGTTAGGTTTTAGGAGCGTCTCGCATAAAAAGAAAATATCTGGCTTTTGGATGTCGAGAAAATGTCTGATGAGTTGGAGTTTATTAATTACTCCATTTACATTACAAACGATTATTTTAAGATGATTTCGTTTGTGAATTTCTGTTTTACCACCTACCTGCCTAGATATCATATTTATCAATCCCGGCGACAAAGTTATTGTATATAGTGAACTTCTCTAACTTGTTGGTGGCAGCTCTCATCTCATGTAGTAGATCAGCAACTGCTCTAGTTAATTCATCGAGATTTACCATACTATGTAGCTCTTGAAACATCGAGTTTAATTGTGTGAATTTGTTTATGTCTGCAGTGGGAGTAGCGGATGTTCGATTTGCATTTGTTTCATGATTAGCTCTGGTTTTGGGGATGTTTTGTTGTTGTGCTGGGATTGTTTGTTTAGTGTGAAGACTAGGAAATTCTTGTTGGGAAGGGGCATTTTTATTGTTCCAAGGGTTTGTCTTTGGGAGAGGAGCGGGGATATATTTCGGAGTTGCATTATTAGGTATTTTTGACCTTTTCGCTTCGAGCCAATCTCGTCTTTTGATATATTCCGGGCATATCATAGCGTTAGCCGGATGATCACCTTTACAATTCACGCATTTGGCTGGTATGGACCTATCCTTAGGGCATTCGGGGGTTAAATGCGAAGCTGCACATTTTAGACACCTGGGTGCCCTGCCACAATTAGAGGTGGCATGACCCCAAAGCTGGCAAATGTGGCATTGGATTATCGGCTTTGATTGTCGCCGATACTCCCATTGTATTCTAGTGTGTTCCAACACCCTAACGTTTTTGTTTAAAGAATCTAGAGTGATTTTAGGTTCTGTGATTACAAGATACAAAGGCCTAGCTTTGGTGGTCATCCTGTATATGTCCTTAATAGTGATTTTGTACGTGTTTGTCAGTTCTTCTTTGATGTCATCAATTTGGAGGCCTTCTGCTAATCCTCTCAGTACAAATGCATGCGTCTTCTCATCTTTCCGGCTATATGTATGAAATGGTACTTTTTCACTTCTAAGAATGTGTTTTAGGTTATCAAAGTCAGTCGTCTCTTTTGTAAATATTATTGTGGAATTTGTAGTATATTTTATCTCAAATTCTTTTGAAACACATTCTTTAAGTTTGCCCACCATTTCTTTATGCGCTGATACATTCCCGTCTATGACTATAGGCGGACAGGACGATATGGTTTTTTTAACTGGCTTGCTGGCGTCTTCTTTTTGCGTCTTTTGGTGGAGTGTATTCTGATAGCTTCATCTGAACTTTCATCCGATGCTACGTATTTTCGGAATTTAGTTTTTTTTCGTTTTTTTTTGTTGTTGTTTAGTTGTATCCTCCACATCGGATTCTTCAGATAATGTATCGTATCTGTTTTTTGTGGTTGTTGTTGTTTGTTTTTTCTTATGTTTTAGTAGGGTATTAAATGTAACGACTTTTTTTGGCTTCATGAAGTCATCTTCGTGACTTGACACTTCCATATTTTCGTCGGGTATTTGGTGTATAGCGTTTATATCTTCAGTCTGTTGTTTGTTTTTCGTCATGTCCATTATTCTGGGCACTATTGTCTTCTTTGTAATTTTTTCATATTGCGATACGAAATTGTCCTTATTTGGTTCAACTAATAATTCATTTTCCACCTGATCAGTCCACGATTGATTTGCGTGGTGTACCATTGCATGTGTTGTCGTAATTTTTGATTGGTTTTCTTCTATTGTGTTTTCCTCGTCATCAGAAGCACTGGAGATGTTTCCGATAGTATCCTCTCCCAGTTTCGTATTTTGATTTTTATTGAATAAAGAAGTTTTATCAGGGGTAGAAGTTCTCTCAGAAATTTTGCCTCTATAAGTAGGAATTGATCGTTCAAATGATTGATATAATAAATTACTATCAGTAGTATCCTTTACTGTAGGATTTTCGTTTTCGGTGTTTTCTATACACTTTTTATTTTTGGTTACTTCTATACACTTTTTTTCTTGTTGGTTTCCTAGACACTTTTCTATTGGTGTGTTTTCTAGACACTTTTCTATTGGTGTGATTTCTAACTGCGTATCGGATTGATTTGAGTCTCCTATACACTTTTTATTTTCAAAGTTTTCTATACACTTTTTTAAATCTGAACTTCCTAGACACTTTTTAGTGTCCTATACACTTTTCTTTCGGCTGTGCAAGTTCAATGCATTTATTAAGAATATTTATATCAATTGTGTCTAGGCAAGTTTTTGGTATGTTAATGCTGTTAGTATTTGGTTTAATTATGTTTTCAGAGTCTTTATCGTCAAAAAATACTATTTGATGATAATTTAAATTTCTCGACTTTAAATCTTGAGTTTTGGATTTAATCCTTTGAATCTCATCAGAGTATTTAGTGATTTGAGTGTTAGGAGATTCTGTGAGAAAAAGAGTGTCGTTTTTGTCTTGTGGAATCGATTTATCAAAACTTTTCCATTCACAAAGTTTTTTGTCAGTATGTGTATTATTGTTTTTTTGTGTGTTAAGTAGTTTGTGTCTTTTTATAGCTTTTAGTTTGAACGTACCTTTTTTAATTGATTTTCGTGGGGAGGTTTTCACTTTAATTAAATGTTTAGGGTAGTTTTTAACTGACACAGTTTTATCACTTTTTAAATTTTCACTTTCGAAAATGTTTGGTTTGGCACTATTTAGTTTATGAATTTTTTCACGCAGTCGGCGAGTGTATTCGGTAGGGTACGGGGTACCCGTGATTGGGGGTGAGGGTAGCGGTGAGAAGTCTATGAGTATAACTCTATAGATTCTCTAGAACAAACTCTTTCTAATTTAACGATTTATAATTTAAAGATAAAGATAACTATTTTCCAATATAAAATATTCAACCGTAGCACTTGAATGTTTGCATGCTTTTGTCCTCAATCGCGGGTTTTTTTTTTTCAAAAAGGTGCTTTATTTTTACAATTTTGCTTCCCTTATACAGAAAGGGTGGAAATTACATGTCAAATGTCTGCCGATGTTCTGGCCTTTTTCCATCATTTCTGTGTGTCGTGTCTTCTGTGATCTATGGCTCCTTGCCGTAGCACTATCCATAGGTAATCATTTTCTACAATAACTTTGTCCCGCAATATAATTATGGCTCCTAGCATATTTCGGCTGTGTATTCCCTGAAAAGTAGCTAAAAAACAGGGACTCAAAACGATAAGGGGTTTAGTTTTCGAGAAGGCAACATGACTGACGTTGATTTTGCATAATAATAATTATTTACTTGGATTGATTTACACTTATGTGTGAAATAGGCTTGGAGTTAATCAACCTTGTTATGTAATTAGTGTTCCATGCAGAAGTCTACACCCACTATCTCGGATGCCTTCTGCGCGACTTGCGTCTATGAGATTCTTTCGAAGATCATCTGGCAGACAGTAATTATAAAAATTCGATGAAATTTTTGTTATAAAGTCTTTGATAGTAGGCGTATCGGCTTTGTCATGTAACCAAGAATTTTTGGGTAGTTTGGGGTAGCAGTTATGTTTTATTGCCATCCGTAAACACTTGTTTTGAACCACTTGCAGGGAGTGGAAATTATGTTTGGTCCCGTTAAAATAAACAGGAGCTGCGTAAGTCAGTATAGGGCGTATAATGTATTTATATGTAAGAATTTTGTTTTGACTTGTTAAGCTACTGTGTGTACAAATGAGTGGATATAGTTTACCCATTGCAATCTTGGCCTTGCGTACCTGTTGCATAATATGTGCGTTCGCATTAGTATTGCCTTGAACAGTATACCCTAAATATTTTAGGGTACTACTTGGCTGTATAATATGCCCATCTACGCAAAGCTGAGTTTGCAATGGGGTGTTTTTATTAGTCATTCTCCTGAGTAATAAATACTCTGTTTTGGAGGCGTTAATAACTAATTTGTGTTCGTGTAAATAAGGTAAAATTGTCGTGTTTATGTGTGTTTGTACTGTTTCCAGTGCGTAATTTGGATTCTGTGCTGTGGCTACAAAACAAGTATCGTCGGCATACATTGCAGTTAACAATTGTGGGGAAGTTGGGAGATCGTGGATGAATAGGGAGTAAAGCAAAGGTGATAAAACAGAACCTTGCGGAACTCCGGCTATCATTACGTAAGGTCCGGCTGAATGATTATCAATTTTGGTGTATAATTTTCGATTGCTTAAATAGGAATTTAGTATTTTAATTAAATAATTAGGAACTTCGATTTTTATCAGTTTGTTTATTAAACCCTCGAGCCATACGGAGTCAAAGGCCTTCTGAATGTCCAATGTAACCATAATGGCTTCATCTTTTCTTACAAATCCTTCCCTTATATAATTTATTACCCTTATTATTTGTGCTATCGTGCTATGGCCGCTTCTGAATCCGTATTGCTCTGAGGGTAAAATGTTTTGTTTGTCGATGAATTGTCGTAGTCTATATAAAATTATTTTATCTATCACCTTTGCTATGTTGTTAAGGAGAGATATTGGTCTGTAACTATCTACATAACATGGTTGTTTATTTGCTTTGATAATGGGAACGACGTTGGCTATCTTAAGCATATCGGGATATTGTCCTGTTTTGAAAATAAAATTTGTTATGTATGTTATTTGTACAATAGCTTTTTTTGGAATATTTTTTAATAGTATGTTGTGTATAGTGTCTGTTCCTGGGGCTGTTTTGTTTTTCAGCTGCTGTATCGTGTTGTATATTTCAGAGCATGTTGTTAGATTTTTTGTATTTGTTGTGGTGAGAGAATTTATGTATTGTTTAACTGTGTGTGTTATGTTTTGATGAAATTGTGTGTGTTGTGTGTGATTTACAAAGTTGCTTTGAAAATACTCTCCGAACTGTTCTGCGATGTCGGGGGTGTTATAGTAGGTTTTATTATTGTGTATAATTTTGTTTATCTCACTCTGTTTTTTCCTAAAATGCCGGGCGATTTTCCATAGTGAGTTATCTCCTGGTTTCAGTGTTTTTATGAATGCTGACCATTCGCTGTTTTTGTGATCTTTAATTAACTGATTAATTTGTTGTTGATGCTGATGTATTGTAGTTTAAATTGTAATTGAATTTTTGGTCGGAAAAAAAGTAGTGGGTCTCGTATATCGATTTCTCTTAACCATATAAGTATTTTTTGAGGTCTCTTCGGATATAAAACGGGGGATCGACTTTTTTCCGCACAGAAATACGGCAGTTACCACATTGTGGGATAAGTACTTAACTAGGATATCTGTAAGACATGCCTACAAAACATGCGGTTATCTATTAGTTCAAGTGCGTATAGTATTTTCTGTATGTTTTCATCACATATCAGGGAAAATTGTTGCCTAAAGGCTATTAAAGAATCTCCTTCGACCTCACATATAAAAAATAGATAATAAATAATAGTATATGTTTAACTATGGGTAAATAGACAATATAGAAAAAATAATAAACAATTCGTGATCGACAAATTCAGGATTTCAATTTATAAATAATTTATTATTCTTTTAAAAAATACGTCGGATGGTGATTTTTTTCTCGTAATCAATGGTCCTGAAGGTTGTCGGAATATAATTTGTGGTCTAGCTAAATCGTAGTCTGCAGATACAGATCATTAACTTCTTATTTCACTGTTTGTTAATTGGAATCATTACTAGAATATAGCATATCCTCCTCAAGTAAAAATATCATAATAGGCGAAAAGTTTTCAATTTATAAGTAATTTATTATTCTTTTACAATTCCTCGAATGGTAATTTTTTCTCATAATCAATGGTCCTGAAGGTTGCCGGAATGGAATTTGTAGTCTAGCTAAATCGTAGCCTACAGATACAGATCATAAACTTCTTGTTCCAATCACTGTTTGTTAATTGGAATCATTACTTGAATATATCATATCTTCCTCAAATATTACGGTTAAAAAGTGTCAGAATTGCTCAATTAGCTTAAAATACGTCATTTTTTACATGCTTTCTTATGGAAAAACAGGCACAAATTTCCTCAATCGCGGGTCTTTTTTAGGGAAAAATGTTATCGTTCAGTCTTCCGTCCTACTAGAAGTTTACTTGTTACCCCTCTGACCCCAGAGCAAAGCGCGTCGAACTCATAGGCTCCGCCCCTGCCAATCAAAACACATGCCTGCGCACCGAACCACGCGCGGATGTGTATAAATAGGCGGCGGGAGCAACAGATCGGCAGTTCATCTTCGACCTCTAAAGAAGACGCAACGGCTCGCTTAGACGCTCTGGTACCGCTACGCTGTTGAGATATAGATCGAACTGGGCAAGTTGAATTATCTTGAATTGGCATTTCATTTATTTGCTCCCAGTTCCTCTGCGAGATAGTGGACTACGAGAGTCCTAAGGGATTTATAGTGAGATACGGAATTTTTTATATAATATACATATAAAAATATAATATTTATTTATGAAAATGTCGGACGTGAATAGTCATGACAGCCTGAGCCCTTTTCAGGGCTTTGGCAATCAGACAACGCCTACCCGACGACATGGCGCCCAACAAGTGGGATACACACCGACCCCTGAAGGAGGAGGCGAACACTACCACGCCGCTGAGCTAGCTGGAGGAAGGGTCCACCAGGTCCAAACACCAGGAGGAGAAGTCCACAAGGTCCGAACCCCAGTAGAAGGGGTCCACCAGGTCCCATTCTCAGGAGGAAGGGTCCACCAGGTCCGAACACCAGGAGGAGAGGTCCACCAGGCCCGAACCCCAGTAGGAGGGGTTAACCAGATCCCATTCCCAGGAGGAGGGTTCCACCAGGTCCAATTCCCAGAAGGAAGAGTCCACCAGGTACGAACCCCAGGAGCAGAGGTCCACCAGGTCCGAACCCCAGAAGGAGAGGTCCACCAGGTCCAAATCCATAGAAGAGGCACCTACCAACCCCAACCGGGACCAAGGGAAGCCAAGCCGCTATCGGAGATCCTCAGGGCAGAGAGGACCAACAGACCAACCACAACATCAACACCAGCAGGCACCTACTACCAGACCCAACAGCAAGGAAGCCTACGGACAACCCAGGCTACCACATACCACCAGCCGCTTCCCAGTCCCTCAGCCGCGGTCCAGGCTGAAGCAATACTCCAGGCCTTGCAGAAACTGACCAACCAAGGATGGAAGCCAGAGCCACCGACGTTCAGCGGTAGGGAAGAAGAGGACCCCACGCAATTTCTTCAAGCCATGCAAAGACATCTACAGGCCCAACAAGTACCCCAAGAGGAATGGGTCAATGCCACCAAACAATGCCTCAGAGGGATGGCCAGCAAATGGTTAAACCAGTACCCGAGAACCAGAATGAAGTGGTATGCATTCACCAACCGGTTCCTAGATAAATTTAATCATCCATCAGACCTGGCCAAGCTGACGTCCAAGTTCTACGGCAAGTACCAGCAAGAGGACGAAGATCCATCAATCTTCATAGAAGAGAAAACAACACTAGCCTCAAGAGTAGCTCCACACATGACGGAGCGACAGCTAGTCCACCTTCTGATCGAGCAACTCAACCCAGAGATCAGAAGAAGCCTAAGAGCCCAACCACCAAGAACGATGGAAGATCTCCATAGAGCGGCAGTTGCCTTAGAAAGGGACATCCGGGAAGCAGCTAGGTCATACTCCCGTCCACCACAGATCCACGCCAGACCAACACCACCCCAGACACAGGCCAGGCAGCAACCAACATCCAGGCGTCAGCAACAAGGAAACGCCAATGGGGGCGGACACCAATAAACGATGTCCCAAACATATCACCGACCGGACAACAAGCGCTCCGCCCCACCACAGAACTCAACCCTATCACCGGAAAAGGTCCGGGCCGCCACCCTCTCCCGCAAATCCAGGCAGTCCTGCATGGCAAAAGCATCACCGTCCTGCTGGACACCGGTGCCACGAAGAATTTCGTCAGTCAGAGCCTGGTGCAGGAAATACCAAGTAGCCCGAAAACCTCCGTCGCACTCGCCTGCCACAACCACGAGGTCAAATCAGCGGGGACAACAGAGGAGACCATAACCTTAGAAGGGGAACCATTTAAGATCAAATGCATTGTTTTGAAAGAACTCCAGCACCAGATGATCCTGGGACTGGAATGGATGCAAGAGCAGGAGGCCCTGCTCGACACCACCAGAGGCTGCATCCATTTCGGGAAGGAAAAAAGGATCATCTCCTATTGGTCCGGCCAACTGAGGTCCCGGAAACCAAGCAAAGCCATCGCCTTGAAAGAAGGCCAGGTACCCGCAGCCTACCAAGCTCAGGTAGAGGAAGTCCTGCACCGGTACCCTGAGGTCTTCGAAGATCAACTCAAACAGGCCACCACAAAGGCAACAGAGCACGTGATCCGCCTCAACGACCCCAAACCTATCAGGGTGAAACCATATAAATATTCACCAGAGAAAAAACGCATCATATACGACGAGGTAGACAAGATGCTAGCTGCCGGAGTCATCCGACCAAGCCACTCTGAATATAACAGCCCGATCGTGGTGGTCCAAAAGAAAGACGGAGAACCGCGGTTCTGCGTTGACTACAGGAAACTTAACAACGCCACCGCAACCGAAGTTTCCAATCTCCCACCCATCCATGACACAATCAGAGACCTGGGTCAAGCAAAGGTTTTCAGCTCCATCGACCTCAAAAGTGGATTCTGGCAAGTCCCTATGGCAGACGACTTCATCCACCTCACAGCCTTCTCGACACCAGACGGGTCAGCCTACGAGTTCCTGGTTATGCCGTTCGGCCTGAAGAACGCCCCCACAACGTTCCAGAAACTGGCCAATCAAGTCCTAGCTGGATATATAGACATATTCGCCAAGGTGTATATGGACGACATTATCATATACTCAAACACCTTGGCAGAACACATTCGTCATATCCAGTTAGTTCTAGAACGACTCCGAACCCATGGACTCTGGGCATCCCTCAAAAAGTGCCAATTCGCCTCTGACCAACTAGAATACCTAGGGCACACTATAACAGCGGAAGCGAACCTACCTCTGGAAAAACACGTCCTGAAGATTCAAGACTACCCCAGACCCACAACCAGGAAGCAACTACGAAGCTTCCTAGGAACAGCAGGCTGGCTCAGAGACTTCGTAAAAAACTACGCCGAGAAAACGTCCCCCCTCTCAGACCTCACGGCCGCCAAGAGGAAATTCAAATGGACTCCAGAGGCGGAAAGTTCCTTCCAGAGAATAAAACGAGAAGTCTCACAACCCCTCCAGCTGTCAAGACCGGACCCAAACCAGGGCTTCAGCCTCCAGACGGACGCTTCCACCACCGGTATGGGAGCAGTTCTCTTCCAGGGGGACCCCAACAACAGAAGGATAATCTGTTACGCCAGCGCCAAGCTAAGCCCCGCTGAACGGAGGTACCATATCAACGAGATCGAATGCCTCGCCGTAGTATGGGGAATCAAGAGATTCAAGCACTACCTCCAAGACCAGCACTTCGACCTCTACACCGACAACAGGGCCCTAACCTGGCTGGACAGATTCAGGGAAGAGAGGACCAAACTCACAAGATGGGCACTCCTGTTACAAGAATACGATTTCAGCATCCACCACGTCCCAGGGAAGGCAAATGAACTTCCGGACCACCTCTCCAGGCTCCCGGAAACCGAGGAACCAACCACCAACAACTCATCCCAAGACGATGAAATCGAACGACTGTCCTGGCCCTCCATAGAAATCGACGAACCAGACAACTTCCCCCTCCTATGCCTCCTCGAGGACGAAGAAGAGGAAGAAGCCCAAGAGGACAACGCCAACCTCACGCTGGACGAACGCATAGCGAAATCCCATAGGACACATCCTGGAATGCTGCGACTGAGACGTCGCCTAGAAGCCATCACCACCAGAGGCCCAGAAACCGAAGTGGAACAGACCCTAACACAGGACTTCTCAGTAAAACAGAGCACTTGCTTCTACACGGCGGGGCAACAACACCGGCTGGTCGTCCCCAAACGCTATCGAGAAGACGTGCTCAAGACCTACCACGAAGCCTCGGGCCACCCCGGGACAGACGAAACTACTAGAGCCATCAAACGAATATATTACTGGCCAACACTACAGAAGGATGCCAAGCAACATGTGAAGTCTTGCCTCATCTGCGCCACCACCAAGTCAGCAGCCAGACAGCCAGCAGCATCAATGGAAGCCAGAGAACCACAAGGACCGTGGAAGACCATCTCCTTCGACGTCCTAGGGCCATACCCAAAGTCAACCAGAGGCAATCGCTTCATCCTGGTGGCCACAGACCTCTTCTCCAAATGGATAGAATACCGTTGCACCATATCAGGCAAGGCCAAAGCAGTGGTCCAGTTCTTAGAGGAGGAGGTCTGTCAAAGATGGGGCTACCCGGAATGCGTGATCACGGACAATGGAGGCCAATTCCGTGGCGGGGTGTTTGAAAGATTTCTAGACAGGAATCACATAAAACCAGTAAACTCCCCGATCTAGTACCAAAGGGCAAACCCCGTGGAGAGGCGAGTCCAAGAAATTAAAAAGGGACTACGAGCCAGACTGGTCGGTAAACAGGAAAATAGATGGGAAGACCTCCTGGCGGACACAGTGTTCTCTCTCAGGACAAGGGCCTCAGCAGCCACTGAACAGACACCATGCCACTTACTGCTGGGCTACGAGCTCCGCCGCCCAGAAGAAGACCCAAAGCGACCAAGGCCACTCAACACCCCCGAAAAACGCCTCCAGCGACAAGAAGAGGCCAAACAGAAGGCCACCATCTACGCCAGGCGCCTGTTTCCCGACACACAAGCGCCGGCAAAAATATTCTCACCCGGAGAAAAGGTGCTCGTCCGGAACTTCGCCAAATCCAACTTCGGCCAAACATGGACCGGACCCCATGAAATACTAGAACAATTAGGCCCTAACACCTACAATGTGCTCAAGGACGGCGGCCACAAGCTGATCTACGTCGACGATATAAGGCCATCACCACCACCAAGAGCACCGACAGAGGACAACTAAACAGTCTATTGTATATACCACATTTTCTCCTTTTTCCCCTTAATTTTAAGCTTCTCTGTCCATATCTCAACCTTATTTACATCATACTTTATTTTTACATTTTATACAAATTTCATACACTTTAATTTTAATAAAGCAAACATTCCCAGTTCGATCTTCGGAGCGGGGGGGTGACCCCAGAGCAAAGCGCGTCGAACTCATAGGCTCCGCCGCTGCCAATCAAAACACTTGCCTGCGCACCGAACCACGCGCGGATGTGTATAAATAGGCGGCGGGGAGCAACGGATCGGCAGTTCATCTTCGACCTCTAAAGAAGACGCAACGGCTCGCTTAGACGCTCGATATAGATCGAACTGGGCAAGTTGAATTATCTTGAATTGGCATTTAATTTACTTGCTCCCAGTTCCTCTGCGAGATAGTGGATTACGAGAGTCCTAAGGGATTTATAGTGAGATACGGAATTTTCTATATAATATACATATAAAAATATAATATTTATTTATGAAAATGTCGGACGTGAATAGTCATGACAGCCTGAGCCCTTTTCAGGGCTTTGGCAATCAGACAACGCCCACCCGACGACATGGCGCCCAACAAGTGGGATACACACCGACCCCTGAAGGAGGAGGCGAACACTACCACGCCGCTGAGCTAGCTGGAGGAAGGGTCCACCAGGTCCAAACACCAGGAGGAGAAGTCCACCAGGTCCGAACCCCAGTAGAAGGGGTCCACCAGGTCCCATTCCCAGGAGGAAGGGTCCACCAGGTCCGAACACCAGGAGGAGAGGTCCACCAGGCCCGAACTCCAGTAGAAGGGGTTTACCAGATCCCATTCCCAGGAGGAGGGTTCCACCAGGTCCAATTCCCAGAAGGAAGAGTCCACCAGGTCCGAACCCCATTCTAAACCTGCCAAAAAACACAGTTGTGGTAATTGATAACGCCCCATATCACAATGTTCTAAATGAAAAATTACCTACGACTGCTTGGACTAAACAACAATAAAAAAACTGGCTTTCTAAAAGAAACATATATTACAGTGAACAAATGTTAAAACCGGATCTTTATAACGTTGCAAAAATGTACAAACCGCAATATAAAACTTATAAAATTAATGAATTGTTTATTCGACATGGATTGCAAGTTTTAAGGCTACCCCCCTATCACCCGTACTTAAATCCGATCGAGAGTGTTGGGGCGGCACTTAAAGAATATGTGGCCAAACGAAATGTTACCTTCAATTTAACAAGGTTAAAAAATTCTGTAATGAATTTTTTGACACATTTTCTGCAAATGATCGGAAAGTTAAATGTGACCATGTTATAAAGATTGAAGATGAATTTATGAACAATGAACCACTTTTAGATACTGTTGTAGATAATATTATTATTAATTTGGCCGAAGACGGAGATAGCGAGAATGATGAAGTTGATATCGAAATTGATTTTGAAGAATCATTTGTAGATGCACATCTTTATATAGGTGTGACTATTTTTTGATTTTATGATACCGAAATTGGATCTTAAAGACGTAAATTACTAAAAAACAAGATGTACGGCCTTATCTCCCTACATCAACTGATATTTTTTGGTTCAAAGACATATTTTTAACCCCAAACTCACGTATACGTTAGAAGCGTAATTAAATTATAATCTACCCCCATCCATTGTTCGTATAAACTTTTTTAATGAAATTTTTACTAAAAAACAATATATACGGCCTTATCTTCCTACATTAACTGATATTTTTTGAAAAAACATCTAAAGAAATGTGTCATATTTCAACAAAAAAATATTTATTACTCACGCTTTAAGGGAACAACTTATCACTTGCACACCTTATTTAACACTGAAAATATCAATTTTTAATACACACGTCTTTGTCCATTCATTAAGCCAGTGACGTCGGCGGCTGCTTTACCAGGGTCAAATATCTAGAATACTTACGCTGCATATTCTGCACTATCAGCGTCTGGCTGGTACAACACACCATTCATTGCAACAATGTATCATAATGGTTTATTGTTAAAACCACATTCATCATACTTTGTAGTTATTTTTTGATTAGTGATAAGTTTCCTCAATTCATTTTGTTTTCTACGATTCGATTCAGTATTTTATTCATTGTGAGATATTGCGGTTGATTACTGATAATACGAAAATATTTTTTCTCCAATAAAGTAATCCAATATTAATTTTATATCAAGTAGAGACAAAATTATTAAAATCTTAGTAATCTATACGGCCGCCGACGTCACCGGCTTAATGAATGGACAAAGACGTGTGTATTAAAAATTGATATTTTCAGTGTTAAATAAGGTGTGCAAGTGATAAGTTGTTCCCTTAAAGCGTGAGTAATAAATATTTTTTTGTTGAAATATGACACATTTCTTTAGATGTTTTTTCAAAAAATATTAGTTAATGTAGGAAGATAAGGCCGTATATATTGTTTTTTAGTAAAAATTTCATTAAAAAAGTTTATACGAACGATGGATGGGGGTAGATTATAATTTAATTACGCTTCTAACGTGTACGTGAGTTTGGGGTTAAAAATATGTCTTTGAACCAAAAAATATCAGTTGATGTAGGGAGATAAGGCCGTACATATTGTTTTTTAGTAATTTACGTCTTTAAGATCCAATTTCGGTATCATAAAATCAAAAAATAGTCACACCTATATAAAGAGGTTTACCGAAAACTATTTCAGCCCTTTTTAATTTAAAAGCTACTAGATTTTCATTAAAAATTGTAGTATAATGTAACAAAGGAATTGCAATGAAATGTTTTATGCTGTAGCGGCCGTTTCAAGATTTAAGTAATTTAACATAACGGTACTTTCGAGAATTTTCCATTGTTTTATTAATAAGTTTATGATGATTCAGAATCATTGTTTGCTAAATTTCTCAAATGGTTGTTTAAATCAATATGTCTTCAACCAAGAATTCCGCTCGAATTTTAGAAACCTTTGTATCTTTTTCAATGTCAATCGTTTAGTGTCCGGTAGTGAATTTTATAATTATTCTTAGGATAATGGGTAGACAATAACTTTTTATATTTTGAACTAGGTGGAATATTATGTTTTGGACATAATGAAAAATCACTGTTACAATCATATAATTTTTCATCATAACCCAAGTTTTTTTGAAAACATGTATCCGTTTTAATATGAACTTGTTTGGACTTGTCGGTTTTCGTTGATAAGGTATGTTATTAGTAACGAGAATCTATGACGTCATCGACTCAGATGAAAGTATAAATATGCATTGATTCTTATGTAGAATAGACATCTGAGGAGATCTTTTTTTATGAATATTTTGAACCTTTTTGTTTAGAGTTGCATAAAAAAAATTAATTAATATGGAAATATACACCCATATATAATTGTTTTTACTAGTAATTTCACTAGTCTGCGACGATGTAATAGTTTTTGTGGTGAGATCATCATTGTTTGTTATAAAAAGTGAAGGGATGTAGATAGATTTATGCAAAAAAGTTTAATTGATTGTCAATTGTTAAAAATTTTGGTTAGTAAAATATTAGACTAATAAATTTTTATTTCTAGTCTGACGTCCGAATTAGATGGGCTCTTCTAAAATCGCGATGACGTGTGGTACACAACAGCTCGCGCCTGGGGTGAAGATTGCTGCAGAAGAAAATAGGCAAACGAGTAAGTATCTTTTGAGTATTTACCTACAAAATATTTATTGTTTTAGTTGTGATATATAATTTTGATAGCATACAATGAGGTTCCTTCGGGTATAAAAAGGGTACCGACTTTTCCTACACAGAGATATGACAGGTACCACACAGTGGGAGGAGTACAAAAAACTTAGGGTGTCGGTTAGACTCGATTACAACCCGAGCAGTCACCTTTTGAGTTATGTACGAATAGTATCCTTCTGTTATGGGGTAGAGTCGCCTAAAGGCTATTGAAGAGTGCCTATAACCTCATATGTAAATTTTATATAGATTCTTGAGATGTATTGTAGTTTAAATTGTAATTGAATTTTTGGTCGGAAAAAAAGTAGTGGGTCTCGTATATCGATTTCTCTTAACCATATAAGTATTTTTTGAGGTCTCTTCGGATATAAAACGGGGGATCGACTTTTTTCCGCACAGAAATACGGCAGTTACCACATTGTGGGATAAGTACTTAACTAGGATATCTGTAAGACATGCCTACAAAACATGCGGTTATCTATTAGTTCAAGTGCGTATAGTATTTTCTGTATGTTTTCATCACATATCAGGGAAAATTGTTGCCTAAAGGCTATTAAAGAATCTCCTTCGACCTCACATTTAAAAAAATAGATAATAAATAATAGTATATGTTTAACTATGGGTAAATAGACAATATAGAAAAAATAATAAACAATTCGTGATCGACAAATTCAGGATTTCAATTTATAAATAATTTATTATTCTTTTAAAAAATACGTCGAATGGTGATTTTTTCTCGTAATCAATGGTCCTGAAGGTTGTCGGAATATAGTTTGTGGTCTAGCTAAATCGTAGTCTGCAGATACAGATCATTAACTTCTTATTTCACTGTTTGTTAATTGGAATCATTACTAGAATATATCATATCCTCCTCAAGTAAAAATATCATAATAGGCGAAAAGTTTTCAATTTATAAGTAATTTATTATTCTTTTACAATTCCTCGAATGGTAATTTTTTCTCATAATCAATGGTCCTGAAGGTTGCCGGAATGGAATTTGTAGTCTAGCTAAATCGTAGCCTACAGATACAGATCATAAACTTCTTCCAATCACTGTTTGTTAATTGGAATCATTACTTGAATATATCATATCTTCCTCAAATATTACGGTTAAAAAGTGTCAGAATTGCTCAATTAGCTTAAAATACATTTTTTTTTACATGCTTTCTTATGGAAAAACAGGCACAAATTTCCTCAATCGCGGGTTTAGGTTTAAAATATCTTTATTAGCAATCGTTTAACATTCCCAAAATACAACAATTACAAGAATATACAATTGAAACAATTGAATGCCGATGGTCTGGCGATTCTTGAAATCGTTGCTTGCAGTGATGGTACATACGGCTCCTTGTGAAACATCACATTCTCCATATCTTATGCTTGTTCAAATAACTTTGTCCCCGGTATATAATTCTCGCTCCTAAAAACTTTCGGCTGGGTACTCCCTGAAAAGCAGCTGAAAAACAGGGTCTCAATAATTGTAGGGGGTTTTTAGTTTGTGGAAGCAGCGTGACAGACGTAGTTATGATTGAAATTAGTTTTAGCTAAGAGTAATTCAGAACAGTGTATAGGGCTGTCCTGGATTAATTCTTACTTTGATAGTTTTTTGGAGTAAACAACCAGGTTATATAGTCAACATACCATGCAGAAGCCTACCCCCGCTATCGCGGGATACTTCTGCGCGATTAGCGGCTTTGAGAGCATTTCGAAGTTTGTTTGGCATTTATCGTAAAAATTTTTTGAAACTAAAGAAACGAAGTCTTTGATAGTGGGTAGCTCAGCTTTGTCATGAAGCCATGAGGTTTTGGGGAGGTGAGGATAAGGTATATTATTTTTAATCGCCATTCTAAGACACTTATTTTGTATCATTTGCAAAGAATAAAAGTTTTGTTTTGTACCTGTGTAATAAACCGGAGATGAATATGTAAGGATGGGGCGAATGATTTGTTTGTAAAGTGTTAATTTGTTTTCTGTAGATAGTTTACTCTGTTTGCATATGAGGGGGTATAACTGACTCATTACAATCTTGGCTTTACGAACTTGATTACTAATGTGCGCATTTGCATTTGTATTACCTTGAATCGTGTATCCTAAATAGTTTAAAGTTGTGCTGGGGGAAATATGATGTCCGTTTATGCAAAGCTGAGATTGTAAATTACTGTTTTCAAGGATGCGCCTCCTGAGTAATAAATACTCTGTTTTGGAGGCATTTAGGGATAATTTTTGATTAGTGAAATAGGGAATGATTTTCGAGTTGATATGTGTTTGTACTTTTAGGAGTGCGTGATCCGGATTCTTTGCCAATGCCACAAAACAAGTGTCATCAGCGTACATGGCTGTTAGAATATTGGGAGAAGTAGGGATGTCATGGATAAATATTGAATACAGCAAAGGTGAAAGAACTGAACCTTGAGGGACTCCGGCCTGTGTAAGGTAGGGCCCTGCAGTACTATCATTTATTTTAGTATAAAATTTTCTATTTATTAAATAAGAATATAAAATTTTAATTAAATAATCGGGAGTGTTCAAATTAATTAATTTGAGTAATAAACCATCATGCCATACAGTATCAAAGGCTTTCTTAATGTCAATCGCGACCATGACGGCCTTCTTTTGATTATGAAAACCCTCTCTAATGTGATTAATCACCCGAATAGTTTGAGCAATTGTGCTATGACCACTTCGGAAGCCATATTGCTCCTCAGGAATAATATTATTAGTATCTACAAAATTTTGTAATCGTTTTAATATGATTTTGTCTATCACCTTTGCTATGTTGTTCAATAAAGAAATAGGTCTGTAGCTGTCTCAATCGCGGGTTTTGTTTGTTTTAAAAAGTCTTTATTTACAATAATTTCTGGATTAAAATTTACAATACAATTACAAAACTATATATAAATATGATTACAACATACATATATATACTGCCGGTGTTTTGGCCGTCCTGAACTGTATTGATCATGTCTCGATGGGTTTATGGCTCCTTGCGTAGCATAATCCATTAGTTTTTGTTTAGAAAATTACTTTGTCCCGTATTGATAGGTATGACTCCACTAGCTATTTCGACTGTTTTATCCCTGAAAAGCAGCTGAAAAACAGGGTTAGGTTTAAAAATCTCTTTATTTTCAATAATTTGTACACGCCCCTATTACAACAATATTCAAGAATAAGTCATGCCGATGGTCTGGCGATTCTTGAAATTGATGAGTGCATCGTCCAAGAATGAAAATGGCTCCTTGCTTTTACCGCATTATCCATATGTTGTGATTTTTATAATAACTTTGTCCCCGGTATATATTTCTCGCTCCTACGATATTTCGGCTGGGTTTTCCCTGAAAAGCAGCTGAAAAACAGGGTCTCAAAATTGATCGGGTTTTTAGATTTTGAGGGAAGCAACATGGCAGATGTTAATTATGGTTTATTGAAGTATTGGAAGCCGGGGGATCATACAGTCCGGTGTAAAGAGCCAGACTGAAATAATTCCCCGCTTTTGATTGTTGGGTTTGTGAAATACAATCAAGTTATAATGATAGCGTACCATGCAGAAGCCTACACCCACTATCACGAGTTGCTTCTGCGCGATTTACGGCTTTGAGTGCTAAACGAAGATTTTCTGGCAGACATTTTTCGTAAAAGTTTGTTGAAACTGTAGTTACGAAGTCTTTGATAGTGGGTAGATCAGCTTTATCATGTAGCCAAGAGGTTTTAGGCAAATGTGGATAAGGAACATGGTGTTTAATAGCCATTCTCAGACACTTGTTTTGTACCACCTGCAGGGAGTGGAAATTATGTTTTGTTCCTGTGAGGTAGACTGGTGCTGAATAAGTTAAGATGGGACGAATTATTTGTTTGTATATGGTTAATTTGTTTTTTGTTGATAGTGTGCTGTGTTTGCTTATGAGTGGATATAGCTGGCCCATTGCAATCTTAGCTTTTCGGACTTGCGTACTAATATGCGCATTTGCATTGGTGTTTCCTTGAATTATATATCCTAAATATTTTAAAGTTGAGCTGGGGGTGATATTATGTCCGTTTATACAAAGCTGAGCTTGCAATTGACTGTTTCTGGTAGCTCTCCTCCTGAGCAATAGACACTCGGTTTTAGAGGCATTTATTGTGAGTTTCTGATCATTAAAATATGGTAAAATTTTGGTGTTTAAGTGTGTTTGTAGTGTGTTAAGTGCATGATCTGGATTCTTTGCCGATGCTACAAAACAAGTGTCATCGGCATACATTGCTGTTAAAATATTAGGGGTGGTAGGAATGTCGTGAATGAATATTGAATACAGCAAAGGTGATAGTACTGACCCCTGCGGGACTCCTGCCTGTATACGGTAGGGCCCTGCCAGGACTCCTTCTATTTTGGAATAAAATTTTCTATTTGAGAGGTAAGAATTAATAATTTTGATTAAATAATCAGGTGTTTTTATTTTGATGAGTTTGTGTATTAGACCTTCTTGCCATACGGTATCGAAAGCTTTTTGGATATCCATAGCAACCATAACGGATTTGTTCTGTTGTCTAAAGCCATCTCTGATGAAGTTGAGAACGCGAATTGTTTGAGCTATGGTGCTATGTCCACTTCTAAAACCGTACTGCTCCGAAGGTATAATGTTGTTTTTATTAACAAATGTTTGCAGTCTTTTTAAAATAATTTTATCTATCACCTTTGCGATATTGTTTAATAAGGAAATAGGTCTGTAGCTATCAACATAACAGGGTTGTTTGTTAGCTTTTGGTACTGGTATAATATTTGCTATTTTGAGCATATCTGGATAGTGGCCGGATTTAATAATAAAATTAGCAATATACAATAGTTGTACTATTGCTTTTCTAGGAAGATTTTTAATTAGTATGTTGTGGATGCCATCGTGTCCTGGCGCCGTTTTATTTTTCAATTGACTAATTAAAAATTGTAATTCGGTATAAGAAACAAGTTTATAGGAATTTATTTTGTTTAAGTTTTGCAAATATTGACTAACTGTCGTTTCAATATTCTTATGTTGTGCTGAATTTTGACTGTTATTAATGAAATTATTTTGAAAGTACTCTCCAAATAACTCTGTGATGTTTTTCATATCGGTATAAGTATGGCCGTTTTGTTCAATTTTGTTGATATGTTTCCGCTTACATCTAAAATATTTAGCAATTCTCCATAGGGAGTTGTCTTCCGGTTTAACATTTTTGAGAAAAGATTCCCATTTAAAATTCTTATACTCATTAATTAATGAATTTATTAAGTTTTGATAATATTTAAGGATGTTTCTGTCCTCTTCGGATCTAGACTGTTGCCACCATTTTCTAATTTTGTTTTTATTATTTATAATTTTAACAATGTAGTCGGGTAAAGTGTTATGAGTAATTAATTTTGGCTTTAAGGCAGTAGATATATTCCTAGCTGTAATGATGGTTTCTTGAAGAGATTTTATTGTATGAACTAATTGGTCTGAGTTTTCAATATTACTTGTTAACATAGTGTTTTTATTAATGTAATTTCTAAAGCTAGTCCAATTTGTGGAATTATAATCGAAGAATTTTGTGGGAGGGTTAATTATTTGGTGGGGTAGTTTAAGGATAATTTGGACAGGATCATGGTCTGAATTCAGGTCTGTAAGTGTTTTAATATTTGAAATATTGTTAATATTTCTACCAATAGCTAGGTCGATAGTGCTGGGGGTGTGGTTTGAAAAGGGGAAATGGGTTGGGTCTTCTGGAGCAAAAATATTGCAGTCTGAGTTATCACAGAATCTTTGGAGAGTACTTCCATTTTTATTTGCGTACGACACATAATTGTCCCATAAGGGATGCTTACAGTTAAAATCCCCCATTAACAAAACCTTATTATGGGTTTTCATGATATTAAAAAAGTCAACTTCTTTTAAAATGTTCTGAGGCGGATTGTATGCTCCGACAATTTTGATTTTGTTCTCCAGGAGAATCGAGATATGCTCAATGGATGAATTATTATGTTGAAGGGTTTTGAAATTGATGCCCTTTTTGATTAATAAAATGATACCGCCCCCTTTGGCATCGGAGGTGCGGTCTTGTCTAAGTAGACGATATTCTGGGATTTTTAATTTAAAGGATTTATTTGGTTTTAGGAGCGTCTCAGTTAGAATGAAAATATCAGGTTTATGAATATCGAGAAAATGTCTGATTAAGTGGAGTTTTGAAAGAACTCCTTGTATATTACAGAATATGATTTTGAAATTTGATCGTTTTTGAGAGACTGTTTTACCACCTACCTGCCTAGAAGTCATAGCTGTCTATTCCGGCAACAAAGTTATTGTAAATGGTGAATTTTTCAAGTTTAGATTTTGCTGCTCTCATCTGTTCTGTTAGGTCCGAGACTGCTCTCATCAGTTCATCTAAATTTATCAGCTGTTGTAATTCTTGAAATTTATTATTTAATTCCATGAAGTTGTTTAGGTTCGTTGCATTGTTTGCCATAGAGATTTTGTTGGAGCCACTGCTGGGGACAATTTGTGGGGTATTGTTAGGAATATTTTTGGAGGGTAAACTAGGAAAATCGGTAGTATTATTGTGTCGATTCCAAGGATTTGTAGTGGGGATGGGGGCTGGTATGAACTTAGTTGCATTTGGCTTTGGTTTCTGGTTTATTGCTCGTTTTTCTTCTAACCATGTACGCCTTTTGACATACTCCGGACAAATCTCGGCGTTGGCCGGATGGTCTCCGCCGCAATTTGCGCATCGGGCTGGGGTCGATCTCTGTTTGGGGCATTCCGGAGTTAGGTGGTTGCCGGCGCATTTCAGGCATCTTGCTGTTCTGCCGCAGTTTGAAGTGGCGTGGCCCCACAGCTGGCAAATATGACATTGAATAATCGGCTTCCCTTGACGTCTGTGTTCCCACTGTACTCTCGTATGTTCAATTATTTTAACGTTTTTGTTAAGGTAGTCAAGAGTAATTTTGGAATCAGTTATAACGAGATACAGGGGCCGCCCTTTGGTACTCATTCTGTAGATATCTTTAATTGTAATCTTGTAGATCTTCTCCAGTTCTTCTTTAAGGTCACTGATTTGTAGACCCTCTGCGAGGCCACGTAAGACAAATGCGTGAGATTTATCTTCTCGTTTTGTGTACGAATGGAATTGTACTTTCTCCGTTCTTAATGTTTGTTTCAGCTTCTCGAAATCGTCATTGTCTTTAGTAAAAATAATCGATGATTTGTTTGTATATTTAATTTCGAAGTCTTTTTTGACATCTACTTTTAGTTTCGTAATCATCGCTCTATGCGCTGCTACATTCCCCTCAATAACTATCGGGGGGCAGGATGAAGATTTCTTTACAATTTTTCTCGGGTTTTCTTTGGGCCGTTTTGCATGCCCAGCGACTTCTTCTTCTTCAGAACATGAGGTTTCCGGATTGAATTTTCTAAATGTTTTCTTCTTTCTTTTCTTCTGTGTGTTAGTTTGCGTTATTTCGTCCTCAGATTGGTCCGTTAGTGACTCGTATCTATTTGATGTTGCTATTTTTTGACTAAGCGGTACTTGCTTAATAATTTTGTTAAAAGACGTAACTTTCTTAGGTTTCTCGTACCCAGGAGGAATAGTGTCCATTTGAGTAGCTTCTTCAGATTGCGGGATGGTGATTATCGCATTTAAATCTTCTGTTTCAGATTGTTTGTTACCCCCTGTCATATTTAGTGTTCTGGCGGTAATTTGTTTTTTATTATTCATGAGTTTTTCATATTGAGATATAAATTTATCATTTTGATTATCACTAACTTTGTCTCTCTCTTCCACTTCATTGGCCCAGGAGGGCGTAGCGGGTTTATGAAAATCTACTTCTATCATTTGTGGGGAGTTTGCGTGTGCTTCTTCTTCATCTGATGTATCTGGGTTGTTTAATTGCGAGCCGATTGTGTCTTCGCCCATTCTGACAATATTACGATTTACACTACTTTTATTATTTGGCGTTGATGTGCTGTTATTCTTCTTTCCTCTGCACTGGGGAATGGACAGCGTAGAGTTGAGTGACTGCTGTGTTTGTGACTTATTTTCAGCAAATTCTGTATTTTCTATACACTTTTTGTTTGTGTCACTTTCCAGACACTTTTCTATTGTGGGTCCTATACACTTTTTAGTGTCTTGTTCTAGACACTTTTCTTCTAATTCTATACACTTTTTAACCGATGTTTCTGTATGTTGAGTCGTTATAACTTCACTATGAGTATTAGATGTGTTGGTGATACACTTGTTAAGTAACGAAAAGTCAATTTGCGCGATAACTTCGTCAGGAATATTAATTTTATTAAAAGTCTTCGATATATTTAAATTGTCTATTTCGGAGGTTGTGTCATCTGAGGATATCGATTCCTCATTTAAATACACTAGTTTATGAAAGTTTTTATTTTTAATCTTTAATTCTTCCTTTTTGTTTTTAATTCTCTCAAGTTCTTTTTGATAAGTAGGGTCTGATATCCCTACGCTGGCTGCAGAACGACGTGGTTCGTCGTCTACAATCAAGGGTTCAGGATCCCTGTCCCTTTTTTTGTTGTTTATCTTTTTTTTGTGAGTGGAAAGTTTTGATAGTTTTTTATGTTTTTTAGTAATTTTATGATAGGACGTACCTTTATGTTTTGTTGATTTTGGGGATGTTTTCACTGTCACTACCGCTTTTTTAACACTCACTATTTTATTTGAAGATAAGTTATCACTTGTGAATAGCTCGGGTCGTTTTACATTAAGTTTCTGAATCTTTTCCCTAAGTCGACGGGTATATTCAGTGGTAAACGGGATGGTGCCCGTTGTTGGCGGTGAAGGCAATGTGAAATCAATGAGACTGCTCAGTGATTTCCTTGACAAACTCTTCAAGATTTATAGATAACAATAATAATTCTTTCACTTATTCAAAGGCAAAAACTGTGACTACTTAGCTCAAGTAATGGCACGTGAATGATGAAACCAAGGATGTTCGCAGGTCTTTTTTAGGGAAAAATGTTATCGTTCAGTCTTCCGTCCGACTTGAAGTTTACTTGTTACCCCTCATATCCTGATAATGCTCATTCGATTACAGTTCTTTGTTCAAAGTGCTTACGAAAAAAATTTTCATCCTTATTATGAGTCTCTTTGTGAATCTAGTAAAACATGTTGCTACTTTGTTGGGGCTTATAACATCTAATTATGATGAACACCAAGTGACTAGAGGGCTTATGGAGTGTAGAAAAGCTATAAGAAAACTAAATAATGCGTTACGGAGTGCCAAGAATATTGGAGAAAAGAAGCATATCTTAACTAGTATAACTCAAATCAAATCATTTCGTAACCAATTTAAATATATTCAAAAACATGGTGGAGACCGATCATCTCATATTGAAACTGCAAAACATCGTGTAAAATGGGATGATCTGGATGCAGCATTTAACGGTCGCATCAGAACTGGTAGCATCTCAAACCTGAAGCATAAGGATCCCATTGCATTTCTCAAAGATTGTAGGGCTCTCTTTAAACGACGTATACATAATATATTAAAAAAGGAGGTAGCTGTTAAGGTGAATGTGGCTTTCGGAGGTGAATTTGAAATTCTTAAAGGAGATCAGATTCTCAATGAGTTTAAATATTTTACAACGAACAATTCACCAATTTACAAAGATACAAACATTGATGACTGGTTTGATACTAAAGTCGTTGCACCTATCCTTAAAGACCTGGAGGAGTTTCAAGAACGTGATAGTGGTTGGGCATTGAAGAAGGTGGTGAACTTAGGCGTTAACATCAATAAATATACTCCACAACTGGGATCCTCGTATATTGATTTACCAGCAGAAATAAAAAAGAGGAAGGCATGTATTAACGTCAATAATGAAGATGATTCTTGCTTTGCTTGGGCGGTGACGTCGGCACTGTTTCCTGCCATGAAAAATGCGGCTAGAATTGAGAAGCAAAATAATATATCCGTAAATGTTTACATTCTACAAAAAGATAAAAAGACCTCCATTACTCTACCAACTTACCTTACAAGAAATAAGATGAATAAACATGTAAATTTGTTGATGGTGCAAGATAAATATGATGAAGCGCCAACGAAATATCACTTTGTTTGGATAAAGAATCTATCAAGACTTCTGTCCACTCAACTCAGTAAACATAATTGTAAGAAATACTTCTGTGATCGTTGCCTACGCTATTTCAGATCCCATGAAAAACTAGATGTTCATCTTAAATGTTGCAAGGGTCGAATGGACTTTTTATGTGAAAGATGTTTACAGCCATTTACTACAGCGGAACAGTTGGATGCTCACGTCGTAGATTGTATGAAAATGAATGATTGTGCTGTTAAGATGCCAGAAATGGGGAAAAACGTTCTTAAATTCAAAAACTATAAGAATAAGGTAAAGGCACCTTTTATAGTATATGCAGATCTCGAGAGTGTTTTGAAGCAGACTGGGGATTCTAAGAAGCCACAACAGCATATTCCTGCAGCCGTTGGGTATTACTTCAAGTGTTCATATGATGATTTGCTTTCCTTTCATGAGAGTTATTTGGGTGAAGATTGTATGCGTTGGTTTGCTGATGAGCTGAATCTACTTGCTCAAGATATCAGTACGGTGTTCCTTTGTCCTTATGGAATTCATATGACTCCTAATCAAGAACGCCAGTTTCAAGCTGCTACCGAATGTCATATTTGTGAAACACCATTTTCCGCTACTGATAAGAAAGTCCGAGATCATGATCATCTCATTCCCAAAAACAATTATAGAGGTGCAGCGCATGAGGGGTGCAATATTAACTATCAGGATTCGCCTACTGTTAATGTAGTGTTCCACAACTTATCTGGTTATGATGCAAATTTCATCATCGAAGACATTGCTACCCGCATGACTGGCTCTATTGATTTGCTTCCTATTACAAAAGAAAAATATATTTCCTTTACAAAACATGTTGAAGATGCACGAATCCAATTCAGATTTATCGATAGTTTCCGATTCATGGCGTCATCTCTCGATAAACTCGCCTCATATTTAACCGAATTTCCTAATTTGAGATCACAGTTTTCTGGTGTTCCCGACGAAGAATTCATAATGTTAACTAAGAAGGGGGTGATGCCTTATAACTATTTCAATTCTTTCGACCGCTTTGAAGAAACAAGGTTACCTCCTATCGAATCTTTCTATAATAATCTCGAAGATAAACCCTGCTCACGTAAACTTTATTGTAGAGCACAATGCGTCTGGAATACGTTTCAATGTCAAACCTTAGGTGAATATGTAGAGCTGTATATGAAGACTGATATCCTTCTTCTTGCTGACGTTTTTGAGCAGTTTCGTTCCAGTTGTATTGCTACGTATAACATCGATCCCGCGCATTATTATACATTACCAGGATTTACATTCGATGCTATGCTGAAACATACTGGACAAGAATTGAAACTTCTCACCGATGTAGACATGTTTTTGTTTGTTGAACGTGGTATACGCGGTGGACTTAGTCAAGTTTGCGGAAAACGTCGTGCTCGAGCTAACAATAAGTATATGCCCACTTATAATCCTTCAAATCCACCGAAATATTTAATGTACAATGATGTGAAGTTATACAGTTATACAGTTATACAGTTATTCAGTTATACAGTTATACAGTTATACAGTTATACAGTTATACAGTTATACAGTTATACAGTTATACAGTTATATAGTTATACAGTTATACAGTTATACAGTTATACAGTTATACAGTTATACAGTTATACAGTTATACAGTTATACAGTTATACAGGTATACAGTTATACAGTTATACAGTTATACAGTTATACAGTTATACAGTTAAACAGTTATACAGTTATACAGTTATACAGTTATACAGTTATACAGTTATACAGTTATACAGTTATACAGTTATACAGTTATACAGTTATACAGTTATACAGTTATACAGTTATACAGTTATACAGTTATACAGTTATACAGTTATACAGTTATACAGTTATACAGTTATACAGTTATACAGTTATACAGTTATACAGTTATACAGTAATACAGTTATACAGTTATACAGTTATACAGTTATACAGTTATACAGTTATACAGTTATACAGTTATACAGTTATACAGTTATACAGTTATACAGTTATACAGTTATACAGTTATACAGTTATACAGTTATACAGTTATACAGTTATACAGTTATACAGTTATACAGTTATACAGTTATACAGTTATACAGTTATACAGTTATACAGTTATACAGTTATACAGTTATACAGTTATACAGTTATACAGTTATACAGTTATACAGTTATACAGTTATACAGTTATACAGTTATACAGTTATACAGTTATACAGTTATACAGTTATACAGTTATACAGTTATACAGTTATACAGTTATACAGTTATACAGTTATACAGTTATACAGTTATACAGTTATACAGTTATACAGTTATACAGTTATACAGTTATACAGTTATACAGTTATACAGTTATACAGTTATACAGTTATACAGTTATACAGTTTTACAGTTTTACAGTTTTACAGTTTTACAGGTATACAGTTATACAGTTATACAGTTATACAGTTATACAGTTATACAGTTATACAGTTATACAGTTATACAGTTATATAGTTATATAGTTATACAGTTATACAGTTATACAGTTATACAGTTATACAGTTATACAGTTATACAGTTATACAGTTATACAGTTATACAGTTATACAGTTATACAGTTATACAGTTATACAGTTATACAGTTATACAGTTATACAGTTATACAGTTATACAGTTATACAGTTATACAGTTATACAGTTATACAGTTATACAGTTATACAGTTATACAGTTATACAGTTATACAGTTATACAGTTATACAGTTATACAGTTATACAGTTATACAGTTATACAGTTATACAGTTATACAGTTATACAGTTATACAGTTATACAGTTATACAGTTATACAGTTATACAGTTATACAGTTATACAGTTATACAGTTATACAGTTATACAGTTATACAGTTATACAGTTATACAGTTATACAGTTATACAGTTATACAGTTATACAGTTATACAGTTATACAGTTATACAGTTATACAGTTATACAGTTATACAGTTATACAGTTATACAGTTATACAGTTATACAGTTATACAGTTATACAGTTATACAGTTATACAGTTATACAGTTATACAGTTATACAGTTATACAGTTATACAGTTATACAGTTATACAGTTATACAGTTATACAGTTATACAGTTATACAGTTATACAGTTATACAGTTATACAGTTATACAGTTATACAGTTATACAGTTATACAGTTATACAGTTATACAGTTATACAGTTATACAGTTATACAGTTATACAGTTATACAGTTATACAGTTATACAGTTGTTATACAGTTATACAGTTATACAGTTATACAGTTATACAGTTATACAGTTATACAGTTATACAGTTATACAGTTATACAGTTATACAGTTATACAGTTATACAGTTATACAGTTATACAGTTATACAGTTATACAGTTATACAGTTATACAGTTATACAGTTATACAGTTATACAGTTATACAGTTATACAGTTATACAGTTATACAGTTATACAGTTATACAGTTATACAGTTATACAGTTATACAGTTATACAGTTATACAGTTATACAGTTATACAGTTATACAGTTATACAGTTATACAGTTATACAGTTATACAGTTATACAGTTATACAGTTATACAGTTATACAGTTATACAGTTATACAGTTATACAGTTATACAGTTATACAGTTATACAGTTATACAGTTATACAGTTATACAGTTATACAGTTATACAGTTATACAGTTATACAGTTATACAGTTATACAGTTATACAGTTATACAGTTATACAGTTATACAGTTATACAGTTATACAGTTATACAGTTATACAGTTATACAGTTATCCAGTTATCCAGTTATACAGTTATACAGTTATACAGTTATACAGTTATACAGTTATACAGTTATACAGTTATACAGGTATACAGTTATACAGTTATACAGTTATACAGTTATACAGTTATACAGTTATACAGTTATACAGTTATACAGTTATACAGTTATACAGTTATACAGTTATACAGTTATACAGTTATACTTTATATATTTATACAGTTATACAGTTATACAGTTATACAGTTATACAGATATACAGTTATACAGTTATACAGTTATACAGTTATACAGTTATACAGTTATACAGTTATACAGTTATACAGTTATACAGTTATACAGTTATACAGTTATACAGTTATACAGTTATACAGTTATACAGTTATACAGTTATACAGTTATACAGTTATACAGTTATACAGTTATACAGTTATACAGTTATACAGTTATACAGTTATACAGTTATACAGTTATACAGTTATACAGTTATACAGTTATACAGTTATACAGTTATACAGTTATACAGTTATACAGTTATACAGTTATACAGTTATACAGTTATACAGTTATACAGTTATACAGTTATACAGTTATACAGTTATACAGTTATACAGTTATACAGTTATACAGTTATACAGTTATACAGTTACACAGTTATACTGTTACAGTCTTATAAAAATATAGGTAGGTATAATAAACGGATATTAAATCTGAGTTTTTTTTTAAATCAGAGATTGAAACATATAGAATTTAGTAAAGTACATACGTAATAATTATTGGGTACTGGAAAATAATAGAATAGGGTGCATAGGTAGGTACCTCTAAGTTGGCTGTGAGTGACTGACATTTCTTTGTGCATTGAATCTGACATTTAAAATTGAAATTGAGATCTTCCGACTATACCTAGGGTAAGCAAAAGTATTTATATTTAAGTATTGAACATTTTTAGGAAACTATGAGATTCTTTTTTAGATAACGGAATAGGTAGGTACATATAATTATAAAGATGGATTCCTCTGATGATCTCTCAGAAGATTATTTCGAAAATACACCACCAAACATATTACACGTAGCACAGAATGCTTCTAATGAATAATTGCCCCAAAAATCTGTGAATATTTACGAAACAAAATATAATTTGTTTAAAGAATGGTGTAGAATACAAAATATTCCGAAAGTGTCCCAGTGCACAAATTGCACCTTTAATATTAGTATTGTTAATAATTGAATTCGTCTGTTGTTTTGTTAGTTTGCCCTGATTTTGATTAAAATGTTCAAAATATTAACTAATATATAATATCTTTTATTGGGAATCAATAAAAGCGTTATAGCTTCTTCTGAAGAAAAATTAAACCTAGTTTAGTGCGCAAAGAAAATTACTATTAAACTTCTGTATTTTGATAAAATTTTCGGTAGTAGAAAAAATATTGTATGCAATTCGTGTGTAAATGCCTTTTTTCGACTCATGTGATTGTCGCCTTCGTCGAAAAAAGGCTACTTTACACACTTTTTACATAAAAAACTATTATGCACTCATGTGTCAATTTTATGCACCGTTATGCCATTATTACAAACAAGTCTACGCAATTGTTAGTCCATTTAGAGCAACCTAAATGAGGCATTTTTTGGTTTTTGCATGCCTGCGTCAATTTTTTCATTCGTGAAGGAAAGCACCACTTTATGCATTTGTTGCATAAATAACTATTCTGTTTCTGTCTACAGTAGTATATAAAAGGGCACATGTTTATTTTGTGTAAGATACCTATTTAAATGTAACAGGCTTTTTAGCTTATAATTATTATACTCATTTCATAACTATCTCTGTTACGTTTCGGTTTTATTATTTGTTTTGAACCATCTTCCAATTTCAGTTACAACTGCGGTTTGGTCATATCAAAATATGCTTGAGCTAAAATCTAAAGATCGTTTAAAACAACTAATGAACTGAAACGTAATATTGTATTTTTGAATTTAATACTCCTTTTAAATGGCCGTAAACCACGACAAAATTTTTTATTTCATAGAACGGTCACTGATTACAAATTTAACTACTTCCTCATTTTATTTGTATAAAAATACACATGAGTAAAACTTTTAACACACCATTTATATCAACTTATTTTATTATCAGGTCATTGAACGAGTTTCTGCAGCTATGAAAGTTAATCAAAGAACGCTTTCCCGTATTAAAAAAAAAGCTCTGGCAGGAAGTAATGCTGACACTGATGTGCCTACTAAAAAACAAAGAACGTCAAGTATCCGTATGGATCAATTCGACAAAACTGTGCTTAGAAGGTGCATAATAAATTTTCACATATTCGAGAAAAAAGTACCCACGTTAATAAATGTACACCAAACCTTTGTAAATAGTTATGGCTTCGCAGGAAGTCACGATTCGATGCGGAAACAAATACATTCTCTGGGTTTTCGTTGGACCAACATGAAAAACAACACAAGTTTGTTAATGGAACGTCACGAAATCAGACATTTACGCCTACTATATTTAAGAAACATAAAAAAGTGCAGAGAACAGAACAAACCTATCATTTATATGGATGAAACATACATTCATTCATGTCACACGAACCTTAAAGGATGGAGCGACAAGAGTGACGAAGGATTAAGAAAACCCGTTTCAAAAGGTAATAGGCTCATCATTGTCCATGCAGGAAGTGAAAATGGTTTTGTACCTAATGCTGGTATTATGTGGAACTCCCAGTCAAAAACAGGAGATTATCATAATGAAATAGCGTACGAAAATTATGAGAAGTGAGTACAAGAAAAACGTATTCTAAACCTGCCAAAAAACGCAGTTGTGGTAATTGATAACGCCCCATATCACAATGTTCTAAATGAAAAATTACCTACGACTGCTTGGACTAAACAACAATAAAAAACCTGGCTTTCTAAAAGAAACATATATTACAGTGAACAAATGTTAAAACCGGATCTTTATAACGTTGCAAAAATGTACAAACCGCAATATAAAACTTATAAAATTGATGAATTGTTTATTCGACATGGATTGCAAGTTTTAAGGCTACCCCCTTATCACCCGTACTTAAATCCGATCGAGAGTGTTGGGGCGGCACTTAAAGAATATGTGGCCAAACGAAATGTTACCTTCAATTTAACAAGGTTAAATAATTCTGTAATGAATTTTTTGACACATTTTCTGCAAATGATCGGAAAGTTAAATGTGACCATGTTAAAAAGATTGAAGATGAATTTATGAACAATGAACCACTTTTAGATACTGTTGTAGATAATATTATTATTAATTTGGCCGAAGACGGAGATAGCGAGAATGATGAAGTTGATATCGAAAGTGATTTTGAAGAATCATTTGTAGATGCACACCTTTATATAGGTGTGACTATTTTTTGATTTTATGATACCGAAATTGGATCTTAAAGACGTAAATTACTTAAAAACAATATGTACGGCCTTATCTCCCTACATCAACTGATATTTTTTGGTTCAAAGACATATTTTTAACCCCAAACTCACGTATACGTTAGAAGCGTAATTAAATTATAATCTACCCCCATCCATCGTTCGTATAAACTTTTTTAATGAAATTTTTACTAAAAAACAATATATACGGCCTTATCTTCCTACATTAACTGATATTTTTTGAAAAAACATCTAAAGAAATGTCTCATATTTCAACAAAAAAATATTTATTACTCACGCTTTAAGGGAACAACTTATCACTTGCACACCTTATTTAACACTGAAAATATCAATTTTTAATACACACGTCTTTGTCCATTCATTAAGCCGGTGACGTCGGCGGCTGCTTTACCAGGGTCAAATATCTAGAATACTTACGCTGCATATTCTGCACTATCAGCGTCTGGCTGGAACAACACACCATTCATTGCAACAATGTATCATAATGGTTTATTGTTAAAACCACATTCATCATACTTTGTAGTTATTTTTTGATTAGTGATAAGTTTCCTCAATTCATTTTGTTTTCTACGATTCGATTCAGTATTTTATTCATTGTGAGATATTGCGGTTGATTACTGATAATACGAAAATATTTTTTCTCCAATAAAGTAATCCAATATTAATTTTATATTAAGTAGAGACAAAATTATTAAAATCTTAGTAATCTATACGGCCGCCGACGTCACCGGCTTAATGAATGGACAAAGACGTGTGTATTAAAAATTGATATTTTCAGTGTTAAATAAGGTGTGCAAGTGATAAGTTGTTCCCTTAAAGCGTGAGTAATAAATATTTTTTTGTTGAAATATGACACATTTCTTTAGATGTTTTTTCAAAAAATATTAGTTATTGTAGGAAGATAAGGCCGTATATATTGTTTTTTAGTAAAAATTTCATTAAAAAAGTTTATACGAACGATGGATGGGGGTAGATTATAATTTAATTACGCTTCTAACGTGTACGTGAGTTTGGGATTAAAAATATGTCTTTGAACCAAAAAATATCAGTTGATGTAGGGAGATAAGGCCGTACATATTGTTTTTTAGTAATTTACGTCTTTAAGATCCAATTTCGGTATCATAAAATCAAAAAATAGTCACACCTATATAAAGAGGTTTACCGAAAACTATTTCAGCCCTTTTTAATTTAATAGCTACTAGATTTTCATTAAAAATTGTACTATAATGTAACAAAGGAATTGCAATGAAATGTTTTATGCTGTAGCGGCCGTTTCAAGATTTAAGTAATTTAACATAACGGTACTTTCGAGAATTTTCCATTGTTTTATTAATAAGTTTATGATGATTCAGAATCATTGTTTGCTAAATTTCTCAAATGGTTGTTTAAATCAATATGTCTTCAACCAAGAATTCCGCTGGAATTTTAGAAACCTATGTATCTTTTTCAATGTCAATCGTTTAGTGTCCGGTAGTGAATTTTATAATTATTTTTAGGATAATGGGTAGACAATAACTTTTTATATTTTGAACTAGGTGGAATATTATGTTTTGGACATAATGAAAAATCACTGTTACAATCATATAATTTTTCATCATAACCCAAGTTTTTTTGAAATCATGTATCCGTTTTAATATGAACTTGTTTGGACTTGTCGGTTTTCGTTGATAAGGTATGTTATTAGTAACGAGAATCTATGACGTCATCGACTCAGATGAAAGTATAAATATGCATTGATTCTTATGTAGAATAGACATCTGAGGAGATCTTTTTTTATGAATATTTTGAACCTTTTTATTTAGAGTTGCATAAAAAAAATTAATTAATATGGAAATATACACCCATATATAATTGTTTTTACTAGTAATTTCACTAGTCTGCGACGATGTAATAGTTTTTGTGGTTAGATCATCATTGTTTGTTATAAAAAGTGAAGGGATGTAGATAGATTTATGCAAAAAAGTTTAATTGATTGTCAATTGTTAAAAATTTTGGTTAGTAAAATATTAGACTAATAAATTTTTATTTCTAGTCTGACGTCCGAATTAGATGGGCTCTTCTAAAATCGCGATGACGTGTGGTACACAACAGCTCGCGCCCGGGGTGAAGATTGCTGCAGAAGAAAATAGGCAAACGAGTAAGTATCTTTTGAGTATTTACCTACAAAAATATTTATTGTTTTAGTTGTGATATATAATTTTGATAGCATACAATGAGGTTCCTTCGTTCCTTCGGGTATAAAAAGGGTACCGACTTTTCCTACACAGAGATATGACAGGTACCACACAGTGGGAGGAGTACAAAAAACTTAGGGTGTCGGTTAGACTCGATTACAACCCGAGCAGTCACCTTTTGAGTTATGTACGAATAGTATCCTTCTGTTATGGGGTAGAGTCGCCTAAAGGCTATTGAAGAGTGCCTATAACCTCATATGTAAATTTTATATAGATTTTTGAGATGTATTGTAGTTTAAATTGTAATTGAATTTTTGGTCGGAAAAAAAGTAGTGGGTCTCGTATATCGATTTCTCTTAACCATATAAGTATTTTTTGAGGTCTCTTCGGATATAAAACGGGGGATCGACTTTTTTCCGCACAGAAATACGGCAGTTACCACATTGTGGGATAAGTACTTAACTAGGATATCTGTAAGACATGCCTACAAAACATGCGGTTATCTATTAGTTCAAGTGCGTATAGTATTTTCTGTATGTTTTCATCACATATCAGGGAAAATTGTTGCCTAAAGGCTATTAAAGAATCTCCTTCGACCTCACATATAAAAAATAGATAATAAATAATAGTATATGTTTAACTATGGGTAAATAGACAATATAGAAAAAATAATAAACAATTCGTGATCGACAAATTCAGGATTTCAATTTATAAATAATTTATTATTCTTTTAAAAAATACGTCGAATGGTGATTTTTTTCTCGTAATCAATGGTCCTGAAGGTTGTCGGAATATAATTTGTGGTCTAGCTAAATCGTAGTCTGCAGATACAGATCATTAACTTCTTATTTCACTGTTTGTTAATTGGAATCATTACTAGAATATATCATATCCTCCTCAAGTAAAAATATCATAATAGGCGAAAAGTTTTCAATTTATAAGTAATTTATTATTCTTTTACAATTCCTCGAATGGTAATTTTTTCTCATAATCAATGGTCCTGAAGGTTGCCGGAATGGAATTTGTAGTCTAGCTAAATCGTAGCCTACAGATACAGATCATAAACTTCTTGTTCCAATCACTGTTTGTTAATTGGAATCATTACTTGAATATATCATATCTTCCTCAAATATTACGGTTAAAAAGTGTCAGAATTGCTCAATTAGCTTAAAATACGTCATTTTTTTACATGCTTTCTTATGGAAAAACAGGCACAAATTTCCTCAATCGCGGGTTTTTTTTTTTAAAAAGGTGCTTTATTTTTACAATTTTGCTTCCCTTATACAGAAAGGGTGGAAATTACATGTCAAATGTCTGCCGATGTTCTGGCCTTTTTCCATCATTTCTGTGTGTCGTATCTTCTGTGATCTATGGCTCCTTGCCGTAGCACTATCCATAGGTAATCATTTTCTACAATAGCTTTGTCCCGAAATATAATTATGGCTCCTAGCATATTTCGGCTGTGTATTCCCTGAAAAGTAGCTAAAAAACAGGGTCTCAAAACGATAAGGGGTTTAGTTTTCGAGAAGGCAACATGACTGACGTTGATTTTGCATAATAATTATTTACTTGGATTGATTTACACTTATGTGTGAAATAGGCTTGGAGTTAATCAACCTTGTTATGTAATTAGTGTTCCATGCAGAAGTCTACACCCACTATCTCGGATGCCTTCTGCGCGATTTGCGTCTATGAGATTCTTTCGAAGATCATCTGGCAGACAGTAATTATAAAAATTCGATGAAATTTTTGTTATAAAGTCTTTGATAGTAGGCGTATCGGCTTTGTCATGTAACCAAGAATTTTTGGGTAGTTTGGGGTAGCAGTTATGTTTTATTGCCATCCGTAAACACTTGTTTTGAACCACTTGCAGGGAGTGGAAATTATGTTTAGTCCCGTTAAAATAAACAGGAGCTGCGTAAGTCAGTATAGGGCGTATAATGTATTTATATGTAAGAATTTTGTTTTGACTTGTTAAGCTACTGTGTGTACAAATGAGTTGATATAGTTTTCCCATTGCAATCTTGGCCTTGCGTACCTGCTGCATAATATGTGCGTTCGCATTAGTATTGCCTTGAACAGTATACCCTAAATATTTTAGGGTACTACTTGGCTGTATAATATGCCCATCTACGCAAAGCTGAGTTTGCAATGGGGTGTTTTTATTAGTCATTCTCCTGAGTAATAAATACTCTGTTTTGGAGGCGTTAATAACTCATTTGTGTTCGTGTAAATAAGGTAAAATTGTCGTGTTTATGTGTGTTTGTACTGTTTCCAGTGCGTAATTTGGATTCTGTGCTGTGGCTACAAAACAAGTATCGTCGGCATACATTGCAGTTAACAATTGTGGGGAGGTTGGGAGATCGTGGATGAATAGGGAGTAAAGCAAAGGTGATAAAACAGAACCTTGCGGAACTCCGGCTATCATTACGTAAGGTCCGGCTGAATGATTATCAATTTTGGTGTAAAATTTTCGATTGCTCAAATAGGAATTTAGTATTTTAATTAAATAATTAGGAACTTCGATTTTTATCAGTTTGTTTATTAAACCCTCGAGCCATACGGAGTCAAAGGCCTTCTGAATGTCCAATGTAACCATAATGGCTTTATCTTTTCTTACAAATCCTTCCCTTATATAATTTATTACCCTTATTATTTGTGCTATCGTGCTATGGCCGCTTCTGAATCCGTATTGCTCTGAGGGTAAAATGTTTTGTCTGTCGATAAATTTTCGTAGTCTATATAAAATTATTTTATCTATCACCTTTGCTATGTTGTTAAGGAGAGATATTGGTCTGTAACTATCTACATAACATGGTTGTTTATTTGCTTTGATAATGGGAACGACGTTGGCTATCTTAAGCATATCGGGATATTGTCCTGTTTTGAGAATAAAATTTGTTATGTATGTTATTTGTACAATAGCTTTTTTTGGAATATTTTTTAATAGTATGTTGTGTATAGTGTCTGTTCCTGGGGCTGTTTTGTTTTTCAGCTGCTGTATCGTGTTGTATATTTCAGAGCATGTTGTTAGATTTTTTGTATTTGTTGTGGTGAGTGAATTTATGTATTGTTTAACTGTGTGTGTTATGTTTTGATGAAATTGTGTGTGTTGTGTGTGATTTACAAAGTTGCTTTGAAAATACTCTCCGAACTGTTCTGCGATGTCGGGGGTGTTATAGTAGGTTTTATTATTGTGTATAATTTTGTTTATCTCACTCTGTTTTTTCCTAAAATGCCGGGCGATTTTCCATAGTGAGTTATCTCCTGGTTTCAGTGTTTTTATGAATGCAGACCATTCACTGTTTTTGTGATCTTTAATTAACTGATTAATTTGTTGTTGATGCTGATTTGTTTTTTTGTGATAAATTGGGTCTCTGGTATGTTGCCATTTTTTTCTAATTTTATTTTTATTTTGAATTAATTGTATAATGTTATCAGGAAGGATATATTTATTATGTGATTGTTTTTTTATGGTTGTAGAATGATCTCTGGCTTTGATTATTATATTTTGCAGATTTTCTATTGTTTTATTTAATTGAATTATGTTTTCTATATTATCAGTGATTGTTAAATTGTCATTTATGTATTTTCTGAATTTATTCCAGTTTGTTTTATTTTAATTAAATATTTTTTTATTGTTAGGGTTGATAGTGTGGAATAGTTTGAGGTTGATGAGTATGGGATCGTGGTCAGAGTTTAGGTCGGGGAGTGTTTTCATATTGTTTATGAAGTTAATATTTTTCGCAACTACTATATCTAGTATGCAGGGTGTTTGATTTGCCATAAAAGGGTGATAAGTGGGTTCAATTGTATGATATATGTTGCAGTCCGTATTATCGCAGAACTTCATGAGAGTATTGCCGTTAGCGTTTGGGTAGTTGGAGTAATGATCCCACTGTGGATGTTTACAGTTAAGATCTCCAACCACCAAAACTTTCTTATGTGTAGTAAAAATGTTGTGAAAGTCTGTGAGTGTGAGTTTATTGCCGGGTGGATTGTATACTCCGACAATTTTGATTTTATCCTCTAACAGGATCGCGATATGCTCAATTGATGTGTTATTTTGTTGCAGGACTTTGAAATTCATACCTTTTTTGATTAATAAAGCGACACCACCCCCGCCGGTATCGCCGGGGCGGTCTTGTCTATACAGACGATAATCTGGATTTCTAAAGTTTATTGTTTTATGAGATTTTAGGAGTGTCTCAGCTAAGAAAAATAAGTCTGGTTTGTGAAAGTCGAGAAATTGTCTGATTAATGGGATTTTGCTTTGTACTCCACATACATTGCAATAAATTATTTTGAGATTATATCGTTTGTGAAATTCTGTTTTTTCGCTTACCTGCCTATATGGCATAGTTGTCTATTCCGGTAACAAAGCTATTGTAGATCATGAATTTTTCAATTTTATTGGTGGCCTTCCTCATTTCTTGAAGAAGATCTGAAACCGCTCTCGTCAATTCGTCCAAATTTACAAGGGTGTGCAATTCTTGGAACATCTTGTTAAGTTCAGTAAATTTACCAATATCGTTGTTTGAACTGGTGGGATGGCTGACAGTTTTGTTTGTAGGGGGTTGGGGGTGAGAATTTTGAGGGGTGGTTTGGGGGATGTTTTTCGTAGGAAGACTAGGATAATCTTTATTAACATTATTTGTGTTTTTCGTCCAAGGGTTGATTTTAGGAGGGGGTGCAGGGATGAATTTAGGGGCTGGTTTAGGATTTTGAGTAGCTCTTTTTTCTTCGTTCCATATTTTCCTCTTCACGAATTCCGGGCAAATCTCCGCGTTGGCAGGATGGTCTCCCTGGCAGTTGGCACAACGGGCTGGGGTAGTTCTATCTTTTGTACACTCGGGGGTGAGATGTTCTCCTGCACATTTTAGGCACCTGGGTGCTCGACCGCAGTTGGAAGTGGCGTGTCCCCACTGCTGACAGATATGACACTGGATGACAGGTTTGCTCTGACGTCTGTGTTCCCATATAATTCTTGTGTGTTCTAATATGCGAACATTTTTGTTTAAATAATCTAGTGTGACTTTTGAATTTGTCACAACTGGATAAAGTGGTCTGCTTTTCGTAGTCATCCTGTATACGTCTTTGATTTCTATCTTATATATTTTTTCTAGTTCTTCCTTGATGTCAATCAACTGAACTCCTTCTGCAAGGCCTCTTAGTACAAACGCATGCGTTTTTTCATCTCTTTTTGTATATGTATGATGTTGTACTTTTTCTTTGCGGAAAATCGATTTTAATTTTTCAAAGTCTTGATCGTTTTTGGTAAATATTATTGAAGAACGATTAGTGTATTTTATTTCAAATGGGTTAGTTATCGCCTCTTTCAATTTATTTACCATGTCTCTGTGGTGGGTTACGTTACAATCGATAACTATTGGTGGACATTGATTTTGTTTTTTTGAGGTTTTAAGGGTAGCTTTCGGTCTCTTGTTTTCTTGTTGGTTGGCACTCTCCTCATCGGAACTTTGTTCATTTGGATTAAATCTGCGGAAGTGGATTTTTTTTCTTTTTTTCTGTGTGATTACTTTCGCTGAGTCTTCCTCAGATAAATCTGATAATGACTCGTATGGATTATGTGTTGTCGTCTGGGGCGGTGCTTTGTTAACTTGGTTAAATAGTTTGCTGAACGAGTTGTATTTGCGTGGTTTTGAAAATCCCGGTGGAATATTGTCTTGAACTTCCATTGGGGTGGCTACTTTAATTTCATCCAAATCTACTTGATTTTTGGACATATTTAGTGTTTTAGCAGTTATTTGTGGACCTTTTTTGATGAGATTAGCGTATTGCGAAGTGAACTCGTCTTCCGCTACTTTTTTATTATTTGTCGAATTTTCAATCTCTTGTACCCAAGATAAGTTGGCCGGTTTATGCACTTGGACCACTTCTACTTCAATATTTTGATTTTGAGCATTGAGGTTTTCGTCATCATCGGTTGTGTTGTTTTCTTTGCTATTACCTATGGTGTCTTCCTCCATATTCTCAAATTGAATTTTTTTGTTGTTTTCAATTTTGTTAGGGGTTGATGAGATTTTAGTGTCGCTTCCTCTACACTGTGGTATTAGGTTTTCGGAATTGTAAGACTTGGTGTTCGTGTCACTTTCAAGAGATATGTTATCGTTTTCTATATACTTTTTGTTTTCTTCTAGACACTTTTTAGAGTAATCGCGACACTTTTTATTGTTTACTAGACACTTTTTATTGTTTTCTATACACTTTTCTATCGTTGGTTCGACGTATTCTGTAGATGTAACGTGTGTTGGAGTGATTGGTTTTAGAAACTCTATGCACTTTGATATGGTAGCAACGTCAAGTGTTTCTATACACTTTTCTGGAATTTTGAATTTTTCAGAAATTTTGGTTGATTTTATGTTTTCAGTATTACTATCTGAATAATTCTCATCTATGTAGACTAATTTGTGGTAGTTTCTATTTTTTTCAACTAGTTCTAACTTTCTATTTTTAATTCTAGTAATTTCGTCTGAGTATTTCGACGGAGATTTTGTTTCAGAGGATTCTGGAGAGGATTTTGACCTTTCAGAATCTTTTGATTCGTCTTTCTCTTTTTTATTACTTTTTTTACAGACTTTTTTTTACACAATCTTTTTATCTTATTATTATTTTTTTTATATAGTGGTTTTACATTTTTGCACGTACCTTTGGTTTTATATCTGGATGAACTTGTCACTGTATTTAAGGGTTTATTTACACACACGTTACTATCGTTAACTAAACTTTCACTGGTGAAAAGCTCTGGCTTTTGTTCCTGAAGCTTTATGATTTTGTTTTTGAGCCGCCGAGTATACTCGGTGGGATATGGTACAGACCCCGTAATTGGGGGTGAAGGCAGTGTTATGAACTCAATGAGCACTAACTCTATTGAATTCTTTACATAAAAACTGTAACTTTATAGATAACTTAAAATTTGCAATAAACTTTTGTTCACAATAATATCCAATAATCAAACCGACGGGCTTGAATATTAGCATAGGAGTCCTCAATCGCGGGTTTTTTTTTTATTTTTTTTAAAAAGGTGCTTTATTTTTACAATTTTGCTTCCCTTATACAGAAAGGGTGGAAATTACATGTCAAATGTCTGCCGATGTTCTGGCCTTTTTCCATCATTTCTGTGTGTCGTGTCTTCTGTGATCTATGGCTCCTTGCCGTAGCACTATCCATAGGTAATCATTTTCTACAATAACTTTGTCCCGCAATATAATTATGGCCCCTAGCATATTTCGGCTGTGTATTCCCTGAAAAGTAGCTAAAAAACAGGGTCTCAAAAGGATAAGTGGTTTAGTTTTCAAGAAGGCAACATGACTGACGTTGATTTTGCATAATAATAATTATTTACTTGGATTGATTTACACTTATGTGTGAAATAGGCTTGGAGTTAATCAACCTTGTTATGTAATTAGTGTTCCATGCAGAAGTCTACACCCACTATCTCGGATGCCTTCTGCGCGACTTGCGTCTATGAGATTCTTTCGAAGATCATCTGGCAGACAGTAATTATAAAAATTCGATGAAATTTTTGTTATAAAGTCTTTGATAGTAGGCGTATCGGCTTTGTCATGTAACCAAGAATTTTTGGGTAGTTTGGGGTAGCAGTTATGTTTTATTGCCATCCATAAACACTTGTTTTGAACCACTTGCAGGGAGTGGAAATTATGTTTAGTCCCGTTAAAATAAACAGGAGCTGCGTAAGTCAGTATAGGGCGTATAATGTATTTATATGTAAGAATTTTGTTTTGACTTGTTAAGCTACTGTGTGTACAAATGAGTGGATATAGTTTTCCCATTGCAATCTTGGCCTTGCGTACCTGTTGCATAATATGTGCGTTCGCATTAGTATTGCCTTGAACAGTATACCCTAAATATTTTAGGGTACTACTTGGCTGTATAATATGCCCATCTACGCAAAGCTGAGTTTGGAATGGGGTGTTTTTATTAGTCATTCTCCTGAGTAATAATACTCTGTTTTGGAGGCGTTAATAACTAATTTGTGCTCGTGTAAATAAGGTAAAATTGTCGTGTTTATGTGTGTTTGTACTGTTTCCAGTGCGTAATTTGGATTCTGTGCTGTGGCTACAAAACAAGTATCGTCGGCATACATTGCAGTTAACAATTGTGGGGAGGTTGGGAGATCGTGGATGAATAGGGAGTAAAGCAAAGGTGATAAAACAGAACCTTGCGGAACTCCGGCTATCATTACGTAAGGTCCGGCTGAATGATTATCAATTTTGGTGTAAAATTTTCGATTGCTTAAATAGGAATTTAGTATTTTAATTAAATAATTAGGAACTTCGATTTTTATCAGTTTGTTTATTAAACCCTCGAGCCATACGGAGTCAAAGGCCTTCTGAATGTCCAATGTAACCATAATGGCTTTATCTTTTCTTACAAATCCTTCCCTTATATAATTTATTACCCTTATTATTTGTGCTATCGTGCTATGGCCGCTTCTGAATCCGTATTGCTCTGAGGGTAAAATGTTTTGTTTGTCGATAAATTGTCGTAGTCTATATAAAATTATTTTATCTATCTCCTTTGCTATGTTGTTAAGGAGAGATATTGGTCTGTAACTATCTACATAACATGGTTGTTTATTTGCTTTGATAATGGGAACGACGTTGGCTATCTTAAGCATATCGGGATATTGTCCTGTTTTGAGAATAAAATTTGTTATGTATGTTATTTGTACAATAGCTTTTTTTGGAATATTTTTTAATAGTATGTTGTGTATAGTGTCTGTTCCTGGGGCTGTTTTGTTTTTCAGCTGCTGTATCGTGTTGTATATTTCAGAGCATGTTGTTAGATTTTTTGTATTTGTTGTGGTGAGTGAATTTATGTATTGTTTAACTGTGTGTGTTATGTTTTGATGAAATTGTGTGTGTTGTGTGTGATTTACAAAGTTGCTTTGAAAATACTCTCCGAACTGTTCTGCGATGTCGGGGGTGTTATAGTAGGTTTTTTTATTGTGTATAATTTTGTTTATCTCACTCTGTTTTTTCCTAAAATGCCGGGCGATTTTCCATAGTGAGTTATCTCCTGGTTTCAGTGTTTTTATGAATGCTGACCATTCTCTGTTTTTGTGATCTTTAATTAACTGATTAATTTGTTGTTGATGCTGATTTAATTCTTTGTGATAAATTGGGTCTCTGGTATGTTGCCATTTTTTTCTAATTTTGTTTTTATTTTGAATTAATTGTATTATGTTATCAGGAAGGATATATTTATTATGTGATTGTTTTTTTATGGTTGTAGAATGATCTCTGGCTTTGATTATTATATTTTGCAGATTTTCTATTGTTTTATTTAATTGAATTATGTTTTCTATATTATCAGTGATTGTTAAATTGTCATTTATGTATTTTCTGAATTTATTCCAGTTTGTTTTATTGTAATTAAATATTTTTTTATTGTTAGGGTTGATAGTGTGGAATAGTTTGAGATTGATGAGTATAGGATCGTGGTCAGAGTTTAGGTCGGGGAGTGTTTTCATATTGTTTATGAAGTTAATATTTTTCGCAACTACTATGTCTAGTATGCAGGGTGTTTGATTTGCCATAAAAGGGTGATAAGTGGGTTCAATTGTATGATATATGTTGCAGTCCGTATTATCGCAGAACTTCATGAGAGTATTGCCGTTAGCGTTTGGGTAGTTGGAGTAATGATCCCACTGTGGATGTTTACAGTTAAGATCTCCAACCACCAAAACTTTGTTATGTGTAGTGAAAATGTTGTGAAAGTCTGTGAGTGTTAGTTTATTGCCGGGTGGATTGTATACTCCGACAATTTTGATTTTATCCTCTAACAGGATCGCGATATGCTCAATTGATGTGTTATTTTGTTGCAGGACTTTGAAATTCATACCTTTTTTGATTATTAAAGCGACACCACCCCCGCCGGTATCGCCGGGGCGGTCTTGTCTATACAGACGATAATCTGGATTTCTAAAGTTTATTGTTTTATGAGATTTTAGGAGTGTCTCAGCTAAGAAAAATAAGTCTGGTTTGTGAAAGTCGAGAAATTGTCTGATTAATGGGATTTTGCTTTGTACTCCACATACATTGCAATAAATTATTTTGAGATTATATCGTTTGTGAAATTCTGTTTTTTCGCTTACCTGCCTATATGGCATAGTTGTCTATTCCGGTAACAAAGCTATTGTAGATCATGAATTTTTCAATTTTATTGGTGGCCTTCCTCATTTCTTGAAGAAGATCTGAAACCGCTCTCGTCAATTCGTCCAAATTTACAAGGGTGTGCAATTCTTGGAACATCTTGTTAAGTTCAGTAAATTTACCAATATCGTTGTTTGAACTGGTGGGATGGCTGACAGTTTTGTTTGTAGGGGGTTGGGGGTGAGAATTTTGAGGGGTGGTTTGGGGGATGTTTTTCGTAGGAAGACTAGGATAATCTTTATTAACATTGTTTGTGTTTTTCGTCCAAGGGTTGATTTTAGGAGGGGGTGCAGGGATGAATTTAGGGGCTGGTTTAGGATTTTGAGTAGCTCTTTTTTCTTCGTTCCATATTTTCCTCTTAACGAATTCCGGGCAAATCTCCGCGTTGGCAGGATGGTCTCCCTGGCAGTTGGCACAACGGGCTGGGGTAGTTCTATCTTTTGTACACTCGGGGGTGAGATGTTCTCCTGCGCATTTTAGGCACCTAGGTGCTCGACCGCAGTTGGAAGTAGCGTGTCCCCACTGCTGACAGATATGACACTGGATGACAGGTTTGCTCTGACGTCTGTGTTCCCATATAATTCTTGTGTGTTCTAATATGCGAACATTTTTGTTCAAATAATCTAGTGTGACTTTCGAGTTTGTCACAACTAGATAAAGTGGTCCGCTTTTCGTAGTCATCCTGTATACATTTTTGATTTCTATCTTATATATTTTTTCTAGTTCTTCCTTGATGTCAATCAACTGAACTCCTTCTGCAAGGCCTCTTAGTACAAACGCATGCGTTTTTTCATCTCTTTTTGTATATGTATGATGTTGTACTTTTTCTTTGCGGAAAATCAATTTTAATTTTTCAAAGTCTTGATCGTTTTTGGTAAATATTATTGACGAACGATTAGTGTATTTTATTTCAAATGGGTTAGTTTGTTTAAAATGTTCTTTATTTGAGTTTGTCATTCCCTATTTACAAGTTACTAAAAATAAAAGTATAATACAGACTTAAGTAGAATACCATGCCGATGGTCTGGCGATTTTTAGTGACGTTGCGTTCGTCTGAGTGATTATGGTTCCTTGCTTATCGGGCATTATCCATATAGTTTGGCTGTTACAATAACTTTGTCCCTAACATATAGTTTTGACTCCTATCATCTTTCGGCTCAGTTACCCCTGAAAAACAGCTGAAAAACAGGGTTTCAAAATTGACTCGGGGGTTTAGGTTTCGAGTTGGCAACATGACTGACGTTGTTTTTAAATTGATGTCATTTATTTAGAATCGGGATTGTTAGTAAAAGGAGTTCTGCAGCGCAGTTGCCTGTGTTGCATATCCCCTTGTGATGAAAATGGGTTCGGAGTTTTAAACAATCATGTTATGTAATTAGTGATCCATGCAGAAGCCTACACCCACTATCGCGGATGCCTTCTGCGTGATTTGCGTCTATGAGATTTTGACGAAGATCTTGTGGCAGACAGTAGTTGTAAAATTTATCTGAGATTTTGTTTATAAAGTCTTTGATGGTAGGTATGTTGGCTTTCTCATGTAACCAAGAGGTTTTTGGGAGTTTAGGATAAATTGTGTTGTGTTTGATTGCCATTCTGAGACACTTGTTTTGTATCATCTGCAGAGAATAAAAATTATGTTGTGTGCCAGTGTAATATACAGCAGCTGCATATGTGAGTATTGGGCGAATGACTTGTTTGTAAATGAGTATTTTATTTTGTGTTGAGAGTTTACTGTGTTTGCTGATGATAGGGTAGAGTCTACTCATTGCAATCTTGGCTTTTTGTATTTGTTGTTTAATATGAGCACTAGCACTTGAGTTTTGTTGCATTGTGAATCCCAAGTATTTAATGTTGATACTCGGGGTAATGTAATGACCGTCAATACAGAGCTGCGATTGCAATGTGGAGACTTTTGTAGCTCTCCTCCTGAGTAATAAATACTCTGTTTTGGAGGGGTTTAGAGCTAGTTTAAGTTTGTTAAAATAAAGGATAATTGTGGTGTTTATGTGAGTTTGTATAGTATCAAGTGCGTGTTCTGGTTTCTCTGCAGATGCCACAAAACACGTGTCATCGGCATACATGGCGGTTAAAATTTGGGTTGTAGATGGAAGATCATGAGTGAATAGGGAGTATAGCAAAGGCGATAATATCGATCCCTGCGGGACTCCCGCTTGAATAGAATATGGGCCCGCTATATATTCATCAATTTTTGAAAAAAAATTTCTGTTGTTTAAATAAGAATTAATTATTTTTATCAAATAGTCTGGAATATGTAGTTTAATTAGTTGATATATTAGCCCCTCGAGCCATACGGAGTCAAATGCCTTTTGAATATCTAAGGTTGCCATGATGGCCTTATGTTTCTTATGATAACCTTCACGGATATAATTAGTAACTCGAATAATTTGTGCAACCGTACTGTGGTCACTCCTAAATCCGTATTGCTCGAGAGGAATAATATTATTTTTGTCGACAAACGTTTGTAGCCTTTTTAAAATTATTTTGTCTATCACCTTTGCTATATTGTTTAATAGGGAGATTGGTCTATAACTATCTACATAACATGGTTCTTTATTCGCTTTGATGATGGGTATAATGTTGGATATCTTGAGCATATCAGGATATTGACCAGTTTTAATTACATAGTTAATTATGTAAGTGAGTTGGACAATTGCCTTTCTTGGTAAGTTTTTAATTAGTATATTTTGAATACCATCTAGCCCTGGGGCTGTTCTGCTTTTAAAAGTTGAATTGTAATATATGTCTCTGAAAAAGTTGTTAAATTTTGTGTGTTTAAATCATTAATTTGTCGTAAGTGTTGTTGAACAACGTTCGTTATATTTTGGTGAAATTGTGAATGCGGTGAATTATTAATGAAGTTGTTTTGAAAGTACTCACCGAACTTTTCTGCGATAATTGTGTTGTCAGTTATTGTTAGATCGTTGTTTATAATTTTGGGGATAGTTTTAGTTTGGTTTCTTAAACGGCGAGCGATTTTCCAAAGAGAATTATCTTCTGGTTTTAAGTTAGTCAGAAATTTTTCCCATTCTTCATTTTTGTGTTTTTTAATTGAATCATTTATTAGATGCTGATAGTGTTTAACCAGCAAATGATCTTCTTGGGATCTGGTTCGTTGCCATTTTTTTCTGGCTTTATTTTTTTCTTTTATTAATTGTACGATGTGGTCCGGGAGCGTGTTTTGATTACTAGATTTAAATTTTATTGAAGTTGTTTTATTTCTTGCATCTACTATTAATGTCTGAAGTTTTTCTATTATTTCACTTAGATGGTTAATGTTTTTGATTTCACTAATTATTATTAAATGTTCGTTTATGTATTTTCTATAAAGGGTCCAATTTGTGGTTTTAAAATCATATATTTTGTTTTCTACTGTTTGAGTGTTGTGTCTCAGTTTGAGGTGTATTAATACCGGATCGTAGTCCGAATTGAAGTCTGTTAACGTTTTAATTTTTGTGATGTTGTTTATATTTTTCCCTATCGCTATGTCTAGTGTGCTAGGTGAAAAATTTGCAAATGGGAAATATGTAGGCGTATCAGTATAAAATACGTTGCAATCAAAATTATCGCAGAAGTTCAGTAAAGTACTTCCGTTTTGGTTAGGGTGTGACAGGAGGGGATCCCACTGTGGATGTTTACAGTTGAGATCTCCCACTATCAGCACCCTATTATGAGTTTTTACTAAATTGAAAAAGTCTTCATCGTTTAGTTTTATGTTTGGAGGATTATAGACCCCTATGATTTTTATTTTATTATCAAAAAGTATTGCGATATGCTCAATTGATGTTTTATTTTGTTGCAGGAGTTTGAATTTGATGTCTTTTTTGATTAGTAAAGCGATACCGCCCCCCTTGGCATCACCGGGGCGGTCTTGTCTGAAAAGACGATATTCAGGGTTTCTGAAGTTGATAGTTTTGTTTGGTTTAAGGAACGTCTCGATTAGAAAGAAAATATCTGGTTTGTGAATGTCGAGAAAATGTCTGATTAAATTGATTTTGTTATGTACTGATTGTACATTACAGAAAATGATTTTGAGATTGAATCTTTTTTGAATTACTGTTTTTCCACCTACCTGCCTAGATGTCATAGCTGTCAATGTTAGTTACAAAGTTATTGTATATCGTAAATTTTTCGATTTTGGTTGTGGCTTTTCTCATTTCTTGAAGCAGGTCTTGTAGCGCTCTAGTTAGTTCGTCTAGGTTGACAAGTGATCTTAATTCTCTGAACAAGTTGTTGATTTCGGAGAATTGATTTATGTCGCTGTTGGTAGGTGGTGGCTGGTTGGTTGTTTTATTTTCTTGGGGGTGAGGGTAGGATTTTTGCGTGGTTGTAGGGGGGGTGTTTTTGGAGGGTAAACTGGGAAAATGTGTATTGTTGATTGTTTGTTTAGTCCATGGATTTGTTGTTGGTGCAGGAGCGGGGATGAATTTTGGAGGGGTGGGTTTGTTTTTTTGGGTTAAATTTCTTCGTTCTTCTATCCAAATATTTCTTTTTACAAATTCGGGACAGATCTCGGCATTTGCAGGGTGGTCCCCTTTGCAGTTGGCACATCTTGCAGGTGTTGTTCGCTCCTTTGTGCATTCGGTGGTGAGATGAGTTCCTGCACATTTGAGGCATCTGGGAGCACGGCCACAATTCGACGTCGCGTGGCCCCACAGTTGACAAATGTGGCACTGGATTATAGGTTTATTTTGTCTCCTGTGCTCCCATTGCACTCGAGTATATTCAATGATTTTGACGTTTTTGTTCAAAAAGTCTAATGTTATCTTTGAATCGGTGACTACTAAGTATAGTGGCCTACCCTTAGTAGTCATTCTGTAGATGTCTTTGATAACGATTTTATAGTTGTTTAGCAGGTCTTCTTTTATATCGGTCAGTTGTAGTCCCTCGGTTAGGCCTCTTAGGACAAAGGCATGAGTCTTGTCTTCTCGTCGGGAATAGGTATGGTAAGGCACCTTTTCTCTTCGGAGAACTGTTTTTAGGTTTTCGAAATCTTCTACGTCCTTGGTAAAAACGATGGAAGAGCTGTTTGTGTATTTTATTTCGAATTTTTTGCGGATTTCAGTTTTTAATTTAGTCACCATGTCTCTATGTGCGGAAACGTTCCCTTCTATTACTATAGGAGGGCATGTGGCATTATCTTGTTTGGGGGTAGTTTTCTTTATTTTTTTCGTGTTGGTTTTGTCAATGTTTTCTTCATCGGAGCTGAGTTCTGAGGCTTTGAGTTTCCGGAAGCGGATTTTTTTCCGTTTTTTTGTTCATTATGAGGTTTTGTTGTTTCTTCCTCGGATTCATCAGATAATGATTCATATCTATTTTGTGTGTCTATTTGTTGCGGTTTATTGATTTTATTCAGAATATTACTAAACGAAGTGGTTTTTCTCGGTTTAGTGAAACCTGGTGGTGTTATATCTTCAACTTCCATTTGTGTTGTTTGTGAAATTGTTTGTATTGCATTTAGGTCTTCGGATGGTCGTTTGTTTTTATCGGTAGACACCATATTTAGCTGTCTGGCGACAATTGGGGTGGTTTTTTTGTTAATTTCGTGTATTGTGATACGAAGTTGTCTGATTGTTTATTATTACTTGTATCAGCGTTTTCCACTTCTTGCGCCCATGATAGATTGGCTGAAGTGTGGATTTGTACATCGGTGATTATTTCAGTATTTTTTCTGATGTTTCGTTGACTGGCATCTGAGTCGTCTGTGGAATTGCCATTGGAGTTTGGCCCAATAGTGTCTTCTTACATTTGATTAGGATTGTTTTGATTATTTATAATTAGATTAACTGGAGTTGACGTGGTATTTGTATTATTACCACGACAAATCGGGAATGAAGTTTCGAGGTTTTTCTCTTGAAAATTTGTTAATTCGTTTTCTATTGATTCGTAATTGTTATTAGATTTGGTTAATTCAGCTAGTTTTGATGAGTTACTTTCCGGACTTAAGATAATTTTTTGTTCTGTACTGTTTTTTTCTGTTTCTATACACTTTTTAGTGTTTCCTATACACTTTTTATCCTGTCCTATACACTTTTTCTTCTCTTCTAGACACTTTTTGGCTTCGTTTTGTTGCTTAATTATTTCGATACTTTTTGAGAGTGTACTCACGTCTAGTGTTTCAAGAGTTTGTTTTGGAATTTGAATATTTTCGAAATTTTGTATACTATGTGTGCTTGTATCTGAGTTATCATTAATCAGTGATTCTTCATCAATAAAGGCTATTTTTAAGTAATCTTTCTTCTTTGACTTTAATTCTAAAGTTTTATTTTTAATTCTCGCTCTTTCGTTAGTGAATTGTTCTAATATTTGCGAATTTGTGTTAAAGGGGGTGGGGCTTAAGTTCTCATGAGTTGATTTGAGTTTATTGGCCCTATCACCTTTTTCACTGATTAATTTGTTATTATGTTTTTTTAATCTTTTTATTTTGTTTTTTGTGACAAGTTTTTTTTGGAACGTACCTTTTAGTTTCGAACGAGGAGATGTTTTCACTGTCACAGCTGGTTTTTTTACACACACAGTTATATCTCGGTTTAGCTTATCACTTTCGAACAATTCTGGCTTCAGATTTTGTAATTTCTGAATATTCTCGCGTAAACGGCGAGTATATTCCGTTTGATACGGAGTACCCGTAGTTGGGGGGGAAATTGGTATAGGGAAATCAATGAGAATAACTCTATTGATTCCTTCCGAACAAACACTTTCGATTTAAAGGAAATTTTAAAGATATGAAAGATAATAGATAACTTTATTTTCCAATATAAAAATCCAACCGACGCACTTGGAAGTTAGCATGGAAGTCCTCAATCGCGGGTTTGTTTGTTTTAAAAAGTCTTTATTTACAATAATTTCTGGATTAAAATTTACAATACAATTACAAAACTATATATAAATATGATCACAACAGACATATATATACTGCCGGTGTTTTGGCCGTCCTGAACTGTATTGATCATGTCTTGATGGGTTTATGGCTCCTTGCATAGCATAATCCATTAGTTTTTGTTTAGAAAATTACTTTGTCCCGTATTGATAGGTATGACTCCACTAGCTATTTCGACTGTTTTATCCCTGAAAAGCAGCTGAAAAACAGGGTTTCAAAACGAACTGGGTTTAGTTAATGAGAGAAGCAACATGACAGATGTTCTTTTTATTGGGGTATATGATTTGTATGTGAATAAATTTGGTTGATTAGGGGTAGCAGTTACCCTCTAATTCGATGTTTGGTAGTTGGAGATTTAACAACTAGTTATGTGAATAAGTTACCATGCAAAAGCCTACACCCACTATCACGGGTGTCTTTTGCGCGACTTGCGGCTCTGAGTGTTTCTCGAAGATTTTCTGGCAAACAGTAATTATAAAAGTTTTGTGATATTTCAATTATAAAGTCCTTAATAGTGGGTATATCCGCTTGTTCATGTAACCATGAATTTCTAGGAAGTTTAGGGTATTCAGTTTTATATGGAATTGCCATACGTAGACACTTATTTTGCACCACCTGTAGAGTATGAAAGTTATGTTTTGTAGCGTTGTAATAGACTGGAGCGGCGTATGTTAGTGTAGGTCTAATGATTTGGCGATAAATCATTAATTTGTTGTGTACTGAAAGATAGCTGTTTTTACATATCAAAGGGTACAATTTACTCATTGCCATCTTGGCCTTTTGAACTTGTTTCGTTATATGTGCGTTAGCATTAGTATTACTTTGCACTGTATATCCGAGGTATTTCAAAGTGAGACTAGGGGTGATGGTTTGCCCCTCAACACAAAGCTGAGATTGAAATGAGCGATTTTTCCCCTGATTCCTCCTGAGTAACATGTACTCTGTCTTTGCAGGATTGATAGTCAATTTGTTATCTCTCAGGTATGTAAGTATTTGAGTGTTTAAGTGTGATTGTATGCTTTGTAGCGCTGTGTCTGGTGTTGGTGCAGATGATACAAAACAAGTGTCGTCTGCATACATATCTGTTAAAATATTTGGGGATGAGGGTAGGTCGTAGGTGAATAGGGAATATAACAAAGGTGAGAGAACTGAACCTTGTGGAACTCCAGCTTGAATAGGGTATGGACCCGCTAAGCCTTCATTCACACAAGAGTAAAATTTTCTGTTATGTATATATGCGTTTATAATTTTTATTAAATATTCAGGGAAATTTAGTTTGATTAGTTTAAATATCAGTCCTTCATGCCAAACAGTATCGAAAGCTTTTTTAATGTCAATCGTTACCATTATTGTTTTGTTTTTCTTAAAAATTTCTTCTCTAATATGGTTGGAGACTCTAATTATTTGAGCTACCGTGCTGTGTCCACTTCTGAACCCATACTGCTCTTTAGGAAGGATGTTTTGGCTGTCTACAAATTGTTGCATTCTTTGAAGAATGATTTTATCAATCACCTTTGCTATATTATTAAGTAAAGAAATTGGTCTGTAGCTATCCACATAACATGATTGTTTATTGGCTTTGATAATAGGGATAACATTGGCAACTTTGAGCATATCAGGGTAATTACCAGTTTTTATTATGTAGTTAACGATGTAGGTAATTTGCACAATCGCTTTTTTTAGGTAAGCTTTTAAGGAGGATGTTTGCAATACCATCCATCCCTGGGGCTGTTTTATTTTTAAGTGACATAATTACGGAATATATTTCAGCGGTGGTTGCTAACTTAAATTTAGTTGACGCACTGCAGCTATTAAAATAATTTGATACTATTGTTGAAATTTTATTGTGCAGTTGTGAATTAACTATACTATTTTTAAAATTGTCCTGAAAATACTCTCCAAAGGCCTCAGCGATCTTCGATTTTTGAGTGATTGTTTTACCATTGGATGATATTTTCGTTATTTCTTGTCTTTTATTTTTTGGTGATTTTCCATAGCGAGTTGTCTTTTATAGATAGAGTTTCAAGAAATGATTTCCATTCATAATTTCGATGTTCTTTTATTTCAGTATTTAGTATGTTTTGATAATCTTTTAAAAGTTGTCTATCAGTATCACTTCGGCTTTGTTGCCACCTTTTTCGTATTTTGTTTTTTTCCTTTATAATATTTACAATACGGTCAGGGAGGATATTTAGTGATTTAGGTTTGGGTTTAATAGTTGTGGTTTTGTTTCTGGCTGTTATTATGATATTTTGTAAGTTTTGAATAGTTTGTGTTAAATGCCTTTCATTTTCAATAATGTTTGTAATTTTTAATGTTTCATTTATAAGTTTTTTGTATAATGTCCAGTTAGTGGTTGTATAATCGTGTATTTTACGTGTATGTGATTGTATATTGTGTGTTATTTTTAGTTCGATCAGTATTGGGTCATGATCTGAGTTTAAGTCTGGGAGAGTCATCATTTTAGTTATAGTGTTGATATTTTTACCAACCGCTATATCTAAAGTGCTTGGGGTATAACCTGAAAAGGGAAAATGAGTGGGATCTTCCGTACTGTAAATATTACAGTCCGAATTATCACAGAACCTTTGGAGAGTACTTCCGTTAGTGTTGGGGTAAGAAGCGTAGGAGTCCCAGAGGGGGTGCTTACAATTTAAGTCACCCACTATGAGTACCCTATTGTGCGTTCTTACAATATTATAAAAATCAGTTTCAGTTAGTTTATTGTTTGGTGTACTATATGCACCAACTATTTTTATTTTGTTGTCAATAAGTAACGAGATATGCTCAATTGATGAATTATTTGGTTGCAGGAGTTGAAATGTGATGTCTTTTTTGATTAATACTGCGAGACCACCCCCGCCGACACCGTCGGGGCGGTCAAGTCTATGCAGACTATATTCTGGGTTTCTAAAGTTCACGGTTTTGTTAGGTTTTAGGAGCGTCTCGCATAAAAAGAAAATATCTGGCTTTTGGATGTCGAGAAAATGTCTGATGAGTTGGAGTTTATTAATTACTCCATTTACATTACAAAAGATTATTTTAAGATGATTTCGTTTGTGAATTCCTGTTTTACCACCTACCTGCCTAGATATCATATTTATCAATCCCGGCGACAAAGTTATTGTATATAGTGAACTTCTCTAACTTGTTGGTGGCAGCTCTCATCTCATGTAGTAGATCAGCAACTGCTCTAGTTAATTCATCGAGATTTACCATACTATGTAGCTCTTGAAACATCGAGTTTAATTGTGTGAATTTGTTTATGTCTGCAGTGGGAGTAGCGGATGTTCGATTTGCATTTGTTTCATGATTAGCTCTGGTTTTGGGGATGTTTTGTTGTTGTGCTGGGATTGTTTGTTTAGTGTGAAGACTAGGAAATTCTTGTTGGGAAGGGGCATTTTTATTGTTCCAAGGGTTTGTCTTTGGGAGAGGAGCGGGGATAAATTTCGGAGTTGCATTATTAGGTATTTTTGACCTTTTCGCTTCGAGCCAATCTCGTCTTTTGATATATTCCGGGCATATCATAGCGTTAGCCGGATGATCACCTTTACAATTCACGCATTTGGCTGGTATGGACCTATCCTTAGGGCATTCGGGGGTTAAATGCGAAGCTGCACATTTTAGACACCTGGGTGCCCTGCCACAATTAGAGGTGGCATGACCCCAAAGCTGGCAAATGTGGCATTGGATTATCGGCTTTGATTGTCGCCGATACTCCCATTGTATTCTAGTGTGTTCCAACACCCTAACGTTTTTGTTTAAAAAATCTAGAGTGATTTTAGGTTCTGTGATTACAAGATACAAAGGCCTAGCTTTGGTGGTCATCCTGTATATGTCCTTAATAGTGATTTTGTACGTGTTTGTCAGTTCTTCTTTGATGTCATCAATTTGGAGGCCTTCTGCTAATCCTCTCAGTACAAATGCATGCGTCTTCTCATCTTTCCGGGTATATGTATGAAATGGTACTTTTTCACTTCTAAGAATGTGTTTTAGGTTATCAAAGTCAGTCGTCTCTTTTGTAAATATTATTGTGGAATTTGTAGTATATTTTATCTCAAATTCTTTTGAAACACATTCTTTAAGTTTGCCCACCATTTCTTTATGCGCTGATACATTCCCGTCGATGACTATAGGCGGACAGGACGATATGGTTTTTTTAACTGGCTTGCTGGCGTCTTCTTTTTGCTTTGGTCGTTTGGTGGAGTGTATTCTGATAGCTTCATCTGAACTTTCATCCGATGCTACGTATTTTCGGAATTTTTTTTTTTTCGTTTTTTTTGTTGTTGTTTAGTTGTATCCTCCACATCGGATTCTTCAGATAGTGTATCGTATCTGTTTTTTGTGGTTGTTGTTGTTTGTTTTTTCTTATGTTTTAGTAGGGTATTAAATGTAACGACTTTTTTTGGCTTCATGAAGTCATCTTCGTGACTTGACACTTCCATATTTTCGTCGGGTATTTGGTGTATAGCGTTTATATCTTCAGTCTGTTGTTTGTTTTTCGTCATGTCCATTATTCTGGGCACTATTGTCTTCTTTGTAATTTTTTCATATTGCGATACGAAATTGTCCTTATTTGGTTCAACTAATAATTCATTTTCCACCTGATCAGCCCACGATTGATTTGCGTGGTGTACCATTGCATGTGTTGTCGTAATTTTTGATTGGTTTTCTTCTATTGTGTTTTCCTCGTCATCAGAAGCACTGGAGATGTTTCCGATAGTATCCTCCCCCATTTTCGTATTTTGATTTTTATTGAATAAAGAAGTTTTATCAGGGGTAGAAGTTCTCTCAGAAATTTTGCCTCTATAAGTAGGAATTGATCGTTCAAATGATTGATATAATAAATTACTATCAGTAGTATCCTTTACTGTAGGATTTCCGTTTTCGGTGTTTTCTATACACTTTTTATTTTTGGTTACTTCTATACACTTTTTTTCTTGTTGGTTTCCTAGACACTTTTCTATTGGTGTGTTTTCTAGACACTTGTCTATTGGTGTGATTTCTAACTGCGTATCGGATTGATTTGAGTCTCCTATACACTTTTTATTTTCAAAGTTTTCTATACACTTTTTTAAATCTGAACTTCCTAGACACTTTTTAGTGTCTGTTTGTCCTATACACTTTTCTTTCGGCTGTGCAAGTTCAATGCATTTATTAAGAATATTTATATCAATTGTGTCTAGGCAAGTTTTTGGTATGTTAATGCTGTTAGTATTTGGTTTAATTATGTTTTCAGAGTCTTTATCGTCAAAAAATACTATTTGATGATAATTTAAATTTCTCGACTTTAAATCTTGAGTTTTGGATTTAATCCTTTGAATCTCATCAGAGTATTTAGTGATTTGAGTGTTAGGAGATTCTGTGAGAAAAAGAGTGTCGTTTTTGTCTTGTGGAATCGATTTATCAAAACTTTTCCATTCACAAAGTTTTTTGTCAGTATGTGTATTATTGTTTTTTTGTGTGTTAAGTAGTTTGTGTCTTTTTATAGCTTTTAGTTTGAACGTACCTTTTTTAATTGATTTTCGTGGGGAGGTTTTCACTTTAATTAAATGTTTAGGGTAGTTTTTAACTGACACAGTTTTATCACTTTTTAAATTTTCACTTTCGAAAATGTTTGGTTTGGCACTATTTAGTTTATGAATTTTTTCACGCAGTCGGCGAGTGTATTCGGTAGGGTACGGGGTACCCGTGATTGGGGGTGAGGGTAGCGGTGAGAAGTCTATGAGTATAACTCTATAGATTCTCTAGAACAAACTCTTTCTAATTTAACGATTTATAATTTAAAGATAAAGATAACTATTTTCCAATATAAAATATTCAACCGTAGCACTTGAATGTTTGCATGCTTTTGTCCTCAATCGCGAGTTTTTTTTTTTTTTAAAAGGTGCTTTATTTTTACAATTTTGCTTCCCTTATACAGAAAGGGTGGAAATTACATGTCAAATGTCTGCCGATGTTCTGGCCTTTTTCCATCATTTCTGTGTGTCGTGTCTTCTGTGATCTATGGCTCCTTGCCGTAGCACTATCCATAGGTAATCATTTTCTACAATAACTTTGTCCCGCAATATAATTATGGCTCCTAGCATATTTCGGCTGTGTATTCCCTGAAAAGTAGCTAAAAAACAGGGACTCAAAACGATAAGGGGTTTAGTTTATGAGAAGGCAACATGACTGACGTTGATTTTGCATAATAATAATTATTTACTTGGATTGATTTACACTTATGTGTGAAATAGGCTTGGAGTTAATCAACCTTGTTATGTAATTAGTGTTCCATGCAGAAGTCTACACCCACTATCTCGGATGCCTTCTGCGCGACTTGCGTCTATGAGATTCTTTCGAAGATCATCTGGCAGACAGTAATTATAAAAATTCGATGAAATTTTTGTTATAAAGTCTTTGATAGTAGGCGTATCGGCTTTGTCATGTAACCAAGAATTTTTGGGTAGTTTGGGGTAGCAGTTATGTTTTATTGCCATCCGTAAACACTTGTTTTGAACCACTTGCAGGGAGTGGAAATTATGTTTAGTCCCGTTAAAATAAACAGGAGCTGCGTAAGTCAGTATAGGGCGTATAATGTATTTATATGTAAGAATTTTGTTTTGACTTGTTAAGCTACTGTGTGTACAAATGAGTGGATATAGTTTACCCATTGCAATCTTGGCCTTGCGTACCTGTTGCATAATATGTGCGTTCGCATTAGTATTGCCTTGAACAGTATACCCTAAATATTTTAGGGTACTACTTGGCTGTATAATATGCCCATCTACGCAAAGCTGAGTTTGCAATGGGGTGTTTTTATTAGTCATTCTCCTGAGTAATAAATACTCTGTTTTGGAGGCGTTAATAACTAATTTGTGTTCGTGTAAATAAGGTAAAATTGTCGTGTTTATGTGTGTTTGTACTGTTTCCAGTGCGTAATTTGGATTCTGTGTATGTTGTGTATAGTGTCTGTTCCTGGGGCTGTTTTGTTTTTCAGCTGCTGTATCGTGTTGTATATTTCAGAGCATGTTGTTAGATTTTTTGTATTTGTTGTGGTGAGAGAATTTATGTATTGTTTAACTGTGTGTGTTATGTTTTGATGAAATTGTGTGTGTTGTGTGTGATTTACAAAGTTGCTTTGAAAATACTCTCCGAACTGTTCTGCGATGTCGGGGGTGTTATAGTAGGTTTTATTATTGTGTATAATTTTGTTTATCTCACTCTGTTTTTTCCTAAAATGCCGGGCGATTTTCCATAGTGAGTTATCTCCTGGTTTCAGTGTTTTTATGAATGCTGACCATTCGCTGTTTTTGTGATCTTTAATTAACTGATTCATTTGTTGTTGATGCTGATGTATTGTAGTTTAAATTGTAATTGAATTTTTGGTCGGAAAAAAAGTAGTGGGTCTCGTATATTGATTTCTCTTAACCATATAAGTATTTTTTGAGGTCTCTTCGGATATAAAACGGGGGATCGACTTTTTTCCGCACAGAAATACGGCAGTTACCACATTGTGGGATAAGTACTTAACTAGGATATCTGTAAGACATGCCTACAAAACATGCGGTTATCTATTAGTTCAAGTGCGTATAGTATTTTCTGTATGTTTTCATCACATATCAGGGAAAATTGTTGCCTAAAGGCTATTAAAGAATCTCCTTCGACCTCACATATAAAAAATAGATAATAAATAATAGTATATGTTTAACTATGGGTAAATAGACAATATAGAAAAAATAATAAACAATTCGTGATCGACAAATTCAGGATTTCAATTTATAAATAATTTATTATTCTTTTAAAAAATACGTCGGATGGTGATTTTTTTCTCGTAATCAATGGTCCTGAAGGTTGTCGGAATATAATTTGTGGTCTAGCTAAATCGTAGTCTGCAGATACAGATCATTAACTTCTTATTTCACTGTTTGTTAATTGGAATCATTACTAGAATATATCATATCCTCCTCAAGTAAAAATATCATAATAGGCGAAAAGTTTTCAATTTATAAGTAATTTATTATTCTTTTACAATTCCTCGAATGGTAATTTTTTCTCATAATCAATGGTCCTGAAGGTTGCCGGAATGGAATTTGTAGTCTAGCTAAATCGTAGCCTACAGATACAGATCATAAACTTCTTGTTCCAATCACTGTTTGTTAATTGGAATCATTACTTGAATATATCATATCTTCCTCAAATATTACGGTTAAAAAGTGTCAGAATTGCTCAATTAGCTTAAAATACGTCATTTTTTACATGCTTTCTTATGGAAAAACAGGCACAAATTTCCTCAATCGCGGGTTTGTTTGTTTGTTTTAAAAAGTCTATATTACAATCATTTCTGATTTTAAAATTTACAATATCTGTACAAAACAATATATAAATACGAACACAACATAAATATATATTCTGCCGGTGTTCTGGCCGTTCTTGACAGTATTGCTTATGTCTCGATAAGTTCATGGCACCTTGCGTAGCATTATCCATTAATTTTGTCTTGAAAATTACTTTGTCCCGTATTAAAAAGTATGACTCCACTAGCTATTTCGACTTATTTGTCCCTGAAAAGCAGCTGAAAAACAGGGTTTCAAAACGAACTGGGTTTAGTTAATGAAGGAAAGCAACATGACAGATGTTCCTTTTAATAGGGTATATGTTTTGTGTGTGTATATATTTGGTTGATTAGGGGTAGTAAGATACCCTCTAATTCGATGTTTGGTAGATTTGGGGTTAAACAACTAGTTATGTAAATAAATTACCATGCAAAAGCCTACTCCCACTATCACGGGTGTCTTTTGCGCGATTGGCGGCTCTGAGTGTTTCTCGAAGATTTTCAGGCAGACAATAATTATAAAAGTTTTGTGATATTTTAGTTATAAAGTCCTTGATAGTGGGTATTTCGGCTTGTTCATGTAGCCATGAGTTTCTAGGAAGTTTTGGGTATTCAGTTGTATGAGGTATTGCCATACGCAGACACTTATTTTGCACCACCTGTAGTGTGTGAAAGTTATGTTTTGTAGCGGTGTAATAAACTGGGGCGGCGTAAGTCAGTGTAGGTCTAATGATTTGGCGATATATCATAAGTTTGTTGTGTACAGAGAGATAACTTTTTTTGCAAATCAAAGGGTATAATTTGCTCATTGCTATCTTGGCCTTTTGAACTTGCTTAGTTATATGTGCGTTGGCGTTTGTATTGCTTTGCACTGTATAACCGAGGTATTTCAATGTGAGACTAGGGGTGATGGTTTGCCCCTCAACACAAAGCTGAGATTGCAATGAGCCATTTTTCCCATTTCTCCTCCTGAGTAACATGTACTCTGTTTTTGAAGGATTGATTGTCAATTTGTTATCTCTCATGTATGTGAGTATTTGTGTGTTTAAGTGTGATTGAATATTTTGTAGTGCTTTGTCTGGTGTTGGTGCAGATGATACAAGACAAGTGTCGTCTGCATACATAGCTGTTAAAATGTTTGGGGCTGAGGGTAGATCGTAGGTAAATAGGGAGTATAGCAAAGGTGAAAGAACTGATCCTTGTGGAACTCCAGCTTGGATAGGGTATGGACCCGCTAAGCCTTCATTCACACAAGAATAGAATTTTCTATTATGTATATAAGTATTTATAATTTTTATTAAATATTCTGGAAAATTAAGTTTTATTAGTTTAAATATCAAACCTTCGTGCCACACCGTGTCGAAGGCTTTTTGGATGTCTATTGTTACCATTATTGTTTTGTTTTTATTAAAGAATTCTTCTCTGATATGGTTGAAGACTCTAATTATTTGAGCAACAGTACTGTGTCCACTTCTGAACCCATACTGCTCTTTTGGAAGAATATTATGGCTATCTACGAATTGTTGCATTCTTTTAAGAATGATTTTATCAATCACCTTTGCCGCCGACGTCACCGGCTTAATGAATGGACAAAGACGTGTGTATTAAAAATTGATATTTTCAGTGTTAAATAAGGTGTGCAAGTGATAAGTTGTTCCCTTAAAGCGTGAGTAATAAATATTTTTTTGTTGAAATATGACACATTTCTTTAGATGTTTTTTCAAAAAATATTTGTTAATGTAGGAAGATAAGGCCGTATATATTGTTTTTTAGTAAAAATTTCATTAAAAAAGTTTATACGAACGATGGATGGGGGTAGATTATAATTTAATTACGCTTCTAACGTATACGTGAGTTTGGGGTTAAAAATATGTCTTTGAACCAAAAAATATTAGTTGATGTAGGGAGATAAGGCCGTACATATTGTTTTTTAGTAATTTACGTCTTTAAGATCCAATTTCGGTATCATAAAATCAAAAAATAGTCACACCTATATAAAGAGGTTTACCGAAAACTATTTCAGCCTTTTTAATTTAATAGCTACTAGATTTTCATTAAAAATTGTACTATAATGTAACAAAGGAATTGCAATGAAATGTTTTATGCTGTAGCGGCCGTTTCAAGATTTAAGTAATTTAACATAACGGTACTTTCGAGAATTTTCCATTGTTTTATTAATAAGTTTATGATGATTCAGAATCATTGTTTGCTAAATTTCTCAAATGGTTGTTTAAATCAATATGTCTTCAACCAAGAATTCCGCTGGAATTTTAGAAACCTATGTATCTTTTTCAATGTCAATCGTTTAGTGTCCGGTAGTGAATTTTATAATTATTTTTAGGATAATGGGTAGACAATAACTTTTTATATTTTGAACTAGGTGGAATATTATGTTTTGGACATAATGAAAAATCACTGTTACAATCATATAATTTTTCATCATAACCCAAGTTTTTTTGAAATCATGTATCCGTTTTAATATGAACTTGTTTGGACTTGTCGGTTTTCGTTGATAAGGTATGTTATTAGTAACGAGAATCTATGACGTCATCGACTCAGATGAAAGTATAAATATGCATTGATTCTTATGTAGAATAGACATCTGAGGAGATCTTTTTTTATGAATATTTTGAACCTTTTTATTTAGAGTTGCATAAAAAAAATTAATTAATATGGAAATATACACCCATATATAATTGTTTTTACTAGTAATTTCACTAGTCTGCGACGATGTAATAGTTTTTGTGGTAAGATCATCATTGTTTGTTATAAAAAGTGAAGGGATGTAGATAGATTTATGCAAAAAAGTTTAATTGATTGTCAATTGTTAAAAATTTTGGTTAGTAAAATATTAGACTAATAAATTTTTATTTCTAGTCTGACGTCCGAATTAGATGGGCTCTTCTAAAATCGCGATGACGTGTGGTACACAACAGCTCGCGCCCGGGGTGAAGATTGCTGCAGAAGAAAATAGGTAAACGAGTAAGTATCTTTTGAGTATTTACCTACAAAAATATTTATTGTTTTAGTTGTGATATATAATTTTGATAGCATACAATGAGGTTCCTTCGTTCCTTCGGGTATAAAAAGGGTACCGACTTTTCCTACACAGAGATATGACAGGTACCACACAGTGGGAGGAGTACAAAAAACTTAGGGTGTCGGTTAGACTCGATTAAAACCCGAGCAGTCACTTTTTGAGTTATGTACGAATAGTATCCTTCTGTTATGGGGTAGAGTCGCCTAAAGGCTATTGAAGAGTGCCTATAACCTCATATGTAAATTTTATATAGATTTTTGAGATGTATTGTAGTTTAAATTGTAATTGAATTTTTGGTCGGAAAAAAAGTAGTGGGTCTCGTATATCGATTTCTCTTAACCATATAAGTATTTTTTGAGGTCTCTTCGGATATAAAACGGGGGATCGACTTTTTTCCGCACAGAAATACGGCAGTTACCACATTGTGGGATAAGTACTTAACTAGGATATCTGTAAAACATGCCTACAAAACATGCGGTTATCTATTAGTTCAAGTGCGTATAGTATTTTCTGTATGTTTTCATCACATATCAGGGAAAATTGTTGCCTAAAGGCTATTAAAGAATCTCCTTCGACCTCACATATAAAAAATAGATAATAAATAATAGTATATGTTTAACTATGGGTAAATAGACAATATAGAAAAAATAACAATTCGTGATCGACAAATTCAGGATTTCAATTTATAAATAATTTATTATTCTTTTAAAAAATACGTCGAATGGTGATTTTTCTCTCGTAATCAATGGTCCTGAAGGTTGTCGGAATATAATTTGTGGTCTAGCTAAATCGTAGTCTGCAGATACAGATCATTAACTTCTTATTTCACTGTTTGTTAATTGGAATCATTACTAGAATATATCATATCCTCCTCAAGTAAAAATATCATAATAGGCGAAAAGTTTTCAATTTATAAGTAATTTATTATTCTTTTACAATTCCTCGAATGGTAATTTTTTCTCATAATCAATGGTCCTGAAGGTTGCCGGAATGGAATTTGTAGTCTAGCTAAATCGTAGCCTACAGATACAGATCATAAACTTCTTGTTCCAATCACTGTTTGTTAATTGGAATCATTACTTGAATATATCATATCTTCCTCAAATATTACGGTTAAAAAGTGTCAGAATTGCTCAATTAGCTTAAAATACGTCATTTTTTTACATGCTTTCTTATGGAAAAACAGGCACAAATTTCCTCAATCGCGGGTTTTTTTTTTTTTTAAAAAAGGTGCTTTATTTTTACAATTTTGCTTCCCTTATACAGAAAGGGTGGAAATTACATGTCAAATGTCTGCCGATGTTCTGGCCTTTTTCCATCATTTCTGTGTGTCGCATCATCTGTGATCTATGGCTCCTTGCCGTAGCACTATCCATAGGTAATCATTTTCTACAATAGCTTTGTCCCGAAATATAATTATGGCTCCTAGCATATTTCGGCTGTGTATTCCCTGAAAAGTAGCTAAAAAACAGGGTCTCAAAACGATAAGGGGTTTAGTTTTCGAGAAGGCAACATGACTGACGTTGATTTTGCATAATAATTATTTACTTGGATTGATTTACACTTATGTGTGAAATAGGCTTGGAGTTAATCAACCTTGTTATGTAATTAGTGTTCCATGCAGAAGTCTACACCCACTATCTCGGATGCCTTCTGCGCGATTTGCGTCTATGAGATTCTTTCGAAGATCATCTGGCAGACAGTAATTATAAAAATTCGATGAAATTTTTGTTATAAAGTCTTTGATAGTAGGCGTATCGGCTTTGTCATGTAACCAAGAATTTTTGGGTAGTTTGGGACAGCAGTTATGTTTTATTGCCATCCGTAAACACTTGTTTTGAACCACTTGCAGGGAGTGGAAATTATGTTTAGTCCCGTTAAAATAAACAGGAGCTGCGTAAGTCAGTATAGGGCGTATAATGTATTTATATGTAAGAATTTTGTTTTGACTTGTTAAGCTACTGTGTGTACAAATGAGTGGATATAGTTTTCCCATTGCAATCTTGGCCTTGCGTACCTGTTGCATAATATGTGCGTTCGCATTAGTATTGCCTTGAACAGTATACCCTAAATATTTTAGGGTACTACTTGGCTGTATAATATGCCCATCTACGCAAAGCTGAGTTTGCAATGGGGTGTTTTTATTAGTCATTCTCCTGAGTAATAAATACTCTGTTTTGGAGGCGTTAATAACTAATTTGTGTTCGTGTAAATAAGGTAAAATTGTCGTGTTTATGTGTGTTTGTACTGTTTCCAGTGCGTAATTTGGATTCTGTGCTGTGGCTACAAAACAAGTATCGTCGGCATACATTGCAGTTAACAATTGTGGGGAGGTTGGGAGATCGTGGATGAATAGGGAGTAAAGCAAAGGTGATAAAACAGAACCTTGCGGAACTCCGGCTATCATTACGTAAGGTCCGGCTGAATGATTATCAATTTTGGTGTAAAATTTTCGATTGCTTAAATAGGAATTTAGTATTTTAATTAAATAATTAGGAACTTCGATTTTTATCAGTTTGTTTATTAAACCCTCGAGCCATACGGAGTCAAAGGCCTTCTGAATGTCCAATGTAACCATAATGGCTTTATCTTTTCTTACAAATCCTTCCCTTATATAATTTATTACCCTTATTATTTGTGCTATCATGCTATGGCCGCTTCTGAATCCGTATTGCTCTGAGGGTAAAATTTTTTGTTTGTCGATAAATTGTCGTAGTCTATATAAAATTATTTTATCTATCACCTTTGCTATGTTGTTAAGGAGAGATATTGGTCTGTAACTATCTACATAACATGGTTGTTTATTTGCTTTGATAATGGGAACGACGTTGGCTATCTTAAGCATATCGGGATATTGTCCTGTTTTGAGAATAAAATTTGTTATGTATGTTATTTGTACAATAGCTTTTTTTGGAATATTTTTTAATAGTATGTTGTGTATAGTGTCTGTTCCTGGGGCTGTTTTGTTTTTCAGCTGCTGTATCGTGTTGTATATTTCAGAGCATGTTGTTAGATTTTTTGTATTTGTTGTGGTGAGTGAATTTATGTATTGTTTAACTGTGTGTGTTATGTTTTGATGAAATTGTGTGTGTTGTGTGTGATTTACAAAGTTGCTTTGAAAATACTCTCCGAACTGTTCTGCGATGTCGGGGGTGTTATAGTAGGTTTTATTATTGTGTATAATTTTGTTTATCTCACTCTGTTTTTTCCTAAAATGCCGGGCGATTTTCCATAGTGAGTTATCTCCTGGTTTCAGTGTTTTTATGAATGCTGACCATTCGCTGTTTTTGTGATCTTTAATTAACTGATAAATTTGTTGTTGATGCTGATTTAATTCTTGGTGATAAATTGGGTCTCTGGTATGTTGCCATTTTTTTCAAATTTTGTTTTTATTTTGAATTAATTGTATTATGTTATCAGGAAGGATATATTTATTATGTGATTGTTTTTTTATGGTTGTAGAATGATCTCTGGCTTTGATTATTATATTTTGCAGATTTTCTATTGTTTTATTTAATTGAATTATGTTTTCTATATTATCAGTGATTGTTAAATTGTCATTTATGTATTTTCTGAATTTATTCCAGTTTGTTTTATTGTAATTAAATATTTTTTTATTGTTAGGGTTGATAGTGTGGAATAGTTTGAGGTTGATGAGTATAGGATCGTGGTCAGAGTTTAGGTCGGGGAGTGTTTTCATATTGTTTATGAAATTAATATTTTTCGCAACTACTATATCTAGTATGCAGGGTGTTTGATTTGCCATAAAAGGGTGATAAGTGGGTTCAATTGTATGATATATGTTGCAGTCCGTATTATCGCAGAACTTCATGAGAGTATTGCCGTTAGCGTTTGGGTAGTTGGAGTAATGATCCCACTGTGGATGTTTACAGTTAAGATCTCCAACCACCAAAACTTTGTTATGTGTAGTAAAAATGTTGTGAAAGTCTGTGAGTGTGAGTTTATTGCCGGGTGGATTGTATACTCCGACAATTTTGATTTTATCCTCTAACAGGATCGCGATATGCTCAATTGATGTGTTATTTTGTTGCAGGACTTTGAAATTCATACCTTTTTTGATTAATAAAGCGACACCACCCCCGCCGGTATCGCCGGGGCGGTCTTGTCTATACAGACGATAATCTGGATTTCTAAAGTTTATTGTTTTATGAGATTTTAGGAGTGTCTCAGCTAAGAAAAATAAGTCTGGTTTGTGAAAGTCGAGAAATTGTCTGATTAATGGGATTTTGCTTTGTACTCCACATACATTGCAATAAATTATTTTGAGATTATATCGTTTGTGAAATTCTGTTTTTTCGCTTACCTGCCTATATGGCATAGTTGTCTATTCCGGTAACAAAGCTATTGTAGATCATGAATTTTTCAATTTTATTGGTGGCCTTCCTCATTTCTTGAAGAAGATCTGAAACCGCTCTAGTCAATTCGTCCAAATTTACAAGGGTGTGCAATTCTTGGAACATCTTGTTAAGTTCAGTAAATTTACCAATATCGTTGTTTGAACTGGTGAGATGGCTGACAGTTTTGTTTGTAGGGGGTTGGGGGTGAGAATTTTGAGGGGTGGTTTGGGGGATGTTTTTCGTAGGAAGACTAGGATAATCTTTATTAACATTGTTTGTGTTTTTCGTCCAAGGGTTGATTTTAGGAGGGGGTGCAGGGATGAATTTAGGGGCTGGTTTAGGATTTTGAGTAGCTCTTTTTTCTTCGTTCCTTATTTTCCTCTTAACGAATTCCGGGCAAATCTCCGCGTTGGCAGGATGGTCTCCCTGGCAGTTGGCACAACGGGCTGGGGTAGTTCTATCTTTTGTACACTCGGGGGTGAGATGTTCTCCTGCGCATTTTAGGCACCTAGGTGCTCGACCGCAGTTGGAAGTGGCGTGTCCCCACTGCTGACAGATATGACACTGGATGACAGGTTTGCTCTGACGTCTGTGTTCCCATATAATTCTTGTGTGTTCTAATATGCGAACATTTTTGTTTAAATAATCTAGTGTGACTTTCGAGTTAGTCACAACTAGATAAAGTGGTCTGCTTTTCGTAGTCATCCTGTATACATCTTTGATTTCTATCTTATATATTTTTTCTAGTTCTTCCTTGATGTCAATCAACTGAACTCCTTCTGCAAGGCGTCTTAGTACAAACGCATGCGTTTTTTCATCTCTTTTTGTATATGTATGATGTTGTACTTTTTCTTTGCGGAGAATCAATTTTAATTTTTCAAAGTCTTGATCGTTTTTGGTAAATATTATTGAAGAACGATTAGTGTATTTTATTTCAAATGGGTTAGTTATCGCCTCTTTCAATTTATTTACCATATCTCTGTGGTGGGTTACGTTACCATCGATAACTATTGGTGGACATTGATTTTGTTTCTTTGAGGTTTTAAGGGTAGCTTTCGGTCTCTTGTTTTCTTGTTGGTTGGTACTCTCCTCATCGGAACTTTGTTCATTTGGATTAAATCTGCGGAAGTGGATTTTTTTTCTTTTTTTCTGTGTGATTACTTTCGCTGAGTCTTCCTCAGATAAATCTGATAATGACTCGTATGGATTATGTGTTGTCGTCTGGGGCGGTGCTTTGTTAACTTGGTTAAATAGTTTGCTGAACGAGTTGTATTTGCGTGGTTTTGAAAATCCCGGTGGAATATTGTCTTCAACTTCCATTGGGGTGGCTACTTTAATTTCATCCAAATCTACTTGATTTTTGGACATATTTAGTGTTTTAGCAGTTATTTGTGGACCTTTTTTGATGAGTTTAGCGTATTGCGAAGTAAACTCGTCTTCCGCTACTTTTTTATTATTTGTCGAATTTTCAATCTCTTGTACCCAAGATAAGTTGGCCGGTTGATGCACTTGGACCACTTCTACTTCAATATTTTGATTTTGAGCATTGAGGTTTTCGTCATCATCGGTTGTGTTGTTTTCGTTGCTATTGCCTATGGTGTCTTCCTCCATATTCTCAGATTGAATTTTTTTGTTGTTTTCAATTTTGTTAGGGGTTGATGAGATTTTAGTGTCGCTTCCTCTACACTGTGGTATTAGGTTTTGTGGAATTGTAAGACTTGGTGTTCGTGTCACTTTCAAGAGATATGTTATCGTTTTCTATATACTTTTTGTTTTCTTCTAGACACTCTTTAGAGTTATCGCGACACTTTTTATTGTTTTCTAGACACTTTTTATTGTTTTCTATGCACTTTTCTATCGTTGGTTCGACGTATTCTGTAGATGTCACGTGTGTTGGAGTGATTGGTTTTAGAAACTCTATGCACTTTGATATGGTAGCAACGTCAAGTGTTTCTATACACTTTTCTGGAATTTTGAATTTTTCAGAAATTTTGGTTGATTTTATGTTTTCAGTATTACTATCTGAATAATTCTCATCTATGTAGACTAATTTGTGGTAGTTTCTATTTTTTTCTACTAGTTCTAACTTTTTATTTTTAATTCTAGTAATTTCGTCTGAGTATTTCGACGGAGATTTTGTTTCAGAGGATTCTGGAGAGGATTTTGACCTTTCAGAATCTTTTGATTCGTCTTTCTCTTTTTTATTACTTTTTTTTACAGACTTTTTTTTAGACAATCTTTTTATCTTATTATTGTTTTTTTTATATAGTGGTTTTACATTTTTGCACGTACCTTTGGTTTTATATCTGGATGAACTTGTCACTGTATTTAAGGGTTTATTTACACACACGTTACTATCGTTAACTAAACTTTCACTGGTGAAAAGCTCTGGCTTTTGTTCCTGAAGCTTTATGATTTTGTTTTTGAGCCGCCGAGTATACTCGGTGGGATATGGTACAGACCCCGTAATTGGGGGTGAAGGCAGCGTTATGAACTCAATGAGCACTAACTCTATTGAATTCTTCACATAAAAACTGTAACTTTATAGATAACTTAAAATTTGCAATTAACTTTTGTTCACAATAATATCCAATAATCAAACCGACAGGCTTGAATATTAGCATAGGAATCAATCAATCGCGGGTTATTATTATTATTAAAAATGGTCTTTATTATAAATTATTATTCCCTTTACATAGGATAAAGAACAACAAAAAGTGAAGCCGATGTTCTGGCAGTTTTCTTAATCCTTCGTTTAAGTCCTCATGATTAACAATGGCTCCTTGCCGCAGCATCATCCATTGGTATTCGCTAGTAACAATAACTTTGTCCCGCAATGAATTATGACACCTGTATATTTCGGCTGTTATATCACTGAAAAATAGCTAAAAAACAGTGACTCAAAATTGATATGGGATTTAGCTTTGAAGGCGGCAACATGACTGACGTTGATTTAAGTTATTTATTAGTATTATTGAGTTAATTACACAAGTTTGTAAGAAAGTAGGTTTGGAGTTAAACACCCTAGTTATGTAATTAGTGAACCTTGCAGCAGCCTACACCCACTATCTCGGATGTCTCCTGCGCGATTTGCGTCTTTGATGTTTTTCCGAAGATCATCTGGCAGACAGTTATTGTAAAAATTTTGCGATATTTTAGATATGAAATCTCTGATAGTGGGTATATCAGCTTTTTCATGAATCCAGGAGTTTTTGGGTAATATAGGGTAATAGTTGTGTTTAATAGCCATCCGCAAACACTTATTCTGTATCACCTGTAGGGAGTGGAAGTTGTGTTTAGTCCCGTTATAATAAACGGGAGCTGCGTATGTGAGGATTGGTCTTATGATGTAAGTGTACGTGAGTATTTTGTTTTGAGTTGTTAAGTTACTACGTGTGCAAATGAGTGGATATAGTTTTCTCATTGCAATCTTAGCCTTGCGCACCTGTTGCAAGATATGAGCATTCGCGTTTGTGTTCGCTTGTATAGTATACCCTAAATATTTTAGGGTATTACTAGGCTGAATATTATGTCCATTTACACAAAGCGAAGACTGCAATGATGTGTTTTTCTTAGCTATTCTCCTGAGTAATAAATACTTTGTTTTGGATTCATTAATAGCTAATTTGCAATCGTGAAAGTAAGGTATTATTTTTGTGTTAATGTGTGTTTGTGCTAAGTTGAGAGCGTCATTTGGATTCTGTGCAGATGATACAAAGCAAGTGTCATCGGCATACATTGCGGTTAAAAGATGAGGAGATGTTGGTAAATCGTGGATAAATAGGGAGTATAGCAAAGGTGATAACACCGACCCTTGCGGTACTCCGGCTTGTATTAAATACGGTCCAGCAGTATGATTATTGATCTTGGAGTAAAATGTTCTTTTAGATAAATATGAGTGTAATATTTTTATTAAATAGTTTGGAAATTCTAACTTAATTAATTTGTGTATTAATCCCTCGAGCCATACGGAGTCAAAAGCCTTTTGGATGTCAATTGTTACCATGACCGATTTTTTTTTGGATTGGAAACCTTCCCTTATATAATTAATAACTCTGACGATTTGAGATACAGTGCTATGGCCGCTTCTGAATCCGTATTGCTCGATAGGAATAATATTTTGTTTATCAACAAATTGCTTGAGCCTGAAAAGTATGATTTTGTCGATCACCTTTGCTATATTGTTTAGCAGGGAAATGGGTCTGTAGCTATCCACATAACTTGGCTGTTTATTAGCTTTGATAATGGGAATGACGTTGGCTATCTTGAGCATATCTGGATATTGCCCTGTTTTAATAATAAAATTCGTTATGTGAGTAATCTGTACGATTGCTTTCTTGGGAATGTTTTTAAGCAAAATGTTGTGTATGGTATCTACTCCTGGTGCTGTTTTGTTTTTAAGTTGTTGAATAGTATTATATATTTCAAAGCAGGTTGTTAAATTTTTGTTGTTGTCTGTGTTAAGTGAATTTATGTAATTGTGAACTGAGTGTACTATATTTTGGTGAAATTGTGTGTGTTGTGTGTGATTAACAAAGTTATTTTGAAAATACTCTCCGAACTGTTCTGCGATTTCCGGGCTATTGTAATATGTGTTACCATTATGTATGATTTTGTTAATTTCATTATGTTTTTGCCTAAAGTGACGAGCAATTTTCCATAATGAATTGTCACCTGGTTTTAGTGTTTCTAAGAAGTTAGACCATTCGGTATTTCTGTGTTCTTTAATTAAAATATTGATTTTTTGTTGGTATTGATTTAGTGCTACGTGATATCTTAAGTTTCTTGTTTTTTGCCATTTTTTCCTAACTTTGTTTCTGTCTTTAATGCATTCCACAATGTTATCTGGAAGTGTATTTTTTTTATGTGTTATTTGTTTAGTTGTTGTTGAATGATCTCTAGCATTAATAATTATTTTCTGAAGGTTATCAATTATTTTTACTAAATGATTTACATTTGAAATTTGAAATAAGAACGGGATCGTGATATGAGGTAAGGTCGGGAAGGGTTTTTATTTTGGTCATGTTATTAATATTTTTACCAATGGTGTGTCTAGTGTGCTAGGAAAGTGGTTTGCTTGAAAGGGATGATGGGTAGGTTCAATGGTGTGAAATACTTCACAATCCGTGTTATCGCAGAACTTCATGAGAGTATTTCCATTAGGGTTCGGGTAGTTGGCGTATTGATCCCACTCCGGATGCTTGCAGTTGAGATCACCAACTACCAGAACTTTATTGTGAGAGTTAAATATATTGTGAAAGTCAGTAAGTGTTAATTTGTTGTCGGGAGGATTGTATGCACCGACAATTTTAATTTTATTATCAAACAGTATCGCAATATGCTCAATTGAAGATTTGTTTTGTTGCAGGATTTTGAAGTTAATGCCTTTTTTGATTAATAAAGCGACACCGCCTCCGTCGGCATCACCGGGCGATCTTGTCTATAAAGACGATAATTAGTATTCATAAAGTTTACTGTCATATATGATTTAAGGAACGTCTCCATAAGAAAGACAATATCTGGCTTATGAATTTCGAGAAAATGTCTGATAATTGGGAGTTTATTTTGTACTGAATGTACATTACAGAAAATAATTTGGAGATTATATCGTTTTTGAATTACTGTTTTATCACCTACCTGCCTATATAGCATAGTTGTCTATTTCAGTAACAAAGTTATTGTATACCATAAATTTCTCCAATTTAGTTGTCGCTTTCCTCATCTCTAGTAGAAGATCAGATACCGCTCTGGTTAGTTCCTCTAAATTCACCAGAGAGTGAAGTTCCTGGAAGAGGCTATTCAATTCAGAAAATTTATTGATATCTGCGTTCGTGTTGTTTTGGTGGCTGGTGCTTCTACTTGAAGAGGGTGGGGGGTGGGCGTTTTGAGGGGTGGTTTTGGGAATATTTTTGACAGGGAGACTTGGGAATTCTGTATTGCTATTGTTTGATTTCTGCGTCCAGGGATTGATTTTGGGAGGGGGTGCAGGAATGAATTTGGGGGTTGATTTGGAGGGCTGCAGGGCTCTTCTTTCTTCCATCCAAATTTTTCTTTTTATGAAGTCCGGGCAGACTTCTGCATTGGCGGGGTGGTCTCCCTTGCAATTAGCACATTTGGCAGGAAGTGCGCGATCTTTGGTGCATTCTGGAGTTAAATGATTGCCTGCACATTTTAGGCACCTTGGGGCACGTCCGCAGTTTGAGGTGGCGTGCCCCCACAACTGACAGATATGACACTGTATAACAGGTTTGTTTTGTCTCCTGTGTTCCCAGCTGATCCTTGTGTGTTCAATTATTCTTATATTTTTAATTAAATAATCCAGTGTAATTTTTGAGGAAGTAACAACTAAGTATAGTGGCATACTCTTGGTTGTCATCCTGTATATATCCTTCACTTCAATTTTGTAGATTTTTTCGAGCTCTTCACGAATATCGATGATTTGAATACCCTCGGCAAGGCCTCTTAGCACAAACGCATGTGTTTTGTCTTCTTTACGAGAATATGTGTGATGCTGAATTTTCTCGTTGCGAAATATTGACTTTAATTTCTCAAAATCGTCACAATCTTTGGTGAAAATGATTGAAGATTTGTTCGTATATTTAATCTCAAACGGGTTTTTGATAATTTCCTTTAACTTATTTACTATGTCTCGATGATGACTAACGTTGCCATCGATAACAATTGGTGGACATTGATTAGTTTTATTTGACTTTTTTGGTGTTGATTTGGTTTTTTATGCGATTGATTGTTTGTGATGTCTTCGTCCGAGCTTTGATCAGTAGTAGTGAATTTGCGGAATCTTGTTTTTTTTCGTTTTTTTTGGGAGATTTTTTTGTTAGTTTCATCTTCTGATAGTTCCGATAAAGATTCATATGTGTTTTTGACCAGTGTGGGATTCTGAACGGTTCGTCTTTGATTTAAAATATTTTTAAAAGTTGAATGTTTTCTTGGACTTGAGAAACCAGGTGGATTGTCGTCCATCGGAGATACTATGTTGATTGCGTTCACATCGTCTTTGTTAGTTGTTGTAACCAGTGTTCTCGCTACAATTTTTGGACCGTTCGTTATGATTTGGGCATATTGTGAGGTAAAGGCATCAACAGGATTTGCGTTGATTGCCTTTTCGGTGTTTTCAACTTCTTGCGACCACGACATATTTGCTGATGTATGTACTTGAGCGGCCGCTGTCGTTATAATACGATGGTTTGGGCTATCGTCTTCGTCTGTCGAGTTGTTCAAATTAATATTGCCTATCGTGTCTTCTCCCATTTCAGAAGGTTGGAGGTTAATGTTACGTAATGATTTATCCGGAGTTGATGTATTATTTGTGTTATTACCTCTGCACAATGGTATGGAATGTTCTGAATTATTAGATTTGTTATTATTGTCACTTTCGGCTATCAATATTGTATTTTCCTTACACTTTTTTTGATTTACTATACACTTTTTATTATTTTCCAGACACTTTTTTCCCGTTACTATACACTTTTCGTTGAGTTCTATACACTTTTTTATGTCGCTGTCTTGATTTAAAGATGTGTTAGCGCTGGTAAATGTAAGCGGGCTTGCAAGTTCTATACACTTTGATATTGTGCCAATGTCTAGCGAGTCGAGACACTTTTTCGGAATATTTATATTTTCTGAAATTTTTATTGTTTCGGTAAATTCGCTATTATTAACAACACTATCTTCTTCACAGAAGACTAATTTGTGATAGTTTCTGTTTTTAAATTTTAGTTCGAATTTCTTATTCTTAACTCTTTCTATTTCTTCCGTGTATTTGGAGGGACTGGAATTTAAAGTTTCAGATGTAAGCGTTATATCATCTGAATCAGTTGAATCAAGAGATCTATTATTGTTTTTATTAATAGTTTTTTTTATTTTTTTATCTTTAGATAATCTTTTTATCTTATTTTTTTGTGTTTTTTTTAATGTTTTGTTAATTTTAAGCGTACCTTTTTGTCTCTGCTTTGGTGATGTTTTCACTGTTTTAACTATTTTATTAACGTACACGTTTTTATCATTATTTAGGTTTTCACTAGTAAAAATTTCAGGTTTTGACGCCTGCAATTTTTTGATTTTGTCTTTCAACCGTCGAGTATACTCGGTGGTGAATGGAATGGACCCCGTTGTTGGGGGTGACGGTAATGTAAACTGATCAATGGGTACTAACCCTATTGAACCTTGATACCAAACACAGTATAATTTATAAACTTTTTAGGAAAACTGATTGTAACACTTTATTCAACACAGCAAAATAATTTTCGAACCAACAAGGTTGAGAATTAGCGGGTCTTTTTTAGGGAAAAATGTTATCGTTCAGTCTTCCGTCCGACTAGAAGTTTACTTGTTACCCCTCTGACCCCAGAGCAAAGCGCGTCGAACTCATAGGCTCCGCCCCTGCCGATCAAAACACATGCCTGCGCACCGAACCACGCGCGGATGTGTATAAATAGGCGGCGGGGAGCAACGGATCGGCAGTTCATCTTCGACCTCTAAAGAAGACGCAACGGCTCGCTTAGACGCTCTGGTACCGCTACGCTGTTGAGATATAGATCGAACTGGGCAAGTTGAATTATCTTGAATTGGCATTTCATTTACTTGCTCCCAGTTCCTCTGCGAGATAGTGGATTACGAGAGTCCTAAGGGATTTATAGTGAGATACGGAATTTTTTATATAATATACATATAAAAATATAATATTTATTTATGAAAATGTCGGACGTGAATAGTCATGACAGCCTGAGCCCTTTTCAGGGCTTTGGCAATCAGACAACGCCCACCCGACGACATGGCGCCCAACAAGTGGGATACACACCGACCCCTGAAGGAGGAGGCGAACACTACCACGCCGCTGAGCTAGCTGGAGGAAGGGTCCACCAGGTCCAAACACCAGGAGAAGAAGTCCACCAGGTCCGAACCCCAGTAGAAGGGGTCCACCAGGTCCCATTCCCAGGAGGAAGGGTCCACCAGGTCCCAACACCAGGAGGAGAGGTCCACCAGGCCCGAACCCCAGTAGGAGGGGTTTACCAGATCCCATTCCCAGGAGGAGGGTTCCACCAGGTCCAATTCCCAGAAGGAAGAGTCCACCAGGTCCGAACCCCAGGAGCAGAGGTCCACCAGGTCGGAACCCCAGGAGCAGAGGTCCACCAGGTCCGAACCCCAGAAGGAGAGGTCCACCAGGTCCAAATCCATAGAAGAGGCACCTACCAACCGGGACCAAGGGAAGCCAAGCCGCTATCGGAGATCCTCAGGGCAGAGAGGACCAACAGACCAACCACAACATCAACACCAGCAGGCACCCACTACCAGACCCAACAGCAAGGAAGCCTACGGACAACCCAGGCTACCACATACCACCAGCCGCTTCATAGTCCCTCAGCCGCGGTCCAGGCTGAAGCAATACTCCAGGCCTTGCAGAAACTGACCAACCAAGGATGGAAGCCAGAGCCACCGACGTTCAGCGGTAGGGAAGAAGAGGACCCCACGCAATTTCTTCAAGCCATGCAGAGACATCTACAGGCCCAACAAGTACCCCAAGAGGAATGGGTCAATGCCACCAAACAATGCCTCAGAGGGATGGCCAGCAAATGGTTAAACCAGTACCCGAGAACCAGAATGGAGTGGTATGCATTCACCAACCGGTTCCTAGATAAATTTAATCATCCATCAAACCTGGCCAAGCTGACGTACAAGTTCTACGGCAAGTACCAGCAAGAGGACGAAGATCCATCAATCTTCATAGAAGAGAAAACAACACTAGCCTCAAGAGTAGCTCCACACATGACGGAGCAACAGCTAGTCCACCTTCTGATCGAGCAACTCAACCCAGAGATCAGAAGAAGCCTAAGAGCCCAACCACCAAGAACGATGGAAGATCTCCATAGAGCGGCAGTTGCCTTAGAAAGGGACATCCGGGAAGCAGCTAGGTCATACTCCCGTCCACCACAGATCCACGCCAGACCAACACCACCCCAGACACAGGCCAGGCAGCAACCAACATCCAGGCGTCAGCAACAGGGAAACGCCAATGGGGGCGGACACCAATAAACGATGTCCCAAACATATCACCGACCGGACAACAAGCGCTCCGCCCCACCACAGAACTCAACCCTATCACCGGAAAGGGTCCGGGCCGCCACCCTCTCCCGCAAATCCAGGCAGTCCTGCATGGCAAAAGCATCACCGTCCTGCTGGACACCGGTGCCACGAAGAATTTCGTCAGTCAGAGCCTGGTGCAGGAAATACCAAGTAGCCCGAAAACCTCCGTCGCACTCGCCTGCCACAACCACGAGGTCAAATCAGCGGGGACAACAGAGGAGACCATAACCTTAGAAGGGGAACCATTTAAGATCAAATGCATTGTTTTGAAAGAACTCCAGCACCAGATGATCCTGGGACTGGAATGGATGTAAGAGCAGGAGGCCCTGCTCGACACCACCAGAGGCTGCATCCATTTCGGGAAGGAAAAAAGGATCATCTCCTATTGGTCCGGCCAACAGAGGTCCCGGAAACCAAGCCAAGCCATCGCCTTGAAAGAAGGCCAGGTACCCGCAGCCTACCAAGCTCAGGTAGAGGAAGTCCTGCACCACTACCCTGAGGTCTTCGAAGATCAATTCAAACAGGCCACCACAAAGGCAACAGAGCACGTGATCCGCCTCAACGACCCCAAACCTATCAGGGTGAAACCATATAAATATTCACCAGAGAAAAAACGCATCATATACGACGAGGTAGACAAGATGCTAGCTGCCGGAGTCATCCGACCAAGCCACTCTGAATATAACAGCCCGATCGTGGTGGTCCAAAAGAAAGACGGAGAACCGCGGTTCTGCGTTGACTACAGGAAACTTAACAACGCCACCGCAACCGAAGTTTCCAATCTCCCACCCATCCATGACACAATCAGAGACCTGGGTCAAGCAAAGGTTTTCAGCTCCATCGACCTCAAAAGTGGATTCTGGCAAGTCCCTATGGCAGACGACTCCATCCACCTCACAGCCTTCTCGACACCAGACGGGTCAGCCTACGAGTTCCTGGTTATGCCGTTCGGCCTGAAAAACGCCCCCACAACGTTCCAGAAACTGGCCAATCAAGTCCTAGCTGGATATATAGACATATTCGCCAAGGTGTATATGGACGACATTATCATATACTCAAACACCTTGGCAGAACACATTCGTCATATCCAGTTAGTTCTAGAACGACTCCGAACCCATGGACTCTGGGCATCCCTCAAAAAGTGCCAATTCGCCTCTGACCAACTAGAATACCTAGGGCACACTATAACAGCGGAAGCGAACCTACCTCTGGAAAAACACGTCCTGAAGATTCAAGACTACCCCAGACCCACAACCAGGAAGCAACTACGAAGCTTCCTAGGAACAGCAGGCTGGCTCAGAGACTTCGTAAAGAACTACGTCGAGAAAACGTCCCCCCTCTCAGACCTCACGGCCGCCAAGAGGAAATTCAAATGGTCTCCAGAGGCGGAAAGTTCCTTCCAGAGAATAAAACGAGAAGTCTCACAACCCCTCCAGCTGTCAAGACCGGACCCAAACCAGGGCTTCAGCCTCCAGACGGACGCTTCCACCACCGGTATGGGAGCAGTTCTCTTCCAGGGGGACCCCAACAACAGAAGGATAATCTGTTACGCCAGCGCCAAGCTAAGCCCCGCTGAACGGAGGTACCATATCAACGAGATCGAATGTCTCGCCGTAGTATGGGGAATCAAGAGATTCAAGCACTACCTCCAAGACCAGCACTTCGACCTCTACACCGACAACAGGGCCCTAACCTGGCTGGACAGATTCAGGGAAGAGAGGACCAAACTCACAAGATGGGCACTCCTGTTACAATAATACGATTTCAGCATCCACCACGTCCCAGGGAAGGCAAATGAACTTCCGGACCACCTCTCCAGGCTCCCGGAAACCGAGGAACCAACCACCAACAACTCATCCCAAGACGATGAAATCGAACGACTGTCCTGGCCCTCCATAGAAATCGACGAACCAGACAACTTCCCCCTCCTATGCCTCCTCGAGGACGAAGAAGAGGAAGAAGCCCAAGAGGACAACGCCAACCTCACGCTGGAAGAACGCATAGCGAAATCCCATAGGACACATCCTGGAATGCTGCGACTGAGACGTCGCCTAGAAGCCATCACCACCAGAGGCCCAGAAACCGAAGTGGAACAGACCCTAACACAGGACTTCTCAGTAAAACAGAGCACTTGCTTCTACACGGCGGGGCAACAACACCGGCTGGTCGTCCCCAAACGCTATCGAGAAGACGTGCTCAAGACCTACCACGAAGCCTCGGGCCACCCCGGGACAGACGAAACTACTAGAGCCATCAAACGAATATATTACTGGCCAACACTACAGAAGGATGCCAAGCAACATGTGAAGTCTTGCCTCATCTGCGCCACCACCAAGTCAGCAGCCAGACAGCCAGTAGCATCAATGGAAGCCAGAGAACCACAAGGACCGTGGAAGACCATCTCCTTCGACGTCCTAGGGCCATACCCAAAGTCAACCAGAGGCAATCGCTTCATCCTGGTGGCCACAGACCTCTTCTCCAAATGGATAGAATACCGTTGCACCACATCAGGCAAGGCCAAAGCAGTGGTCCAGTTCTTAGAGGAAGAGGTCTGTCAAAGATGGGGCTACCCGGAATGCGTGATCACGGACAATGGAGGCCAATTCCGTGGCGGGGTGTTTAAAAGATTTCTAGACAGGAATCACATAAAACCAGTAAACTCCCCGATCTACCACCAAAGGGCAAACCCCGTGGAGAGGCGAGTCCAAGAAATTAAAAAGGGACTACGAGCCAGACTGGTCGGTAAACAGGAAAATAGATGGGAAGACCTCCTGGCGGACACAGTGTTCTCTCTCAGGACAAGGGCCTCAGCAGCCACTGAACAGACACCATGCCACTTACTGCTGGGCTACGAGCTCCGCCGCCCAGAAGAAGACCCAAAGCGACCAAGGCCAGTCAACACCCCCGAAAAACGCCTCCAGCGACAAGAAGAGGCCGAACAGAAGGCCACCATCTACGCCAGGCGCCTGTTTCCCGACACACAAGCGCCGGCAAAAATATTCTCACCCGGAGAAAAGGTGCTCGTCCGGAACTTCGCCAAATCCAACTTCGGCCAAACATGGACCGGACCCCATGAAATACTAGAACAATTAGGCCCTAACACCTACAATGTGCTCAAGGACGGCGGCCACAAGCTGATCTACGTCGACGATATAAGGCCATCACCACCACCAAGAGCACCACCAGAGGACAACTAAACAGTCTATTGTATATACCACATTTTCTCCTTTTTCCCCTTAATTTTAAGCTTCTCTGTCCATATCTCAACCTTATTTACATCATACTTTATTTTTACATTTTATACAAATTTTATACACTTTAATTTTAATAAAGCAAACATTCCCAGTTCGATCTTCGGAGCGGGGGGGTGACCCCAGAGCAAAGCGCGTCGAACTCATAGGCTCCGCCCCTGCCAATCAAAACACATGCCTGCGCACCGAACCACGCGCGAATGTGTATAAATAGGCGGCGGGGAGCAACGGATCGGCAGTTCATCTTCGACCTCTAAAGAAGACGCAACGGCTCGCTTAGACGCTCTGGTACCGCTACGCTGTTGAGATATAGATCGAACTGGGCAAGTTGAATTATCTTGAATTGGCATTTCATTTACTTGCTCCCAGTTCCTCTGCGAGATAGTGGATTACGAGAGTCCTAAGGGATTTATAGTGAGATACGGAATTTTCTATATAATATACATATAAAAATATAATATTTATTTATGAAAATGTCGGACGTGAATAGTCATGACAGCCTGAGCCCTTTTCAGGGCTTTGGCAATCAGACAACGCCCACCCGACGACATGGCGCCCAACAAGTGGGATACACACCGACCCCTGAAGGAGGAGGCGAACACTACCACGCCGCTGAGCTAGCTGGAGGAAGGGTCCACCAGGTCCAAACACCAGGAGGAGAAGTCCACCAGGTCCGAACCCCAGTAGAAGGGGTCCACCAGGTCCCATTCCCAGGAGGAAGGATTCACCAGGTCCGAACACCAGGAGGAGAGGTCCACCAGGCCCGAACTCAAGTAGGAGGGGTTTACCAGATCCCATTCCCAGGAGGAGGGTTCCACCAGGTCCAATTCCCAGAAGGAAGAGTCCACCAGGTCCGAACCCCATTCTAAACCTGCCAAAAAACGCAGTTGTGGTAATTGATAACGCCCCATATCACAATGTTCTAAATGAAAAATTACCTACGACTGCTTGGACTAAACAACAATAAAAAAACTGGCTTTCTAAAAGAAACATATATTACAGTGAACAAATGTTAAAACCGGATCTTTATAACGTTGGAAAAATGTACAAACCGCAATATAAAACTTATAAAATTGATGAATTGTTTATTCGACATGGATTGCAAGTTTTAAGGCTACCCCCTTATCACCCGTACTTAAATCCGATCGAGAGTATTGGGGCGGCACTTAAAGAATATGTGGCCAAACGAAATGGTACCTTCAATTTAACAAGGTTAAATAATTCTGTAATGAATTTTTTGACACATTTTCTGCAAATGATCGGAAAGTTAAATGTGACCATGTTATAAAGATTGAAGATGAATTTATGAACAATGAACCACTTTTAGATACTGTTGTAGATAATATTATTATTAATTTGGCCGAAGACGGAGATAGCGAGAATGATGAAGTTGATATCGAAAGTGATTTTGAAGAATCATTTGTAGATGCACATCTTTATATAGGTGTGACTATTTTCTGATTTTATGATACCAAAATTGGATCTTAAAGACGTAAATTACTAAAAAACAATATGTACGGCCTTATCTCCCTACATCAACTGATATTTTTTGGTTCAAAGACATATTTTTAACCCCAAACTCACGTATACGTTAGAAGCGTAATTAAATTATAATCTACCCCCATCCATCGTTCGTATAAACTTTTTTAATGAAATTTTTACTAAAAAACAATATATACGGCCTTATCTTCCTACATTAACTGATATTTTTTGAAAAAACATCTAAAGAAATGTGTCATATTTCAACAAAAAAATATTTATTACTCACGCTTTAAGGGAACAACTTATCACTTGCACACCCTATTTAACACTGAAAATATCAATTTTTAATACACACGTCTTTGTCCATTCATTAAGCCGGTGACGTCGGCGGCTGCTTTACCAGGGTCAAATATCTAGAATACTTACGCTGCATATTCTGCACTATCAGCGTCTGGCTGGAACAACACACCATTCATTGCAACAATGTATCATAATGGTTTATTGTTAAAACCACATTCATCATACTTTGTAGTTATTTTTTGATTAGTGATAAGTTTCCTCAATTCATTTTGTTTTCTATGATTCGATTCAGTATTTTATTCATTGTGAGATATTGCGGTTGATTACTGATAATACGAAAATATTTTTTCTCCAATAAAGTAATCCAATATTAATTTTATATTAAGTAGAGACAAAATTATTAAAATCTTAGTAATCTATACGGCCGCCGACGTCACCGGCTTAATGAATGGACAAAGACGTGTGTATTAAAAATTGATATTTTCAGTGTTAAATAAGGTGTGCAAGTGATAAGTTGTTCCCTTAAAGCGTGAGTAATAAATATTATTTTGTTGAAATATGACACATTTCTTTAGATGTTTTTTCAAAAAATATTAGTTAATGTAGGAAGATAAGGCCGTATATATTGTTTTTTAGTGAAAATTTCATTAAAAAAGTTTATACGAACGATGGAGGGGGGTAGATTATAATTTAATTACGCTTCTAACGTATACGTGAGTTTGGGGTTAAAAATATGTCTTTGAACCAAAAAATATCAGTTGATGTAGGGAGATAAGGCCGTACATATTGTTTTTCAGTAATTTACGTCTTTAAGATCCAATTTCGTTATCATAAAATCAAAAAATAGTCACACCTATATAAAGAGGTTTACCGAAAACTATTTCAGCCCTTTTTAATTTAATAGCTACTAGATTTTCATTAAAAATTGTACTATAATGTAACAAAGGAATTGCAATGAAATGTTTTATGCTGTAGCGGCCGTTTCAAGATTTAAGTAATTTAACATAACGGTACTTTCGAGAATTTTCCATTGTTTTATTAATAAGTTTATGATGATTCAGAATCATTGTTTGCTAAATTTCTCAAATGGTTGTTTAAATCAATATGTCTTCAACCAAGAATTCCGCTCTAATTTTAGAATTCAATTTAATTTAAAATGGTCTTTATTGATATTTTCTGCCCAATTTACAAACATTCTAAAAATACAGTATAAGCCGATGGTCTGGCCATTCCTAAAATGTTCGTGTTCATCTCCTGTAACAACGGCTCCTTGCTCAATGAGCATTATCCATTTATTATGGCGATTACAAATAACTTTGTCCCTAGTATAGTTTCCGCTCCCAGCATCTTTCGGCTCAGCTATCCCTGAAAAGTAGCTAAAAAACAGGGTTCCAAAATTGAGACGGGGAAAATTAGATTTGGAGATGGCAACATGGCTGACGTTGGTTTTTGGTTAATAATTTGTTTTGAATATGTTTTATTTTTGCGTGACATAACATGGCACAATTTCGTGTGCCAATGTTACCCCCCGCAGAGTAAAGTGGTTCGGAGTTTATAGAACCTAGTTATGTGAGTAGTGATCCATGCAGAAACCTACACCCACTATCGCGGATGCCTTCTGCGCGATTTGCGTCTTTGAGTTTTTGTCGAAGATCTTGTGGCAGACAATAATTGTAAAAGTTTGCCGAGATTTTGTTGATGAAGTCTTTGATAGTTGGTATTTTAGCTTTTTCATGTAACCATGATGTGTTTGGGAGTTTTGGATAAGTTACGTTGTGTTTGATTGCCATTCTGAGACACTTGTTTTGTATCATCTGCAAAGAATGAAAGTTGCGTTGTGTGCCAGTGTAATAAATTGGGGCTGCGTAAGTGAGTATAGGTCTGATTATTTGTTTGTAAATGAGTAAGTTGTTTTCTGTTGTGAGTTTACTGTGTTTATTAATGATGGGGTAGAGTCTGGCCATTGCAATCTTGGCTTTATGTATTTGTTGTGCAATATGTGCATTTGCGTTAGTATTACTCTGCATTGTGTATCCCAAGTATTTGATGTTAATACTAGGGTTGATAAAATGACCGTCCACAATAAGTCGAGTTTGCAATGGCCGGGCTCTTGTAGCTATTCTCCTGAGTAATAAATACTCCGTCTTGGAGGCATTTATAGCGAGTTTATGATTTTGAAAATAAGGGATGATTTTTGTGTTGATGTGTGATTGTATTGTGTCAATTGCGATGTCTAAGTTCTTTGCAGTTGCCACAAAACACGTGTCATCAGCATATATAGCGGTTAGGATTTGGGGTGAGGTTGGTAGATTGTGGGTGAAAATAGTGTATAGCAAGGGTGATAGTACCGACCCTTGAGGGACGCCAGCTTGAATGTCATAGGGACCAACTGTTTGTTCGTCAATTTTCATAAAAAATTTCCTGTTATTAAGGTATGAGTTAATAATTTTTATCAAGTAGTTCGGAGTTTCTAACGTGATTAACTTATATATTAGCCCCTCGAGCCATACGGAATCAAAAGCTTTTTGTATGTCAATCATAGCCATTATTGCTTTTTCCTTTCTTTGAAAGCCTTCTCGAATATGATTTATGACTCTAATGATTTGAGCAACCGTACTATGGCCGCTTCTGAATCCGTACTGCTCGGGGGGAATAATATTATTCTTGTCAATAAAATGTTGCAATCTTTTTAGGATAATTTTATCTATCACCTTTGCTATATTATTTAAAAGGGAGATAGGTCTATAACTGTCCACATAACAATGCTCTTTGTTTGCTTTGATAATGGGTATGATATTGGATATTTTGAGCATATCGGGATATTGACCTGACTTTATTATGAAGTTAACAATGTATGTAAGTTGTACAATCGCTTTTTTTGGTATATTTTTGAGAATAATATTAGGTATACCATCTATACCTGGAGCTTTCTTATTTTTCAGATTTTGAATAGTGTTGTGTGTTTCTGTGTATGTTGCTAGATTGTGTGTGTTTACAGAGTTTAATTGATGTATGTGTTCTTGTACTATATGCGTTATGGTGTGGTGTAATTGTGTATGTTGTGTAGTGTTTATAAAATTGTTTTGGAAATACTCTCCGAACTCTTCCGCGATGTTTTTCGTGTCTGTTATCGTATGTCCACCGACTACAATTTTATTGATAGTTTTATTTGGATTTTTAAAGCGGCGGGCAATTTTCCAGAGAGAATTGTCATCCGGCTTTAAATTAATCAAAAATTTTCCCCACTCATTATTTTTATGTGTTTTTATATCTTGGTTTATTCTGTTTTGCATTTGTTTTAAAGCTTCGTAGTCGTCTCTGCTTCTTGTACGCTGCCAAACTTTTCTTTTTTTGTTTTTTTCCTTTATTAATTGAATGATTGCATCAGGTAATGTATTTTTATTTTGTATTTTTTTAATTGTTTTGGTGTTTTGATCTCTGGCTTCTAATATTATTTTTTGTAAATTTTTTATTGTTTCCTCTAAATGATTAATGTTTTTTATGTTATCTATTATTTTTAGTTGTGAATTTATAAATTTCCTAAAATTAAGCCAATCTGTTGTATTATAATCATATGAGTTGTTTATATTAGTTTGAGAGTTGAATGCAATTTTTAAATTTATTATTACTGGATCGTGATCCGAATTGAGATCAGTTAACGTTTTCATCTTGATAATATTATTAATGTTTTTCCCTATCGCAATATCAAGCGTACTAGGTGCATGATTTGCGAAAGGGAAATGAGTTGGCGAGTCAGTGAAAAATACATTGCAGTCGAAATCGTCGCAAAAGTTCAGGAGAGTATTCCCGATTGTGTTGGGGTACTTCAAGTAGTGATCCCACTGCGGATGTTTGCAGTTGAGATCACCCACTATCAGTACCTTATTGTGTGTTTTTGTAATGTTAATAAAGTCCATTGATTTTAATTGTATATTTGGGGGATTGTACGCTCCAACAATTTTGATTTTATTGTCGAATAGAATTGCGATATGCTCAATTGAAGAGTTATTTTGTTGCAAGAGTTTGAAATTGATGTCTTTTTTGATTAATAATGCGATACCACCCTTGGAGACATCACCGGGGCGGTCTTGTCTAAAAAGACGATATTCAGGATTTCTGAAGTTGACAATTTTATTTGGCTTTAGGAAAGTCTCGATTAAGAAGAAAATATCTGGTTTTTGGATGTCGAGAAAATGACGGATAAGGTGGAGTTTATTTAAAACTCCTTGTATATTACAGAATATTATTTTGAGGATGCCTCTTTTTTGAATTCCTATTTTTCCACCTACCTGCCTAGATGTCATAGTCTTCTATATTGGCTACAAAGTTATTATAGATGGTGAACTTCTCGATCTTGCTGGTTGCCTGCCTCATCAGTTGTGTAAGGTCGGACACCGCTCTGGATAACTCGTCGAGATTTACTAAAGATTGGAGTTCTTTAAATAAATTGTTTATTTCCGAGAATTTATTTATTTCGCTGTTGACTGTGGATGATGATGGCCTCGCTTGGTTTTTAAGTACTTGTCGTGAGGAAGGGGTTTGTTGAGGAATACTTGAGGTTTGTTTGGGGGGGAGGGTAGGAAATTCTGCTTCTTTGTCTTTATTTTGCCAAGGGTTGATTTTTGGTAGGGGTGCGGGAATAAATTTGGTGGGGGCGGGTTTGGCTTGCTGGTTTTTACGTTCTTCTATCCATACCTTTCGTTTAATATATTCTGGACACACCTCCGCGTTGGCAGGGTGGTCACCCTTGCAATTGGAACACCTGGCTGGGAGCGCCCTGTCTTTTGTGCATTCTGGCGTTAGATGTTGTCCAGCACACTTCAAGCATCTGGGTGCCCTGCCACAGTTTGACGTGGCATGACCCCAGAGCTGACAGATATGGCATTGGATGATTGGTTTCGATTGTCTTCTGAATTCCCAACTAATTCTAGTATGTTCAAGCACTCGGACCGTTTTATTTAAATAGTCTAAGGTTGTTTTTGCGTCCGTTACTACGAGATATAGTGGCCTGCCCTTAGTTGTCATCCTGTATACATCCTTAATATTAATTTTGTATATATTGGTGAGTTCCTCTCTGATGTCCTCTAGTTGTATACCTTCGGTGAGGCCTCTTAGAACGAACGCATGTGTCTTCTCATCTCTTCTGCTGTAGGTGTGGAATGAAACCCTTTCTTCACGTAAAATTGTTTTTAGTTTTTCAAAGTCATTTATGTCCTTTGTGAAGATTATGGTTGAGTTCGACGTGTATTTTAATTCAAAATTATGTTTAATTTCTTCTTTGAGAATACCAACCATCTCTTTATGAGCCTGTACATATCCATCAATAACGATGGGTGGACAGGGGGGTGTGGCTTGTTTTTTTTCCGTGTTTATGTTTTTTTCTTTTTTCTTTTTTGCCTCTTGTGCGATAGCTTCATCTGCGCTGGATTCTGGATTGTACTTCCGGAACCTCGTCTTTTTCCTTTTTTTCTGCTCAGTTCTTAGGGGTGGTTCTTCATCCGATTCAGATAGTGTATCGTATTTATTATTTATATCAATAGCTTGGTCTTTTACCACATTTCTTTTAATGATATTATTTAGTTTGACAAATTTTCTAGGCTGTACGTACCCAGGGGGTGGAATTTCCCCCACTTCCATCTGTTGGGATGCAGGGATAGTAACAATTTTGTTAATATCTTCACTATTTGTATTTAAGGTTCTGCATTATCCGATTGTTATCACTGCATACATAACTTTGTCCCTAACATAGAGATTTCGCTCCTAGAATCTTTCGACTTGGGTATTCCCAGAAAAACAGCTGAAAAACTGGGTTTCAAATTGATACGGGGTTTAGTTTTCGAGAAAGCAACATGGCAGATGTTAATTTGTTATTATATAATGTGTGAATGTTCAGATAAGTTTGAGTTTGTGGATCAAAATCATCGCTGCTTTTAGCTTGATTTTTACTCCATTTGTGATATATATGGTTTGGAATTCAAAAACCTAGTTATGTAATTAACGATCCATGCAGAAGCCTACACCCACTATCGCGGATGCCTTCTGCGCGATTTGCGTCTTTGAGTTTGTTTTGAAGATCTTGTGGCAGACAAAAGTTATAAAAATTATCTGAGATTTTGTTGATAAAGTCTTTGATAGTGGGTATACTCGCCTTGTCATGTAACCAAGAGGTTCTAGGTAATTTGGGATAAACCGAATTATGATTTAATGCCATTCTGAGACACTTGTTCTGATCGCGGGTCTTTTTTAGGGAAAAATGTTATCGTTCAGTCTTCCGTCCGACTAGAAGTTTACTTGTTACCCCTCTGACCCCAGAGCAAAGCGCGTCGAACTCATAGGCTCCGCCCCTGCCAATCAAAACACATGCCTGCGCACCGAACCACGCGCGGATGTGTATAAATAGGCGGCGGGGAGCAACGGATCGGCAGTTCATCTTCGACCTCTAACGAAGACGCAACGGCTCGCTTAGACGCTCTGGTACCGCTACGCTGTTGAGATATAGATCGAACTGGGCAAGTTGAATTTTCTTGAATTGGCATTTCATTTACTTGCTCCCAGTTCCTCTGCGAGATAGTGGATTACGAGAGTCCTAAGGGATTTATAGTGAGATACGGAATTTTTTATATAATATACATATAAAAATATAATATTTATTTATGAAAATGTCGGACGTGAATAGTCATGACAGCCTGAGCCCTTTTCAGGGCTTTGGCAATCAGACAACGCCCACCCGACGACATGGCGCCCAACAAGTGGGATACACATCGACCCCTGAAGGAGGAGGCGAACACTACCACGCCGCTGAGCTAGCTGGAGGAAGGGTCCACCAGGTCCAAACACCAGGAGGAGAAGTCCACCAGGTCCGAACCCCAGTAGAAGGGGTCCACCAGGTCCCATTCCCAGGAGGAAGGGTCCACCAGGTCCGAACACCAGGAGGAGAGGTCCACCAGGCCCGAACCCCAGTAGGAGGGCTCCACCAGGTCCAATTCCCAGAAGGAAGAGTCCACCAGGTCCGAACCCCAGGATCAGAGGTCCACCAGGTCCGAACCCCAGAAGGAGAGGTCCACCAGGTCCAAATCCATAGAAGAGGCACCTACCAACCCCAACCGGGACCAAGGGAAGCCAAGCCGCTATCGGAGATCCTCAGGGCAGAGAGGACCAACAGACCAACCACAACATCAACACCAGCAGGCACCCACTACCAGACCCAACAGCAAGGAAGCCTACGGACAACCCAGGCTACCACATACCACCAGCCGCTTCCCAGTCCCTCAGCCGCGGTCCAGGCTGAAGCAATACTCCAGGCCTTGCAGAAACTGACCAACCAAGGATGGAAGCCAGAGCCACCGACGTTCAGCGGTAGGGAAGAAGAGGACCCCACGCAATTTCTTCAAGCCATGCAGAGACATCTACAGGCCCAACAAGTACCCCAAGAGGAATGGGTCAATGCCACCAAACAATGCCTCAGAGGGATGGCCAGCAAATGGTTAAACCAGTACCCGAGAACCAGAATGGAGTGGTATGCATTCACCATCCGGTTCCTAGATAAATTTAATCATCCATCAGACCTGGCCAAGCTGACGTCCAAGTTCTACGGCAAGTACCAGCAAGAGGACGAAGATCCATCAATCTTCATAGAAGAGAAAACAACACTAGCCTCAAGAGTAGCTCCACACATGACGGAGCAACAGCTAGTCCACCTTCTGATCGAGCAACTCAACCCAGAGATCAGAAGAAGCCTAAGAGCCCAACCACCAAGAACGATGGAAGATCTCCATAGAGCGGCAGTTGCCTTAGAAAGGGACATCCGGGAAGCAGCTAGGTCATACTCCCGTCCACCACAGATCCACGCCAGACCAACACCACCCCAGACACAGGCCAGGCAGCAACCAACATCCAGGCGTCAGCAACAGGGAAACGCCAATGGGGGCGGACACCAATAAACGATGTCCCAAACATATCACCGACCGGACAACAAGCGCTCCGCCCCACCACAGAACTCAACCCTATCACCGGAAAAGGTCTGGGCCGCCACCCTCTCCCGCAAATCCAGGCAGTCCTGCATGGCAAAAGCATCACCGTCCTGCTGGACACCGGTGCCACGAAGAATTTCGTCAGTCAGAGCCTGGTGCAGGAAATACCAAGTAGCCCGAAAACCTCCGTCGCACTCGCCTGCCACAACCACGAGGTCAAATCAGCGGGGACAACAGAGGAGACCATAACCTTAGAAGGGGAACCATTTAAGATCAAATGCATTGTTTTGAAAGAACTCCAGCACCAGATGATCCTGGGACTGGAATGGATGCAAGAGCAGGAGGCCCTGCTCGACACCACCAGAGGCTGCATCCATTTCGGGAAGGAAAAAAGGATCATCTCCTATTGGTCCGGCCAACAGAGGTCCTGGAAACCAAGCCAAGCCATCGCCTTGAAAGAAGGCAAGGTACCCGCAGCCTACCAAGCTCAGGTAGAGGAAGTCCTGCACCGGTACCCTGAGGTCTTCGAAGATCAGCTCAAACAGGCCACCACAAAGGCAACAGAGCACGTGATCCGCCTCAACGACCCCAAACCTATCAGGGTGAAACCATATAAATATTCACCAGAGAAAAAACGCATCATATACGACGAGGTAGACAAGATGCTAGCTGCCGGAGTCATCCGACCAAGCCACTCTGAATATAACAGCCCGATCGTGGTGGTCCAAAAGAAAGACGGAGAACCGCGGTTCTGCGTTGACTACAGGAAACTTAACAACGCCACCGCAACCGAAGTTTCCAATCTCCCACCCATCCATGACACAATCAGAGACCTGGGTCAAGCAAAGGTTTTCAGCTCCATCGACCTCAAAAGTGGATTCTGGCAAGTCCCTATGGCAGACGACTTCATCCACCTCACAGCCTTCTCGACACCAGATGGGTCAGCCTACGAGTTCCCGGTTATGCCGTTCGGCCTGAAGAACGCCCCCACAACGTTCCAAAAACTGGCCAATCAAGTCCTAGCTGGATATATAGACATATTCGCCAAGGTGTATATGGACGACATTATTATATACTCAAACACCTTGGCAGAACACATTCGTCATATCCAGTTAGTTCTAGAACGACTCCGAACCCATGGACTCTGGGCATCCCTCAAAAAGTGCCAATTCGCCTCTGACCAACTAGAATACCTAGGGCACACTATAACAGCGGAAGCGAACCTACCTCTGGAAAAACACGTCCTGAAGATTCAAGACTACCCCAGACCCACAACCAGGAAGCAACTACGAAGCTTCCTAGGAACAGCAGGCTGGCTCAGAGACTTCGTAAAGAACTACGCCGAGAAAACGTCCCTCCTCTCAGACCTCACGGCCGCCAAGAGGAAATTCAAATGGACTCCAGAGGCGGAAAGTTCCTTCCAGAGAATAAAACGAGAAGTCTCACAACCCCTCCAGCTGTCAAGACCGGACCCAAACCAGGGCTTCAGCCTCCAGACGGACGCTTCCACCACCGGTATGGGAGCAGTTCTCTTCCAGGGGGACCCCAACAACAGAAGGATAATCTGTTACACCAGCGCCAAGCTAAGCCCCGCTGAACGGAGGTACCATATCAACGAGATCGAATGTCTCGCCGTAGTATGGGGAATCAAGAGATTCAAGCACTACCTCCAAGACCAGCACTTCGACCTCTACACCGACAACAGGGCCCTAACCTGGCTGGACAGATTCAGGGAAGAGAGGACCAAACTCACAAGATGGGCACTCCTGTTACAAGAATACGATTTCAGCATCCACCACGTCCCAGGGAAGGCAAATGAACTTCCGGACCACCTCTCCAGGCTCCCGGAAACCGAGGAACCAACCACCAACAACTCATCCCAAGACGATGAAATCGAACGACTGTCCTGGCCCTCCATAGAAATCGACGAACCAGACAACTTCCCCCTCCTATGCCTCCTCGAGGACGAAGAAAAGGAAGAAGCCCAAGAGGACAACGCCAACCTCACGCTGGAAGAACGCATAGCGAAATCCCATAGCACACATCCTGGAATGCTGCGACTGAGACGTCGCCTAGAAGCCATCACCACCAGAGGCCCAGAAACCGAAGTGGAACAGACCCTAACACAGGACTTCTCAGTAAAACAGAGCACTTGCTTCTACACGGCGGGGCAACAACACCGACTGGTCGTCCCCAAACGCTATCGAGAAGACGTGCTCAAGACCTACCACGAAGCCTCGGGCCACCCCGGGACAGACGAAACTACTAGAGTCATCAAACGAATATATTACTGGCCAACACTACAGAAGGATGCCAAGCAACATGTGAAGTCTTGCCTCATCTGCGCCACCACCAAGTCAGCAGCCAGACAGCCAGCAGCATCAATGGAAGCCAGAGAACCACAAGGACCGTGGAAGACCATCTCCTTCGACTTCCTAGGGCCATACCCAAAGTCAACCAGAGGCAATCGCTTCATCCTGGTGGCCACAGACCTCTTCTCCAAATGGATAGAATACCGTTGCACCACATCAGGCAAGGCCAAAGCAGTGGTCCAGTTCTTAGAGGAGGAGGTCTGTCAAAGATGGGGCTACCCGGAATGCGTGATCACGGACAATGGAGGCCAATTCCGTGGCGGGGTGTTTGAAAGATTTCTAGACAGGAATCACATAAAACCAGTAAACTCCCCGATCTACCACCAAAGGGCAAACCCCGTGGAGAGGCGAGTCCAAGAAATTAAAAAGGGACTACGAGCCAGACTGGTCGGTAAACAGGAAAATGGATGGGAAGACCTCCTGGCGGACACAGTGTTCTCTCTCAGGACAAGGGCCTCAGCAGCCACTGAACAGACACCATGCCACTTACTGCTGGGCTACGAGCTCCGCCGCCCAGAAGAAGACCCAAAGCGACCAAGGCCACTCAACACCCCCGATAAACGCCTCCAGCGACAAGAAGAGGCCAAACAGAAGGCCACCATCTACGCTAGGCGCCTGTTTCCCGACACACAAGCGCCGGCAAAAATATTCTCACCCGGAGAAAAGGTGCTCGTCCGGAACTTCGCCAAATCCAACTTCGGCCAAACATGGACCGGACCCCATGAAATACTGGAACAATTAGGCCCTAACACCTACAATGTGCTCAAGGACGGCGGCCACAAGCTGATCTACGTCGACGATATAAGGCCATCACCACCACCAAGAGCACCACCAGAGGACAACTAAACAGTCTATTGTATATACCACATTTTCTCCTTTTTCCCCTTAATTTTAAGCTTCTCTGTCCATATCTCAACCTTATTTACATCATACTTTATTTTTACATTTTATACAAATTTTATACACTTTAATTTTAATAAAGCAAACATTCCCAGTTCGATCTTCGGAGCGGGGGGGTGACCCCAGAGCAAAGCGCGTCGAACTCATAGGCTCCGCCCCTGCCAATCAAAACACATGCCTGCGCACCGAACCACGCGCGGATGTGTATAAATATGCGGCGGGGAGCAACGGATCGGCAGTTCATCTTCGACCTCTAAAGAAGACGCAACGGCTCGCTTAGACGCTCTGGTACCGCTACGCTGTTGAGATATAGATCGAACTAGGCAAGTTGAATTATCTTGAATTGGCATTTAATTTACTTGCTCCCAGTTCCTCTGCGAGATAGTGGATTACGAGAGTCCTAAGGGATTTATAGTGAGATACGGAATTTTTTATATAATATACATATAAAAATATAATATACATATAAAAATATAATATTTATTTATGAAAATGTCGGACGTGAATAGTCATGACAGCCTGAGCCCTTTTCAGGGCTTTGGCAATCAGATAACGCCCACCCGACGACATGGCGCCCAACAAGTGGGATACACACCGACCCCTGAAGGAGGAGGCGAACACTACCACGCCGCTGAGCTAGCTGGAGGAAGGGTCCACCAGGTCCAAACACCAGGAGGAGAAGTCCACCAGGTCCGAACCCCAGTAGAAGGGGTCCACCAGGTCCCATTCCTAGGAGGAAGGGATCTTAAAGACGTAAATTACTGAAAAACAAGATGTACGGCCTTATCTCCCTACATCAACTGATATTTTTTGGTTCAAAGACATATTTTTAACCCCAAACTCACGTATACGTTAGAAGCGTAATTAAATTATAATCTACCCCCATCCATCGTTCGTATAAACTTTTTTAATGAAATTTTTACTAAAAAACAATATATACGGCCTTATCTTCCTACATTAACTGATATTTTTTGAAAAAACATCTAAAGAAATGTGTCATATTTCAACAAAAAAATATTTATTACTCACGCTTTAAGGGAACAACTTATCACTTGCACACCTTATTTAACACTGAAAATATCAATTTTTATTACACACGTCTTTGTCCATTCATTAAGCCGGTGACGTCGGCGGCTGCTTTACCAGGGTCAAATATCTAGAATACTTACGCTGCATATTCTGCACTATCAGCGTCTGGCTGGAACAACACACCATTCATTGCAACAATGTATCATAATGGTTTATTGTTAAAACCACATTCATCATACTTTGTAGTTATTTTTTGATTAGTGATAAGTTTCCTCAATTCATTTTGTTTTCTACGATTCGATTCAGTATTTTATTCATTGTGAGATATTGCGGTTGATTACTGATAATACGAAAATATTTTTTCTCCAATAAAGTAATCCAATATTAATTTTATATTAAGTAGAGACAAAATTATTAAAATCTTAGTAATCTATACGGCCGCCGACGTCACCGGCTTAATGAATGGACAAA